>CM054819.1:21040949-22521464 GCA_028984105.1 Lavandula angustifolia | reverse complement strand
ACCGTCGAGGAGCGCAACCTCCCTCCGTCGCCTATAAGAACGTCATTGGCGCACGGCGCGCCTCCTGGCGCATAATCTCCTCCATCGGAGCAGAAGGAGGAGAGCCGCGGCAACGATAGCCACGTCTCCGCCATCAAATCCTACAGATCAAGATCGAATCGGAGCTCTCATCCATTTGCGACGGCATACTCAAGCTCCTCGACACCGAACCATTATTCGCCGTTACCGGCGATTCTAAGGTCTTCACTTGAAGATGAAAGGTGATTACCATCGGTATTTGGCGGAATTTAAGACTGGAGCTGAAAGCGCAAGGGGCCGCGGATAAACACTCTCTCGGCTTACAAGGCTGCTCAGGTTAGGGTTTCGATCTCTAATATAATAATTCGCAATTATATGATCTAACTGAGGAAATTGGATGATGTAGCATGGAGGATCTTAGGAATTTTAGTATCATCATATGCTAGATAGATCGAATTGGAAACTGTAACTTAACTAGTACTATGCAGAATTAATCAAATTTAAGAAACTCCTTGGGTACGTGAATTAACTAATTTGTGATTCTGATAGACATCAAAGTTATTTATTGATCAGTCCTATTTTGGATTATTTGCAAGTCATTTCTTTGGATGTGGCTGCAGACCTTACTCCAACTTCCGTTTTATTGCTTCACTTAGATGCGTGTGGGATTTAGGAGACTAATGTTTTTCGTTAATTTGGGAAAAAAATTATCAAAGTTCGATAATAGATGGAAAGAAATCATTACAATTATGTTTTTGGTGTGGACAGGACATTGCTAATGCTGAGCTTGCCCCGACACATCCACTCCGGCTTGGACTAGCACTCAACTTCTCGGTCTTTTACTATGAGATTCTGAGTTCACCTTGACCGAGCTTGTAATCTCGCTGCAAACAGGTATGATCAATCTCCCTGCTTATCTCTATTACTGCTAATCGCATAACCATTTTCCTACTCTTACATTTTAAGTAAGTCTCTCGCTTTTATATGCTTGTAATTGGGAGTTTGGGGTGAAAACCTTCCCCGAAGACATCAACTTCATGTTGAAAGTAAATTAGGCCTTGCTTCCCTGATTCTTGTATTGATTTCGTGAGTTCTAATATTTACTTATACTATTCAAGGCTTGATGAGGCGATTGCTGAGTTGGACACTCGGGAGAGAACACATACAAGGATAGCACTTTGATCATGCAGCTTCTCCGCGACAACCTCACTTTGTGGACCCTGTGACATGCAGGTAAGTTTCTTCTCGTGAGTTAAATCAAATCGGCTAGCATGTCCAAGTGGAAGTATTAATGGGTGTAATCACCTTTACTTGCACAGGATGACGAAGAGATCAGGTGAAGCACCAAAGCCTGACAACGAAAATAGCTGCATCTGTTTGGTGTGACCTGCCATTGTCTCTATAGTAGTCTTACTTCTTCGTCGAAGTGAGGATAGCAAGAGAAGGGGAGCGAAGTTTGCTGTCCTGAGTAAGTATTAAACTTCAAGTCTGCTTCTTGCCCCTGTAGCTTCATAACTTATTTGGCCAAACTCTGATGATGTCGTGCCAAATTTGCTTATATAATTCGTTATCGTTTCTATTTAAGAAAGCAATGTGTTCTGAATTCGCATTTTCCAACTCTAATGACTTGAAATTTCTGCCATGATCACTTTCTGCGGCAAACATTTTGACCTGAAATCTATAATTGAGGAGGTTGGTTCCATTGTGATTGCAGGGATTGTTCTTGCAATTCATGAATCTTTATCATTCATTCTGCAAACACTTCCCACATATATCCGAAGATTTGGGATTCGCTGGTCTTTCGGGGTAGTATATGAAAATAAATCCAGATTAATGATTGGTCGTTTTGATAAATTAAAGTTAGCTCGTGTACATTATGTAAAGTCGTAGCAAATGAATCTCCTCTCTCAATCTTAGAACCCAGCCTTTTGAACTAGTGGCAAATAGAATCGCTTCTTTCTATCTAGTAACTGTCTTTGTCGTGGGTTACTCTTGTACATTTGGTCGACTTTCCTTGTGATTATGGGTGTCACAAGACCCATACAGATACAGCAATGCCTATGTTGTACTCAAATCCAGTTGTTCGTTTTGTAAATATATTTTAGTTTGCCGGGCAATTATAGGTATGGTGCTGTATTCTTTAGCGTGTAAAATAAGATCTCCAACACAGTTGAAACTTGAAATTTTAATAACTAGTTTGGATACGTTCAAACAACCGAGGAACATCACTACTACAAAGAAACAATTTTTCAAACCCGAGCAAATTTCTAAAATTTGGTAAGCAATCAGTTGCGACATAAAAATCACATCAGATCGAGAGCTAGTTTTTGAGCTCAAAAGAATAGGACAAAGTAATCACATTACAAGCAGTAATAACAAACTTGCATTCACAGAACAGAGAAGCCAGCACACATTTCAGAACAAAATAGAACATCATTAGATCCCATTATAACACACATCATATCAGCAGTCAATGATGTCCATCTACCATATACTAAAAGATCACAGAACCATCTAACCACCACAATTAACAAAACCAACAAGAGAAACTTCTTAAGCACGCTCGCCTCTGATCCGACGGGGCAAGCTGGGATATCTTTGGGCATGATGGTCACACGCTTAGCATGGATGGCGCACAAGTTAGTGTCCTCAAAGAGTCCCACAAGGTAGGCCTCAGCAGCCTCCTGAAGTGCCAAAACAGCATGGCTCTGGAAACGCAGATCAGTCTGCAACCAAAACAATAAAAACCCAAATCAATAAAAACTGCACAAGCAAGGCATCATAAAAATCCAAGGTTTTTGGTTCCATTTTGACCTTGAAGTCCTGGGCAATTTCACGAACAAGCCTCTGGAAAGGTAACTTCCTGATCAAGAGCTCAGTACTCTTCTGGTACTTGCGAATTTCACTGTGACAGACAAGATGATATTATCAGTATAAACAGCAGAAGAGGAAAAAAACTCATCTCCACTCTAGTGGGTCTAGGGGAACTGGACCGAAGAGCAACAGTTCCAGGACGGTATCGGTGAGGCTTCTTCACTCCACCAGTGGTTGGGGCAGACTTGCGAGCAGCCTGTGACAAGTATAGAAAAAAACCATTGGATCCATGATGAAACAACAACAAACATTAAAGTTTCAAATTTAAATTTGGATGACAGATTTTTCAGAGAAATTCATTAGGCCACGAACCTTAGTAGCAAGTTGCTTCCTGGGAGCCTTACCTCCAGTTGATTTACGAGCAGTCTGCTCCTGGTACGAGCCATCTGCATCAATTGTAATACAAAATAACTATCCCATTCTGGTAGGAAAAATACTAAGATGAGATGCATACCCTGAACTAATTCTTTTTTTTTTTTTTTTTTTTTTGAAACAGCAATCGCGAAGTAATAAATTCCAAATAAGCCAGGGTCAGGAGTCAAATCCTTAATCCAACCAAACATATGAACATGAGCGCCCATAAGACCATCGTAAAACACAAAACTAACAGTAATCATAGCCATAAGAATTCCATATTAGAAGCCTATAGAGATTTTAAAAAGGTAAACTTGGCATTGATTTCAAAGTGGACAGATTCACTGGCCTCTACAGTCTACAGGCAATCGTTGAAATATAGATATCATATGCGCAAAATAGAAGGCCAATTTCAAATTCATTACGTAATTCGTGTACATATACCAGTTCGCGTCATGAGAAAAACCCTAATTTAAAAAAAAAAAACATGAAATCACACGCAGAAAATGGACAAATGCTCACGAACAAACATAGTAGCGCGTATATGTCTAATATAAACACGAAAAAACAAATCATTCAACAAGGTAAAAACCTAACCCTAGAATCCCAAATTCTAACCACATCTATATAGATAAATAAATCATCAATCCATATACCACTCATCATACCTACCTATAAAACATAAATCCGTCTAAGAAAACAGGAAGAGGTTGCGGAAGCTCACCCTTCGGTCGAACGAATCTCTCTTGGTCTCTCTTCTTCCGCGGATGATCTCTCTCTCTTCTTTCTTCTTGTCTCGGCGATTAAAGTCCGAGACCATCGAAGGCCGAGTTATATATATACTCCCTCTTCCCATTATTAATGCCCCACTGTTTTTCGTCTGATTCCCATTATTTACGCCCCCTACCAACAAGCCAATAAATAAATTGAATCACAATCAATCTAAATAAAGAAAATAAACGAATTAATCACAATCAACCTGAAGCAAGAGAACTTCACTCATTTACACTTTTACACCACAACCCTTACACCTTTACCCCACATTATCTAATTACCGTCCAATCAAACATAAACGACTGGTGAGTATATGACAATAAAGGATTTTCTGGATAATCTGACGGTCATAAATTATTATGTGGTTTCATCCACGATGGAATCTGACGGTGTGGTACGTTGTGTTTCTTTGCACTCAGTTTACGGCCAGGATTAGAAATTGGAGTTATGACGCGGATCGAGGCGGTTTAACACTTGGTTCATATGGTTTTGATTTGCCTAATTACGTCTCTTTTTAAGTTGTGGTAGGGTTAGTGGTAACATATAATAATATAAATATAATCAAAATAGATAATTTATAATTTTTTTTAACCATAATTTTAATTAACATAATAAATCTAATTATTATTCAAAAAAAGTAAAAAAAAATATTTCTCCAATCCATCTTCCTTCTCTCTTTCTCACTCCACAATCTTCCCTCTCTTTTGAAACTCATCTTATTCTTTCTCTTTCTCACTTCATAATTTTCTCTCTCCTCTGAAATGTGATTTGTCCATATCTATCAAATGATATGTAGGAATTAACTAATGTTATTTTACGTGAAGTGATAATATATCAATATACCCTATTCCATTATTGACAACTACAAAATTATCCAACGTTATAAAAACTATCCACTATATACCCAAATTTACTAAAATACCCCCTACTTTTTCACTTCTCTCACTTAAAAGTATGGAGACCACGACGGACCATGTCATGTGTCCGACCGGACGGACATGCCCGATCATGGTCGATAGTGATCGACTGCAGGACAGGATAGGGCATGACCGATCATGCCCTTGTGATAGGGCATGACCGATCATGCCATTTGAATAGTGATCGGCCCTTGTCCATTGTATAGTGATCGGGCTTGGTCGGTCAGTGTCCGGCCGTCGGACTGACTCGACATTCACCGACCCCGGACGACCCTCGTTCACTGATCGGACCATCCCCATAGTAAGGATTATTTTCGTCTTCTTGGGTATATAGTGTAGTTAAATATAAGAATTGGGTATAAATGTGTTTCTCTTTTCCAGGATAGGCATTTCACCGCCGGATTCTTTTTATAAACTACCGTAATGCCCGGTAATAGAATAAGTTGCTGATAAAATGTTACTTATAAAATAAATGAGAAATTAGTCATGGAATATTACTTATGAAATAGTAGATCAGAACGAAATTTGTTTTCATTCACTAGTTTGTCTTTAAATCAATCTCTCTTTATTAAATCAATTTTTATCATTTTAATTTCAATTTTCCAACAAAGAGATTTTCTCGCTCCCAAATTCTCACTTCAATCCTTGCATCGCCTCTATATGTTGCAGTGTACTCATGGTGGCAACCGTGTGAAGAAAGAGGGAGGAGAGAGGAAGATTGAGGGAACAAGAAAATGTGTGGGGTCCAATCTTTTTATTTTTTTGAAAATGGATAGATTTATTATGTTTTTAAAACGGTGGTTAAAAACATTAATATAAAATTATCTATTTTGGTTAAATATACTTTTGTACCCTTATGTTACTATGCCTCTTATTAGACCGGTCGGTAACCATTAAAAAAAAGTAGGTCACATTTATTATTTGTCAATATTCTTTTTAGTGTGATTAACATAAGATCATACACATTTATCATTTGTCAATATTACTGTTCTAAATTTTTTTAATTTTTACCTTACTCAGTCTTCATTGAGAAGATCGGAACCGAAGATGGTGGGAGATGATTCATCCCTCCACAAATTATTGGGAGATAACTTGCAGTCTAGTGCTCTGAAGATTTGGAGATCCCAAAATCCTACTTTGATCGATGAACCTTTCTGTTGTAATTTGTTTTTTTTGTCTCTAAGAGTTACTGCACTCAGTAGACACTCTTCGTTTTGGTTCGGGCGCTCGAGTAGACTATCTAGGCCGTCACAGAAGAAGAAGACTCAAGAGTCATGGACTCAAGCAGGAGCAGATATACGAAAGTGAGTGGGACCGAGCTCACCAGAGAGTACTTCACTGAACTTAGAGTTGATCTTCAATAGAGCTGACTCAGCAGGAGTACGCTACTGAATATAGATCAGACTCAACAACGGCCTGACAGCTTCTTCGCTCGTCGGGATTTATTAAGTCAAATCAACCGAGTCATATGAGGTATGAGAGGTCGCTTCGGATCCACCTTGAAGTCTGTTTTTGTCTCACCTACTTTCTTCAAACTCGACCAACGGCTGCGCGGCCATTGCCTACTTTTTGATTAAAGCTGCAAGTCAACAACTTTCAGGAAATGGAGGGAAACGACTCGTCACCATACTTTGAAAGAGCCATTAGCTACCCAAAAGAAAGAGACACATGGATCGTCGTCTCCCAACGGACCTATCCATGTCTCTGCTCTATAAATAGAGGGATGATTTTAAATTGAAGCTCACCTACGACATATACAAGAACACACGAGCATTCACGAGCAAACTCGAAATGACTTAAGCCTTCCGCAAGAACTTCATAGAGTAATCTCACGGCGAAAGGCGACATACCTGCTCATAGGGAACCAAGCCGAACCCGGATCATAAAGCCTCTAGTATCCAAACGACCGAATACGAACCCAAGTCATACTTAACCGTTCGTCGCTCTCAGAAGCCACCTTCTCGTTCCCTATCCCTCTAACCTAAGCTCGCAGATTTTATCCATGGCTTAGAGGAAGGAGTTCATATCCGAACCGATCCTTATCAGAAAGGACTCCTTCATAGTTGGAGAGTTTGTCCAAACACTTTAGTTTGATACCTTGTAACCGACACTTGCCCGACATAAATCTCAAGACCGAGTGTTTGTCCGATGCACAAACCGGACTTGAGACTAACTCGGTATAATAAAATAGCCTCCCGATCTTTGGGACAGTGGACGTAGGATTGTTGGATCCGAACCACTTTAAAATTGCTTGTGTTCTCTTCTTTTTACCTGATTCATTGATTATCTGTTCATAGTGAAAGTATTTCTAAAATCATTCAACCGAGTTTCAACAAATCTTAATCGATCGCACTAATATCTTTGAAACCTGTTTTCTTAAAAATGTTTTCTAACTCAACCCGAATTTGGGCCTACACATTTCCGCACTATACTGAACTTCAGCTGAACAGTACTGAATTATGACTCAAGTCAGCTAGCAAGCCTCAGTGAAGTCAGTCACTCTGCCACGCGATTCAGAACAGCTTATTTGGTCTCATCGAACTTGTTCGCACGACACTCTCCCGAAAAGATTGTTCGCGTTTAAAGTTGAGAAATTGTTTTCAGTGTATTCACCCCCCTACACTCGAACGTTTAATCTCGGGACCAACAATTGGTATCGGAGCGAAGTTCTCTAAGACTCTTGTTAGAGCTCAAACCGGTCTACTTGAACGGATCCAAAACGTTTTCACTCGCATATCATTCTTCATTCATATCACTATTTTCAATGTTCGATATGTCGGAATCGAGGATGGTACCCATGTTCTCGAGAGAACTACGGGGTATGGCGAAGTCAAAATGGAGGCACATCTCGACTTCCCTCCATGATAGCATGACGAGGTATGGAGGACGGACCTATTGTTCCGATGGTTGATAGTGTCGTAACTCGGGACCCAGCATGATCAAGAGGAGGTATGGTGACAGGGAGGAAGATCCTTAAAGATAGAAGTCTCTTCACCCCTGAGGAGAAGAAGCTTCACAACTTAGATCGGGTCGCGTAAACGTCATACTAACCACCCCGAGCGATTCTTATCTCGGGAGAGTTCGGGATTGCAAGTCGACACTAATAATAGCATTTCGTGCAACTCGATCAAGGTTGTCAGACTTTCTTTCTTCCAGGTGAAGAGGTTCTTATCTTTGGCGACCTTTTCTCCGGTTCCGCACCTCACGCTCCCAACCTTGCAAATTCGATGTTGTCGATCATAGGAACGATAGGGCCTCTCTTAAGGATCTCCGCCATGCTCGTCGAGCATGACGTTAGATGCGCCTCCATTCTTACTCGACATGCCGCAACTCTCTACCGAGAATATGGGCACCATCCTAATACCCGACATATCGGACGTTGTAGAAATAGTATAGGATGCAATGAAAGAAATGTAGAGGCAATAAAAGTATTTTCATGATCTTTTCGAGTAGACCATAGTATTTAGAAAATGGTAATCGAGAAAGGGTTTAAGTTATGCTTGTGCGTGGATTCAACTTTACTAAAAAATTGTCTTATGAATTTTTGCAAATCGGCTTATATGCAACATGAACAAGAAATCAATGAGACAGTAAATGCACATGCAATTTTTAAAGTGATTAAAATACATAAGACCCTACGTCCATTGTCCCAAACAAAGCGGGGAGTTCTTGAATTTATTATACCGAGTAAGTCTCAATCGATCCGTTCGCAGGACAAATACTCTAGCTATAGTCTTAATGACTTTACACGATTTCAAATATAGGGTTTTAGTTTTCTCCAACTAAGAAGAAGTTCTTATAATAAGACAGTTCAATGAATGAATATGCACTCCTTTCGTTTCTAAGCTTATGATCTAACAATGGTGACTTAGAATAGAGATTGGGAACAAAGTGTCTCTGGAGAGAAGAACTATAATAGATGTTTTAAGTAGTGAGTACATCGTTGAGTGAGCTTTAAGTTCTCTAGAGCTTATATGCTTGTACGCTTGGTGTTCCCGGCCCCGTCTGTCTTCATTTTTGAAGCTCGATCTTTATTTATAGTCTTGACTTGTGAATAGATCCGATTGGAGGGGACCTAGACATGTGTCAAAAATGACAAGGAAAACGACCAACTTCATTTTGAACGTTACCCTAGATATTCTCTCTTTTTCAGTCTTAAGGGCAGCTTTTATCAGTGCAAGTACAGTGCTAACAGCTCCTCATTGTTCGAGGTAGAATGGTAGATGAGGCTTGTTCAAACTCCAAAGCAGATGTTGAGTTGACTTCCTCTGATACATCGGACCGAGTTATCTTCTCCCGAAATTCTTCGAAAATTTCGACTTCATGTCTTTTCCTATCCATAGATTCACTAGGTTCTGACTAATCATCCTGAGTCTTCAATGTTGAGTTCGTCTGACTGAAAAAGACTTACTCTATTCACTCTATCAGCTACTGAACTCTAGCAAGCATATTGAGTTCTTAACATGCTGAACTCATTAACTATTACATTATCTAGTTCATCTTTCAAAACTAGAGTTCGAGATTTTCAAATCTATCATATCGAAATATTATCATACCGAGTCACTTAGATCGCCCGGTCGCATTCCTCCTTCTCGCATTCGGTCTAGTCGTATTCTTGTAGATTGGGTTCGGTCTAGTCGAGATTCATCTAGTCGAGTTCGTCTAAATGGGATTCATCTAGTCGGGTTCGTCTTAGTCGGGTTCATCCTGGTCGATTTGTCTAGTCTCCTAGATCGACTAGTCGCTAGACCCATCCAAACCCTCTAAACCCCCAAACTCTATAGATCCCCAAACATCTACACATAACTAATCTTATAGATAAAATAATTTTTTATGACAATAATAGGAAAAGAATAATATATGTATGTATATATGTCTTTAGTAATATAAAAGTACAAGTAAGATTTTCCTAAAAAGTATACTCAAAGTTATCTCGAAGAGATTGATTTCAAATACTTATGTTTATATATAGTTAAATACTTAGAATTAAAATAATAATTACTACATACTTCATGTCATTATATACATTTGTCATGTTTAGAAGTATTACTTTTGATATTGTCCAAAATAGAATCTTACGATGTCGTCCAAAATGGAATCTCATTCGTTGATTTTCTCGATCCAACGGCCGTGATTTAAATTATTTTAATCGGAACATGCATGAATTACGATTACGATTGTGGGCAATCTCATCCGTTGATTGTCTCGATCCAACGATCGTGATATTATTTAAATTCTTTTTTCGGAACGTGCACGATTACGATTACAATTAAGATTGTGGGCAAATCTCGTCCGTTGATTGGGTCGATCAAACAACCGTGATATTATTTAAATTATTTTAATCGGAACTTGCACGACTACGATTAAGATTACGATTACGATTAAGATGATCGCATTAAATCTCCATCAAATCAAATTTGCTCAGAGCAAATCCAAATTGATGGAGAAAATCTCATCGTTGCATATCTTACCGATGATCGAGAAGATCATCACATTAAATGGTTGTTTTTAATTCAAAATTAAATAATAGTAACGTATTCGCCTAAATAATATTTGTGTAACGTATTCGTGTAAATGGTTGTAACGTATTCGTCTAAATAATATTTGTAACGTTTGTAAAAATAATTTAAAAATCCAAAAAACATTTAATACATATTCGTCTAAATAACATTTGTCGTCTATGAGTATGTATTAAATGATTGTAACGTATTCGTCTAGCCTAGCGTGTTCTTCTACGCTGACGTATTTCGATTAGGCAACCTATTCGTGTAGAAAATGTAATTTTCGTCTAAGCGAGCCTATTCGTGTAGAAAAGTATTTCGTCTAGGCTAGCATATTCGTCTACACTGACGTATTTCGTCTAGGCTAGCGTATTCGTCTACACTGACGTATTTCGTCTAGGCAAGCATATTCGTATAGAAAATGTATTTCGTCAATATTTTTCGTCTACGCGTATTTGTCTAGTAAGACTTACTCAATTTTTTAATCCGGAGTTTGCACGATTACGATTGTGGGTGTGTATTACTTTGTCATTTTTCAAATCGTAAGTGTGGGACCTATTTTTTATTAAATATAGTTTATATCTTACAAAGTTAAAAAATAATGGGTCACATGATAAATATAAAAGAAAAAACAAAATAAAGTGGCTAGAAAACATATTTTTTAAAATGGTGGGTAAATAATGTTTATTGTTAATGAAATAAGTTAGTTTATACATTTACCTTATTAAAATCAATTCCAATAAAACGCTTATTCCGATAACAATATAAACTGTCCTATTCCAATAACAATAGGCTAGTTTTATTGGAATTTTCCAAATATTCCAAATTTGGACCCATAATGGGAAGAAAAAAGTCAGAAACATTTTGAAAATATTTATTTAAGATTTAAATATCTTTCTGGACGACAATATAGTAATGGACACACCCACAACTTAAGCACAAATTATTGTTTTAGTTTGTTAGAAAGGTCGTGGATTAACAAATAAAATGACAATTGAATCAAATACAGTAGAAATATGATTATCTTATATAATAAAGATTATATTTTCAAAAAAATCGTAAAAGAAATCAGATACGTACGTTAGTAAGTTTTGAGCTTGTAACACAACACCTCTATCTTAAATTCTTAAGCATACTATATTTTAATAGTTTTTGTATAAAGCTACTTATTTTAATTTTACTTGGGCCGTAGGCCAGGCTCACGAGACATCACAACAAATTCGTTTTTTTTTTTTGTAGATAGTGATGGTGAATTTTGAATTTAAATTTGACTTGATCCACGAAAGATCAAAATTATCAATTTAAGGTTAGGAAAATCATGTAATTGTGATATAAACAAGATTCTACCTACATAATATTTTTAGATAACAGTTATGAATTCTCTCGTATCTTAAGTCTGAGAAGGCACTTGCCAAATTGACTATAATTAGGAGTATTATATTGAATGTCATTATAAAGAAATCAATTATTTCAAGAGATTTTTTTTTGGTAGGCGACATTGACTTTGATGATCAAGCCTTGATGCTGATAACTTTTTGGAGTATTTATTATTTGGAAATTAATGCAATTCTACAAAAGAATTCACATGGGATCAGCTGCAACTATCGCCACTGGGATATGTTTGTCTTGGAATATTTTCTATAAAGCTTACGTTAATTAAGAAATTTAATAAATTCAAAATCAAGAAAATTAAGGTTTCTAATAGTGAGCCTGAAAATTCATAACCTATCATTTAACGGATTATTAGTGTTCAATAATAACTCCTACCTCTCATCTAACGGGTCATTAGTAGTATTTTCTAGTGTTTTTAAATTTTTTCTATGTAACGGGAGAAATTAACATCAATGATTGATGTGCATAACCTATGTCCCTGGTCTAGCGAACAAATATTAATGAGAGACAATTTGTTGTGATTTACTTATATACTAATTCGTATTAGTACGTGAAATTGACTTCTAGGGTCGACATTAAATATAGAAAATAGGGTTTAGGAAATATATTTGATAATAATATAGGGAACGATCAATAAGGTAAAAGCTAATAACTTATCCAATAATTACGGTCTTTATAAAAATATTATTTGATTTGATTAATTGATTTGATTTGACATTTAATTTAGTTTATATTAAAACTGTGACTTCTTATCACTATTAATTATTTTTTTCTTAATAAATAATTTGCATCCGCTATCTTTAATATGCGCATGATAAATTTTATATAGTGGCCGGTGAAATGTGAATTCATAACTTTTGACTACATGCCAAACATTTTGACCGTTATTATCATCTTATAGTGTGAGTAAGACTTTTTATGACGCCATCCAAATGGATTAATCATTTTATCTACGCATCTAAAGTTCAAATTATTATACTATAATTTTTTAGACTATATCTTTGGATGCTCACTAATTAATTGCAATATCGCACCACTCTAATAACATCTCAGAACAAAGTATATGCGCAACAATTGTTAATTCATAGTTAACTGATTGACTAGTTCGATTTAAAAGTTCATTCCATCGCGAATATCAAACACTTGTATAAATTATTCTATAAAATTATATTTTCATTGCTATTTCTAAACTCTATCAGATTAGTCTATTGGTTATGCTTTTCCACACAAATTCTGTGTATAAAGTGGAGCATGACACCTTATCACCTAGCTATCTCGAACTATCAAAATAATTATATTAAATAATCGCAATCATTAAGTCTTAAAGTATTTAATGCTCGATGATATATAATTACATAGAGTGATATTAATTTTACCATAGAAATGTCAAATACAAATAATACTATATAGATAAAAAAATAATTCAAAAATCAAAAAAATAAGGCAAAAGAAAAACAAAACGCTCATGATGAACGAACGAATATAATTTTGTGAAAATCCAAAATATGATACATCCGTTATATATAGAATTTAAAGTCAAATAGAAGTAATACATTCGAAATACATACAATAATGAAAATAATAAATTATGTATTTATAAAATGGATATATAGCTGGAGAACAATTATATGTTTATAAATCGATATATAGCTTGAGAACAATTATCTGTAATTTTCTAATGATCGTCTGTTTTTGGTAACAAAACTAGCAAAGTCTTATGATCATCGATGTTCTCAAAATCATCTTTCGGTGAATCTCAAATATGCAATCATTATATTCTATTAAATCTAATCATTGGCTAAAATTGAATTATGTCTATAATATCCGTGTGCCTGTATGAAGAGAGAGTGTGCGTTACAACAAGCTGTTTTTACATTTACCAATGATCTCTCGATTCAATCATTTCTATAAGTTTCTAGTACAATTAAATCTCGATAAAATAATAATTGAGATGAACCGAAAAAAAATATTCATTTAACGAAATTATTACTTTATCGAATATTATTTAAGTACATTAATTCATATCGAAATCAAAATAAATTATTATATTAATAAAATTATTAATTTTTTAAATATTAATTTATCGAGGTTTAACTGTATATTTTAAAAATGTTGCTGGGGCAACTAATTATATAATCATTACATTGGGCAAATCACACTCATTATCTCAACGATTTCATTAGGGTTACAATAATTATATTTTGTAAAGGCCTAATGACAACAGAGTTCTTCAAGAAATAAAAGAATGATCCAGAACCGGTTAGAGAGAGAAATGAAGATCAATATAAAGGGGAGATTTAACATCACCAAATTTAAAAAGCTTGATAGATATATAGGGCCCTCTTTCCTCACCATGAATTCAGACAACTTTAGATTCTTAACATCAATGCAGAATGCAGAGATTTCCAATTTCAATTTGATAAATCGAAACCTCGATAATTCACAAAATCGCTATGTGAATCTGCAAATTAGTTTGATTTCGAATGTTCAGTTCCACTCATCATTACAGTACCAGTGAAGGGTCGGAGCTTGATCCTCGGAAAACAAATTACTACAACATTCTTCACCCAGGAAATTATGCTCCTCAATTTTCACCAACTCACTCTCATTCTCATAAACCTTGTTTGCATATCCAACAACACTCGCCTTCGCCGCGAAATTCATGTTCATGGCCGAGTGACCGAAGAACCGCTGAGGGCTGTGGCAGAGAATCCCGCCGGAGGAAGATATCGCCGCCGCCATAGGACTATTATTATCCTCGTTTAGAATTGCACTCGAATCACTATCAGACCCATCCTTAATATCTCCGAATAAAGCCGCGGCGCCGCCGATCATCTCATTTTTTGCATCGGAATTCTCCAAATTCAGCTCCGCCGCACCGCCGTCGTGAATTTCAAGATCGCGTTTTTCTCTACTATTTGCCTCTTCTTTCACAGAGACCTTCCCAATTACGCTTCCATTATTCATCTTCAACTTCACCTCTCGAATCTATTACATTCCCAAAAAATAAAATAAATTAAAATTCACGAATAAAATTTCACAAATCTTCTCGAATTAGCGAACCTCATTAAGTAAATCCTCATTCTCCCGTTGGAGCGACTCATATCTGTTCTTGAGCGCGTCGTGGCTGGATTTGAGGAGGCCGTAGTCACTCTCCAATTGCTTGGTCTTCCACCGCGCGCGGCGGTTCTGGAACCACACCGCCACCTGCCGCGGCTCTAAACCCAGTTCTTCAGCAAGCTTGACTTTCCTCTCCGGCTCCAGCTTGTTCTCAACCTCAAAGTTCTTCTCTAAAGCCTTAACTTGTTTGACGCTCAATCTCCTCTTCTTCTCTGATATATGGCCGGATTCTTCCTCCAACATTGTCTGAAACTCCCTCGCGTACATGGGAGTATTGCCATGGCTATGTTCATCCACATAAACTGAAAAAGGAAAGAAAGAAATTAGCCCCAAAATCAGTAAGATTCTACTAATTATACGTGATCATTAGAGCCCACTTTCGCTAAGTAGGGAAAAGATAGATCCCGGGAAGAAAGATGACCAAAAAGTTGCCAATAGAGGAAATAAAAATGAAGTCTTGATTTTGGCACAATTTTTTTCTTCACATGAAGAAACTGTTTGATGAGATCATGGAAATAGGCCGTAGGGACAAGAAAACATGGTTTGATCGAAATGATTGAATCTTTGCAATAACATGGTATATATGTTAAACATGAAGCTTCACTTTAAAGATTAGTAAATAAAGGCAAATTGAAGCACCTGTTGAGTTGGGACAAATGGACACCAGACCATTCAAAAGAATCATCACTGCTTACTCTCTTCATTACTTTGACCACCAAGCAAATATGGGCAGAGTCCAAAAACAGTTTTCTTTCTTCTAGATCTCAGAACTTTTCAGTTATGTTCACTTAGAGAGAGAAAGAGAGGGGGAGGGGGAGGGGGAGGGGGAGAGAGTGTGTGAATTGTGTCGTCTTCTTTCTTTCCTTCTCACTTACTACAAGAAAAGGTAGCAAAACTCCCATAACAACAATCAATATGAAGAAGAGGCGCAGTGTTGCATGCTGTAATCATCATTTTGCAGCTTTTTCTCTCTCTAAGGTACTCTATATTCCACCTTTTAATCAGTTTATCTGCTCGTGTACCCATCAAAATGCAAAAAGAAAAGCTACCCAAAACCCAAGAAACGAAAAAAAATCAAATCTTGGTGAAACCCAAAACTTCCCAATTCAAAACACCTACTCAAGAAGTAATCTAAAGCTGTAACAAATTATCCTTTTGTCTTAACAGTATAGTGAAATTTAAGTTACCCAGCTGGGTTTGCACAATTTGTGTTCCTTTAAATAATACCAAAACTGGGTGCAATTGTAGTGAGAATTTGACTGGGGTTAGGTTTGTGTTTTTGGTCAGAAATGAAATGAACCCCAAATTCAAGACAAATGTAAATTTATTGGTCCACCTACTAAGCCGGTCATTTTTGACCATTTGATGTGTCTGAGTGTCTGTGAGCTGTGAAGTGCGGCGCCGGCGCAACTTGTTTGCCGTTCTGGAACCAGCACCACTGGGGGAATTATAACCTGCCGTGAAAAATATTTTCTTACTAATTTTACACACGGCGGTGTGCTATCTAATTTTTCATCAATTTAATTCAAAATATTTAAAATAACTTTTACTTATAGTGAATAAATTTCAATTAATATATAATGTTGGGATGAATATATATGATAAGATTTGAAAATCTCAAAACTCTTAAATTGAATGATGGGCGCCTTCGATATTGTAATAGTTTAGATAAATTCATTGTTATGACTCAGGTAGTCTAGAGTTCAATAAGGTCGTGATTCGGTAGAAGATTCTCGACTCATTCAAGAACTCAATATTGAGGAAGTCAATTGGCTACGCCATCGACCAACCGAATCGCAAAGGAAAACGAGCCGGCGGCCGGAATTGTTCGGACGAATGTTAATAGAGGACAATCGGGTGAAGGTCAGAGGATTCGAGATGAGTCAACTAAATCGTACTTTGAGTTTGAATAAGCATCACCAACTCTCATATACATCGACCAAATAAGGAGCCGACAACGCCTTACCCGTTCCGTAACGCCCGAAATTCTCAATATAAAATGCATTGCATATATATTCATGCATGTTATCAATTGTTTTAGTTCTGTAAGACGTTCCTTAGAAATTTAAATGAAAATTTAAAGCATTTATCTTATTTGTCAATTAAATCATTTTGTTATGTAAATTTATTTTGAACTTTGAATGTGTTTGTTTATATCATATTATGATTATATTGTTTATTTATTTATTTATAAATCATGTTAGAATTATTAGGCAAGAATAATAATTATGTATTTTGGATTTTCTAAACCTAGTAGGATTCATGAAAGGATATAATATTTTATATTTGTTTGAAATTATTAGGAGATAATTTTATATTAAATTTTATGATTAAAATAGATATTTTATGTATGATATTCATGTTTTACGATAAAATATAGTTGTGTTTATCTATATTTAATTTATCTAGGATTGAATCTCTTATATGGTAAGTGATATATTAAATTCTATATAAATTATATGAGAACGAAAATAAATATGGATAAAATATATTTGATACCTTATAGGATTAGGAATCTTTAGATAATGATTTCTAGGCCTATAAATACCATTAGTCGCTCATAATAAAGTATCCCATAAATTTTCGAAAATCTGCATGACATATCATGAACTGTTTCAAGAATTATTTACACATTTTCCCGTCGTCCTCTTGTCGTGAAAATTTAATATAGCCTTCCTAGGTATGTCTAGTATACTGTATTATATTTGTAGACTTTTCCAAGCATGATAAATATTTGTTTAAAATTGTTATTCGTAACCTGTCAGTTTTTGACAGCATGTCCATAAGCTTGATAGAAAAATTGTTTTTCATGTTTTCTTTGAGTTATTTTCGACCATGATGAATATTAATAGGATATAATACATGTTAGGTCATTCATGTTAAAAATATAGAATTTTTAGGATACGTTTACTATTTATTTGTTAATTTATTTTTTGATGTGCCAAAAAATTGGAAAATGACATGTTAATATGTAGATTATGTATAGTATACATTTGTTTGATTATTTTGATCTATGTGTTGAATTATTTGAATTATTGATGCATGCATGACATTCCATGTAGAGTTATTAAGATAAATTTCAATGTATAGGATCGGCGCGCAAGACTTAAACATTGATATCCATTATTTTTCATCAAGTCAAGGTTAAGGTGGGGAATGTTACCGTTTATCTTTATTATATGTTATGTTTGATATTTCATGTGTTTATGACAGGCATGAAAGGATGGGTCGAAATGGATCCTTGGATCGAAATTGGATCCTAAATGAAAATCGGTCGGAATTGGGCCGTAGGATCGGAATTGGTTCCTCAATGAAAATCGGTCGGAATTGGGCCGTAGGATCGAAGTGGATCCTCTATGAAAATAGGTCGGAATTGGGCCTATGAAAATGTTATGGTACGTGTGACCAAGTATCTCTTTGCATGATCTAATTTTCCATGTCTTATCGGTGTGATTTATAATTACGGTAAATGTGTACATCTCCCATTTGTGTAGTCGTGTTGGATATGAGTCGGTAGATTGATACTCGGTTGTTCTAGGGTTAAAAGAAATTGGGGAAATCATAGTAGTCTTATGGAATTGAAGATCCCAAACCGGGGCGATATCGGTAGATTAGTGTGTCGATATGATTAGGCGATGTATAGGTTAGACTTGATGTAATGCTTATTATTTTGTCTAAGTCCCGTACGGGGTAGTTGTTGAACCGATCTTCTGCCGAAGATACTTTTCGGAACCCCACGTCATCGGTGTAATCGCTTGCATTCTTCGTCACGGCGATATCAAACTCGGTTAAAGATCCCGCATCGTGGCCCGGACCTCGGTAGAAGCATTCTCTACAAACCGATGGTCATCGGTAGAAGAACCAACGCGAAAGCAGTATACCTTCGCAATCGACCAACGGCTATCGAAGCTCACTTTATCGGTCGGACGACTCGCCAGAAGAAGAACAGACTTTCCGATCCCATGTATCAAAGCGACCCAAAGACTTAAAGTCCCTTCAAATGTTCAAGGAGAAGACATACGAGGTAGTTTGAACGGTCAACTCGACACTCGCCAACTACAAACCTCGACCCAATGAGAAGCCGACAACGCTTACCTACTCTACACGGCAAAGCTGCTCTCATGAACAATGCATTAAGCGCCCTACGCAACAAAGTTGAATAGTGGCCGTTTTCTTTGGGACGCTTGTGACACGTGGCATCGTCGTCTCCAACGGACATATGCCACAACTCACGCCTATAAATAGAGAAGGATTTGAAGATTTCACACAAGGAATATACGCGAAATCAAGGGAAATCATTCAAGCTCACAACGCTCTAGAACCTTCAAGCTTATCCGAGAGACGAACTAGTTTTCATAAAACACTTCTTGTAGTTCATCTCTCGCAGAGCTCTTTGATCCCTTTCTTCTCTAGACTAAGCTCATTGCTAGATTCATAGCTTAGATCAGGAAGGAGTTCACATTTAGTGAATTGTTCTTGTTGTAAGAACTCCTTCTCGGTTGGAGAATATTCCCTCCCTTCTAAACTTAGGTTTGGATTGTAAAGTCGCTAAGGACTATAACTTGGAGGGAACCGTCCGGTCACAAGTATCCCTGCGAGGCTTGCTCGAGAATAATCAACAAGTTCTCTTGCCTTGTTCGGGGACCGTGGACGTAGGATCTTGCGTATCCGAACCACGTTAAATCGCTTGTGTTCTTTTTCTTTGTTTTATTGCATAGCATTCAACTGACTTGAAAATCATAAGCTTGCATAAAATGTATTTTTATAAAGTGCACGACCAAAAGATTTAACTTGCTAAAACGCGTTTTCAAAAGAGACGACTCGGGCCTAACACTTATCCGCACTACGGTCTCGACGGAAGTTTTCGTAATACTGACATCGGTCGGCAGAAGAGCTCGAAGGCGACTCACTTTCACCCCGTGATCGAAGGCTTACTTGGGCACCGTTCATCGTTGCAAACATCGGCTTCAACCGACCTTCACCGAGAAAAAGAAACGAGCTCGGGTGTATTCATCCCCCCCTCTACACCCCGACTTTTCGTCTCGGACCAACAATTGGTATCGAGCACACGGTGTTCAACCGATCGCCCGGTTCTAAAATACTTGGTCCTCTCGAACCGATCCTCGAAAACCTGTTTTCCTTGCATAAGCATCTTTTCAGCATCCTTATACTCTTACTCTTACAATGTCCGATATGTCGGGTATTAGGATGGTACCGATGTTCTCAATAGAGAACTACACGGTATGGCGCGTACGTATGGAGGCACACCTAACGTCACTCCACGACGAGCATGTCGGATATCCTGAGAGTCGGGATCGATCATTCCCATGATCGACAGCGTAGTATTCTTCTTGGAGGAGGCGTGGGAGCACAAACTTGTGCTAAGGTTCCCAAAGACAAATGCGCCTTCACGCCTAAAGAAAAGAAGTTGCACAACCTTGACCGAGTTGCACGTAATGCCATACCGACTACGCTCGGTGACTCACATCTCGGAAGGGTACAAGATTGCAAAACGGCGAAAAGAGCTATGGGACGCCTTGGGCACATCGAGCCATGGAACCCCTCGGATCAAAGAAAACAAGCTCGAGCTAGAGCTTCGAAGTTCGACGCCTTTGCAATGGAGCTCTCACGAAACCATTGACGAGCCGAGTGTCGATTCACCAATCAAGTCAATATCATCAATGGGTGGGGAGGTCGTTCACCAACAAGGAGATGAACACCAAGATCTTGAGAGCGTTGCCCAGACGAAGTGGCTTCCATTTGCTACTTATTTACGTCGCTCGATCTAAATGCTCTAACTCCACGATGTTATATTTTGTAATTAAAATCGGAGGAATTCGAGCATAGCCTACCCCAAAAGTGCTTAAGCGCTCCGGTGACACACGGTTCGACCACGCCTTCAAGGCAATAGTCGGCAATCTGGAGCCAAGCCTATTTCCTCAAGCAAAGCTGTGGCCACATCGTAGCAAAGTCTTACGAGACTTCGGGCCACGACCGGCTAAACGCGATGGCTCTCAAATATCGGAGGGAAAAGGAGAGAGTCGAAAGCCGAGGAAATACAACCGAGATTCTTCCTCGGGTAAGAAAGACTATCATAAGAAAGAAGAATCTAATCCTTCTACTGAATGCGGGAAATCGGAGCTCTGCCGCATCCGTCTAAAGACTCATTGGTAAGAGCAGCGAGAACATCTACCTCTTACAAGCAAAGAAGGAGGGACACTATCGGTACGATTGTCCCGAACTCTCGATGCTCAAAGAGCGAACGGCAAAGCCGGGAGAAAGAAATTCGCCGAGAGACGGCGAGGCCTATATAGCCGGAGAGATATCCGACAACTCAATTGAGGAGGATACATTCATGTATTCTTCCCAAGACGAAGCCGCGTTCGTCGCAGTTGAGGTCGCAAAGACAGCTTCTCGATGAGTCTACAATACATCGTCCCGATGGCCGGAGAAGAGGCTGAGGTAAATTCTAAACGCATTATTACCTCTTCTTCACACAAAGACACAAGACACGTGCTCGGTCACGGATGATCCTCTGAGATGTGGTACAAGCCTACGACGATCTGCTAGAGGAGCATTCGGTAGCGAGAGAGTTCGGCTTGGAACCATCCGGGAACTTGAACAGGTAAAGGGCCGAGAATCGGAGACTTTCTTCGATTGTCGAGGTCTCTACTGAGTCAGTGGATCTAGTTGCGAGACTCAAGGAAGAGATTGAATCCCTTATGACTAAGTCTCAGCTTCAAGAGACTCAGATCTCAGTTCTGACCAAGGACAATTATGAGAAAGAGACTGAAATAGCCAAGCTCAGTCGAAGCTCACCGACGTGCCAGAATGACTATGACTCACTCAGAAGGAGTGACGAGGTCTGGAGAGGTTTGATGACTGAACAATACCTGGGAGCGAAGGAGAAGCTTGAAAGCATGCTTAGAGCACAACGGCCAACTTCTGTGAAAGAAGGCCTTGGCTATACCCACGAAGCTTCTACCTCCAAAAGCTCAGCAACCCTCGGGTCGATAGGTTCGTCAGAGGAAAGGTGCAAGCTGCTGACACCACACCTCAGGCGAAAAACAAACAGAAAATGATTACACCTCAACCGAGTAGCAACAAGCAGCTGACCAAAGGTTCCAGCCCCAGGACACCGCGATCAAATTCAGGGGGAACCAAGAAGGTCAGATGGGCAGAACAGTACAAGGAGCCACAGTATGAGCACCCGGCTCAGTACGGCTCGTACTACTATGAGCCCAGGGGTCGGGGAGAAGCGCTAAGACTCGGAAGAAGAAAGCGCCTGAACCCCAAAATTATCGCAGAAAAGTCGGTATCTCCAAGTCCTGTGGAGAAGAAAGCTAATAAGGTTCGAAGAAGAAGTCTAGAACTTCTAAGGTCCCGAGACAGATCGGGTTCCGAAATCACCCACTAACCTGTAAGGACCCAATCGAACCAAAGGGTACCTAAAAATGCCTGTTTTGCGAGTGCATAAGGACCGTGGATAGTGGACGGCGGTGCTCGAGACACATGACTTACCGGAAGAGCCTGGCGACCAACTACGTACAAGAAGATGGTCCCAGGTGAATTCGGTGACAACTCCAAAGGCTACACAAGGGGATACGGAACGCACGAACATTGGGACTACCACGGTTCAAGAGTAACATATGTTGAAGGACTTCAACATAATCTCCTTTCGTTAGTCAATTGCGTGATAATCTTAACAGAGTAATCTTTGGTGCCTGGTTTCGTGATATTGTTGAAAAATCTACGGGGAAAACAGGTGTTGTCGGGATCGCGAAAAGAAGAACATCTATGTTGCAAATTGGAAAACCGCGAGAACCCGAGGCTTGCTTGCTCCGCACGAGACCAAATCGGGTGACAAGTCGGGTTGGCTATGGCACAAGAGACTCGGCCACCTGAACTTCAAGACCATGAACAAGCTAGTCAAGAACTCTAAAGTCAGAGGACTGCCCAACGAATCGTTTATCAAAGACAGAAATTGTGAAGCGTGCCTGAAGGGAAAGCAAACAAAGAGGAGCAATCCACCTATTCCGTCACCTTCCACCGATGGAATCCTTCAGTCTTCACATGGACTTATTCGGGCGTCTCTCCGGTGACTATAAGAGGCAAGAAGTATGCCCTCGTCGTCATAGACGACTACTCGAGATATACTTGGGTCATCTTCATCGCCAACAAATCGATGTTCGGACCGAGTTACCTAATCTACCAAGAAACTCGGTGTGGAAAAGAACATCAAGATTAAGAAGATACGCTCGGACGTAAGAACAGAGTTTCTAAACTCGTAGTTAAGACATACTTTGCGATAAAGAGGGAATTCAAGCACGAGACATCGTGCCGCTGCACCCCTCGGCAGAACGGACTTGCCGAACGTAAGAACGGAACACTCAAAGAAGCAGCAAGAACGCTCCTCGCAGATTCCCGGACTACCCTCAAAGTTTTGGGGCCGATGCTGCGACACCGCCCTGTTACACTCGGAATCGCTCACTACCGACCACAGCAACACATGAAGATGCCTTACGAACTGTGGAAAGGGAGAATTCCTTCTATTTCTCATTTTCATGTTTTCGGTTGTCCTTGCTTTATCCACAACAATGGGAAAGATCGGTTGAAGGTCTTTGATAGCAAATCCGATCAAGGAGTATTCTTAGGATACTCCCGAAGTCAGTAAAGCCTTCGAGTTTTTAACTATCGAACTCTTTGCGTGGAGGAAAGCCCTCATGTTGTTTTTGATGAATTTGTTAACGAGAACAGGGAAAGATACAAAGTCAAACATCGAGGATGTCGGCAGCAAGCTACGGGATCTCGGACTAAATGACAAAGGCGAAAAGATCCAAGGCATTGTTGGGATGATGAGTCGGAAGATGAAGAAATTCGAGACTCGGCCCAACAAGCAATGTAGCTAACCTAGTTGATTCTATCGAACGTAATCAACAACGAGGTAACTTCGGTCGATGAGGAAGCCCCCGTGGTAACCGAGACCTCTACCGAGAATATAAACTCGGGGGAACGATTAATGTTCCCGAGCTAAATGCCCCCGAACCCGGAAACTCGGTAGATCCTAACCTTCTTCTTGAATTACTACGGCCATAGAACAAGATTACTCGAAATGCCTAATACACCCATCGATCGTGCGTAAGTAGTATCGAAGAAGAAGCCCGAGCTCAGGCGTTCGTGGCTCGATGCTCATTCTTCAGATCTTATCATTGGAGATCCATCAGCAACTATAAGGACGAGATCAAGATTAAGTCAAGGAGAAAGCTCACTTTACTCTTGTTTTCTGTCTATAGAAGAACCTCAGTCGATAGAGGACGCACTTAAAGATGCTGGCGACCGGGTCATTGCTATGCAAGAAGAGCTGAACCGGTTACGTCGAAATGAAGTTTGGGAGCTTGTCGACAGACCTAGACATCAGCACGTGATTGGAACTAAGTGGGTCTTCAAGAACAAGCGAGATGAAAACAACGTCATTGTCAGAAATAAAGCTCGACTAGTTGCTAAAGGATACAATCGGGCGAGAGGAATTGACTTTGATGAAACATTTGCTCCGTTCGCCGGATTGGAAGCCATTCGTCTTTTCCTAGCTTATGTAACACATCGGGGATTTAAGGTATATCGGATGGATGTGAAGTCGGCTTTTTACGAACGGCGTCGAAGGAAGAAGTCTACGTGGAACAACCGCCCGGCTTTCAGCGAGGACATCAGTGTACGAGACTTAGGAAAGCTCTGTATGGGTTAAAACAAGCACCCGGGGCTTGGTATGATACCCTATCAGACTTTCTACTTGAAAGGTTTTCAAAAGGGGACAAGTAGATCGCACCCTATTCAAGCATAAAGTCGAGAAGATAACATTCTACTGGTGCAAATCTACGTGGACGACATCATTTTCAGGCTGCAGAAACGAAGTCATATGTCGCAGCTTCGAGAAGATGATGAAGGAGAAATTCGAGATGTCCATGATGGGAGAGATGAATTATTTCCTTGGATTTCAAGTAAAACAATCAGCCTAAAGGAATCTTCATCAATCAAGCCAAATACACTCGAGATCTTCTCAAAAGATTCGGCTGTGATTCCGGCAAGCCGGTCAAGATCCCCATGAACACGAACTTTAAAATCGATCTAGACGAGAGAGGGAGCTTCGTTAACTCTACCGATTATAGAGCTATTATTGGTTCTTTACTTTATTTAACAACTAGCCGACCCGACATAACTTATCTTCGTAGGTGTATGCGCAAGATTTCAGGCGAATCCCAAGCGAAGTCATCTAGACTCGACGAAGAAGATTTCGTGATATCTAAGAGGAACACCGATCTTGGGTTATGGTATCCTGGCGATGATAATCTAATACGACAGAGTTATTCGATGCCGATTATGCGGGATGCGGGGATAGATCGAAAATCAACTTCCGAAACATGTCGGTTCCTAGGCAGGCAAGCGATATCGTGGTTTTCAAAGAAACAGCACTCGGTAGCTACGTCCACTACCAGGCCGAGTACATGGCTGCAGGAAGTTCTTTGTGCCCGCATCCTTTGGCTTCGACAACAATTGAGAGATTATGGTATAACTTCGGGATGAAGTGCCCATCTACCGTGACTCCACCGGCTCAATAGCTATAACTCGGTAACCCAATTCTACATACCGGATGCAAGCACGTGGATATCCGACACCACTTCATCGGGAGACCATGTCGAAAAGAAGGACATCGGGATGGAGAAAATCCATACCGACAAGCAAAGGGGGATATACCGACCAAACCACTAGCCGAGAACAAAGTTCGGAGAACTATCGGTTGAGCTAGTGTCCGCTAGATCCCTCTCGAGACAAGTCAGTAGAAGCCGACTACCGATAATGATATACTTAGCAACAATTGGTATCGGTATGGAATCAGCATGACGAGTCGAGAAAACTCCTTACGGTGACTCGGTTGGGAGAGACACACCGTGCAACGGCAAGGGGGGAACATGGTCGTCAGCACAACCATCCTCCCGATAATTAATAATAACCGGTGATAAGTTCACTGAAGAGGTTTGCGTAGTATCATTACTTAAATTGTTCGAAGCATGCCGCATTTAATGCATCGATCGCTTACATTCGCTTGTTAAGGAGCATTTATTCCTTGCCATTTATTATGTTTAAGGTTTAAGGAAAGGTCGACGGGACCCCTCGCCTGCGTAATTAATGCTCTCGTCGCGCATTTAATGCATGTCTTCTCCATTACCTTTATTACGTATATCTATAATATTGGCGGCTATTGTAATCATTCCTTTTATAACATTTAATCTTAGCCGCCCCTTGATTTTGAAAGATTAGAGAATTTGAACCGTGCGATTCAAACTAAAGATCAAGCTTAATATACAAAATCTTTCATCTTCTATCAACTCCTCACTTTTCGCCATTTTTCATATTCTCAAGAGCTTATCTCGCAAATCTGTTTTCTTATCCAAATCTCTTAAACAACTTTGCTTTCGCATCTCTTAAAGCTCTTATACACGGTAATGTATCAGATATCTGCTAGCAACTACTAACTTACTCTATTTTCAAGTGCTAATATGTTGTTTTGCAGATTTCAATGGCGAACGTTCAAACACCAGACAACATTGAGGAGATTGTGGCTTCCAGGATTTTGTTTGAGCCTACTTTGGCCTTCCGCCAAGTGGAGATCTCTTTCCTTGAACCCGTGTTTGACGCTTTGGAGCGTTCGGGGGTTGGAGACGCTGGTTTCGAAGCACCCCCGTGCTTATCTCCCTCGACAGGTCGCTGAAGTTTATTTCAACTGGAAATCTCTAGCGTCGGGAGGAGAGGAATCGTCCTTCTCTTATCAGAAGGAAGTCGACCAAGATGAGTGGGAGTCAGTTGTTCATACCTTCAGTATTCAAGATGCTCTAGGTCTTTCATTCGATCTTCCCAACTCCGGCATTTCTCCGATTGGATACAAGGAGAAGGAGATCAACGCATATGTGCAGAAATTCTGTGGACGCAAGGATGTGGCGTTCAAAACAGCTCTCCCGAGGAATCTGTTGCTACCTCAGTACAGAGGTCTAGCTTACGTGGTATCGCACATTCTGACAAGTTCAGCTGGATCGTATGATCAACTGTCCAAACCAAGGATTCAGCTGATGATGGCAATAGACGATGGGTTGAAATTGAATCTGGGCCGAGTATTATACTACTCAGCTGAAGGCACGGGCTCGAAGTTCACCACATTACCCACTGGCGAGAGGAGGATAGCCAGTGTGGGTAAACTTCTATTCGGAACAAAGATGTCTGTTCGATAGAAAGCATGGTTCCAGAGGAACTCAGCTTTTGAGGACTCCAAGTACTTTGACAAGAAATCTATCAAATTCCAGACGAAGGCTGGAGCTGAGAAATCCATAGGCAAGGGGCCGCCTGAGCCCAAGAGAAGCGCGTCAGCTCTGCCCCCATCAGTACAAGTGCCAAAGAAGAGGAGATTGGCCAAGACTCGACCTGCTGAGGTCACTGTTGCTCAGCCGCTGGCCATACTAGCGTCAACTCCTGCTTCACCTCCTCCTGAGCAGATCCAGGATTCGAATCCTTGGAATAGAAGGAGCTACTCGAAGGATAAGGTTCAGATAATCAGATCCGAGGAAACCCAGTCGGACAGCGAGAATACCGGCGAGGAGCCATCTGCCGAGTGGAACACCACCGATTCCACTCGTGCCCGTGCTACGCCCGAAATTCACGAGCCGATACCCGAAATCACCTGGGCACGAGGACTTGATAGAGATTGCCATCGTGGCACGCGCTCATATGCTACCTGAGATTCTACTGTGGGACATTCTCATAGACTTTTCAAAGAATCGATCGGGGACCGAGTTGTTGGCCGAGGAGCAAGAGCCGAGAATGCCATAGGCTTTGGTGAGCCTGACGATCCGGGTTGTTTTGAAGATTTACGAGCCGCTATGCTCTACTTGCTAAGCCGGAGGGAATCGGCTCCGAGCAACACTCCCCCGCCCCCTTCTCCTCCTGGCCGATAAGGGAGATGATGATGATAAGGAGAAGGACGAGGCACCCAAGGATGCGAAATGGGGGATTCTGACGAGGGACAAACTCCCCGTGAGAAGAGCTCATCATCACCACCGCTACATCTGGTGAGGCTCCTAATGCCCCTAAGTACTCAAGGGAGCAACTTCTCACGTTCTCCAAAAAGAGGCTCGGAACAAGCTCCTATCGGATACAACCAATAGGTTCCGTGTCCTCAAAGGCGACCAACAAGGCGATCGACGCCAAGGAGAGAAAAATCGCCTTCTCGCCAAAGATGTACACATTAAATGGGAGAAGTATACAAAGGCGCAGATCGAACGCCCGAACAAACTTTTCGCCGACGTCTTCAAACCACAAGAGGCTCCTTCTCGCCGATGAGAAGAAGATGATCGAGCAGGCTCTAGGCGCCCGTAAGATTGATCGCAAGCTCGAGTCGGCGGCTTCTTGAAGCTCGGCGCCTATCTTTCTCACAAGAGGCGACTACGGCCCTCGAAAGCATTCAAGCTCGAGATGGATGAGCGTAATAAGCTGGCTACCACCTCTCTCCAAACAGCCATTAAACAACAAGGCCGAGGCTCTCAAGACGATTCGTAAAGAGATGAGCGAATCCCATGATGCGGCCTGCTTGAACCTTCGCAAAGAATCGCCCGCTCGCCTCGAAATTCGGGAAAGAGCAAGAACCGGACTGGAATGGCTACACCGGTGTGGTGTCGACTTAGATACGATTGTTGATGAAGTCAAAGTTTACGTTGCCAAAGTGGTCAAGAAGTGAAAGAACTCCGTACCTCCCTTGGACTTATTGCGATGCCAAAAAGGGGGAAGGTAGTAAGGGGGAAGGTAGTAAGGGAGAAGGAAGTGAGAGAGTGGATGTTAGAAGGATTGAAGGAGTGATGGGGACGGTGATGTACCGCTTCTTAGCAAAAGGGTACGGGAGGAAGGACCCTCCACGACGAAGGACAACACGGACTCAAAGGGAAAAGGCACGGGAGGAAGGACCCTCTACTCGAACCGAAGAAGTCTCGGCCGCTCAGCAAAAGACAATACCGACGAGGTACTTCTCCTTGAATTTCCATTACAAGCCACCCCCATCTCCTCTTCTCGCTGCACATATAGAAGAGATCACTCGGTTCTTAGATGAGCCGACGGAAGAAGAAGAGTCACAACAGTAGCTGCAGAGGCCGGGGAAGGAGGCGCTACCGAATCTCCTCCTTCCTCCCCGGTCCGAAAATTTAAATCAAAAGCGGAGGCAGGAGGCTTTCGACCTCGAGTCGCCCAACAACAGTACAGGACAAACTTGATCATGAGCGAAAATTAGAAGAAGCAGTGAGGCGGCCAAAAAGCCTAAGGGCAAGCGTAAGAGGAGGCAGAGGTAAGAAGAAGGTAATCGGGACGGTTGAAGAGCGGAAGAAGAAAGCTCAAGAAGAATACGCCAAGGCTTCTTCAACTAATATCCCAACAAGCCGATACCCCTGCCATCGCGCGAGTCAACCCTCTACGACTCATACGCCTGCGCGGATAGCGGAAGATCAAGCAACGTGGGAGGCGGTGCTCATTGGACTATCTAGCGGACATGGAGACAAGAGAGCAGCCGCGCTCCAAGAAAAAGAAAAGGATGGCGATCACGGAGAAAGTGCGAAGATTATCCTTTAAACCACGGTGATCCGAGAAGGCGGATCCCGAGAGGATCTAAGTTCATCGGGGGCCCCCACATGAAGCAACAACCGATTCAAGGCACGTGGATAAGTGGGTGCCAGGCTGATATGAATGAACATTGGGAGAGATTGAAAGAAGTTTTTATCAAAGGCTACTACGTATGGCGCATTTACCCACTCGATTGCTCGGCCCGATCAGCTCTTTGAGGAGTTGGTTACGAGATTTGATGTTGAATTCGGTGAACGGCTGAAGCAAGTCATGGAATCACGAGAATATAACCTTCCGTGCCCCGACTTTCCGACGTATTCCACCGCCGAGACTTGCTAGTGGACTCGCGAGCACTAAGGACATAGAAAGAGAAGTGGAGGAAGCCGCCTACGATCGAGCTCGCTCCCCGAAAGGCCGGATGATAACTTGGAGATCCGGGAGATTCGAGCTAGAGTGTATAAATACTATTACCCGGATCCTCCCGCCGAGAAATCCTGACTTCAAGAAGAAGACGCGAAGTTCAAGAAGAAGCAGCGCAGTTGATTTTCTCTTTCTCATCTTTTGTAATAGCATTAGGAACTCTGTAATTCTTGATATATATATATCGGTTCCTGCTTGCTAGACAATTACTCATTGTCTTTCGGCCTTTTACTTTGTGTTTACACAACCGATCACTAAGTGATCGACACACACTCACATCAGTTTCTCTGATCTTGCCATTCTCTCTCCTGCTGAAGTTCGTTTATGATTATTAGTTTTTCCTCAGACGTTTGAAGGGGGAAATTGTTGTCGAGTAGGACGGTATCTTTGATAGATGTTAGAGTATAGAGGTTTTGGCATCATCAATTAGGGGAAATTGTTGGATATGAGTCGGTAGATTGATACTCGGTTGTTCTAGGGTTAAAAGAAATTGGGGAAATCATAGTAGTACTATGGAATTGAAGATCCCAAAACCGGAGCGATATCGGTAGATTAGTGTGTCGATAGGATTAGGCGATGTATAGGTTAGACTTGATGTAATGCTTATTATTTTGTCTAAGTCCCGTACGGGGAGTTGTTGAACCGATCTTCTCTTGAAGATACTTTTCGGAACCCCACGTCATTAGTGTAATCGCTTGCATTCTTCGTCGGCCGTGATATCAAACTCGTTAAAGATCCCGCATCGGTGGCCCGGACCTCGGAGAAGCATTCTCTACAAGCCGATGGTCATCGGTAGAAGAACCAGGTGCAAGCGAGTATACCTTCGCAATCGACCAACCGACTATCGAAGCTCACTTTATCGGTCGACGACTCGGCCGAAGAAGACAGACTTTCCGGTCACTGTATCCCACGTGAAAGCGACCCAGACACTTAAAGTCCCTTCAAATGTTCGGCGGAAGACATACAAGGTAGTTTGAACGGTCAACTCGACACTCGCCAACTACAAACCTCGACCCAATGAGAAGCCGATAACGCTTACCTACTCTACACAGCAAAGGCTGCTCTCATGAACGGTGCATTAAGCGCCTGCCGCAACAAAGTTGAATAGTGGCCGTTTTCTTTGGACGCTTGTGACACGTGGCATCGTCGTCTCCAACGGACATATGCCACAACTCACGACTATAAATAGAGAAGGATTTGAAGATTTCACACAAGGAATATACGCGAAATCAAGGGAAATCATTCAAGCTCACAACGCTCTAGAACCTTCAAGCTTATCCGAGAGACGAACTAGTTTTCATAGAACACTTCTTGTAGTTCATCTCTCTAGAGCTCTTTGATCCCTTTCTTCTCTAGACTAAGCTCATTGCTAGATTCAGTAGCTTAGATCCGAAGGAGTTCACATTTAGTGAATTGTTCTTGTTGTAAGAACTCCTTCTCGGTTGGAGAATATTCCCTCCCTTCTAAACTTAGGTTTGGATTGTAAAGTCGCTAAGGACTATAACTTAGAGGGAACCGTCCAAGGTGCACGCGTATCCCTGCCGAGGCTTGCTCGGGAATAATCAACAAGTTCTCCTGCCTTGTTCGGGGGCCGTGGACGTAGGATCTTGCGTATCCGAACCACGTCAAATCGCTTGTGTTCTTTTACTGTTTTATTGCATAGCATTCAACTGACTTGAAAATCATAAGCTTGCATAAAACGTATTTTATAAAGTGCACAGCCAAAAGATTTAACTTGCTAAAACGCGTTTTCAAAAGAGACGACTCGGGCCTAACACTTATCCGCACTACGGTCTCGGACCGAGTTTCGTAATCCGACATCGGTCAGTAGAAGAGCTCGGAAGCTGATTCACTTTGACCCCAGTGATCGAAGGCTTACTTGGCACTGTTCATCAGTTGCAAACATCAGCTTCAGCTGACCTTCACTGAGAAAAAGAAACAGAGCTCAGGTGTATTCACCCCCCCTCTACACCTAACTTTTCGTCTCCGGACCAACAAGTCGTACTCAACCCACTATTTTAACATTTTTCAGGAAATGGCTCGGCCGATGCGTAGAGGTGTTGGTGGTGATGGTCATGAGGAGGATTTATCATATTAAAATTATTGCTTTAAGTTTTGAAATTTTTGTTATTTCTTTTTGAAATGTTAGACTTAGTAAATTTTTATTTAAGACTTCCTATGAGTATGAAAATAAATTGAGTTTTTAAATGATTCTTTTCCATGAGAATGTTTTGAAAGAATTGAAATATGCATGTTAAGTATGAAGTAGCGTCCCTAGTTAAGTTTTGAAAATTGGGGCGTTACATGTTCTGCCATAAAGCTGCTCCTAGCCGGAAAAAGAGGAAATCTCTACAGTGCCTCTACTCAACATTCAAATTATTTATGGTCATTTTTCTTGTCTTATTCGACACATGTGTAGATTCCCTCCAACGGATCTATTTACAAATCAAAGACTATAAATAGAGAAGAGTCTTCATGCAGAAAGACACCGAGAACCAAAGCGATCAAAGCTCAAACACTCTAGCTAACTCACAAGCAACACACAAGCGAAGAACTTGCACTTAGACTTAGAATCTTTTTAGTTCTTCTTTCTAGAGAATCATTGTTCCCTTTTCTCTATCTAAGCGTGCTTATTGTAATACTCAATAGCTTAGAACCTCGAATGAGCTCATTTTATTGAAATGTTCTTATTATATGAACTCCTTCTTAGTTGGAGAAATTCTAACCTGTAAAGGTTAAGATCTGTATAGTCACTACGACTATAAGTAGATATCTGTCATGCGTACAGATTGATTGAGACTTGCTCAGTATAATTAATACAATATCTCCGGCTCAGTTCAGGACAGTGGATGTAGGACCCTATTGTCCGAACCACTTTAAAAATCGTTGTGTTGATTTTAACTATTGCATTGATTTAACTGTTCATTCAACATCCAACTGAGTTTTAGTCAAACAAGCATAAAAATGGATTTTCAACTGAGATGCATATTTTAAGGGCATACACTTCCGCAAAAAACTCTTGTAGTGAACTATTATTCACTTACATAAGTTAGTAAGACTATACTTAGTAGGAGAATATTCTGTTCACGCGATCGAGAAAGCATATCTGGCTAACTGACAAAATTCAGTAGCAACCTTCAACTAAAGCTGACTTTCACATTCTGAGTTATAGAATTTGCATTTAGGTGTATTCATTCCCCCCCCCCCTCTTCACCTGAAGCGCGTCTCTGGACCAACATATAAATTTATTAATTTTTAATAAGACCAGTTCGAAGATGAATTGGGAATTCCTTTCTAATTTTATACATACCACTATGGATCGTAATACTATTAATCAAAACATACGTATTTTCGACGTGATTATGTTTTGTTCGGGATGAATAGGCATCTAATATTATTAGTAATTTAATACCTAGCGTGCGACATATTTCGTTCTAATTTTACAAATATCACAATTTGGATTGTAAATTCATCAAATATACACACGAATTTTCAAGAAGCTGATCACGTCTAATTTTTCTGTCTATTTTATGTTAATTTGTGACATGTGTCTCATTTAATAATTATATAGCCTATAAGATTTGTTATAGCTCTACAAATAATGATTATTTTAGATATATTTTGAATTAAACTAGAACACGCGCTATCATTTCATTAATGGCACAAGATGATACTAACTAACATAGAAATATTATACAATAGTTCTTATTCCGATTTTTCAAAGTGATTTTTTTTTTTACTCCATTTGTGACGAATAGGTATCAAATATGTGTGTCATGACGGAATAATGTTAGATTCCTGAATTTATGATTATTGTAATTGTCAAAAAGCAAAGTGCTCAATTCATGAACCGTGGTTGATTTAATTTCTTCTTATAAAAATATTGAAAATATGATTTATACACTACTTTGCCAAAAATTTGTAACAAGTCACAATCATATGATAAAGCACTGCATAAAGAAATAAAGTTCATGTAGAAAAGCTGAGTTTATACAATAAAAGTTGGTAGATTTTTCCGCTCCACGATAATAATGTAAATTATTGTCCGCCCATGAATATAGTATTTATAGTAGGTTAATAGAAAGTATACATTATCGATCAAATCTAATATGTCACGTGTAGTGCAAACAAAATAACATGTTCGTATTCCCTTGCACTGATAGAGCAGATTGCGAGTTTAAATTATATTTGTATAGTTATGTATGAGTTTGTTAACAATTTGATAGTAGCTACCGATTACTTTCATCCCGAAATAAGAACTATATGAGGCCTATCCTATATTGCACGGACACTTCAAAAATATTAACGTATCGTGTCGGATATGTATCATACACTCGGACACGACACTTGAATTGTTGTGTCCAATAGATTTATATACACATAACTTCAAGTTCTAATAAAAATATACCAAATTTGCTTATTTTACACTTGATTTTATATTTTTCAATAAATAAGCGTCCGTGTCGTGTCCTAAGTTTTTTTTTTAAATATCGTGTCCCGTGTCTCGTGTGCGTATCGAGTCGTGTCACGTGTCCCGTATCCGTGCAACCTAGGGCCTATCAGACGGGGCCTTTTTAGAATGCTTAGAAATTCCAAACTTTGTCATTAAATTGTGCAGATATAAAGGTATGCTTTTGTAAAATTGAAACAACATCCGCACATTTAGGGTATAGTTGTTTGCTGGCATTCAAGCGGGGCCCTCTTAAGTTCATTCTTTTTATAAAATGTAATACACCCTTCATCTCGCTTTAAGAGATTCGTTTCTTTACGGTACGTGAATTAAGAAAGTAGATGATAAATTAAAGTAAGAGAGAAGATTAGTGAGATTGTTAGAGAATAAATGATAAGTATCAGAGAATTTTGTGATTTTTTTTTAAAGTTATTTCAATTTTTTGAAACGGATCACTTGAGACGGGGCACACTAAATGAAAAATATGTCACTTGGAGTGGGAATGAGGGAGTACCAAATTAAAATAAATACCCGCAATATTAATGTGACTTGGACTAAAGCTTAGTTCTTTAAATAATCGCTTGTGCGTGTATTTGTGATAATTTATTGAAATAGTTTATTAGTATAGCCTACGAAATTGATACCAGTCGATGAGCCTATCCAAGTTATAAAAGGGGTTAGGTTGGACTCTGAAATTAAAAACTCAAAAGTGTAATGGACCAAAAAAAAAAAAAAAAATACAAATAGAGGAAAGATGGAATAGATAAATTTGTTAAAGAAAAACTCAAATTTGATTTATATATGATGAAATTTGAAGATTTTAAATTTTTTATTGTTTTAGTTTGGATTTTTTTTATGTTTATTTGAGTACGAATTTAAACTTTGATGTTTATTTGTACGTATATTTATAATATTTTTCATTTAATTTGTTTAATTATTTCATAGTATATACTTTATACAATATTAATAGTTGTATTATGCTCTTATACCCATTTTCCTATACCGAAAATCAAAATTACCTAAACCTTATATTTACTACACAAAATATCCAATTTTAGTTATATTACCCTCACTTTTTGAGAAAGTTGACTGATACCAATCATTTTTCATGTGTTTTCCTTAATTCAAGACGAATTAAGACAAGAAACAAACAAGAACAACACACACGAGTATATATAGTAATTAATCCCACTCGTATATTCATAATCCTGCTAATGTCTCGCTCAACCCCGCTCGGCTACGGAAAAGAACGTTTCGTTAAATCTCGCTCACGGAATCTCGCTCGAATCCCGCTCCTGTCTCGCTCCCGCTCGACGAGCGAGATTTGACCAGATCTGAAATTTAATATCCACCCCAATTTCCTTCACCCACCTTCGCTGAAATCCCGCTCAAGTCCGCGCGAAATGCAAGTTTGAAGTAGAATCCGACTCCCGAACACGAGAATGGTCAGCCGGGTTAGTCCCGCTCAAATGTTATAGTCTCGGTCGTATTTTATCCGTTAATTTGCCGCGAATTAGCATATATGTTGAGCATGCCGCTGTTTGAATTTTGGAGCATGAATTATGTTTTTAATCGTCCTAGAGCATGTGTTAGTCAAATTTTGGGGCGTATATTATGATTTATGATGTTTAATTTTCCGGAGAAATTATGATTGTCTGTCTTCAATTTTTCGTGTAGAATATGACATGTGATTTATGTTGTTCAATTTTTCGACATAAAATTTTGTTTTCCAGCATAAATTCCTAATTTCCATTGTTAATTGTATTTTTCGAGCAATTTAGTGGACAAAACTGTCCAGAATACAAACCCGCTCGGCGAGCGGGATTCCCATCTCAAACGAGCGGGATTGTATTATGGCCGAGCAGGATTTTTTTTAATAACCCTTTATATTTATTTACAACCTCTTTTTAAAAGAATTGACATCCTCGATGTGAATCCAAGGATCGACATTGATTATAAGCCTAAGATTTTTTAGACTATTAAAAAAATCTTAAAAGCTATTGGAGGTGATGCGTTAGTGGAACAGTTTAAGATTGGCTGTTTTGGTGATTTTCTGAATTTGAGGGTGGGTAGAAATGCGGCTAGATCCCTTCACATGTTGATGTGTCATGAGATTCAACCCGTCGGCGGTGATGATGATCTTATTTGGTTTTTCGTGTCTGGGACAACAATCCGAATTTCGTATATCGATTATGCCCTTGTTACGGGTTTTATGTTCGGACCCAACAATTTTGATATGCATGCTCGGCATGACCCCCGTAGGTCGACTGTGTACAACATGTTAAATGGATGTACACCAATAGCAGAGAATTTTTGATTAAGTTTGAGACAGGAAATTTGGAGTTAAACAAGTTTGGGTATTTGAAGGTGGCTAAATGTTCTAGCCTTATTTTTCTTCGCTCTCGGTTCCAGCGACACGAGAGCGGTGGACACATGGATTTGGGTGTTAGTGAATGACCTAACGACTTTTTACCAATTCCCATGAGGCTCCTACACTTATGGTGCTCTTAAGCACTATTGTAGTTTTGCTCCGTGGACGGAGAAACAAATTTCTACAAAATATCATTTCTTTGGATCCGTCTGAGCACTTCAGGTGTGTATTATGAATTTTATACTCCCTCCGTCCCGAATATATATGTCTATTTGCTTTTCCACACATATTAAGAAAATATTTAATGATATGAAAGTTAGATAAATATTGGTATTGGAATATGAGAAAATTAAAGTAAATTACTAAAAAGTTAAAGACGTAATTGTATTTGTTATTAGAAAAGTTGGATAAAGTAGTCTTTTTCTAAATTCTCACATTAATTAGATGTATTAAAGTTAGTGAAAGATTTAGTTAGACACAAAATGTTAATAGGCATATAAATTTGGGACAGACGAAAAAGAAAAGTAGGCATATATATTAGGGACGAAGGGAGTATTTAACAGAACGTGCTCTGCCAAAATTGAAAGAAATGCATTCCGGAGCCGGATCATGACATGCACGATGTGGAATTTAATTATCGGCAGTTTTGGAGGCCGAACGAAAGCCTCATACAGTATATTGTAGGAGCAACTTGTCCGCTGATGTGCAAAAGTGGCACACTGCCAAATACGTAATTATTTATATTAATTTTATTTAGTTTTATAATTTTATATTACAAATTACATATATTAATTATTTTTATTATTTTTGAACTTGTAAATGTCGTGTCTGTATTTTTAATTATTTTTATTATGCCCCCCAAGCAACAATTGGTTCAGAAAGACTCGTGAAGCGATTCATTGCCACTTATCCGATAGTGGAGTGGGGCAGCCAACACGGCAATGTGACCATGTATCGTCGAATGATGGCTCACAAGATCTTCGAGATGTGCTACACAAAGTCTAGTAGCAGTTGATTTAGGGATAATTTTTAGAAGACATATGATATTTAGGTTTACAACATTTGATTATTTTGAGTTTATGATTTATTATTGCAATCTTTATTTTTTTTAACTGTCTAACAAGATTACTTAATTACAAAATATTATTAATTAACATAATTACACTGTGAGCAGAACTATGAGTTGGATTTGACCAAAATCCCACTCATGTTGCCTTCAAGTCCCGCTCATGTTTCCCTCTCACTGTGAGAGGATTGTGAGCATGACTGTGAGCGGGATTTGGCCGAAATCCCACTCATGATGTCTTCAAGTCCCGCTCACTGTGAGCGGGATTTGAGCGAAATCCCACTCATTCCATTAAAATTCGATAATGCAATAAAATTTCAAAGCAATTACGTTATATTAAAATTTGAAATCCTATATTAGTTTTACAATTACATTACGTTAAAATATTAAAATTGTTCCGACTCCGGGGAGTCCGGAACCTCCATTCCCGGGCACTTCCTTTGGTATGGGCAACCAAACCACATATGCTGTATTTTTTCGGACCACGTGTTCTCCCACTGGATGTACTTACTTCGGTAACTGAGGGTCGTCTATTATTCTTCGGTCTCCCTGTCTCCCGTGTAATTAATGTGGCGGCAACACAATCATTGAGGCCACATCTGACGGCACCTGCCAATTTCGCATAGGGGGGGTACCGGATACAGTGTTCCGACGACGTATATCATCCTCCAATTTTCAATCTTATATGCGCCCAAGACAAAGTCTAGCAAATTTAGGCCAACAGCCATGTAGACGAAAATTCAATTAATACACTGCAAATAAATTTCATAATTATACAGTTTACAAGAGTATACCTATAGCAGCACCAAGCATGTGAATATGGGATCTCATCGAGTTACTACTCAAGACATTCACAAGCACTTCTGTTGATTTGAACTCTCCATTGATACTTTCCGTCATGAACCTTGAATTTGTCTCCATTCATGGCACTACGTGAAGCAATGTGAAAGCTCTTCTCACGGAGCTAGCTTAAGCCTTGTAGCTTCTTTGAGCGCATTATCTCGGGCCATGGCTTTTGCTCGATGTTGGTCACACTACTGTTCCACCATATATCCTATTGCCTCGATTATAGAGCATATCGGCAGACGTCGTGCTGTGAGTAGTCGCGAGTTGATGGATTCAACTATATTTGAGGTCAGCTGAATGTACCGGCGAACAGGAGATTTTGATCTCCCCACTTTTTTGATCCGACATGCATCAACTTCTCGTATGCATGAAGATATGCTTGACGAGTCCCTTCCATCGCACGATCAAAATCATATGTCGTATATGCATAGGCACCCTCATGATACATCTTGATAAGCGTCTTACCATATCGAGTAAGCTTATTCTGAAGATGGTAGTAACAAGTGTCATGAGCTACTTCCGGATAAACATCTACCGCATTAGCTATGCTCCAGTGTTGGTCTGAGACGATTATTAAATGGTTTAGCATTGTAAATGCTTTTCTCAGTCGAGACATAAACCACATCCAAGAGTAATCGTTCTCAATCGGACCCACACCAAAGGCTAGTGGAAATATTTTATCATTGTCATCTATCGTAGCAACCACAAATAACACTCCATTATTCCTTTCTTTTAAATGAGTCGCGTCTACCACAATCTGATCTCGGAGGTTAAATACCTACAGGCTACGAGAAACATTAAAAGCAACGAATAATTGTTGGAAACGACCTTTTGAATTGACTTCGAGATTAATCATTGTAACTGGATTCGTTGTTTTCAGTACGTAGAGGTAACGATGAAGCATCTTGAACGAATCAGCGTATCCATAAAAAATCATCGCCACAACAGTATTGCGTGCTCGTAGAGCTACATTGTAGCTTGCTTGAAAGTCAAATTCCACCTGGATAGATGTCATAATTTTTTTCGGGTTTATTACGGATTTTTGACGGCACATTCAACGAGAACCTTAAGCTGCGACCGCCTTCACACGAACCCTCCTTGGACCAGTCTGCGATAAATCTCGATTACATGTGTGTTCGGCATGTAAGTTGTTCAAAATCCATAACATTGAAGGAAAAATAGAGGTTAGGAATCGATACCTTCCTCCTTCGTATGTTGTCGCAGCTTTGATTGTTGCTCGTGTGTCAGATCTTCTGATCTGTGTCCCGACCTTTTTCTTCCTCTAGGTGGTCAGAGAACTGAAGAAAATAAAAAAAAATTGTCTCTCTAACACTCACGCACGGCGTGTATGATTTCGTGTGTATGTTCTGTTTATGAACATAATACTAATATATATAGGCTTCAAAAGCCAATATAATATAATATATTTGTAGCCCATTAATTAAATTATATTCCTAATTGGCTTCCACATAATTAGCCCATAATATAATTAATTAATCCACTGGTCTACTAATATTTATCAATTAATTGGCCCAGCCAATTAATTCCAGATAAATAATATTATTAAATAATATAAAAATACATTAATCCATTAATAATGATTTCTGAGAAACAATAAATAATTAGGCAACTAATTGAGCCAGATCAGGGATCTAATACAAGAAATAAAGCAGAGCCTCAAATTAATTAATTGTCTATGCTCAGCCCAGAGCAAAATTAATTAATAAACACAAATTCATTCCACTAGAGAATCCGTGCTGACTTACCCCTTTATCCCAAATTGAGCAAGGACTGGTATTTTAGACTTAATCGATCTCCATACTAAGATAGAAATATCCGTTAATTAATTAAGCTCACTGACAGCTTAAATTAATTAACATCTTATATTCGTGAGTAGTACTACTCGACCTTATTAACACACCTGAACTTAATCAACCGGCCGGGTTTAGTGTGCTAATCCTTTCGAGTTCCTCAGGGGATATTATCAACCCATTTTACTAGGATACGGTTGCAAGATACGCACAACCGGTCGAGCCACAAATAACTACTAACACCCAAGATACGTAGATCCGGTCGCGATGACGTTCACCATAGTAGGTCAAAGTGATAGATAGTCAAATGCGCTCAGCTGAAGTCTTACCAAGCTTAAGACCAGCTAAGTCACCGAGATATTGGTTCACCACTAAGGCCAGTTAGGAGAACACATCTCACTGTGATACATCAATACACAACCTTCAGTGTACCAGTAAAGACAAGCAGCTAAGACAAGCCACTTCTTATCTAAAACTGCGGCTTAAACCGACAACTTATCCTAAATTTGTCTCATTGTGATAAGCTGTTTATATCTTGTCAGTTCAACCTATTTGTGTTGTCTTCTATGATACCCGACACACTACACAAATCTAACTTTTGTACAAGATAAAGGATTACATGTGCAAATATATACATTTATCAGATAGGAGAATAAAATAGTGGTAAGGACAAAAACACATTGTATACAAGCATGAAAACTGCTTCAAGTATACAAAATCCCAACAAACACATCATCTGCTGAGAATGATGCCCATAGAAAAAAATGGGCACTCGCGATTCCGTCTGCATTTATACTCAACCCGACCAGTGTCAGAATGAGCCACTCTAAATTCGAGGCTATGTTCCATGTTCCGAAGTGCAACAACAGCAAACTAATCCTCATTCTCCCAAAATGTCGCCCCTTCACGGAGTGCATAGTCCACAATGTGATCCAAATCTCAAACCATAGGTGAGTCGGATGAATCGAGAGGAACAAGGGGAAGTAAACCATCACTTATTTCTTCGCATCCACCATATATTATTTCATCATTTGGAAGGTCACGGTTATCCGGCATGAGCATAGATATCAGTTGATTCACACCACCTTCTTGTCGGATCTATGCCGCGAAGTCGGCAACCGTACATTCATTTAATGTATAAGGCATCTTATTGTATTCTTCGTCGGATGAACTATCCAAATTATTTTATCCATCACTGTCGGATACAAGATGGGTATCCTGTTCGCAAACATTCTCAGCCCGATGACCACCCGCTTGCTCTTGAAAATTCAACATTGAATCGAACTGTTTAACAATATCGGGTGTATGATAAGAGTGAACATTGAAGTGAACAATAAATAAAATCGGCTCTATTTGTGTACTACAAAGACGAACTAGATCCCTATCGGTGGCGAGAATGGGCCTAAGCGTTACACCATGACGAGAAATGTAGGTATAATAAATTTCATAATTTGACGAAAGTGAAAAGGGATTAAGATTGTATAGAATGAATTATCGTAAAATTGGGAGACAAACATTGTTCCCATGAATGTATACAACTCTTACTTCACTGCCAACATCCTCGGACAAATTGTTAAATTGTCCGTTCGGTCCCGTTCGGTCCGATTCAGTCATGATAAGTCAATTTTCGCCTTGCAGAATGATACAGTCCCGCTCGATCCGGCTCAGTCATGAGCATGACCGAGCGAGACTCTCTGAGCAAGATTCTGCTACTTGCCAAGTCAGAAAATGTAACGCCCCAAAATTTTCGATATAAAATACATTGCATATCTATTCATGCATGTTATCAAGTGTTTTAGTTCTGTAAGTCGCGTCATAGAAATTAAAATGAAAATTAAAGCATTTATGTTATTTTTCGTTAAATCATGTTTGTTATGTAAATTTATTTTTAATTTTGAATGTGTTTGTTTATATCATATTATGATTATACTTTTTTTTATTATTTAGAAATCATGTTAGAATTATTAGGCAAGAATAATATTTATTTATTTTGTATTGTGTTATTAGGAGATAATTTTATATTATATTTTATGATTATAATAGATATTTTATGTGTGATATTCATGTTGTAGAATCTATTTTAATTGTGTAAATATCCTAATTGAATCTCTTATATGGTAAGTGATAGACTAAATTATATATAAATTATATAAGTACGAAAATAATTATAGATAAAATATATTTGATACCTTATATGATTAGGAATCTTTAGATAATGATTTCTAGGCCTATAAATACCCTTTAGTCGCTCATAATATAGCATCCCATAAAAGTTTCGAAAATCTGCCAACATATTTGCGAACTGTTTCAAGAATTATTTACAAATCTTCCCCTCGTCATCTAAATTGTGACAATTTAGGGTCATCTTCATCGGTATGTCTAGTATTATCTATTATTTGTGTAGAATTTTACAAGCATGATAAGTATTTGTTAAAAATTATTATTCTCAACCTGCCAGTTTTTGACAGCATGTTTATGAGCTTGATAGAAAAATTGATTTTCGTATTTTCTTTATGTTGTTTTCGACCATGATGAATTTTAATAGGATATAATATATGTTAGGTCATTAATGTTAAAAATATAGAATTTTTAGGATACATTTACTATTTATTTGTTAATTTGTTTCTTTCTGTGCCAGATTCTTTTGTCAGTGTACATATATATTGAAAAATAAAAGTTTTCAGGTTACTATTAAATGAATAATTGATCATGATAAATTTTATTTTAATGGAATAGGTAATATGTTGTTCATGTTAGAGGTCTATAATTTTTAGGACAAAACTTTTACGATTTCGTTAATTTATTTCATGAATTGACGAATTACTAAATGCACGAATGAATTATCAGTAGAAGTACGATTATGTTTAATATATTTCATGTTAATAAATAGATTATCTATAATATAGATTATTCGATTATTTTGAACTATGTCCATTTATGAGTTATATGAATTATTGATGCATACATAACATTCTTTACACAAGTCATTAAGATAACTTTTCATGTTAGGATCGGCGCGCAGGACTTAAACATCTGATATCCATAATTTTTTCATCAAGTCAAGGTTAAGGTGGAGAATGCTACTGTTTACCTTTATTATATGTTATGTTCGATATTTAATGTGTTTATGACAGGCATGAAAGGATGGGTCAAAATTGGACTGTTGGATCGAAATTGGATCCTAAATGAAAATCGGTCAGAATTGGGCCGTAGGATCGGAATTGGGTCCTCAATAAAAATCGGTCGGAATTGGGCCGTAGGATCGAAATTGGATCCTCTATGAGAATAGGTTGGAATTGGGCATATGAAAATGTTATGGTCTGTGTGACCGAGTATCTCTTTCCATGATCTAATTTTCTATGTCTTATCGGTGTGATATATAATTTTGGTAAATGTGTACATCTCCCACTGAGTAGTCGTACTCAACCCACTATTTTAACATTTTTCAGGAAATGACTCGGCCAATGCGTAGAGGTGTTGGTGGTGATGGTCACATGATGAAGGATTTATGAAAATGAATATTGCATTAAACTAGTTTTATCATGAACTGCACATTTTATTTTCGAAAACTAATTGTTGCACTTGTTTTTATTTTAAGACTTCTACTGAGTAGTAAAATAAATTGAGTTTTTCAATTATTCTTTTTAATGAAAATGTTTTGGAAGAATTGAAATAAGCACGTTAAGCATGAATTAGCGTCCCTAGTTAAGTTATGAAAATTGGGGCGTTACAGAAAAGGTGAGCGGAACTTGGAAGGCGAACGGGATTCTAGCGGGAAGTCGAGCGGGACTTACCAAGCGGGATTCCACACTTGTGGAGTCAAATGGCTGAGCGGGATTTGTCCGCCCGAGCGGGACTAGAGCTGGAAGCCGAGCGAGATTTAATGTTATGCTTCAACTCGCAGATTCCAATCATTTACGCACAGAACGATGCAAACTAATGAACTAATCATTGTTTGCAGACTGACAAGTTTGAAAAGTTATGATATTTAAGTAAAAATGAATATTTTGTGTAGCAAATATAAGGATTAAGTAAATTTGACTTTTGTAATAATAATTTGGGTATTTTAAAAAAACACCCCAAAATATTAATATATTTTAGTTTAAGTTGTATATATTTAAGTGGGCTTGGGCAACTTGATAAATTGATGACACGGTAGGCCGGAGCTGCCCGGTCCAGCCGTCCATTTGCCATCAATTGATAAGTGTTCTAAGAACTTATTTGGACTAATATTCGTAAATTGTTTGAATATTATGTCATATGAGTAATTGTTAAAGGCTATGAAATGTGCTAACAAGGCTTTACTTCTTGGATTATTGATAAGCTCTACTAAGGTAGTGTTTGGAACAGCTTAAATAAGCTGCTTCTGGGTTTTTTGGCCGCAAAAGTATAATTTTTAATGTTTGGAATAAGTGCTTCTGCTTTTTTTGTGTTTAAAATAAGCCAGAATAAGCAGAAGCCCATAAGCTGGTCAGATGATGCTTTTTAAAAGCAAAAGTCAAAAGAAACTGAAAAACAACTTATAATAGTATTTGCAAAACTGTTTTTTCTAAAATTAAGCTGCTTTTTTTCTACTGTTCCAAACACTAATAACTTTTGCTTAACAACAATTTTAAGCAACTTTAAGCATAAGCAACTAAAAGCTGCTTATAAAAGCTCTTCCAAACACTACCTAAATATTAAAATCTGCATTTGTTGCTTGATTTTATTTCTATCAAGAAGCTAGGTTGGTTTTATTTCTTTTGTAAGTTGCAATAATTTCATTTTTGGAAAATGTACTCGTCTAAGAAACATAATTTGAATTTTCCAAATTGGGGAGTTGGGTTAGGGTCGGCCTGCGAGTTCGGGCCCATGAAATGTCTTAACAAGACTGGGCCTCATGAATGACGACCCGAATGGGCGAGTTGGGGAGTTGGGTTAGGGTCGGCCTCATGAATGGCGAGTTGGGGAGTTGGGTGAGGGTCGGCCTGCGAGTTTTGGGGCAACTGTTTACATTAGGCCCGAATGGGGCCTGCCGGTTGTCAAACCAATCTATTATGAATAGGTTGTAACACCTTCCTAGTTAGTATGCCAATACTCAAATAATTAAGTAAATAAATTATGTTTATTAATTAAATAGTAAATAACGTATAATATTCTAACATCTATATACGATGTTTTAGTTTTCAGAGTTTTCATTGATATACAATTTTTTTAACAAATTGAAACATGTTGCATCTATATGAAGGTTTTAAAAATCATATGAAAAATTAGATCGCATCCAACATTAGTATATATTTATATGATAATAACCCCATTAAAAAACTAGATTGAGACTAGGAGTGTGCAAAAAAAACGGGTTCCCGCACCCGTACCCGTACCGTTCGGGTATTTCCCGTTCGGGTCGGGAAAAATGGGTACGGGTACCCGTTTCGCGGGTATCCGCAAAAAAATACGCGGGTCGGGAACGGGAACGGGTAGTAGCCGGCCAAACCCGTTCCCGAACGGGTACCCGCCGCAAATAATTATTTTTTTAAAGCCAAACCCGTTACTTACTCGGTTACTGCCCTCTGCCCTAATCTAAATCATAATTCTACTCCACTGCATCCCTACCCTTCCGCCCCTCCGCCCAAACCCTACAGGCACAGCCACCCCACCCCTCGTCCTCACCACCAGTCACCGACTCACCACCACTGAACCACAACGTCAAATTGCCACCCCGCCACGGCGCCACCGGTCATCTCCACTTGTAGTATTTTCATGCGCCAGAACCCTCCACAGCTCCACTTGCGTTCTCTCTCAGAAGTCAGAAGTAACAGCTCCACTTACGAGGTAGCCACCGCATTCCCCATTCTACTTATTCACTCCCTCCACTTGTAGTCCTCAATTTCTCATTCAACTAAACCATAACAGTCGTTGAAATTATTGAACTTGTAAAATTGATCTCGTCAATTCATTCTTTTGTTTACTTGTAATTCATGTTCTGAATTCCTGAGTGTATTTCCTCTTTTCTTGTTTATCGAATTTGATTGTATAGTTTGGGTAGAGTGGGAGGTGGGTGGCAATGCTTTAATTTTGTGAATTCCGTAGGACCGTAGGTAGCAATTTTGTGAATTAATTTTGTGAATTCCGTGGGTAGAGAGAGTGAGTGGGAGTGGTTCCAAATGAATTAAATTAAATTAGGAGTTTTGTTTTCCAAATTAATCAGAGTCTATACATGAATGAGATGTTTTTGCACACTGAACAAGTTATTTGCAATTTTTATGACATATTGTTTTTTGATAAATGTTTTTTTACTTTTTATTATTATGTCACACAGGATATATGGAAGGGGGGTCTTCTAGTGCAGCAGATTTAAGTGGGAATTCTGAAGACTTCTCCAAAGTTGGGGACACCAATGCATCTATTGAAGTAAGTAACTCAAATGCTTCTCTTGATGATGAGGTTGGTGATGATAATATTGTGGAGGGGAGTTCGACTAGGTCTCTAGTTTGGACTCATTTTGATAAATTAGTGTCCCTAGTGGATAAAGTTATGAGGGCTAAGTGTAAATATTGTGGTAGAGAGCTTAAGGCGGGGGGTAGAAAGTATGGAACAAAGGGACTTTGGAATCATTATGGAGCATGCAAAAAATCACCCCAAAGCATAGCAACAAACCAAGCACGAATTAACATGTAAAGGCCATTATTTGATTCGACTGGGCAAAAATAAATTGTACCTTTTACTCCCTTGTGGAAATATGATGAAAAAGCTGCTAGAAAAGGTTTAGCCTTAATGTTTATAGTTGATGAAATACCTTTTATGCATGTTGAACATGATGGCTTTAGGTTTTTTATGGCAACTGTTTGCCCCCTGCAACTTCCATCTAGAAAGACTTTAGCTCTCGATTGCTATAAGATTTATGAGGAGGAAAGGATTAAGCTCAAGGTTTTTATAAAACATAGCTCTCAACGCATTTCCTTTACCACAGACACTTGGACTTCACTTCAAAAAATAAATTATATGTGTCTTACTGCCCATTTTGTTGATAATGATTGGAAAATGCAAAAAAAGATCTTGAACTTTTGTCCAATTTTAAGTCATAAAGGGGATGAGATTGGTAAGGCAATTGAAAAGGCATCAAAAGTTGGGGTGTTGAAAAGATTTTTACGTTGACTGTGGATAATGCCTCTGCTAATACGGTTGCCATAGAATTCTTAAAACGAAGAATGGATGTTTGGAAAACAAGTATATTAGGTAATAAATATGTGCATATGAAGTGTGTTGCACATATTTTTAACCTAATAGTGCAAGATGGCTTGAGGGAGAGGGAAGAAGATGATGCTATTTCTGCAATTAGGGGAGCTGTGAAATATATAAAAAGTTCGTCATCCAGGTTGCAAGCATTTAAGGACTGTGTAGCTAGTGAAGCTCTTGATACAAAGAAGTTGTTGTGCTTGGATGTACCCACAAGGTGGAATTCCACGTGTTTGATGTTGGAGATGGCCTTACTCTTGAAGAATGCCATTGGTTCATTTTTTGATAGTAATGACAACTATAGGAGTGATTTGGCACAATCACCTTTCAATGGAGTTCCAACTGAGTACCATTGGAAACGGTGTGAGAGATTGGTGACTTTTCTTAGTTGTTTTTTATTGACAACTAAGAATGTGTCTAAATCTTTACACCCCACTTCTCATTTTGTATTTCATGAGATAACTGCGGTCCTTTTTGAGATTCGAGAGGCTTTGGCTAAAAAAGAGGAAGATCCCATTTTATATAGAATGGGGGTAAAAATGCAAGCAAAATTTGATAAGTATTGGGGAGCATTGCAAGATATGAACTATATCTTGTACTATGCTGTGATACTTGATCCTTGCCACAAAATTGATCTTATCAATTACTCATTTGACGATATGTATGATGGTCAGACGAGTTTGACAATGAAGAAGGCAGTCAAAGACGGTTTGGTAGCAATGTTTGAGGATTACAAAGTTAGGTATGGTAGTGATGTCATGCCTAGTACGGCATCATCTACCAAACCCCCCCTCCCTGAATCTGCAGCAAAGAGACCGAGAATGACTTACAAGAATTCCTTAAAGAAGTTGAAAACTGTGAATGAAGGTAGTGAAAATGTGAAGTCGGAATTAGAGCGGTATTTGGCTGAAGATGTTGATCCCGAAGGTGATGATGAGGACTCTTTTGACATATTAAACTGGTGGAAGGTGAATTCTCAAAGGTTTTCGATTCTCGCACGAGTAGCACGTGATGTGTTAGGAGTTCCAGTTTCAACAGTTGCCTCAGAATCGGCATTTAGCACGGGTGGTCGTGTTCTTGATGCTTTTAGAAGCTCGTTGTTGCCTAAAACAGTTGAAGGCCTCATTTGCACTCAAGATTGGGTTCGTAGATCACCAAAGCCTGTAGTTGTTGAGGAGAATGCTCATGAAGCTGGTTTACTAGAAGAAGGTACCTTATAACTTTAGTCTTTATGTTTCTCATGTTTAAAGTTTAAAAATAATTCTAATTAAAAGTCTATATTTCTTGTAGATTGGAAGAAGGGAGGTGTTGAATCAAGTGGTGAAACTTCATCGATGATTATTCAATGACGATTTTCTAGGTATGCTTGTTATTGACATGTTTTGCTTAACTTATAATTATATTTTATAGTAAGTAACAATTTTTACTAACATTTTTTCCTTGTTTTACATTGTGTTAGAAAGTTGTTGAGAAGATGATATTTACTCATGATGGAAGAGGATCTGACTTTTGATAATTGTTGATTTAAATTTGTATGGACTTGGAATTCATCATTTTGCTTTGAATTTGTATGGACTTGGAATTCTTGTATCCTCTATTATGTCTTTCCTGCATTTTGTATTTTCTGCATTATGTACTTCGTTTTTTGTTTAGCAAGAAATTGTATGATGTTGATGGTGCTATATGATGATGTTGAGTTTATGGTTGAAATACACACTTGATTTTTTTTATAGTATACTTGGCAGTTGTATCCTCTATTATGTATTTCCTCTCGGCCAATTTTCGTACCCGCCATAGCCGGTGTGCCGAGAGAATGGCTACTGGCTGTAATATGTGCGGGTATTCCCGCTCCCGTCCCGTACCCGTGCGGGTATCCGCATGCGGGTACCCACTCTATGCGGGTCGGGTAACGGGTAGTAATATTCATTTCCCGCAGGCGCGGGTACCCGCGTGCGGGTACCCGTAGAGCAGGTACCCGTCCCGCGCCCAGCCCTAATTGAGACATTAACGATAAAACCCCTCGAATCAGGTGGAGCCCTTCGGACTTTCTGGATCACATTTTTACATTATATTTCATATTCTACATTATATATACGATATCATTTAATATAATTTATTAAATACGCTCGCTAAGCATTATTTATTGATAGTGAAATATACTTTAGAAAAAGGAATTAGAGTATCACACCGGAATATTTGATTGTAATAATCTAGGCATAAACATAATTATTGTTTGGATGTGCCTAGTAGTAAAAGTATTACAAGTTTGAATTTTACAAACAATTTAAATCGAGCATATTACACATAATTAACATATTATTTATTGATCGGAGCGAAGTTATTTTTCTGAGGTTCTAACATCACAGTCTAAAATAGCGAGTCACAAGATAGATTTGTGATTAGACAGATGATCAAAGGATACATGCATGTGACAGATGGGTTATCATATCATCAAAAAGTTAGCGTCGCAAAGTCATCTTAGGAATTTATTAATTAACTTAAATAGATATCTATGTGTAACATTCTGAGTGGCTTGGTACGCACAAACATCGAGGTAAGATATAGGTTGAGTATATATGACTCCAGTTGTCCAATCCTATAATCTCCTGAAATACATAAATAAAATTAAGAAACAAATTCATACAACAAATCCGAAGTGCGTATTTCGTTCCACGCTCACGTATAATAGTCTTAGTTTGCAAACTGCAAATGAGTATAAAAATTGCCGCATTTGATAATTGTCACTTAAAACCATTTTATAATTACTTCATTCACTATAGTATAAAAATTTTGATTTTGCTTTTACCTTCATAGTTTTATATCCATTAGTCATAACCAGTAAATTACCTTCCTGCTGTTCTTAATTATAATTTTACTTTTGAATTAATATGAATTAATAATTAATTTTGACGGTAATCCAAAAATCAAAGTAAACAAATAAAATAAAAACCGCGGCGCTTTGTAATTATTTGGCCAGTCTGTCCACATAGTCCGTATGTATATATAATCAATTAAATCCCAAGAAATCAGTGAAATTTGGATTTTATATTGTCTTTGCCTTCATTCGTACACATAGTGAAATTGAATACAAATAGAATAAAACCCACATTAAATTTTTTACATAGTTGGCAGATCAAAATATTAAGTTAATCAAACATGTTTCCGGCAGCTATTAATTATCATATGGTGCGAATATTCCTAAAGTAACAGAAAATAACATTTTTTTGTGTGATGAACCACTACCAAGTTACAATGATCGTATGTAAATCGAAAAGATTTTGAAAGTAAGTTCTACCTAAATCTTTCGATTTCATGCGGAAAAAAGGCAACGATGTGACAATAAAAATAGGAATTGCCAGCCAATTATTTATCTCAGCTACAAATTGACTCTTCTTGGATCATTCCGACTAAATCATGAACAGTTGTTGCTATATCATTTACTGTACTCAACTGACTTTCATCCTCCACCTGCAGATTAATTTCAGACATAATTAAATAAAATAATGTAACATTGTAATTTTATAATATTGAGTTTTGTAATTTAAAAGGGCAAAAGTGGGATTTACTCATACCTTGACACTGAAAGAGTATAGCACTGATTGATCGACGGTGGTGATGTTGAGATGGAGAATTGTGAGGCCTAAAGACTGAAATCCGGCCACCAATTTCAGGAGCTGCTTCGGACGTCTCTTTGTTGATAGTTTGATGTTTGCATGACTCTCCACCATCATCACCTCGATGTCGGCGATGCTAGACCGCCGCTCCACCGCCACATCCACGACGTCCGACATGGCGTTGCTTGGAGTAGTCGAGTATTGCGGGAAGGTGAAAAAAATCGAGAAAGGGCTGGTGTGGTTGTCTTGTGGCTTGCCCGCTTCGAGAAATTGGTGAAGTTGTTCGAGCTCCTTCACAAAATTGATTGCACCTCCCACTATTGATGCTTGATCACCCTATATATGTTATTCAAGCAAATTAAATCACTAAGCTAGTTAAACATATATATTTATAATAAAAAAAAAAAACTTATTTTAATTTGTACTGACTATTTGTGGTCATTAATTCGTATTTGGTACTCTACCAGAGAATGCATAAATTTAATTTAACAAATGTTAATCTAATTTAATTTATACTATTAGGTATGGAAATATAGTCTTTTACATATATATTATCGAAATGGAATATAGTAAATAGGTGATAGAATAATAGACGACATTACCCTTTGTGCATAGGAAGGGGGCATTAGGGAACGGAGGACGGCGAGGTAGTCATTCATCTGGCGGCGGCGATTTCTCTCCACCGCAATATGAGTCATCCTCTGGTTCTCCATTTCCTCCTTGTTCTTCATGGGTTTCGTGCGCCGCCTCTTCCGGCATGTGGCCGGCGCACGCGGCTTTGCAGTAGGAGAGGAGAAGAAGCCATCCCCACCTCCGCCGCAACAAGTCTCCGGCGAAGAAATGGTTGTCTGCGCGGCCGAAGAAGGCGGAGAGTCCCAATATGTATTATTGAAGCCTTCTCCATTAATGTTGGGGATATAAGTGTTTGGCTGGTCTTCTTGAAAGGGTGATGGCAGGCCGAAGCCATAACCTTCCATATTGTTGCTGTAGTCTTTGTAGTCATGAGAAAATGGATCCTGCTGGAAAACGACAGCCTCTAGTGCCATCTCCATCTCTCTCTCTCTCTCTCTCTCTCTCTCTCTCTCTCTCTCGTTCTTCTGAGTTCCTCTTTCCTCTTTTTGACGAGTGAACTACACGTAAAAAGGTAGAGAATAGAAAAAGAGGGATCTTGGAGCTTCCATTTAAAGGCTTTAACATGAGTTTCAACTATTACAATAAAACAAGTTGCATCAGTCACATATTCGCTACAGAAACTCACACGTGAGGCTAGAGAAAGAGAGAGAGAGATGATCATAAGCGTGTGGACTGCAGGATTCTACTTGCCTAATTTATTAATACATGAAAGAATTAGTTGATCATTATTTTCCTTCTCATGCTAATGAAAAATAATCAATAGAATTAAATGGAATGAGATTCGTGTCCAATTTTTCTATGTCCAATTTGTTTCAGTTTTAGAATATCATGTGTCTGCATTTAATTTCAAAGTATCTAAAATAACTCATTCACTATGGTTAACAAATTTTTGTTAAATAAGAACGCGTGACACTCTACTCTTGAATTAAACATATAGAATTGTTAATGTAAGTTTTAGTTTTCTTCCTTGGAGCTAGAGAAGGAAGCGTCCTCACTCTATACGAAATAAATTAAGCTATCAAACTACTCGAACTAATTCGGACATCATACGAAAACATTATGTAAAAATTTATGAATTGTATGATAAAAATGAAGGATGCAGAAAAAAGTGAAACAGAAAGTCGACGTGGGCTAGCAAGATTTTGTCGTTGGGTGGGAAGGAATCCTGTGACAAAACAGACGCAAACAAACTGAAATCTGCAGAGCCATTTTTTATGATGAAGACCCAACAGAATTTTCCAAAGACTGTGTCCTCTGTGTTTTTATCTGTTCATATAAACAGACATTTACTTTTCTTTTTTGATTTTATTACATCCCTTTTCTTGAATTATTCAAACTAGTGTTGTTTGGAGCAGACCAAGATTTGAATACAAACATTCTATCATGGATTATTCCCCCTACTAATTAATCACACCTAGTCCTGCCAATATTCTTACATGTGCTTACGAATTATGTTTACGAGATCTGGATTCTCGAATATATTCTCCTGCACTACTTGATTATGAAATTTACACGAACTCAAGGATTATACTTATATACTATATAGAATCATAGATCATTGTTTCCTCGAATTTAATTAGGTCAAATTAGCGTGTCTGTGTTGATTCTTTAATTGTTACAAAAGTATGTGTTATTATATATATAAATATATATATGAGTTCAAATGAGAAGGTCTCTTATTGTAGGAATTAGCAACAAATCACAGTCGTTTGATCAAGCAATCCAAAGGTCCAAATTGCTAGTTTACTTCAAAAAAATTCGGTGCACTTTCTTAGCAAATTAACCGCACAAAGGGCAAATTGATAAGCTTAAGTTTTATGTTTTAAATTAACATGTTTTTCTCATCTCTCTCTAGCGCAGACGCGTTCCTCCTCCTTTCAACCTGCAGATTTACAATTTAAGCTACGAATCCTTTGTTCTTCAACAAATTGCAATGGATCGGTTGAATCATTGTTCAATTTTATCTCTTTCTTCGCTATAAAATCGTATTTACTACTGATTATTGAAAATGACGGACGAGTACTTGCCTTAATTGGAAGAAACCATGATGAATTGTTGTATTTTCATTGAGGTTTAATTGAGTTGTTGCTTAATGTGATTGTTTCTTGAATCCTTCTTCCTTAATGTTCATTAATTTCGAATTTGAGTCAATGCAATATTGTTCAGTAGAATATCGCGTGTATGGGATAATGTTCATTTATTATAATTATATTCATGCTATTTAGATCGTTTTGAACTTACAATAGGTTTTGATTGCTTAAAATTCCTGTTTGAATTCAATTGTGGTAGTTCTAGAAGAGGCTCGTTTTTTGCTGGAATTGATGTTCTGTGTTGAGTTCACTTTTTTGCAAGAATAAATGCAGTTTTTGGTCATTTTTAATGCACTTTTAATCAAACTTCATTTCTGCGTAGGTGAGAACGATGATATAGATGTTGTCGAGAAAATTGCTCTGGGTTGTCCTCTTGAATGCAAACCTTTTGTTGGGATGAAATTTATGACGTTGGATGATGGAATACAATTTTATCGAGATTATGCCGTTTTTGTGGATTATGCCCGTTTATGTGGACTTGAACACTGATGGAACCGTGTTGCTCAAAAATGTGTTGTGTAATCGCGCGGGGAAGAACACATATGATGGAGGCGATCAAAAAAGTGAAAACGGATTCTAAAGTTATTATGTAACAATTTGTCTTGTTTTCAGGTTTCTATTAAATCTTGAACTGGATGATATGGTGTTTAATATTCGAATGCACTGCTATATGCAACTGACTGTAAAAGACCGTGCAACTATTATTCCAAAAAGTGCGGTTGATAGGTCTAAATTCGTACTATCCATATTCCGTTTATTTTGGCGCCACTTTGGCCATTGGATTGCGTTTTGGTGTTGTTTTGCAGTTTCTTATGATGATGTGGCGGTGACGAGGCGTTGATGTGGTGGATGCAAATTAAAGGCAATATAGGCTTAATCCGGAAGAAATTATAAGGGAAGATTAAGTATGGAAAGAATTTTAATATAATATACTTTATATTATATCTTTCCATACTTAATTAGAAGACCTAATTCTACAAGGAGATTGGATAAGCCGTATATATAGATGAGGAGAGAGGCGCCGCACGATACAGACTTACACGCCCACACATTCATGATACATAATTCACGCCATTCATCATCATCTTTCATCACAAATCCGAGAACCGAGCCGAGAGAGAATCCGAGAGAGAGAGACCGATCGAAGGAGATAGATTGTTGAGAGAGATCGAAGCCGAAGGAGAGATCGAGCCGAGAGAGATCAAGACCGAGGGAGATAGTTCAGAATTTCAGACTTAATATTTCAGAATTCATAACGTTGTTCGTAGTTTAGAATTGGAGAAAAACAACATGTTCCTGCTTTCGTTTCCGTTTCCGAATTTGGATGCTACCGTTTTATTTTCCGTGGGATGATTTGAAGACTTAATTTGGTATATTCTAATTCCTTAGGTTTAATTTCGTTTCAATTCGTGTTTAGTTAATTTCGTAATAGTTTAAATTTTCGTGCATAATTATTTTTTGATTTTCAGCATGTTTTGTGTTCTGTCCAGCAAACCGGTCTGCCTAGCCAGTCGGGCCGATATGCGTGGCTAAGTCTTTTTAGGGCCGGCGAGATGTGAAACACACACCACCATTATTTCGTGAGACTAGGGCTTTAAAATTAATCACTTAGGTTCTGAATTAATCTAGGTTAATTAATTGGATTAATTAATTTAGGCTTGATCACCCTAGGTTAGTTTAATTCATAGCTAATTTAGTACTTCCATCGTTTCTCGTGGGATTAGGCTAAATAAGTAGCAACTTGTTCTTAGGCAATATGATTAATTTGGTAGGAGACTCTTAGATGCACACCATACGAGTAGACTCCTAAAATGTGTTCCCTTAGTTCTTAAAGGCGATTAGGTGTTAAATCTATTAATTGCCCACCAACGTAGGTTGCATCTAATTTAGAGAAGTAGTCGTTTCAATTGCACAATGGCGATTACCGAATAATTAAGGGGGAATAGGAGATATGTCAGTTTAATTACGGTGTCCTACAACTAATTGACTTAAGGGGATTAATTAATTAATAGTGTCAATGATCGATTTTGTATGTGTGTGAATCATCTTGTTGGACCCGTTTTATTTGCATAAGTTTACTTCATGTTTAATTCCTGCTATTTACTTTCTTTTGTTTTAGTATAGAAAATTTCCAAAACTTGCGTGGTCGCTAACCAAACTTTGATTAATAGGAATTTTAGGTCTAGAAAGTACACTTATTCAATGTTTTTTGTGCAATTTCTTATAAATAAGCGTGCATTTAAATTCTTCAGATTGTACTCTGACTATGAAACTGCATAGCAAACCACCATCCACTAAACTTGTGCAGTAAATATTACAGAAAGTGCACTTAATGAATACAATTTGTGTAGTGATTTTTTGTTTCCGGTCATTCTCTTCATCTTCTCCCGCAGTAGCTTTCTGCACCACTCACATCATATTCGTGCGTCTTTGCCATCTAAAGTATTCACAAAAATTAAGACATTGACGATTGAATACAACACTATGAAGATGAAACCGACCACACAAAAATTGAAAACAACAACAAAAGAAAGGAGCATTTCTTGTGATTTCCGCTGCCGTCGAGGTTTCGTCTGTCACAATTCCGTTGCCGCCGCCTAGTGTTTGTGCCTTACAATCGGAGCAATTTCTTATGATTTGGAAGGAATTCTGCAGTTTTTCATTGTTTAGAAGAATATGGGGCATAAGGTGTTGGAAAACAATTTAAATTTCTGCAATTTTATCCTTTTGTTCAATTATTTTGTTAAGAAAGTGCAGGGCGTTACTTTTAGGCTAACATGAAATTTTACGTTTTTACCTTTCGGGAAGTAATTTTACAAAGAAAGTGCATCAGCGCCCAAAATCTAATCTGAGCCGTAGATTGCCTTGATCCAATGGCTTCATAATTGTTCTTAATTCCTATAACAAGGGGCGTTCTCACCGCATATGTTTCTGATAAATATTGAAGAAATGATTCCCAAAACAAGAATAGACGCATCATCATGCATGTTACTTCTCCTTTCGGGGCCTATTCGAAAAAGAATCTATTACTTCTTGGTTGTGGATAATTGAATTAATTGTTCGCTATTTAAGAAATTCTTGTTTGGACAGTTCATACCATCCATACATAGTAAATGAGATCGAGTTTTCACATATGTAGAGTTTATTAGATACTAGTAGAGTTTAATGGAGGCTACTTTTAATATAAGTAGTTATAGGTGCGCTCTTGTTTATTTTACGAGATCATCCCACTAAATAAGGTCGAGTTTAAAGTTTTCTACCGTGCACCTTAAATTGTAGGATCAAATTCTAAGAATAGTAGAACAAATTATAATTAGGTATGAAGTGAAATGATAATGAAGAATTGACTGTTAATTTCTCCTACATTTTAATTTTGGTAAGGAAAGTATAGTGCCTTTTTGGTTCACGGGGCAAACATTATTAAATTTCCCTTATTTATTTACTTTATGTTTTTATTCGGGTTATTTAATGACTGTTAGAAGTTCATGCAATATTCTATTACTAAGTATTCCCTACTAATTAAGGGACTCCCTAATCTTTTTCCTTGTTCTTTCCTGTACCTACTTCCATTATGGAAGATTAATCAAGCTACCAGTCGCACTTAGATTAGATCAACTTAATTATGAGATTATACCAAAGACAAAAAAATTAGGCCAACTTTATCTAAATTATGTCTAATTACTTGTATTATTGTGTTAAGTTGCACTTTTTATATTCTATTTCTGAGTATTAAAATGTCTTTTGGGAGATTCTTCAACTTGCTTCAAAGATATCATCTTAATAAAAAACAAAAAAAAAATTCATGCAATCTAAACTTGTGAAGGGCATCATAGATCACATTTTTAGACATCAACAATTTCTCCGAAATTGATTCTTAATCTAACAATTGATTGTACTAAACCGACATAATAATTCAAACATTTAATCGTTCAAGATATTTGGTGCATAATTTATAAGCCATGAGTATCTATTCGAATTTATAATTGTGATAAAGAAATCAAAATTTTGTATCGCTTATATATATTAAAGTAAGATTTTTATGTTACAGAAATTCGTAGATATGCAAACCGAGCATAAGAGTGACTAACTATTCCAACTACGTTGCAATTTACTGTATTTTTTATGATAAAAATATTCTGTTTCAGGTAATTCCGAAAGTGTTTCTGTAGCAGCTAACATCGTACGACAGCAAAATTATAACATTTCTCGGACAACTTGAAAATATTATTACTACAAATTGGAGGTATTTAATAGTGAGGTTCCCAAGAATATTTATTTCATGCCTATGTTGTATATGTCACTACAAGATTCTGCTGAATTCCCGACGGAAACATCCGTCGGAAAACGAAAATATCCGTCGGCAAATTACATTCCCGACGGATTTCCCGATGGAAACATTCCGTCTCGTCCTGGGCGTCGGTAAAAATTTACCGACGGAATTACCGACGGAATATTCGTCGAGAATGGCACGTCGTCAAAAACGTCGGCGTCCCTTTGCCGATAGAATGCCGACGGAAGAAGTCCGTCGACATTCCCGACGGAAACCATTCCGTCGGCATCTTATAGTAGTTGCGGACGGAATGTTTTTAGACGGTTCAGTCGGTAAATTCGTTGGGACCTTATATTTTTTTACTTATTTATTTATTTATTCCGTCGGGAAATTATAATTTTTTACTTATTTATTTATTTATTCCGTCGGTAAATCCGTAGGCAAATTACGAAATTTCTGACCCGGTACCTCCATTTTTCCATTTTCCTAAACCTGTAACAGAATGCCAATTAAACACCAATTCCAAACAATCAACTACTTCAAAACACCAATTACAATATGAAGAACAATATTTAAATACCAATACTTTGTTTTCAGTTACGATCCAACAACTACGTCTAAGTGTATTTTCAAACACCAACATAAAACATAAATCTAAGTGATCATGAACGAGAAGTGGAGTTGTCGTCATCTCGTTGGATTGCTCTTCGCCCGCGAGCTAGCACGCCGAATTAAGAGAGCTTGGTCTTGCGGTTGCTTTTGAAAAGCCTCCTCGATCTTTGCGTCGATCAGCCTCTATAGCATCTATCTGTTGTTGCAGCTCCGCGTCTAGCTGTTGACGCAATTCGACTTTCTCTGTGACTAACTGCTGACGTAGCTCATCTATCTCATTGAGCAGTGCATCTCGAGACAAATTACCTATCATATTCAAAGAAAAAAAATTGTTAATTAGAAGTAAAATTTGTGCAACATTAATTTCTACAGAAACCATTTTAAGACATGTACATAACTAACCCCTAAGACCACCATCTGACGAAGAACATTGGCTAAGCACAGTCCTGCCGAGGTTCCCCGTGCCGAACATCCTTTTCTTATTGTCAAGTCCACCACCACACACATCCACATATATCTGGTTCATGTTCGCATCCGTCCCTTTCTCAGCAGCAATTTCTTTGACTCGTTCCTAATTGAACATCCAATTAAATATTTCATTAATTATGGAAAGATATGTAAATATTATTAATATTATATAAATGAAATATCAATAAATTACTTACATTAATTTGTCGAGCTTTCTGAGTCAAATACTGCCCATCACTACTCGAGTGAATGCTCTGAGTAACTTCATACAAGATCTCTGCTTTCGAGCATCCCCTTTCACGAGACTAATCAAAACAAGTTGTTACTTTGGTATTAAACATAAAAATATTTTAAAATTTTATATTAGTAAACATAATTAGCCTGAACAATCATTAATATAGTTAACCAAAGATTATTCGAATCCAAGGGTACAGATCTTAATGGGTATATGTAAAAAGCTCACTGAAGGTGGTAAAGTTGTACCCAATTGGTCTCATTTCATGGTTAAAATGGTGTCTGTGTTATAGAGTAATTATTATAGAACTAGCAAGCATCACCTATACATTGGGAGGAAAAGACCAAAACTGAAACCCTACACTACAAATAAGCATTCTCCAAAACTAGAACTTGTTTCTTAATCTTAAATCGTAAATCTCCTAAAGTTTGTAGGCAAGGATTAACGCTCCTTAATTTGAGTTGCTCACTCTTTTTTTTTTTTTTTTGTATTACACCTTGGTACTTAAAAAGATCAAAAAACGTAAATACCTGCATACCTTAGCTTCTTAAGCAAGAAGAACATAAATAATCTTCATCTACTTAGCATCCATTTAAAAACAGCAAATCGGTTTCGGAAACATAAAAAAAATCGGTCCAAATACGAGAAGTGAGAACCCAATTTCGATCCATCTAAAAACAAGCAAATCAATTTCTCAAATATCAAATTGTTAATTGCGAGAAATATCAACCTTCGATTTGCGATTATTAGGTATATATCTTGTACCGGCGGTGGGTGGGCGAACGGCGGTGGGTGGGCGAGCGCCGGCGGCGGTGGGTGGGTGAGCGCGGGTGGGCGAGCGGCGGTGGCGGCGGTGGGTGGGCGAGCGCGGGCGTCGATTGGAAGAGAAGATCAGACGAATTCAACATTCGATTTGCGATTATTAGGTATATATCTTCGTATGTAATGTTGGGGATTGATTGTTTCAATTATTTAATTAAAATTCCCGACGGATTTCCCAACGGAAAAAGTCCGTTGTCAAAAATTTAACACAATCCGTAGGCAAATCCGTCGGCGGAAAATTATAATTTAAAAAAATGAATTATCGACGGATATTTTCCGTAGGCAAATTTAGAGAAGGATATTCCGTCGGGAAATCCGTCGGTAAACCTGTACAACAAAATCCGTCGGTAATCCGTCGGTAAAAAACGACCCGAATTTTTTCCGTCGGGAAATCCGTCGGGAAAACTATATATTCTTGTAGTGTGTACTAATATCTGTATGAGAAGTAGCTGTTTAATTAATAGTGATTTTACTGATTGATTGTGAACAGGCCATGGATTTTGTATCCCACTAACGAATTTAGGTCGAATGTGTTGTACATTGTTAGTTTAACTTTATTTATATTTTAGGTTTGATTTGTAATGATTAATAAAGCAATTTAATTTCAACATGTATAACTATACATTAGGAAAGCTCATCAAATAATTATATGATTTGATGAATCTTTCATATCATATTCGCTCTTTATGAATAGCAAATATACACTCAAAAGTATAACAATTTAGTAAGTCATAACTAACAATAATTGAACCTCGAATCTTATATTCTAAATCTTTTTCTATGCGACACATGTTTAAGCTAATTATTGTGAAAAGCACTCCAATGATGACTAATCCCCTAAAGTGCTTACTTGCACGTATTTACTTTCTACTTTTTGAGAATTTCTTATTTTCCTCTCAAAATTGTAGATTCGCACTCTACCCCTTCTAAAATTGCAGATATTATCCTCTTTTTCATATTGAAGTTTTGCATCGGTATCGCCCCTAACCTTAAATCTTATACCCGCCCTTGATTAGCTGGCTAAACAAGCATTTCTTCATTTGTACTTTATTAGGGTTGGATTCTTGACTTTTGCTTAATCACCTAGAGTTCTATAGATTACAGATTTACAGCTAATCGTTCTTTTGAAACCGTAATTGTCATTATAAATAGTTGGTTAATTGTACTAATTAATAGAGAAATTCTAGTCTTTCCTTGATAAGACTTTTTGTACAATAGGAGTATTTCGTCTTCAATAAATTCACATGCATCTTTAGTTCTATATATGTGGAGAGAGAAAGACATCCATAATTTTTCGACGCATAGTTATTTATTTTTATTTAATTAATTTTACAAATATAGTCTACATTTTATAATGAGAATTTTCGCTACACATAACACATTCAAAAATTAAATATAAATTTTATTTCATGCACCATTTAAATAGTTGTTGCCGATTTTGATAAAATTGAATAGAAGAGTGGAATTAAAAGTGAAACTTTGTGAAAATAGTTTCTGTGTTCTGTTCATGAAGAAAGCCTCCGTACAAATATATACACCAAGAGCCGCTGCCCAATAAAACGAGACCCTAGAAAAATATACAAACAATATATTACAACAATATCTACGCCTTAAACAAGGAAACAACTCCTAGGATATCAGGAACAAATTAGTATCACAATATCGGCAAAATCAATCCATAATAACCCCTCTCAAGTGGGAGCATGTAAGTCACAAATGCCCAACTTGCGCAACAAAGTGTCGAATTGTTGTTTGCCAAATGCTTTAGTAAATATGTCAGGTAGTTGTTCCGTAGTAGGCATATATGAGGGACAGATTATACCATCTGTCATAGCATCTCGTACAAAGTGACAGTCGGCCTCGATATGCTTGGTTCTCTCATGAAATACTGGATCATGAGCAATGTGGAGTGCCAACTGACCATCACAATAGAGCTTTACACCCGTCGCATGTGTTACCCCTACAAACAAGAGTTGTCGTAGCCATTTTAATTCACAAACTACTGCCGCAATGGCGTGATACTCTGCTTCAGTCTAGGAGCGAGACACTGTGGGTTGCTTCTTTGTTTTCTAGGATACAAGAGAAGAGCCAAGTGTGACAAACCAGCCGGTCAAGGATCGTCAAGTAAGAGGGCAACTAGCCCAATCCGAGTCACACCATCCAACAAGATCAAGAGTCTATGTGCGGCAAACCAAAATACCTTTGCCAATGTTCCTCGGAAGGTTCTTTGCATAAATTAGGAAAAAATATGTACCGAATAGGCAAGATCCGGTCCTAGGAACGAACAAGTAAATAAGTCGACCAACAAGGCGGCGATAAGATGCCGGATCGACAAGATACTTGCCACTTGCAAACGCAAGATTATGATGTTGTTCTAAGGGAAATCCGACAGGTTTCGAGCCTAACAATCTAGTCTCCGAAATAATTTCCAAGGCATGCTTTTGTTTGCATAAGAAAAATCCAGCCCGACTCCACACAACTTCGAGCCCTAAAAAATACTTAAGTGTTCCCAAATCCTTCATGTGAAAACAACGTCTTAAATAATCTTTAAAAGCCTCTAGCTCTTTGGCATGATTACTTGCTATTAACATATCATCAACATAGACCAAAAGGGAAAGTTGTACGGTTCCTTTTCGATAAATGAACAACGAATGATCCGATCTTGATTGAAGAAATCCATAATCCTTCAACGACGTGGATAATTTAGAAAACAAACATCGTAGAGCCTGTTTTAAACCATACAACGACTTCTTGAGACGACAGACTTGAGAAGTATTGGTTGTACAAAAACCAAGTGGCACTTTCATATAAACCTCCTCGTGCAAATCTCCATGAAGAAAAGTATTGTGTACGTCAATTTGGTGTATATCCCAATTCTTGGAAGCCGCAATGGTAAGAAAAATGCGAACGGTTACCATTTTGGCTACGGGCGCTAACGTCTCATTGTATTCAATTCCTTCCAACTGCCGATTCCCAAATATCACAAGTCGTGCTTTAAGGCGCTCCACACTCCCATCCGATCTATATTTGATTTTAGAAATTCATTGACTTCCAAGAGCCGTCTTTCCCGGAGGGAGTGTTGTCATCTCCCATGTCTCATTATCCTCGAGTGCACGTATTTCCTTGTGCATAGCATCACGCCATCCTTGATCCTGCATGGCTTCCTTAAAAGACTTGGGCTCTCGTCCCAAGGTTAGAGCGGCCACAAAGGCTCTATATCGAGAGGGAAAACGATCATAAGAGATAAAATTAGATATGGAACAAGGAGTACCTGAGGTTGGCATTGGATTAGATGAAAGTGGAGATGGGCTGATTTTTCGGATTGTATGTGTGATATAATCTTGATAACGTTTATTCGGGAATTTTGTACGCTTCCCACGTCCCAAATCATTATTTGAGAAAGCTCTTCACCTTCGAAATTCTCTTCTTTAACTATGGTCTCATCATGAGTATCCACAACTATATCAGGTTGGTCCACGTCTTGCATGGGTTGCTCACTACTTGCTGACACACAAGAAGACTCCTTAGTGGGCTCCGTAGTGGGAATGCCTTCATTATCGGGCCCATCTTCGTCATCACTCCCGCACCCAGCTAGCGTATGTGTCGTTAGTGCGGTATCCAAAATCGTGGCATGACTATCAGCGGGTTTACTAAATGGGAACTTAAGCTCAAAAAATCGCACATCTCGTGAGATAAAAAATTCACCGGTATCCGAATCATAAAGTCTCCACCCCTTTTTCCCAAATGGATAACCCATGAACGCACACTTTTTACTCCTACTGGCAAATTTGTCTCCATTGTGGTGTAAATTATGAGCATAACATAAGCAACCAAAGACACGTATATCATCATAGGATGGTAATTTTCCAAACAACAACTCATATGGTGTGCGACCATTTAGAATAAATGAAGGAGTTCGATTAATTAAAAAACAAGCGGCCAAGACACATTCTTCCCAAAATGTAATAGGTAACTCCCCTTGAAACCGTAATGCCCTAGCAACATTAAGATGTGATGATGTTTACGCTCTAGCCGTCCATTTTGTTGAGGAATCCCAATGCACGAGGTTTCAAAAATTATTCCTTGATCACGATAGTATGTGTCCGAACAGCGAAACTCGGTTCCATTATCACTTCTAACTCGTTTAAGTACTTGATCAAATTGACGTTGCACCATTGCCACAAATTCAAGAAACACATCATGCATTTCCAATTTATTCTTCAATAAATAAACTCACATGCCACGTGAAAAATCATCCACAATAGTAAAAAAATACAATGTCCCATTAGAAGAAATATGTTTGTAAGGGCACCACAAATCAATATGAATAAGTTCAAAAATACGACTAGCACAATTGACGCTAAACGTGATCGCGGATGTTTAGCCCTATGACAAACATCACAAGCACGAGCACTCTTACAAAACGATCCACTCACATTGGGAAGAAGCTTAAAAACCTTTTCTGAGGCATGCCCCAAACGTTGATAACACAAATCCAATGAAACACCAATATCTACTTTATGAACAACAACTTGAGGAACTCCCCGGAAAAAAAAATAAAGTTCATCCTTTCTTTCACCCGCTCCAATCACCTTCTTTGTCATTAGGTCCTGTATAACACACAAGTATTTAGCAAACTGAAGCACGCAACTCGTATCATCAATTAATTAAGTTACAGAAATATGATTGCATGACAAGCTCGACACACATAGCACATCCTTAAGAATCAAACCGCCTGGTAACAATACATCCCCCTCACGATCGGTTGTAACAACCGTACCATCCGAAAATTCCACGGGAGAACTCGGAACACGATGATCATTGATAAAAAAAGATGAGTCATAAATTACATGATTCGTGGCACCGATGTCAATAATCCAACTATACTTATCTTTCTTACCATGTAACCTCTCATGTGTTTGATACTTAGAAGTTGTCAAAGTCTCCAAAAGTTGTTTTAATTGAGACGCAGTGATACCAGCAAGTCCCCCAGCAACATCACTCCCTTCTTGTTCACCACTAGTAGTTGCTCTTACGATGACATTATTGGCTCAGACACCTCCAGATCGTCCTCTACCACTTCGGCCACCACCCCGCCGGCACAACTATTGCTGCCACAACTAGTGCCGCGACCCTCTTTGGATCGGTCACCCCACCAATTTGGAAAACCATGTCGTTGAACGCACGATGATTCTTCGTATCCTTCTCGATTGCAGTGGTTGCAAAATTTACCAGTGGTAGGCGTCGATCAGGGTTTGTTCCGATTTTCAGCTTGTAGAGCAAAAGCAACCATGCCCTCACGATCTTCCTTTGTCACTGTCTCGGTCCCACAAAGGCGTTCGGCCTGAGTCACACATTGGTATGCGCGATCGAGTGTCGGCAAAGGGTCTTGTCCAAGAAGATTTTCCCTAATTGCAGCATATGCACCATCAAGTCCAAGAAGGAAGTGATGAAGTTGATCCTCAACTTTTAGAGCCTCCACCTGCGAAGCAATGTTATGTTGGGATTTTGTATACTTGGAAGCAAATTTTATGCTTGTATACAATGTGTTTTGTCCCTACCACTATTTTATTCTCCTATCGATAAATTTATATATTTGCACATGTTATCATTTATCTTGTATAAAAGTTAGATTTGTGTGGTGTGTCGGATATCACAGAAGACAACACAAATTGGTTGAACTGACAAGATATAAACAATTATCACAGCTGAGACAACTTAAGGATAAGTTGTCGATTTAAGCCGCAGTTTAGATAAGAAGTGGCTTGTCTTAGTTGCTTGTCTTTACTTGGTACACTTAAGGTGGTGTATTAATGGATTACGGTGAGATGTGTTCTCCTAAGCGACCTTAGAAGAGAACCAAGATCTCGGTGACTTAGCCGGTCTTAAGTTGGTAAGACTTCGGTGAGTGCATTTGGCTATCTATCACTTTGACCTACTATGGTGAATGTCATCGCGACCGGATCTACGTATCTTGGGTGTTAGTAGTTATTTGTGGCTCAGGCTGGTTGTCTGTATCTTGCAACCGTATCCTAGTAAAATGGGTTGATAATATCCCCTGAGGAACTCGAAAGGATTAGCACACTAAACCCGACCGGTTGATTAAGTTCAGGTGTGTTAATAAGGTTGAGTGGTATTACTCAGTAATATAAGATGTTAATTAATTTAAGCTGTCAGTGAGCTTAATTAATTAACGGATATTTCTATCTTAAATACGGAGATCGATTAAGTCTAAAATACAAGCCCTTGCTCAATTTAGAATGAATCAGTGTTTATTAATTAATTTTGCTCTGGACTGAGCATAGTTAAATAATTAATTTGAGGCCCAGCTTTATTTCTTGTATTAGATCTCTGATCTGGCCCAATTAGTTGCCTAGTTATTTATTGTCTCTCAGAAATCATTATTAATGGATTAATATATTTTTTACATTATTTAATAATGTTATTTATCTAGAATTAATTGGCTGGGCCAATTAATTGATAAATATTAGTAGCTCAGTGGATTAATTAATTATATTATGGACTAATTATGTGGAAGCCCATTAGGAATATAATTAAATTAATGGGCTACAAATATATTAATATCATATTGGCTTTTGAAGCCTATATATATTAGTATTATGTTCATAAACAGAACACACACATACACATATTATAGACGCACGGCGTTGATGTGTAGGAGATACGTAATCTTATTTTCTCCAGTTCTCTGACCACCCAGAGGGAGAAAAAGGTCGGGACACAGATCAGATTATCTGACACACGAGCAACAATCAGAGCTGCGACAACATACGAAGGAGGAAGGTATCGTTCCTAACCTTATATATCCTTTATGTTACACGTACACTTTACACAACCACATGTTGGTTGCTTCACGTGGGTATTAAGTTCCTCCCAAATTTTCGTAAGTCGACCAAAATACATAGCAACAGTTTCCAACTTACCTTGTCGACACTCTCCTAACGAGGTTTTCAGTTGACATATTCGTGTGCCATTCACCACACAGAACCTAGCTTTTAAGTTGTTCCACAACAGCTTCACATCATCATACTCCCCAAGGGTTGATCGAATCGACCCTTCAATCGTGTTCATAAGCCAGGAAATAAGCATCGATTGCACTGCGATCCAATCTTCAAGTTTCTCCTCCTCCTTCGGCATGGTGATGGAACCATTGAGAAAGCCGAATTTACGTTTCGCCTTGAGTGTGGTATGGATTGCCCTTGCCCACTCATCATAATTCTCGCCCCAAAGCTGAATCGGAATGATGATATTGTTTGGTCCGTCACTGGACCCAAGGTAATAGATCGGATCCACTTTCGTTGTTTTGGATGTATCGTCCTTGTCTCCCGCCTTGACCTCTCGTGATGATGAAGAAAGAGAAAAAAATTGATTGAGCTCACCGCTTGCTCGACACCATGATAAAATTGAATAGAAGAGTGGAACTAAAAGTGAAACTTTGTGAAAAATAGTTTATGTATTACGTTCATGAAGAAAACCTCCATACAAATATATACACCAAGCGCGCCGCCCAATAAAAGGAAACCCTAGAAAAATATGTAAACAATTTGTTACAACAATATCTACGCCTTAAACAAGGAAACAACTCAGGAAATCAGGAACAAATTAGTATCACAATATCGGCAAAATATCAATCCATAATAGATTTTCACTTCGTAAAAATTTAGATCTAATTTCTATGATGAGCAAAACCGTAGATTGCGGGCCAAGGATTACGGCATACACTGCTAACTGTTTATTTCCAATCATTTTGTCGTTTTTCTTCTTTCATATACGTAACTGCAAAAACATAAATGTCTACTTCGGAAAATGTAAAGCCGTCGGGAACCTCTCACCCTCACACAGTCATGGAAACAAGAATCATATTCTATTGCCCTTTTCATAAAAGATAAAGTTCAAATTACAAATTCAAATTGAAATTCCATCAACACTAGCTCTTAGATACTCCATCTGTCCCGCTATTTGTGGCTCACTTTCCCGAAATGGGTGTCCCGTTATTTGTGGCCACTTTCCTAATTTGGTAAAAAATTATTATCCCTTCCACTCTATCATCTTCTCTCTCCTACTTTATTACATTCTCTCTTGTTGGTCCGGAGACGATAAGTCAGGTGTAGAGGGGGGGGGTGAATACACCTAAGCTCAGTTTCTTTTTCTCAATGAAGGTCGGTGAGTCGTTGATTGCAACCGATGAACGGTGCCAAATAAGCCTTTGATCGCGGGACGAGTGAGTCGCCCTCGAGCTCTCTCCTACTGACTGTTGTCAGTACTTTGAGAATCAGTCGGAGACTGTTGTGCGGAAAGTGTGGGGCCCGAAATTCGTCTCTTTTGAAAACACGTTTTAGCAAATTAAATCTTTTGGCTGTGCGCTTTATAAAATACGTTTTATGCAAGGTTATGATTTTCAAGTCGGTTGAATGCTATGCAATAAAACAAGTAAAAGAACACAAGCGATTTAACGTGGTTCGGATACGCAAGATCCTACGTCCACGGTCCCGAACAAAGCGAGGAGAACTTGTTGATTATTCTCGAGCAAGCCTCGGCGGGATATCGTGCACCTGGACAGTTCCCTCTAAGTTATAGTCCTTAGCGACTTTACAATCCAAACCTAAGTCTGAAAGGGAAGGGAATATTCTCCAACTGAGAAGGAGTTCTTACAATAAGAACAATTCACTAAATGTGAACTCCTTCGAATCTAAGCTATAAATATGATAATGAGCTTAGTCTAGAGAAGAAAGGGATCTAAGAACTCTAGAGAGAAAAACTGAGAAATCTTCTAAGTACGCAAGTTTTCCTCTGGATGATCTTTGAGTGTTCTAGAGCGTTTGTGAACTTGAGCTTGTCCCTTCGAAATTCCGTCACTCGGAGCTTCAAAAACTTCTCTATTTATAGTTGTGAGTTATGGCATATGTCCGTTGGAGACGACGATGCCACGTGTCACAAGCTTCCAAGGAAAACGGCCATAATTCGAACTTGTTGCAGTAGGGCAGTTAATGCACTGTTCATGAGAGCAGCTTTACTGTGTAGAGTAGGTAAGCGTTTTCGGCTTCTCATTGGTCGAGGTTTGTAGTTGGTGAGAATGTCAGAGTTGACCGTTCAACAACCTCGTATGTCTTCTGCTGAACTTCTCGAAAAGACTTGAATAGCTGGGTCGCTTTCCGTAGGATACAGTAGACTGAAAAGTCTCTGTCTTCTTCAATGAGTCGGTGCCGACAGGGCATCTACCGAGTAGGTCGGTGGCGGCGCGCGAAGGTCGTGCTTGCATGAGTTCTTACGCGATGGCTTATCAGCTGCTGGGTTGGCTTCTACTGAGGTTTACTCAGCTGATGACTGAAGAACGCAAGCGATTACACTGATGACGTGGGGTTCTGAAAAGTATCTTCGACAGAAGATCAGTTCAACAATTACCCCGTACAGGACTTAGACAAGAATATAAAAATGATTACAACAAGTCTAACCTATACATCAGTTAATCCTAACGACACATTAATCTACTGATATCAGCTAGGTTTTGGGATCTTCAATTCCATAGTACTACTATGATTTCCCCCAATTTTCTTTTAACCGAACAACAGCTGAGTATCATCTACTGACTCATATCCAACAATTTCCCCCTAATTGATGATGCCAAAACCTCTACCTCTACCTCTTAAACTTCTTAAGTCTATAAAAGATGCTATCCTACTGACAACAATTTCCCCCTTACAACATTCTGAGGGAAAGAAAAAAATAAAGGAATTCCAATACTTCAGTAGGTGGGAGATAGGCAAAATCAGAGAAACTGACTGTGAGTGTGTGTCAGATCACTTAGTGATCAGTCGTGAAAACACAATGCAAAGAGCTGAAAGACAATGAGTAATTGTCTGACAAGCAATAGGAACTGATATATATAATCAATGAAGTACAGGTTCCTATCACTATTACAAAAGATAGAAAAGAGAAAGACTACGGGACGCCCGAAGGCTTGAGTGCGTTCCCTGAATCCTGCAGATCTGTCCATGGGAGGTTCCAGACGATAGTATAAATAGATTCTCTTCCTCAGAGTCTGGATATCCTCGTCGTCTTCAACAAGGTGGACACTCAGGTTGAAGCGGAATGCTGCTGCACTAACCTCATCTTCTATGTCCTTCGTACATAGAACTCCGCACGCAGTTCTAGGAGGTGGGATGCGCCTGAAAGCTGGAGCTCTAAACGGAATATTACGTCTCTTCATGATCTCCTTGAGTTGTTCCCTCGGCTCCGAATTGTCTGGAAACATGAACTCATCAAAGGCTTGATCGATAGGTTGCTCTCGAGGATAGAATCCCCCAAACATAGTAGCCTTTGATAAATTGCTCTTTAAGTTCTTCCCATTGATCATTAACCTCGTAGGAACCCATCGATCGACATGAACAACTAAGTCCTTCTTGGCGAGAGGTGTTCTCTTCCTTGATCCTCTTGGGATTTGTCTTCGGGATCACCGTCGGCTTCTTGGATAGGCTTATCATCTTAGCCATATCGCCCATTCTTTTCTTTTCTCGGAGAGCCGCCGCCCTACAGTCTCCTCGCCTCCCGGTGTCGCTTGATCTTCCGCTATCTCGCTCGGGTGTTAGAGTAGGAGTGGGAATGCTCGAGTAGTAGGCTGGGATCTCGGTCGGAAGAGCCTTAGCAAAATCTCGCTTGGGCTTTCTTCTTTCGCTCTTCGACCGATTCGACCTTTTTCTTGCCTTTGCCCCTAACGGCTTTGCCCTTGGGTTTCTTTTTTGCCGCTTCGTCGCTTCTTCAAGCCGACGCTCTCGGTCCGGCTTATCTTGCACTTGTTGGGCAATATTGAGGTCATAAGCCTCTTGCTTCGCTTTAGATTTGAATTTTCGGACCGGGGAGGAAGGAGGAGTAATAGCAAAGCGTGCGTCTCCTTCCCCGGCCTCGCGGAGGAGTCTGTTCTCCTTCGAGACTCTTGCTCAACGAAGTGAGCAACATCTTCTATGTGAGCGGCGGAAGATGAGATGGGTGTAGGTTCTAGAGGAAATTCGAGCAAAGCAGAACCCCGAAGTATCTTCGGCTGAGCGGCCGAGGATTGAGCATGAGCAAGTTGAGGGTTGTTCCGCCCCGAATACCTTCCCCCCCGAGTCCGAGCATTAGAGGGTCCTTCCTCCCGACCACCCTCTACTATTTGGACATCGGCCCATATCGTATCAGAGTTCATCCTTCATAATACCTTCCCCTTTTTGGCATCATCCGCCTTAGAGAGTTGGGTGCGGATGGCTTGAATGTCTCTTTCCACATTGTGGACCGAATCCTTAATCGAGTTCTTTGTGGATTCGAAGTCCTTGACGAGATCGCAATATAATTCCCGATCTTTTTCTTGATCGGCTCTAGATGTTTTAAGCAGGCATGCGGTGACTCCGGACGGAGTTTCAGCGAGCCGATCCTGCGATTCCGTCATTTCTTTCGAATAAGTTTGAGCCTCGCCCGTTGGGTAATAGATTTACGAAGGCTAGAGGTGGCAATCTTATTCCGTTCATCGATTTCGAGCTTAACGGTTGTGAGAGCTTGAGTCGACCGCTTCGAAAATATCTTCTGCCGATTACGGAGCAACCGCGACTCACGAGCTTCTAGATCGACTTTCTGAGCTGCTAAGGCTGCCTCAATAATCTCCTGAAAGTTGGGTTGAGGAGTAGGTACTGGAGTCTTTGAGATGTCAGCAGCTAATCTGTCTAAGCTCTGTGTCTGAGCATTGGTATACTTTGTCCACTTCAGATGGACGTCCTTAGCCAAAAGTCTATTTTTCTCTCCTTGGCGTCGAATGGCTTTATTTACGGACTTTGAGGACACGGAACCGATAGGTTGTATCTGGTACGAGCTGGTTCCGAGCCTCTGCTCAGAAAATGTGAGGAGCTGCTCCCTACTGTACTTTGGAGCACCTTGAGCATCACCTGATGTATCAGGATGTGGTGAATTGCTCTTCTCACGGGGAGTTGAACCCTCAGCAGAGCCTCCCAACTCTGTATCCTTGGGTGTCTGATCCTTCCTCTGATTGTTATCATCATCATCTTTCTTATCATCCGCCAGGAGGAGATGGGGGTGGAGAAGTGTTACCGGGGGACCGACTCTCGCAAGCTTAGAAGGTAAAGCATTGCGGCTCACGAGATCTTCAAGAGTAGCTAAGTCACTGGTTCTCCGTACCCTATTACTTCTTGTAGCTTCTGCTCCTCATCGTGCAGGTAGAGAATTGAGTGGGTTTTGATTATGTCTTCAAGAATATCCCAACTCAGAAATCTTAGAAGCATTTGAACCCTAGCCCTGATGGCTATGTCGACTAAGTCTGAGTGCCCAGCGATCTCAGGAATATGATCGTGTACTTCAGCTGCGGCACGGAGACGAGTGGTGTAAATAGATGTCCACTCAGTCGCATTCTCCTCAGTCGGTTCCCTAACGTCCGACTGTGTGTCATCGGAGCTGATGACTTGAGCTTTCTCCTTGAGGGTTGCTCCTTCAATCCCTGTGTGGGAGTCTAAGATATGCTCATCTTGTTGTGGAGGAGGAGCCTGTGCTAAGATGGTTATCGGCTGAGCCATAGTGACCTCAGCTGGTCGTGGCCTATTAAGCCTCCTCCTCTTGGGCACGTCGCCGGGAGATGGCAAGACAGAGAGCAGCTCTCTTACGCTCAAGGTGGCCCTTTGCCAATCGACTTCTCCGTCGCTTCTTTAGTCCGAAACTTTATCGCCTTAGTGTTGTACAACTTTGAGTCTTCAAAAGCTGAGTTCCTCTGTACAACACTCTCTATTAGGACTGACATCTTGGTCCCGAATAGAAGCTTACCCACACCGGCCAACCTCCTCTCGCCGGTGGGTAGCGTAGTGAACTTCTCGGGCTTGGGCTTTCATCTCGAGTTGTATAATAGTCGCCCCGGTTCACTTCTACTCCATCATCTATAGCCATCATCACTGAATCCTTGGCTTGGACGAGTTGATCGTACGATCCAGTGAGCTTGTCAGTATGTGCGAGACCACATACGCTAAACCTCGTATCGAGGTAGCAAGAGATTCCTCGGGAGAGTCTGTCTTGAACGTCGGATCACTGCGTCCACGTAACTTTTGCACATAAGCATTGATCTCCCTCTCCTTATATCCGATAGGGGAGATTCCGAATTAGGAAGGCTGAAACGCGAGGACGAGCCTCTCGGATGTTGAAGGTCTTCTTCGAGATGCCTTCCACTTGTTCGGATTAGTCTCCTCCATGTAAGAAAATGAGGCTTCTTCTCCTTCGGCAGCCACTGAATTCCAGTTGAAATATGCCTCCGCCACTTGCCTCGGCAGACTGGCACGGGGATGCTTGGTCACGAGGGTCTCCAACCCAGACCTCTCCAGAGCATCGAACATCGGTTCCAGATATGGGATATCCACCTGGCGGAAAGCCATTGTGGGTTCGAACTGAATCCGGATGGTCATGATCTCCACTATAGGTTCAAGAGTCTGTACGATCACCATAGAAATCTGCAAAACAACTTGTTAGCACTTGAAAATAGAGTAAGTTAGTAGTTATCTGCAGATTTTAATACATTACCGAGTATTAGAGCTTGAAAGATGCACAGGCAAGGCAGTTATAAGAAGTAGAAACTGATTGCGAGTAAAGCTCGTAAGGTATGAAAATGGCGAAAAGTAACGAATGATAGAAGATGAAAGATTTTGTATATATTGGCTTGATTGCACGTTTTAATCTAACGGCTGAGTTTTAATCTTTCATAACTATGGACGGCTAAGATTTAATGTTATAAAAGGAATGATTACCAAAGCCGCCTAAAACATAGATCTACGTAATAAAGGTAAGTGAGAAGACATGCATTAAATGCGCGACAGACAACATTAATTACTCAGGTTATGGTTTCCTACTGACCTTTCCTTAAACTATTAATGGCGGGAAATGAATGCACATTAACTACTGAGTGTGAGCGACTGATGCAATAAATGCGAGCATGCTTCAAAAAAATAAGTACACAAAATTACGCAAACCTCTTCAGCTGAACTTATCAGCTGGTTACCGTTATGTATAAGGAGAATGGTTGTCATGCTGATGACTATGTTCCCCCTTGCGTGTCAAAGTGTGACTTTCCCAACCGAGTCATCTGTACTTAGTTATCTCGACCCGTCGCATCGATTCCTTATGCCGATACCAATTGTTACCAATTGTTGGGCAATGATGTTCTCGGTAGTCGGCATCTACCGACGCGTCTCGGTAGGATCCAAGTAGACCTAGGTCACTGATAGTTCTCTCGAACCTGTTCTCGCCTAGTGGTTTGGTCGGTATATCCGCCCTTTGCTTGTCGGTATGGATCTTCTCCATCCCGATATCCTTCTTCTCAACATGGTCTCTCGATGAAGTGGTGTCGGATATCCACGTGCTTGCATTCGGTATGTAGAACCGGGTTACGAGTTATGGCAATTGCACTTGTGGAGTCGCAGTAGATGGGCACTTCATCCCGAGTTATACCATAATCTCTAAGTTGTTGTCGAAGCCAAAGGATTTGGGCAACGGCAACTTCCTGCAGCCATGTACTCGGCCGGTAGTGGACGTTGCTACTGAATGTTGCTTCTTTGAAAACCAAGAAATCAGCTTGCTACCTAGGAACTGACAAGTTCCGGAAGTTGACTTTCGATCTATCCTGCATCCTGCATAATCAGCATCAGAATAACCTGTCAGTATTAAGTTATCATCGGCAGGATACCATAACCCAAAGATCGGGTATTCCTCTTAAATAGCGCAGAATCTTCTTCGCCGAGTCTAAATGACTTCGCTTGGGATCTGCTTGGAATCTTGCGCATACACCTACAGCATAAGTTATGTCAGGACGGCTAGCCGTTAAATAAAGTAAAGAGCCTATAATAGCTCTATAGTCGGTAGAGTTAACGAAGCTCCCTCTTTGTCTAGATCGATTTTAAAGTTCGTGTTCATGGGGATTTTGGTACCGGCTTGCTTGGAGTCGCACCGAATCTTTTGAGAAGGTCTCGAGTGTATTTGGCTTGATTGATGAAGATTCCTTCAGGTGATTGCTTCACTTGAAATCCAAGGAAATAATTCATCTCTCCCATCATGGACATCTCGAATTTCTCTTTCATCATCTTCTCGAACTGCTGGCATATGATCTCATTTCTGTAGCCGAAAATGATGTCGTCCACGTAGATTTGCACCAGTACGATGTCATCTCCTGACTTTATGTTGAATAGGGTGCGATCTACTGTCCCTTTCTGAAAACCTTTATGAAGTAGAAAGTCTGATAGGGTATCATACCAAGCCCTGGGTGCTTGTTTTAACCCATACAGAGCTTTCCTAAGTCTGTACACATGATGTCCCTGTTGAAAGCCGGGCGGTTGTTCCACGTAGACTTCTTCCTTCAGTACGCCGTTCAGAAAAGCTGACTTTACATCCATCTGATAGACTTTGAAGCCTTGATGTGTTGCATAAGCTAGGAATAGATGAATGGCTTCCAATCTAGCGACTGGAGCGAACGTTTCATCAAAGTCAATTCCTTCTACCTGACTGTATCCCTTTGCAACTAGTCTTGCTTTATTTCTGACAATGACATTGTTTTCATCTCGCTTGTTTTTGAAGACCCACTTAGTACCAATCACGTGCTGATGTCTAGGTGTATCAACAAGCTCCCATACTTCATTTCTGACGAACTGGTTCAGCTCTTCTTGCATAGCAATGACCCAGTCAGCATCTTTAAGTGCGTCCTCTATCGACTGAGGTTCTTCTGTAGACAGAAAACAAGAGTAAAGTGAGCTTTCTCCTTGACTTAATCTTGATCTCGTCCTTATAGTTGCTGATGGATCTCCAATGATAAGATCTGAAGAATGAGCATCGAGCCACGAACGCCTGAGTCGGGCTTCTTCTTCTGATACTACTTCTGCATAGTCAGTAGGAGTGTTAGGCATTTTAGTAGTACTGTTCTGTGACTGTAGCAATTCAGTAAGAAAGTTAGGATCTACTGAGTTTCCGGTGTTCGGGGGCATTTAGCTCGAGGAACATTAATCGTTCCCCCGAGTTTATATTCTCGGTAGAGGTCTCGGTTACCATTGGGGCTTCCTCATCGACCGATGTTACTGTTGTTGATTACGTTCGATAGAATCAACAAGGTCGACTACATCGACTCGTTGGTTGAGTCCGAGTTTGTTCATCGTCGACTCATCATCCCAACAATCTTTGGATCTTTTCGGCTTTATCGGTAAGTCCGAGATCCCGTAGCTTGCCGCCGACATCATCGATATTTGACCCCTGTTTCTTTCCCTGTTCTCGGTAATAAATTCATCAAAAACAACATGAGGGCTTTCCTCCACACAAAGAGTCCGATAGTTAAAGACTACGAAGGCTTCTACCGACTCGAGAGTATCCTAAGAAAACTCCTTGATCAGATTTGCTATCAAAGACCTTCACCGATCTTTCCCATTATTGTGGATAAAGCAAGGACGGTACGAAAATATGAAAATGAGAAATAGAAGGAATTCTCCCTTTCCATAATTCATATGGTGTCTTCATGTGTTGCTTGAGTGAGTAGTGAGCGATTCGAGTATAGCAAGGCGGTGTCGGTAGCATCGGCCCGGAACTTCGGGGGTAGTCCAGAATCTGCGAGGAGCGTTCTTGCTGCTTCTTTGAGTGTTCTGTTCTTTCATTCAGCAAGTCGTTCTGCTGAGGGGTGCGTGTAGCTGATGTCTCGTGCTTAATTCCCTCTTTATCGCAGTATGTCTTAACTACTGAGTTTAGAAACTCGTTCCTCGGTCCGAGCGAATTCTTTGAATCTTGATGTCCTTTTCCACACCGAGTTTCTTGGCCAGATTGGGCAACTCGGTTTGAACATCGATTTATTGGCGATGAAGATGACCCAAGTATATCTCGAGTAGTCATCAATAACGACGAGGGCATACTTCTTGCCTCTTATAGTCACTTGGAGAGACGGCCCGAATAGGTCCATGTGCAAGCGATCAAGGATTCCATCGGTGGAAGGTGACGGAATAGGTGAATTGCTACTCTTTGTTTGCTTTCCCTTCGGACATGCTTCACAATTTCGTCTTTAACGAACGATTCGTTGGGCGAGTCCTCCGACTTTGGAGTTCTTGGCTAGCTTGTTCATGGTCTTGAAGTTCAAGGTGGCCGAGTCTCTTGTGCCATAGCCATCCCGACTTGTCACCGGATTTTGTGCGTGCTAGTAAGCAAGCCTCGGGTTACGCGGTTTTCCGATCCGCAACATAGATGTTTTTCCTCCGCGAACTCGATAACACTTGTTTTCCCTGTAGATTTGTCAACAATATCACGAAACCGGCGTCAAAGATTACTCTATTAAGATTATCACAGAATTGACTGACTGAAAGGAGATTATATTGAAGTCCTTCAACATATGTTACTCTTGGAACTGTGGTAGTCCCAATTGCCAGCGTTCCGTATCCCCTTGTATAGCCTTTGGAGTTGTCACCGAATTCATTCGGGACCATCTTCTTGTACGTAGTTGGTCGGCAGAGCTCTTACGGTAAGTCATGTGTCTCGAGCAGCCGCTGTCCACTATCCAAGGAACCTTATGCACCTGCAAAACAGAGGCATTTTTAGGTACCCTTTGGTTCAGTTGGGTCCTTACTGGTTAGTGGGTGATTTCGGAACCCGGATCCGTCTAGGAACCTTAGAAGTCCGAGACTTCTTCTTCGAACCTTGTCGCCTTTCTTCTCCACGAGGACTTGGAGATACCGACTTTCTCGCGATGATTTTGGGTTCGAGGCGCTTTCTTCTTCGAGTCTTAGCGCTTCGCCGACCCCGGGCTCATAGTAGTATGAGCCGTGCTCGAGCCGGATGCTTATATAATGGCTCTGCTTCTTTGTTACGCCCATCCGACCTTCTTGGTTCCCCCCCGAATTTGATCGTGGTGTCCCGGGGCTGGAACCATTTGTCATTCGTTTCTTATGATTGCTCGGTGAGGTGCAATCATTTTTGCGTTTGTTCTTCACCCGAGGTGTAGTGTCGCCGCTTGCACTTTCCCCTTGACGAACCTATCGGCCCGGCGATTCGAGCTTTTAGAAGTGGAAGCTTCGTGAATATAACCAAGGCCTTCTTTTACAGTAGTTGGCCGTTGTGCTCGAGCATGCTTTCTAGCTTCTCCTTAGCTCCCAGGTACTGTTCAGTCATTAGTCCTCTCCAGACCTCATCACTTCTCCTGAGAGAATCATAGTCCTTCTGTACGTCTGAGAGTTTCTGACTGAGTTGGGCTATTTCAGTCTCTTTCTCAGAATTGTCCTTAGTCGGGCCGAGATCCGAGTCTCTTGAAGCTGAGACTTAGTCATAAGAGATTCAATCTCTTCCTTGAGTCTCGCAACTAGAATCTCTGACTCAGTAGAGACCTGACAATCAGAAGAAAGTCTCTGATTCTCAGCCTTTACCTATTCTAGTTCCTGAATGGTTCTGCTGAACTCTGCTCAGTGAAACTGTTCCTCTAGTAGATCGTCGTAGGCTTGTACCACATCTAGAGGATCATCTCGAGACCGAGCACGTGTCGTGTGTGCTTGTGTGAAGAAGAGGTAATATTAAGTTTAGAATTTACCTCGGCCTCTTCTCCAGGCCATCGACACTCTGTTCACTTGATTCCTCGGGAACCTTCTCTCCGACTTCAACAGCCTACGAATGCAGCTTCATCTTCGAAGAATACATGAATGTATCTTCTTCAATTGAGTTGTCGAATATCTCTCCGGCTATGTAGGCTCGCCTTCGCTTGGCAAATTTTTTCTCTTCGGCTGCCGTTCGCTCTTTGAGCAGTGAGAGTTCGGGATAATCATCCGATAGTGTCCCTCCTTCTTGCGGTTGTAGCAGGTGGATGTTCTGCTGCTCTTACCAGCTGAGTCTTTAGACGAACTGGCAGCAGACTCCGATTTCCTGCATTCAGTAGAAGGATTAGATTCTTCTTTCTTATGATAGTCTTTCTTACCTGAAGAAGTATCTCGGTTGTATTTCCTCGACTTTCCGACTTTCTCCTTTTCCTCTCGATATTTGAGAGCCATCAATGCTAGGCGATCGGGGCCTGGAGTCTCGGAAGACTTTGCTGCGATGTGGCCACGGCTTTGCTTGAGGAAATAGGCTTGGCTCCTGTGTTGCCGATCGTTGCCTTGAAGGCATGGTCGAACTGTGTGTCACTGGAGCGCTTAAGCACTTTTGGGGTAGGCTATGCTCGAATTCCTCCGATTTTAATTCTGAAAATATAACATCAGGAGTTAGAGCATTTAGATCAGAGGGACGTAAATAAGTAGCAAAAGGAAGCCACTTACGTCGGGCAACGCTCTCAAGATCTTGGTGTTCATCTCCTTGTTGGTGAACGACCTCCCCGACCCATTGATGACATTGACTTGATTGGTGAATCGACACTCGGCTCGTCAATGGTTTCGGTAAGCTCCATTGCAAAGGCGTCGAACTTCCGAAGCTCTAGCTCGAGCTTGTTTTCTTTGATCCGAGGGGTTCCATGGCTCGGTCATGCCAAGGCGTCCCATAGCTCTTTCGCCGTCTTGTAATCATGTACCCTTCCGAGGTGTGAGTCTCTGAGCGTAGTCAGTATGGCATTACGTGCAACTCGGTCAAGGTTGTGCAACTTCTTTTCTTCAGGCGTGAAGGCAGATTTATCTTTGGGAACCTTAGCACCCGTTTGTGCTCCCGCGCCTCCTCCAAAGGCAAATACTACGCCGTCGATCATGGGAATGATCGGTCCCGACTCTAGGACATCGACATGCTTGTCGTGGAGTGACGTTAGGTGTGCCTCCATACGTACGCGCCATACCGTGTAGTTCTCTATTGAGAACATCGGTACCATCCTAATACCGACATATCGGACATCGTAAGAGTAAGAGTATAAGGATGCCGAAAAGATGCTTATGCAAAGGAAAACGGTTTTCGGGATCGGTTCGAGAGGACCAGTATTTCGTAACCGGCGATCGGTTGAACACCGTGGGCTCTGATACCAATTGTTGGTCCGAAGACGATAAGTCAGGTGTAGAGGGGGGGGGGTGAATACACCGAGCTCGGTTTCTTTTTCTCAATGAAGGTCATTGAAGCCGTTGATTGCAACCGATGAACGAGTGCCAAATAAGCCTTCGATCGCGGGACAGAGTGAGTCGGCCTCGAGCTCTCTCCTACCGACCGTTGTCGATACTTTGAGAATCGATCGGAGACTGTTGTGCGGAAAGTGTGGGGCCTAGAATTCGTCTCTTTTGAAAACACGTTTTAGCAAATTAAATCTTTTGGCTGTGCGCTTTATAAAATACGTTTTATGCAAGCTTATGATTTTCAAGTCAGTTGAATGCTATGCAATAAAACAGTAAAAGAACACAAGCGATTTAACGTGGTTCGGATACGCAAGATCCTACGTCCACGGTCCTGAACAAAGTAGGAGAATTTGTTGATTATTCTGAGCAAGCCTCAGCAGGGATACTGTGCACTGGACAGTTCCCTCTAAGTTATAGTCCTTAGCGACTTTACAATCCAAACCTAAGTCTGAAAGGGAAGGGAATATTCTCCAACTGAGAAGGAGTTCTTACAATAAGAACAATTCACTAAATGTGAACTCCTTCGAATCTAAGCTATAAATATGACAATGAGCTTAGTCTAGAGAAGAAAGGGATCTAAGAACTCTAGAGAGAAAACTGAGAAATCTTCTAAGTACGCAAGTTTTCCTCTGGATGATCTTTGAGTGTTCTAGAGCGTTTGTGAACTTGAGCTTGTCCCTTCGAAATTTCGTCACTCGGAGCTTCAAAAACTTCTCTATTTATAGTTGTGAGTTATGGCATATGTCCGTTGGAGACGACGATGCCACGTGTCACAAGCTTCCAAGGAAAACGGCCATAATTCGAACTTGTTGCGCAGGGCGGTTAATGCGGCTGTTCATGAGAGCAAACTTTCTTGTGTAGAGTAGGTAAGCATTGTCGGCTTCTCATTGGTCGAGGTTTGTAGTTGGTGAGAATGTCAGAGTTGACCGTTCAACAACCTCGTATGTCTTCTGCTGAACTTCTCGAAAAGACTTGAATAGCTGGGTCGCTTTCCGTAGGATACAGTAGACTGAAAAGTCTCTGTCTTCTTCAGCTGAGTCGGCTGACATGGCATCTACTGAGTAGGTCAGCTGACGACTGCGAAGGTACTGTGCTTGCATGAGTTCTTCTCGCGATGGCTTATCAATTTCTTGGGTTGGCTTCTACTGAGGTTTACTCAGCTGATGACTGAAGAACGCAAGCGATTACACTGATGACGTGGGGTTCTGAAAAGTATCTTCGACAGAAGATCAGTTCAACAATTACCCCGTACAGGACTTAGACAAGAATATAACAACGATTACAACAAGTCTAACCTATACATCAGTTAATCCTAACGACACACTAATCTACTGATATCAGCTAGGTTTTGGGATCTTCAACTCCATAGTACTACTATGATTTCCCCCAATTTTCTTTTAACCGAACAACAGCTGAGTATCATCTACTGACTCATATCCAACATCTCTCCTACTTTATCATCATTTATCTCATACTCTCTTATATCTTACTCATCTTCTCTCTCATACTTTATCATCTACTCTCTCTCATACTTTATGTTGGTCCCGAGTGTACGGTCAGGTGTAGAGGGGGGGGGTGAATACACCTGATTCGATTTCTCAATTTCGAACTTGAACAGTCCTATTCAGGATGGTGTCGCATGCACAGCTTGATTCGGACTGCACAACCGTTACGAATCGAGTTAAAAGCTAGAAGAGTACTGACTCAGCTGAGATCTGCTAACTGACTAGGTCAGAATTCAGTATCGTTCAGTGAGAGTTCAGTGTGCGGAATTGTGTAGGCCCAAATCAATTTTTGTGAGAAAACGTTTTAAGTCTCAGTTCAGTAGATTTAAAAGTTCAGTATGCTGAGACAGTTGATTGATTTAAATATGATGTTCAGTATGAATAGTAAAATCAATGCAACAGCTTAAGAAAGCAAGAAGAGACACGGGATTTTTAAAGTGGTTCGGATATCGCTCAAATCCTACGTCCACTGTCCCGAATGATCGGGAGGCTATTTATTATCCTGAGTTAGTCTCGGTCGGCCGCACACCGGGCAAAGCCGCGTCTTGGTTTTTATATCGATCCAAGTCTCAGTTTACAACACTATAAAACTTAAAGTGTTTGACAAACTTCTCCAACAGTGAAGGAGTCCTTATACAATAAGGATTGGGTTCAAATGTGAACTCCTTCGTCTAAGCTATGGATATAACAAGTGAGCTTAGGGTTAGAGGGATAAGGAACGAGAATGTAGCTATCTAGAGCGACGAACAGTGAGGGTTTAGCTATAGGTTCGTGTCGGTCGCTTGGATACTAGAAGCTTATGTCGGTTCGGCTTGGTTCCTTTTGAAATGGATGTAGTCTTTCACGGGAGATAACTCGGTTGTTTCTTGCGGAGGACTTAGTCGTTAATATCGCTCGTTTGAATGCTCTCTCGTGTTCTAGGTGCGCGCATTCTCTTTCAAATCTTGAATGATCCCTCTATTTATAGAGCAGAGATTGAAATAGATCCGTTGGAGACGATCTTCTTCTTCTCTCTCTCTCTTTTTGGTAGCAAACGGCTCTTTTGGTGTAGGTAACGGTGTATTTTCCCACCTTTTTAGGTAAAAGGTTGATCGCAGCTTTAGCGGGTGAGAAGACACGTGTATGCTTGTCATTCGTTGAGGTGGATGAAGTGGTTGAGAGAAAGACAAACTTCGAGACAGATCGAAGCCGACTTCTCTCTTCCTCGTATATGACAATGCCGATTGTCTTTCAAAAGATTCCGACGATCCCCGAAGACTATCCGCCATTGCTTGAGTCGACCTTGTATTCGGTAGATAGGCTCGCCGAGATAAGTCTACGAAGATCGGCTACGAGTTCGATGAACTACTCTCTGCCGAGTTCGGTTCAACCGACTCTCTCGATATCTTGCTCCGCCGAGTCCAAAGTATTCGAGTCTTCTACACCGGTGCCGAGGCCGATGAGCTCCGAGCTCCTTGACCAGAGCAAAGTGTCTACTGAGTCTGAAACCTCAGAGACAAATACGAATACAAAGGAATGGTTCACCAATCAGATAGGGTTTTGGGATCTTCAAATCTTCTCAACAGTTCAGAGCACGAGGCTACTGAGCATGATTCAGTATAGAAGATAAGAGTCATTTCCCACAAGTATGATCATGCTGAGGATTGAATCATCACCCAACACTTTATCATCTACTTTCTTAATTCCCGTGCCGAAACCAATTGAACCACAAATAACGGGATAGAGGGAGTATATGTATGTCACACATTTTTAACTAGTATTGCTTCCATCTTTTATATAATTTGCACGCCATTATATATAAACTGAATTTACCTAGCATTCTTCAGATGACGGCGACAAATTCTTTGTTTTCCCGCCACAAAAGAAAAAGAGATATGGTCAAAGGTCATGAGTTCAGAATTCAGCGACCGTTATGTGGAATTTATCTCGTGCACACCAAAAATAATGGTTGCAGGTTACTTATTATTAAAAAAAAATGGTAACACCACCTAACTATCCAGAAAAAATACGTAAATTTTCAATTAGGCACATAAAAATATTTTATTTATTTTAAAATCTTGAAAGGATTAAAAAGAAGATAAGAAAGCGCATAATGAATGTTATATTATATTATGTATATTAAACTTGGAATATGACGAAAGTTTATGAATGATATAAAAATTTGTCGCCGTCACGACCGTTCAAGTACGAACAAATATGAGCGAAGTATTAAAATTCTAATCTAAGTTCACATTATTGGTGTACGTGGATCACCGATTATGAGATTTACTAGATTTCCTCAATTCGCAGGGGATAATACAAAGACTTATGCGTGCATGAGAATTTTATGTATCATATTCATATACTATTAGCTATATAGCTTGTTGAATATGCATTTTGGATTTCAAAAAAAAAAAATGAAATTATATGCAATGTGAAGGACATTATGTAGATCCGCCAGAGATTACATGGAAACTTGCATCATAATATGCATGCATCTTCTCTAGCTTATTAGGTGAAAATTGGATTAATTTTGATGTGACAATGAAAAGAAGAAAGAAGAGAAGAATGACAAAAGGTGTTTTTTTAGTTACTGGGAAATAGCGTTAGCCACCGCATATGTCTTCATAACATGAATGTTGGACGTAAAGTTAAAAGTTAATAATTAAAATTTATAGTACTCTCTCCGTCCCATTATACTTGTTCAGTACTTCATTTCGTATTGTTCCATCTCACTTGTCCATTTTCTAAATAAAAAAATGAATTTCACAACTTTATCAACTCAAATCAACACTAAACAAATAAATAATAATATATGTCCCACACCTTTACCACACATATTAATTATACACAATTAATTAATTATATGAGTTTCACACTTTTATTATATAAAACCAACTTACCTAAATAAACGTGCCGAAACCAAATTAGACAAGTGACATGGGACGGAGGGAATATCTGAATTGACTAAACAAAGTTAAAGTTACATATTGACGTGTAATAATTATTGACAACATGTGGAAAAATGTTAGATCACATGATAACTATAAGCACGGAAGCATGAACCTTTTTTATTAGATTATTAGTAGTTTATGTTTTTTTGTTAGAAAGTAATACTATCAAATGTGTAATTGTTTCTGGTGAATATCCGATATTTAACTTTTCCTTACTCAACTCTCAAGTCCTTATTCTGCATATTTTTTAGAATTTACATTATATATAATTTGGTATAAAAATGTTTTTATAATGTCATAAAATATGTTCTATTAGATAAATTCAATTATGTTAGGGTGCAAAATTACTTCTAGTTGTTGTAGTTAGATGGAGAAGATGAGGAGCCTTAAGTTAAAAATCACGGTTCAATGAATTCTTAATGTACAAAGTTATATTTTGTTTTCTGAACTCTTAATAATTTATTAAAATAAAAAGAATACATAGCTGTATATGTGATCAATCGAGTTATAACTTATAGTAACTTATAAGGCAATTTGAGTGAAGAAATGAAAATAAATAAATAAAACTAATTTTCATTAAAGACTTTTTTATTTGAAAAGGGAAACTTGTTTTCGGATAAATTAAGTACGTACACACTAGATATCCAATGTAGTATCCCCAAATTAGCTAGATCAGTAAATTAATTATGAATAACAAATTCAACTTAAAAATATTAGTGAGATTCGAACGTGTTATTTTTTGATATAGTAATTATTTTTATTGTGGGTATTGACGGATTCAGGAGCGGATGGGTACTGCCGCACTGATACCCCAAATCAATGAATCATGCAGAAACCGACTTTTATGTGAGATTTTTGGAAGAAAGAATTACTTCCCATAAAACTTCACGTTTCGCCATCCCTGAAATGCTAGATTTGATCTTTATTTGAATTCTGGATTCTAATACTCTATGAACTAATAAAGATACAGTAGTACCTAATTGTGTTTAATTTGATTAATGTTGCTAGTTATCAGAAAACATCTTGTGTGCTGAAAACCGCGTGTGTAGCTAATTCCGCCTTCAAGTTCAATGAATACCGCCAATTAATCAGGTTTTGCTACTACTAACCGACATACTAACTACATGATTGTTTTAATAATATGTGATTGTGATTTGTGAGCTTGTCCTGAAATACATATGAACAATGACTCATCATTACAGGATAAAATACTTTTCCTCCTCCTTTCTTAATTCTTTAGTACCTTCATATAAAGTTTACCACTAAAATTCAAGACTTCAAATTGAAAAATAGTTTGAACCGTTTGTCAATTAGATAGAATTATGTAGAAATGAGTAGAACTTCCGTCAGGACGGTCACCTAATTAAGTCCATTGCCTTAAAAGTGGGGGAGTTGGAAACTTCTAATCTAGACTTCTTCTTTTTTTTAATTTTCGTAAAGCAAATTTGCAGTCATTTAAAAACCTTCGTCTATTGACCAATTGAAAGAATTCGGGCAATACTTTCAGATTTTCGACAATGAATGATCAAATTCTTTCATTCTGAATGAACTACTATGCAATTGCCATTTTATTATGGCAGTTTGATGGAGAAGTAAACGAAATCCTTCATTTTTGTAAGAATTTGGATCCAAATTAATGCCTTTGTTAAGCTGCCCCACGTGGGAAAATTCTACCAACTTGATGAAGCTAGGATGGATCTTGATTATTCTTTCATTTTATTACATTAGTTTTTTGCATCGAGTGGAAACTCAAAAATCACAATTGGTGAATATTTTAGGTAAACTATACTTGTTCGAAAGAATTTTTTGGGTGTGTTTGCAAGAGTTTATTTTAAGTACTTCCCTATTTTTTAACCATGTAAGCAGTTTTTTATTATTTGAAAAACTTGTTTTTTTACATTAATTTCTCTAAAATTAATCAGATAAAACTGCTTAATTAAACAATTTCTTTTAATTATCACTATAATTTCTATAATTATCAAAAATATCTAATTTTTAAATTAATTCTAAAAACAAATTATTTTCCTTAAAATTAATATTTTTAATTTTAAGTAAAAGCAAATAAGAAAAGACACCCCCTTCATATAGAGTGAGTTTTTGAGGAGGCCCAATTGGCTCACCAGGATGGAGCCTTTTTCTGGAAAGGGTCACAAAGCCTTATTTGGTCCGGTAATGAGTTTTGAATATTTTGATAGATACAATACGAATTTATCCACTAAAGAGGTGAATGGGTACAATTTGAATAGAAAAAATATACATAATATACTTATTAAATGATTTGATTATGACAAAAATTGAATATGTGATTAATCACTTGTCTCAAAATCTGTAGCAACCCCATTGTGTCCCAAGATAAATTTTATGAAAAAAGATTTTGGAAAAAATCAGCCTAATTTTTGTCCACAAGTATTATTTTCGAACACAATATATAGAGAAAAATTTGAGACAGAGAATCTACTTTATACGGATGCAGTGCTGGCCAAAATAATCGAAACAGACGGTTTTGGTCTGCTTCCGAACCGTTGAATCACTGAGTACGGTTCTGAACCGAAATCGAAACCGATTATCAAGGTTCCATGATTCGGTTCTATTTCCAAATTTTTGTAATCGTAGAACCAGCAGTTTCACGGTTCGAAACTGAAATCGGCTGTTCAAAAAATTAAAATTTTAAAATTTAATGACTTAGGTCGCACAACGTCACTAATCCGCACCCTAAGAAAATCGAAAGGTCGAACCAAAATCGAAACCGGTGGTTTCGGTTCGAACATAACTGTCCCTATATGGTTTTTGGTTCGGTTCCAGTATATACTGGAACTAAAACCGGCCACCTATAAACATTACCATTTTAAGTTGTTACTCATCCATCTAACTTTATTGTTTTATTTTTTGTAATTTACTCCATAGTCATTATGATTTATGACCACCCACATGGCATTTATAACGGTCATTTCTAAAATTATAAACTTTTGTCTGGTTAGTGGTCTCGAATTCCACGTTAGAAGCATTTGTTTATTTCAAAAAATAAAATATAAATTATAGTCCCATTGGGACTGGACACGGTAATTAAGATAGTGGAGGTAAAGGTGTAAAGTTGTGGTGTAAAAATATAAAAGGGTGGGGTTCACTTGCTTAGATTAATTGTGGTCCACTTATTTATTTCCTTATTTGGTACTCCCTCCGTCCCAAAATTCTTGTCCAATTTGCTTTTTGCACGGTTTTTAAGGAGAGTTGTTAGTTGTGTGTAGATTGGTATAAAGTTGTAGGTCTCACAAAAAAGTTGTGTGTAATAATTTACTAAAAAAGGAAAATGGATAAGAATTTTGGAACAACCCAAAATGGAATAGCGGACAAGAATTTTGGGACGGAGGGAGTATGAGACATAAATAATAAAACAATAAAAAAAGGGAAGTGGGATATTAATAATGGGAGGGAGGGAGTATATTTCAATGTGAATTCAATTACGATTTAAATTAAACGTGGAGGAATATAAAAATCGTACTAAGACACACAAGACGCGTTTTCTCGCTGCCCAGCGGAATTGTCGGTGATTCATGTGCCAGATTCTACTTCAACCTGACGTCATGGCTTACCAGGCACAATTATTTTAATTTTTTAGGAAAATAGTTAAAACTTTTCAATTTTCTATTAATTGAAGTTTTCCTTTGAGATTAAACTTTTTTTTTGGCTTGTAGTTTATCACGTGGCCATGATAGATAAAGGCTAATCAACATGAATTCGAATTGATTTTTACCCGAATCGACTTTAATGTATACGAATTTCTTTTAATAAATATTACCTCTGTCCCGCTATTTATGCCCTACTTTGCTGTCAGTTTGTCCCGTTATTTACGTACATGCTTTCCTGAAATAGTAAAAATTACTTTTAAACATAAAATGAAGTGGGTCCCCCTTACTCACTACTCAACCCCCACATTCTTATACTCTCTCTCTTCAAAAATCTATCTCTCACTCGATTATGTTCCGCTCCGAACTCAGAAAATTATGATTTTTATCTTTTTGAAAACTTTAGATTATTTCTCCAAATAAAATATAAAAAAATATAAAAAATAAAAATCGATCCCGAAGTCAACTGGGACGTTTTAGCGGGACGGAGGGAGTAATAGTGAAAGCACCAATATGTCACATCATTATTGGTACAAAATAGAAAGTACAATATCGCAATTAATTTCACGCACTTATATATCTCAATTCCCAAAAATTCTTGTTTGAGTTCAATCATTGACTCATTGTATTTGTGATGTGAATTATTTCACGAAAAAAAACTTTTTTGATAGCCTAAAATAAAGAGCAACTATAGTTTAGTTTTGGTAATTTGTCTCAAATTTTTAATCACATTAACTCTATATTCTTTCAAGATTTAGATAAACTAATAAAATGAGAGAAAATAAGATCAAATTGAACCACGATTTTGTAATAAATCACATTAAAGAATAATGAAGTAAATTTATTATTGATGAACATAATGTACATGTGACTCACACTAGATAAATAATTCACCGAGCTACAAATCCAAGAGTCATGTGTATCACCAAAATAATAATCACAATCAAACAAATAATCCCACTATGAATCAAATAAAAACAAACACAAATAAATATAAAAATAAAAAGAGAAAATGGCCACTAAGCCCCCAGCAAAAGAACAAAACAACTCATCCATATAGAAACAGATCTACGCCGTCCACGTGTAAAACCTACATCATCGCCACCGCCACAAGCATAGCTGTGAAGGCGGTGCCGCCAACGGCAGCCCTGCTCACAAACCCACTTGAACCGTCAGCCGGTGGCTGATCAGCGGTCGGGCCGGCGGTGGGACCGGCGGGACTGGGTGCAGTTGGTGCGGAAGCACCTGGGCCAGGGGCAGGGGCGGCTTCTCCGGGGGCGGGGCTGGCGGATGGGCCTGGGGTCGGAGCGGGGGAGGAAGGTGCCGGAGATGGAGTGGCGGTGGGTGGCGCCAACGGTGCTGGGGTTGGGCTGGCGGTGGGGGAGACCTTGGGTGCACCGGCCGGTGCTTGGGCCACGCAAGAGGTGGCCAACAATGCCATGAGAAGGAAAAGTTTGAAGGCGGTTGATGAAGCCATTGCTAGAGAGAGAAAGTGAGAATTAGAAAGAGAGAGAGTGAGTTGGGAGGTGTTTGAGTTGGAAGATGGAGAGAGGTTTGTTAAGTTAAGATATATATAAAAAAAAAAAAGGAGAGAGAGAGATTAGTGGGAAAACATTAAAACAATGATCAGATTCTGTGAAAATGATTTAATTAAAATAATAAGTTTGGACACGGCATTGCAATGTTTCTAGTTTTCTACTGATAATTATGAAAAATCTTCTACTAATTGAACAATAAATTAAATATATACATCAAAAACTTACTGGTGGCAGATTGTCATTTGGACTTATTAGCATTAAATATATGAATTTTCTAAATGATTTTTATATTGCGATTTTATAACTTTCCCGTTATATTCAATTCCACCGGAATTTATGGTATATATAAATTTCAAAAAATTAAAAAAGTGATGTATTTACGTAAATAATTTGAAAGTCAAGTATAGAGCCAAAATGTATTAAAATTCGTGTATTTATTATCTAATGTTTTATTAGATAGTATTTATATTTGGATTCATTTTATATGTGATGCAAGTATATGAGTGCATCGTTCGGGTTGATCTGTCACGCGGTTTCGTAAAAAAAACTAAAGGTTTTTATGTGCCGAAATGTTGAAAGTTATTGTGAAAATGATTGGTTAATTAGAAGTGGCAATCAACTAACTCTCAAATTCTGCTGACTTGTTCACATTGACTTGATCAAGCTAAGCATGAGTTAATAATTTTCAATATCTTTTACAAATTCTCAACCTTCGGAATTGTCATTTGCAAGAACAAGTCATAAATAGACAAAGTTCAATTTATATTATTGGATAAATGGGAAAAAAGAGTACGACTAATTTTCAATTCTTATCATACACTTGTGTCATATATAAGTACGGTTATTTTTTTTTATGAGAGGCATAAATTTACATTGCAATAAATATAGAATATATGTCTATAGGATATGGATTCAATGAGAAAGTATAGTTGTATAAGAAGATAACAAGTATGCATATTCATTATATATTTTTATACGTATTGCTTAATTTTTTTATGCATAAATTTTATAACTTTTACATTACCCTTATACATAAAACATATAAAGATATACATAAGGAATATTACAGAACATATTAAAATCAAAACATCAAATAATTTTATTTTTTATTTTAAGAAGGCTTAGTTAAGTCTTCACTTTTAATACAAGACACCTCATCACACACACATAGCATGAAAAACAATGTATGAAACCAGAAACAAAAAAACATGGCCCACTTTTGAGTTGGTGCTGTATCACAATTTCCGTGAAGCTTCTTTCCTATTTTCCCCAAGTTAGTTGAACGGATTTCAGAAAGCGAAGGAAGGCCTCCCAATTCAAAAACTTTGCGGCTAACTTACATGGTATTTTGTTGGTAGAATGTCCTAATCATCTAATTAATAGGAGGGGTAGTATCTCGCGTAATCTCTTTCACAACTCGCCAAAATTTACAACCGCTATTGAAAATGTTCTTATATATTACGTACCTTGTGAACTAAAAAAACGTAAACTGCATTAAGCTAATCATCCATGTCTGATTCGATTTAACTCAATTTATCACCCGATCATCAGGAATGGATAAAAGACGGTAGTATGATCAAATTAATTCAAGAAATTGTACTTCAGATATTCTGTTAATTTGATTTTGCATAAGTTGGTGGTTGGGACAGGCTATGACAGTCTGGAAACGTCAAGACTGATACCCTCCCCGTGAAAATGGTGGCCACAACTACGACTACGAGTAATATATAAATATTTAACTATTTACATTATTGGTTGTTTGGCGTATAAATGTATGAATTGAATCAAAAGTTGGATAAAATGCAAAAAAAAAAAAAAAATGTTTGTGAAAAATGAACGATTAAGAGGTTAGTTCATTCGAGTTAACCGAGTCAGACCAGGTTCACTTGTGTACAAATTATTGGTGTAATGATGACAGACCGTTATGAGAAATAGAATAAGTTGTTTTTGTAGTTTCATAACTAGATGTACCGCAGACTTTAATAATTTTCAGGAATAGAGATAATATTGTTATTGAAGTAATTAATATTTGGGTGGATAGCAACAAACAATTTCAATGTAATTAAGCTGTCAGAACATGTTTCGCACCAATTATGCCCTGTCATCACATGATTGGTTCATTATCTTAAATCAATAATTTCTATTCAAAAGCTGGTCCCACCCAAACATGTTTGTAACGGCTAATATCTTTTTAATATGGGTTAAATAAATTAAAGCCAAGTTTTTTACACTTATACCCTCTAAATTATAAGAATGTGCATTTTACTCCTTGATTATTGGCTTTATGCGATTTGCCTTTTAACTATGATGCAATTTGTCTCCTAAACTATCTAAATTTGTTGTAAAAGAATAAAATCTTAAAAAAAATTCCTAACGCACGTGCAAAGTTAGTGATAATACTATCTTAGATTATCACAAAACTAACAATTCATGAGGTAAACAAAACTAAAAATAATAATCGAGTGTGACATTGTCCTGAATTTGCACATATGACCGAATATCTTTGACGAAATTTTACTCTTCTACAATAAATTAAATAGTTTGAAGGTAAATTGTACATCTTCATAGTTTATTGGCAAAACGCACAAATTTAAAATCTAAGGGGCAGATTGCACGATTTTTTTAATTCACGGGATTGAATGTATTTACCCCTTTTAATAATTAGTGAAATCATGGGCCCTGCTTAAAGTTTAAACTTGATAAATCTATTTTCCGTATGAACTTTTTAATACCCAGTAATTCAAAGTTCAATATTGGGCAACTTTCTATCTCGTTTTTGATCCCGTCTATTCTTTTCCCTGCACCATATAGGCTTCTTCATGAAGGCCCAATCATCTTAAAAATAGGATTTAATTGGTAAACCTAATTCTCTAATTTCGAGCTGCAGGCCCAAAGAGAATTCTCTAATTCGACTTACTGACCCATAAAATCTCAATTTTAATGTAACCCAACTTATTCGAATTAATCAATGAAGCTAGGCATCCCTTTTTTGGTATATTATGCCGTGGAATTAAAATAATTGATGCTTTTATTATTCTCTCACTTAAAAAGCACATTTAGTGGTTGTGGATGGAATGGGAAAAAGTTATACATCTTTAAAGTAGTTTCTAGTATTTATGAGAAGTTCCCCTTTATCTACCTTTTTTTTTAAAGTTATTATCCCATAAATACATGAACTTTCATCAAATTCCCATTTTTCACATGAACTTTTAAATTTGCATGTAAATACACATACTTTTAATTTGTTTCAAATTGCACACCGATGAACTTTCCGATGAAATTGATTCTTACGTGGCAAATTCTGATATGTGTCTGCACACGTGGCAGCTGAGTCACAAATTCTAAAATTTAGGTTTCTTATAAAATACACAAACTTTATAATAATTTTCATTTTGCATATAAACTTTAAATTTCATTTAAATTTTGACACAAATTTTGGAATTCATTTTTATATGAACATAAACTTTGTATTCTCTTTAAATTATATTTTCCTACACTAAAAGATTATTCTAATTTTCTAAATTATTAATATTACTATGATTAATTAGTACTTAGAAATCACTATTAAATTTTAAAAAAATTCTTATTCAGCTAAACGAAAAAAAAAAAACAAATGCAAACATGATTTGACATTAATCTTCTACCACGAAATGTATGCCATTAATATATTTCTAAAATCTGCTTGTTGTAATTGTTATCACCAGATTATATAAGCAAATTGTAAATTCAACGTCACATGCAACAGAGTATGAAATAAAAACTACACCAAATAAATCGATTCCCTAACAGATTAATGACAATATTCAAACAATATCAGTCGTACAAGCAAACACATAAACGTAAAAATTGACAAATAAAGGCACAAAAAAAGTAACTCCAGAAGCTCTCCAATTAATAGAGTTTAGTGAGCACAAACTAAACAACATCTTTGGACCACAACTGCATAAATCTCATCAACAGAGATATTTCAATTACGACTTTCTTGAGTGACGGAGAGGCCAATCGTAGTTCTTGAAGCTCCAGAAGCTGATGCTCGAGGTGCTCTTCTCAACGGTAGTTTGCCTGGAGGGTTCATAAATAAGACCTTCCTTTGAGTGTTCATCTGCAAATGAAGAACAATTTAGCTAACAAAATATAGAATACACAAAATATTAAGATTCAAGCACTCAAGACCTTCACCTACATGTATATATTTCCAGTACCCGTGCAATGTAGCACTCTCATACCCCTTCTCGCAGTGGCTCTCTCCCTCGCAATGATTGATTGATTTGAGATTGAAGCCGCAAGTTGATCAACACTTGTCTGCTCAATTTGTGTTGAATTTTTTTGAGGTCTTCCAACCTTTCTATGTGATAAACAAGATAAAATATTAACCACAAGAATTATATTATTTGCACATCATATTAATTAGCTTACCTTTTCTTTACACTTCTCCACTGCCTCATTTTTGCAAGTTCTTTGATTGTGTCCTTTTTACTGACATTTTTGGCATGTCATATGGCCTCCGCATCTTCTCAACTTGGTTGGATTCTTAGGATTTCTCTCATGAGGATCTCTGATTCTCTTCTTCTTAGGCCTACCCGGCATCTTCTTGATGAATGGTGGCTGTACAGGATACCCTTCAGCATCTGGCCACATTTTTTCACCCCTAACAGGTTCTAGCCCAAAGTTGTATGCTATTCGATATCTTTCTACTTTGTAGTAATCATTTACATAGGCAAATGGATCCTTTTTCAAGTAGTGAATCGCAGAGCAAGCATGCATACACGGAATCCCTGTGATCTCCCACACTCTACACGAACAAGACTTCTCCCCAACAACAACCACAAACTTATCATCCATCCAGTCAACCTGAATCCCCAAGAGCAGGATGTGCAGAACAAATGCCTACTATCATATCTTATTTTTTCTAGCCTTTTTTTTTTTTATAGTAGGGCATATCCTATCAGTCTCACTCTCGATTTGCATGATTTTCTTATATTGTCTCTCCATCATTGAACACCTTATTTCTTCTAACATGTGAATCACATGCTTCCCTCTAGCATTTAATATCCACCCATTAAATGTCTCACTTATATTGTTATCTACCATGTCACATCGAGGAAAGGAAGATATGAATGCCTTACAGAATTTCTGAGTGTCCCTCCCAATGAAGTCTTCATATGCTGCAACATTTTCTGCTTTGAGGTCCTCAAGAGCCAACTTGTACTCCTCCAGGTATGTGCTTCTAACAAGCCTCCAAAACAAATTCTTCAAAGCAAAACATTTATATTGTTTCTTCCAGTTGATGTACACATGTCTTGCACACACTCTATGCTCGGTATTAGGTGCAAGCTCAGCAACTGCATTTAGGAGTCCCTACAAAAAAAATAGTAAATTATAAGGACGAAAAATATATAATAAATAAGATGTTATAGCAATATGTTATAATTAACTTCTGCTGGTCTGAAATGAAAGTGGTTCCATAAACATCATTGATCCCTAATTCCTCTAGTAGAATTTTGAGAAACCACGTCCAACATGCTTAATTTTCTACCTCCACAACCGCCCACACAAGAGGAAACATTTGGTATCCATCCTTCCCAATAGCACAAAGAAATACCCCTCCTAAGTAAGTTTTAAAAAAAGCCCCATCAAGACCAATAATAGGTCTGCATCCGCCTTGAAAACCCTTCCTGAGTGCACTAAAACCAATGTGTATACCCTTAAACACAGCTTGATCACCCAACAACAACCAAACCTGCCCTCTCTATCTTGTCGTAGTAGTTCAGCAATGTATCTTCTAAGAGAGGCATAATGTGCTTGAACTGATCCTCTTAGACTCTCTAAGACAATTCCTTTAGCTTTCTACTACCGGTTTTTATTGACTTGACACCCAAATCTCTCTAAGACATCTTTCTCCAAGTCTTTGACTCTCATGTCTGGCTTCATACGAAAAACATTGAGATTTTGTTTAGCTATCCAATTGGAACTTGCCAGCTTATTTCTGAGTGCTCTAGGACAGATGTGTGGTTCTTGAAGAGTATTGATAACAAGATTATTGTCTCCTCTCACGAGACTGGCATAACACCTCCAAGTGCATGGTGGAGTGCATATGGCCTATAACTGATGCTTAGATACCCTCCGAAAGTGTATAGGCCATCCATTTTCTATAGCAACAGTAGTTAGAGCCTCTCTACATTGATGCCCATCTTCAAATCGCATGCCAAGCTTAATCTTTAGCCTTTTATGATCACACTTTGGATCATAGGTACTCTTGGACTTCTTCACCCGTACAATACCTTTTTCATCTTCATTTGAAGATGAGTGCACATCTCCAGAGGAATCCTCATAGTCCGATTCTGCACCTTGAACATCATATGGATCAACTCCTGCTTCCGTAGTGCTATCATTTCAAATATACTCAATGATAGCATCAAAGTTGACATTGTTGTTTATGACATTATGCCTAGCTTTTGTAATCTCCTCATCTTCAGAAGCAAAGTCACTGTCACTGAGGATCTCATCATCATCTTCCCCAGAAGGGTTATATTCTCCATCCTCACTATCACTATCACTATTTTGTGGATCATCAACTTCTACACTTTCCTTCACCCTTCCCCCTCTAGTAGACTCTACCATTGCCTTTCCCCTTCCTCCAATAGTCTCTATCCTTGCTTTTCCCCTTCCATCTCCAGTAGTTTCTGTTGGGTTTGTATACTGAAAGCAGTATACTTATTTGCTTGTATACAATGTTTCCTGTTACCACTATTATTATTCTCATATCTGATTATTATAATTCCACAATTTAGTCCTTTATCTCACATGAGTTAGATCATACAGTGTGTTGTAGATCACAGAAGACTGTACTGATTGGTTGAACTAGTGAGATATAAATAGTTATCACAGCCGAGGCAACTTTAGGAAAAGTTACCGGTTTAGGCTACAATGTAGATAAGAAGTGACTTGTCTTGGTCACTGTCTATGTTGATACATTTCATGTATTGATGGATCGCAGTGAGACAATTCTTCTATCTGACCCATGTGAAGAACCAAGGTCTCGGAGACTCAGCTGATTTTAACCTTGATGAGATTTCAGCTGAGTGCACGCGACTAGCTATCACTTTGACTTACTATGGTGAGGGTCATCGCAATCGTATGTGAATTAATAATACTCTGGGCTGAGTATGGAAAATTAATTCACTTGAGACCCGACTTTATTTCTTGTGTTAGGTCCCTGGTCTGGCCCGAACATATGCGACATTTTCTCTCAGACTCACTAGGCCACTTAATTACCTGTACTTGTTTGGTCCTTTATTGGACCAAAAGAATTAGTAATGGTATAGTGGCCCCTTTCACTATGGCATGGTCTTGGGGGTCAAAGGTCCATTAGGGTTTTGATCAAGCCCTTATAAATAGTGGGCAAGGGGCCACTTCTACATAACTTGCCTTTAGTTGTGTGTGCCGGAAAAAGAGTGAGTCCGAGTGTTTTTAGTCGTGAGCTTTCTTGCGCCTCCGTCTATCTGGAGTTGGAAGCTTGGACACGGGAACAGTCTAGAAGACCTTTTCTGGAACAAGTCGAAAATATCGTATTCTAGGACGATCACTAAGGTATGGGATTCTTTCCCTACAACTGGTATCAGAGCTAGATCCCTATCTCTGCATTCTTTTCGATTGTATATATGATTTAATTTCTTGTTAGTCATCGTCGGGTTCGTATTTATGGGACGACCTGTGTGCCATTTTGTTTTGATCCCGAATATATAATCTCGTGAGATAAATCCACGAGTAGACTACGACCAATGTGAATATTATGTATCTGCTTCGATTATGTAGTTGGTTTTTGCGGATTGGTTTGTTGTTGGCGACGAGAACACGAAGTTTTGAACGGTTAAAACCCTAATTTTCTCGAATTTGATCGGAGCAATTGAGCTCGACCGGAGCTGCCCATCGGAATCGGACAGCCCAATGCAGGGGTGGACAATCAGGGTCACAATATTGTTTTACCCAGCCCTAACTTTTGTCAATATTGTTTTATCAAAGGGTCACAATCAGGGGCGGATGCAGGGGTGGGCTGGACTGGGCTCCAGCCCAGTGCAACTCCGGCCCAGATAGTTTATTTACCCAGCCCGAATAATTTTTTATGAATTTCAGCCCAGCCCAACCCATCCTCAGCCCAACCCCAAAATCCCAAAGCAATAAAGCCCAAATCTCACAAATTGATTCAAAATCAATTTCGATGCTATTTCAAAACCAATTCCCAAAATTGAGTCAAAACCAAAATTAATTTTTAATTTGTAAGCCCAAAGCAATAAAGCCCAAATCCCACAAATTGATTCAAAACCATTTTCGATGCTATTTCAAAACCAATTCCCAAAATTGATTCGAAACCAAAATTAATTTTTAATTCACTCATCCTCATTCCTCACAAGTCAGAACTCAGAATGGCGACGGGCGCAGGGCACGAACTGGAATTCTCCGAGTGGAGACTGGAGAGAGAGAAAAAAAACTTGAAGAGAGCAGCTAAGGTAAGCAACATTTATGAATTCCGATGCTTATCTTCTGCTCCGTAGCCGTAGGTACTGATGAGTGGTTTTTATACCATCTCATCGTGTTCTTTTTAAGCTTATTTACATCGTTTTCTATTCATTTTTAGCTTTTGTTTTGCTTGGAATCGTATACTTTCGATGGTTTTTGGTTTCGTAGGTTTCTCGCGCGTTTTGAGCATATTTGGTGGTATTTGGCACCAAAATGAAAGAAATCATGACCATTGATGCATTGTTGGCAAACATGGAGTTGTTTAGATGAAAAATGAAGAGGATTTGAAGCCGGGTGTTGAAGAAAACGTGTTTCAGAGCTCGCGTAATAAAGCAGTTGGAAAATAAAGTCTTGATGGAAGAAACCGTATCATTATGATGTTTTCAATGGAGCAATATATCATATCTTGATGGAGTTGAATTCAAGATTTAATGATGTATCTGTGGAATTTCTTTCTCTTAGTGTGGCCTTAGATCCTAAAAACTCTTTTGCCTCTTTCAAAAGTGATGATATTTGCAAGCTTGCAAGGAAGTTCTATCCTGGAGATTTCACTAATCAAGATGCAGTCACATTGGAGTATGAGTTGATACATTATAAGCATGATGTGATGCTCAAGCAAGAATTTCAAGTTTCTACACTTGTTGACTTGAGTCAAGTATTTGCCGAGAGTGGGAGATCGAAGGTTTATCCTATGTTAACTAGACTGATTCATCTAGTTTTGACATTACCGGTTTCCACTGCTACAACTGAACGAGCATTTTCAAAAATGAAGCATGTGAAGACGGCACTTCGGAGCAAGATGGGAGATGATTTACTTGAAGACTCGTTGATGATTTATAGTGAAAGAGATTTTGTTATAGATATTGATTTAGACTCGGTCATTGATGAGTTTTATGTTTTGAAGTCTCGTAGAGCTCAATTGATGTAAATATTTTCGATTTATATAAAATTTAATGTGTTAAGTTTTACTGCTCAGACCCCCCCAATATATATTTCTAGATCCGCCCCTGGTTACAATATTGTTTTGTTATGAAATTCTTGGGCGATTGTTTTCTTACATGCGTTTTATTTATTTACTTTTCAGATATGTCTCTTAACCCCATCATTCACACTCTTACCAAGAATCCCTTAACTGGGAATAATAATTATGTTGAGTGGAAAAGAAATTTGGAATATGTTCTCATCGCTGAGGAACATATGTTTGTCCTTATTGAGGACAAACCTGCCGATCTCACTGATCAGTCAACTGATGCTGAGCGGGATACAATGAAGACATGGGAATGGTCAAATAACATGGCTAAGGCCATGATTATGTTGCTCATGTCGCCCACATTGCATCTGCAACATCGGTCTTTCGCCAATGCACGCGATATTTGGGCAAATCTCAAGGAAGTGTATGGCTAGACTGATAGAACTGCTAGGTTCAACATCATGCGGGACATCCTGAGATGTCGCATGGATGAGGGCAGTTATGTGCACGATCATGTTATGCACATGATTAATCTCATGGGCAGGCTTGACTTGCTCGGAGGAGGTATCGAGGCTGAGGTCAATTGCGATATCATCCTGAATAGTTTGCCCAAGTCTTTTGAGAACTTTCGCCTCTCCGCTGTGATGTCAAAGAGGGATTATACTCTTAATGAGTTACTCAATGATTTGGTCGCAGCGGAGGGAATCATGGGCAAAGGTGCACATATCTTGAACACTTCCAGCTCTAGGAGCCCAAAGTTTCCTCCGAATGGTGGAAACAAGAAAAAGGGCAACAAGGGTGGAGTGTCCAAGTCAAACAGTGGGAGCAAGCATGTGGGTCCTTCCGAAGGCGTGACTAAGCCTAAGGGAAAGGGCAAATGCTTCAAGTGCGGCAAGGATGGGCATTGGAAGGCTGATTGCCCTATGCTCAAGGCAAAGAACAAAGGTACTCGAATCGCTCTAGTAACTGAGATTGTGTTGGTTTCCTCTTCTACCCATGAATGGGTAGTGGTTTCAAGGGCGAGTGATCATGTCTGTTACTCCCTGCAGGGGTTTCTGCGGACAAGGGATCTGAGTGATGGCGAGGTGGTGGTCTCCATGGGCGATGGATCGAGAGTTCCTGCACTCGCCATTGGAGATTTATCTTTGCGTTTTCTAGATAAAGTATTAGTATTAAGAAACGTTTTGTATGTGCCAGACTTTAGGCGAAATATTATTTTGTCAGTAAACTGTTTAAGCAGGATGGGTAAAAATCTATTTTTGATGATAGTGTTTCTATCATGCGATGATGATTTCATCTGCGGTGGCACATTAAACGGAGATCTTTATACTATATCTAGCGAACCTTTACCTTGTTCTTATGTTGCAACTACATCATCACCCCTTAAGAAGAGGAAACAGTCTTCTAGGGAGAATCAAACATATCTTTGGCATCTTAGACTAGGTCACATTAGTCTGAATAGGATCCAAAGGTTGGTGAAAGATGGATCATTGGAGTCTCTCCAAGTTGAACCATTTCCAACCTGCGAATCCTGCTTGGAGGGGAATATGGTGACCAGGCCTTTTAAGGCAAAGGGTAATAGAGCCAAAGATGTATTGGGATTGATTCATTCTGACTTGTGTGGACCTATTTGCACACAAGCTCGTGCAGGTTATGAGTACTTCGTCACGTTTATTGACGATTACTCAAGATTTGGGTACGTCTATCTTCTTCGCCACAAGTCTGAATTGATAAATTCAAGGAATATAAGGCGGAAGTGGAGAAGAAGTTAGATGCCAATATCAAGTCACTGCGATCGGATCGTGGTGGCGAGTACCTCAGCCACGAGTTCAAGAGTTACTTGAAAGAATGTGGGATTACATCCCAACTGACAACACCAGGTACACCTCAGCAGAATGGTGTGTCAGAAAGAAGGAACCGAACCTTATTGGTTATGGTTCGATCAATGATGAGTTATGCAACTCTGCCTATTTCGTTCTGGGGATATGCCTTGGACACAATAGTATATTTGCTGAATCTAGTGCCATCCAAGTCGGTGTCTCAGACCCCTTTCGAGTTGTGGTTTGGGCGTAAGCCCAGTTTCAACCACATAAGGATTTGGGGTAGTCCAGCATATGTGCTGAACAAGCAACCCGACAAGTTGGATGCTAGATCTGAGGCTATGCTCTTTGTAGGCTATCCTAAGGGAACGAAAGGTGGTTACTTTTATAGTCATAAGGATCAGAAGATCGTTATTAGCACCAACGCCAGATTCCTTGAAGAGGATTATGTAAATAATCACAAGTCCAAAGTCGATGTTATCCTTGAAGAAATTCAAGGTGATCAAGTTTCACTCAACGAGCCAAGTGTGCAAGAAATGTTACCACAAGTAACTGCACAATCTGTTGACACAGATCCAGTAACCACTAGGCATAGTGGGAGGGTTATTATACAACCTGATCGATATATGTTCGTGGGAGAGACTTCGGATCTTCTCCCAACAGACGAACAAGATGTAGTCGACCCCTAGACCTACGCCGAAGCAGTGGGATATCAAGATGCAGAATCATGGCAAATCGCTATGGACTCGCTATGGACTCAGAGTATGAGTCCATAAGTGCTATGGATGTATACGAGGTCACTGAACTACCGACTGGTTGCAAAGCCATTGGTAGTAAGTGGGTATATAAGAGAAAACGAGGTCATGATGGAGAGGTCACGACTTTTAAAGCCAGGCTGGTGGCGAAAGGATTTACTCATAAAGAAGGTATCGATTATGAGGAAACCTTTTCGCCTGTAGCGATGCTCAAGTCCATCAGAACACTCCTAGCCATAGCTGCTCACATGAACCTAGAGGTTTGGCAAATGGATGTCAAGACCGCTGTTCTAAACAGTTACCTTGAAGAAGGTAGGGACATCTATATACGGAAACCAGAAGGTTATGTGAAGCAAGGCGAAGAGAATCTTGTGTGGAAACTTAAGAAGTCTATTTATGGACTTAAACAAGCTTCCCGATCATGGAACATTCACTTCGACGATGTGATCAAGTCTTTTGAATTCGTCTAGTGTGAAAGCGAAAGTTGTGTGTACCGTTATTGTGTCGATGGACCCGTGGTTTTCCTTGCACTTTATGTAGATAACATTCTTCTTATTGGCGGCAATTTGAAGTTGTTGTCAGACATAAAGATATGGTTATCCAAACAGTTTCAGATGAAGGATTTAGGAGAAGCTGCTTACATCTTAGGGATCAAGGTTATCCGAGATCGCCGGACACGGATGTTAATCTTATCTCAGGCATCCTACATTGATACTGTAATTGCTCAGTTTAGCATGCAGAACGCCAAGAAAGGATTGCTACCTTTTAGACACGACGTTCCTCTATCTAAGGATCAGTCTCCTAAGACACCGAAGGAGATAGAGGACATGAGACTAGTTCTTTATGCTTCCGCTGTTGGAAGTCTCATGTACGCTATGCTATGCACGAGGCCAGATATCTGTTATGCCGTTGGCATGGTCTCGAGATATCAGTCTAAACCTGGACAGGCTCACTGGATTGCGGTCAAGCATATTCTCAAGTACCTGAAACAGACTCGAGATTATAGGCTTGTTTACCAGTCTGATGATCTAGTGTCTATGGGTTATTTAGATTCGGATTTCCAGGCAGATAGAGACGAAAAGAAGTCTACCTCGGGCTATGTGTTTACCTTGGGAGGTGGAGCCATTTCATGGAGAAATGTCAAGCAAAAGTGTATTGCTGACTCTACTATAGAAGCAGAGTATGTTGCTACTTCCGAGGCTACTAACGAGGAAGTTTGGCTTAAGGCATTCCTCCTAGATCTCGAGATCGTTCCTAGTTTGCCTAAGTGTATGACGGTTTATTGTGATAACTCTAGTGCAGTTGCAAACTCTAAGGAACTGAAATCACATAAGGCGTCTAAACACATAGAGCGTAAGTACCACATTATACAAGAATTTGTACGCCGAGGAGACGTGGTGATTGAGAAGATAGGAACCGGGAATAACCTAGCAGATCAATTCACTAAAAGTCTACCACAAGGGCCCTTCGAGATGCATGTTCGAGGTCTAGGCTTGTGTCGACTGCCCCCCACTTAGTAAGAAATCTTAGTATAAGTGGGAGAAGTGATAGCTAGTAATTATATTTTGAGACACATTGTATACTTAAGATTTGCTTTAAGTAAAAGTGGGAGAATTGTTGGGTTTGTATACTGAAAGCAGTCTACGTATTTACTGGTATACAATGTTTCATGTTACCACTATTATTATTCTCCTATCTGATTATTATAATTGCACAATTTAGTCCTTTATCTCACATGAGTTAGATCATACAGTGTGTTGTAGATCAAAGAAGACTGTAATGATTGGTTGAACTAGTGAGATATAAACAGTTATCACAACCGAGGCAACTTTAGGACAAGTTACTGGTTTAGGCTGCAATGTAGATAAGAAGTGACTTGACTTGGTCACTTGTCTATGTTGATACATTTTATGTATTGATGGATCGCAGTGAGACGTGTTCTTCTATCTGACCCGTGTGAAGAACCAAGATCTCGGAGACTCAGCTGATCTTAAGCTTGATGAGATTTCAGCTGAGTGCACGCGACTAGCTATCACTTTGACCTACTATGGGTGAGGGTCATAGCGACCGTATATCTCTATATCTTGGGTGAGTGCTGTTGCGTATAGCTCAGACTGGTTATCTGCACCATGCATCCGTATCCCATTATAGGGTTGATGATATCCCCTTGAGAAACTCGAAAGGTTTATCATGCTAAACCCTGCAGGTTGATTAAGTTCAAGTATGATAATAAGGTCGAGTGGTACTACTCAAGGATAATATATTAATTGTATTAACTAGTCAGTAAACTTAACCAATTAATGGATGCTCGATATCTTAAATACGGGGATTAACTGAAGTTAAAAATACAAGCACTGACTCAACTTTTGAGATAAAGGGGTAAGTCAACATAGATTCATTAGTGGAATGAATCTATGTTTCTGAATTAATAATACTCTGGGCTGAGTATGGAAAATTAATTCACTTGAGCCCCGACTTTATTTCTTGTATTAGGTCCCTGGTCTGGCCCGAACATATGCCTAGTCATATGCGACATTTTCTCTCAGACTCACTAGGCCACTTAATTACCTGGAATTGTTTGGTCCTTTATTGGACCAAAAAAAAAATGGTAATGGTATAGTGGCCCCTTTCACTATGGGATGGGCTTGGGGGTCAAAGACCCATTAGGGTTTTGACCAAGCCCTTATAAATAGTGGGCAAGGGGCCACTTCTTCATAACTTGCCTTTAGTTGTGTGTGCCGGAAAAAGAGTGAGTCTGAGTGTTTTTAGTCGTGAGTTTTTTTGCATCTCCGTCCATCCGGAGTTGGAAGCTTGGGCACGGTAACAGTCCAGAAGACCTTTTCTGGACCGAGTCGAAAAGATCGTATTCTAGGACGATCGCTAAGGTATGAGATTCTTTCCCTACAGTTTCTACCCTTGCCTTCCCCCTTCCTCCAATAGTCTCAACCCTTGCATTTCCCCTTCCTACTCCAGTAGTTTCTATCATTGCCTCCTCCTTCCACCTCCTCTAGTCTCTATGCTTACCCTTCCACTTCCATTAGTCTCTAAACTTACTTCCCCCCTTCCACCTCCTGCACTAGTCTCCCCAACTCGCTCTCTTAACTTTTTTCCACCCTCAACGAATAGTTTTAACACCCTAGAGTAGGTAGTAAGGTGTGCCAACATTTACATTACGTCTGCATCATTTTTAAGCAGCTTACAAGTCTTTTTTTTTTTTTGGATTTTGTACCATATACTATGAAATGATTCATAGCCCAACTTCTCATCTTTTACATCCCAATAGCCAAATCTATCTAAATCAAAGCCATGTTTCAGTTCGGAAATCCCTCCAACATAAATCTGATCACTACCTATTTGCTTTAAACTACCACAATGGTATATATAAATACCAAATGTGTCGCTGAAAGAAAAAAAAAAGTTACACTCACAAATAGTTATAACTTCTTACCTAAATGAAAAACATTATACCAGTAGGTCATGCCTGTCTCTATTGGCCATTTGTCTGTTGCAAACAAAGTCCCCTCTTATGTTTTTTATTTCTTTGATGTAAACCTACATAGTTATTTATGTATTAAACTAAGAAATCAGATCTACAATCTGAAATTTAGTATAGATCTGCCAACTGTTAGAGTATAAAATAATTAATAAGGAATTAATCAAGTAGTCATAGAGATGAGTAGATAAAAGGAATCTTAGAGCTGAGATGGTCATGGATTATTTTGGTGATCGCTGTTTACACCAAATAATCCTGCAAAATTTCTAGAACTCAAATTAGTATAACAACAGGTATCGAACACAGGGAACGGAGTATTTTAGACCTAAAATTCCTATTAATCAAGATTTGGTTAGCAACCACGCAAGTTTTGGAAATTTTCTAACCTAAAACAAAAGAAAGTAAATAGCAGGAACTAAACACGAAGTAAACTAATGCAAATAAAACGGGTCCAGCAAGATGATTCACACACACTCACAATCGATCACTAACACTATTAATTAATTAATCCACTTAAGTCAATTAGTTGTAGGACACCGTAATTAAGCTGACATATCCCATATTTCCCCTTAATTATCCGGTAATCGCCATGGTGGGCATTGAAATGACTACTTCTCTAAATTAGATGCAACCTACGTTGGTGGGCAATCAATAGATTTAACACCTAATCAGCTTTAAGAACTAAGGGAACCCAATTTAGGAGCCTACTCGTATGGTGGGCATCTAATAGTCTCCTACCAAATTAATCCAATTGTCCTACGAATAATTTGCTACTTATTTAGCCTAATCCCACGAGAAACGATGGAAGTACTAAATTAGCTATGAATTAAACTAACTTAGGGTGATCAAGCCTAAATTAATTAATTCAATTAGTTAACCTAGAATAATTCATAACCTAAGTGATTAATTTTAAGTCATAGTCTCACGAAAATATGGTGGTGTGTGTTTCACATCTCGCCGGCCTTAAAAAGACTTAGCCACGCATATCGGCCGGACTGGCCAGACAGACCGGTTTGCTGGACAGAACACAAAACATTCTGAAAATCAAGAAATAAATATGCACGAAAATCTAAACTATTACGAAATCAACTAAACACGGATTGAAACGAAATTAAACCTAAGGAATTAGAATATACCAAATTAAGTCTTCAAATCATCCAACAGGAAATAAATACGGAGGCATCCAAATTCGGAAACGGAAACGGAAGCAGGAACATGTTTTTCTCCAAATCTAACTACGAACAACGGAATAAATTTTGAAATTCGAACTATGAAAATATGATCAAATACTCAGTCTCAATCTCCCTCGGCTCTCGGCTAATTCTCTCGGCTCTCGGTCGGTTTCTCTCCTCGGCAATCTCTCTCTCTTCGTCTTCGGTTTGGATGGATGGTGTCGAATGATGACGATGAATTGGCGTGAATGAAGATCAAGAATATTTCCGTGTGTTGGGCCTGCGTCCGTCTGTATGTAGTCAGCGACGCCTCTCTTCTCGTCCCATATATATGCTTATCCCCTCCTTGTAGAATTAGGTCTTCTAAGTATGGAAATATATAATATAAAGTATATTATATTAAATTCTTTCCATACTTAATTTTCCTCTTAATTTCTTCCGGATTAAGCCTATATTGCCTTTAATTTGCATCTGCCACATCAACGCCTCGTCACCACCACATCATCATAAGAAACTGCAAAACAAACACCAAAACGCAATCTAACGGCCAAAGTGGCGCCAAAATAAACGGAATATGGATAGTACGAATTAAGACCTATCAAACCTCCTTACACTTAAACTATACTTGCCCTCAAGTATAAGAAAAAACTAAAGTATAAGTACTATCCAAATTCCATCAATCCCCAAAGACTCAAGACTCTAAAATAAAAAGACAAGGACGAAAACAAGACAAGGAAAAGACAAGACAAAGCCACGAAACAAAGACAAGAAACAACACAAGGACAAGGACAAAAGACATGAAACAAAACAAGAAGCAATACTAATCATATCCGTAATCTCCACACTCAAAGAACTAGCAAAACATGTCAAACTATGCAAATATGAATCTCATCAAACAAGTAGAGTTGCAAATTTAAGACTAAGCACACAAATATCAACTTGGTCAAAAAACCTAAGCAAAAGCGGATCATCCTCACAGTTCACTCAAAACTCTCTAGTCTAAGTCCGGTCAAGCCACTCAAAGAAAATAGTCCATCTGTCACGATAAAAGATTGTCACAACTGCAATATCAAGGAGGTCTTTCTCTTTGGTTGTAAAGGGGCTTAGGACATAGACAATTTTTTGTTGGTAGGGGTCCAAGGGGTTCTAAGCTCCACAAAATGTGCATCAATGTCATTCATGTAATACTTGTTAAATTCGAGATAATCAAAGAGGGAAAATCAATGCCTACCATAAAAGAACATCATATCAGCTGCTACCAAATTATTCACGAGTACCCCTACTGAATACTGTTTCGGATTTTTTTTTTTGAAACAACATATTACACACGAAAATTTCGGGTACAAAAACGAGCTGACCTTAAATACCACTATTAATACACAATTCCGGTCAACTATTATTTTGCAACAAGCAAGTACGATAGAAAGCAAACTCGGTAGGCAATAAAATATAAATAGATCAATCTCAAATAAGCTTGTAAAACATACAATGACATGGGAAAAAGAAAAGCTAAAAATACCTCGGTTTGTATTTTTTGACTAAACAAAGAATAGGGCAAGACACAAATTAGCTCACTAGAGGATAATGCAAAGTTGAGAAAATATTGTCGCGGCTAAATGGCTCAATCCCTAGTGCCTCCTATCACTTATCACAAGTGGCTCACTTTTATTGCAACTTCATGAACAAACACTCTCAATGAAATTAGTAGGAAGTGTCCTACTTTAAAGGCTCAAGTCTAATATACGGAGTGTGTGTAAAATTCGATCCACAATTCACTTATTATTCGTCATCCCAAATCACATACGAATGTGCACCAAGTCCTACTCTTCACAACAACTACATGCTTGCATATTGAAACATAAAGCACAAATCAAACATGCTTAAACAAAGAACAAGAGTGCATCAACAACTTCAATTTTTGACATGCTTCAACGACACAAAAGAAAGGATGACACAAAGGAAAGGACGACACAAAGTGAAACGACGTAAAGAAATCCATCCTTACACTTAAACCCTTGTGTGCCCTCACGCAAGAAAAGAAAAATAAAAAGGACGGAGAACATGACAAAAACACATAACAAACTACCCCTCCTTACACTTGATCGTTGCAAACGAGCAAGTAAAGGAAAAACAAAACATAAACACAAAAACAAAAGCAAAAACACAAATAACAAGAAAAGAAAAAAAAAACACAAATGGGGAAAATGGCGTCACCTATCGCCCGGAGGCGGAAGGCGAGAGAGAACCGTGCGCTCCAAATCATCAAAGCGCCGCCGAAGAGCAACAACCTCAGCCCTCAACTCCTGGACCGAATCGATAGGAACCTGCGAACCTACATGGGGAGCAGCACTCGGGACTCGAGGTCCCGGTGGATAAAATCTAACAACGCCATTAGGCTCCCTATAGCAAATCCGGACATGGCCCATCAACTCAAGGTCAAACAAGGGTGGAGGAGATAACCGAGTGAGCAGAGAATCATCAAATATGATAAAATTACGTGCAAGAAATGTAGCATAGAGATGACACAATGTAAGATACCTAGCCGGATGACTAGCAAGATCATTCATGCTACGAGCTATCCAATAACCAAGATCAACCCGCCATCCCGTATGCATGCACCACAGAAAATAGAGATCATTATCCGTGACAGTAGTAAAACCAGTCCAACGCCCAATCAAATTATGGCATATAAACTGATGGCACATACGCAATGCATGATCAGCAACAAATGAAATATCAGAGAAAGAGGGACGAAACAGCCGGGGATCAGAAGGGGCATTCAAAGACCAAGCATTCATAGAACCAATATAATCACCAAGAGCAGAAGGTACACCACGAGGAGTAGCAGCATATGTATCATCATCCAAATCCTCTAACGACACAATCCCTAACTGTGTAGACCACTCAGCCAAAGACAGCTCATAAAAGACACCAAAAATACGAAATGATATACTCTTCACATACACATCAGTCACATGTGTAAAGGAAAATGTATTGAAGAATTCAGCAGTAAGAGCATGATAACATGGATGATGATGAGATTCAGTCAACCAAAGCCAACCGATACGGCGAAAATACTCGTAAAATGTACCTTGGACGCCCGTAGAGCGGAGGAATCCGTGATCGATGATGCGACCATTTCGGAAACTCTTGCTGCGCCGAGTATAAGCTCGATGTCGGTAAGGCTCCTCCTTAAACGTGGCCACATCATGTACTGCATCGACATCCGGAAAATGCAATACTACGAGATTTTCGTAAGCGGCCGACGACGGGAAAGAGGATGACTCGGCAGATTCCGCAAGCGATAGCTGCTCCAGAGATAGCTCCTCTTTGTCAGTGGACGGCGCATAATCGGACTCGTTCGAAGGTAGAGCCGAAGTGGCCCTAACTTCCTCGATCCAATTAACGCCATCAAACAACAGCATCGGCATGTATGGACTTGGTTCTCGGAGAAATGGAAATCGATCATAGAGATCGGGATTAGGATAGGTGGCCTCCGGTATTGACCAATCGATATCAGCAGGCGGAGAGGCGGCGGGCTCGTCTTCGGCAGAGTGGGCAGCGGCGGTTGAGTGGGCAGGGGAGGCAGCGGCGGCTTCTTCGGCGGAGTGCGCAGCGGCTGCCGGCTCATCATTGTCGATGAGGAAGGGGGGCCGATGACCGTCGGGTTTAGGGCACGCCGGATCCGGCCGGTGCGATGCTGCGGCCGCCGCGAAGAAGTTCCAACCGCGGCTGACGACGGCGAACTCTCATCCCATTGGCTTTCGATCTTCGATTTCTTCTTCGGGGCATTTGCGTCGAGTTGGGCATGGGGATTTGGCGGGTTTAGGTTGAATTCGAAAATAAACTTGAAGAAAATGAAGAAGAAGACGTTTTGGGGAGAAAAAAAATGAAGAAGAAAGGGAAAAGGGGGGGAAAACGATTAAGGGGGGGGGGGGTTCATTTGTTTTTTTGTTTTTGCCAAAATCCCCATACTTACGAAAATTGCATAATGGCCCCTAGGAAGAAAACATCATACATCCCAACTCCGATTCTTCGACAATTGAGTCCCCATTTCGACTCCGCTTTTAATCGCCTCCTTACACTTAAGCTCTTTGACATCCTTCATAGCCTAGATCTGGAAAAAAAACACAAAAAACAAAAACGAAACCAAAAATAAATCAAAGGAACAAAAATGGAAATGCAAACCGTGTTGCCTCCCAGTAGCGCCTCTCTTTATTGTCTTCAGCTAGACTCCATCTAAAATCAAGAATAAGTGGGAATGGACAAGCTACACTCATCCACGACCTCCAACATCTCAACAACATGGTAAAGCTTCAGACGGTGGCCATCGACGGTGAATTCTGCTTTATAGTCCAATTTAGAAATCGTCACTACTCTACTTTTCGAGACAGATCGAATCCGAAAAGGGCCGATCCAACTTGAACGGAGCTTGCCCGACATGAGACGGAGGCGTGACTGATACAATAACACCAATTGGCCTTCCTCAAAGCTCTTAGTACGAATATGCTTGTCATGCCATGCCTTGGTACGATCTTTGTACCGCATTGCAGTATCATAGGCCTCACGACGGATCTCCTCAAGCTCTTGCAGTTGATACTTCCTCTCTTTCGCACACTCTTGTAGATCCATATTAACCTTCTTAACAGCCTACCATGCCTTGTGCTCCAATTCCACGGGTAAATGGCAAAGCTTCCCAAAAATGAGTCGATACGGACACATACCTAAAGGAGTTTTGTAAGGAGTACGGTAGGCCCATAAAGCATCATCTAACCTCAAACTTCAATCCTTCCTAGAAGGATTCACGGTCTTCTCAAGTATGGCTTTCACTTCCCTATTGGAAACCTCGGCTTGCCCATCGTTTGTGGATGGTAGGGCGTAGAGACACGATGCTTGACACCATATTTCTTCATGAGTTCTTCTATAGTGCGGTTGCAAAAATGGCTTCCTTGATCACTAATGATGGTCGTCGGCACTCCAAATCTGCTAAAGATATTAGATCTAAGAAAACCTGCAACCACTTTAGAGTCAGTAGTCCTTACGGCCTTAGCCTCGACCCATTTAGACCCGCATGGGAACGGACCCATGAAGTCCATGCCCCACACATCAAAGATCTCATAGAAGCGCAATGGCTTTTGGGGAATTTCATGCTTCTGGGATATGTTGCCGGTCATTTGGCAACGTGTTCATGTCTTGCAAAAATTGTATGAGTCGAGGTTTAAGGTCGGCCTGAAAAAACCTGCATCCAAAACCTTTCTGGCAGTACGTTTTGGACCAAAGTGTCCACCATAAGGGGACGAGTGACAATGATGAAGAATCTCACCTTGTTCTGCTTCAGGAATGCAACGGCGAATTACTTGATCCACTCCCATCTTCCACAGTATTGGAGAATCCCAAAAGTATTGTTTGCATTCGCTCTCCAATATTTTCTTTTGGGCATGCGTGAAGTCGGAAGGGAGCTGCTTGGAAGTCAAGTAATTAACTATGTTAGCAAACCAAGGGAGTTTAGAAAGCTTACCCAAGGCATTTAGCCATTCTGGAGCAGAATCAGCCGGTCTGGCCAGTCGGAGCCTTGGGCGAGCGAAAGCCGATCGAAAACACCGAGCAAGGGCCTGTCCGGCCGGACGGGCGGGCCGGAGACATTCGGGAACAACATACAGATACTCCTCGAGAAAAGTCTCCTTAATTGATTCTTCATCTTCCTCTTGGATCAAACGACTTAGATGGTCTGCCACTTGATTTTCTGCTCCCCTTTTATCCTTTACCTCCCAATCAAACTCTTGAAGTAAGAGTATCCATCGAATCAAACGAGGTTTGGACTCCTTCTTGGATAGAAGGTGTTTGACGACAGCATGATCAATGTAGACCACAATTTTGGAATCAAGCAAGTAAGATCGGTACTTGTCGAATGCGAAGAAAATAGCCAACAACTCCTTCTCCGTGGTAGAGTAATTGCATTGAGCCGGGTTAAGTGTCTTCGAAGCATAACAGATCACATGGCTCTCTTTTCCATTTTTCTGCCCCAAAACTGCTCCTACAGCCCGGTCGGATGCATCACACATGATCTCAAAGGGCTTATTCCAATCGGGAGGTTACATTATTGGGGCTGTGGTGAGCTTCGTCTTAAGGAGGTCGAAGGCCTCCTTACACTGATCATCAAACACGAACTCAACATCTTGTTGTAGAAGCCTTGTGAGTGGTTGAGCTACCTTTGCAAAGTCTTTGATGAAACGCCGATAAAATCCAGCGTGCCCTAGGAAACCTCGGATCTCCTTCGCAGATGTAGGGGGCGGTAGCTTCGCAATCAAGTCGACTTAGGCTTTGTCCACTTCAATCCCTCTGCTAGAAACCACGTGACCAAGTACAATACCTTTGGTCACCATAAAAAGGCACTTCTCATAGTTAAGTACCAAATTCTTCTCCACACACCGAGCAAGGACTTTGTCTAAATTCTTCAAGAATCCCGTGTATGAATTCTCGTAGACCGTGAAGTCATCCATGAATACCTCAATGCAATCCTCGATCAAGTCCGAAAAGATGCTCATCATGCACCTTTGAAAGGTGCCCGGTGCGTTACACAATCCGAATGGCATACGTCGATATGCGAAAGTGTCGAAGGGATAAGTAAATGTGGTCTTATCTTGATCCTCCTCCTTCACATGGATCTGGAAGTAACCGCTATAGCCATCCAAAAAGGTGAAGTAGGCTTGCCCCGCAAGTCTCTCTAACATCTGATCAATAAAGGGTAACGGAAAATGGTCTTTCCGTGTGGCTTCATTCAACTTCCTGTAGTCGATGCACATACGCCATCCAGTCACCAATCGCATTGGCACTAATTCATTCTTCTCGTTCTCCACAACTTGAAAGCCAGACTTCTTCGGTACTACATGAACGGGACTCCCCATTTGCTATCAGAAATAGGGTAAATGATACCCATAGAAAGAAGCTTCAGTACCTCTTTCAACACCACCTCTCGCATGTTAGGGTTGAGCTTCCGTTGGTGATCTCGGAATGGCTTACTATCAGGCTCCATGTGAATCGAGTGAGTGCAGATGTCAGGACTTATGCCAGTGATGTCGGCTAAAGTCCAGCCAATCGCCTTCTTATGCTTCTTCAAGACTTCCAATAAAGCCTCCTCTTGGTTTTGATTTAACTCCTTACTAATGATGACTGGCAGCGTGTCATCATCTCCAAGATAGGCGTATTTCAGATGTTTTGGAAGTTGCTTCACTTCGAGAACTGGCGGCTTCACCAATGACGGTAGAATTCTGTCAGATTCAGCCTGCTTGGGCAGTTCGGCGATACTGCTGACAGTAGCAAATTCTGGCGATGTATAGAGTGCCATGATGCTGTCTCGGATCTCTTCATCCCTCATATCCTTAGCGTCGAGATTAGTTAGCCCCTTGATGAGAGTGAGTTTCATCTTATCCTGTAACAAATGCGTCTCAAGATATTCTTGGCCAAAACTCTCAATCTCGTCAGTAGATAAAGCCATTTCATTCTCATGATCATAAGTTTCTTAAGTGCACTTGCAATATGATGAACATAAATCTCATTATGATATCGCACACTAATAGAACCTTCATCCACATCAATCACAACTTTCACAGTTTTCAAAAATGGTCTACTCAACAAAACACCCGCAGTACCCTCAACCTGCCTATCATTTGTATCTGTAACATAGAAATCAGCAGGATAGACAAAATTATTAATTCTGACAAGGATATTTTCAAGTAAACCAATAGGTGCAATGCATGATCTATCAGCAAGCTGTATAATCACCCTAGTAGACACCAATTCAACTCCCGTTAATTGATTATACACAGAAAGTGGCATAACATTGATTGATGCACCTAAGCCACACATAGCCTGCTTGACAATCACATTTCCCATAAGACAAGGTAAAGTAAACATACCTGGGTCCACACATTTTGTAGGGAGCATCTTCTGGATAATTGCTGACACCGATGTGTCCATCAACACTTTCCCGGACTGTTGAATCTTACCTGCTATGAAGTCTTTGACAAATTTCCCGAATTGGGGAATTTTCACAGCCTCCAAGAAAGGTTTATTGATTTCCAGTTTCCCGAACAACTTCACATAGTCCATATAGTCCTTGTTCGGTATTCGTTTCCTCTCCAATACCTCAGGAAACGGTGGAGGTATGGCAGTCTTAGGGTCGGTCTGGGCAGTTCGGCCCTCTCTGCTAATCAGCTCTCCATCAACAAAATTCTGCAAATCTGTCGGGTCTGTCTGGGTAGTCTGACCTTCTCTTTCAGTCAGCTCTCCATCAGCAAGATTCTGCAATTCTGTCGGGTTTGTCTGGGCAGCTCGACCTTCTCTGTCTGTCAGAATGCTCGGTCTGGTCAGTTCAGCCCTTTCTGATGCAGATTGAGTCTTTTTCGAATTCACCTTCGGTATGGGTTCGGACAACTCCTTTCCACTCCTCAACATGATATGATTGCAATTGTGGGAGTTCGGATTAGGCTCTGTTTGAGATGGCAATTGCCCTTGACTTCCTCTTATCTCTTGAATTGAAGAATTCAACTTGGAAATCTGCTTAGGTAAATTCTCGAAGGTGCTTTGGTTATCCCTCTTAGTCTGAGTAAACTCCTCTTGCATCTGTTGTTGATATGCAATGACATTCTTCTGTGAAGTAATCATTTCAGCCATCATTTTCTCCAACGGGCTGCTCTGGTCCGTCTGGCCAGATGAGCCAGTCTACTGCTGAAATTACTGCGGAAATTGCCTTTGATGTGGATGTCTGTAGGATTGTTGAAACCCTTATTGCTGTGGTGGCTGATATTGTTGATGTTGGTATGTAGGCTGTTGGAATGATTGTAGTGGGGGATTCCTTGGTGGTTGTGGCGCTTGGTCATCTTGTCTCCACCTTAAGTTCGGATGAACCTTGTTCTGTCCATTCCAATTGCCAGCTGCATTAACATCCTCGCCTTGACATTGCAAAGATGTGTGCCCTCTTTGACCACATGCACCACATGTGTGATCAGCCATTGTGCGCGCAGATGAAGAGGAAGAGGAAGGAGGATTCCTCTCCTTAAATAGACGATCCAATTTGTCTTCGAGTTGGCTGAACTTCTCCTCCATTTTTAGCCCAACTTTCATATCAAGATCATCTAGAAAGTCTCCACTCGAAAGATTTACAGATTTCCTTTGCATCCTTGGTCCTTTGTACTGTGATGTAGACTCGGCAAGGCCTTCAATGATTGCCTTCGCATCAATGTAGTAGCTATTAGCAAAGCTACCCTTCAATCCGACATTCACCATGGTCTTGGACTCATCTGTCATTCCTTGGTAGAAGCATTGCAGCAGATCCACATCAGAAAAACCATGATTTGGGCAGCTATCAACTAGCTTCCCAAAACGCTCCCAGTATGCTCCAAAGGACTCGTCAAGCTCTTGAGTAATCCCGGAAATCTCCTTTTTGAGTACATTCGTCTTGGATTGAGGAAAATACTTGTCTAGGAATGTCTGACGCATCTGAGCCCAAGTAGTAATCGACCTAGGTCGAAGTCCCGAAAACCATGCTCGAGCTCCATCTTGAAGAGTAAAAGGGAATGCTTAGAGCTTGAAAGCATCCAAATGACATTGCCTGTGCAGATCACAGACCTGATTGAATCCCTCCAGAAAAGCAAAAGGATTCTCGTTCAGCTTCACATAAGACTTTGGACATTCCGCGACCAAATTCAGCTTCACATCTATCTGCTCAGTGGTGGTTATGTTGATTTCCGGGCAAGTCCTCTCCTAAGTTCCTCGAACCTGAGTTCATCTTCAGATTGGCTCCTTCTTCTTCAGCCATGATTTCTTCTTCAAATTCAGAACTGTTGTCTTCAGAAAACGGGTCTATCTGGCCAGTCGGACCCGTTTCAGCTTCTGATTCGCTGGTTCTTGCCTCTGTCTGGCCAGTCGGACCTATTTCTGCTTGTGATATCACTGGTTGCTTTTGCAGCTTTGTTGCTTTCCGATTCCTTTTCGCAGTTTTTTCAATTTCTGGATCGAAGTGTAGAAAAGGGCGACAAGACCTGCTCATGCAACACTTAAAAAGCACAAAAGATCAGTAGGAAAAATAAGCTTAAAGATAACACCGTTCCCCGGCAACGACGCCAATTTGGTGATCGCTGTTTACACCAAATAATCCTGCAAAATTGCTAGAACTCAAATTAGTATAGCAACAGGTATCGAACACAGGGAACGCAGTATTTTAGACCTAAAATTCCTATTAATCAAGATTTGGTTAGCAACTACGCAAGTTTTGGAAATTTTCTAACCTAAAACAAAAGAAAGTAAATAGCATGAATTAAACACGAAGTAAACTAATGCAAATAAAACGGGTCCAGCAAGATGATTCACACACACTCACAATCGATCACTAACACTATTAATTAATTAATCCACTTAAGTCAATTAGTTGTAGGACACCGTAATTAAACTGACATATCCCCTATTTCCCCTTAATTATTCGGTAATCGCCATGGTGGATATTGAAACGACTACTTCTCTAAATTAGATGCAACCTACGTTGGTGGGCAATCAATATACTTAACACCTAATCATCTTTAAGAACTAAGGGAACCCAATTTAGGAGCCTACTCGTATGGTGGACATCTAATAGTCTCCTACCAAATTAATCCAATTATCCTACGAACAATTTGCTACTTATTTAGCCTAATCTCACGAGAAACGATGGAAGTACTAAATTAGCTATGAATTAAACTAACCTAGGATGATCAAGCCTAAATTAATTAATTCAATTAGTTAACCTAGAGTAATTCATAACCTAAGTGGTTAATTTAAGCCCTAGTCTCACGAAAATATGGTGGTGTGTGTTTCACATCTCGCCGGCCCTAAAAAGACTTAGCCACGCATATCGGCCGGACTGGCCAGACAGACCGGTTTGCTGGACAGAACACAAAACATGCTGAAAATCAAGAAATAAATATGCACGAAAATCTAAACTATTACGAAATCAACTAAACACGAATTGAAACGAAATTAAACCTAAGGAATTAGAATATACCAAATTAAGTCTTCAAATCATCCAACAGGAAATAAATACAGAGGCATCCAAATTCGGAAACGGAAGCGGAAGCAGGAACATGTTGTTTTTCTCCAAATCTAACTACGAACAACAGAATAAATTCTAAAATTCGAACTCTGAAAATATGATCAAATACTCGGTCTCAATCTCCCTCGGCTCTCGGTCGGTTTCTCTCCTCGGCAATCTCTCTCTCTTCAGCTTCGGTTTGGATGGATGGTGTCGAATGATGATGATGAATTGGCGTGAATGAAGATCAAGAATATTTCCGTGTGTTGGGCCTGCGTCCGTCTGTATGTAGTCAACGGCGCCTCTCTTCTCGTCCCATATATATGCTTATCCCCTCTTTGTAGAATTAGGTCTTCTAAGTTTGGAAAGATATAATATAAAGTATATTATATTAAATTCTTTCCATACTTAATTTTGCTCTTAATTTCTTCCGGATTAAGCCTATATTGCCTTTAATTTGCATCCGCCACATCAACGCCTCGTCACCACCACATCATCATAAGAAACTGCAAAACAAACACCAAAACGCAATCCAACGGTCAAAGTGGCCCAAAATAAACGGAATATGGATAGTACGAATTAAGACCTATCATATTTCGAGAAGCTAAGGATATACAAAAGAATGATAAACAGAAGCTATCATCTAATAAGTAAAAATTAGAATACAACAGAAGCTAAGGATCTAGTGAACCAAAACTGTTATTCACTAGAAACAAGCAGAAAATAAAAAAACTGGTGGGTTGGTGATCGCTGTATTGCACCAAATAATCTTGCAAAAATCAGAGAATTATATCAGTATAGTTCACAGGTATCGAACACAGGGAACGGACGACTAGACACTTTATTTTCCTACTTATCTATGGGTTTTGGTTAGCAACCACGCAAGATTTGAGTTTTCTATTAAACTTAGAACTTGTAAAACTGAAAGCAATGAATAAAACTGAAAACGGAAAATAAACTGAATGAACTGGGCAATTGAAAGGCAGGTCCAGCAGAATATTCACACACACGTAATTCCAATCCTCGACACTTAATATGAATTAATCTCAAGAATCTACTAGTTATAGACCACCGTAACTTAAACTGCGTGATCCTCACTCCCACTTACTTAGTCGGTAACCGCCATGTTGGGCATCGAAACAGCTGGTTTCCTAACCTAGCTACAACCTACGTTGTTGGGCAATCAATAGATTTAATAGCTAGATAGTTTTATCGAACTAAGGGAACCTAGTATAGGAGCCTACTCGTATGTTGGGCATCTAATAGTCTCCTATCGGTTTAATCCAATTACTCTTACGAATAATTTCTCTACTTACCTAGCCTTGTTCCACGAGAAACGATGGAAGTACTAAATTAGCTACAGACTGCGCAACCTAGGGTGATCAAGCCTAAATTACTAGCCATATTAATTAATTCAGAATTATCCCGAAACCCTTTTGATTAATTATGAGCACCTAAGCCTCATGTATTGTTCACGTGTGCATTCACATTCTGTCGGACCCTAAAAAGTTTAGCTACTCATGCTGACGCTTCGGTTGGGCAACTGGGACAGTTTATAGAACAGAAACATAAACACGAATAACCCTAGATCTAGCATGAACGAAATTTAAATTAACTAAGTCACGAAATTACAGAAAATATAAACCTACGAAATTAAACTAGAACTTGAATTAAAATAGCAAATGATGTTCAAATGTAAATATTAAGATCCTACGAAAACGATTAACAATGAAAGTAAATTAAAACTAGAATTCAACTACGAATTAAAAAGCATAAATAACGGAAATGAGAAGGATGTTTTTCTTCTTCAACTAATCTACGGAATCGGTCGGAAGTGGTTCGGCGGCGGTCGGCGGTTCGGAAAGGAGTCACGACGGTGATCAAGGCTTCGAATGGTGGCTTGGTTCGTGTATGAATGGTTTTTAAGCTTGTGAATTTCGTCCCCCTTCAAGTCTCTATATACTCCTTTTCTTCCTCTCCAAGTTAGGTCAAATCTTTGATAAGGGAAAAGATTTGGATAAATAAGGAAACAAGATCTTCCCTTAACTACCACAAAATATCTTCTTGATTCTTTTCCTTCTCCACAAATCTGCGCCCACGTCATCAATTCCATGCCTTTTCTTCATCAAAATTCGCCAAATAATATCCTCGTCATCATGCCACGTCAGCACCTAAAACCTGCATTTTTCGCCACTGCACCGGTTGGCCAATTGACGCACTTTTCGGCCTGAAATTACTAAGTACGAAAACGACTCATCATGGGTACTGCTATCCACTTCAAACAAGTAGAAAATAAAAAAATTGCAACAGGCTGGATAGTTTCAAGGGAAAGTGTTAACTAAGATTCATTAAATCACGTGAAGAGGTACAAAGTGAGTTTGATCTAGAAAAAAATTTGAATTATAGAAAGAGTAAATATTTTAAGTAGCAACAAACTAACAGCTTAAATCTGTTCGGAGAAGAAACTCTTTAGAGTTAAACTTACAGCCTAATTATTGCTGAGATTTTGTATACTGGAAGCAAATTTTATACTTGTATACAATGTTTTTTGTCCTTACCACTATTTTATTCTCCTAATAAATATATATATTTGCACATGTAATCCTTTATCTTGTATAAAAGTTAGATTTGTGTAGTGTGTCGGGTATCACATAAGACTACGCAAATTGGTTGAACTGACAAGATATAACAATTATCACAGCTGAGACAACTTAAGGATAAGTTGTCGTTTTAAGCTACAGTTTAGATAAGAAGTGGCTTGTCTTGACTGCTTGCCTTTACTGGTACACTTAAGGTAGTGTATTGATGGTTCACAGTGAAATGTGTTCTCCTGACTTACTTTAGTGGAGAACCAAGATCTCGGTGACTTAGCTGGTCTTAAGCTTGGTAAGACTTCAGCTGAGTGCATTTGGCTATCTATCACTTTGACCTACTATGGTGAACGTCATCGAGACCGGATCTACGTATCTTGGGTGTTAGTAGTTATTTGTGGCTCAGGCTGGTTGATATCTTGCAACCGTATCCTAATAAAATGGGTTGATAATATCTTCTGAGAAACTCGTAAGGATTAGCACACTAAACGTGGCCAGTTGATTAAGTTCAGGTGTGTTAATGAGGTCGAGTGGTACTACTTAGTAATATAATAATATGTTAATTACTTTAAGCTGTCAGTGAGCTTAATTAATTAAATGATATTTCTATCTTAAATACAGGGATCGATTAAGTCTAAAATACAAGCCCTTGCTCAATTTGGGATAAAGGAGTAAGTCAGCACGGATTTTCTAGTGGAATGAATTCGTGTTTATTAATTAATTTGCTCTGGGCTGAGCATAGATGATTAATTAATTTGAGGCCCAACCTTATTTCTAGTATTAGATCTCTAAACTGGCCCAATTAATTGCCTAGTTATTTATTGTCTCTAAGAAATCATTATTAAATAGATTAATGTATTTTATATTATTTAATAATGTTATTTATCTAAAATTAGTTGGGTGGACCAATTAATTAATAAATATTAGCAGCCCAATAGATTAATTAATTATATTATGGGTTAATTATGTAGAAGCTCATTAGGGATATAATTAAATTAATAGGCTACAAATATTAATATTATATTGAGTTTTGAAGCCTATATATATTAGTATTTTGTTCATAATCAGAACACACACACACATTCATAACTCATACGCGCACACACGAGTTTGAGAGAGACAAAATTATTTTTTTCAGTTCTCTGACCACCCGGAGGAAGAAAAAGGTTGAGACACAGATCAGGAGATCTGAACAGGAGCAACAATGAAAGGGACTACAACATACGTGGAGGAATGTACAATTTCTTCCTATCTTATTATTCCATCAATTATCACTCAGGGATCCACCTTCACATGATTCAAGAAATTTAGGGTTCGAATGGGCAACATATATATTGATGGAAATAAGGCATTACTCATACAGAAGAAATAATGTAGTATCATATCCCTAAAATCTTTACTGCATAAGCAAACAAGTAAGAATCACAATTCTTATATAATCTATGTCACACAATCATCATTAAGATTTTCCCTAATAGCAAAATCAACTTGAAACAGAATAAGTAGTGACGTAATTTGATACCCAAGCTAAGATTAATTTATCTTTCGATATCTACTAGAATCTAGTTACTCAATTAGTGTTTCATGCAGTATTAGGAAATTAATAAGAAATTAATTAATAAAGTATTTCATGCAGTATAATGAATCCAATTACTTTCTCTCTATATCTACTAGAATATAAAACTTGCCCTTAAGCAACGGGATTTCAGACAAAGTCCATTGGCGAGGACGGGTCGATGTTGAGCGGCCAACGTCGAGGGGTGGTTAACTTTAAGTGTTGGGTGATGATTCCATCCTCAGCACTGTTTCACTTAGTGGGAAGTGATTCGGTCTTAGACACTGATCTTAAGCTCAGTAGCCTTGTGCTCTGTACTTGTCTAAAGATTTGAAGATCCCAAAACCCTATCTGAATGATGAACCATTCCCTTGTATCTGTTTTGTCTCTGAGGTTTCAGACTCAGTAGACACTTTGCTCTGGTCAAGGCGCTCAGTAGCTTATTTGCCTCAGCACCAGTGCAGAAGACTCGATGATCTTGGACTTAGCGAGAGCAAGATATGCGAGAGAGTCGATTGAACCGAACTCAGCAGGAGTAGTTCATTGGACTCGGTAGCTGATCTTCGATAGACTTATCTCAGCAGCCTATCTATCGAATACAAGGTCGGACTCAAGCAACGGCGGATAGTCTTCGGGGATTGTCGGAATCTTTTGAAAGACAATCGGCATTGTCATGTACGAGGAAGAGAGAAGTCAGCTTCAGTCTGTCTCGAAGTTTGTGCTGTCTCAACCACTCCATCCACCTCGACGAATGACAAACATACACGTGTCTTCTCACCTGCTAAAGCTGCAGTTAACCTTTTACCTAAAAAGGTGGGAAAGTACACTGTTACCTACACCAAAAGAGCCGTTTGCTACCAAAAAGAGAGAGAGAGAGAAGAAGATCGTCTCCAACGGATCTATTTCAATCTCTGCTCTATAAATAGAGGGATCATTCAAGATTTGAAAAGCGCCGAGAACAAGAGAGAGCGCGAAAAAGAGCGAATTCCAAAGAACAAAGTCTTAGCAAGAACTTGAAGAACAATCTCCGGCGAAAGACTACATTCTAGCTCATAGGGAATCAAGCTATACCGACATATAGAGCCTCTAGTATCCAAATCGACGTTACACGAACTCAAAGCTTACCTTAAGCTGTTCGTCGATCTAGAAGCTACTCTCATATTCCCTATCCCTCTAACCCTAAGCTCAACTGTTCTTATCCATAGCTTAGACGAAGGAGTTCACATTTGAACCCAATCCTTATTGTATAAGGACTCCTTCACTGTTGGAGAAGTTTGTCAAACACTTTAAGTTTGATAGTGTTGTAAACTGAGACTTGGATCAGTATAAAAACCAAGACGCGGCTTTGCCCAGTGTGCAAGCTGACTGAGACTAACTCAGGATAATAAATAGCCTCCTGATCATTCGGGACAGTGGACGTAGGATTTGAGCGATATCCGAACCACTTTAAAAATCCTGTATCTCTTACTACTTTCTTAACTGTTGCATTGATTTTACTATTCATACTGAACATCATATTTAAAATCAATCAACTGTCTCAGCATACTGAACTTTTAATCTACTGAACTGAGACTTAAAACGTTTTCTCACAAAAACTGATTTGGGCCTACACTATTCCGCGCACTGAACTCTTACTGTAGATACTGAATTCTGACCTAGTCAGTTAGCAGATCTCAGCTGAGTCAGTACTCTTAGCCTTTTACTCAATTCAGAACAGTTGTTTGGTCTGCTGAACTGTTTCAGTCAGACACCATCCTGAATAGGACTGTTCAAGTTCGAAGTTGAGAAATCGAATCAGGTGTATTCACCCCCCCCCTCTACATCTGACCGTACACTCGGGACCAACAATTGGTATCAGAGCTTGAGTTCTTTAAGACTCTTGTCACTTTGAGACTGGTCTATTCGAACGGATCCGGAGGAAAACGTTTTCACTGCATATCACTCTACATTCATATCTATATTCTTCATGGCTGATATGTCAGGTATAAGGATGGTACCCATGTTCTCGGTGGAGAATTATGGAGTATGGCGAGTCAGAATGGAAGCACATCTGGCATCCCTCCATGACAGTATGACTGAAGTGCTTGAAGATGGACCTATCGTTCCCATGATCGATAGTGTCGTAACTCAGGACCAAGTTCAAGGAGGAGGAATGGTGACTGGGAAGAAGATTCCCAAAGACAGAAGTCTCTTCACTCCTGAGGAGAAGAAGCTTCACAACTTAGACCGTGTTGCCAGAAACGCTATACTGACCACCCTTAGTGATTCTTATCTTGGCAGGGTTCAGGAATGCAAGACTGCAAAAGAACTCTGGGACGCTCTAGCGCTACTGAGTCGAGGGACTTAGAAGATTAAAGCGAATAAACTAGCGCTGGAACTCCAAAAGCTGGAAAGCTTGTCTCTCATGCCCGGTGACAAAATCGAAGATCTAAACGTCAGATTTACCAATCTGATGAACTCTATCAATGGGCTGGGAAAGACATTCAGCAACCGAGAGATGAATCTGAAGATTCTGAGGGCACTGCTGGACGGACACTGGACACCTTTTGCCACTCTATTGAGACATTCTGACTTAGATGCTGTGTCTCCTGACCATATCTTTTCAGAATTACAGGCAGAGGAGTTTGAGTTCGACATACCTCAAAGAAAGCAGAGAGCTGAAGCTGACACAAAAATCGACCATGCTTTCAAAGCATCAGTCAGCACAGCATCTCCAGCGACGAGCAAAACGACGAGTAAGACTGAGCCTTCACTCAATGATCTACAAGAAGGAAGTCTCGCTCAGAAGTATGCGCTGCTCGCTGTAAAGTATCAGAAGGAGAAGGAGCGACGCAGAAAAGAGACTAAAGCCTATCGGGAAACGAAAGGTAAGTCAAATTATATGTCGAAACACACTCCTGACTCACAATCTTCTGAATACAGAAAGAAGGATGACTCAGAACCATCAAAGAATAGCGAAAGCAAAGAAGAGAAAGTCATCACTTGCTATAATTGCAAAAAGCCGGGACATTATCAGTATGATTGTCCTGAGCTCGGTAGTGCTGAACGCGCAGCACGTAAGGCAAGGAGAGAGAAATTCGCCCGTAAAAGACAAGCTTATATTGCGGGGCGAAATCTCGGACGACTCGTAAGAAGTCGACTCCTTTTATGGATTCATCGACGATGAAGCAGCCTTTATGGCCTTAGAGCATGAAGCAGATGAATCAGCTGAAAAGTGCATGATGGCAGGCGAAGAGGATGAGGTAAATTCTCATGAACCACTTAACTCCTCTTCACATTGCACACACGACACTATTTCAAGTGCGAGATGAGAATTTGGACGTCGCGACCGCATACGAAGAACCTGCTCGACGAACAAATTCGGATGAGTCTGCAGCTCAGCAAGACTCTTCGGGGAGTTGGATACCCCGAAAGTAGAGAATCGGAGACTTTCTCGGGAGAGTCGGGTTGCTACCGAGGCCGAAGGACTTGTGTCGAGACTCGGGGGAGGAGATAAACTCTCCGATGGCCAAGTCTCGGCATCAAGAAGATCGGATTTCGGTTTTGACCAATGACTTGACTCGTAAAGATATCTGAACCGAGTCTCGTTGAAGCAAGAAATGTCGGGACTTCGAGACCGAGCACGACACACCGAAGAAGAGTGATGATGTCGGAGGAGCCCGATGACCGAGAGGTACATGGGTGCCGAGAAGAAATTAGAGGCTATGCTAGCAAGCAATAAGCCAAAGCACCGCAAGGAAGAACTTGGATTCGGCCAGGGGAGCTTCCTCATCCGCCCCAAGTACACTCGGAAGTACGGCTTGCCGATAGGTTTGTTCAAGGGGAGACTATGAACGCAAATATACCGAACCCCCTAGCAAAGAACAAACGAGAAGATGAAAGCACCTCATCCCACACATCGGCATTCCGACAAGAAGATCGGTGCCAAGAAACCCCGGTTCGGTCAAGGGGGAACCAACAAATCAAAATTGGCGGATCAGGATGGACCTCCAAAGCCGACACATCCGGCTCGGTATGGGTCATATTATTATGAACCTATAGTCGAAGAAGCTCCAAAGGTCGAAGAAAAAGAAAGCCACACGTAAGGCTAAGGTCGGCGAGTCCACCGGCTCGAGAAGATTAGGACTCCCGAACCTCGGAAGCCTCGAAGTCACCTATGACCGATCCGGTGGTCGGATATGTTGACTCTAGTGGAAAGAAGATGTCCGAAACCACCGGGGTTGTTAGACAGATTTGGGTTATGAAAACTAACATCTAAGGACCCAAAATCAAAAATAAAGGGTACCCGAATATAATTACTTTTTGCGGGTGCGCAGAGACCCATGGTATGTGGACAGCGGATGCTCAAGACATATGACATACCAAAGGAGTCTCTCGAAGAATTATGTTACCGAAGATGGACCCGAATTGAGTTTGGAGATAATGCCAAAGGCTACATGAGAGGATACGGCACACTCGAAGCATAAGGAACCGCCAAAGTTCCAAGAGTATCCTATGTTGAAGGACTTCAGCATAATCTTCTCTCTGTTAGTCAATTTTGTGATAACTCGAATAGAGTAATTTTTTACGCTGGTTTCTGTGATGTTATTGATAAATCTACAGGGAAAACAGTGTTATCAGGTTCGCGCAAAAAGAACATATACGTGGCTGACTGGAACTCAGCTGAACCTGAAGCTTGTTTTCTGGCGAAGAATGAAAATAGAACGGGGTGGCTATGGCATAGAAGGCTCAGTCATCTCAAATTTAAGACGCTCAACAAGCTAGCAAGAAACACTCTAGCAAGGGGACTGCCGAATGAAGTATTCAGCAAAGACACTCAGTGTGAAGCATGTCTGAAGGGAAAGCAAACAAAGAAAGAAAATCCACCTGTTCCATCTCCTTCCACTGATGGAATCCTTCAGCTGCTACATATGGATTTGTTCGGTCCAGTCTCCCCAGTGACGATCAGAGGCAGAAAATATGCATTAGTGGTCATAGATGACTACTCGCGCTACACATGGGTCATATTCATTGCCAACAAGTCTGACGTCAAAACAGAGTTACCAACGCTTCTGAAAAAGCTCAGTGTCGAGAAGAACACCAAGATCAGAAAAATACGTTCAGACAGAGGAATTGAGTTCCTTAATTCCATGGTAGAGGAGTTCTGCAAAGCAGAAGGAATAGAGCATGAGACTTCACCGCACGCACACCTCGGCGGGAATGGAGTTGTTGAACGAAAGAACGAGAACTCTAAAAGAGGGCTAGGACTCTACTCGCAGGACTCGGGACTCCCAACCAAATTTCGGGCGAAGCTACCGATACCGCATGTTACACTCGTAACTGATCTTTACTGACAAAGCAGCATAAGAGAACACCATATGAACTATGGAACGGCGGAAGCCTTCTCTATCTTATTTCCATATCTTTAGTTGTTTATGCTTTATCCACAATAATGGGAAAGATCAGCTGAAGACTTTTGATAGCAAGTCAGATCAGGGAGTGTTCTTAGGATACTCTCGGGTCAGCAAAGCTTTCAAAGTATTCAACTATCGGACCCTTTGCGTGGAGGAAAGCCCTCATGTTGTGTTTAACGAGTTTGCTACTGAAGACAGGAGCAATAACTCAAATTCTGAATCTGGGGACATCAGTAGACATCTACAGGATCTAAGCGTAAAGGACAAATCTGAAAAGATCCAGCTATGTTGGGATGATGATTCAGACGAAGAAACTGAAGATAAATCTACTGAATCTCAACCAGCAGAGCAAGTAGCTGAGCAGATTGATTCTCCCGAACAGAATCAATCCCAGGTAACTCAGGTCGATGAGGAAACCGTAGAGGTAACTGAGACCACTACTGAGAATAACAAATCAGGGGGAACATCTAGTAATGTTCCTGAGCTGAATGCCCCTGAACCTGGTGACTCAGTAGATCATACTCTTATCACTGAAATTCTTCAATCTCATAATAGTACAACTGAAATGCCTAACTCACCTACTATCTGTGTTGAACAAATTTCAGATGAAGAGCTGAAACATCGTAGATCGTGGCTGGATGCTCACACTCCTAATTTGATCATTGGAGATCCTTCGGCTAATGTCAAGACAAGATCCGGATTCTCGTCAAGGAGAAAGCGCATTATTTTCCCGCTTCTTGTCTATCGAAGAGCCTCAGAATATTGAGGATGCATTAAAGGATGCTGACTGGATCATAGCTATGCAGGAGGAGCTGAATCAGTTTACGAGAAACGAAGTATGGGAGCTTGTAGACAGACCCCGGCGTCAACATGTCATTGGAACCAAATGGGTCTTCAAGAACAAGCGAGATGAAAACAACGTTATAGTCAGGAACAAAGCAAGGCTCGTGGCTAAAGGCTACTTGTCAGCCGAGGGAATAGATTTCGATGAAACATTTGCTCCGGTTGCAAGATTGGAGGCCATAAGACTATTCCTTGCCTACGCAACACATCAAAGATTCGAGTCTATCAAATGGATGTGAAGTCTGCGTTCTCGAACGGCGATCGAAAGAAGAAGTCTATGTGGAACAACCGCCCGGCTTTCAGCAGGGACATCAAGTATATAGACTCAGAAAGGCTCTGTACGGGTTAAAATAAGCACCCAGGGCTTGGTATGATACCCTGTCTGAGTTTCTTCTTCAGAAAGGTTTACAGAAGGGCACAGTAGATCGCACGTTGTTCAGCATTCGACTGGAAGACGACCTATTACTCGTGCAGATCTATGTGGATGAGATTATCTTCGGTTCGAAGAATGTCATTATGTGTCAGCAGTTTGAAAGAATGATGAAGGACAAGTTCGAGATGTCGATGATGGGAGAAATGAACTACTTCCTTGGTTTTCAAGTCAAGCAATCTGAAAAGGGAACGTTCATCAACCAAGGCAAATACACTCGAGACCTCATCAAAAGATTCGGCGGCACATCCGGCAAACCTATCAAGATCCCGATGAACACGAATATGAAGATCGATCTTGATAAGGAGGGAGTATCAGTAGATCAAACTGAATACCGTGCTATAATTGGTTCATTACTATATCTAACGGCTACTCGCCCCGACATAACTTATGCTTTGTAGGTGTATGCGCTCGATTTCGGGCGAATCCGGAAGCGAGCCATCCTGGACTCAAGCAAAGAAGATTCTTCGCTACCTCGAAGCACACCCAACATAGGTTTATGGTATCCGGCTGATGATAATATTGAACTAAGCGGCTATTTCGATGCCGACTATGCGGGATGTAGAATTGACCGAAAATCAACTTCGGTGAACATGTCGGTTCCTTGGCGGCAAGCCGATCTCATGGTTTTCAAAGAAACAGGACTCAGTAGCTACGTCGACTACTGAAGCTGAATACATGGCTGCTGGAAGTTGCTGCGCCCAAATCCTTTGGCTGAGACAGCAGCTGAGAGACTATGACGTCATTCAGAATGAAGTGCCGATCTTCTGCGATAGTACCGGTGCTATTGCAATCACTCGTAATCCTCGTTCTTCACACGATATGCAAGCACGTGGACATCAGACATCACTTCATTCGTGACCATGTCGAAAAGAAGGATATCAGGATGGAAAAGATCCATACTGACAAACAAAGGGTCGATATACCGACCAAGCCTCTAGCCGAACCCGCGATTCGGAGAACTTTCGGTAGAGCTAGGTCTGCTGGACCCTACCGACCCCGATCGGCAATAAGGTTTCGTGGAGAGGAACATTCCAGGTGAGGGGGAATGATCACTCTCGCATCGAGTAAGTTCAAGACGTAGAGACTCGGTAAAACCATCTACACGAGGTATCACCGACTACTATGTTCGGTCACCGAGGTTTGCGTATCTCTACTCTATAGTATCTAATGCAACAATGATAAGCATTTATTATGGAGATTCAAGCATGATTTAAATATCTCTTAGTTTGTCATTTATTGATACAGTATTACATTTAATACACGATATTCTATGCACAACTTTGCTGAACTCTGTGCGCATTAAATGCATGTCTTATCATGGTTACTCTTTAGGCATGTTTACAACTTGCATTGACTTAGACGGCTTTTGTGATCATTACCTTTTATAATATTGAATCTTAACCGTCCATCTCATAAAGTAGGTTTAAACTCAGCCTTAGATCGATAACTGTTCATCTTCTAGATATGTACACATTTCGATCAAATCTTAAGAACCGCCATATTCGCGCTTAACATTTCGATCATATCTTACCTCTTAAAAATCCGAGAATACCTTTGTGCAAAAACCCTCATTTGCTTACATTCTCTTCGATAAAATTCTCGATATGCCTACATGAAGTTACTTATGTGCTGATCTTTATTGATTAGTATCTAGTGTTAAACTGTTTTATTTAAAAATCGATACTGATAACAACTTCGTGTAATAGGTACAATGGCGGAAACCAATATCTCTATGATATCTCCAGCGGATATGCAGAACATTCTGGAGAAGGATCGCGTGTGGTTTGAACCCACCATGGATTTCTGTTCATGCGATCTGGAGTATATGGATGAGATCTTCTCAGCTCTGCGCGAGTTAGGGCTGGAGAAATTTCTGTCTAGGAGGCCTTCGTACTTCCTCCCGAGACAAGGTTGCGTAACCGTACTTGAATTCGGACGAAGTGTCCGGAGACATAGTGGCGAGATTTGTTGTCCATTCTATCCAAGACGCCACTACGGAGTGAAGCGAGATGTCCATCAAGGAAGCCCCGAAGCGGAGCTTTGATCCGCCCCTCCGAAGGAATTAGTACGATTGGGTACGAGAGACGACCGAGTTGATGAATATCTTACCGTCTTCTATGGAAAGCCCACTACTTTCAGAGCTGCTTTTCCGAAGAACAGCATGTTGCCTCAGTTCAGGGCACTTGCTTACGTTGTCACGCAGCTACTGACAAGCCAAGTAGGGTCGTTTGACCAGGTGTCGAGGCCTAAGATTCAGATGATGATGGCCATATACGACCGAGCCCAAATTAACTGGACGGAGTTCTTTCTCCGTGAATTCATGGCTTAGACTGCTAAGTTCGACAAGGCATCGAACATGCTGAGCGCAAAGGGCAAATTGCTGTATAGACTCAAACTGTCCATCATGATCGAGGATTTATGTGGATCTGAGCCTATCACCTACAGTGACAAGGAGTACTTCAATGTGAAGAAGGTCGGATTTCACAACAAGACAAAGCTAGCTTTAGCGAGATAGGGTCAGGACCCTCAGCAGTCACTCCGCAATCAAAGCCTCAGCAGGCTACGCCTACAAAGAAAAGAACCCCTCCCGCTAAAACTCCTAAGGCACCGGCAAAGAAACTGAAAAAAGCCGTTGAGGTTCCAGCTACTGAGGAGGTTCCAGAAGTGCTCGCCGAACGAGGCTCCCGAGAGGACTACTCGGCCCTGCACGGTGGTTGATGAGTCCGAGTCTTCGAGAAGACTCGGTCGATGGAGAAGATCGTCTCCACCGAAAGAAACCAAGGGGATGCTTCGAAGCTCGGAGCGCGAGATATTCGGCGCCTAGACAGCCCCTCTTCTCGTCCCTCCACTCGGCTCGGTCCCTCCAACCGAAGAGCGAGACTTCACACATAGACTTGGAGTCTGAGACTGCATCTGAAGGTGAATCAATCGGGATGGAAGCTTCAATGATCTTATCTCGAGCCTCCCGTGAGATCCTTCAACAGATACCGGAGCTTGCTGATCATTCAGACTTGATGATCATTGCCAAATCAGCAAGGCTCCACATGCTTCTTCGCTTTCAGGAGTGGCCGCATCTACTTCGCCTTGTTCTCCACTACTCCTGTCAGCAACTCCATGAAGAAGAGATGAAGTTGAGGCAGCAAATAGGCTACTCAGAGCCTACTGACCTCAGCACCATGGAGAATCTGAGGGCCTCTATGCTTGCGATGACACATGACAAACAAGCAGAAGGCTCAGCACCCTCAGATGGGTCAGATCATGACGACCAGGACCCACCCAATGATTCAGGCCCTGGACAACCCGATAAGGGATCACTCCGGGACAAGGATACACATGCCGACATTCCCGATATTCCTCTCGGTATCCTTGGTCCACGAGAAGTCCAAGGCTGGTGCTTCGTCCTCGCAGAGCCCGCTCGGCTCTGCTTTGCGATCGACTTTCGAAGCAGCGCCCAGCCAGACCGCAAAGAGATCTCGATCAGTGGCAAAAGCCTTAACTGCTCAAGGGATCAAAAATCGAGATCTTGCGAAGGCTATCCATAGGACATGGAAGCAGACTGCTCAAGCCACGACTAAAGAACTTCGTGGGTGAAGTCTTCGTCTCTCCATCGCCCGCCCCGATGTTTCTGCGCTTATTTCAGAAGCGTTGGCTCAGCAGCAAGTCCAATTCGAAGCTCAGCTCAAGATCTTTCAGGAGAGCCAAGCCAAGCTACTTGATGAATTTTTGGCTTCTAAACTGGCTCATACTGACGCTATCACTGAACAATCCGAGGCCACTGAACAAAGACTTGAGAATATCCAACCGGCCTTGGAAGACAAGATCACCGAGAAGCCGAATGATGTAAAGGCCGCACTGAACTCTCTTACAAGCAATATGATGAAGTTCTAACTTCTGAGAGGAACGAGCTGCATGAGGCTCTGACAGACATCCACAATCAAATTCAGTCGTTGTCAACCTCCTTCAACAGCCTTCAGAACACAATACTTATCCCTACCCCGGCTGCAATTGATGATGCCAAATAGGGGGAAAGTAGAATAGGGAAGAGTATTGAGCCGACCAAAGGCAAGAAACAGAGTACTGAGAAGCTGACCCCCACCAAAAGTCCAAAATCTAAGGGGGAAGCTACACTGAAGTCATCCCAGACTCAGACTCAGACTCAGAAGGGTGAGGCCCAGGGTGTCCCAGCTGCGAGCACAGCTGCGACCGGCCCAAGTGGCTCGAGATCCCGAGGCTACTCATGCAACCCAGACTCCCATTGATATCATCAAGGAGGTTGCAGAGTATGCTGAACAGAAAGAGGACTCAGAGGACTCAGATGATGATGAAGAAGTCCCTCTACCTCCACCTGTTCAAGGCAAAGGTAAGAAAATTCTGAAACTCCCGACCCCTCCAGCAAAGAAACCCAAGAGATACATCTCAGCTGAGGAGGAGGCTCAGATTGCCGCTGATGAGAAGCTGGCAAGGGAGATCGCCGATGCTGAAGCTGCCAACAAACCAAAGTCTAAGCTCGCTAAAGGAAAGACTAAGGCACCAAAGCACGCGGTGGAAAAAAGAAGGCGCCCGCTAGATTGCCTCCCAAAAAACTCAGAATTGAAGATGATGAAGATAGGGAGAGGCAACAGCAAAAAGGCACTGAGCAGCAAGGTACATCCAAAACCAAATCCAGTACCTCAGAAGCCTCAAGAGCAAGATGCATAAATTGAAGAAATCTTCTCTCAGATGGATAGATATCTCTACAGAGGAGAGGAAGCTAGACAGATAGAGGCTGCCAGGCAGAGGATACATTTGGCAGACCTTGAGGCACTCGGGAAGCGTCTTGAACAAGAGGCCAGCCGAGAGTTCCTTCGAAAGCTGACATTCCTTATCGATACAGAAGGTTCAGGAAGCCAAATGATCTGAAAACACATAGATGGCGAAATCCGACGAATGGATGCCTATTCCGTTCAATCCAGAGATGGGAATCGGCCAAGATAGAGTTTATCAAGAGAAATTATTTCTGGCGATTCTGGCCTGAAATGTCTAAGGATGATGCATATGTCGAGTGGATGACCATTACTGAACCTGATCTTTACCCATATATGCACAGAGCAGTAACTGAAGGGGTAGTAGTCAGCGTTCCTGAAGCAAGAATCATTCCTCCACCCAGAAGACAAGACGACTCAGTACATCTCGGAATGATTGAACAAGAAGTGAAGAATGCTGCGTTGAACAGAGGTCTAGAACAAGATGAACCAGCAGACTTAGCCGAATACCTGAAGCTGAGGAAGAACACGTTCAGAATGTATGGAGTCCCACTGCCTGAAGATCAATCTCAAGGTTTCATGAATAGGATTCAGCAGTTTAAGGGTTCTCCTTCTTAGTTCTCCTTTTAGCTTAGCAAGATTTGTAATGTACTGAACTGTTTATCATATATATACAAATCTTCTTTTGGCTCTGACAACTAATTGTTGTCTAAATAGCCGTGTTTGCTTTATGCTTTAACACTCAGAATCACTGAAGTGATTACTGACACACACACACTTTGTCTATTTACTTGTCAGTTTTTGCTCGGTTAGATCTTTGATAGACTAGACTTTTGTAGAGTTATTATTTCTCTTAGGGGGAAATTGTTGCATGGGGGAAATTATTGTAAAGGGGGAATTTGTTCTGCCCTGTCTCCCTCAGTAGTCTAGCACTTACCAGACAACTCCACTGATCCTACTTGTAATATTTGTAAGGAGCTCTGTTTCTGAGTAAGTTAGTGTTTAGCATAGTTGATAGGACATAGATGATAGGTTTTGGCATCATCAAATAGGGGGAAATTGTTGGGTGATGATTCCATCCTCAAGCCTTTGTTTCACTCAGATGGGAAGTGATTCGGTCTTAGACATCGATCTTAAGCTCGGTAGCCTTGTGCTCGTACTTGTCTAAAGATTTGAAGATCCCAAAACCCTATCCGAATGATGAACCATTCCCTTGTATCCGTTTTGTCTCCGAGGTTTCGGACTCGGTAGACACTTTGCTCTGGTCAAGGCGCTCGGCAGCTTATCCGCCTCGGCACCGGTGCAGGTAAGACTCGGTGATCTTGGACTTAGCGAGAGCAAGATATGCGAGAGAGTCGGCTGAACCGAACTCGGCAGGAGTAGTTCATCTGGACTCGTAGCCGATCTTCGATAGACTTATCTCGGCAGCCTATCTACCGAATACAAGGTCGGACTCAAAGAACGGCAGATAGTCTTCGGGATCTGTCGAGAATCTTTTGAAAGACAATCAGCATTGTCATGTACGAGGAAGAGAGAAGTCAGCTTCAGTCTGTCTCGAAGTTTGTGCTGTCTCAACCACTCCATCCACCTCGACGAATGACAAACATACACGTGTCTTCTCACCTGCTAAAGCTGCAGTTAACCTTTTACCTAAAAAGGTGGGAAAGTACACTGTTACCTACACCAAAAGAGCCGTTTGCTACCAAAAAGAGAGAGAGAGAGAAGAAGATCGTCTCCAACGGATCTATTTCAATCTCTGCTCTATAAATAGAGGGATCATTCAAGATTTGAAAAGCGCCGAGAACAAGAGAGAGCGCGAAAAAGAGCGAATTCCAAAGAACAAAGTCTTAGCAAGAACTTGAAGAACAATCTCCGGCGAAAGACTACATTCTAGCTCATAGGGAATCAAGCTATACCGACATATAAAGCCTCTAGTATCCAAATCGACGTTACACGAACTCAAAGCTTACCTTCAGCTGTTCGTCGATCTAGAAGCTACTCTCATATTCCCTATCCCTCTAACCCTAAGCTCAACTGTTCTTATCCATAGCTTAGACGAAGGAGTTCACATTTGAACCCAATCCTTATTGTATAAGGACTCCTTCACTGTTGGAGAAGTTTGTCAAACACTTTAAGTTTGATAGTGTTGTAAACTGAGACTTGGATCAGTATAAAAACCAAGACGCGGCTTTGCCCAAGTGTGCAAGCCGACCGAGACTAACTCGGGATAATAAATAGCCTCCCGATCATTCGGGGACAGTGGACGTAGGATTTGAGCGATATCCGAACCACTTTAAAAATCCTCGTGTCTCTTACTACTTTCTTAATCGTTGCATTGATTTTACTATTCATACTCGAACATCATATTTAAAATCAATCAACTCGTCTCAAGATACCTGAACTTTTAATCAATCGAACCGAGACTTAAAACGTTTTCTCACAAAAAACCGATTTGGGCCTACACTATTCCGCGCACCGAACTCTTACCGTAGATACCGAATTCGACCTAGTCGGTTAGCGCATCTCGACCGAGTCGATACTCTTAGCCTTTTACTCGATTCAGAACAGTTGTTTGGTCTGCTGAACTGTTTCAGTCAGACACCATCCTGAATAGGACTGCTCAAGTTCGAAGTTGAGAAATCGAATCAGGTGTATTCAACCCCCCCCCTCCCTCTACACCTGACCGTACACTCGGGACCAACATTAAGCAACGAGCGGCGACCGGTAGGCTGGACAGTAAACGGGGTGAGCGGGGAAAGGGTTTTGAGTGGAGCGGTCATAAGCGAATGATTTTTCTTGAAGACGGGTTTTGTTGCAGAGAACATGTAATTAAATCTAAACGGTGTCGTATCTCATTTAAATTAGGTCATTTAATTAATATTTAAACGACGTCGTCTCATATGTCGTCCGACGAAGCCACGTAGGAATTTCCGGTTGACAGGTCAGATTCAATTTGGAGAAAAAAATTGGGCATGTGCAATTTGAAACAAATTAAAAATTTGTGTATTTACAGGCGAATTTTAAAATTCATGTGCAAAACGGGAATTTGATGAAAGTTTGTGTATTTGTGGGATAAAAACCCAAAATAAAATGATATCGAATTTGTTTCCGTCAAGTAGTCAATTTTCCTTTCAAACTATATGAAACATGTTGGGTTTATAGAGGTACCGGTAGAATTTAAATATGTAATATTAATATGTTGCTTTAAGCGTATTATTTATATTGGGTAAATATAATTAAGATTCATGGTTAATATAATTCACAAATTAATATATATATATATATATATATATATATATATATATATATATACACTGCTTGGTTGATAATGCATTCATATTAATAAATAACATTGGTTTAACAAATATATCATATGCTCACAAACTAGAATAATAACTTGTCATAATTTAACTTGCATTTTCAAATTGGAAAGAGATTAATAATTAATTGTTTTTCGTATGATTTGACCAACTATAACTTCTTGATTTGAATATTTGAATTAGAAGAAATTCAAAAAGAAAAAGAAATAATTTTTTTTTATTTTTTTAGAATTCGTAGTCAATAAATTGTTCACAATTAAGATTATTAATGATTTATGTATTATTCACTCTAGTTGTTGTATATAATAAGATTTAGTATATGTTGCACCTAATTCTAAAGGAAAATACAAATATATTTTATACTCCAAGCATCTTGTCGTGTTATTAGTTTTTAGAATATGTGGTGTCCCACGTATTATGTTGCGTGTTCTGTGTCCGTGCAACTTATTTAATAAGTAATTAATGTGGTTGATTAGTTCATAATTAGAGTTTAGGATCATTCATGTTTATTTAAGGGGTTTTGGCGAAAAAAAATACAGACTTGTCTGAATTTGTAATTTTAACACGCTTTTTAAAACTTGGTCAATTTAATCATGAAGTTTCAATTTCTTGCAATTTAATGCACACTCCAACCCCCAATTTTTTCCGGCCACCGGAATGCTGACTTGGACGTCCACGTGAACAACTCGAAACGACGTCGTTTTGATAATTAAAATATTAACAAAATAAATCACCACCTTTAAAGTTTTTGTAAATTAAATCACCATCTTTTAAGTTTTTGCAATATAAGATACGTAATTTTTTTTAATAAAAAATAGAATTTTAGCCCTACTAAATTTCAATGGAAAAAAAAATTAATAATAGTCAATTTCATATTTCTAACCAAGTATATAGAATCTGATATAATTTAAAATCATAAACAAATTTCAAAACAATATAGTATCGAGTATTACATTCAAAAGCCATACATAACTAGAAGTGTCTAAAAATAAAGTTCTGCAAATCTGTCATTCGAAATTTAGCTGCAACTCTCTTGAGTTTCAATGTCATCTCCTTGTTCTCCCGCAACCCCTCGACTCGCCCCAACCTCGACCTCGACACACGATCTTTTTTAGATGGTATCGATCTATGATGTAGAGCTAATATCGATCTCACATGTAGACCTCAACCTCGACTTCGACACACGATCTGGCTTCTTGAGTTGGTATTGGTCTAGTAAAAATTTGAAAAGTGGTGATTTAATTTGCAAAAACTTAAAAAATTGTCATTTAATTTGCAAAAACATGAAAGGTGGTGATTTAATTTGCAAATATTTTTTATTATCAAAACGACGCGTTTTGAGATGGCCACGTGGACGTCATTGTCAGCATTCTGGTGGCCGAAAAAAATTGGGGGTCAGAGCGTGTCTTAAATTGTAAGAAATTGAAACTTCGTGATTTAATTGACTAAGTTTTAAAAAACATGTTAAAATTACAAATTCACACAAGTTTGTGTCTTTTTTCGTCAAAACTCCTTATTTTAACTATTAATTGAGATAATTATATGATTAGTTTTTATTTTACAACTAGAATGACACCCGTGCTACGCACGAAAAATGTTACAATTTCATGATGTAGTAACATTAATATATTTTATTTATAGATATATTATGTAATACATATTAAACCCTAACTACTAAATCTAACATAAAATAACAATTCAGTTTCATGGCATATGTTAATCTATCCCCTTGAAGTTGTTCAAAGTTGTGTCAATTCAATTTTATTGTTTATATTACTCTATCTCTTACTACTCTAATTGTTGAACATATGTCTACATTATGGATTGATGGTGAAATTTACAAATAAAACATACAAGTATGCACCAAAGGGCTTGATTTCATAGTTTAAGAATATATTTATGCATAATACATAGTTGTATACTTCAAAAATATAATTCTAATTTTCTTAAAATATTATCAATATGATCATAATAATAAATGATATTATATTCTCCTATTTCCATTTCTTGAGCTTGTTCATAGATAGAACTACACTATGCATAGTTCAAAGTCGTACCACTCACTTGAAGCGATTTTCTTCTTCACCACACCGTCGTAGTCTAATTTCTCATTCACATGTAGTTTCTTTTATTTTATCCTCAATGTAACTTATCCATATCTAATATGAATGTGAGTATCACCAACATCAAACATCACTTAGCAAACCAATTGGATGTCAGCAAATTATCACAAATGAAAAAAAGAGGATGCAATCAGTAACAGTTCTCAAATTAATGAATACAAAGTCTATAACATTATATTACTTGCCTACTATCGATGCATAACCTCCCATTAAGATCTAATCTTTTACATGTCCATCATAGATGCAACCCGACAGGAGAAATAAAGGAGAAAATAAGGGATGAGGGCGGCGTGCAAAAAAGAAACACAATTTAAAAACTAAACATGTTGCTGCTTCTCACCTTACTTTGTCACCAGTTGGTCAGTCGAGACACCGCTCTCCTAGTGAGAAAAATAAAATAAAAATAATCTAAGTAAATCTATAAATGGGTAAATATATAAATAATCTCTTAAATTATCATTTCCAAAATTAATTACTTCTTGTGGATGATTAGTTTAACATGATTTGTGGTACTTAAAGTTTGTTTTGAATACGTTTATGTTATTTCTAACAATATTGTTTTAAATTAGACCTATAAATGGTTAATAATTTATTATTAGCTATAGATTAGGCTAATTAAAAGTCTGAATGATTAATAATTCATATTTAGTTAAATATATGCCCACTATGGATTTTTTTTAAATAGTTGGAATTCTTTCTTGATTTGGTTTATTTGTACATTAAAAATTATTTTGACAATATATCATTTTAATTGCATAACTCATTTCCTTTTTATTTGTTTTTTTTAAATTATTATTACTAATGAAACTCTCTTTTGTAACTAATTAAATATAAATATATCAAAAGAAATGAGAAATCATATAAAATATATAAATACAATTTTTGAAATAAGGGTAATGCCCTTGCTTTCAGATAGTGAGAAATTGAAATAATAGATAAATTAGTTAGATTATTAATTAAATATACTATTAATTATTAATGAATATAAATTGAATTGAATTAAGATTGAATTGGTTTTGTAAAATAATATGAATTTGGATTGAGATTGATTCTAATTGAATTGTGTGTTTTTTTATAGATGTAGTTGTGCATCTATTAATTAATAAAGAGAAGTAATATATTTAATCCTAAACTTAATGAAAGTTAAATTGATTTAAAATTAGAATATTTGATTTTTATATAGATAATAATAGATTGTTTTGAATAATTTAAAAAGAAATCATGTATTAAAGAGTTTATAAGAAATTTAATGTAAATACTTTTGGGAAAAAATTAATTAGATTGAAATGCAATTAGATTTGAAATTGAATTTTTAATGTAGATGTGGATCTATTGAAAATAAAAGAATAAAACATTTGCCCCTCAATTTAATGAATTTTCAATTGAGTTCAATTAAATTGAAATTGAGATTGATTTGAAATTAAAATTATTGGTTTTTTATAAATACAAGAGTGACACCCGTGCTACGCACGAAAAATGTTATAATTTCATGATGAAATAACATTAATATAGTTAATATATAGATATATTATATAATTCATCTTAAACCCTAACTACTAAATCTAACATATATAAAATAACAATTCAGTTTCAGGGCACACGTTAATCTATCCCCTTGAAGTTGTTCAAAGTTGTGTCAATTCAATTTCATTGTTTATATTACTCTATCCCCTACTACTCTAATTGTTGAACATATGTCTACATTATGAATTGATTATGAAAGTTACAAATAAAACATACAAGTATGCACCAAATGGCTTGAAATCACAGTTTAAGAATATATTTATGCATAATCCATATTTGTATTCTCCAAAAATATAATTCCAATTTTTTTTAAATAATATTAATATGATCATAGTAACAAATAATATTACATTCTCCTATATCTATTTCTTGAACTTGTTCATAGATTGAACTACCTTATGCACAGTTCACAGTCATACCACTCACTTGAAGCATTTTCTTCTTCACCATACAACCGTAGTATAATTCCCATTCATATGTAGTTTCTTTTATTTTCCCTAATGTAACTTATCCATATCTAATATGAATGCGAGTATCATCAACATCAAAAAATTGATATACCTTTGTATCGTGAAAAATACACTCTATACTTGATACATCTTTTTTGTTGAATGAAGGGATCTCGTATGCACGGATCAGTCGAAGTTTCATCGCAAGTGACTCATTGAATTCATCCAACTCCTCAATGATGGACCAACTATTAGGCATTTTGTACTTCCAAGTTTTTTTTCTTTCAAATATGTGAGTGTTTTGAAATGACGTGAAAATATTTTAGAATATGACTTATTATATATGTGAGGGTAAATATATAAGATATAATATAATCTAAATTGTTCCTTAAAATTATTAACATATAATTTTAATATATAATTAACCTTTTTTAACATCATTATGGATAAATTAAGGAGCAGTTATTCAACATAAAACTTTTAAAAAATCCTTGTAAACAAATTATAGATTCGAAATTGATTAATCTTATAAAGTTGTGATTTGAATTTCTTTAATTATATTTTATAAAATGTTATATTTAGCATGATTGGGCAATATAATCTAGTCTAATTTGTTTCTTAAAATTATTAACATATAATTTTAATAAATAATTAACCCTTTTTAACATCATTATGCGTAAATTGAGGAGCAATTATTCAACATAACACTTTTAAATATTAATAGATTTGAAAATGATTTATCTTATAAAGTTGTGCTTTGAATTTCTTTAATTATAATTAACAAAATATTAGATTTAGCATGATTGGCGTAAATTAAGGGATATTTTCAAAATATTCATATTAACAATTAATGGAAGTAATTTGAGAAACATTTTAAAATTATTTCATGATTGAGCATAAATTGAGGGACACAATCTTATATATTTTATATATTTACCCCTCAATTTAATTCATATTAACAATTAATGGACGTAATTTGAGAAACATTTTAAAATTATTTCATGATTGAGCATAAATTGAGGGACATAATCTTATATATTTACCCGTCAATTTAATGAAATTCCAATTGAGTTTAATTGAATTGAAATTGAAATTGATTTGGAATTGAAATCATTTGGTTTTTATGTATATAAGATTATATTTTATAAAATGTTATATTTAGCATGATTGGGCGGTATAATCTGGTCTAATTTGTTCCTTAAAATTATTAACATATAATTTTAATATATAATTAACCCTTTTTAACATCATTATGCATAAATTGAGGATCAGTTATTCAACATAACACTTTTAAAAATTAATAGATTTGAAAATGATTTATCTTATAAAGTTGTGCTTTGAATTTCTTTAATTATAATTAACAAAATATTAGATTTAGCATGATTGGCGTAAATTAAGGGATATTTTCAAAATATTCATATTAACAATTAATGGTAGTAATTTGAGAAACATTTTAAAATTATTTCATGATTGAGCATAAATTGAGGGACATAATCTTATATATTTTATATATTTATCCCTCAATTTAATTCATATTAACAATTAATGGACGTAATTTGAGAAACATTTTAAAATTATTTCATGATTGAGCATAAATTGAGGGATATAATCTTATATATTTACCCCTCAATTTAATGAAATTCCAATTGAGTTTAATTGAATTGAAATTTAAATAGATTTGGAATTAAAATCATTTGGTTTTTATGTATATAAGATTATATTTTATAAAATGTTATATTTAGGAGATGTGTCCCACTTGATGGACCAAGGGAGGGGATCTTCTGTCCCACTTGATGGACCATTATATCTATATGTCTCACCATAAGGTGAGGACATGTGTCGACTTATGATAAAATTCGAAAAGGAAGTACTGGTACACTTGCAACTCAACAATCAAACAAATAAAGGCTCCCTCTGTCCCTTGGGATGGCAAAGTTAGTGAAGGTGGTTGGCCCGGGACCAATAGGTCCTGGGTTCGAATCCCACTGGAAGCAACTTTGTGGAGCCTGTCACCTATGGTTAGCCTAGGGTGGTTGAACTCTCCTGTGTGGTTTGCAGGCTACTGCACAAGGAGCGGGGTTTACCCAGTGCGCACCAAAGGTAGCTGCGGGTTCCACGTATCAAAAAAAAAATAAAAAAAAATAAAGGCTCCCTCAATATATCGGGTTTTTTAACATAGAACAGAAATTTGAATTTTAACTGCTTAAGGTTTAAGCATTTTGCTCTGACTCAATCAATGGCTATACTGTCGCCGGCGATCAAACCGGCTCTAATTGCGCTGCCGAGAACTGCTCTCGTCGATCACGCTGTGCTTTTTTCAGCATTATGTGGGAAACCGAAACCGAGCTCAAGGCGGAGCCGGATTTTGAAGAGAATTGAGGTAAAAGCAGAAGCCAGAGCGATTTCGAGACTCGTTTCCGCATATCACCGGTGTGATTCCGAAGCGGTTTCGTATCCTTCCACTTTCTGCCTGAAAATGAGGTTTTCCTACTATTCTTTTTGAATTGTTATATTTGATGTTACTGTTGACTTTTTTTTTTTTGTTAGTTTAGAAAATGGAGATACAGTTTTAGTTCTTGATGAATTTGATTTTAGTGTTACCCTGCTTGATTCATAAGCTTGATATTGTTTGGTATACAAAAATAATTGTGTAGATCATATGGTTAACTTTTTTTCTTATGAAATTAGAATGGTGAGGTTTTGTGTAACTTGCTCTTGAAAGATAAAGGAAACAGTTGGTATTGTTGATTCGCTCATTTTCCAAAGAAAAGGGACGCTTGTGTTAGGGTAGAGGTAGAAGTGAGTATCAAACCTTTAACATCACTTAACACGAGAAAGAAATTAATTTAAGACTCTGTTGCAGGACTCCTGTAATAAGTTCAGAGTTTGCCGAATCGGATGAAGAGTGGCACGGTTATATTAACAACAATGATAGAGTACTGCTGCACTTCAAATATATGTTTTAAGTTCGTCATTATTACAGCAGAAAAGCACCCTTTGATCCTTTATTGATGTCTATCATGTTGTATTATTAGTCTCCATCATTTCCTACTTCTTAGTCCTTTTGAAAGTTAACATTTTGTAGTATGTAAGCTTCAGGATCTCTGTTCAATAAGAGGATAGTGCATAGCGATTCTAGACCAGATTTTCAGTAATGTTTATCATTGAGTTATCAGAGCATAGGAATTTAACAAACCATTGGTCCTATAGTTTTTAAATTGTCGATTTAAAACAATCTAAGTGCCTTTCATGCATTACTCAAGTCTTATTAGATAAGTTGTTTGCACTATCTGCACTTAGTAATGATGTAGATATTTTCAAATTGTATATAAGGATAATAAACGACCGCTTCATATATCTTGACATCTGAGAACAATATTTCAGGTTATACGTTTTGCTTCTCCAACGTCTGCAGGTGCTGAGTGCATTGATCCTGATTGTACCTGGATTGAACAATGGTAAGATCATTGCAAGGTTGGAATTTCCAAGGGTGATAAATATAGGCCACATAATTCTATAATATTTTGCATGTGTTGCTATGTTCATTGAGTTTCGGACAAACATATAATTACCTTCATGATTGACAAATCAATTTACTCAATATATCCGCATAATGTCAGGGTTCACCATGTCGGCGCTCGAGAGAAAATATACTTCAAGCCAGAGGAGGTAAAAGCAGCAATTTACTTGTGGAGGCCTTTGTCCTGGTCTCAATGATGTGATACGTCAGGTATCTTTTGAAATGAAAACGATAATTATGAGTGTCATCTTATTTTTTTATTTTTTATTTTTTCTGTAGTTGCAATAAGTAGCTTGTAGGATCATTTAAGAAGAAAGCTATTGTCTTTCTTTCTCCTCCTTCCTGCAACATCAAATATATCCGTATTGTGATTAGTTTCATAGCAAGGAATAAAGTTTAACTTAATGCTATGGATCAATTAACGAATGATTTTGATTATCTATAATTATTTTGATGTTCTAACGAGCTTACATCTTGTGAATTACCACTTTGTAACTGTATATTTCTCTTGTTAATATTACAGATTGTCATTACGCTTGAGATATATGGAGTGAAAAAGATTGTTGGAATCCCTTTCGGATATCGTGGATTTTCTGATACTAGTTTATCTGAGATGCTTGTGAGTATAATTTACAAGGGTATAGTGGGTTATGAATGACCTCTCTTGCAAAGGATGCCTTTTGTACTAGATTTATGATAATCTTTTTATTTTATTTTTCAAATTTCATTAGTATTTTTTGTTCGGGTAAGTTTATCATAAATAATGCATAACTGACAAGTGACTTATACATGGTAAATGCTGAAGAGAAATAATTTAAACTTCATAATTTATAACATCTCCATAAAACTAATTATCGAGATCTTCTACTTCTCATTAGCTTACTAGTTTTACGGAGTAATGTGTTACGAAACTACTAGGCATTTCAAATATATAATGTAATACCTATGATACTTGTTCTTACCATATTCTCTAAATGACATGTTTGCTATGGTATTTTTTATGTTGATTTAAATTCTTAATGACTTGGAGAAACTACAAGCCATGACTCAAAACTTTTCTCAAAAAATGTACTCCCTCTGTCCTACTAAAGTTGTCTTAGTAGGTTATGGGGTGGAGATTAAGAAAGTGGGTAAATGGATAGTAGTGTAGTTAGATATGGGACCCTCTACTTTAATTAGATTGAAATTGATACTCTATATTTACAAAAATGCCACCGCCCCTTGTCTTAATTTTTTCCATTTTCGGACGAAGATAACAGTAGCGGGACAACCGAAAATGGAAAGTAAGAAAACTTTAGCGGGACGGATGGAGTACCATGTTTCGAATTTGACCTCACTATGTATGCTTCATTATGTCACTTCAGCTCTCTAGAAAAGTGGTCCAGAATGTCCATCTGTCTGGAGGAAGCTTGCTAGGACTCTCACGGGGAGGTCCTACAATCACTGATATTGTGGATAGAATGGAGGTAACAATTTTATATTGTCGTTGATATCCAATTTTATCACATACATAACATGACAATTCTTGTTTCAATAACAATTCAAGAATTGATGGCAGGAAAGAATGCTCTTCGTACTTGGAGGAAATGGTACGCATGTTGGTGCAAATGTTATACATGAAGAGGTTTTGCACTTATGGTTATTGTACTTAAAATTTATACTTGCTTATATTATTTATATTGAACAACAAAAATTCTATACTAAGTACAATGTTGAATAAGTAAAAAAGTAGAAGCTATAACAATAATATTTAAAAAAAATGTTTCTCTACTTGCAACAAGACTACACGGATTTGCATGTCACTGACTTCTGTAGATGACACGGAGTATTAATTAAAAAGAATTTCCGTCTTATCTAATCGTGTATAAAGGAAGGATAATTTTTTGAGTTAGGTATTAAATTGTGACTAATCTCATATACATGCATGTACATGTTTCCTCTTATCATTGTGCATTTCTTCTCAATTTGCTCTAATTTTATACTATCTGTGCTTGCCATCCAGTGACGTAAAAGACGTTTGAAGGTAGCTGTAGTTGGTGTACCGAAAACCATAGACAATGATATTTTGCTTATGGATAAAACATTTGGTTTTGATACAGCCGTTGAAGAGGCACAAAGAGCAATAAATTCTGCATATATTGAGGTAAGAAATGGTAGTACTCTATGATATCTCTATAAAATATTTGATTGTTCAACAGATTCACTCGTTGTTGTATCCTATCTTTAAGGTTTTTGCATGTTTACTTCCTAAGCTAAATGATTCCCTCTCTAATTTGACAGGCTCGTAGTGCTTATCATGGCATTGGCATTGTGAAACTAATGGGCCGAAGTAGTGGTTTCGTAGCTATGCAGGCATCTCTTTCTAGTGGACAAATTGATATATGCTTGATTCCAGAGGTACCATATTTGTAGACTCAATCTTAAAATATCAACTGTTATTCTATCAGTTATTTCAATATTTTCTTGAATCAATCAGGTACAATTCAATCTGCACGGTGTCCTAAATCACCAAAAATACCTGCTTGAGACAAAGGATGCCTTGCCTTTCTTGTCCCAAGGATTTCTGCCGTTTCCCTGAATAGTATAGTACCAGATATTGACTTTACATAAACTTCATTTTCATTCCGAATGAGGGATACTATGATTTGAAGTAAACTAAAAGAACATGAATGCTGTCTGTTCTAGTGCTGCCTTGATATTTTCTTAATATCTTTAGATGGTTAATTTCATCATCTGCCACTAAATACACTTGATTTACACCTTACAGACAAAGAAGTTCTTCAAAGAGATGGGATTTCCAGCAGATGTGAAATACATCGATCCAACTTACATGATCCGTGCATGCCGGGCAATTGCATCAGACGGAATTCTTTGCACTGTTCTTGGTCAAAATGCTGTAAGTATTTTATTTTTTCATCACTTTTTTTTAATCTTTGTGTGGAAGGATTCCTTTTTCTTATGCTTCGATTTGGCAAATGTTGATCCAGGTTCATGGTGCATTTGCTGGGTATAGCGGCATCGCAGTCGGAATATGCAAAACGCACTACGCGTACTTCCCAATCCCTGAAGTGATAGGTCACCCCAACAGCCGTATATTCTCATTTTTATGCAATTATACTCTGTTTGAAATAAATATATTGTTGGGATGTACGATTCTACCGGTAACTATTAATATACAATGCCTGTTTCTGATTCATCTGCAATTTCTTTTTTTTTTTTTTCGATTTCTTAATTTAATGGTAAGAAACCCGCAACTGCTATGTTAGGTGTACACAGAATAAATTCACACATAATTTGGCCACATGTTAAATACCTTAACTGTTATTTCATCACACGAGGTCAATTTACAGTTCCATAATTATTTTTGGTTTTCGGAATCTGAGCTTAATGTTAGTAGATTTTGTGCAAATATAACGTTGGACAATGATGACTTAATAATGCACCTGACGATCTATATTCATGAAAGATAATATGTAGAACAACACCACAAATAAGGGCTTGGACCTGCAAAATACTTAGTATTTATACCCATATCAGGTAACAAATAATAGTCCTCCTTTCAATTATAATCAACCAAATATGATTAAATTTCATCTCATACTTGACCAAGAGATCCATAACCTTCAGCTTGATACAATATAAACCCAAAAAGTAATCTCGTTAGCTTGCTCTAACAAATAGTACAAAATAGTTCCATTGACACTAATTATTAATAATGCTTGAAAGGATGAACTGGTTTGCACATTCATCATCTTTTTTTGCTTTGCCTTCCGGAGAGGAATGAACGAAGAAAGAAGACTCAGGCATAAAGGAAAGAAAGATCAAAAGTCGTAGGAAACTATTAACATATCCTCTCTATAGGAAGGGATTCGAGCTGAGATCAACCTTGAAGAACCAACCAAACAATGAGAGGAGTCTGTTTAGGTATTGAGAGAGTCCTTTTTCGGGTTGACGTCGACTATCTGTATAAAGTGTACTCCTTCATCTTAAAGTCGACAATCTCATAATTAAAAGACTATGAATTTAAATCTTATTAATATCTATTAAGCCATAATACAACGACTGCCAGTATAAAACAATACAATTTGTGATTTCACTGGTGATTTTTTTTAGATAATAATTTTGGTATAAGTTGAGGATTTGTATTGTGTTATTATACAAATCTACCCACCTACCCTATATCAAACACAAAACTACCCAACTCCCTAAAAACTATCCACTATATACCCCAAATTGTCTAAAATACCCCCACTTTTTCACTTTTCTCACCTGAAAAATGTCAGGTCCGTGATCGGACAGTGCCCAATCGGTCGGACCATGTCCAATCGTGATCGGACTCATGATCGAACCATGATCGGACCATGATCGGACCATGTCCGATGTGTCCGAATGTGATCGGACAGTGCCCTATCGGTCGGACCATGATCGGACCCTCCGGTCGGACCGTGATCGAACCATCCCATAGATTGACTTTAATGAAAAAGTAGGGGTATTTTAGTCTATTTGAGTATATTGTGTAGTTAAATATAAGAATTGGGTAGAAATGTGTTTGACTTTACCCAAATGGGCATTTCACCGTCGGACTCATTTGTATTCGACTTATACATTACTAAGGAAGAGATGTTGGCTTACCTTTCATTGAGCAAATCTATTTTTCAATTTAAAAATCTAGTCCATAAGATATTTGGGCCCGATTCAGCCCGTTAGTATTTAAACCTAAAATACCACATAGTCCCATAGTTTTATTTCAGTATGTAAACCTTATTTTTATCAGTATAAGAATTTAACCTCCAGTATAAGGATGACATATGAAAAAAAAAAAAAAAGAATACATAATGAATAAATGATGTGCATGTTCAGAGTTTTAAAAATAGAAAATAAAAAAGAAAAAAGAGAATGGTCAAACACAGAGCACAAACAGTCAAAACTAAAACGGCAGTGGGCCTGAGCGGTGGCCCACGGCTCCGGTTTCAGATCCCGAAAACAGCGTGACATGTAATCATTACACAAAAATCAGTCCTTACGACGTCCCTTTCTTCGTAATGTCTTATTGCGATTTGTACTTACATATATTCACTTCATTGCTCCATTAGTCATTTGACACACACACAACGGTCCTTTTCATCACTTTCATTTTTTTAAACCCTTCACATTTGACTTGTCTCGTTTCTTTTATCTCGTTTATTTTCGGCACGAAGATTAAAATAATTGATTGGTTATGTGTAGGTGAATGAACCCTCAAAGAAAAGTTGGAGTTCAATTTTTTCATTTTTAAAAATAAGATAAATTATGTGGAATAGTTCGAAAAGAAAAACGAGTTAGATGAAGTATATTTATATCTTAGTGTAAATTTCAATACAATATTAAAATGTTTAATCACACGTCCTACTTGTTTCGGTAATTTTTTTACGTGACGAGAAAAACCTAACTCCAGAACATTATCAAAGTTTCAACTTTGAATGACCGTTCCTTCGACATGAAATATATTTTTCTTCTAAGAATACCAATGTTTCTATTTTATTATATAATAGATGAAAAAAGAAATTACAAATGGGCGAAAATTGACTATATAAACATAAATACCAAAAAAAAAAAAACTTAAAATCCCATTATTTGTTATTTGGTACACACTCCCTCAGCCATGTGTATCTTTCTCAAGTTGTGTTTTGTCTTCTCCCATCATACATATATTACAATAATATTTGGACAGCTCTGATTATTTAATGACAGCTGCTAGCGTTGCCTTTTTTCATGCTCAAGGCATGTGTCCTTCTCTTCTCCCATTTCCCAACTTCTCTTATTTATACTGTTTATCTTTTTCCCTTTTTCTTAATTTCCTCAAAAAACCCACACACCAAAGATCCCATTGACCAACACCTTGATCTTTAATGTGTGAGTCCAAATTTCACATTTTTTCATGACTTCCAAGAATCTCCACCTAAAGTTGTTGTTTTGTCCAATTTCCTCCTCTTGCTGACTGGACTACTGTGTGAAGAACTTGGGCATGATCCAACTGTTGTTTCATCACTTTTGTAGCTCAAGCATGCTGCATCCAATACCCCATTCGGGCTATGAGGAATTAACGCGTTCGCCATTGTAATCGTAGTCGTAGTCGTCGTCGTAGTAGTAATCGTATCCATCATTGATGATGAATCTTGAATCAACTCTAAGCACTTCACCACTCTCCCCTGCAAACACCACATAAAACTTGATCAAGATTTCAAGATTTAAGCCTAAGTTGAGTTTGCTAAGACTTATAAACTCCAAATTTCAAAAGCTTTGATTGTTGGGGTGGGCGAAAAGGGGGGACCAAGATGAACAAACACACACCTTCTCAACTCCTATCAAACAAGACAATGCCTTATCAATGTCCATTGCTTGCATTTCCCCTGAAACACACAAAGCCACAGCTGCAGCTATTTCAGATGGTTTGAATTCCAAGAATTCAATACCTGCAGCATTCAAATCCCAACCAAGAATCCAATCAAAACAACTCCTATTTCTTTCAATGATCCAAGTTGTATAATTCTAACATATCTCAAGAACTTATTAATGTAATAAACCTTTGATAGTGGTCAAGATTATCCCAAGGCATCGACTAATCGCCGGCCCTAATGGGAACTCCCCCTCATTCATCTTCCTAAGGTAGTAGTCAATGAAGTTGCATGGAGTGTAAGCCTTAATCCTCCAATCTAAGCTGTTCAACACCAAAATCTCCATTCTTTGGATGGTTTTCCCTTCAAACAACTTAGGCACCCCTGCCTGACTCATTACAACAACAGAACAATCAATCAAAACCAACTCAATGACACATGAAAAGGGCTAATAACACACATTATTAGTCCATTTTTTTCATTTTCACCTGCAAGTCCAAGGTGGAAGGAACATTAACCTCCTCTATCTTGGCTGCAAGAGATAAGCAAGCGACCGCAGCTAATTGGACTGCCCAATTCTTGCCTCCCTAAAGAAAAACAAAGCCGACAAACATCAAGAAAATCAGCATCCAAAACAGAAGACTACAGAATTTGTTCATTGAATGTGATGAAATCAGCAGTGGTGTACTCTTTCTAGTGAGAGAGGCAAATCGTAGATGGATAGAAACCGATCGAAATAGCTGATGGCGGAGTACAAACACACCTCTCCAAAATTGAAGTGGGCGCAAGCCTGTAAAGCGCAAACAAACAATTGAGGTATTAGTGATAATGTTGTGGGGGGGGGGTAATCTTTAATGCATTTTTCAAGAAAAACAGAGTTCTTGCAATCAAGAAAATGTATGATCGTTGATATTTCAAATCCAATGAGGATAATGAATCGGACCCTCTATGGAATTAGGCATTTGATGAAATCCCATTTAGGGTATTAGTGGGAAAATGACGAGATAATCAAGAATTTTGCCAAAATGGCAATGAGGGTTGATCGATGTGGATAACATGTGCTACAGCCCATTTGTGCAAATAAAGATGAAGCAAAATCATATAATCAGAAATTCAAGAAATGGCAATCAAATTTCACCTTGAACATCCAATCAAGTGCCTCACTCCTCAATCCAATGTCCAACTCCCCATTTCTCAATCTAGGGAGGTAATCGTTTGTTGGCAAGTGCTCTCTCTCTCTCTCTAACATGTAACCAATGCATTCTTCACTGAGGCATGGAAGATGAATGAATGGCTCTAAATCTGATCCGGGCTTGCTGAAGATCAAATCTTTTTCACCTTTTATTGGATAGGTTTGGAGGAGATCAACATCAGCATCAGCATCAGCATCAGCATCATCAAAGCACAAGCCTTTTGATTCTTCATTACAGAAGAGGTCTGTAGATACAGAGTCAAAGGCAGTCATTGGGAAATCACGGCCTCAATGAATATGCTTTGCAGTCAATGGAAATTATCAAAAATCTCATAAAGATGGGGCTTTTATGGGGTTTCTTTTGCATGCTAAAGATTGGTATTATGTTTCTGCCATCTCTCTGCAGCAAGGCCCAGAGAGGAGAGAGAGAGAGAGAGAAAGATGATGGACTGGAAGTGAGTGACTATTGTGGTGTATATATATAGAGGTCTACATATATAGATACATACAGAGAGTGAGAGAGAGAGAGAGAGAGGGTGAATTTGTGTATGAATAGGACAGGGCAATGGAATGGAGGTTTATATAGGAAACTAGTTTGTCTTCAGGGTGAAAGGTGGGGTTGAGTGAGAGAAATAAATAGTAGAAAATATAAAAATGAAAATGACTTTAGATTATTAAACGGGATATATCACTCAGAGAAAAATAATATAATCTTGGTAGTTAAGAAAAAAAAATGAATATCTTCACTCGTATAAATTGTATAAGAATACAAAGTATTTCATGCACAAAAATATAAAAATATTATTTCGTGCAATATTGTTAAGAATACATGCTATTTAATATAAAAAAAATAAATACGAAATAGTTTACGCATATTCGTATAAACACAAGGTAGTTTTTTTCCACCCTTACATAGGCCTTTTAGTTTTTGCTAATTCATAAACCTCTTTATTACTCCTTAGTCGAAGTGAGAATTAGAAATATTAGTAGGGTTCGAGCCACATTATCACAAGACAATAATTTCTATCACTATATTATTTTTAAAAGATTAATAAAATGATTATTTTTCACGGGGTGGAAGAAGCGTAGAGTTGAAAACGTATGGTGATAGAGAGTCCATTTATGTCCCACATCGACTTGGTGAAGATCATGTCTCTTCTATATAAGTTTGGATATCCCTTTCCCTTACAAGGCCTTTTAAGGGGAATGTGACCCAATTTATCATGGTATCAGAGCAGGCCCAAACAATGTTGGTTTGTTTGGTCCCTATGTTGGACCGGTCATTATGGGCCATTTGTTTCCACGTGTAGTAGTCCGATGTTCATACCGGCCTACACGTGAGGGGACGTGTTAGAGAGCCCATTTATGTCTCAAATCCTTTTAAGGGGAATGTGCGTGTTAGAGAGCTCATTTATGTCCCAAATCCTTTTAAGAGGAATGTGGCCCAATATATCATATCGGTAACTTTACATATTTTTCTACTTAATAAATCACGTTATTAGTATGTTATCCCGTGTTTTCAGTGTTGAAAGATTTAGAAACTTAAAAAATTAAGTGATTTTGACTGAAAATACTTTGAGGGTTTGTACTCCTAGATTACATGTTTAATTTTTTAGATTATATGCGATTACGTAACTCAATAGTCATGATTGTTCATAATTTACTATAAATCCAATAGCTTATATCAATAACTAGCAGATTTATATCATCAACTTTCCTAATCAATTCACGTAGTCATTAGTTGCTATTTATTGGAAATATAATACACGTCATAAAAATTAATGGCTTCTGAATTCTTGCAATTTATAGAAGTATGCTATAGTAATGTGAATCTATATTCATTACAAAAACATTTATGGGTTGAAAGATTATGGAGACTCAAAATTTGTACGACTAGGATAATCTAACTTTGTAGGGTGTCGTTTATTGAATTTATACAACATACTCATCATAGTTGTCGCAGATTATCCTTTGTCTTGCAAATTCAATTTCATCATCTTCACACATATAACGAAAAGTTAGTCGACATATAATTATTTTTCTACTCTTTTTACTCGTTCGATACAGTAAAGTAAAAGAGGTAGCGGTTGCGAATCTCCGGTACAAAACCAAAATCAGTTTACATTAATATACAATACAAATCAAATGTGATAAGGGAAAATAAAGATCAAAACGCTTAGGATACTGATTTTGAATGTTTGAGAAATCTTGAGAAGTGAGATGTAAAGGGATATATTAACTTGTCCCCCTTTCTTAGACTTTGCAACATCCAAGTATTCTAATACTTTTCTCATCCTACACACAGAAAGATGATATATTCAACTTTATCACTAGTTTCTTTACAGGATTGAGGGGTTAGACCCAAAAAATTCTGCTTAGACCAACTATATTAAAAGACAACTTTAAACAGCAAGCATCCCATGTCACGTGTTGCATATATACAACGTTCATATCTCAGCCTTTTCTCACTTAGTTCCTCTCACTTTGTGTAATAATATATTAATCCTACTAAGAAATTAAATGTATGCATGCATGAGCTTTGTGGTTTGACAAGATGCCCCCTCCTATATAAATAGTCTTTGATTAATGATCTAATTTGTTTTTCTGGATTATTTAAGATTTCTATTGTGCGTATGGATTGGTTGGATTTCAAGATTTATTATTTGGGAGGGAGCGAAATTGAATTTATTTTAATTTTAGTGGATATGCAATTCTAGGAATGAAATAGGGTGGCGATCCTAAAGACCCCTCTTACCCAAAGGGGTACTACAGAATCGTTCGTTATTCTGAGCATACCGTTCGAATAAATATTGCTCTTAATACTATACAAATTACGTAGCAAATAAATTCAATTTCACAGCTTAATTATTCGTCAAAGTATACATAGCTGATAGCTTTTCCCCCCTCCTTTTAGATCCAAAGACTCATCATTCAGGTTTACGAATGGTATAAGAAGAAAGAATCAAGTCAATTCCACTTTTTTATTGGCGCTAAATATTCAAAAATTTCATTAAAAAGACTATTTAATTTATTCAAATGGAACAAAGAATTGTAAGATTCCTTCACTATATTACATAGTAGAGAATAATGAACAAAGACTTAGGGTTGTGACCTCGTAGTCAAAGATTTCTCAAATTCCATCAACAACAAAAAAGGCACACCAAACTATAACTCATCCAGACACGGCGGATTCAAAATTAAAATGTAAGCGGAGAAAATAATTTAAAAAAATATATATAGAAAATCAGAAAAATTGAGTTTCATCGATTGTGATTAAGATAAGATAATACACACTTATAGACAAGATGATACAGTCAGTATTTTGGATTCAAACCAAGGAGTCATATATGAGAAGCTGTTTTGGAGTCAAAACTGAAGAACTTTGGAAACGGACAGGTTACTGCATAAGATCTCTTGCTTTCTATTTCTTGTGATATTTTCATGTAACAGCAATGATTTTGAGGTCTTTGGGTAGACCATTATATTTTCGACCGACTTTCTTGGTATTTGGGTCTGGTCCCCTACTCATAATCATCACCAAAATGTTTCAATTTCTCCAATCAAAAAGTTCAGGAGAAATTTGTTTGGTAGCTTTTGATCAAGGATTATCATTGCCAAAATAATGGTAATCGTACTTAAGTCTTCTACTTTATTTTTAAATCTCTTCATTATCCCCATACCACAAACTTAATTCCATCCATCTTGTCAATATGTACTTGATGCCTATTGCTAAATGTCAAGGTCTCTCTCTCTCTCTCTCTCTCTCTCTCTCTCATACAGAATAACAAAAATAATAACAATGAATCTCTTGATCCAACCCAAATATCATCTACAATGAGAAAACTTATCAATTTTAATAATGAATTGTTTTATTTCAATTGATGAGACATCAAAGATATTCATGAGATATTTGCTTCAGTACGAGTTGTGATTTACTGCACTTGATCGTGTTTGATTCCAGCCACATTCTATTTAAGGAGCAAAAAGGCACAATTTGAATAATCAAGGGGATCCCATAAGTCTGAAGAAAATAAGATTACAAGAAAACACAATGTAAACTAAAAAGCCATCACCAGTAGTATATATGCAAATTACAGATAGATTATGACATTCAAGCCCACCTCCTTCAGGAGCAGATCGAGGCACTGGTTCTGGTTCAAGACTCGTCGATTTGATCCTGCAAACCCCCAAAGAGATGCAACAATTAGAGTTTGTTTCGAATGGGCAACGCAAATCTTGCCTTTGCATGTAGGTAGGGATGGTTTGGTTATCAAACTACTTGCAGTCCAGGACTGTAAGGTTTTTGTTTTTAATGCAAGTACGAGAATCTTAAGCAAGCATTTCGGCTATGCTATGAATCAACTACGGCAAAGGAAATAAGTTTTTCTTGTTTCTAGTCTTAAGTGTTGTAATGTAATACCTGCATATCTGAGGTCCAAAGAGTGAGATTGTCTCTGAGAAGCTGCATGATGAGAGTGCTGTCCTTGTACGACTCCTCCCCCAAGGTGTCCAACTCAGCAATGGCTTCTTCAAAAGCCTTTTCAGAAACATAGAAAGATTCTCGCTCTAAATACAAAAGGAACTCACAATTTGACAAGCGCAAGCAAGAGACAGAAGACTCTGAGGTTATGTTAGAAACATACACCACAGAGATTATGAAAGGAAGAAAGGGTTTCGGCCTTTAGTTGATATGACACAATCATTTCGTCATGCGTTATGGTAGCAAAATTAAAGTTTTCTTTAGGCATGTTTCAAGAGGGTACAATGGTTTTGTAGGTTTTGTATTACAGTCAGGTCCAAAAGCTACCAAAATGCATAAGGCACAGGGTGAACATAAAATGGTTATTTAAATCTGTTCCTCTGAACATAATACAGATGGTTATGCCTAGAATTTGGTCCACAATCTTATTCTAAAAATAGCCCAAGTAATCTGGGTTCTAAATCTTTCAGTAAATTCCGAAATATGCCTTACTTGTGAAGAACTTCACGACCTTAAACTTAAACATATTCTTAGCAAGAGCTAAACATGGGGCGAAAACCACGAATAACATTGAAAATGAATGGATAAAAGATTTCTCAAAAGGCAAGGCACTGGAGCACAACTGAAATATTAAATCTATGATATGCATTTTAACCGACCTGTTTTGCCATGCTGCAAGCTTTTTCAGATGCATTGAGAATTTCATAGTAAAATACTGAGAAGTTCAGTGCCAAGCCCAACCGAATAGGATGAGTGGGTGCAAGATCTGCAAGTGCAATATCCTGCACAATGAGAAAGGCTAATTAGAACAGTGCAACTATAGACATAGGCACAAAGCCAATAACTTCTTCCAAAATTCAACTAATCTGACATAAAAAATCGAATATTTATCGAAGTTAATGTATGGAAAAGAATCTAGAACGGTAATAGTTCTTCTAAGTCATCCCAGTAGCAATTTAAGTCTTTTAAGAAATACATATGCACTTCTTACTGTCTCTCAAATTCAATTAGATAAACTTCAACTTCTTAGTCAACTGCAAGTCACCAACCAATGAATTGGAAATGCCAAGCTTTGTGGTCCCAAACAACACAAGAATCAACATATTTTCCCAAATTAGAAGTGAATCTCCATCGTTTTTCTTTCTTGTTAAAATATACTTTCACTTTGACCAAGATAGAAGCATGTAGTATCTAGTATCTACCCGAACCCGAGTTCTATCTTCGATTCAGAAATGGATATCTTCAACAACAAAAGTCGTCAGTGGTTGAATGTTGAATCTAGTTCATGCTATTTCACTTCATCAAAAGGGAACTAAGATTTTCAAACCAGAATAACCATCTCCAAGATTTTCAAAATTAAAGCTTTGATGTAAACTCAATCTTAACAATTTCCTCAGCTTATAAACTTCCAAAAAGAAACTCCAATATAAGTAAAAGTTATATTTCCTACCCTATATAACAAACCAAACCGAAAACCGAAAAGAAAAGGTAAAAATAAATGGACCACTGAATCACTAGCCCATTAATGCATAAGTACATATATGCTGAGGGAGGGAAACTAAGATTCAAAAAGTATCAACTCCTCAAAAATGCAGCAACAAGAACACAAATCAACATAAAATTAACAAAATTCAGTATACCAAACTCCATTAATTATACATACTGTAGATTTACTGTGTGCAGATAAATAGTAAATAAGCAAAGCATATATGAAAAACCGTATACCTGAGCAGCTTTGTAGGAGAGCATAGTATCCTCAGCCGCCTCCTTGCGCTCGTTCCCAACCTTAAACTCCGCTAAGTACCTATAGTAATCACCCTTCATCTTCAAGTAAAACACCTTGGACTCGCTGGACTTCGCCGAGGGAATCAAATAATCGGCGAGGATTTTGAGGATCCCGGCGCAGACCTGCGACAGCTCCGTCTCAACCTTAGATCTGTAGTCCTTGACGAGCGAGACGTGGTCGTCGTTCTTGCGTCCCTCCTCCTTCTGCTCGATGGAGGAGACGATGCGCCACGCAGCGCGCAGAGAGCCGATAACGTTCTTGTAGGCGACGGATAGGAGGTTGCGCTCCTCCACGGAGAGCTCGGTGCCAGTGGCGCCGACGACGAGGCTGTCCATGTATTGGACCATCTCCTCATAGCGCTCGGCTTGCTCCGCCAGCTTTGCCATGTAGAGATACTGCTCCCGTGTAAAAGCCATCGGAGGAAATGCTTCGGGGAGAGATTGGTGGTGAAATTTTTTGGGGGAAAATTGGAGAAAGGGATTGAATTGAATTTTATACAGGAGGTATATAAAGGAATGTGTGAATAGGAGTGAGCTGTATTGAAGGGTAGGGTTAGATATTTTACTAGGCGTTGACGGCGCGTGGAAGCTACGACTGCTCGCTGTTGTACCTCCCTTCGAAATATTTATATTACTCCATAATTTAGTTCTATAATACAAGGATCACATAAAATTCAAGGATCGAATTTTTATTTTTGAGTATCGGATCAAATATAAAGAAATTGGGGTTTTTAATTTTAGAATTGGTGTGAAAGTACATTGATGAAAATGCGAAAGCGATATTTATCCCAACTTCCCGCCCTATATGTTCATCTCATATTAAGAGTACAGAATTTTCTCATTAAAAATTAGTATGATTATAAAGATGTCGGAATTAAAATGATTGAAATCAAATTTTAATATCAGATAAAAAAAAGTCAAAAAGCAAAATTAAACAGGTTGTTATAAATTAAAGAGAAGTAGAGAACAATCATAAGAACGAGAAAATAGATGTTTATTATTATGAGGGTGAAGACTTTATTTATAGAGTACAAGATTGATTGCTAGGGTTTAGATATGATCATCATATATATAGTAAATTTTATCTACAACACTTCCCTTGATGGACCATCCCTAAACAGAAATTGCTACCTTGTTAAAACCTTGTCAAAAAAACCCAATGGGATAAAAACTGGTCGAAGGAAAATGAGTACAGCTGCTCCACCTCAATATAGTCATTCTTGATCCTTGACTCGGCGCATATCGATCTTGTGTACCAATTTCTTGAATGTTGACGTTGATAATGTCTTTGTAAAAGAATCCGCTAGATTGTCACTTGAGCGAATTTGCTGGATGTTGATGTCGTCACTCTTTTGGAGATCATGTGTTGCATTGATTCTTTTATGAATCAATCTCAATGACTCATTTACTCGTGTATTGCATTGGATGCCTCGTTAAAAACCTTAACTAAGAAAGCCCTTTGAGAAAAAACTTAGAAAGGAAAAAAGAGTACAACCATTTGACCTTCATGGTCATTTGACCTTTAGGAGTCAGTCTAATCTTCAGGATTATTTACAATTCGTAACTCCCCTCAAGATAACAATCTTCAAGATTATCTTCAAGATCTAAACTAATATGTGCAACACAAGTTTAACTATTCTCATAGAGAATAACATGAAATATGTCAATATATCCTTCTCTCATACACAGACCAATATCATATACGACTGTATTATCTCAGTCCTTACAATGACTTTTGCAGTCTAATTGAAAATATCTTTTCGACTTATATGTTTTGAGCAAGTTAAATCCTTCAAGGACCTTTATATATATGTCACTATCTAGTGAATCATATTAATAAATATTTACTACATCCATAAGATGCATAGCAAGCCTTTTGTGATATAAGTAGATTAATCAAATATAATGGTGTCTATTATAGGAGGGTACATAATTAATTCTCGATCTTTGAGAGAAACATTGTGTTACAAGTATTATCCTATATCTCGTAATTTTTCATTTCTCTTTGTAACAAAGACATATTTGTATCCTTCGGGAAAATACTTTCCAAATTTTGGAACTACATGTCCAAATGTTTCCGGCTTTCTTGGGAATTTTAATCCACCTTGTATGACTTCATTCCTCTTTGGCCAATTATTTCTATCTTGAAAATCTATTATAGATCGTCAAGGATCTTCTTTTATCATTTCAAGAGTCATATTAAAGGTGAATATATCGTTATGCGTCAACGACGATATTTAATCTCTCCAATATATTGAGAACTCATTAATTTCAGACGCTTGCAGTTCTTCAGGAACTCTCATTTGATTGATTAATCATATTCGTCATTGTTTGGTTGATATCTTGCACCCCTTTTTTTAGGCACAAAATTGCTTTTAGAACCAATTGATCGACCATATTTTTGACGAACTTTATATGCATTTGCTACCATTTGTACTTGTGCTTTTTTTTCCTTTGGATGTAGATTTCAAATTGATTACTTCAGAAATCCGAATATGACATATGTTCCACCTAATGTTGGGAACATTATTTTATCATAATAATAATGTTAATGTGAGATCGTTTTTATATGTACAAAACCATTTTGATTATGGACATGAGCAACTAGGTGTTGAATCTCAATCCCACAGCAATATAATATTAAATCATCTTCAAGAGGCACGTGGAGTTGTAATAAACTCACTCGCATGATCAAGACAAATATTCTTGATGGAATTGAGCTCCTTATTATTTGAACTATTAGTTCTAGCAATTGCTTCATTTCTTCTAGAAATCAAGAATTCATATAAATTAAGAGATTCTTCAGGATCTCTCTATAGCGCCCATATGAATTCTCAATTATGGTGCGCATCATAGTTGCTTGCAGATGTCCAAACTTATCATGTCAAAGCATAAAGCTCTTCTGAACTTTTCATGACATGTGTTGTCTCACTTGTTTTTATGAATGTGTAATACATTCAAGGTGGTAGTGTGATAACTTTTCTTTTGTTAGCTTATGACTAAATACAAAAGAATCACTACCTTCTTATATAATTTCAATATGCTATCCATTGCATATCCTTAAAACTTAATAAGTGTCTTCTAGACTTACTAGAGTAAAAGGAATGTTCAATAGTTAATTTAATATCATTTGATAGAATGATACAAGCTCTTCGGGAGCCTTTAATGATGTTCGATGCACTAGGTTTTAAAATCTTGCAATTTAAGATGCATCTACTAGTATCTAGCTTTAGGGAGGACAAGTAATTAATATATTTATGCAATCCTACTAGATGCTTTATTTCATTCTATTATTATTATCTCCCTCATCCCTCTTATTGGTAGATGAACATCGATATCAAGAGTGCATTAATGTCAACAAGACATAAATAATATTTTTCATTCAGGAATAACATATATCATCGAAAGTACGAATTGTTTTTCAAGAGCATTTAATATTCTTCTAGAATATAAATGATTCTACTTCAGGAGCAAAAGTTAAATAGCATATAAAAATACTATATTTTAGGCATTTCTACAAACATGTGATGATAATGTTAATATCACAATATGGTCATTATCTAGGAATGTAATTGTGCTACATCCAGAGCAACAATTTAGTTTATTAAAGTTAAATAAAATTAATAAATTGCAAATTTTGAGATCTACCGGATCTCACATCTATTCTTGAAAAAAAATTAAGCCACAATAGGATATTGAAAATGCAATTATCATTCATAGAGGAGTTTTTGCTATCACTCCATGTAATAGGTAATACTTTAAATATACATTGTTCTTTAGGAACATGTAATATTCTTTAAGAATATTAATTGTGTTACTTCAGGAGCAACAATTAAAGTATATGATTCCAAAATGATAAAATTTGAGTTGTTCTTCAAGAACATATAGAGTTAATTGTGTTAAGCAATAATTTAAAATGACATCGAATATGTATTCACTTTCATAAATTACGATTTTCATGTCATTATTCATGTTGCCTAAGTACATAGAAAATATTAAGAATTCGACTATAATTCTAAATTCATGTGTATGAGAAGGTGGCAACGAACTCGAGATTAGTCTATGAACAAATATTAATAATAATAAATAATAATTGGATAATGGATGGTATTATCAACTCAGATAATAAAATTTTATTTATCAACCTAAGCATATCTTTTTCGCTTTTCTATTATTTTATAGTACGTTAACATAATAGTTTCTTATGGATTCGCGTTTATCACTATAAATATAAACTAGGCAATTAGGCAAAGATTCAAGGTATTAGAAGTCTCAATTTAATAATATAATATTTTAATTTTATAGTTAATTGATCCAGCAAATAGAAAAGAATTGACTTTGAAACCATGTAGATATTAGCCAAATAACATCAGTAAACGTGGCAATTAAGAATTTGAATAAATCATGTGATACCTTGAATCAAGATGACACGAAGAGGCACTATTTTTCTGAAATAAGGCTTCGTTATTTCTTCTAAAATAAAAGCTTTTCGTGTTGATAACGTGTTATAAATTAAAGAGAAGTAGAGAACAATAGAAAGAACGAGAAAATAAATGTAGATTATTATGAGGGTGAAGACCTCTATTTATAAAGTACTAGATAGACTGTTAAAGTTTAGATATAATCATCATATATACATAGTAAATCTTATCTACAACACATGTACTAATTTGGTGATTTAATTCCACAATTTCACATATGAAATTAAATTCAAACTCGATTCCAAACTACAACTTAAATACTCGGCTTAGACTTTATTAACAACAGAAGTTAAAAATTAAAACAATTTGGATCATGTTAGTGTGCAGTGACGTCATACATTTGACTACTTTGAATAATACTAAAAGAACAAATGAAAAAGATGAATAAACAATAAAATGGAGATATAAAGGAAGCGTGGCGGCGAGTACACGTATATATGTCATCATGCGAGTGGTGGGTAAATTGATGGGATAAGTATTTGTGAGTGAGAGAGAGAGAAAGAGAGGGAGATAGGGGCTGAGATGGGGTCGAGTCAGATTCCAAGAGGACCAGCTCAACGTCAATTTCGGCGACTTTGGGCCGATTTTCTCCCAACTTTAAATTATAAAATTGGGCCTTAATGTGAATATGGGTCAATTTGTTTTTTATATTGTATAAAAACTCTTATAAAATGATATATAACGCTGTGCAGTTAAAATGGATGAATTACTACAGCAAAAGCAGGTATAGGAGATGGACGTCAAATCGCACAAAAAATAAATGGATATGAAATAAATGTTGGTTATAATATAGCTGAACCTTGGAAATGCGTACAAAATAATAACAAGTAATTGAAAATACAATAGAGATTGAGATACTAGATTACAATCGATTTTGTATCCAATAAGGCAGACAACTTTCTGGTATTCTGGGCAGAACGTCCGGGTTGAAGATTCTCCTGAGTATGAAATGACAAAATGAACAGACAAAGTTGAGTCGAGTTTCCTCTTTCCGCAAGACAGTATTGCCCCGGCTAGTGCTCACGGATTGGCAATCTGTCCCCAAAGATAAAACGACTTTCCTCCTTCCCTGTAGCAGCACCGCAAATTGGAAAGGCTCCGGCGAACTGAACCAAGGCACGAACTGGGCAGACACCGAACTATACTATAGATGCTCGTATGTATGTTATGCTGTGTATGTGTGTGTGATCTATATATGAAATGCTTGTAAGATGCATCTATATTTATATAGCAAAATCCACCATGTCAAGGGATTAAAGGCATTAAAGATCCACTCCACTACTTGCTCATTAAGAGCCATCACTTGAGACCTTTTAAGTTCTCCATTGAATGCTTCTAGGTCATCAAGACCTTTGAACTGCCAACAACTTGCAGCAGTTCAACAGTCACACGAGTCTACTTGCCCAGACACGATCCAAGTACTGGGTCAGGTAGTCTGGCAGTAATTGCATCCAGTTACTAAAATACCCCCAAACGTGACCAACTTAAAACGCACATTTCTCACTCATCGAAATTCGGTTTTGAGAATACGAACGTGGTCACAATAATTTAATCATGGTTAGACTAAAATATTAATTAGTCAAAATCAAATTTCCAACAATCCCCCACATGAGTGGAAATTGTGCATGCATGTATGCAAACTAAATGCCCAATTCGAAAGAAATAGCATTGCAGCAGAATAGGTAGCTTTTGGCTTTGAACCTTCCCTTGTCAAAACTATCGGGTACACCGGCAGACTAGTGGACATGATGCCTTGAACTATTCCTCCTTAGTGTGCACCAAGACAATAGTATCAACACAATACTATCTCAACCTTGTTCGTTCTCACGTTTGTATCCATTTCGGCCTTGGACACATCTTTGGATTCATAAGTACCCTCTGTGAAGCGGCCACACTTCTCACTTATATAGGTGATTCCTTTCCAAGTATCCTGTCATACTTATCGGCCCAAGAATCATTAAAAGTCATAAGACTTAACCTCACCACATTGACAGGTTTCAACACTTAACTTGCCTTCCAAAGGAATGGGTGAAGATATAATCTTCCAAGTGTTGCTATGCGAACTCTTATAGCTTAGTTGTCCCATTGAACCAAGTTTCTGGGATCTCCAGTCATCATGGTTGGGTTACCACTATAATTGTTCTAGTTGTGGATTTTTAATCCCATTCCCTCTAGCAACTTATTCATTCGATCTCTATTTAACCCTTTGGTTAGCGGATCCGCTAGATTATCCTCTGACTTAACATAACAAACAGAGATAATCCCACTTGAGATCAAATGTCTTATGATATTATGTCGACGACGTATGTGTCTCGACTTACCATTGCACATGTCACTCAGTGCCCTGCCAATAGCAAACTGATCGCCGAGTTAATCATGACAGTAGACACTGGCTTCTGCCAACATGGAATATCCTCAAGAAAGTGACGAAGCCACTCAGCTTCTTCACCAGCTTTGTCCAGAGCTATAAGCTTAGATTCCATGGTGGATCGGGCGATACATGTTTGCTTCGTGGACTTCCACGACACTGCTCCACCCCCAATAGTGAAAACATAACCACTAGTTGAGAATGAGTCTTTCGTATCCGATATCCAGTTTGCATCATTGTACCCTTCCAGCACAGGTGGATATCTAGTGTATCTCAGCCCCAAGTTGAGAGTATACTTTAAATATCTCAACACTCGTACTACAGCAGTCCAATGTTCTCTGCTTGGGTTGCTCGTGTACTTGCTCAACTTGGTAACTGGGCAGGCAAGATCAGGACACATATAGTTACTGATGTACATCAAGCATCCAATGATCTTTGCATACTCCTCTTGGGCAACAGGTTCACCTCTGTGCCTGCACAGATGCACATTGAGCTCTAATGGCGTTTTAGCTGGCATCTTATCATAGGCATTGAACTTCTTGAGCACCTTCTCAATGTAATGAGATTGTCTCAAGACAATTCCATCAGCCTTCTGCACAACTTTGATTCCAAGAATCACATCAGCTAAACCCATATCTTTCATGTCGAAGTTTCTCTTCAACATATGTTTCGTATCAACAATGAGTTGACGACTACTGCCCATTATCAGCATATCGTCTACATAAACGCAAACTATGACAAATGCATCAGCAGTGCCTTTAATGTACACACACTTGTCACACTCATTGATTTTGAAACCATTTGATAACATCGTGTTATCAAACTTCACATGCCATTGCTTTGGCGCTTGCTTTAGACCATACAACGACCGAACCAGTCTGCACACCTTGCTCTCCTGCCCAGGTGCCACAAACCCTTCGGGTTGGTCCATATAAATCTCTTCCTCTAGCTCACCATTTAGGAAGGCAGTCTTCACATCCATTTGATGGATCTCAAGATTGTGCAACGCAGCAATCGAGAGAAGCACTCGAATAGACGTGATCCTAGTCACAGGTGAGTAGGTATCGAAGAAGTCATCTTCCTCTCTTTGCCTAAAGCCCTTGGCTACTAGACGAGCTTTGTACTTATCAATAGTACCATCAGCTTTGAACTTTCTTTTAAGGATCCACTTGCATCCTAAGGGCTTACAACCTCTTGGGAGATCAGTTAACTCCCATGTATGATTCTGCATGATGGAGTCAATCTCACTATTGATAGCTTCCTTCCAGAACGCAGCGTCTGGGCTGGACAAAGCTTCTGCTATAGACTTTGGTTCATCATCTAACATATAGGTGATGAAATCTGGCCCAAACGTCTTAGTCGTTCTAGCTCTCTTGCTACGTCTTAGTTCAACATCATCTGCCCGATGAGAACTAGTAGCATCATCATGAGTTCTCTTCCCAGAACTTCCTTCTGCCCTATCCGGGCTCTTGCATGGATAAGCATTTTCAAAGAATATTGCATTCCTTGACTCTATCGTCATTCCTACATTCACATCGGGTATCTCCGACTTATGAATTAGGAAGCGATAAGCACTACTATTAAGTGCATATCCTATAAAGATACAGTCAATCGTTCTGGGAACGATCTTAACTTGTCTTGGACAGGGCACTTCAACCTTGGCCAGACACCCCACACTTTGAGGTATTTATATGACGGTTTACGTCCTTTCCACAATTCATAAGGGGTCACATCCTTACCCTTAAGTGGAATTTTGTTCAGAATATAGTTAGCTGTCAAGACAGCTTCCCCCCACATGTTCTGGGGCAGACCTGAACTTATCAACATAGCGTTCATCATCTCTTTCAGAGTACGGTTCTTGCGTTCAGCAATACCGTTTGATTGAGGCGAGTATGGAGCCGCCGTTTGATGTATTATGCCTGCCTGGGTACATAGCTCCTCAAACGGCGCTACATATTCACCATATCGATCACTTCAAATTGCTTTAATTCGGGTACTTAGCTGATTTTCAGCCTCAGTTTTGAAGTTCTTAAACGCTTCAATAGCTTCGTCTTTACTCCTTAAGAGGTAAAGATAACAGTACTTTATGCAGTCATCGATAAAAGTAATGAAATAATTTTTTCCACTTCTAGTTTGCACAAATTTCAAATCACACACATCTGTGTGGATCAACTCTAGAGGTTCTGTGCTTCTTTCAACAGAGTGAAATGGCAACTTGGCCAGTTTGGCCTCAACACAGATTTCACACTTCTTACGTGTGTCTACCTCTTTCAACTTTAGTAAATCCAAGTTTACTAATCGTTTTATATCATTTAGATTAACGTGTCCCAATCTAACATGCCATAGATCAGAGCACTCAGCCAAATAAGAAGAAGTAGAAACATTCTTATTCATATGTGCTCGGCGCACAACCATTACATTCATTTTGAAAAGTCCATCAGCAACATAACCTCTGCCTAGGAACTTTCCAGACTTGGTAAGTATAAACTTATCAGACTCAAAGACAAGCTTAAAACCATTCTTTACAAGAAGATAGCCCGAGACTAAGTTCTTGCGGATGTCTGGGACATGCAGTACATCCTTCAGCGTTAGCTCCTTCCCAGAGGATAACTTCAGAACCACAGTTCCGATTCCAGCCACTTCAGATGAAGCCTTATTGCCCATATGCAACTTTCTGCCTTCAACAATATTGTAGACAGAGAACGCACCCTTGTCCAGGCAGACGTGACAGGTAGCACCTGTGTTTACGAACCACTCCTTAGGGGTTTCAACATGATTTATTTCTGACACAACACAGGCCAGATTATCATTATTCAACTCATCGTGTTCAACAACATGAGCATGTTGGGGAGCTTTCTTCTTCTTGGGCTTTCTGCATTGGCTTGCCATGTGGCCATGCTTGCCACAGTTGTAGCATTTCCCATTAAACTTCCCTTTCACAGCCTTCTTGCCTTTGGCAGACTGGCCAGGGCGCTTTCTCTTGCTTGGACCACTACGTTCCAGCAAGTTAGCATTTTCATCGATCGAGACCCTCGGTCTTGGATCGGCTTTTCTGTTGTCTTTCTCAATCTTGAGTTTGACAATCAGATCCTCAAGAGTCATTTCCTTCTGCTTATGCTTCAGGTAACTCTTGAAGTCCTTCCACGAAGGAGGCAACTTCTCAATCACTAACGCAATAGTGAAGGCATCGGGAATATTCATCCCTTCTGCATGAACAGAGTGCACAACGAGTTGAAACTCTTGCACTTGTTCCATGACAGAACGACCATCTTGCATCTGGTAAGCCAGATACCTGGCCACAGCAAATTTCTTTGTTCCAGCGTCTTCAGTTTTGTACTTCTTTTCAAGAAGTTCCCACAGATCCTTGGTGTTGTTTGTATCTGCGTAGACAGAATACATGGCATCTTCCAGACTGTTCAAGATATAATTCTTGCACAGGAAGTCTTCATGACGCCATTGTTCATATGCATTCTTCTTGTTCTCATCCTTCTCATCAGCAGCAATGACTGGAGCCTGCTCTTTAACATATTTCGCCAGGCCAAGAGTAGTCAGGTAGAACATCATCTTCAATTGCCAAGTCCTAAAGTCAAGACCAACGAACTTGAATGGTTTTTCAGCTTGGACAGAACTCGGCAAGACCCTTGCCCCACCAGATTGGTTGTTGGAGGTTGAACCAGTGTTGGACGCCATTTCCAAAGCTTTAGTAGGTCAACTACTGTCTTGCGACTGTTGGTTATAATATAGCCGAAACTTGGAAATGCGTACAAAATAATAACAAGTAATTGAAAATACAATAGAGATTGAGATACTAGATTACAACCGATTTTGTATCCAATAGGGCAGACAACTTTCTGGTATTCTGGGCAGAACGTCCGGGTTGAAGATTCTCCTGGGTATGAAATGACAAAATGAACAGACAAAGTCGAGTCGAGTTTCCTCTTTCCGCAAGACAGTATTGCCCCGGCTAGTGCTCACGGATTGGCAATTTGTCCCCAAAGATAAAACGACTTTCCTCCTTCCCGGTAGCAGCACCGCAAACTGGAAAGGCTCCGGCGAACTGAACCAAGGCACGAACTGGGCAGACACCGAACTATACTATAGATGCTCGTATGTATGTTATGCTGTGTATGTGTGTTGTTGTGATCTATATATGAAATGCTTGTAAGAGGCATCTATATTTATATAGCAAAATCCACCATGTCAAGGGATTAAAGGCATTAAAGATCCACTCCACTACTTGCTCATTAAGAGCCATCACTTGAGACCTTTCAAGTTCTCCATTGGATGCTTCTAGGTCATCAAGACCTTTGAACTGCCAACAACTTGCAGGCAGCTCAACAGTCACACGAGTCTACTTGCCCAGACACGATCCAAGTACTGGGTCAGGTAGTCTGGTAGTAATTGCATCCAGTTACTAAAATGCCCCCAAACGTGACCAACTTAAAACGCACATTTCTCACTCATCGAAATTCGGTTTTGAGAATACGAACGTGGTCACAATAATTTAATCATGGTTAGACTAAAATATTAATTAGTCAAAACCAAATTTCCAACAATAAATTTATTCCAATCATATGTATAATATAGCATATCATAGTTTACTTTTACACGATATTCTCAATAAACAAAATTGATTCCCCATGTTATGTGGCTCCACATCATATAATTTTTATTTGTATTCAAATTTCATTTTCATATTATAGTAATATACATACTAATGTCTTTGTAATAAACTAAACCAATTAGTCCCTAAAATGCAGAATTATCGTATGCAGTCAGAAGCGGATCTAGGAACGGTAGATTTATCACTCCCCAAATTGTTTACAATTTTAGATTTTTTTGTTTTTAAAAAAAAATTTGTTATGCGTTTCCCATCCTCCAGTAATTTCATTGTCTGCTATTTACTGAAATTGCATATTAAGACTAAAAAAATGAAAACATCAGAATAACCGATCATATAATGTTAACATGTATGCCAGTTTAATGTTCCTTCACTGAAATTGCACATTTACGCTGCAAAAATTGTAGATGTTTGCTTTTGCTCCCTTGTATGTTGGAACGACCAATCATTTGATGTTAACATGTATATGTTACTTGAATATTTGTTATAATATACGAAACTTTTCTTTTATATTTCCTCTGCCTATTAAAGTTGTCAAGCATACATTTTTGGGTCGTCCTATTTTTTTGGGATTTACATCTTTATACAATTTTATATACAATTAGTATTTTTTTCTTAAAACTATGCTGAAAAAAAAAGAGAATTACGAGAGACTATAATGATTATTACAACCACTACTCAAAATGTTCACTAAATAAATGTTAATCATGCATACTTGCCTTCAAAGAAAGATCTTAATGTCCATGAGAGACGAAACACTAATAGGATAATGAAATGTAAAATTAGTTGTTTGTGAATTGTATACTTGAGATATAAGCAAATAAATGAAGCATTTTGAGCTGTTTATTTCTGACGAATTTGCTAGTGAATCTGATGGCATTGAGTGGGCCCGCGCGTGTCTTCTGGGCACGTGGCTACCAGCGTGGACGACAACCAACTTATTCAGAATCTCAACATTGCGAGAAAGAAGATTCGAAAGATTCAATTATTTATTCATTTCAAAGAATTACTCACTCCAAAACAATAGAGAATTAATTAACAATAAAATATTAACAATAAAATTTAAACGCCTCTTACTTGGTCTTACTTCATAAACCCGAAATCAAACCCTAGCAATTTCCCCTGTTTATTTCCTAGAACCCTAACCTTCCCTTCAACTTCATCCATGATTGCAAATATGGAGATGTACACAGCTTGTTTAAATCCTGCTCTCACATTCACCTTTTTCTCACAAGTTTATAATATAAACGTTAACCTTCTTCCACTTTTGATTCTCTTTCATTTTTTGTCTGATCATGGCGACGGAAAAAGGAGTTGTTATCGACAGCATGTCGACGTATTATATGCATGCCTCAGATAATCCCAGGCAAATATTCGTCACAGATTCGTTACATGATGGCAATTTCGTTGATTGGATCGACGAGATGGAGAAGCCTTGCGCGTCAAGAACAAGTTAGGTTTCGTTGATGGCTCTATAAAGGAACCTGCCAAGACGGATAAACTCTATGAACATTGGTCACGCTGCGACGCAATGGTACAAGGTTGGCTCGTTAGTTCGATGACGAAGGATGTGCGGGTGAGTGTGAAGAGAATTAAGACGGCAAGCGCACTATGGAGCGACTTGTGCGAACGATACGAGAAGGCTAATGCATCACAAGCCTTCGATTTACGACGACAAATTATGATCACAAGACAAGAGGGAGGTACTATTCCTTCCTATTATAATAAATTGCGTTCTTTATGGGATGAACTAGACACTCTTGATGTTGTACCCTCTTGTGACTATTATAAGTGTGGGAACGATAAGCGAATGAGAGAGCTCTTGAAACGGCAGTGCTTGTACGAGTTTCTCGTTGGATTAGATGATATTTACTCGGTAATTAAATCTAGAGTGTTGAGCACGGATCCAATGCCGACGATGGGAGCAGTTTATCATATGGTATTGGAGGAATAAAGTCATCGTCATGTCACGCACAATCGACATCCTCAAATAGATGTCTCGGCTTTTCAAACGAGTTCGCCACAAACTGCTGGGTTACAAGCATCTACGTCCGTTCGAGAATCTGGAATGTTTGAAGGCCTGCTGCAATGCAATTATTGCCAGCGTCTGGGACACACAAGAGAGAATTGTTATAAACTTATTGGTTATCCCACTGAAGGAGAAAAACGTGTGGGAAGAGAAGGAAATCAAGGTCGTGGTCACCGCGGCGGAGGAGGATTTCGTGGCTCGAGGCTGCCGGCGAAGATGGCTACTATCTTGAATTTAATAAGTCCCATAGTAGGCCTCACAGTGGAACAATATAACAAATTGCTTGAGTTTTTTGGTCCATCTAGTCAAGGAGGATTGGTGGACACTACTGCCAAGAATAGTGAGGGATCAACTAAAGCTCATATTGCTCTATCAATGCTCATGGAGGGTAATGATTCCTCCACTCGCCCTTGGGTCGTAGACTCTGGGGCAACAAACATATTTCTAGTAATATTAATCTTTTGCAGGAAGTACATTCACCAAGTGGTAATGAAGTCGTTAAAATTCCTAACGATGATGGAGTACCCGTTGAAGGAGTAGGAACGACTAAACTACTTAAAGACGTTACTCTTGATAACGTCTTACATTTTCCTAAGTTTCAATGCAACTTGTTGTCTTTGAGTCACTTGGCAAAAGATATTCAATGTGCATTCACGTTTTTCCCGGACTTTTGTGTATTGAAGAACTTGGCATCGAGGACTCTAATTGGAGCGGGTAAAGAGTGCAATGGTCTTTATTATATAGAGCCTATTCGGGTATGTGGTACTACATTAGCCGTAAAGAAAGATTCAAAGACTTGGCATCAACGGCTTGGCCACCTACCTCTTGATTTAATAAAGCGTATTAGTGGTATTCATGATGTTTCAGACAATTTCATTTGTGATTCTTGTCTTCGGGTAAAACAAACTCGAAACTCTTTTCCTCTTGGTTTTATTAAGACTACTGAGTGCTTTGAATTTCTGCATTGTGATATTTGGGGAGGTTATAAAGTTGAATCTTTTACTGGTGAACGATATTTTTTAACATTTGTTGATGATTGTAGTCGTGGCGTATGGGTTTTTATGCTTAAATCGAAGTTTGATGTGGGAAAAATTTTGATGGCTTTTTGCAATTTAGTTAAGACCCAGTTTGGTAAACATGTAAAAATGATTCTACAGATAACGGAAAAGAATTTCAAAGTACTGTGATGATGGAGTTTTATGCAAATAATGGAATTGTTTTTGAAATATCGTGTCCTAATACTCCTCAACAAAATGGTGTCGTTGAGCGTAAGCATCGTTATCTTCTTGAAGTAGCTAGTGCTTTGAGATTTCATAGTGGACTACCTATTGAGTTTTGGGAGGAGTGCATAATGACGGCAACTCATTTGATTAATCGCCTTCCTTCTAAGCTTCTCCATTACAAATCACCGTATGAATTGATATATGGTAAGCCACCTTCCTATGATAATTTGAGAGTTTTTGAATGTCTTGTTTATGCACACGACAATCATAAAGGACTTGACAAGTTTGCACCTCGTTCTCGTCCGTGTGTTTTCCTTGGATACCCAAGTTCATAGAAGGGCTATCGTGTTTACGACGTGGATACCGGTACTATATAAATTTCTCGAGATGTTCGATTTTTTGAGGATGTTTTTCCCTTAAAAAATGGTGTATCGTCCACTTCTACATGGGAATCCTCACGTGATTTATGGGCTGGGAGTCGATTTGGCCTCTTGCCTTTGATGATGACAATCCACAAGACGACATTGGTCCACAAGAATAACACATTTCAGCCCAATTCATTTCCGATGAGCAGGATGATCCAACTGGGTCTCATTTGCCGCCTAATTCTCCTCAGCCCAGAACTACCGTTGATCCCAATACATCTTCTCAAGTCTAGTCCACTTCATCCCATGCTAAGAATGATACAATTCCTACTGGGTCACTCGTGCATGAACATCTATCAGACACCAATAACTCTAATGATCCTCGTCAGAGTTCCCGTTTTCGGTGACAACCAACTTATTTGCATGATTATACCGTGGCTCTTCCTCCATCTCTTGACCATTTGCACTCTACTCCAACCACCGAGTCCTAGACGGTACATCTTATCTCTAATCACATTTCTTATCACCATTTTTCTTCTTCTCATCGTGGTTATCTTGCGGCCATCTCCTCTCACAATGAGCCTAAGTTTTTCCAGCAGGCTGTCACAAATTCGGCATGGTGTGATGCTATCCGGAAAGAGATCAAAGCTTTGGAAGAAAATGGTACATGGGAGCTTGTATCTTTCCTCTCGGGAAGCACATTGTGGATTCCATAACGATTGAATGTTACAAGGCCTAATGTTATAAGCCTAATGGATAGATTGAATGTTACAAGGCCCGCTTAGTTGCTAAAGGGTTTACATAAGTGGAAGTACTGAATTTTCATGAAACTTTTGCTCCGGTTGCTAAGTTGGTTACCGTACGTACAATTTTATCTATCGCAGCCAAGCAACGATGGCATGTTCACCAGCTTGATGTCAATAACGCTTTCCTACATGATGATCTATCTGAGGATGTGTATATGACAATTCCGCAGGGACTTGCTCGAAAGGGGGAGACTCGAGTATGCAAATTGAAGAAATCACTTTATGGACTTCGTCAAGCTTCTCGCAATTGGTACCAGAAATTCACTGCGGCTCTTCAAGCCATTGGCTTTCGACAATCCAAGGCTGATTATTCCCTCTACATATATGAGAAGGGTTCGGCTTATCTTGTAGCCTTAAAACATGTTGATGATGTTATACTTGCAGGTACAGATCCTGAGCAAATCAAGGCCACAAAGGAATATTTGCACAATCAATTCAGCATTAAAGATCTTGGCCCACTCAAATATTTTTTGGAAATAGAAGTAGCACGGTCTCCTGCCGGTTTTATGTTATGTCAAAGAAAATACACTCTTGACATCCTTAAAGAAAGTGGGATGCAAGGATCGAAACCCATCGCTTTTCCGATGGAGCAAAATGCTCGTTTTGACAATAATAAAGAATTAAAGATGGAGAAAAGGTTGATGCGGGTCAATACAGGCGCCTTCTTGGATGATTACAATACTTAATCGTTACTCGTCCTAACATTTCATATGTTGTGAATGTGTTGAGTCAATTCATTAGTTGTCCACGACGTCGTCATCTCGATGCTATTTTTAGAGTACTTCGGTACTTGAAAGGGAGTCCTGGTCAGGATATTTTCTTACCCGTAGAAGGAGAATTAATGTTGGAAGCCTATTGTGATGCTGATTGGGGAGGATGTCCACTCACTCGAAGATCACGAACTGGTTATTTCATTACACTCGGAGGAGCTCCTATTTCTTGGCGAACTAAGAAGCAAACGATAGTTGCACGTTCCTCTGCAGAAGCTGAATATCGAGCTATGGCCGCTACTGTGAGTGAGATATTGTGGCTAAGGTGGTTCCTAAAGGATCTCAAAGTTGTGATTATGTCTCCTACACAACTGTTTTGTGATAATCAAGATGCTAGACACATTGCGGCAAATCTCGTTTTTCATGAACGCACAAAATATGTAGAGATGGATTGTTATTTCGTTCGCGAACTAGTGGAGTCTAAAGGTATAATTACTCTACCAGTTTATTCGCAACTGCAACTTGCAGATATATTTACTAAAGCTTTGGGAAGTGAACGTTTTCTCTTATTACTTGGCAAGATGGGTGTTCGTTATCTACACACACCATCTTGAGGAGGAGTGTTGGAGATATTATCAGGATATCATCAAAATATAATCGGCGCAAGATAATATATTTTTGATTATCCTTGATATTTGTTGTTATAATATTTGTATCGTACAGGGCTTTATTTCCTTTTTAGGGTTAGGGTTTTCTCTCTGTTGTATATATACGCTGGTTTTGATCAATGATAACATATACTTCCGCATAATCTTTCTGCGCCTCTTTTGTTTTTATCACAGCTCGAGGCATTTTGAATCCTCCTCCGATCCAGCCGAAGCTTCTCGCTCCTAATTGAAGTCATTCCTTTGACTGCAAAACTCAGCTTCCTTCCGTGCTCAAGCACATCCGCTCCCACTCTGGTTAGTTTTACTTATTTTTATTATTTACCATTTTTATCGTATGGCTTAGATTAGTTGAACTGCTAATTTTACCAGTTGCGAACAACTAAGATCATCGTTTTTATTTCAGTTAAATATCTTCAAATGTGTTGTTTTTGTTATTATTCTGTCTGAGCTTTGGAGTGTTTCTCGGTTTGTAGATTGCTGTTTTCCAGAATTTTGGAATTCATGTTTAGTTTGCTATTGTTATTGTTTTTGTTGAGGTAAATCTATTTCGTGACTTTTTATGAGTATTTTGTCCGCGTGCGCGAGTATTTCTGTGAGTAGAGTAGCGCCTATTAACCATTTATTTTTAATTTAATCTGGTTGAAGAATTTCTCGTTTGTCAATTTACTGAATTATGTTCTTCTCTTCCCCTTTTATAGTAATACTCCTACAATTGGTTGCTAAAACAGGATTGAGATATCGTATCAATTCATCTTGGAGGACATCTGAGAGAACTCCTCATGACTCGGACGAACCTGACCCTAGCGGTGAGATAGGTGTGGAAAAAACTAGCATTGACGAAAAGAAAGAAGATTACGATAGCCAGCCAAATGAATCACCACAAGAGTCTTCTTTGTTTGATAATCTGCAGTTTTTGGAGGACTTTGATATAAAGGTACTTCTTTTAATCCTTTATGGTACTTGCGGTACATGCGTCTTCTAGATTCATTACTAATAAATTTGTGTGAGAGTTGTGTATGCAATCAAGGTATATACTACTTGAGTTCCTATCCGCTTAATCGTCTCTATGGATATTTCTTGTAAGCTGAAATGTTGACAAGAAGAACTTGGTAGCTATTATGAGTTATTTCAATTCTTTGAGAGCTCTTGAATGCTTGATGAAACATTGACTATCATGTTAATGCTGAGCGGTTACCTGAGCAACCTTTGTTATAATGGTCTCCTTTTTCTGAGCCATCCTTGTTTCTGAAGAATGACAGAAAAAGATGTGGATAATATGCAGAAGAGTTTCGTGTGTTTGATCTTATCTTTAAACGTCTTGCTTGCTTCAAATAGAGTTCTGATGGTAGTAAAACTATATCTGATTTGAGTCTCATCAGTGTCCTATTTCAATTTGATTATAAGGACTCATATTCAGTTCTTGCGTTTGGTGGTGGTGGTGCCATCGTGCGTGCTTTGGCTAGCAGCATCTGTCGTTGGAGCCATTGATTCCGTCCCCCTGGATATACACCTTTCATTGATCCAAGCTGACAAAACATACACTAACTGCAATGCAAATTTGTTTAATCAAGTTTCCGAAATTGTTGGAACTCGTTGGCCTTGGCTACAAGATATGGTTCAGCTCTCGCTATCTACTCTTCAAGGTCAGCATCCTAACTAGTTTCTTAAATAAATATGCATTCCTTCACTTGTGTTGATCTAAATTGGTCCGGTCGTCTCAATTTGCAGGGATGAGTTGGTCGCTAGAATTGAACAGATTAAGCAGGAGGTGATTGGTTCGTGTTGGGGCGCAGTGAGATTAATTAGAATAAAAGAGGACTATTGAATGTCCCATTGGGATGGCATAGCGGTGAAGGTGGGTGGTCCGGGTTCAATTCCCACTGGACACGCTATGTGTGAGCCTGTCACCCTGTCACATTAAGGGTGGTTTAACTCTTCTGTGTGGTTTGCAGGCTATTGCATATGAGCGAGGTTTATCATGTGCGCACCAAAGGTAGCGGTTGCGGGTTCCTCGTCAACAAAAAAAAAACAGAGGACTATTGAATTATTAAGCCACACAAAGTAAATAGTCGAGTAAGTATGAATGAATTGCACCGACCATGCTTAAAACTACTATGGGATCGGGGTCTTAGTGACCACACAAAAAACCACCACAATGAGGATCGCAACAATCACTTTTAAGTCCACCTTTCTCAGATACAATTTACTATAGTAATTTAATAATGCAATATATAGCAACTAATATTCTCAGAACAATAACTGGACTAAATCAATAAATAAATGACACCGGGAATTTATTTTGTTCACTCTTTTAAGGCTACGTCCACGGGAACAACAACTTCGAGTATTTCTTAGGGTTGCAATAAAATAGAGACACTCAATGTTACTAACACCTCACTATTTTGCACTCACAAGAACTCATTTCTTAGAGTAAAATTTTTACCCTAACACTCTCCTGCTAGCACAAGTAAAGAGAATTCTTCTTTACAAACCCATAAGAAGAAGTACAAACATGAAGAGAAATGCAAAGAGAGAGAATGAGATTGTCGAGGGAATACCAAAAAAAAATGAATATGAATGCATGTCTTTTATGATCAAGTTATACTATTCCCACATCCCAGAAACTTTGAAAATTTGATGCTCATATTTATTGCAACCTATGGTCATTCCTACTTTCTTAGATTGGGCGGCTAGGCTAGTGCCTCAAATGGAGGTTAGACTCAACAGTTCGAAGGATAATTAATAATGATCCGAGCCTAACATTCTAGATCTACCTCAGTGAATCTTGAACGATGCGGATCGAAGTGTGCTAAACTGAAATTGAACTTTAAGGGCATCTACATCGTAATTCTGTTTGTGACGTTGGAAGAAGTTCGCAAATTGTTCAAGGATTTATGAAACCAGTTGATGATGATGAATAAGTGTAGTCAAGAATTATACCGTCTATATAAAGGGTTGGTTTTTTGTAGTATTTTCATACGAGGGAATGAGAATAAAAGCGAAAGTGGTGCTTTTGCCTTTTAGAATTGAATCAAAATTATTTTGCCTTCTACCAATACTCTTTGTTTTCAACAATATTTCTCTCTCCAAACATAACCATGCGTTGAAATGGTACTAATTAAAGGAGTAAATTGGTCACGACACAAAGATTAGGTAAGTGTTAGTTGTATTAGAATTAAGACAATTAAATTAACATGGGACCATTTAATTCCAACGTTTAACCCGGCAGGTTTCATCTGTGAGACTGCAGGGAACACATTTTTGACAAATCAAAGTTAACTCGGCTCATTTGGAGGTGGCATGACGATGAACTGAGTTGACTCGTGATAAAAATAAAATAAAATCCGAATTCAACAAGTATCTTTAGATGGAATTTATGGCACAATTTTTTTTTTTTTCTTAATTTATGATTATAATATATCATGAATGTCTACTAATTAAACAATTATTGTTTGAGGTGATCTAATTGGATCATCTAAAACAATATAATCTTTTTTTTTTCAAAAATAAAAAAATAAATAATGTGGTTCTTCTTCTTCAACATCCTCCTCAGTTACTTTCAAAAATCTTTGAACAATTTGCGAACTTGTTCCAGTGTCACGAACAGAACAACGGTGAACGGGCCTTGCCGCGAAATCGTCGGAATGAACCCTTTGTACAGCGCCAACGGCCCCTCCGCCTTAATCGTCTTCACCGCGCAGTCCAGTGCGCCGCTGTACGGCGCCGCCTTCCCCGTCTCCACCTTCATGTTCATCACACGTGTCTTGATCACGTCCACCGGATTCGACGCGACCGCCGCCACGAACCCTGCCGCGAAACTGGCCGTCACGTGGGTTCCCAGCCCGTCCTTCATCAAATCCTTCTCCAGAATCGTCTCCTTGAACTGGTCGTACGACGCCAGCTGCGACGCCGTCACCAGCATCGCGCGGTTCACCGTAAGGGATGATCCGCGCCACAGGCTAGCGAGGCCCTCGCTCTTGCTCATTTGGGAAATCGCGTCCACCACGCTCTTGTAGTTGCGGCGCTGCTCGATTGGGAGGCGGCCGTCCGCCTGCATTCTAACCATGGCTAAGTCGGCTGGGTTTCCCACGGCGGCGCCGACGGCACCTGCAATTAGACCGGCGGCGATCTTCCTCGTCAAGGGCATGCTGTTGGTGTTGGGATCAGACCATTTATTCTTGAGGATCTCGTAGAGACCCATCCTGGTGGTGGAGTATAGAGTCTGGCGAAGGACGGTGGCGGAGACGCCGGAGAATAGCGCCGCGGCGCCGTCGTGCTGGACGATCCGGACTCCGACGGAGATAGGTCCGACGCGGGGAGGAGGAGGGATGTGGACCGCGTGGGTGCCGGTGGATTGGAGAGCGACGGCGGCGGTGGAGGCGAGCCGCCCCTCGCCCTGCAGTTGCATCCTGACCTTGATTAAATCGAGAGGGTGGGTGCTGCAACCGGCGACGATCGAAGCAACACCACCTTCTGCAAATCCCTTCAATCCCATTTTTTCAATTATTTTAAAAAAATCGGAAAAGCTGAATCGGAAGGTTTAAGGAATTGAAACTATGTCGGAAGGAAAGGGCTGAGATTAGCAAGGAAGCATATGATGTGAGAGAGAATTAGTGTAAGAAATTAGTCAGTGATGATTTTGAGTTAATTTGCAAAGATCGATATATATAGGGAGAGAGAGAGAGAGAGAGGAATGAAAGTGGGAGGAAAGAGAAAGGGTACGTGAATTTGTGCAGACCGAAGAGCCTCCTACTTTTACGCGCTTTTGCTGTAACTTTTGATTATTCGAGATGCCAGCTTCACTCGTTTGACATTGTCGTCTTGTATGGACTGTATGGTGAATTTTATTGCTTGATTTTTTATAATTTCTCATTATTACTTTTACTGCTTTGAATTCTGATGTGATGTAAATTAGCTGAGTTTCATGAATGATTTTTATGATATAATGATTAATCATTTGTAGTTACGATGTGTTTTTTATAATGTATAGTAATTTATTGTATGACTTCTCACAAAATCCGAAAAACGGCAAAAATAATCCCGTGATGACTATTATACGTGAAGATGAGCCAAGAGGTCAATTACTAGTCAAGTAAAATATACCTTTTGGAAATTTTAGTTGTTGTAATTTTTGGAAGTAAAAGACTTTTGAATTTGGGATGTATGCGGGGCCCGGCCAACCTAATTGGAATTCCAAGTTGTATTAAATGACATCATAGCATTCTTCACTAAATGCACCACGTTGTAATTCCAGAATGACAAAAAGTTGTGTACACCATATTGCACATGCAACATTATCCAATTATTCAATCTTGATCCGTTTTGATCCGTATTTGATCTGTTGACTCGCTTTGACCCGTGTTGACCTGCTGATGTCAGCATGACATCATTAATCATTTTTTTATTTAAATTTTTTTAATTATTTTTTTATTTTTTACGTTATTTATTCTCTTTTTTTAAGAACGAGCGTGTCACTCTTTGCATACGGAAGTGTCAATCGTAACAAACAAAAGTGTCAATCGCAACAAACAAATTTTTTTTAAATTAATTTTTTTTCCCCTTTTTTTTGTTTTTTTTTAACGTTTTTCCCATTTATTTTAAGGATGGGCGTGTCACTCTTTGCATACGAAAGTATCAATTGTAACAAACAAAAGTGTCAATCGTAACAAACAAATTTTTTTATTTTTTTTCGATTTTTTTGATAAGTAAGACGTGTCATTTGTAATGAATAAATATGTCATTTATTTTTTATCCAAAGTGTCAATCATAACAAACAAAAAAATCATTTGTATTTGAATAAAGTATCATTTATTGACTATCAATTATTTTTGAAAAAAATGCGATTTGTTTCGAAAAAAAGTGTCATTTGTTTATGAAAAAAGTATCATCTATGATGTTTGTGTCAATCATGACAAAATCAAGTGTCAATGATGAGCAGAATGTCTGTTTAGGCCATAATTCATAATAGATAGCAGAGTGTCAATTGTCACTGTTGTGCGTATCACTCATGACAAAAGAATGTGTCAATGATGAGCAGAGTGTCTGTTTAAACCATAATTCACAGTAGAGAGTAGAGTGTCAATTGTCTCTGTTGTGCGTATCAGTTATGATAACAGAGCGTGTCAATGATGAGTAGAGTGTCACTTTAATCCAATAATCACACAATAAAATATGAAGCATAATAACGAGAAATGTTGCCCAAAGTGTCAATCGTAATAAACAAAAGTATCAATTATAATTAAGAAAAGTGTCACTTTAATATCATACGAAACCATCGTTCAATTATTTAGTCAATACCAAAAAGAAATAAGGAAAAAAAAGGAGCATTTTCATACCAAAAACTATCATCTGACTAGACTCAATTCGATCAAACGTTTCATGCAATTGATTCGATATGGAACAGGCGTACAGAAGGAGTTTGCGAGGAGAGAGATAGAGAGGGAGAGAGAGAGAGAGAGAGAGAGAGAGAGAGAGAGAGAGAGAGAGAGAGAGAGAGAGAGAGAGAGAGAGAGAGAGAGCTGGTTTTCTCAAGGAGGAGAAGAGGTTGAGTCTGTTGAGTAATTTGTTCTGCAAGTGGGGCAAGAAGAGTGCGAAATCAGCCATTTCTGAATGCAATTGAGGTGGAAGCCATGGTTGCATTTATCTAGAACTGTGATTTTCTCTCCAACGGCGAAATTCGACAAGCATATTATGCACTCCGTCTCCGCCCCGTCAAGTTTTACCCCCTCCGCATAAATAAGAGTAGGTATTTCGGGCATTTCCTCTGCGCGGCCGCTGTCGTGCCCTACCTTCTGGTCCTCGACGTCTTCGCGGCGTCTCCCTCTGCAATGTAGGCGCACGATGTAGCGAATCGCGGTGTTGAACGCTAGAGCGCACTCGGGGCGAAGAAGAGGACGACGATGATTAAGGCCATGTTCTCTTTGAAATCTTTGGAACTGGAGTACGGCCACCAGGGGCATTTTTGGGCGTCGCAGTTATCCGGAGGCGAATGAGGCGGCGCTGTCGCTTTGAAGGCGGCAGGGAGAAGGAGGGGGGAGGGGAGGGTTTAAATTTTAATTTTTTTATTTAAATTTTGGACCGGGTCAAATCCGGATTAAATTGGGTCAAAATTAATAAATTGGATCATGTTGCATGTGCAACGTGATGCACCCTAATCCATCTCTTCCAGAATTAATGAAACCGACTAGAAACGACGCATAAGGGAAATTAGTCGGAGTCTCGGAGATTGAGAAAATATCAACATTATTTTAATAATTCGGCCTAATCACTATGGAATTTGACTCTTTGCCTAACTTTTCTTCATTTTCTAAGACTAAAAATCGAAATGTAATGTTATATTCTCTCTGTCCCCATTTTTATATGTCCATTTGTTTTTCAGATAGAATAAGAAAAAATTTAATAATATAAAAGTTAAATAAATATTGTTATTGGAATTTAAGTAAATTAAAATAAATTATTAAAAAGTTAATGTCACAATTGTGGTTGCTATTATAAAAATTGGATAAAATAGTTTTTTTTATATTATCATATTAATTAGATCTATTAAAGTTGGTGAAAGATTTAGTTAGATACAAAAAAATTGTTAATATGCATATAGATTTGGGACAGACGAAAAAGGAAAATAGGCATATATATTTGCGACGAAGAGAGTATTATTTTTTGCAACAGGTAAACCACGAGGGAGCTTGTATTGTGTTTCACCATATTTAAGTGAAAGGGTGGTTTGCACCAATTTGCAAATGACCACCTAAATACCCAACTAATCCAATCATTCTAATATTTAATTAATTTATTTCTCCTTTTTATACTTTCTTTTACTTTCAACTCAACCATCTCTATTTTTAATCATGTATCCTTAACCACCCCCAACCAAGCCCCGCCAACTATACTTTTTATATACTCCACCCGTCCCGCTATTTGTGGCTACATTCTTTTTAGCGCGGAATTAAGAAAATAAATGATAAAGTATGAGAGAGAAATGTAGATGATAAAGTATAACTAAAATAATGAGAGAGTAGAATAGAGAATATAATAAAGTAGGAGAGAGAAGATGATATAGTAGGAGAGATGATGATAATTATTTACCAAATTAGGAAAGTGACCACTTTTAATGGGATGTCCAATCAGTAAAGGTGGCCATTATTCTAATAATAGGACGGAGATGGAGTATTTCAATCAAGAAGTGGAAGATAACATTTATTGCAAATCATATCATTCATTTCTTGAATATAGCGTAACATTATTGGTGAATGTGGATTGCCAGCAATACGGCTTTGAAAGCATTACAACAAAATTGTTGCACTGTTTTGAAGAAATCAAACATTACTGCATCGATCACATGTTATTCATTTATTGAAGAAAGTGAGTGAAAGCTAACATTTATAGTTAGTGTAGCATTATTGGAAGATAGTGAAGAAAGTGAGTAGAAGATAGCATTTATTGCATTAAAATGCATGTCACGTTTATGATAGTATTTTGTGAGTCAGTCATTTCTTAAATATAGTGTAACATTATTGGTGAAGATAGTGGAATGCCAGTAATACGACTTTGAAAGCATTACGACAAAAATTGGTGCACTATTTGAACAAATCAAACATTACAGCATCAATCACATGTCATTCATTTATTGCAAATAGTGTAACATTATTGGAAGATAGTGGAATGCCAGTCAATTATTGTATTAAAATGAATGTCACATTTCTGATAGTATTTTGTCAGTCATTCATTTCTTGAATATAGTGTAACATTATTGGTGAAGATAGTGGAATGTCAGCAATACAACTTTGAAAGCATTACGACAAATTTAGTGTATTATCTTGAATAAATCACAAGCCATTCATTGATTGCAAATAGTATAGCACTATTTCTAAATAGTGTAGCCTTTATTGCAAATAATGAATCATTATCTTGAAGAGAATGTACCATCGATCAATTGATAGTAGATAGATTGTAAAAGTTGAAGACTTTAATTTTATTCAATTGAAAATAACATTACAATACAACATACTGATAACACACTAGAATATAAACACACTAGAATCTAACACACTAGAAAGATAACACTCCAGTACTTATACCACAATAGAAAAACAACATACTTAAAATTTCTACTCATCAGTTGATATTAATTATTAAATAATTGGGCATTATATGGTTCTTCAATGCCTCTTCTGCTGGAGTTAATTCTCCTTTAACCATCAATGCATTTAGTATCACCACCTTCTCCTTCCGGTCCATCTCTTCTTGACGTGCCTCATGGTCTAAGCCACGGTGATCAAGCTCATTTTCACTCGTGATCCTAAGACCATGAAGTTCAGTAGTGAAATCATCCGAGATTATTGAAGATGCAGATGCAACTCCTTTGCCTTTGTTTTTAGCAGCAGCTTTAGCGGTGTCTCTCCCTATAGGACGAGGTATTGATGCAGAAGCACCACCTGTAGGAGTTTCTGGAGTGTCATCTTCATTAGTTCTTGTTCTTTTGGAACTACCAAGACTTTCATAAGCATTGACATCATTGTTAGGATTTTTGGAAATACGACATATTGTCTCTAAATTCAACTCCCATCTTGGATTACCTCGCGGTGAGCAAACTCTTTTTCGTAAATCGTTTGTGCTTCCTTTTCAATATCCTCGTTCGACATCCCGCTCCCTCTACGAGCATACGCCTCCTTATATGCACCGATCCACTTCATAACGTTCAGAGATAAATCTTATCTTATTGAATCTCATACCCAACAATTCCCCCTATTTGATGATGCCAAAACCTTTACAACACAATTCTCTCAAACCATAGATCAGAGATAAATTAGCTAAAAACTAAGGGAAGAACACACAGAAAGATAAGCAATAATGGTGTGTGTTTTCTGATCACTGAGGTGATCAGTAGTGTTGAAAGATAAGAACAACCATGTGACAATGAGTAGTTGTCTTAGGCCAAAAAGAGATAGAATTTCATATATGGTGAAGAATTGCAAGTACATTGAAATTCTATTCTATCAGAGCTATAAGGAGAAAAAAAAAAAGAGTCAGCTTGTCTTCCTGAACTTCTGCAATATGGCCTTGAAGTCAGCTGATGTTTTCTCCAGTAGATCAAGTCTGTATGATGAGTAGACTCTGCTCCTCAACTTCTTGATCTTTTCTATATCCTCTGGGTCACTCAGTACAAGCCTCTTCTTCATCATGGCGAATTTTATATCATCCTCGATCTCCTTTGTGCATATGTTCCCTTATAAAGTGCAAGGAGGAGGGAGATTTCTGAATTTAGGTGCCTTGAGAGGGGGACCTGATTGTTCGAGAGTGGTCAGAATTTCTGCATATACTTTTGGGTTTGAGATCATCAAGAATTCTCTGAAGGCTTTGTCAGGATCTGATGACTCATTCATTGTTTTCCAGATATAGCAGCTCTTGATAAAGTTGTTGGTCCAGAGACGAACCTCAGGTGTGGGGGGGGGGGGAGTGAATACACTTGAGTGCAAATTTCAAACTCAAACGCGAAAGTCAGTCAAGCTAAATGTTGCTATTGAACAAGTTTACTGAACTAGTCCGTTGGCCAAATAAACTTTCTAGGTCATGTGGGCAGAGATAACCTTCTACTGACTCTATCTAATAACTTTAGTCAGTGAACAGAAGTCCAGTATTGGATTTTGTGTGCGGAAGTGTAGGCCCAAAAATATGTTCGTCTTAGTTTGAAAAACCCTTTTTATGCTGATTGTTTAAAATCAGTTTTATGCAATATAAACAGTAAACAATGCAACAATTAAAATTGACACGGAATTTTTAAAGTGGTTCGGATATACAGGATCCTATGTCTACTGTCCTGAACTAAGCAGAAGTGTTTGTATTAATTATACTGAGCAAGTCTCAGCTGATCTGTTCACTGGACAGATTCGTTCTTGTTTGCTTATACTGAGCAAGTCTTAGTTAATCTGTACGCTGGACAGATATCTACTTATAGTCGTAGTGACTTTACAATTTCAACCGTGAAGGTTGTGGTTTCTCCAACAATGAAGGAATTCTTACAATAAAAATAGTTCAGAAAGTTGAAATCCTTCGAGTTTTCTAAGCTAATGATTTTACAATAAGCTTGTTTAGTCTAGAAAAAGGGAACGGATTAAACTCTAGAGTTAAGAACTAGAAGGATTATCTCTGAATACAAGTTCTTCGCTGGAAAAGACTTTGAGTTTGCTAGAGTATTTGATCGCTTGAATGCTTGTGTTCCCGTATGTGCCGTTTGTGCTTCTCTGCATGAAGTCTCTTATCTATTTATAGCCTTGACGTATGAATAGATCCATTGGAGGGAGTTTAGTCACGTGTCAAAAACGACAAGGAAAACGGCCATCTTCATTTTGAATGATACTATAGAGATTCTCTCTTTTTTACAGTGCTGGCGGCTTCTCATTGGTCGAGGTTAAACGAGTAGATGAGGGTTGTTCAAACTCCAATACCATACTTAGTTGACTTCCTCTGATTCATCGGACCTTTTGCTAAATAATCTCGTATTCCATTCTTTTGAGATATCAGCTAATGGCTCGAATCCCTGTGCAAATTCAGTGGGTTGTAACTGTCCCAACTGAGTTGTTGATGCTGAGTTCTTCGGCTTACATCAGATGATCTACTGAACCCTATCAGCTACTGAACTCTAGCTAGCCTACTGAGTACCTAACATGCTGAACTCAACTAAGCTATTACATTATATAAGGTTCATCATTCAGCTAGGGTTTTGGGATCTTCAAATTTTATCAAACTGGATCGCATCCCAACAATTTCTCCCTATTTGATGATGCCAAAACCTTTTACGTCAAACTTCTATAAATCAATGCTATACAGCAGACAAGGACAATATCCTTCCCCTTAGCTGAAAATATCCTCCTATCCATCTATGCTAAGAAGATATCAAATCTAGCTTAGCTAAACACGAGGAACAACACAGATATAGATAACAAGTCTGTGTGTGTCCTGGTCACAAAGGTGATCAGTAGTGTTGAAACATAAAACATAGCCAGATGACAATGAGTGATTGCCGAAGGCGAAATAACAGAATTTTATATATGATCAAGAGATTACAGGTACATAAATTATATCCAATCTAGACTAAGAGCTATCAGAGCTACAAGAGGAAAAACAGAGCAAAGAAACAAAGATAAGAAAATCAGTTGGGATTCTTGAATTGTTGTAGTCGCGCCTTAAAGTCAGCACATTTCTTTTCTGGAGGTTCAACTCCATAGGCTCTGTAGACTCTCCTTCTGAGCTTCCTGATCACTTCTTGGTCTTCAGCATCTCTGACATCTAGTCCCTTTCTCGCAACGGCATATCCGATCTCTTCCACAATTTCCTTGGTGTAGACATTACCATCAAGAGTACAATTAGGAGGGAGAGTCCTGAATTCTGGTGCCTTGAGAATTTTATTTGACTGTTGGAGAGCGATCTGAATTTCAGAATAGACATCCGGGTCTGAAATCATCAAGAATTATTTAAAGAGCTTGTCTGGCTCAGATGGATCAACTACTGTCTGCCAGATGTAGAAACTCTGGATAAAATCGACCTTGATCAGCTCCCGCTTCTGATTGATTTTCCAAGGGACCCACGTGTCCACCCTTGGATAGAGAATGATTTTGATGTTGTTACCCTGAGGTCTGCGTCTGAAGAATATAGACGTAGTAGGGATGCTCCTGTCCTTCTCATGTATTCTTTCTCTTGCCTCTTTCTTAGTCCTCTGTCTGAGGGTCTCAAGATCTATTAATCTCAATCTCTCCTTAGCAGCTTGAATTTGGCGAGCCTCAGTAGTCATGTCCAAGCTTCTCTCGCAGACATCCCATATCTCCTTCATCTCAGTTTCTTGTTCCTTTGAAAGTTTAGTGGAGTGGATAGTCTGCTGAGCTTCTGAGTCTTCTGGTCTTGCTTCTGAGTCACAAGGTCTAGCTGACTTGGACATAAAAGCTTCGGGCTTCTCAGTAGATTGGGACTTTGAGGTCTGAGCGGCAGTTTTGGATTGCCTGGGCACTACAGATCTAGTTCTGGTAAGCACTGGAGATCTGATCTGTATGCCTTTCTTAGCCTTTGTCTTCTTTCCTTCTTCTTGTTCTTGTAGTTCTCGCGCAAGCTTTTCGTCATATGCGATCTGCTAATCTGGCGTTCTGAGCTAAAGTTTTTTAGCTTTGGGTGGACTAGGAGAAGCTAAGGCTTTTCCTTTACCTTTAGCAGCTGGCCTGACTGGCTCATCTTCAATCAGTTCTTCAAAGAACTGATTCACTTCAGTTACTGCCTCGTCAGTTGGCTCTCCTGAGCCTTTTCCCTTTTCTCTCCTTCACCCTTTTTCTCTACCTCTTTGCTTGGTCCTGCCTCTTCAGCTTTTAGTAAGGTCAGTAGGTGTTTCCTCCTACTTCCTTCCCCCTTTTTCGCATCATCCAATTGATTTACCAAGGCAGTGACCTTCGCAGTAAGGTCAGCTACTGAGAGGCTGATAAATTCGAGCTTAGCTCCAACATCCCCTGCGGCATCAGTATACTTTGTCCATCGCTTATCATGCTCTGACTGAACGGCTTTGAGTATATCAGATTTGGAAGCTTCAGCCCGTCCTAGGAATGTTTCAACCAAGTCAGTAGTTTCTTACTTGATCGCTTGGCCGCCGTGAGCTTGTTCCACAATTGCTTTGGCAACACTTTCAATGGTGAGCTTGTTATGCTCTTCTAAGGCCTTGAGGACATGATCCAGTGCAGAGGCCATTTTATGAGAAAATGAATCGGCCTGAGACTGCAGGATTGTCTGAAACTAAGTCGTCAGATCAGTCCTCTGTGCGTCAAGTGCTCGGCTGAGGATCTCGTCAGTATTAAGAGTAGTGGGTGTACTGATCCTCTGCACTTCAAATGTCAAGTTACCTAGTTCCAGGGTCTGAGCCTCAGAGAATCGGCTCCATTTAGAGTTCACGTCTTGAGCGAGTAAACAATTTTTATGACCTTGTCGCTTAAGGCACTTGTTGATCGATGCCACATTTAAGTCTTTGATCTCAGAAGCTTGATATCTGGACTGCTTAGGCTTAGGCTGAGAAGTAGACGGCATAGAGATGATTGCACCTGATGACAGCAGTGTAGGTGGTGAGTCATCATCTCAGGGAGATTTTCCTTCAGCAGATCCTCCTTAGTTTGCATCCTTGGGTGACTCGTCATGAGGTGAGTCAGGTTGAGTCTGGGGCTAAATAGGTTGTTCAGTAGGCCCCTTCTGACTTAGGAGCATAAGCATCATTGAGCGGAGATTGTCCATAGAAGCTATATCCGCTGGCTCTCCGTAGCCTATCTCTTCTCTCAGCGTTTGCTCCTTCTGTACCAGTACAGGGACTATACTTAGGTCAATAGTCTCAGCCAAGAGATCCCAGTTCAGGAATCTTAGAGGCATTTGGACCCTTGCCCTGACTGCTATGTCTATCAGATCTAAGTGATCCAATAATTATTGTATTTAATGTTAATTGTCGATATTAATAGGAAAAAAGAGATGTGACTCAGAGTTGATTTGATGGTAAACTTATAATTTTTACCCGACCTTTATAATTATTGTATTTAATGTTAATTGTCGTTAAACAATGTTGGTAATTTGCAAAATAAACATTTTTTAGTAAGTGTGTCATTGCCAAAACAACACACAATTAAAATAGGAGAGAGTACTCCTTAGTATATCTTTGAAGTTCACGTGCTAATTAAATAGTAGAGTAATGTCAATCTCAAAATATATAAATATAAGGTGTAGATCACGTAGAAACTTACTTGTATATAAAAGAATAAAGAATCAATCACATCTATTAATTCACGCAAATGACTAGGGGTGGGGTGATATTGTTTACCAAGTTTTTTTTCCTCGTATCGTACCGAAAATAAGGGTATGAAGTTTTTTTCATACCATTACCATATGGTATACGTGATATTCTGTATTAAAGTTGATCCGAGTATATCGTACTATTTTTCGGTATACCGTAAAATACAGTTTACTGGATATTTTTGGTATATCGAATCTTGATGGTTTAGCGATATATCATGATCTACCAAAAGTTACAGTAATATTATTTATTTAAAAACACATTCATAAATATTTAAATCTAAGGATATACAATATGTGTATGGAGTACTATTATATTTTCTTTTATAATTATAATAATATTTTTTACATAATTATTGGTTACTCATGAATGTAAAATATTATATAATGCATAAATTATTATAAAAAATAATAAAGAATAGAAATACTTAATATACTATTCTCTCTGCCCTGCTATTAACGGCTCATTTATTTTCGGCGCGATATTTAAGATAGTAGAAGATAAAATATGTGAGAAAAGTAGATGATAAAGTAGGAGAGAGAAGATATGTCAGCTAATGAGAGAGTAGATGATAAAGTATAAAAGAGAAGATGAGTGAAATAACGAAAAAGAGAATGATAAAACATGAGAGAAAAGATGATAAAGTACGAGAGAGTATAAAATTTCCTAAATGTAAACTGCGCCAGTTTTAAGGGACGTCTCAATTAGGGAAGTAAGCCGTTTTTAGTGGGACAGATGGAGTATATAACAATAAAAATAACAACGGTTTGGCATGGATCGGTATAACCTCAGTATGTGAGAATCTACACCATTACCGTACGAAAAAGGTTGGTACAGTATCATGTCATACCGAACATCACGGTATACCGATAAAGTTAGTATTTTCGACATATTATTCGATACGGTATGTGCGATATACCTATTTTTTGGTATATTTACCCAACCCTACAAATTACTATCAAATTACAATTTAGGATTCAAAATCTCGCTTCAAAATATATATATATATATATATATATATATATATATATATCTTATACATACTAGGTTTTGTGCTTAGCGAATGGGGGTGGTATGCATAACGCTCGCATACAATATGTATATATATGAGTTGGATGCTAAAAATATTTTCTTTGTGCTGCTCACCAGAACATGCAGAAGTCTTGACTGTAATAAGTACAAACATAAGAGAAAAGATGATAAAGTAGGAGAGAGTATAAAATTTCCTAAATGTAGACTGTGCCAATTTTAGGGGACGTTTCAATTAGGAAAGTAAGTCGTTTTTAGTGGGACAGATGGAGTATATAACAATAAAAATAACAACGGTTTGGCATGGATCGGTATAACCTCAGTATGTGAGAATCTATACCATTATCATACCAAAAAAGGTTGGTACAATATCATGCCATACCGAACATCACGGTATACTGATAAAGTTAGTATTTTCGACATATTATGCGATACGGTATGTGCGATATACCTATTTTTGGTATATTTACCCAACCCTACAAATTACTGTCAAATTACAATTTAGGATTCAAAATCTCGCTTCGTATATATATATATACATATACATATTAGGTTTTATGCTTAGCGAATAGGGGTGGTATGCATAACGCTCGCGTACATTATGTATATATATGAGTTGAATGCTAATAATATTTTCTTTGTGCTACTCACCAGAACAGGCGGAAGTCTTGACTGCAATAAGTACAAAGATGATGGCAAAAATTTTGATTTGCTTTTGCTGCAAAAAAGAAAGATTGATGAGACAAGTCCCTCTCCCTCTCCCTCTCTTGACTCTCTCTCTCTCTCTCTCTTCTCACATATACATCACACATGCATCCAAGTACGTAAAAGTGGTATTTGGTGGAATAATTGAACAGTAGGTATACATGACACATGCATCCAAGTACGTAAAAGTGGTATTTGGTGGAATAATTGAACAGTAGGTAACAGTGACAGAACTGATGGCACCAAAGAAATAAATGAATAATCTAATATAATTAACCACTATCTTTTCAACTCCACCACCGGCCGAATTATAATTAATTCTAATATAATTGGATTAGATCTTTAAAATGACATCGTATATGGATTATAATTGGATTATAAAATAATATAATATTATTAGATCTCTAAAGATGGCATTGTAATATAATTATAATGTAATTGGATAATAAAATAATATAATTAAAATAAATGGCATAGTAAATCTATTATTTGAATCCCTTAAAATAGGGATTCATTTCATAAAATTTAGGTCTTATCTCTATAACATAAAGTAGAGAATATATTTTTTGGAATTGAAACCACTCTCTTGTCATGTCCATCGGTTTTGAAAATAAAAAACGCACATCGGTGAAATTCATTAAATTGAAAACCGCCCACAACTAGAGAATGTAATGGTGGAGGAGCGGTTACACTCTCCTCATCTTTTGCTTGAAGTTTCACAACCTCCACACAATCTCCTCTACACAACCGTTACAAAAAATTGTCATCTTCTCACAATCTTCTCACCTTCACACAATCTTCTCATCTCTCATCTCTGATGGCTCACAATGATGACAGAGCGGAGGTTAGTACGATTCCGTCTCTTTCATGAATAATGTTGTTCATGGGTGTGTGTGTTTGAGAGAAAGAGAAGTTTTGAACATTGTTCGTGTATGTGTATATATATGAGAGAGAGAGAGAGAGATTCTTCATGTGTGTGTGTATAATAGACAGAGAAAGAGATTGTTCATGTGTGCGTGTGTGAGCGAGAGAAGAGAGAGAGAGAGATGTATGTGACGATTTAAACAAAATTTTCTTATCTTTTTATTAATTAAATTATGTTTTAATTGAGTTTTCGCTTTATTAATTCAAGAAAAAATGTGATGATTTATTAATTCAATTCTATCTTAGATCGATTTATGATGATGAATAATGTGAAAAATGTGACGCTTTATTAATTCAGTTATTCTCAATAATCTGTCTTCTGTGACATATTAAAGGTGTCTTATTTTTCTGTAGTTTAAATAATTACAAAGTGTTATGATGTAACAATGAAGAAATAAGATTAATTGTTTTCCACATGTACATGCAGAGACCATGGACTTGGGATAAACACGCTGCTAGATCGGCAAAGCCGCAAGTAATGACGCATCTTAAGTGGGATGTCATTTTATTGATTAAAGATACCCTTACGACCATTGGCGGTTTTCAGTTTTACGATGAATTCGTTAGGACGAGCCCTTTCGGATAGTTAATGTGATGGGAGGGGAAGTATAGTGCTAGCAAAGCCCTTCATCAATTAATGTGCCGCGAGATTCGTCATGATCCACCCTACGTAAGTAACTTGTGGTTCAAGGTCGGCGATCGCATGTTCTGCTTCGGTTTAGAACACTTTTCACTAGTCACGGGATTGATGTTTGGGTCGTCTGAATTTGACCCAAACATCCAGCACGATGTTTCAGCGATTCGGGTTAGACGTCTTTTTTGTGGATACAATAGAATAAAATTAGAGCAATTGGAGGTAATGTTCCGACAACGCTCTGTAAGAGATGCTACTGGTTCCGACTACGTCAAGATTGTCAACATCTCAATTTTGCACCTATTAGTATTTCATGTCCCTCGGGCTAGGTTAATTGATGACTTCGTTTAAGTCTTAGTGGACGACCTAAACGAATGGAAACAATTCCCTTGGGGTACATATGCCTTCCAGGCACAGCTGCACTACAAGCAATTCGTGTCGACCACTCTAGCCGCATGCAAAGTTTCGTATCACTTTAGTAGGCCTATTTGGGCCTTACAAGTATGGGCATACGAGTCCATCCCCCAACTTGGGCAACGTTGTGCGAGGCTAATTCAGCCAAACGTGCTGCCACGTGTGTTATGGTGGCGGTTTCTCTTGATCAGAGATACCTTGTTGGTTTCTTCGACGATGAGGTAAGTTGAGAAATTATTTCTTCGTATTAGTTGTAAGATGGGACAATAAATGCAGAACTAAGATATAACGGTGGAGTAGTATATACTATTCTATTTTATGTGATATACATGTTTCTACTGCTTTGTATTCAATATGTTTAAGTACTTTGTATTGCGTATAATATGTTACATAGACTATGAAATGATGAAATAAGATATAACTATGGAGTAATAAGTATTTCTGTCAATTGTTCTCGTAGATGGAATGCCATTCTCTGATTGAGGAGGATGTTGAGTTGCAATCAGGGTACTACTTGAGCACATTGGAGAATGATAGACTTGGAGTTGCATACCGGGAACCGCAAGTCATGCATTTTGGTTCCGAGGCAACATGTGCGAGGGGTATTCCTTGTCCACGCGGTCGTGCAAGAGCCTACTCCCTGCCAGCTACACCACATGCCGGGCAAAGACGATCCACACTTGGTAAGGAAAAAGAACCGGTAATGTCGGATGGGTCGAGTAGTCTTAAAACCGAAGATATGACTCCGAGAGAGAAGAAATTTTGGAATAAAATTAAAAATTGGGGAAAATATGGTGGGATTGGAAAGCAAAAGGTCGGGTTGAAAATCTCCAGAGCACCCGATTTCGCATGTCGAGTCCGGTCGACAACATTGTAGTGCAGATGCCAGTCCGGTGGTAGACATTCGAGTGCGTATGCCGAGTCCGACCATAGACAAACGAGTGCGCATGCCGAGTCCAGCCACAGATAAACGAGTGCGTGTGCGAATTCCGGTCGGCGACATTCGAGTGCGCATGCCGAGTCCGATGGTCGACATTCGAGTGCGCATGCGGAGTCTGGCCGTACACATTCAAGTGCGCATGCAGAGCCTGGCCGTAGACATTCGAGTGCGCATGGCGAGGAGGGTTGTCTTGTCATATATGGAATGCGAGGCGCGGATGAAGGGATTCCGCATAGCGACTCATCGGCGGAATCAGAGGCACGGACGAAAAGATTTCACGACTGCTCGCAGGATGCCGATCAGGTAATCAGTAAAAACATAATGTATGTATGTCATATACTTGTTTCTCTGTATGGATGTGAATCGGAGGCACGGACGAAGAGATTTCACGACTGCTCACAAGATGTCATATACTTGTTTCTCTGTATGGATGTGAATTTTTATGTTAGTTAGAGAAATTTGACTTAAATATAGAGAATTATGATTAGGAAAATATTCCATTAAATAACTTCTTTCTGAATTTTTGATATCATTTGTAGGAACAAGGTGAAAATGAGTCCATATTTGATTATGCCTTCACATATTCATATCCACATTTCGACACTCCATTAGTGCCTCAACCGATCCGAGTGGTTAAAATGGATAGTGTCGCTAGTCCACATGGACATGGTATGCGAAAGAAAATGCCCGGTCCTACTGTTAAATCACCTTATGTTCGACCCGGACCAATCTCAACCGTTATCTTGGGAAGCAGTCGGTGTTTGGGTTAAAACAATTTAGGATGTGGCGCCGCACACGAAGCGAGATCAACAACTATTGTTTCACAGATACGAGCTATCACCTTAAGCATGGATGGTTTAATGTTCTTTAAGATTAGTCCTAAATGTTGTCGCATGATATGATCGAACTTTACCTGTGCACGTTGAGGAAGCAGTTGCAAACAAACGATGGACTGATACACGGTGTGTGATCCTCCACAACAATAATCCTGCTGATCGAATTTTGGGTGAGTTGTTCATTTTTCATTTAGCTCGTAGTTAAAAACGCTAACAATTACGCCTCTTGCTAGTCACAAATGCAATATGCATGGGTGCAATACAGATGGAACTCAGATGCATGGGAACCTTCCAATCTATTGAGGAAGCTGCGAGACAGTGGGAATCAGGGCTCCAATATGTAAGTTATTTCTTCGTATGTTATGAACAATATGGAGAAATATGTTAATTAAATGAAGAACTAAGATATTGTCTTTTATTTATAGCTCTGACTTGTATGTTACGTCAGTCCTGCACACTGGGTGACTGTTCGAATACGTCTGATGACTTGGGCAGTAGAGCTATACGATTTTATGTAGGTAATCGGCGATGAGGAATATCGCCGAATGAGGATGGAATCGATACATCACACATCTCATGTATATGCTATTTGATTACAATGACTATTTCATGCGCATTTACGGTCATCCTCGACAGCCCGAGTGGCGTGAAACGCAATTAGATGTGTTCGTTGCATCTCAATTTGCACAGTTCGATCATAATAGTTATGGCGTATATGCCTTGCCATCGGTGCATCATTTGATCGACGGATATCCACGCTCAGAGTTGGTCTCTACCCCAGTAGATTTGTCTAACATATGACATATTATGGCTTTGCGTATCGGGAGATGTGTGTTGCGGACGGATGATGTTTTTAATCTATGTTTATTGCTTCCTTTATGATTCGGTCGTTGGAACTTGACTTATTTTTAATATTATGTCTTATTTCTCCTTAGTTATCTGCAAAACAATCTTAGTACTAAAATGAATAGTAACACGTTAGATAAAACACATAAATCAAATATTCAAAAAAAGACACAACGATGGATAATTTAAAATCAAATTTCTTCGTTAAAGACATGATAGTTCTCCAATAAGTAGTTAATACAAGGAACTAAGCAGAAAAATACAGAGAACTAAGTATAAATATATATTTTTCTCAATTTTTACGTCTCAATTGTACTTTAATTTTGGAATATAGTAAGATATTATGTATATTGTCGTTAATCGAAAAAACATCGCACAAGGAAGAAGGTTATCATGGTATTAGATCAAATTAACAAATATTACTAAAAGAGAAGAAAATTAAATGTAAATAACAACTTCTTATTTATCAATTTACAATGTAAAAGTTACATAAAAACAGAGTATTATGATAGTGGATTGTGATTTCTAGCAATATGACACATGAAGTAACTTATTGCATTTCAAAAAACTTAGTTCACTAATATAAAATCAAGCGTTAACTAAAATACGGGGAACTAAGATATCGTATTAACACAAGAAAATTATTCTATTCAAACTTTATTCCTACTTTATTCAAAAATCATAGTTTATAGAAATGATATTAACATACGAAAATTACTTTATTCCTCTTTTATTCATAGTTCCCATTTTTAGCATATTAACACATGAAAATTACTTTATCATCCACAAATATTAATGATTACGATTATCCACCTAATTTACGGATAGTGTTACTTAAACGGATAGAAGCTCTAGAATAAACGTATAAAATGAATTGTTGGAAAAATAATAAATATACACATTATGTATTGCGTACCTTGTGCTTTTGAGATAAAAAAAAAGTTGGTTGAGATCCAATATTTTCGTAAGCTCCAATACACGGATTTTTTTTTGTGAGATCAAATATTTTCTACCAATTACTTCCACAAAATATTTTCTCTCTCTATCTATCTCTCTTCTTATATTTTGTTAATTGGAAAGATGAAGGTGATGAGTTTGTATATATAATCGAAAATTACGAAAAGTGATGGTCAAGAAGAAGAAAAAAAAAGTAACATGTAGATAAAAAAACAAAAGAGATAGAAAGAGAGGACGTGACATTAGATGAAAAGAGAGAGAAGTGTGGCGCGACACTGACACATGATCATTTGGTCGAAAAAGTTGTTCAACACTTACTTTACGTTGAAATCTAGAAAGAAGAGAGAGAAGACCTATAACTAATAATCTAATCTACAATCTAGACCTACTTTTTAGGGGTAAAAAAGAACAAATATCTATTATTGTAATTATACTAATTTATGTTTATATATGCATTTTTCATCTTTAAAATGTGTATTTCTGCACATCGCCCTATATATATTATTACGGAAGGAATTTTATCTTTTATAGTGCAACACTAAATATTTAGCCACATTGCATGCTAATGTAAGTGGAAATTCTTAATTTCAATATAAATTTGTTTGCTAATATTTACTACTTCCTCCGTTTATAGATTTAGTCCACTCTTTTTAGTGCTTTTTTTAAGGAAAGTTGTTGGTATATGTAGAATTATATAAACTTGTCACTTAAAACGAGTGTTTATAATGATTTACTGAAAAAGAAAACTAGACTATTTTAATAGGACAGCTCGAAAAAAGTATATTGCACTCAAAGACGGATCCAGCCCAATAAAATATCTTGGGCTGGTTATAAATTGAAAGAAATACTTTAAGCTGAGTTAATAACTTTAATCTATATTCTTAAAAAAAATTAAAATTACTATTAATAAAAAAGATGAAAATAAATAAATTATCAAGGTTGGAGCCCACCTCAACTTATAGGGTGGATCCGCCCGTGATTACACTAAATTTATGGAATCTCTTATAGAGTATTACGGAAAGAATTGTTGACGTTGAATGGTCAAGTGGAGAGGGCTGAGTAACACGTGTAGATCGGTTACTAGAAAGAAATAAAAGACGGGACAAGTTGCAGCATACCAGTCGGATAAGTCCAACTGACCGGGTTTTATTTGGAAAGGTCAGCTTTGATTTATTATGCTGACATTTGAATTTGTTTAACCAAATATATACTACTAGTTTCCCGAACTGTTGGAGCTTCGAGAAAAAATGGTTTTTATATTGCCATGTGGCGTTGGTCCCCTATTGGGGCTTCTACCTCAGTTTCACGTTGTTGTTTTTTGTAACTTTCCCAATTAGGAGCACGTACGTATATGTCAAAAGTCAAAAATTATGAAAGGTAAAACTAATTTTTTTTTATTAATTTATTAATCCCATTGACACGGTCGAGCAAAAGCAAGTCATTCTAAAATTATGTCCACATGGAATAACGTAGTGGTGAAGGTGGGTAGTCCGGGATCGATTAGGGATGGCAAAAGGACCCGGACCCGTCGGACCCGACCTGGACCCGTACGCGATGGGGCGGGTAATACCCGCCCCGTACAAGCTTGGGGCAGTTCCGGACCCGACCTGTAACGGGTCCGGGGCGGTTCCGGTTCCGGCCGCGGACCCGCCCCGCCCCGTTTAGACCCGTCCATGTAGACCCGTGTAGATCCGTGTAGACCCGTTTAGACCTGTGTAGAGCCGCCTGTGTAGACCCGTGTAGACCCGTATAGACCCGTGTAGACCTGTATAGACCCGTGTTGTCGAAAAAAAACAAACTGCGGGGCGAGGCGGGTAGGACCCGCCCTGTGCGGGTCCGGTTTCAGGGCCAGAAGAAGAGACCCGTACGGGTCCACGGGGCGGGGCGGGTCCGCGGGTCTGTTGCGCGGGGCGGGTTCGGGTAGTATGATACCCGGACCCGAACCGCCATTTTGTCATCCCTAGGATCGATAGGTCATGGGTTCAATTCCCACCAATACCACTATGTGATTTGTCACATTAAGAGGTGGTTGGACCTCCTATGTGGTTTGCGAGCTACTGCACAAGGAGCGGGGTTATGTGGTTTGCAGGCTACTGCACAAGGAGCGGGGTTTACAGGGGTGGTTGAACGTGGTTGAACCTTCTATGTGGTTTGCAGGCTACTGCACAAGGAGCGGAGTTTACCCAATGCACACCGAAGGTAGCGGATGCGGGTTCCACGAATCAAAAAAAAAAGTCATTCTAAAATTATATTAAAAAACACATAACACATTATAAGACCAAAATTGATAATGTTGCTAAATTACAGGATAAAAATTGATTTCATTAGAATTCTGTAAGTAGCCGGACATATGCTTAGCAACAAGTGTAACACGCACTCCGAAATTGATCATGTTGCTAAATTACAGATCAATAGTTTTTGTCAAGTTACAGGACCAAAATCGGAAGAAGACAGGGAAAAAAAACGAAATGTAGCAAAATTACTTGATCAAAAATGATTTTTTCTCCTCATTGGCCTTGCCTACACGATGTGGTTCAGCTCTCGCTATCCACTCTTCAAGGTCAGCATCCTAACAATTCCCTAACATTAATTTGTATTCCTTCACTTGTGCCGATCTGAAATGGTCTGGTCATCTCAATTTGCAGGAGAATTGGGATGAGTTGGTCGCTAGAATCAAACAGATTAAGCAACAGATGATCGGTTCGAATGATAATAGTGATCCGAGCCTAACGGTCTGATATAACTTCTAAGCAGCAACAATCCTCTGCCTCGGTGAATCTTCAACAATGCGGATCGAAGTGATCGAAACTGAAACTGAATTTAAGAGGCATCTACATCGTAATTCTGAAGAAGGTCACAGGATTTGTGAAACCAATTGATGATGATGAATAAGTGCATTCAAGGATTATACCGTCTACATAATTCAATTGTATAAATATCGCAATTTTCTATTTCTTTTAGTTACTTTATTTGAATAACTTACTAATAGCTTATAGTCTTCCAATTCACTTGATTTGTTCCATTTTTATTTTCTAGTAATTTCACTGTGCTTTTTTCATTCAAAAAATGGGAAAAAAATTAATTAATAACTTAAACTCAGCTATTTTCTTGATGAGATCTAATCATTTACACAAAACTAAGAGCCTCCATTATTCATCCATTTTCTCTCTCTCCTCCACAATTTTATTCTTAAAACACTCAATTTTTAATCACAAATTATCATTCCATCATTCATCATATCTATAATTCTATTTTATTTGAACTCACGCCGGAAGGAGTTTCTCTCCATTGAACTTTTGAATACATCTTTTTTTCTTTCCATCCATTCATTTACCCCAATATTGTTCATAATTCATCCATGCACGTAAATGGCTTTAAACTCAATGTTGATAATGCTCCAAAAGAAATGATTTAAGTTAAAGTGGGACGGAAGTATGTAATTAGTTACTTAATTGTGACGCTGTTTAGTTCATGATTCTTGTAATTTTGTTATTAAAGGGACATAAAGATTGTAGGTAACTAGGTAAGTAATCAGTTGTATTACAAGTAAGACAATTGATTAACATGGGACCATTTAATTCCGAAGTTTAACTGGACTTGCAGGGAAATTATGGCACAATTTTGTTTCTTAATTTATGACTATAAATTTATAATATAACAGCATGAATGTTTGAAGAATTATTGTTTGAGGTAATCTAGTTGGATCATCTACATCAATATAAATTTTAAAAAATATAATAAAAAAATATAAATAATATGATTCTACTTTTTCATCATCATCCTCGATCATCAGCTACTTTCAAAAATCTTTGAACAACTTGCGAACTTGTTCCAATGTCACGAACAGAACTACCGTAAACGGGCCTTGCCGCGAAATCGTCGGAATGAAGCCTTTGTACAGCGCCAACGGCCCCTCCGCCTTAATCGTTTTCACCGCGCAGTCCAGTGCGCCGCTGTACGGCGCCGCCTTCCCCGCCTCCACCTTCATGTTCATCACACGTGTCTTGATCACGTCCACCGGATTCGACGCGACCGCCGCCACGAATCCTGCCGCGAAGCTGGCCGTCACGTGGGTTCCCAGCCCGTCCCTCATCAAATCCTTCCCCAGAATCGTCTCCTTGAACTGGTCGTATGACGCCAGCTGCGACGCCGTCACCAGCATCGCGCGGTTCACCGTAAGGGATGATCCGCGCCACAGGCTAGCGATCCCCTCGCTCTTGCTCATTTGGGAAATCGCGTCCACCACGCTCTTGTAGTTGCGCCGCTGCTCGAGTGGGAGGCGGCCGTCCGCCTGCATTCTTACCATGGCTAAGTCGGCTGGGTTTCCCACGGCGGCGCCGACGGCACCGGCAATTAGACCGGCGGCGATCTTCCTCGTCAAGGGCAAGCTGTTGGTGTTGGGATCAGACCATTTATTCTTGAGGATCTCGTAGAGACCCATCCTGGTGGTGGAGTATAGAGTCTGGCGGAGGACGGTGGCGGAGACGCCGGAGAATAGCGCCGCGGCGCCGTCGTGCTGGACGATCCGGACTCCGACGGAGATAAGTCCGACGCGGGGAGGAGGAGGGATGTGGACCGCGTGGGTGGCGGTGGATTGGAGAGCGACCGCGGCGGTGGAGGCGAGCCGCCCCTCGCCCTGCAGCTGCATCCTGACCTTGATTAAATCGAGAGGGTGGGTGCTGCAACCGGCGACGATCGAAGCAACACCACCTTCTGCAAATCCCTTCAATCCCATTTTTTCAATTATTTTAAAAATCGGAAAAGCTGAATCGGAAGGTTTAAGGAATTGAAACTCTGTGGGAAGGAAAAGGGCTGAGATTAGCAAGGAAGCATATGATGTGAGAGAGAAGTAGTGTAAGAAATTAGTCAGTGATGATTTTGAGTTAATTTGCAAAGATCGATATATATAGGGGGAGAGAGAGAGAGAGAGAGAGAGAGAGAGAGAGAGAGAGAGAGAGAAAGGAAGGAATGAAAGTGGGAGGAAAGAGAAAGGGTATGTGAATTTGTGCTGACCGAAGAGCCTCCTACTTTTGCTGTAACTTCTCAGTTTTCGAGAAGGTGGTGTGCTAGCTTCACTCGTTTGACATTGTCATCTCAAAAATGATTTGGGTGAATTTTATTGCTTGATTATTGCTGTATTTCTTATTATTACTTTTCAATGCTTCGTATTGTTAATGTGATGTAAATCTATAGAGCTTGATCAATGATTTATTTACAATATGATATAATGATAAATCATTTATAGTTACTAGGACTTTTTATAATGTAAGTTATAAAAAGGGAAAAACGGCTAAAAACTTTCGTAAGGATGAAATTAGATGTCAATTACTAGTCAAGTAAAGTATGCCTCGTGAAAATTTTAGCAGTTGTAATTTTAGGAAGTAAAAGGCTTTTGAGATGTATGCGGGCCAACCCAATTGGAATTCCAAGTTGTCTGGACTGGAGACGCCATAGCATTCTTTACTCCAAATGCGCCACGTGTAATTGTAGAATTGTTAAAGAGCCGTTTGGTGTTCTACCCAAGACGTTAAAGTCAAACACATATATACTCATCTCTTATATATAACTACACTACATACTCAGGTTTACTAAAATACCCCTACTTTTCAATAAATACAATCTCTTTTCAATGATTGACAACTGTTTTTATAAATTTCCGTGAAATAAATGATTGATTGTGTAAAAAAAAAAAAATATCACGGGTCCGATCACGTCCGACCGATCGGACCGGAGCGTGATCGGCCGCGGCCGATCGATCGGACACATGCATGATTGGCCGGTGTGGCCAGATGTCCGATCGGTCGGACACATCCGGTAAGATCCGATCGATCGGACACTTAATTAAAATGTGTCAGTGACTATAACCTTTTTCAGTGTCCTATCGCGTCCGACCGATATGTCAACACTGTGTTATAGTGTACTTCACTTTTCACAGTATGCCCTATCATGTGTCCGATCGATAGGGCACTCGTGAATAAATTCATCAGTGTGCCCTATCACCTTTTGACAGTGTGCCACATGTTCGATCAATATTACACACTTTCACGTGAATAAATTATACAGTTTGACCGATAGGCACAGTTTATCAATAAATTCATTACAATTCGTCTCATCAGTTCACTCATTTCTCACAAGTTCTGTTCTCAATTGCTACCATTCTCCTTCATTTCCACCACCACCACAGCAAGAAAAAAATATGGAGAATGATTGGAAACAATTTGTTGTCAATTTTAACGGAGTTTTCGATAGTGAATCGAAATATGTTGGCGGCCAAGAGACAATTGTTTAGATTTCGGCAAACAATATTTGTCTTGTAGTACTACGACAATATATTCAATACGCTCTGGATGCATATTCAGTTCCGCCCGACTACCACATCTATTATACTGCAGAGTCTCGTAAAAGTCATAGAATGATCAAGGCCGTTATCGGGAGTGATCTTGATCTACAACGTATTTGTCTTCTAGACGTAGAGCCTGCAGTATATTTAGTGCACCCCAATAATACCGGCGTAGTAAATCGTGAAGCTCGAAACTCAACATTCGTTGAGTCTTATCAATTCGGAGGTGATAACCAGTTTGAAGGGCCAAACAGTGGAAGCAACCCAGGTGGGAGTCGAAGCAACCCCGGTGGAATTGGTCAAGAAGAGGAGACCCATGTCGAAACAGATGAAGATGAAGAAGCTTATCTCGACACTTCATCTGAGGATGAAGATGAAGGTATTCCTGAAGCATTGATCAATTGTTCGCTTGGTGACTTTGCTGCATGGATCCGACGAGAGGGCGGCGTCAACCAACTCATGTCAATGCTTCTTGCAATCGCTCGTCCAAATACCGATGACGAAATATAATACAGCAACATGGAAGCAGCAAGTAATTGGATCATTCAAATTATACCTCTCGATACATCTGACCCACCATTCACAACGAGCTTGCCTCTTATATTGGATTGTGATTTGCGGCAAGGAGCTATTTTTTGGGAGAAAGATGAATTATATGCTATGGTCGCACTGTGGCATATGGAACATGGAGTGGATTTCATGTGCCGACGTTCGTGCACAAAACGACTCAAATACATATGCAAGCGTAATGATACGTGTCCATATTTTCTTCGTGTTGCCTGTAGGGCCACGAAAATTTGGGAGGTGACCGTATACAACCCCGAGCATACTGCAACCGCGATCTATCTGGCTTAGGATCGCGAAATGTGCGGGCAAAAGCCGTAGCCGCCTATATTGCGCAGAGAATGCACCGCCAGAGCAAGATACTGAAACCTGCCGATATTCAAGCTGATCTTTTGGATAGGTTTGGAATCCAAGCGAGTTATAGTGTGGCGCTGCGAGCACGTAATGCTGCGATATCAATGATTTACGGTGGCCATGCAGAGTCATATAAAAATCTTCCGAAGTATTTGCATTTGCTCCGTATGCAAAATCCAGGATCTTTGACCGATCTAGATGTTGGTCCTGATGGTGATTTCCGACATCTATTTTTTATGCTTGGTGTTTGCCGAAGTCCTTGGTTATTCCAACTTAGAAACGTGATTGCGGTTGACGGGACACACCTGAAGGGGAGGAATAAGGGAATCCTATTTGTCGCTGTTGGTATTGATGCTAACGAACAAATATTCCCACTTGCTTTTGGTGTTGGTCCTATTGAAAATGATATTTCTTGGAAGTGGTTTCTAACTCGGCTCCGAGCAAAGACTATCCTCCACTAGTGATCTAGTAATTGTTTCGGATCAACACAAAAATATAGCCAACGCGGTAAGAGATGTTTATCCGGAAGCACACCACGGTCTTTGCTACTACCACATCGCAAATAAGATTGCTCGATATGGTAAGTGGATCGTGCGAGATGTTCCACGAGGCAAAGATACGCATATCGAACATCGGTCTTCAACCGCGCGTTGAACGCGATACGAGAGGCACAACCCCGCAGCGTACGAGAAGTTGATGGATATCGGTCCCGAGAAGTGGGCGATCACAATGTCCTACCCGCGTTATAGTATGTTAACATCCAACCCGGGCCGAGTCTATTAACTCTCGACTTACGGCCGCAAGACGTCTTCCAATATGTGCTATGATCGAGGCAATCCGACATCTGCTCGAAAAGTGGTTTGATGCTCGTAGACAAAAGGCTCATGCGAGGACTGATATTTTAACTGAAGCTGCAGATATGAGAATGAGAAATGAAAGAGATGCAACACTCAGGTATGTTGTTACATCCGTGACTGCTGACTTATTTAAGGTGGATACTGAAAAAAGACAGTGGAGAGTTGATCTGAGCAGTCATTCATGTGAATGTGGAGTATGGCAACTGGACGAGATTCCCTGTAAGCATGCAATTGCAGTTTTATACAACCGCCGTGAGAATTTATATGATCACATTAATTACTACTATCGGACGGAAACATGGAGGGAGATATATGCGGGTGTGGTGAATCCTTTACCTCCACGAGACGAGTGGGGTGTCCCAGCAGAGATTGATGCGATGGTGGTACTACCGCCAATTATCACGTGTCAAGCAGGACGGCCGAGGAATAGCCGACAAAGATCCGCTGTAGAGGCCGGTACATCTAGCAGTAGACCTCGTGCGCCAAACAAATGTAGCATTTGTGGGGAACAAGGTCACACAAGGCGTAATTGTCCAGCGCCGTCAAATAATGAATAATCTGCTCTAGTGTTAATAATTATGTACTTAATATTTCAAATCATATGTCTATTATTTTCCTAATCTATATAATCTCTATCAAGGAATATAAATAAAAAAAAAATTGAAAACCAATTGAATTGTATGTACGCTGACAGCTGTATGAAAATGAACTCTATGACAGTTCATCTATCGAGAAATTAAAAAGAAAAAGAAAATTTAGGAAAAACCGTCGGCTGTGCCGCCAGATGTAAAAAGAGATCCGACCTGTCGGCCCGTGCCGCTAATCAAAACCCCAAATACTATTCCTCTAAACTCCAAAACTATTCATCTAAACCCTCAAAACCCTTGATCAAAACCCCAAAAACTATTCATCTAAACTCTAAAAAAGTGAAATTCGAGTGATGAAAAGTGATATAAGAAGGGGATATCGAGAATATCATGAATAAGTTTGAATAAGTAGTAATAATAGAGACATAATTAAAAAAAAATTACCACCTATTCACCTATTTCAAAAAATGAGTTCATTTTTCATGAAGAGTGATAACTACTTCCATGATTCAATACTGATTCATATTTAATTTTGTTAATGTATAGTTATATATAAATTCTTATTAAACCATTTCATAATATTACCCTCAAATATTTATTATAAATTTTTATTTTAAAATTTAAAATTTTTATAGACTCTATTTGAATTATATTAATTTTAAGTCTTATTTCAAATAAATATTTGTACCGATCGGTGCGAACAAAAAATAAAAAAAATAATGGTCCGATCGATCGGACTGTGCCGATCGATCGGACCAAATGGAAAAAAAAAAGTGTTTACATCTGTTCGGAATAAAAAAATATATATATATATATATAATGGTCCGATCGATCGGCATGGACCAATCGATCGATCGGACCAAATGTATTTTTAAAGTAAAAATTAAAAAAATTTAATACATGTGTCGATCGGTCCGAACGGAAATTTAAAAAAAAACAAATTTGTACCGATTGGTCCGAACCAAAAAATTAAAAAAAATAATGGTCCGATCGATCGGACTGTGCCGATCGATCGGACCAAATGAAAAAAAACAACTTTATTTCTGTTCGGGAAAAAAAATAAATAATGGTCCGATCGATCGGAATGGACCAATCGATCGATCGGACCAAATTTTAAAAAAAAATATTTGTGCCGATCGGAATAAAAAAAAAATAAAAAAAATTAATGATCCGATCGATCGGACTGTCCGATCGATCGGACCAAATGTAAAAAAAAAAGTGTTTATATATGTTCGGATAAAAAAAATTATAATGGCCCGATCGATCGGCACAGCCCGATCGATCGGACCAAATCTAAAAAAAAATATATTTGTACGCCGATCAATCGGACCAAATGTAAAAAAAAAATATATTTGTACCGTTGCCGATCGATCAGAATAAAAAAAATAAAAAAATAATGGTCCGATCGATCGGACTGTGCCGATCGATCGGACCAAATGTAAAAAAAAAAGTGTTTATATCTATTCAGGGAACCAATACATTTCATTTTATAACAATAATCAACCATAATCAACAATACATAAATTCATAACAATAATCAACCAATACATTTCATTACGGGAATCAATATCTGTTCTATATCATTTCAAATTATATCACACATTTCAAAATATTTTATAGCCATCCACCTACGATACTTAGTAACGTTTGCCTCCTCATTACCCCGATCCTGAGTCGGAAAACCGGTGAGAAGACGCTCTATGGTCATGCATGTAAATGCCCCACAACTATGAGAATTCAATTGTATGTACTGCTTTTCATCATCCATAAGCACAATTGAGGGCCTCTGTCCTCCTGGGAATGGATAACCATATGCATTACAGACCCAATAATTCTCATGCCATAAGAACCGCGCTATTAATTTCCGGAAAGCGATAAGGCATTTGACCCGCCAATTGAATATACTCGAGTCTCTACATTGATTTTTCGAGTCATACATCTCGAGTCTCCAATCTGAAACGCATAACCGCAACACGAACCAGTGGTCTGCTGCCAAGATTGGAAATATAATCTACAATAGACATAAATATATAATTTAGAATGCCAAGATTATTAAATATAAAATATATAAATAGTACTCACATATTTTGCGGAGTACCAATCGCATATTCCAAGATCTGGAATCCCCTTCACGCACTGCACATCCTCCTCTTGAGGAACCCATTTATAATCCTCATCATTCTCGTGTCTCGTACTTTGTGGATCTTTACAAAACTTGAGCCACGCAGTCGTAATAGCCATCTGATAAACAATTATTTAACGATAAAATTAAACTAAAGAAATACAATATTTTCCATAAAATACTCAAATATAAAATATACTTACAAAGACTGTAGAGTCCGCTATGACTGTGTGTTGGACATCTGGAGTCACGGATAGGTTGCCCTGACCTAGCCTGACCCGCAGTGACTGGTTGTAGCAGTCTATCATCTGACAATCCATATTATAATCAATCTTTAACAAATTCTCGAACCATTCTCGTTCAAGTGGAAAAGCATCTGGACGTCGAAAGGCCAAGCTTTTACCGGACGTAAAAGCATCAAAACTCTCGACCAACGAGTTACTCGGCTCAAACATATCCTACAAAATTTAATTATTAAATTAGGAAAAGTAATTAAATTATTTGAAGAATTCTCTTACCAACAGGGCCGCTACCAAACCCGGATCTAAATTGTAGTTGTTTGCTTCTACATCCATAGCCTCCTCATTTTGAGTTGATGGATCCCTCTCCCATACATCAAAGGTATGTGGTGCGGGCTCGTCCCACCGAGGCCACTGCATAGTCTGAGCGTGCCAGCTATATCCAGACTCAAATGGTCTAGGCTCCTCCTCGTGATCATAATATGATGAATCTTGTCTTGACCTACTACTTCTATCCAGCAGCTACTCACACCTACTCACTAGCTCCTGACTGAGAGTCCGATGATAATCATCAATTCTATTCATCATAGCTTGCTCGCACCTTTCAAAATTCTCTTGAATAGATCGACTGATCATGGCCTCTATTCTTGGGTCCAGAAAACTAGATGTCTCACCAACTGCTAATAATTATCAAAAAAGGAGACAATTATTAAAGGAATGAATTGACCAGAAAATTTTCACTTAGAATTTAAGTTTATTACCAGATGCATCTCTCGCTGCTGATGAAGATGCTTGTATACGGTGGGCCCGCCTCTGAACTCTCCTACTATCTACGACAGTGTGCGCCTCCTCTTGCTCCTCCTCCTCACCGACAACTCCTCTACTCGTACTACGTTTGCTCTCCTCGGTGCGCCTAATCAAGATACGTTGTCCATCTTGATCATACTGGGCCGGCTGTAGGCAGTGGCGTAGCCAGGACTTGGAGTTCATGGGGGCACAAATTATCGGGTTTGAGTTTTTTGTTGTACGGGGGTTCCCCGAAAAAAAATTTTAGCACATTTTTCTACATATCATTTAAATAGCACATTTTTCTAATAAATTCAACCCAAAACTAAACACTATCCCTTAATTTTAATTAAAAATCGCCCACGAAAAATTAAACCCTTCACTTACAAAAGCATCATGCTTACTTTGAGCTCTGAGCTGATAAATAAAACGAATTATCAATACCTAACAAATTGTAATGGGAAGCAAACGTTTTAGAGAGAGGGTTCACTCAGTAATTTCATCGAACACATAGAGTTCATTAAAAAGCTCAAAACTACTTCAATAAGCAGACACATAATATCTCCACTTTTGTCCCATAACATTTCATCTATGATCTATGACACAGAACAAATGCAAGAATTCTCCAAATTGAGATGAAATTGAAACTTACCCTAAAAAAATCTGCTTCCACACCCACCTCCACAGCCACAGTATGGAGGAGTTGCTCCTTAATCTGCACTACAAGTCTACAACCAATCCAAATTTTCTCCAGATCGATATGCTAAACCGAGACCGAGATAGAGAGAGGGCTTCCCCTTTGTTGAAGGGTGGAGAGGGAATGAATGAGAGAGTCAGCGTAATTCATAAGTTTTCCTATCCCTTATTTTAAATAAAAATCTAATAAAAATATTAAAACTACTATATTAACCCTAAAAAATTTTAAAATGCCCATAGGGGCATTGGCCCCCATAACCCTCCATGTGGCTACGCCCCTGGCTGTAGGGGGTTTAAGGGCACCGGAAAGTGTATCCCAAATGGATTACTACCGACTACACTCTGTCAATATGGACACCTCTCCTCAAGCTCCTTCGGTTCTAACACTTCAAAAACTACTGAGTCTCTCATCTGAAATACATAATATTTGTGCATTAAATATTAATAAAAAAATTGTAATTAATAATAAAAGTATTTTTACCTGGCGCTTAAAAAACCCGGCTATATCACGCTGATCGGCGTCATTAAACGACCACCGTAAATAACGAGGAAAACCATCGGGATGTAGAAGGGTCGCACAACGAGCTCCAAAACTAGGAATGGCCTCATATGCCCACACCTATATTACAATATAAATATATCGAGTTATTTAAACTAATAAATATTTATAAATTAGTAATAATTAAGTTGTGAACAAATATTATACATGTAGTGCCCAAATCGGCCCGTAGAGATTATACTTTGATCCTACGAGGTCCAGAGAATTTGGTACGTAACTGAGGTAGTGCAACATGGCCTCGTAGGTAAAAGCACCCCATGGAAACGCATTCCATTGGTTCATATCATCAGCCAATACCCATATCCATGTATCAATCTTCTTAGTATCTGCAGGAGCATAGAACCAGAAGAAAAGAGCTAAAATATTCGACAACTTAATCAAGTCATCATCTGAAACGCCACCGGGCTCATATGTTGTAAACCAGCTTAACAAGTTCTTTGCTTCAATCGGTCTCCCACCATTGAACCTAACGTAAACCCCTGATCGAGTAGGTTGATAAGATGTCGCCATATCGAAACTACACTCGCCGAACATGAGTCCAGTAACCAATGCAAACTCCGGATGAGAGAAACGGATGTTCTGACCAACATAATTAAACCAAACCTCCGAAGGTCGTACCGAAATCTCATAGCATAATAGCTGGTGAAGAGCCCGCATAGCATTCTTACCATCTGGCCAACCCACGATGCCCCCGAACTGACCACAAATAAATCGTTGGACTAGATTCATACCACCCTGACTAGATAATTTCTCTCTAATCAATGTTCCTAAAGTATGCTTATAATATGTTGTGATCCTCGGGGAAACGTCTCGTAGTGCTAACCGTTTAAAATTGACCTATATATTACAATTAATATTTAATAATTTATAATATTTAATAAATAACATTAATTAAAAAAAAGTCGCGTAAAAAAAAAAAACGTGCCGATCGGTCGGACCGGTTCAGACCGGTCAGACCGGTCGGCACTGAAGCTCAATGTCCGGCGACAATGGCGCGCCGATTTTCCGGCGATTTATACCTCATTTTCACCAATTTTCACCAGATCTATGTTATACTCACTAAACCCAACATATATATTTCATCAAAAACCACTTTAAACATGCAATCATACATGAATTTCATCATCTACAAACTATTTTACAAACTAAGATTTCAAGATAAATACTAACCTCTTCCATTGTTTCCGACCGATTTGGATGAAGATATAGTGTTGTATAGGCGTGCCGATGAGCGTCCGACCTTGCTGTGCCGAGAGGTAGGATTTTGTGTCCGATTCGTGTGCCGATCGAATGATTTCAGCACTTTTGAGTAATATATATATATATATATATATATATATATTTTAAATTTAAAGACAATTTTTTTTTTTTTAATATTTAAAGCCCGATCGATCGGGCACAATTTTTTTTTTTTTTTTTTTGAAGCCCGATCGATCGGCCCTTTCTTGATTTGTGCCGATCGATCGGCTTGATGTGTTAAAATCAGTGTATTTTTCGAATCTGACAAGTTTCAGGTTAAAAAATTGAAAAAGTGAGGGTAATTTAGTAAACTTGGGTATTTTCTACATAGTTTTTAACAAAATGAGTAGTTTTGTACTTTATATAGCGGTTTTGGGTAGAATTGTACAATTCCACATTGTTAAACCGAGTAGAAAACGGCGCTTATTTTTAACTCTGATTCTAATACTTCGGCCAAATCATTATGGAGTTTTGACTCTGCGCCTAACTTTTCTTGATTCCCAAATATTAGAAACCCATAATACTCTCTACTCTCTAGTTTCATTTTTTATAACTTAGTATTTCTTTTCGATTTGAAGATTAAAATAATTGGTAGAGATTATTCAAATGGTATGATTAATTTATTTCTTTTGATTACAGTTACAAATTATTTTGTTAAGCATGATAGGACGCATCTTTTTCTTAAGCATGCATGGTCTAACTTTAAAGGAATAAGGGGCGATGGTTCATTTTCGGTCAACTCAATAATTGTCGTATAGTTTGGCGAGTAATCGAATTGAACTGTTGAAGCATCCAACCCGCGTTTTGTCATGTTCACTTACTTTCTCTAAAGCTGACTACATCCTTTTAATGATATATACTCCCTCCGTCCCGCTAAAAACGTCTCAGTTGACTTCGACACGGAGATTAAGAAATTTTAATTTAGTGTGTATTTTATGAGTTTTAATTGTATAAAGAAAATGACACAGTTTTCGAGGAGTGGTTGGTGGAAAGAAATGAGAATTATCCAAATTTTTGCAAGGCTAGTGAAATGCAATCGATTTTTATTTTTTATATTTTTTTTATATTGTATTTGAAGAAATAATCTAAAGTTTTCAAAAAGATAAAAATCATAATTTTCTGAATTCGGAGCGGAACATAATCGAGTGAGAGATAGATTTTTGAAGAGATAGAGTATAAGAATGTGGGGGTTGAGTAGTGAGTAAGGGGGCCCACTTCATTTTATGTTTAAAAGTAATTTTTACTATTTTAGGAAAGAGGACATAAATAGCGGGACACCCGATTAGGCAAGTAGGACAGAAATAGCGGGACAGAGGGAGTATTAATTAAAAAATACATTGTTTCATAATTAATTTAAATAAAAGGATATATCTTAAACTTCATCCCAATTTCAATGAGATATAAATAATGAGATAAAGGGAGTATAAGTTAAATACCATATTAATAGTTTGATGTACTTGAATTTACTAATTAAGGTGTGTTGCAAATGCTTCTTAAAGTTAAAAATATTTTTTTAAAGCAAAAGTAAGGGGTTTTAAGAAGGCAAATTGGCATAAATGGTCCCCAATGTTTGCTAGTTTGGATGAATTGGTCCCTAATCTTTTTTTTAGTTTATTGGTCCTCAATATTTACTAGTTCGGATAAATTGGTCATTTTGTCAAATTTTAAGTTAGTTCATAGGGATATTTACGGAATAAAAGTTTCAGGGACCAATTCATCAAATTTTTAAATTAAATTTGGATTTTTTTAATATATTTTCTAAAATTATATATTTTTCGAAAAAAATTTAATTTTTTTTAAAAAACTTTTTTCGAAAAAATAATTTTTTTTAATAATTTTTTTTCAAAATAAAAATTTCTATTTTTTTTTAAATTTTTGGTAACGTAAAAAATTTATTAAAAACCTAAATTAAAAATAAAAAATTAACTAATACTAGTTTTAGAACCAATTTATCCAATTTTTAAATTAATTTTTAACTATTTTTCAAATAATTTTTGGAATTAACTTTTTTTTAATTATATTTAAAAAAATATTTAAATAAAAAATTAACTAAATCTAGATTAACTAATAAATTTGTATCTCACGGCAGAAGAGGGGTGCGGGTCGACACAAAAGTTGGGGAAAGTGTTATGTTCTTTGAGGTCAAAGATGTTATCAGAGAGGAGCCTCCTACCTCCAAGTCGTCCAGCTGCTCCTCTCTGATGACATCTTCGACCTCTTTGTTGATCCGCTCCCCTCCTCCGCAGTCCTCAACCGCTTTGTCGACCCGCTCCCCTCCTCCGCAGTGAAACGCAAAATTATTAATTAATTTAGATTTAGTTAATTTTTATTTAAATAAAAAAACTTGAAAAAAGTTAATTCAAAAAATAATTTGAAAAAATAGTTTAAAATTAATTTAAAAATTGGATAAATTGGTCTCTTAAATTATTATTAGTTACTTTTTAATTTTTAATTAAATCTTTTTGTTACCAAAAATATTAATTGAAACAAATTAAAAAATTAGTTTAAAAAAAATTATTCTTTTTCGAATTTTAATTATTTTTTAAAAAAATATTTTTTTCGAAAAAGATTATAATTTTAAAAATATTTTTAAAAAAAAGTTCAAATTTAATTTAAAAATTGGATGAATTGGTCCCTGAAACTTTTATTCCGTATATACCCCCATGAACTAACTTAAAATTTAACAAAATGACCAATTTATCTAAACTAGTAAACATTGGGGACCAATAAACTAAAAAAAAGATTAGAGACCAATTCATCCAAACTAGCAAATATTGGGGACCATTTGTGTCAATTTGCCTTTTAAGAATTAATATAAAAAAAATAATACCAAAAGCATATCAATTAATGCTTAAAAGAAAATTTTCTTTACTTAAGCAGTTTAGCTGCTTAATTTTAGAGAATCTATTTTAGAGAACATATTTTGGAAACATGAAAAAACTGCTTATGTAGTCAAAAAATAGATAAGTGATTAAAATATGCTCTTGCAAACACAACTCTTAGGGGACGTTTGGCTCGCAGTTTGGAATTGGGTTTAGGTTTAGGATGTTTCCCTCTAGTTTCAGATGAGCTGAATCATTCTAATATATCTGTTTGGATTAAATCTTTGGATTCAAAATCATTAATATACATTCATTTCGTATAAATTTTTAATTTTACCCTTAACTTGTATAAAATATAAAAACATTAAAAAGTAAAATTAAAATTAAAAATCAAAAAAATAAGAATACAAAAATTGAATAATGAAGTACAAAAAAATACAAACGAAAAATATATGATGAAATAAAGAGAAGGCGAAAGAATAAGAAAAATGAAAGATTGAAAAAGAAAAAATAGAAATACAAAACGAATAATGAGGAAATTAAAAAACTGATTTTTTGAATATGGTAAGGAATCAAACCCACAAAATAGTTGGGAATTGAGAATTCCTAAATTTTTGGATATCATTCCAAAATTTTGAATCTGATAGTCTTATGTAAACATCATTTATGGATTTTATATCGATTCTTGATTTCAAGCCCTCTTACTAAACGCTCCCATATAGTATATCATTGAAGTTGTTTCACGAGCTCATTAATTACTAGGGTATGCACATCATAAATTGATTAAAGATAAAAATTCATCAATAATCCATACATCCAATGGTGTAGCTAGAAATATGACTTAGTGGGCCAATTACATGCTTGTGAAAATCTATGGGGAGCGATAATTGTTACTCTCTCCATCCCGCTATTAGCGGCTCATTTATTTTCGGCATGGTTATTAACAAAATAGATGATAAAGTATGAGAGAAGTAGTTGATAAAGTAGGAGAGAGAAGATAAGTGAGATAATGAGAGAGAATATGATAAAGTGGGTATTTGGAGTAACTGAAGTTTATTGATAAGTGATGAAAGCGATTGAAAGTTGTTGATTTGAGAATTTGTAGGTGTTTGGGAAAAAGTGTTGAAAGGTGCTGAAAGTGGGAAAAATAGTGTTTGAAAATACTGCTGATAGTAGTAGCTTATTTTAATTTTTAAATAAAATATATGTCTTACTCCCAATGTTATTAAATAATTATAATTTATAATAAATAAATAAAATTGAAAAGTTATTTTTTTACATTATAATTTCAATTTTAGTATTAAAATATATTAAACAAAATTAATTTCTAAATTACATAACTTTATAGTATATTATATTAGCATAAAAATATAATACTATTATATTTTAAATATTACTTATTTGCATAATTTTTGAAAATGTTGCTCATACAATTTTTTCACTTTTTAAATGAAATGACAGTCTTATCTCCAATGTTATTACATAATTATAATTTATAATAAATAAATTAATTAATAAGTTAGTGCTATTTCAAGTTTATTTTCTTCTTTATAGTAGTCATCTCAATATTATAAAATATAAAATTAATTTATATATTAAATAAAAATATTTGATTGTTATTTATATTATAATTTAATTTATATTAAAACATAACAATTTATCATTAATTGTGGAATTATAATTAAATTATATGGAGAAAGATTTTAGGGACTAAAATAAAATTCTAAAGATAAATTTGTATAATACATTTCATAAGCTATAAGCTGTAAACTGTGGTGAGGCAGTTTAAGCAACTTCCCTAAAATACAGAAAGAAATAGAAAAGCTCTAGCAGAAAGTTGGAGCTCCAACCACAAAAACTTATAGCTTTTCAGCTATAAACTGCTTAGGATAAGCTGTTCCAAACACCCCCAAAGTAGAAGAGAGAAGATAAAGATAAAGTATGAAGGAGAAGATATTAAAGTCTGAGAGAGGGTATTAGAATTTACTAAATTTGGAATGAGCTACTTTTAGCGGGACGTCTCAATTAGAAAAGTGAGCCGGTAATAACTGGACAGAAGGAGTACTTGTTAGCATTGAGAATTAAGAAATTTGAATTTTATTTCAAATAATCATAAACTTAATACTTGTGAAACTCTTTAGTTTAAACTTAAATGCCTAAAGATCGACTAGCTAGTGACAATAAAATTTGATAATTTACGACAAGAGAAGCAATAAAATTGTAACTTTGAAAATATATTCTTGGATTTGAAATTAAAAATTCAAACTCTCATAAAGAAAAAGTAATGTGCTTGGTTTAGTTGAATGAACATTTGTAAGTTCCTAAGAAATCTAGCGTTCGAGACTTTGTTAGCTACAAATTGAAATTATGCTATAAATTCGGCAGAGCCAACAACAACACAGCAAGAACCTAACCACTGGACCAAACACAGATTTTAGTTAAACGTAGTAGTGGTTGAATTTGTAACTCTAGTACAATTCTATTGCTATAATTTTATCAACTAAGATTTTTTTTTTTTTTTGGATGAAGAGGGTAACCCGCAGCCGCTACCGAAGTGCGCACTGAATAAACTCTACTCATGTGCTCTAGCCTGCAAACAACACAGAAATGTTCAACCACCCTAGGCTAACAAGATCTTTAAGCTCATGTCTAGTGGCTATCCATCTTTACATGCAGCGGTTGATCTTTCTGCTTTATGTTACTTTCTTAATATGCATTTGACATTTTTGTTGTGTTTTTATCTCGTATTTCACTATAAGGTTATTTCATTAAGTGAATCATAAAGTTTTGTGGAAGCTTAATTATTAGTTAATTTATTGCACCATCAGCACATGTCATTAGAGTTTCTTATTTATTTATATATATGTAGTAAAAACAATATTACCGCGTCACGAACAGCATCACCAGTTTGACTCTTGGAGAATACTTATTTTCTTGCATAATACGTCACAATCAGCATTATAAATAGCCCTTAACAAATTAACCTTGACAACAGTTGGTTTATGTTCTGATCATAATGCTGAAGAATATAATCAGTCGAGATCAAATGGGTTTCATTAGAGGGACTTTCACGTTGAGGTTGGTGATGATGTATCTTGCAAGGAAGTGCGATTTACCCAATATCAAATACATGGTCGAAAGTGTGATCTTGAAGGGGAAATGATTGAGGAGACCTACCGAAAGGATGACGTCAATGGCTCCACCAGCACTATAGATATTGATCAAGCTTGATGTGTTTTGAGTTTCTTAGTTTGAAGGGGGGTTTTTTGTACAATTTATGTGATAGTTTGTATCTTGAATTTCTATTATGTATTGAAATAATGTAACGCTGGTTTTAGCTGATCATTAATATGCTAATATAGTCAGTATTTCTTATTTTTGTCCAATATTACATGTACAGTGTTACTTGTGACAAGCTAGCCTCAATGAGTCACCAATATATAGATCTGATTACTAAGCCATCAACCATAGAAGTTCAACAAAAATGAAGATAAGAAATAATGAGGCGAATTGAATCACTTCAAAGCCAACCAAATAGTAATAAATTAACAAATGGCTTCAAAATATACGTTTCAAATTTTCATCTGTTTTTTTTTATTGAAAAAATATTTATGTATATATGAAAATATTACTTGAGAAATTCTACTTTAATTTCTTAACTATGCGTTAGATTCACGCGTTGCCAACTAAACTACTACATATATTTAAATACTCCTATTTTTACTAAAACGTAATGAATATTTCTCGTATTAAAATTTTTTGTAAATCTGAAATATAAATCGTGAATCCCTTCCGCCGCCAATACTCTTCACTTAAACCTTGTTTTTTTTATCGCGTAAACCTTTCAGATCTACAAAAGTCGTATTCCATGCTAATAATGCAATTACAGACTTTGAATTTTTAAAACGATTTTGTATATTCTAGTATATATATTATAATGAAAAGGATTGTTGAGATTGAATCGTCAACTGGGGACCAACTGCCACGTGTCGAAAGGTTAGTATACACAAAAAGACCGGAACAAAGTTGCCGCGTAGAAGTCGTGTAAGTCCAACTGACCGGCTCTTATTTTGGAAAGGTCAGCTTTGACTTATTAAAATTCTTTCGGTCATTCATCGAAAGGAAACATTTGTTTGGAATTTAATGAATTTCAGTCGTTGATAAGTTTATCATCATCGAATTGTTTTCAAATGGCTCCATTGTAAAAACAATTTCGGAAAATTAAATAAAAAAAAAAGAAAAATGCTGAAAATTCGTCCCTCGAAAGATTCGAGCTCATGTGGGCGGACACGCTTCAACCTCTGGGCCCCAAGAAACTCGTAGCTAATTTTTGTGACATTATATTTAGTGGTAATGCCCACTGTTAGCCAAAATGAAAAAAAAAATACACAAATATAGCCTAAAAGTTAAACAAAACACAAAAGTAGCCATTTTGTCTTTATCCGGGCGGGTAATGGATGGAGGCCGATGGAGGGCCGATGGGTCCATCGGCCCTTCATATTTTTTTATTGTTTTTTTTTCACTAAGGCCGAGGCCCTCCCCTCCTTCATTCATTTTTTTTGGTTTTTTTTCTTTCTTCTTGAGGGCCTTCGGCCCTCCTTCATTTCTTTTTTTTTTTTTTTTTTCACTTAGGCCCTTAGTGATTATTTTTTTTCTTTGTTCTTTGAGGGCCATCGGCCCTCCTTCTCTCAGTAATTTTTTTTTTTTTTTAATTGAATACACATGAGGGCCGATAAGAAAAAAATAATGAAAAAAAAAAATTACTATGTCCACGATGCCTTCACGTAAGGGCCATCGGCCATCGGCTCTCACACTTTTTTTTAATACAGATGAGGGCCGATGCCCTTTCATTTTTTTTTTTTTTTTTTTTTTTTTTTTATATGGAGGGCCTATGGACTCCATCGGCCCTCCATCGGCCCTGCGCCGTATAAGGACAAAATGGCTATATTTGTTTTTTTTTTTTGTGATGGGCTATATATGTATGTATATATCTACTGTATGGCTACTGTTGCAAATGCCTCTTATATTTATATATACCCCGTAAAATTAAATAAGGTCTATCGGGCCTTGGGCCTACCGTGTGTAATTTGGGCCTTAAAACCTGATAGGAGAGTTGCATAAATAGGGCAATGCTATAGTCTTTATTGCAAAAATAGACATTTTTATTATAAATTGCATCAAGTAGGCTACTGGACTATTAAGTCCCTTATCATTCAATTTTTAAGTATCTATACTTATGTGTCTTATAGGCTGTTGAAAGAAACTGATGTTTGACAAAATAAATAAATATATGTGTTTAAAACTATCATGATAAATATAGTAAGTGGTTGGAGTCTTGAAGATAAAGGAAAATAATATTAGCAATAATTAACAATAATTTAGGGAAATGATTAAAACTTATAAAATGATTATAAATTTAGGAAAATAATTATAATGAGAAAAATACATCTAGTTCAATATTTAAATTGATTAATACCTACAAAAATACTTTAGTTCTCAAAAAAAAAATTACATAACCTCTCATAACTAAAGTAAATTTAACAAAACCTAAGAAGAAATGTTGAGAACGAAAGTTCACACACACGAAAACTAACCACAAATTGCTAAATATTAACTTTAGTTTCAGAACTTCTAACAATAGGTTATGCTACCGGTCGAAAAATTAACAATAATCTACTAACATTCAAATTTATCTCCCAAAAATATAATTAAAGACATTCCTAAATTCTTAAGTTCCATAATAATAATCTAATTTCATAATTTGCAATTTTCTATGAACATTAACTGAAGGTTATGACAAAATACTAAAAGCAATAAAAATATAAAATAGAATCTTGTCACTTCAGCCGACAATAGTTGTTTGCCTATTTGGTGTCATTTTAAATAAAAGTGCATATTTTTGCAATAAGGACTATTTGTATTACCTATTACTCCAATTTCCCCAAACATGATTGGTTTAGGATTTGTTTGCAAGTGTTTATCGTTAGCAATTTTTATTTTCTTTTTATTTAAAGAGTGTATTTGCAACAGTTTATTATAAATATTATTTATTTATTTATTTTGTTGATAATTAAAAAATGTTGATTTTAAGTAAAACTAAGGGGATTTTTGGAATTACCATAAAAACTCAGATATTACTGGTAGTTTCGGAAATTATGATGTTTTAAGCACTAAAAGTATCTCAATAGATGCTAAAAGAAATTGCATAATTATGGTGTTTTAGAGTAGCTAATGCAGAAAGCTGGTTCTGCAACATTAAAACACCGTTTATGTGGTCAAAAAATAAATAAGCGCTTAAAATAAGCTCTTGCAAACATACCAAAAAGTTGAAAATATTAGTATTTTCTAGTAAAATCAATGAGTTGTTGAAATTAATATAAAAGGCATATATTTCTAGTAAATTTGAAAATTATGGTGTTTTAAGCACCAAAAATATCTTAATATCATGTGCTTCTAAATTTAAGTAGTTTATCTGTTTAATTTTAATAAATCTAATGCAAAAAGCATGTTTTGCGAATACTAAAAAACGAATTAATGATACTTTTTAAAAAAAGTAGATAAGTACTTAAAAGATGCTCTTGGAAACACATGCTTAGTCTTCGTATACTAATTGGACTTGTGATGTATGTATGGGTAAGCCACGTTTCTATGCAATTTGTGATAGCGGGTGCAAGTTCGGGCCAACTTATTATGTTTTGCAATCCAATTAGAATGAAAAACCGGATTGATGACCTGGAGAACTATTTAGATGACGAGAATACATGTTTAGTGAATTTAAATAATTAGACTATGTGGTGTTTGAAGTATCTGAAATTTATTGATAAGTGTTGAAAACTGCTGATTTGAGAATTTGTAGGAGTTTGGAATAAGTGTTGAAAGCTGCTGAAAGTGAAAAAAATATTGTTTGGAAAACTGCTGATATCAGTAGTTTATTTTAAGTTTTTAAATAAAATATATGTTTTACCCTCAATGTTATTAAATAATTATAATTTATAATTAATGAATAAATATTATTAATTTTTATATTATATAGATTGATAATATATCATATTAACATAAACATATCATACTATTATATTTTAAATAGTATTATTTATTTGCTTAAGATTCATAATAATAATATTTTCATATAATTTTAATAATTATGTAGCTAAGAAATAATTACCATTAAATGATTATAGAAAAAAAATATTAATTTAAAATTTAAAATTTTTAGAACCCACTATTTTAATTAATGTATATTTAATTATATTTAATTTTAATAATAATTATTTCATTACAGTTGATGAATTTATAAATAATAAATATAAAACAATTTTTATCAAATTACTAACTAATATAATAAAATATAATTATGATTAAATTTGTAACTAAGAAACATATTAATTTTAAATTTAATGATATTTTGAGAATTATAGAAATATTTAAAGGATAAAATAGTCCAATAAATTATATAAGTTGTAAGCTGCAGTTGAAAGCTAGGTCATAGCAGCTTAAGCAGCTTCTCTATCTTGGCTATATATGATAGAGAATTTCTGTTGAAAGATGGTTGTTCCAAACACTCCAGCAGCTCAAAAGTGCATGAAATTGAATATGCTACTTCAAAGTATTGTCTTAAATCAATCCTAGGGGCTACCTTCATATTGTCAACATAGGACGGTTAATATGTCTTAAATAGTATGTATATTCATAATAATCGTTTATTAGTTCTCATGCATCAATCTACAATAGATTTTGATATCTTGTATATGTATATCATGCATATACATATTATTACGTGCAATTAATATAAATTTACTCTACATATAAGTGGTATTTGGAACAGTTTTCAGCTGCAACTTATAGTTTTCAGCTGCTGGAGTGTTTGGAACAACCATCTTTCAACAGAAATTCTCTATCATATATAGCCAAGATAGAGAAGCTGCTTAAACTGCTATGACCTAGCTTTCAACTGCAGCTTACAACTTATATAATTTATTGGACTATTTTATCCTTTAAATATTTCTATAATTCTCAAAATATCATTAAATTTAAAATTAATATTAACCGTCCTATGTTGACAATATGAAGGTAGCCCCTAGGATTGATTTAAGACAATACTTTGAAGTAGCATATTCAATTTCATGCACTTTTGAATTTTGAAATTGCTATAAACCACACAATATCTTTGAAAATAAAGTTAACCTGTCAAGTTGTAAATGTATGTGGGCCAAAAAGGTACATGTGGTGGAATTATTTGATACTCTTCTATGAACTAGAAAAGATTGTTATTCCTCATATTTAATATGAATTATTTTGTGTACAAATGTGATATGACAAACCTATCATGCATGTCGCAATTCCATAACCTTTTGTTTTTGTACTCTTTTCAAAAGATAAAGATTCATTTGGATTCATTTCGCAGAAGTTTTCACAAAATCCTAGAAATTCAGAATCTAAAATTTACGTGCAAGAGAAAATTTACATATCCATTTTGGCTGTGCATGTCTACGTGTATATGGTTGGAGTTGGGTGGTAGACATTTTAAAAAAAAATTAATTTAATTTGTTTTCTCTTTTTCGTTTTTACAACATGAGATCGAGAACAGTTATTACAAGAAAGCATTAAATATAACATAGCAAACAATAATAAATTAAATATGTATAGCATGCTCGATTTAAAAATATTAGTGCGATTTGAATTTTTAAACTTTTAATTTTTTTATGATTATATAAGAACATAAAAATAATTAAGTCAAGTATGCATTGAGTAGCTTGATTTATTAAATTCAGCGTGAGAAGTAGGTTGATATTATTTTATTACTTCTAGAATTTAGGCCATTAGGGTATTAAGGCCCTACGTGTGAATTTATTCACAATCCTACCAAATTTTAGATTTCGTCAAGTTACTAACTACTACTACTACTACTTTTTTTCTTTAAAATGTTTATAGGCCACATTAAATCGAATTTGATAAATGTATTAATACCAAATAAGATGTATGTTTACACTTTCTAATTTCCATTATGTATTTGAAGAGATGGCAATTTTGCGGGTCGGGGCTGGGTAGTATAGTACCCGGACCCGCCCCGCAAGTTCGACTCAGAGACCTAGATCCAGATCCAGACTTATACGGGTCTAGAAACTCAAAACCAACCCCGGACCCGCACGGGGCGGATCTACCCGGCCCCAGACCCGTTGGTGCCATTTCAATTGCTAATTTTGAATTATTTTATTTTTTAATTATTAATTTTCGTTAGTGGAAGCATTTTTGTTTGAATTTTCTTATTATAGTTGTCAGCTATTAGTATCTAAAAGTATGAATTGAAGAACAAGAAAATTCAAATAACATAAAGTAAGATTACATAATAAAATTAATAAAAAAATTAATAATACGGGTCTGAAACGGGACTGGATGGGGCGGGGTGGGTAGAGAAATTGGACCCGAATCCGTCCTGGACCTACGCGGGTTGGGTCCAGACCCGCCCCGTACTTCTACGGGTCTGGGTATTACCTGCCCCATCGCGGGGCGGTGCAGGTCGGGTCCAGTTCCAATTGCCATCTCTATGTATTTGCAAAAGAGTATCGAATACAAAATTTACGAAATAATAATAAAAAAGTGTAAAATTTACTTTCTCAGTTCTCACGAGACATTATGAATAAGATTTCCGTTGTATGAAGAAAAGAATAATAATTAACACATGAAAAAGCAATTCTAAGCTAAGAATCGTATATTTAATTTAAAGAATCGATTATTTAATTAATAACTTAATGATTTTGCATATCGAAACTTATGAAAAAAATTAGACAATATCTACATAATATTTAATCTAATACTATAAATTTATCAGGTGTAATAAATACTCGTAACGAAGAATTTTAAAAAGAAAAAAAAACAGAAAATACGGTATAAATTTCCACCCAACCAACCAGGTTTTAAACTGGAGGATCTTCTATCCCAAAAAAATGATGGATCATTTAGTGGCACATCAATCACGCTCCACCACACGTAGTGGACCACTTTTTTATAATAAATCGATACATGTCCTCACCTTATTGGTGGGACATGTAGTGGTCAGCAATGAGGTAGAAGATCCCACTCGTTCTAAACTCTCTCTCTCTACGTTACTTTCTTATATTATCTCTCTTTCTATCTGGGGATTTTTCACAATTCACTCACTGAAATTCCCTTTCTTCCATTTTCAATTTTACCTTCCTCCTCCGCCACCGCTTTGCGCCGGAGGCGCAGCCGTTTCCACCATATCTATTACCTCAATTGCTTCTCCTGACCTCTATGTATTTCAAGGAAGTCCGGTTCTTAGGGTTTATATTCAGTTCCTTGTTGATCCTTGCAGCCGGTTAATTGAATTGCAAGAAAAGGAAATCAATGCTAGTAATTGTCGGTATATTACTGATTTTCGGTCTTGTAGTTCGGCATAAGTGGCAGAATGGGGCGGCGAAGAAGGAGGCGATTCTGAGGCTGGTTGCCGCCGCCTCGGAAGAAGAAGCCGTAATTGCTAAGCTCCAGGCTATTGAAGATTACAATTCGCAGCAGATAGATTACAATTCGCAGCTGAAAGAGTCCAATTCGCAACACAATAACCCTCCGCTGGAAGTGCAGCATTGTTGCGCCGTTTGTAGTAGCCCCACCGCTACTAGGTGCTCTAGGTGTTCTAGGTGTAAAGCTGTTAGATACTGGTGAGTTGTGTAATGCATTGTTATTCTTGGAACCAGCACTCTCTTGATTCACGTTTTGTTGATTTTTTTGCTCTTTGGAACTTATTTTTATTACTAATTTGATGTCTGATTCTAAGTTTAGGGACATGAACTAATAGATTGTTTCTATTGATTGGACGAAAGTTGAAGTCTTTGATTTGAATTAAGGGAAAACGGCTTATAAATTTCGATAGAATGTTTCATATACACCAGTTGGTAATGGGGATCTGGAGAATTATTTGATTGGGAATGGAGCACGCGTAAGGAACCTAGTAGGTGTGGATTGGTATGATTGTAGCTGGTTATTTACTCAACTGCTGGCCATGCTCCTATTAATAGTTCTAAGGAAGGAAGAAAATCAGGATTTTCTGTTTGTGAGTGTTGTGGAAGTTTTGGAGATCAAAATTGAGATTAGGATACTCTTAGGACTTGGGGATGTAGAGTGGTAAAGTCGTCAAAAATTGAATGTCGAGTTTGGAGATAGAATGATATTTTGTGTTGGCAGATGTAATGCCTATTAAGTATTATTGTTTTACTTCATTGTAATCTGATACAAGCAATTTTTATTAATCCCGCCTTTAATCTTGCTTCAGATGAGGCTATGAAAAACACCTATGTGGCTTACGACTTGGTACACCTTGTTCTAGGCACTAGGCTTAAGTCGTATGTGGGTTACGCTTAAGATCTTGCACCTATTTCTAAGTGTAAACTTTTGAAGATGATTATAACATACAGAGTAAATTTTTTAATATATCATACATATAGAGTTAATAGACATACACAATAGGGGAATCACAGAAGAATATGAGTCAGCAGTTATACAATAGCATCAAATTCCTAGAACAAAATAATAATATTTGACCTACTTTTATGTGTGTGATACATGTCCAACTTTCAAGGTGTTGATCTTTTGTGTACTCTCTCCGTCCCATTGGAAGCGTCTTGTATTCCTTATCGGGGTGTCCCATTGAAAACGTCTTGTTTCTAAAAAAGGCAAGAATACGTGGACAAGATTTAACTATCCAAAAGTCAAATGATATACACCAAACAATATCATTTTTTAATCTCATTACCCAAAAGAGACAAGACGCTTCTAATGGGACGGAGGGAGTATTATTTTATGTGTGGTTTTAATTAGTTAGGCAAACAACATATGTTTCTATTTAAACATCCGTCTCAAGGTTTACGCCTTGCGGTACCTTAGAAAAACGCCCCAGTTCCCTAATAAGATTTTTAAAAAATTGTTTTGTACAAGTAATCTGAATATGTGAAAAGATCCTTGGATTTTCTTATATCTCATTTATAATTTTGTTGCGGTTAGAAAGAATAATTAAAACTTACTAAAATACTGTGTTCATAATGGGATTTATATGTTTTTATTGATGTGGGATGGAGCCTTTGTCTTGATTTTCCGATATATTATTCTGTATTACTTAACCTATTACCTATGTGAGAATTGTGCGTCATGAAGATCCAAAATCCCTCTGAATCTGAGAATAGAATATACTGAATTGTATGTTTTATATTTAACATTTACATATGCATTTAATGTTCTTGCAATCTAAGTTGTTTGCTTAATTAACAGTGGCATTATTTAATTTGCATATTTAAAAAGCTTTATTCAAGTAATGATGTTTTAAGTAAACACATTGGTTCACTCATAAAAGTTAGGGTTTGAGATCTAGGCCCTGTGCTGCTCCAGTTGCGAGCCTATGAATGTATTTCATCTAATTATGCAGCAGAAAATCTGTTCTCCAGTGGAATTTAATTTCTTGTTACTGCATTTGTGAACAATCTTCCAATTTGGAATGAACAGGAGATTATTCTACTTCCAACAGGAGTTTAATTGCAGCATTTTTTTTTCTATATCAAGTCATGCACCTATAGCATTGTTAAGAAGTGTATTTGACTTCTGATATGAACTCTTGTTTCTCCTGTCCAATCATTTAATGTTAGTTTCTCTTTTTCTAGTTCTGGGAAGTGCCAAATAATTCATTGGAGACAAGGCCATAAGGACGAGTGCCGGCCAGCACCTGCATTGCATGATAAAAAGAAAAGCGAACATGTTGTGGATACAGCTCCGGGAAATCAGTTTAGTATCCCTTTGAACGATGAAACAAAGATTTTTTCAGATCCTAGCGAAGAATATGATGATTCAGGATCTTCAGGTGGCCTAACGTCTTCATTCTGTTCTTCCAGTGATCAAAGTGAAGCATCATCTGATGCTTCTACTGAGTGCCCTCCAGCACTTTCATTGCATGCTAGAAAGAATAGTGAACCTGTAGGGGGCAGAGATGAAGAAAATCTGCTTGCTAGTTTGAAAGATGAAACAAAAAATTGTTCATATCACAGTGAAGAATGTGATGATTCAGGTAGCTCAAAGGAAGCATCAATTAGTGCTTCTTTGAATAAGGATGTTGAATTAGGAACTCCTATCACTTCAGATAAAGCACCTTCAGTTGGCTCTGATTCTGACATCTTAGAAACTATTTCCAACTTTGATGTTGCAGATGTACGAAGTAGGTCTCATCCTGTTTATTCAGTTAATCCACCCTTGGTTAACAAGATTGAAGAGACAGCAGCCACTAAGATTGATGAATGCCTAAAGCCAACCAACTTAAAAGATAAAAAGAAAGGAGGTGGAGTTGCTGTGATAGAAGAGTCTGTACCTGCTAAAGCTGAGACAGGGAGTCCACAATCCACTAGTTTTGCAAAGACTTCTTCGACTGAAGACTGGGAAAATCAAGTGCAGACATCCATGGATAGAGTAACGAGAACTAAATCTTCTAAGACTTCAAGCAATAATCAAATGCCAAATATGGAACTGAGTTCAGAAAACTCAAAATCTTTGAAGTTACAACAATCCCATGAATACAAGAAAAATGAGATTTGTGATATTAAAGCAGCTAGGTTCGTGACATCGTCTTTGAGTTCAGGTCAGAAGCACCATATAAATGGTGGTAGCCCTCAGGTTGTTTCTTTAGAGACTGAAGGTGTTCGAATTTTGTCGCAATCTACTGGAAAAGATCTGAAGACATCAGTACGGAAACTTGCACAACATTTTCGAGCACCAAAACAGCCGAAGCCCTATGCATTAGATGCGGCGAAGGATTCTGATGACATTTATGATCATAAGGTTGCTTTTTTGAAGAAATCTCTCTGATAACAAATCCTTAGATTCGAGCATTCATTTGATTTGGTAACCCTTATTATTCGTGTTCTTCATTGATCTTATTTTCTTCTAACAGGTTCTATTTTCTGTTAAGCTTTTCATGCAGTTGTACTCGTCTGACAATGTGGGGCTCCATCCTTTTGGCCTTGTTAATTGCGGAAATAGGTCGGTGCCAGAAGTTGGATTATATGATTGCAATCTCTTATATGTTTCATCTATTCTCTTTATGCTTCAATTATTTGCATATGTTCATGTGAACTTGTTACAGCTCGTGGCCAGTGTACATATAAAATTGGTTGCTTATGTGAAATGTTTCTCCTGGACTGTCTTTTGATAGTTTGAGGTGTCAAAACACCAAACTATCCCGTAACTTTTATCATTTAAGATGAGATTTTCAAAATTTCCTTCTTGGAGTATGAAAAAGTCCATTGAATGTATTAATCAGTTTGATTTGTAACGTACATGTTGGTTTTGCTTGCTGTAACTTTTAAAGAGTTTGGCAGATTTTTCACTACATATGATTCGACTGATTTTCTCTCTGCAATAGCTGTTGAAGAGTTCTTGTAAGCACTTGAAAACAATTCATTGAGCTGCAGGCAAGTTATAGGAAAAATAGGAAATACTAAATTGAGGGCAGAAATGAATGCACATGATCATACTTCTGTCTTCCACACTGATTTGATATTGCTTGTGCCTAAATCCATTTTGTCGTAAATGAGAACAGCTTGCACTGATTTTCTCTTTTCTCCTTGTATAGAGTGCAACTTATTTTTATTCTTCTTGCAGTTGTTACGCAAATGCCGTGCTGCAGTGTCTGACTTTTACTCGGCCAATTACTTCTTATCTTCTTCAAGGGCTGCATTCAAAAACATGCAAGTACCATTTATGATTAACCTTTAAATGTGGGTGTGGGCACTTTTAGTCTTATGTTTTACCAAATTCAGGTCGGAAAAGGGACTGGTGCTTTATGTGCAAGTTCGAACATCTCATTCGAAAGGGACAAGAAACAAATGCTCCTTTATCTCCAGTTGGAGTACTCTCTCACATACAACCAATTGGAAGAGAAGAAGACGCACATGAGTTTCTGAGGCTAGTGTCTGGTGCAAGTATTGTTTTGTTTGAAATATCTGTAATGATTAAACACACAATGACCATGTTTATGTTATATCAGAAACGTGGTCGACAAAATGCAATCAGTATGTCTTGAAGAAGCTGGTGTTTCTAGTTCATTCGCTGAAGATTCAACCCTTATAGGTCTGACTTTTGGTGGCTATCTTCGATCAAAGGTCTGTCTCCGGTTGATGTATCTAGAACCCCGGTTCTATGCCATCAATATATTATGTGTTAGCAAGTTAATCTGTTTTACTGTAAAAATACATGATATAAAAGGTTTCTGCGAATGACTGTTTCATTAATTTGCCAGATTAAGTGTATGAAGTGTTTAGAGAGGTCTGAGCGGTATGACCTGATGCTGGATCTCACGGTAGAGATCGATGGGGACATATACACACTCGATCAGGCTCTGGCACAATTCACGATGTCTGAAACACTTGGTGGAGATGATAAGTATAAGTGCAACAGGTATGTCCCTTATCTGTCGTACTAGGTTATCTATAGCTGAGCTCATAAAGTCAACAAATCACTATTGTGGTTGTTTCCTTTTTATTATGATTCATATTATGTAGAGGTGATCATTAATGCTGTTGGTTCGGTTATTATAAAATAATAAATCTCCAGATCAGTGCAGCGTAACTAAAGTCTTCATGGAACTATTCTCAAAAAAATATTCCGTTCTTGTTGTGGTCATTCTTGGCCTTTGTGTCTCAAAATAGTGTTCAAGATACACCTATATCCACTCACCTTTCTGGTATGATCTGGCAGCATCACAACAAGTTGAAAACTTGAAAATCGTTATTGCTCTTTCGTGTTTCTCGCTTGAGTTTTGAATAGGGAACTCAAGGAATAATTCGTGATTCTCTCTTGAGTTTTAAATACGGAAACCAAGGAATCATTCCTCAATGCAGAAATTAGTAATAGTAATCAGTGACTATGGATATTCAAATGCCTGAAAGCAGATTTATCTATTTGTTGATGATTTTAAATATAGTTTGATGTTCCTCTCATGTGTTTCTTGGCAGATGTAAGTCTTATGAGAAAGCCAAGAAGAAATTGACCGTGCTTGAGGCTCCTAATGTCCTTACTATAGTTCTGAAGCGATTTCAGGTAATATACATAAATTAAAGCAAAATTGTGTGCTACAGTATCATTTTGCATATTTTAAACTATACAGCAATTATCTGTAAATAAAAATACATAACACTATGTTATGTAATTATAAGCTCAGTTGGGATAGTACTATATTAAAAAACTGAAGGTTGCCTATTCGATCCTACTGACCACCTCCTAATTTTGGCAGTTCTTATTGTTTCTACATTTCAATTCAGCTGTCAGTTTTGGCTTTTACTGCTTTTCTGGTCATTTTATTTGTTTCTACCACTTCAACCCAGCTCTTCATTTTAGCTCTTTATGTTTTTCCTCCTTGTTTGAGATTTGAGATGCATCCTAAAATGCAGATGCAAATGTCTTATTTTAATCAATTCAGTTTTCCACTACTATAAAACGGTGTACACGATTTAAAAATTAGGATGGCATTTAATTATTTAAATCTAGGCTACATCCGCTGCCACTTTTCTCACAAATTAAACGTAACGGGTGTTAAAGACTCGACGTCTTGAACAAGTAACTTTTTTTTATGTTGTATTATTCCCTTTAATATATCTGGTTGCTTATTTAAGGTTGTTTGCTAAATATTGAATAAGGGTTTGAATTCGGAATTTTGTGAATTTACAATTAGAAAGTTAGAAGTTTTAAACTAAGCTTATGCTTTACGTGGTGTTTCATATATTAATTTACTTTATTAAAATTCGAATCAGGAAATTTTATTTAATATCTTTGTAGATTAAGTTATTCTTTAATTATTTTTTTGAGGTTTGAGCTTGGTTGCTCAATGTTATTGATTTATTCCATGACCTTCTAATTGTTATTTCTCCTAATATTCTAATACTAATCAAACTCAATATGATGCAATATCATGAAAATAAATTCTGATTTTTTTTAACAAACCATTTTCATAGCACAAATTTTTAAGTGTTTATTTGTGCTATAATGTGTTTCATTTGCTGTATTTTATCTTATTTGTGAATGACGTGTATCAGGATCTATAAAGAAGGTCTAGAACCAATCATATGATTATCATTGTGTAGTCGCAGTTCGTGCCATGTTTTTTTATGCACCATCGATAGAGATATTTTTAGCAGATCCAATACCTATAATATTTTCTCATTCAATGACAATGTAGTCTTCAAATTTTTAAATTGCAATAAACAGGATAAATAATAATTCTTCTTAGTTCATTATTACATTTAAAACCATGTTCAGAACTTCCATATGTAACTGAAATATTTTTTCCCTTTCCAGTCAGGCAACTTCGAGAAGCTGAATAAACTTATTCGGTTTCCTGAGGTTCTGAACCTTTCTCCATATGTGAGTGGGAAGGTAGACAAATATCCAATATATCATCTCTATGCAGTGGTTGTTCACTTGGGTGCAGCGAATGGTGCTTACGGGGGTCACTATGTCAGTTATGTCAAAAACTCCCAAGGTCATTGGTTTAGAGTTGATGACAGCAGGGTAAGATACTTTACTGACTTGCTAGTACTATCTAGGACTTTTTGTTTCGGAGTTATTTTATGTTACTAGTCTCAACACATGAATGAGGGTTTTTAATTCTTCAATCTTTAGTTGATATTATTAGAACAGCATGAGTCTCCATCGCATATTAGGGTGGTGAACTCTCACGAACATCAATATATTCTCACTCCATGTTTTCAATCTACCAACTCTGCTCTACTTGTATATCATTCTTCCACCTTCAGATCTAAGATCCTACAGTTTAATTTATTTAGCTGTCATCTCCTCCAGCATCTGTAGATGAAAGATTCTGTCATATGCTTCACGTGTGCTTGATTTTTGGAATTGTATGCTTCTTAATATTGTTGAGGATTGATTTCCTGCTTAAATGATTAGGTGTAACAATTGTTGACACGACATGGAAATTACAGATTATTCTTTAGACTTTATTTTTCGTGTTACTATTGACATGTGAAGGACGTGGAATATTGTGTTGTTCATAACAACCTATTAAACACAATCAAGATTATTCTGATGATAGCACGTTGATCTGTTAATGATACGAAGCTGTTAATTACTTCAAAATATTCATTTATTGGTAAAAATCATTTAACCTTTTTTTATATTTATTGTAATGGGTTTCTTTATTTTGTCCTATTATAATGCATCATTGCTTAGTTTTTCTTGTCATTTGTTTTATTACCGAGTCATGTCAACATACTAAAGAAAAATCATGCTTGTGTTACCATGTATCCTTATTGTGTGGTGTTAATGTTTTACGGTTTTACCACACGACTGTAGGTGATATCCAATTGTGGCAGCAGAAATAAGATTATTATTATTCTGGTGTCTTTGCTGTTTAAGAGTTGTCATGACTTCCTTTCTTAAACTTGCCTTGAGTATCCTTCTTAAACTGGTCCTGAGTACGTAATTGTGGATACAGCTAAAGAGGACATAAATTAGGATACGGATATGAGTGTACGGTCATATGACAACTAAACTTCCTCTCGTCCTGTAGGTGAGCCGTGTGGATTTGGAGACTGTCTTATCTCTAGAAGCATACATTCTCTTCTACGCAAGGTAATTTTCATTAGTAACTGTTTCCACATGCACCTAATATATTTGGAGATGGGCTGAATTGAAGTGCTTATCCCTGTAGGCTTACTCCGCGAGGTGCATCTACTGTTAGGACGTTGCATTCTGATGGGAAAACTAAGAAAACTGCAGAAGCCATTTCCTTCATCAACAACTCGAAGAAGAAAACCCAGAAGACAAAATTGAGTTCTTCTAGTCGAAATGCTCCCCATTGGATGTCTCCGAATGATTTTACTGAGGATTGGGAATTTCAGTCGAAGCATAAAAATCATACAGTTGAATCACTAAGTGATAGTTCTTCCATTTTCAGTGTATCAGATGCTGGCTCATATAGCACAGACAGCACCAAGGACTCTAGTGCAGAGGACCTATCTGGCTACCTATTTGGGTCTAACTGGTACCACCCGCAATAGCTTTTGTCGAATTCAGACATCTCTTTCACCAATTCCGTACAAGAAGAGAAAGAGAACAGTACCGGAGAAAGCTTCTGCATTGACCTGAGACTACTAAGAACTGAACTTGGGTTATCGGAGGAGGATGCTGATGGGATCGAACGTACTAAACTTGAGGGGAATGCGATTTTCGGAAGGAGAAGGTACTTCTTCCCGGTTCCCTGTGTATACTGTAACTGTTGATATAGTTGATAAATAGCCTTTCCAATAATGTAGAAGTAGGATAAAACCACAGCAGAATTAATTAAATAATTATGTCAGTCCTTGAGGGGAACATCTAGCTAGAGAGCAGCTCAAACATTTTTTGATCTTCTTTTGGCGTATGAGTTGTGGGTAGCTAGCCTGCAAGTGTAAATCCTCATGGTCGATTTGTAATTCACCAACTGCTCATCTATAATCGCTAATGAATAAATGAGCCCTTTGCCCCTTTTCTGTATCATTTGTTGTCCGAGCTAATTAATTATTCTAAAAAAGAATTGTTTGCTCTTGGTTATGAATTTATCTGCTTTTGAAGACTAACGTTCAGATCATTAACATAATATGGCTGTCTGTATCAAATACTACCCCATCCAATAAAATGTATCTTACTTTCATCATCGGGAGATGTCCCACAGTATGTGTCTTTTTTAAAATTGGTAAACTATTAAAGAATAGAAAAAAAAAAAAAAAAGACACATTTTATGGGATGGATGAAGTACAATTTTTTGTTAGATCCCTTTTTTAAATTCAAGATTAAGTCTTGAAACACTTTGATTAACATTAATACTGAAAGTACCAAAACTTTACTGGAAAAGTGAAATACCAACATGGCAGCCAGGGTAGATCTCAAGATTAGTCTTATACAACAAATTGATCAAACTGGGATTAGTCTTATACAACAAATTGATCAAACTGAAAATAGAGATATTAGTCTTAAATACGAGTTTTAGAATACATATATAAAGTAATGGATTTGTATTTTAGATGATTATTTACTACTCTATTTGTTGAGCAGTTGGTGAAATACAAAAAGATACTACAAATTTGTGTTAAAATAGCATTATCGTCATTCTTATGAAAAGTGATGAAATTATTTCATATTCAAAGATAAATCACATTAGCAGGGACGAATTCGATCTTATGAAAAGAGACGCATTACTGACCTACCAAGTGCCAGTTGTTCATGAACATCAAATTAGTGTTATTTTTCTCTATATATTATTTCTTGTTCTTTTCCTCCAAGCTATATATCTTTTCATGACATCATGCTACTAACAACTTTAAAATCTACATGCAAAATTCTCTACATGTCGACACACAAATTCACGATATTTCCGTATGTGAATTGGCACCTCCTTAAGTCAAATATATATCGTAATCGATACAAAAGTACAAGAAAACATTTCAAACATTTAATATCTAATTATGGGGTAATTAAAATATGTATCACTAGTCCTCCTGCCAACTACCCACCATAATTGGCCCGGCCATGCAAGTATAAATTGAGATTGTAGGAGGAACATTATTCTTCATATTCAAGTAAAAATGAAGTTTAAAGGTTTTGTATTGTTTGTTCTTCTTCTGCTGCTAGTGTGCTCCATTGTTGCTGAGGAATCTCAGCTTCAGCATCCAAGTATATATCTTCTTTTCATATATTTCGAGTTAATTATGTGTAAATCATGCATATTTGTATATTATATATATTGGTTGATGCATTTGTATGCATGTAGCTAATTTTATTTTATGGTTGAAACGTGGTTGAAATGCAGATGATGATGAGGAGGTGGCACACAATGTAGAAAACGGTGGATATGGTGGTGGCCAAGGTGGCGGCGGATATGGTGGTGGAGGGCAAGGAGGCGGACAAGGTAGCGGCGGATATGGTGGTGGTGGCCAGGGCGGTGGTCAAGGTGGCGGTCAAGGTGGCGGACAAGGCGGTGGTCAAGGTGGCGGACAAGGGGGCGGTCAAGGTGGTGGTAGTGGCGACCAAGGTGGCGGTGGATATGGTGGTGGCGGTCAAGGTGGTGGTGGGCAAGGAGGCGGAAAAGGCGGTGGACAAGGTGGCGGGAAAGGAGGTGGAGGGCAAGGAGGCGGCGGATATGGTGGTGGAGGGCAAGGAGGCGGGCAAGGTGGCGGTCAAGGTGGTGGTGGCCAAGGAGGCGGGCAAGGTGGCGGTGGCCAAGGAGGCGGGAAAGGCGGTGGGCAAGGTGGCGGTGGATACGGTGGGGGTGGGAAAGGCGGCGGAAAAGGTAGTGGGGGAGGCCAAGGAGGCGGGAAAGGTGGCGGTGGATATGGTGGTGGTGGGCAAGGCGGCGGAAAAGGTGGTGGCGGCCAAGGAGGCGGTGGATATGGCGGCGGCGGGCATGGAGGCGGAAAAGGTGGTGGGCAAGGCGGCGGTGGCAAAGGTGGTGATGGGCAAGGTGGCGGTGGATACGGTGGTGGTGGGCAAGGTGGGGAGAAAGGTGGCGGTGGAGGCCAAGGAGGCGGGAAAGGTGGTGGGCAAGGCAGCGGCGGATACGGTGGTGGTGGGAAAGGAGGCGGGAAAGGAGGCGGGAAAGGAGGCGGGAAAGGAGGCGGCGGTGGATACGGTGGTGGTGGGAAAGGAGGAGGCAGCGGCGGCGGATATGGGGGTGGAAGCGGAGGCGGCGGCGGTGGAGGTGGAGGCGGCGGCGGCGGCGGAGAATATATGAAGAACTAATAAAATGTTTTGAATATAGTGGAAGACTGTGGTTATGTAGTCTTGAAAATGATAAATAATGCAGTGTTTTATTATTAGTATTACTTCAAAACAAGTAAATAAGTTTGCAATATAACATGCTGTTTATATCTGCCTTTTTTTTTTTACTTACTACGTTATTTTCCTCTGCTCCATGTTAATACTATTATTCGTTAAAAGTAACGGGTTTATCATAATTCTGACTATTGAGTATTAACATAAATAAATTTACGTATGTTAAAATAGGGATGAGATCATTTGTCCAATAAATCCATATTCAATTGATGTTCGATTTAAAACGACATAGTTTTATATTAAAAAATTATAAATTAAAAATATAAAATTGAAAAAATTATTTAATAATTTGACAAATTGGCAAAAATAGTCCTCAAACTTCACGTTTTTGCGAATTTTGTCCTCAAACCTTTTTTTTGTTTTTTTTTACCCTCAACTCCTTGTTTTTGCGATTTTAGTCATACCGTTAGATTTTCCGTCAATTTAACCGTTAATTCAATTTAAAAAAAATAGAAAAATTGAAAGGGCAAAATCGGAATTTTTATTTACATGGACCAAAATTGCAAATGATGAGTGATTTGGGACCTATTTAGCAAAATAAAACAGTTTAAGGACTGATTTCACAAATTTTAGACAAACAAACTAATTGTTTCGTATCGACGAGATTTTGCATTAAATTTTTAATTTTTCATATAACTTTATTGTTTCGTATCAAATATAAGCTAACGAAGACTTCGTACCAATATAAACAACATTTAATTCGAAATGCAAAATATATACTGTGAATTTAACCATTAAAAAATAAAGCTATTATCACCCAAAATTTTTACTTCAAAATAATCATTTAGGGCATAATATTTACTTCAAAATAACTAGAATACGAGGAAAAATATGTATCAGTTCATAATTTACAATGAATAATATCTTATAAACAACATTTAATTCGTAATTTACGATGAATAATAGAATACGAGGAAAATATGTATCAGTTCGTAATTTACAGAAAATATTAATTTTATTTGCAAATACTATAATAAGCCAATAAACTACTGCAAATAAGGTTAGTCTCGTATTCACATTCTCTGCATAGAACTACCATGACGAATCCCCAACACCACCATCCGCCATTGAAGGTAGTAACCCTAACTCACGTCCGCTACTCGCACGGCGATCAGCTCGGCCATTTCCTCGTCTGGATCTCCCTCATCCCCGTCTTCATCAGCTTCGGCGGATTCGTCTTCCACTTCCTCTTCCGCCGCGAGCTCCAGGGCATGTTCTTCACCGTCAGCCTCCTCATCTCGCAATTCGTCAGCGAGCTCATCAATTGCGGATTCACAATTCTCCGCGTATTCTTGTTATTTTGTAGTAAAATTTTTTGGTGATAATACCTTTGTTTTTTAATGGTTAATTTACAGTATATATTTTATATTTTGAATTAAATGTTGTTTATATTGATACGGAGTCTTCGTTAGCTTATATTTGATACGAAGCAATAAAGTTATATGAAAAATCAAAAATTTAATACAAAATCTCGTCGATATGAAGCAATTAGCTTATTTGTCTAAGTTGTGAAATCAGTCCTTAAACTATTTTATTTTGCTAAATAGATCCAAAATCATTCTTCATTTGCAATTTTGGTCCATGTAAATAAAAATTCCAATTTTGCCCTTTCAATTTTTTATTTTTTTAAAAAAAAATTGAATTAACGGCTAAATTGACGGAAAATCGAACGGTATGACTAAGATCGCAAAAATAAGGAGTTGTGGGTCAAAAAAAAAATTTGAGGACAAAATTCGCAAAAACGTGAAGTTTGAGGACTGTTTTTTGCCAATTTGCCATAATTAAAGAGTGCATTATTTAATACAAAATTATGTCGTTTTGAATCAAATACCAATTGAACAGGGATTTTTTGGACATATAATCTCATCCCGTTAAAATAAATCATAAACATCTAAATTCTTACCATTAAAATGTGAATGAGACATAAATGAGACATAAGAAAGTGAGATAAATGATTCAAATCGGTTAAAATTCTATCTAAATCAAATATTTATTAAGTGTGAATTTAATGGTTAAAAAAACAAATAAATAATTGTTTGGGTATCTAGAGTTCTAATGTTTTCACTGTACTAATTCTACTATATGTGATTATGTGGATAGACTAGTTTGTACTTCCATTATATTCTTTAACTTAGGCATATAGTTCTCCTTTTTTTTGTTTTTTTCTTTTTTTTATCACAAGAAAAGATGATTTAAACCCTAATTCTGACCCTTGTATAACTATGAAATATGGAACTACTGAATTATTCGATGATAAAGCCTTCTTTTTCAACATTATGCACCTATTTTTATTTTGTATACTATTGTGTACTATATGGTCTGGAAGAAAAGTATTACCAAAAAAAAAAAATTAACATCCATGAAAATAATATTTATTAAAATTTGGAGATGCGGGGTATCGATCCCCGTACCTCTCGCATGCTAAGCGAGCGCTCTACCATCTGAGCTACATCCCCTTTCGTTCAAAGTTTGAGTATGTAACTGTTATAACTAATTGTTTTTCCCCTACTACTGAAAAATGAAATAATGCACGAAAATAACTCTGAAACATAAATATACCCATACTAAACCTCCTCTCTTCGCGTAATAAAAAGATTTGCAGCATCGTTCAATAGAGCCTAGCTAGAAAGGTCAAACTTCACAATCCCAACAAGTTCCACCCCAAATTCAGATAGAAGAACAGCCAAAGATATACTACTATAATGGAATTTGTACATATGATGTCATCAATTAATTAAGATACCTGCTAGAAAAATATGAAAAATACTTCCGAATTGAATGATGAGCACCATCCCTCTAAACCAAGAACCATATGAATAAGTGAATTATATCCGTTTAGCCTCAAAAACTCAGCACAAGCTTACGTATGCAGCGGCGAAACGGGCCAAGAATCCTCCATGAAAGGCGGTGGTTGATGAGCGCTGTAACGCCCCAATTTTCATAACTTTTAAGGAACGTCACCTCATGCATAAATGTAATCTTCTCAATTTAATTTTCAAAAAATAATAGATTTATAAAAATAATAAGGTTTTAATGTATTTCATAATAGCGGAAGTCTTGAATCAAAAATATGTGCACCTATTAGTTCACGGAATTAAATAAAGATAAATGCATAGTTCAAGATAAAACTAAATTAATGTTTTTAAAGAAAACATTTTAGATCCTTTCATGTGTGACCATCACCATCCGCCACTTCAAGCACCTGTCGGACCATGATCTGAAAATGTGAAAATATAAGGGGGTGAGTACGACTACTCAGTGGGGTCAAACATTATCCAAATTATAAACTATAAAGAATTTAACATGATAAATTAGACATGCTAGCCCGGAGGCTTAACCCGAAGGTTTTACTGCGTGAATGCCCGAGGGCTAACCCGAAGGTTTTTCTGCATGAATTGTCCGAAGGCTAACCCGAAGGTTTTTCTGCGTGAATTGTCTGAAGGCTAACCCGAAGGTTTTACTGCATGAATTGCCCGAAGGCTCTGCCTGTACTGAATAACGCATGAGAAAAACTGTATAGTGTATAATAAGGATAAAAGAAAAACCCCACCTTAACCTTTTTGAGTGAATGAAAAGATGTATATCAATGGATTAAGTCCTGCGGGCCAATCCTAACATGAAATAATTCAAATCTTAATATTGTGATATGCATGAAACAATTAATCGTTTTGTACATGAGATGCAAATAAGTATATCGATACTTACTTCTACTTCTCGTTTCTAAATAACTCCGAGTTCTAAGGACTTATTCTAGTATTAAGCTTATAACATGACATATACAACGATACCTTATAGTCATTAGGTTGCAAATAATATCATATCTATATACTAGGTTTCTATGTTCTATTTTAACTCGTGCAGAATACCTATGTTAAAAGAGTTCCACAGAACATGAATTCATTCCATAAATTCTAGTTTTCTATATATAGATTCTTTAATGAGTCTAAATCATTCCAGATTTGGTTTCATATAAAAATAATAAGTCCTCTAAGAATTATAACCAAAACAGTACCTACTGCATCGACAGAGGCGATTTCTGACCTACTTACCTTTAACTATAAGCTTCACGGACTAAACATACTTTAAATATTCTAATATTTAACAAACATCTAGGGACCATACATAGGGATATCATATCAAAAATGCACCTTTGTTGGATAAGGGATGACTTCTGAAAAATATAGAACGTTTCAACAAAAATCCGAATACGAAAATGCATGCTTCGACTAACTACCCGGAAATTTGTATTAAACTGCTTTCATAAACATATGTTAAAAATACGAAATAAATATTTTTACAAACCCCAACGTGTGTGTAGTATTTAGGAAAAAAAATCAAGTCAAAATCAGTTTTTTGGAGTGAGATATAAATATTTTGCTAAACCCTATCCCGGATGCATGGTTCTTCGGCAGTGTAAAAGTAAATATTTATTAAAAATATAGGGACTTGTCTAAAAATCACCAAAAGTTACAGAGATCTAAAAGACATACCTAGGAATCTTCGCCTAAAATTTCACCATGATAGGATACCGGGAAGATGTGTAAATATTTCTTGAAATAGTTCGCATGTATATTGACAGATTTTTCGAAAAGTTTATGTGAAACTATTTTATGGACGACTAAGAGTGTATTTATAGACTTATGATAAATTATCTAAAGATCCCTAATTATAAAAGGTATCAAATATATTTTATGCATGATTATTTTCGTCCTTATATATTTTATATAGTATTTATTCTATCACTTACCATATAAGATATTCAATCCTAAATAAATTAGGATATGGATAGGCATAATTAGATTTTATCCTAAAACATGTGTATAACACTAATATAATATCTATTTTATTCACAAAATATAATTTTAAATTATCTTTTAATAACTTATATAATATAAATTATTATATTCTTTCCTTAATCTTAGTAGATTCAGGAAATTCAAAATAAATTTATATAACGAAAATAATTTAATGAAAAATAACATAGATGTTTTAATTTTTATTTTCATTTTTCTAAAGCGCGACTTACAGAACTAAACTCGTGATATTATGCATGAAATGCAAATATATTTTATTTATTTATTTATTTATTTTTAGATAAAATTTCAGGGTGCTAGAAGCTCAGCCTCTTTATGGCAGCTACCGCTTCAAAACACCTATAAATCAACTCCCATTTCTACTTACTATTATTTCCAAAATAATTTGAAAAATGAAGTCTAAAGCTCTGATCTGGTCGCCCTTGTTCTTGTCTTTTCAGTCTTTGCCGACGAAAAATCTCAAAATGCAATAAAAGGTTGGTTCTTGCACATAGTACTAGTACCAGTTATAAAAATTGTCTAATGAAATAACTATTCCTTTTAAAATAAAAATATTATCTATCGATTTCTTTTTAATTTTTCTATTGTGTTGTATTGTGCCTATAGATGATGAACCATTGCACAACCAACACTTATTTCGGTGGAAAAGGCGGCGGAATCGGTGGCTATGGGGGTGGAGGCGGAAGTGGGAGCGGTGGCTACGGCGGTGGATGCGGTGGCTATGGCGGAAGCAGTGGCAGTGGGGGCGGAGCTGCAGGTGGTTATTCAGCTGGATTCAGTCATGGTGGGGTATACGCAGGAGGGCAAAAATGCAAATGGGGTTGCTGCAGTGAATCATTTGGTTATAGCCATGGAGGCGGCGGTTATTACAGTTGCAGTTGCTGCGCCACCGCTGCTGAAGGCTTGAAGCCAAAGCCTATCGACAAAAGCAACCAAAATCAGCAGCCCCCAATAATCTATCTATTATTATTATTTATTTATTATTATTTATCTATTAAAGAAAGACAAACTTTCTTGTTCATTCCCATCAAATCGTATGAATATCCCATCCAAAAGATATTGTTCATCCCCGTCCCATCGTATATATACATATTATTAAAGAAGAAAAAATGTTTCATTATTATTAAAGAAGAAAAAATGTTACTATTTATCCCTGTTAAATCTATTATATCTATATATAAATAAATATTTTAACTTATTTTTATCAACCACATCCTACTATTCATCCCTGTTAAATCTATTATATATAAATAAATGTTTTAACTTATTTTTTCCACCACATTCCATTGTACATAGATATAGATATAATAGATAAATGCTTTAACTTATTTTTTTCTCACCACATCCCATTGTACCTATACATCAATCACATCTATACACCCTGATAAATCTATTCCACCCCAACTTACTATTCATCCCTATGAAATCTATTATACATATAAATAAATTCTTTTATCTTATTTTTCCCACCACATGCCATTGCAACCAGTGTTCTTAAAACCGGCCCGGTCATTGACCCGAAATTTTTTTTTTTATCGGTTGAACCGGTCGAACCGGTTCAACCGGTGGGTCGACTCGGTGTGACGTCATAAATATATGATTAAATTATATAAATATATAGCTATTTTAATATATGATTAAATATAAATATATAGCTATTATTATTAATAATTTTAATTATTATTATTATTATTAATTAACGAAAAAATTTAAAGAAAAAAAGGAAAAAGTAGATAGTTATATATAGGCTTATGTTGTCTCTCATTTCTCATATATTCTATGTAGGATGGAGGAAAGAAATAAATGGGTGTTGTACACTTCTTTTGTTCTCACTTCCAAAGTGTTGTCATCCCACATTGAAAATGAATGGAAGTTGAGAACAAAATTTTTCTATATAAATCATATCACCTCCTTTCATTGCTAATCCCACTTGAGTGAAGTTTAGAGCTTTGGTACCGAATTTGAGTACCGAATTTGAACTTCTATATTGAATTCGAGCTTTTGAGCTTGAATTAAAAAATTAAAAATTTTTTTATTTTTATATTTAATCGAATTTTTGAACCGAGCTCGAACATTATAAATTTTTATCGAGCCGAGCTCGAACCCATATTACCGGTTCGATAACAGCCCTACATAAAATAACACATTCAAAAAAAAAAAGGAAAAAAAAGGAAAACCGGGTCGACCCGGTCACCGGTTACCGGTTCAACCGGCCGAACCGGCCGGGTCGCACCGGGTCAACCACAAAAACGAGCCAACATGACACCCGGCCCGGATTTTTGACCGGGTCCGAGCCAAACCGGTCGAACCGACCGGTCCGGGCCGGGTTTCAAAACACAGATTGCAACCCATTGTACCTATATATTCTCCCTCTCATCATGAGATTCCACCGGCTGCTCAACAGCCCTTTCCGGGGAAGATTGCGGGGAAGCATCAAAGTTCTTTCTTATAAATTCTTCGACAGCTCGAACTTCTTCATCAGCCCACTGGGCGAAGGATGTCAGTTCCTACTTCTTAACCTATGAATATGAGAAGTTAAGTAAACATCAAGTAGACAAATTCTTAGTAATAGAATTCGGAGAAACAGAGCTCAAATGGAGGTTGAAATTGCAGGTTAAAAGGTGTCATCCTGAAAATCTAACTGCTTGAGGCATTCTTAACATATTTGCATCATGCCATGAAAAGCTTTTGTAGGCATTCCATGCTCTTTGGGCCTAACATTAATGATCACCAATACATGAGTTGGATTATAGCTGCAATAAAAGATGGCCGAAAGTCATTGCGTAAGGGGCTGTTGATTCAGCGGAGCGTTCAGTAGTGCTGAATGGTTCAGCTGAGCATTCAGTAGTGTTGAATGGTTCCGCGGAGCATTCAGTAGTGCTGAAACATTCAGTTCGCAGAATGTGCTGAACCATTCAGTCCTTTTTTTTATTTTTATTTTTTAAAATCAGTAAAACCAAGTGAAGATAGGAGGAGACTGTGTTACGGCACTACAATCATCTCCACAACTGTTCGCCAGATTCAAATCCACCGTCTCCGCTAATCCACGCTTGGTACGAGGCTTGGTGTTGGGTGATGATTCAATCCTCAGCATGATCATACTTATGGGAAATGACTCTTATCTTCTATACTGGATCACGCTCAGTAGCCTCGTGCTCTGAACTATTGAGAAGATTTGAAGATCCCAAAACCCTATCTGATTGGTGAACCATTCCTTTATATTTGTATTTGTCTCTGAGGTTTCAGACTCGGTAGACACTCGCTTCTCGGTCAAGGCGCTCGGTAGCTTATTTGCCTCGGCACAAGACGTAGAAGACTCGGTGATACTTGGACTCAGCGAGAGCAAGATATCTGAAAGACTCGGTGATCTTTGGACTCGGCAGGAGCAAGATATGCGAGAGAGTCGATCGAACTAAACTCGGCGAGAGTAGTTCACCTGGACTCGTAGCTGATCATCGATGAGACTTATCTTCGGCAGCCTATCTACCGAATACGAGGTCGGACTCAAAGAACGGCAGATAGTCTTCGGGGGATCGTCGAATCTTTTGAAAGACAATCGGCAGTCATGTACGAGGAAGAGAGAAGTCGGCTTCGGCCTATCTCGAAGTTTGTCTGCTGTCTCAACCACTACATCCACCTCAACGAATGACAAGCATACACGTGTCTTCTCACCGCTAAAGCCGCAAGTCAACACTTTCCGGAAAAGGAGGAAAAGGCATCGTTGCCTACACCAAAAGAGCCGTTTGCTACCAAAAAGAGAGAGAGAGAAGAAGATCGTCTCCAACGGATCTATTTCAATCTCTCGCTCTATAAATAGAGGGATTATTCAAGAAGAATAAACGGAATGCACGTATCTAGAGCAAAAATCAAGAAAGCATTCAACGAGCAAAGAACCCAAAGAACTACGTCTTAGCAAAAAACTCGAAGAACATTCTCCGGCGAAAGACTACATTCTAGCTCATAGGGAATCAAGCTAAACCAACATATAAAGCCTCTAGTATCCAATCGACGTTACACGAACTTATAGCTTACCTTCGACTGTTCGTCGATCTAGAAGCTACTCTTTCATATTCCCTATCCCTCTAACCCTAAGCTCAACCGTTCTTATCTATAGCTTAGACGAAGGAGTTCACATCTCGAACCCAATCCTTATTGTATAAGGACTCCTTCACTTGTTGGAGAAGTTTGTCAAACACTTTAAGTTTGATAGTGTTGTAACCGAGACTTGGATCGTATAAAAACCAAGACGCGGCTTTGCCCGGTGTGCAAGCCGACCGAGACTAACTCGGGATAATAAATAGCCTCCCGATCATTCGGGACAGTGGACGTAGGATTTGAGCGATATCCGAACCACTTTAAAAATCCTGTCTCTTCTCGCTTTCTTAACTCGTTGCATTGATTTTACCATTCATACCGAGTTCTATATCTCTGGCGAACCGAGACAACGTTTTCTCACAAAAACCGATTTGGGCCTACACTATTCCGCACACCGAACTCTTACCGTAGATACGAATTCGACCTAGTCGGTTAGCGGGATCTCAGCTGAGTCGATACTTTTCTAGCCTTTAACACGATTCGAAGCACGGTCTGTCAGTGCCGAACTAGTTCAAGACGGCACCTTCCCGAATAGGACTGTTCGTGTTCGAAAGTTGAGAAATCGAATCGGTGTATTCACCCCCCCCTCTACACCCGACCGTACACTCGGGACCAACAATTGGTATCGAGCGGGGAGTTCTTTGACTCTTGTTATCTTTGAGACCGGTCTATTCGAACGGATCCGAGGGAAAACGTTTTCACCGCATATCACTCTACATTCATATCTATATTTTTTTCATGGCCGATATGTCGGGTATAAGGATGGTACCCATGTTCTCGGTGGAAAATTATGGAGTATGGCGAGTCGGAATGGAAGCACATCCGACATCCCTCCATGATAGTATGATGAAGTGCTTGAAGATGGACCTATCGTTCCTATGATTGATAGTGTCGTGACTCGGGACCAAGCTCAAGGAGGAGGAATGGTGACCTGGGAAGAAGATCCCCAAAGACGAAGTCTCTTCACTCCCGGAAGAGAAGAAGCTTCACAATCTAGATCGAGTCGCCGGAAATGCTATACTAACCACCCTTAGTGATTCTTATCTTGGCGGGGGTTCGGGAATGCAAGACTCGCTAAAGAACTACGGGACGCTCTTGCGCTACCGAGTCGAGGGACTCGGAAGATTAAAGCCAACAAATTAGCGCTGGAACTCCAAAAGCCTGGAAAGCTTGTCTCTCATGCCCGGTGACAAAATCGAAGATCGAACGTCGGATTTACCAATCGATGAACTCTATCAATGGGTGGGAAAGACATTCGAAGAACCGAGAGATGAATCGAAGATTCCGAGGGCACCGCTCGGACGGACACTCGGACACCTTTTGCCACTCTATTGCGACATTCGACTTAGATGTTGTGTCTCCCGACCATATCTTTTCGTAATTACAGGCGAGAGGAGTTTGAGTTCGACAGACCTCAAAGAAAGCAGAGAGTGAAGGCGACACAAAAATCGACCATGCTTTCAAAGCATCGACAAGCCAAAGCATCTCCAAAGAACGAGCAAAACGACGAGTAAGACCGAACCTTCACTCAATGATCTACAAGAAGGAAGCCTCGCTCGAAGTATGCACCTTGCTCGCGTAAAGTATCGGAAGGAGAAGGAGCGACGCAGAAAAGTGACTAAAGCCTATCGGGAAACGAAAGGTAAGTCAAATTATATGTCGAAACACACTCCTGACTCACAATCTTCTGAATGCAGAAAGAAAGATGACTCAGAACCATCAAAGAATAGCGAAAGCAAAGAAGAAAGAGTCATTGCTTGTTACAACCTGCAAGAAGCCGGGACATTATCGCGTATGATTGTCCCCGAGCTCGAGTAGTCTTGAACGCGCAAAGCACGCAAAGCAAGGAGAGAGAAATTCGCCCGTAAGAGACAATCCTACATAGCTGGCGAACTCTCAGACGACTCAGAAGAGATCGACTCCTTTATGGATTCATCGACGATGAAGCGGCTTTCATGGCCTTAGAGCATGAAGCGGATGAATCGGTGAAAAGTGCATGATGGCAGGGCGAAGAGGATGAGGTAAATTCTCATGAACCATTTAACTCCTCTTCACACCGCACACACGACACTAATTCGAGTGCGAGATGAGAATATGGACGTCGCAACCGCATACGAAGAACCGCTCGACGAACAAATTCGGATGAGTCCGCCGGCTCAAAGCAAGACGCTTCGGGAGTTGGATACCCCGAAAGTAGAGAATCGGAGACTTTCTCGGGAGAGTCGGGTTGCTACGAGGCCGAAGGACTTGTGTTGAGACTCGGGGAGGAAATAAACTCTCTCGATGGCCAAGTCTCAGGCATCAAGAAGATCGGATTTCAGTTTTGACCAATGACTTGACTCGTAAAGATATCGAACTAAGTCTGCCTGAAGCAAGAAATGTCGGGACTTCGGACCGAGCACGACACATCGAAGAAGAGTGATGATGTCCGGAGGAGCTTGATGACCGAGAGGTACATGGGTGCTCGAAAAGAAATTAGAGGCTATGCTAGCATGCAATAAGTCAAAGCACCGCAAGGAAGGACTTGGATTCGGCCTAGGGAGCTTCCACATCCGCCCCAAGACACTCGGAAGTACGGCTTGCCGATAGATTTGTTCGAGGGGAGACTATGACCGCAAATATACCGAACCCCCTAGCAAAGAACAAACGAGAAGATGAAAGCACCTCATCCCACACGGCAAAGATTCGACAAGAAGATCGGTGCCAAGAAACCCCAAAGACACGGTCAGGGGGAACCAAAGCAAATTAAAATTGGCGGATCGGTATGGACCTCCAAAGGCGACACATCCAGGCTCGGTATGGGTCATACTATTATGAACCTATAGTCGGAAGAGGCTCCAAATGTCGGAAGAAAAGGAAAGCCACACGTAAGGCTAAGGTCGGCCCACCAACTCGGAAGATCGGGACTCCCGAACCTCGGAAGCCTCGAAGTCACCTTTGACCGGTCCAATGGTCGGATATGTTGACTCTAGTGGAAAGAAAATGTCCGAAACCACCGGGGTTGTTAGAGACAGATTTGGGTTATGAAAACTAACATCTAAGGACCCAAAATCAAAAATAAAGGGTACCCGAATATAATTCCGTTTTGCGGGTGCGTAAAGACCCATGGTATATGGACGACGGATGCTCAAGACACATGACATACCAAAGGAGTCTGTCAAGAATTATATCACCGAAGAAGGACCCAGATTGAGTTTGGAGATAATGCCAAAGGCTACACGAGAGGATACGGCACACTCAAAGCATAGGAACCGCCAAAGTTCCAAGAGTATCATATGTTGAAGGACTTCAGACATAATCTTCTCTCTGTTAGTCAATTTTGTGATAACTCAAATAGAGTGATTTTTGACGCCGGTTTTCGTGATGTTATTGATAAATCCACCGGGAAAACGATGTTATCGAGTTCGCGCAGAAAGAACATATATGTGGCCGATCGGAACTCAGTCGAACACGAAGCTTGCTTACCGGCGAAGAATGACAACCGCACGGGGTGGCTATGGCACGTAAGACTCAGCCATCTCAACTTTAAAACGCTCAACAAGCTTGCAAGAAACACTCTAGCAAGGGGACCGCCGAATGAAGTATTCAAGCAAAGACACTCGGTGTGAAGCATGTCCGAAGGGAAAGCAAACAAGGAATCAAAATCCTCCGGTTCCATCGCCTTCCACGGATGGAATCCTTCGGTGCTACATATGGATTTGTTCGGTCCAGTCTCCCCAGTGACGATCGGAGGCGTAAAATATGCATTAGTGGTCATAGATGACTACTCGCGCTACACATGGGTCATATTCATTGCCAACAAGTCGACGTCAAACAGAGTTACCAACGCTTCGAAAAGGCTCAAGTGTCGAGAAGAACACCAAGATCGGAAAAATACGTTCGGCACGGAGGAACCGAGTTCCTTAATTCCATGGTAAAGGAGTTCGCAAGCGAAGGAATAGAGCATGAGACTTCACCGCACGCACACCTCGGCGAGAATGGAGTTGCTTGAACGAAAGAACGGAACTCTAAAAGAGGCAGCTAGGACTCTACTCGCAGACTCGGGACTCCCAACCAAATTCTCGGGCGAAGCTACCGATACTTGCATGTTATACTCGGAATAGATCTCTACCGACAAAGCGGCAGATAAGCGGACACCATATGAACTATGGAACGACAGGAAGCCTTCTCTATCTTATTTCCATATTTTTGGTTGTTCATGCTTTATCCACAATAATGGGAAAGATCGGTGAAGACTTTTGATAGCAAGTCGGATCGGGGAGTATTCTTAGGATACTCTCGGGTCGACAAAGCTTTCGAGTATTCAACTATCGGACTCTTTGCGTAGAGGAAAGCCCTCATGTTGTCTTTAACGAGTTTGCTACTAAAGACGGGAGCAATAACTCAAATTCCGAATCGAGGACATCAAGAAGCGGCCTACAGGATCTAAGCTTAAAAGACAAATGCGAAAAGATCCGGCTATGTTGGGATGATGATTCGGACGAAGAAACCGAAGACAAATCTACCGAATCTCAACCGGTGAGCAAGTAGGCGGAGCGATTGATTCTCCCGACGAGAATCAATCCCGTGTAACTCGAGTCAATGAGGAAACCGTAGAAGTAATCGAGACCACTACCGAGAATAACAACTCGGGGGGGAACGTCTAGTAATGTTCCCGAGCTGAATGCCCCGAACCCCGGTGACTCGGTAGATCATACTCTTGTTCTTGAACTACTTCAATCTCGGAATAGTACAACCGAAATGCCTAACTCACCTACTATCTCGTATTGAACAAATTTCGGATGAAGATTTAAAACATCGTAGATCGTGGCTAGATGCTCACACCGCTCGATCTTATAATTGGAGATCCTTCAGGCACATGTCAAGACAAGATCCGGATTCTCGTCAAGAAGAAAGCGCATTATTTTCCCGCTTCTTGTCTACTGAAGAACCTCGGAATATTGAGGATGCACTTAAAGATGCTTGACCGGATTATTGCTATGCGAGAAGAGCTGAATCGGTTCACGAGAAACGAAGTATGGGAGCTTGTAGACGGACCCCTGCATCAACATGTCATTGGAACCAAATGGGTCTTCAAAAACAAGCGAGATGAAAACAACGTTATAGTCGGGAACAAAGCAAGGCTCGTGGCTAAAGGCTCTTGTCAAGTGAAGGAATAGATTTCGATGAAACCTTCGCTCCGGTTGCAAGATTGGAGGCAATTAGACTATTCCTAGCCTACGCAACACATCAAAGATTCGAGTTTATCAAATGGATGTGAAGTCTCGCATTCCCGAATGGCGTGCTGAAAGAAGAAGTCTATGTGGAACAACCGCCCGGCTTTCAGCAGGGACATCAAGTATATAGACTTTGAAAAGCTCTGTACGGGTTAAAACAAGCACCCAGGGCTTGGTACGATACCCTGTCTGAGTTTCTTCTTCAGAAAGGTTTTCAGAAAGGCACGAGACCGCACTCTATTCAAGCATTCGACCTGGAAGAAGACTTATTACTTGTGCAGATCTACGTGGATGACATTATCTTCGGTTCGAAGAATGTCATCATGTGTCAGCAATTTGAAAAGATGATGAAGGATAAGTTCGAGATGTCAATGATGGGAGAAATGAACTACTTCCTTGGTTTTCAAGTCAAGCAATCTGAAAAGGGAACGTTCATCAACCAAGGCAAATACACTCGAGACCTCATCAAAAGATTCGGCTGCACATCCGGCAAATCAATCAAGATCCCTATGAACACGAATATGAAGATAGATCTTGATAAAGAGGGAGTATCGAGAGACCAAACCGAATACCGTGCTATAATTGGTTCTTTATTATATCTAACAGCTACTCGTCCTGACATAACTTATGCTGTAGGTGTCTGTGCTCGATTTCAGGCGAATCCCAAGCAGAGTCATATGGACTCAGCAAAGAAGATTCTCCGCTATCTACGAGGAACACCTGACATGGGTTTGTGGTATCCAGCTGATGATAATATTGAACTAAGCGGTTATTCGATGCCGACTATGCGGGATGTAGAATCGACCGAAAATCAACTTCGGGGAACATGTCGGTTCCTTGGCGGCAAAAGTCGATCTCATGGTTTTCAAAGAAACAAGCACTCGGTGGCCACGTCGACTACCGAAGCCGAATACATGGCCGCTTTGGAAGTTGTTGCGCCCGGATCCTTTGGGCCGAGACAAGCACTGAGAGACTATGACGTCATTCAGAATGAAGTGCCGATTTTCTGCGACGAGTACCCGGTGCTATTGCAATCACTCGGAATCCTCGTTCTTCACACAAGATGCAAGCACGTGGACATCGGACATCACTTCATTCGTGACCATGTCGAAAAAAGGATATCGGAATGGAAAAGATCCATACCGACAAGCAAAGGGCCTGATATACCGACTAAGCCTCTAGCCGAATCCGCATTCGGAGAACTTTCAGTAGAGCTAGGTCTGCTGGACCCTACTGACCCTAGTCAGTAATAAGGTTTCAGGAGAGGAACATTCCAGTGAGGGGGAATGATCACTCTCAGTACTGAGTAAGTTCAGTACATAGAGATTCAGAAAACCATCTACACGAGGTATCAGCTGACTACTATGTTCAGCTGACAGGTTTGCGTATCTCTACTCAGTAGTAATTTAATACTACAGTACTTTGCATTTATGGCAAAGATTCAGCATGACATTAATATCTTTTGGTTTGTCTTTATTATTAACGACTCACATTTAATGCACGACATTCCATACATAAGCTTGTCGAACTCGCACGCATTTAATGCATGTCTTTTCACGATTACTACTTAGGCTATTTTACAACTGGCTTTGACTTAGGCGTCTTTTGTGATCATTGCTTATTTTTTAACTTCTAATCTTAACCGTCCATATCATAAAGCAAGTTTACATTCGAGCCTTCGATCGAAAACCGTTCACCTTCATAGTTTGATATATATATTCGATCATATCCTTGAACCGCCATTAGCATACTTCATAACTCTCAAATTCCGAAAAATCCGAGATCCGCATTCGCAATCCTTACTTGCAATTTTCACTCTATCTTATCTCGAATTTTATCCATTGGTATGCTTATATCGCTAATATATTTGTTATATGTTTCAGGATCGCATTGCACAAAGCCTTTGTTCTATCCAAAAATAATCTTGACTCATTTCTTGTCACGAGTACAATGGCGGAAACCAATATCTCTATGATATCTCCAGCGGATATGCGAGAACATTTTGGAGAAGGATCGCGTATGGTGTGAACCCACCATGGACTTCTATTCATGCGATCCGGAGTACATGGACGATGTATTCTCGGCTCTGCGCGAGTCGTGGCCGGAGAAATTTCTGTCTAGGAGGCCTTCGTTCTTCCTCCCGAGACAAGGTTGCGTAGCTGTACTTGAATTCGGACAACGTATCCGGAGATATAATTGCGAGATTCGTTGCACATTCTATCCAACACGCCACTACTGAGTGAAGCGAGATGTCCATCAAGGATGCCTTGAAGCGGAGTTTTGATCTACCCTCCGAAGGGATAAGTTCGATCGGGTACAGAGACGACCGAGTTGATGAATATCTTACCGTCTTACGTGGAAAGCCCACTACATTCGGAGTCGCTTTTCCGAAGAACAAACATGTTGCCTCGATTCGGGGCACTTGCCTATATAGTGACACAGCACTACGACAAGCCAAGCGGGGTCGTTTGACCGAGTGTCGAGGCCTAAGATTCGGATGATGATGGCCATATACGACCGAGCCCGGATAAATTGGACGGAGTTCTTTCTCCGAGAATTCATGGCTCGAGCCGCTAAGTTCGACAAAGCATCGAACATGCCGAGCGCAAAGGGCAAATTGTTGTATGGACTCAAACCTGTCCATCATGATCGAAGATTTATGTGGATCTCGAGCCTATCACCTACGGTGACAAGGAGTACTTCAATGTGAAGAAGGTCGGATTTCACAACAAGACAAAGCAGCGCTTCGGCAGATAGGGTCGGGACCCTCGGCAGTCTCTCCGAAATCAAAGTCTCAAAGAGGCTACGCCTATAAAGAAAAGAACCCCTCCCACTAAAACTCCTAAGGCACCGGCAAAGAAAATGAAGAAAGCCGCCGAGGTGCCGGCCCTCCGAGGAGGTTCCACAAGTGCCTCGCCGAACGTGCTCCCGAGAAGACTACTCGGCCCATGCACTGGTTGATGAGTCCGAGTCTTCGAGAAGACTCGGTCGATGGAAAAGATTGTTTCCACCGAAAGGAACCAAGGGGATGCTTCGAAGCTCGGAGCGCGAGATATTCGGCGCATAGACGACCCCCCCTTCTCGTCCCTCCACTCGGCTCGGTCCCTCCAACCGAAGAGCGAGACTTCACACATAGACTTGGAGTCTCGAGACCGCATCCGAAGGTGAATCAATCGGGATGGAAGCTTCGGTGATTATATCCGAGCATCCCGAGAAATTCTACAACTAGTTCCGGAGCTTGCCGACTACTCGGACTTGTTGCTCATCGCCAAAACAAACAAGGCTCCACATATTGCTTTGCGACATCGGGAGTGGCCTCGTCTACGACGCCTTGTCCTACACTACTCCTCTCGGCACTGCATGAAGAGGAACTGAAACCGAGAGAGGAGATAGGCTATTCGAGCCCGAAGACCTCAGCTCAATGGACAACTCGAGGGCTGCAATGCCGGCCATGATTCATGATCGGCAAGCACGCCTCCGGCCCAAGACCCTCGAGATGGGTCGGACCATGACGACCCACCCGGTGATTCGAGCCCGGAAAGCCTGATGAGGGACATCCACAGGACAAGGATACCCATACTGAAACTGCTCCACCACTCAGTATCCTTGGTCCTGAGAAGTCCAAGGCTGGTGCTTCGTCCTCAGCAGAGCCCGCTCAGCTCTTGCTGCAGTCGACCTTCGAAGCAGCGCCCAGCCAGACCGCAAAGAGATCTCGATCAGTGGCAAAAGCCTTAACTGCCCAAGGGATCAAAAATCGAGATCTTGCAAAGGCTATCCATAGGACATGGAAGCGGCATCGCTCAAGCCACGTCTAAAGAACTTCAGGGGCTGAAGTCTTCTGTCTCTTCATCAGCCGCCCCTGATGTTTCCGCGCTTATTTCAGAAGCGTTGGCTCAGCAGCAAGTCAAATTCGAAGCTCAACTAAAGATCTTTCAGGAGAGCCAAGCCAAGCTACTTGATGAATTTTTGGCTTCTAAATTGGCTCATACTGACGCTATCATCGAACAATCCGAGGCCACCGAACGAGAGACTTGAGAATATCCAACCGGCCTTGGAAGACACGATCACCGAAAAGCTGAAAGACTTCAAGGAAGCAATGACCTCTCTCACAAGCAAGTACAAGGAAAACCTTACCATGGAGAGGAACGAGTTGCATGAGGCTCGACTAAGCTCCACGATCGTCTCGATGAGCTGTCAACCTCCTACAAAAGTCCGAAGAAGTCGGGCCCTAGTCCCTACCCCGGTGATCGGTGATGATGCCAAAAAGGGGGAAAGTGAAGGAAAAAGGGAAGGAAAGAAGAGTACTGGGAAGCCGACCCTCACCAAAAGTCCAAAGTCTAAGGGGGGAAGCTACACCGAAGTCATCCCGCACTCGGTCTCGAAGGGTGAGGCCCCGGTGGTGTTTCATTGCGAGCACACTCGAAACCGGCCCAAGTGGCTCAGTACCCCAGCCAGACTACTCGAGGCAACCCAAACTCCCAAAGATATCATTAAGGAGGTTGCTCGAGTACGCCGAACAAAGCGGTGGAGGACTCGGAAGAAGAAGAGGCTCCTCTTCCACCACCAGTTCAAGAAGGCAAGGGCAAACAAAAGCTTAACATTCCAACCCCTCCAAAGAAAGAGATTAAGATACATATCTGGCCGAGGAGGAAGCCCAAATAGGCTGCGGATGAGAAGGCGGCCGTAGAGATTGCGAGAGGCCGAAGCGGCTAACAAGCCAAAGTCTAAGCCTGCCAAAGGAAAGACTAAAGCCCCGCCCGGAGGAGGAAAGAGAACCGCTAGATCGCCTCCGAGAAAGCTCATCATAACAGATGAAGAGGACGAGAGAAAAAGAAAAGGAGCAAGCAGCGAGAAGAATACCGAAAGGCGGTGGTACATCCAAATCTAGATCTAGTACCCCTCGCCGAATCGGAACAAGCTCCTCGAAGCCTCAAGAGCAGGATGCGTAAATTGAAGACATATTTGCTCGGATGGATAAATATCTCTACGAGAGGAGAGGAAGCTAGACGAGATAGAGGCCGCGGACGAGAGGATACATTTGGCGGACCTTGAGGCACTCGGGAAACGCATCTTGAACAAGAGGCCAGCCGAGAATTCCTTCGAAAGCCGACATTCCTTATCGATACGAAGGTTCAAGAAGCCAAACGATCCGAAAACACATAGATGGCCAAGATCGGACGAATGGATGCCTATTCGGTTCAATCGAGAGAGGGAAATGGCCCAGAATAAAGTTATCCAGGGGAAATTATTCTGGCGATTCTGGCCTGAAATGTCTAAGGCTGATGCCTATGTCGAGTGGATGACCATTACTGAACCTGATCTTTACCCATATATGCACAGAGCAGTAACTGAAGGGGTAGTAGTCAGAGTTCCTGAAGCAAGGATCATTCCTCCACCCAGAAGACAAGACGACTCAGTACATCTCGGAATGATTGAACAAGAAGTGAAGAATGCTGCGTTGAACAGAGGACTAGAACAAGATGATCCAGCAGACTTCGCCGAATATCTGAAGCTGAGGAAGAACACGTTCAGAATGTATGGAGTTCCACTGCCTGAAGATAAATCCCAAGGTTTCATGAATAGGATTCAGCAGTTTAAGGGTTCTCCCTCTTAGTTCTTCTTTTAGCTTAGCAAGATTTGTAATGTACTGAACTGTGTATTATATATATACAAATCTTCTTTTGGCTCTGACAACTACTTGTTGTCTAAATAGCCGTGTTTGCTTTATGCTTTAACACTCAGAATCACTGAAGTGATTACTGACACACACGTTGATTATTTACTTGTCAGTTTTTGCTCGGTTAGATCTCTGATAGACTAGACTTTCGGAGAGTTATTATTTCTCTTAAGAGAAAATTGTTGTATTTTTTTCTTAAAGGGAAATTATTGTTAAAGGGAAAATCGTTCTGCCCTGTCTCCCTCAGTAGTCTAGCACTTACCAGACAACTCCACTGATTCTACTTGTAATATTTGTAAGGAGCTCTGTTCCTGAGTAAGTTAGTGTTTAGCATAGTTGATAGGACATAGATGATAGGTTTTGGCATCATCAAATAGGGGGAAATTGTTGGGTGATGATTCAATCCTCAGCATGATCATACTTATGGGAAATGACTCTTATCTTCTATACTGGATCACGCTCAGTAGCCTCGTGCTCTGAACTATTGAGAAGATTTGAAGATCCCAAAACCCTATCTGATTGGTGAACCATTCCTTTATATTTGTATTTGTCTCTCGAGGTTTCGGACTCGGTAGACACTCTGCTTCCGGTCAAGGCGCTCGGCAGCTTATTTGCCTCGGCACCGATGTAAGACTCGGTGATCTTGGACTCGGCGAGAGCAAAGATATCGAAAGACTCGATGATCTTGGACTCGGCAAGAGCAAGATATGCGAGAGAGTCGATCGAACTAAACTCGGCAGGAGTAGTTCACTGGACTCGAGCTGATCATCGATGAGACTTATCTTGGCCAGTCTATCTCCGAATACGAGGTCGGACTCAAGCAACGGCGAGATAGTCTTCGGGATTGTCGTCGAATCTTTTGAAAGACAATCAGCCTATGTACGAGGAAGAGAGAAGTCGGCTTCGGCCTATCTCGAAGTTTGTGCTTGTCTCAACCACTACATCCACCTCAACGAATGACAAGCATACACGTGTCTTCTCACCGCTAAAGCCGCAAGTCAACACTTTCCGGAAAAGGAGGAAAAGGCATCGTTGCCTACACCAAAAGAGCCGTTTGCTACCAAAAAGAGAGAGAGAGAAGAAGATCGTCTCCAACGGATCTATTTCAATCTCTGCTCTATAAATAGAGGGATTATTCAAGAAGAATAAACGGAATGCACGTATCTAGAGCAAAAATCAAGAAAGCATTCAACGAGCAAAGAACCCAAAGAACTACGTCTTAGCAAAAAACTCGAAGAACATTCTCCGGCGAAAGACTACATTCTAGCTCATAGGGAATCAAGCTAAACCAACATATAAAGCCTCTAGTATCCAATCGACGTTACACGAACTTATAGCTTACCTTCGACTGTTCGTCGATCTAGAAGCTACTCTTTCATATTCCCTATCCCTCTAACCCTAAGCTCAACCGTTCTTATCTATAGCTTAGACGAAGGAGTTCACATCTGAACCCAATCCTTATTGTATAAGGACTCCTTCACTGTTGGAGAAGTTTGTCAAACACTTTAAGTTTGATAGTGTTGTAAACTGAGACTTGGATCAGTATAAAAACCAAGACGCGGCTTTGCCCAGTGTGCAAGCTGACTGAGACTAACTCAGGATAATAAATAGCCTCCCGATCATTCGGGACAAGTGGACGTAGGATTTGAGCGATATCCGAACCACTTTAAAAATCCTGTCTCTTATCGCTTTCTTAAGCTGTTGCATTGATTTTACCATTCATACCGAGTTCTATATCTACCGAACCGAGACAACGTTTTCTCACAAAAACTGATTTGGGCCTACCACTCCTTACCCCCCCCCCCCCCCCCCCCCCCCCCCCTCCCTTGCCCGCCCAGCTCTTTTGAGTCGTACTTTTCTACCCTTTAACACGATTTCTTTTTGGGGCACTTTAACACTATTCCGCAACTTACCCCGAATTTCATCAACTAGTTCGGCACGGCACCTTCCCTGAATAGGACTGCTTCGTGTTCGAAAGTTGAGAAATCGAATCGGGTGTATTCACCCCCCCTCTACACGCCCTGCCACACTCGGGACCAACACTTGGTCGTCGGCGAACCGAGGAGGGGGAGGGCCGAGGGGCTCCGTCTTGAGGCCGCCGGAATATCCGTTTCCTTCAACGATCGACATGATCTTCGGTAGTTGGGATTTCTATGTGGCGGAAGCCGAGTGAATTGAATAGTACTCGGAAATTCCGATTACGTTGTCTCCTTGTTTTGCAACTATTAAGTTATATATAAAAGGGTGTCATCCGGAAAATCTAACCGCTTGAGGCGTTCTTAACATATTTGCATCATGCCATGAAAAGCTTTTGTAGGCATTCCATGCTCTTTTTGCCTAACATTAATGATCACCAATACGGGAGATTGGATTATAAACTAATAAAAGATGGTTGAAAGTCATTGCGTAAAGGTGCTTCGTTGATTCGGCGCGAGCGTTGCAGAAAGTCTTGAATGGTTCAGTTCCGAGCATTCGGTAGTCTTCGAACCCACTCGGTACACCCCCTTTTTTTAAAAATTTTTTTTTTTTTTTTTTTTTTTTTTTTTTTTTTTTTTTTTATAAAAAAAAAAAAAAAAAACCAAAAGGAAGATAGGAGGGGACGTTTACGGCAATATAATCATCTCCACAACTGTTCGCCAGATTCAAATCCACCGTCTCGGCGAATCCACGCTTGGTACGAGGCTTGGTCGTCGGCGAACCGGGGAGGGCGAGGCTGAGCTCCGTCTTGAGGCCGTCGGAATATCCGTTTCCTTCAACGATCGACATGATCTTCCGGTAGTTGGGATTTCTATGTGGCAGAGCAGTGAATTGAATAGTACTGGAAATTTTGATTCTGTTGTCTCCGTGTTTTGCAACTCAAAGATTATATATATATATATATATATATATATATATATATAAAAGGTGTCATCCTGAAAATCTAACTGCTTGAGGCGCTCTTAACATATTTGCATCATGCCATGAAAAGCTTTTGTAGGCATTCCATGCTCTTTTGGCCTAACATTAATGATCACCAATACAGGAGTTGGATTATAGATGCAATAAAAGATGGCCGAAAGTCATTTCGTAAAGGTGCTGTTGATTCAGCGGAGCGTTCAGTACTGCTGAATGGTTCAGCTGAGCATTCAGTGGAGCTCAATGGTTCCGCAGAGCATTCAATAGTGCTGAAACATTCAATTCGCTGAATGTGCTGAACCATTCAGTCCTTTTTTTTTTAAATCAGTAAAACCAAGTGAAGATAGGAGGAGATTGTGTTACGACACTACAATCATCTCCACAACTCTTCGCCAGATTCAAATCCACCGTCTCCGCGAATCCACGCTTGGTACGAGGCTTGGTCGTCGGCGAACCGGGGAGGGCGAAGCTAAGCTCCGTCTTGAGGCCGCCGGAATATCCGTTTCCTTAAAATAAATTACCGCTATTAGCAGTATTTTCAAATATTATTTTTTCTCACTTTCAGCAGCTTTTAGTACTTTTTTCTAAATACTTACAAATTCTCAAATCAGCAGCTTTCAACCACTTTCAGTAATTTTCAACACTTATCAATAAGTTTCAACTACTCCAAACACTCACTAAGTATTCAGGAATGAACTCAAGTTTTCTCAAAAATCTTTCATTGGGATCTGATAACAAAAATTGACTTCCTCAAAAACCGTTGACTGAGATCTTATAACAATAAAATGTATGTAACTTTTTTCTCATTTCAAGACTTTTAAATCTAATACCTTAATCAAATGAATTATGACAACATAAATGGGATAGGGAATTTCAACCATATATTATCAGTATTATCATATTATAATATATAGTACTCCATCTGTTCTGTAACACCCCAAAATTTTCTAAATAATAATAATAATAATAACAACTATAAAATAAAAATTTTCATTTGCATCTCATGCATGATATCTTGTGGTAAGTCCTATAAGTCGCGCCTTAGAAATTTAATTGAAAAAAATTAAAGCATTTATCTTATTTGTCTTTAAATCATTTTTGTGATGTAAATGTATTTTGAACTTTGAATGTGTTTATTTATATCATATTATGATTATATTGTATATTTATTTATTTAGAAATAATGTTAGAATTAATAGGCAAGAATAATATTTATTTTGGATTTCCTAAACCTACTAGGATTCATAAAAGGATAGAATATTTATTAGGGTATTAAGTTATTAGGAGATAATTTAAAATTATATTTTATGAATAAAATAGACCTTTTATTTGTGATATACATGTTTTAGGAAAGAAATCTAGTTTTAGTTATCCTTATCCTAATTTATCTAGGATTGAATCTCTTATATGGTAAGTGATAGAATATATTCTATATAAAATAGATATGGACGAAAATAAATATGGATAAAATATATTTGATATCATATTTTATTAGGGATGGTTGGATAATGATTTTTAGGCTTATAAATACCCCTTAGTCGCTCATAATATAAACTTTTCGAAAATCTGTTAGCATACCTCGAATTGTTTCAAGAATTATTTACGTACCTTCCCGGTAACATATCGTGGTGAAATTTTAGAAGGAGGTTCCTAGGTATGTCTTTTATATCTCTGTAAATTTTCGTGGTTTTTGGACAAGTTGTTATATTTTTAATGAATTTCCACATTTATACTGCCGAAAACTAATGTTTTCTGGATAGAGATTAGTAAAACATTTACATCTCTTTGCACAAATATGGCATTGATTTGATTCTTTTTCCTAAATACTATATACACATAGCAGTTTCTCAAAATATTTATTTTGTATTTTTAACATGCTTGTACGAAAGCAGTTTATTACAAACCTTCCATGGTTAAGCAAAGAATTTCATGCGGTGAAGCAGTTTTGAGTGAAAATTGATTTGTATATTATGAATACATCACTTATCTATATGGTTTGAAATTTTGATATGATATGTATATGTATGTCTCCTAGATGTGTGTTAAATCTTAGAATTTTTAGAGTATGTTTAGTCCCTAAAACGTATAGATGAATGACAATAGGTCAGAAACCTATTATGTTAGCACAGTAGATATTGTTTTGGTTATAACTTTTAGAGGACATATTATTTTAGTATGAAACAAATTTTGATATGTTTTAGACTCATTAAGGAATATGTATGCAGAAAATTTGAATTTATAGAATTTATTCATGTTCTGTGGAATTTTTCTAAAATATGTATTCTGCACGAGTTAAGATAGAACATAGAAACCTAATTTTCAGATATGATATGTTGTAACCTAATAACTGTAGGTGTCGATATACTTATTTGCATTCCATGTACAAAAATATTAATTGTTTCAAAGCATGAAAATCATATGTACGTGATTAAGAATTTCATAAATAATTAAGTCAAGCTTTATTATAGGACAGGCGCGCAAGGCTTAATCACTTGATATACATCTTTCATTCACTCAAAAAGGTTAAGGTGGGGTTTACTTTTATCCTTATTATATACTATATCGTTTTTCTCATGCGTTATTCAGTACAGGCAGAGCCTTCGGGCAAATAAAGAGCAGTAAAACCTTCGGGTTAGCCTTCGGGCAATTCGTAGGAACGATAAAACCTCGGGTTAGCCTTCGGGCAAATCATAGCGAGAAAAACCTTCGGGTTAGCCTTCGGGCAATTCAGAAGCGATAAAACCTTCGGGTTAGCCTTCGGGCAATTCGAGAGCAATAAAACCTTCGGGTTAGCCTTCGGGCAATTCGGAAGCGATAAAACCTTCGGGTTAAGCCTCCAGGGCTTGCATGTCTAATTTCTCATGTTAAATTCTTTATAGTTTATAGTTTGGATAATTGTTGATCCCACTGAGTAGTCGTACTCACCCCTTAATATTTTCACTTTTTTTCAGATCATGGTCCGGCAGGTGCTTGAAGTGGCGGATGGTGATGGTCACACACACACAGAAAAGGATTCATGAAATTTTTACGTTATTAATTTAGTTTTATCTTGAACTATGCATTTATTTTTATTTAATTCCGCAAACTAATAGGTGAACATGTTTTTGAATTAAGACTTCCGCTTTTTATGAAATGCATTAAAACCTTATTATTTTTATAAATATATTATTTATGAAAAATTAAATTGAGAAAATTATATGTTATGCACGGGGTGACGTTCCCTTAAAATGTTATGAAAATTGGGGCGTTACATGTTCCATTTAACATGACACGTTTTTTTTTTCGGGACGTCTTATTTATAATGACATATTTCCTTCAAAGGAAATAATTTAAAAAACATTATTAAATTATCTCTTACTTTTTTATTTCTCTCCCCTATTTTTTATTTTTTTATCTTACTTTATCGTTTTTCCCTCATACTTTATCATTTACTCTTTCACAAACTCATTTATCTTCTCTCTTTTACTTTATCATTTATCCCTCTCTCTTACTTTATCATATTGACTTGATGTTTTCTTGTCATAATGAATTTCCTTAACAATTTAGAAAGAGACTTCAAGTGAGCTTTCAACTGTTTGCTTGCAGTTGTTGCTGTATCTGACATAACTCCATAAACCTTATCACAGTTGTTCCAGTATTCAAGTGGGGAAAAAATAATTTTCAGCTGGACTAAGGTTTTGTCTTTACAATAGTTCTCTACATGATAAACTTCTATCTTCACTTTTGCACTATACATCGCCATAAGTGGTAAATTTTGCACTATACATCAATAATCACACATGATCTGATTAGGCATTGTTGGAGTTGATGGATTGCAGACGATGTTAATTGCAAGTTTCAACTGATAAAGTTAATGCTTCATTAATACGTTTGGTAAATCGTTGCTTGCAGTAGAAATAAAAAATTTGAAATTAAATCTCATAAACTATTTGAGATATTAGAAGAATGATTGGTTGACTTGATTTGTCGCGTCACTACGATTTGAATATCCTGCGTGATTATTAAATTTGTTTCTGTATAACGATGCGGATAGCAATTGATTGGTAAACTTCTATCTTCACGTCTTTCACTTTCCTCTATTATTTATGAATAATCCTTTCAGAATTATTCAATTTCAGTCATATACTGGAAGATCACTTTGGATAAATATCTAGAAAATTCATTGTAGTTCTCTCTTATGTTTAGCTGTTCAATTATTTCAGCTCCGTGAAAGGTATCAATGAGATTTAACAAAACAGAGCAGCCTATAATATCCTCCCCATCTGAGACAGGTGGTTCCATAATGGATCTAGCAAAAGAAGCGATTAGGTCATCTTTTGGGATGAACCACTCCTTGTCAGCCATGATAACACAGTCATCACTGCCCTCGCCCTTACACTAACATCCTGGATTCCATAAACTGAATCTAAAGTAAGACTTTTCCCAAGTTCTTCGGCTTCACAAAATTTGAGCAACCAAACAGAAACTTATGTTTCAATTATTTGATAGAAAGGTACTTACATTATGTCTTTTATGTTGGTGAAGTAATACTGTTCATGCTACTGACATACTGGATTTTTATTCCCTACAATTCCTTACTGTTCTTAACTTAGTTAATGGGAATTGTATTCCAAGATATTTTATGTCAATTGTATTTGCAGAACTAAATGGTTTAGTATTTACTGAACTAAAAAAAAAAAAAAAAGTTGTGCTGATTATCAGCACAACTGCCGAAAGTCATAGCATAAAGGTGTTGATTCAGCTGAGCATTCAGTAGTGCTGAATGGTTCAGTATTTACTGAACTAAAAAAAAGTGGTGATGATTATCAGCACAACTGGCCGAAAGTCATAGCATAAAGGTGTTGATTCAGCTGAGCATTCAGTAGTGCTGAATGGTTCAGTATTTACTGAATGAAAAAAAAAAAGTGGTGCTGATTATCAGATTTAGTTGAGCATTCAGTAGTGTTGAATGATTCAGCTCAGCGTTCAGTAGTGCTGAATCGTTCAGCATTTACTGAACTAAAAAAAAATTAGTGTTGATTATCATCCGCACAACTACACACAACACAACTACACACTCGCAATTATCAGCACAAATACAAAAATACTATATATTGAAATTAAAGGCAACTTCTTTGAAATTCTTTTCAATACCAAATTTGAAAAATCCCTACATTCTTAAACCAATCAGATGAAATTTTACATCACTGAGATAAATATTTTGATCCAATACCTTTTTGCAGATGGTGGCGTGGTCAAGCATGGAACTGCGGATGTCCTCTTCTTCTTCTTCTTGGAGAAAAGTGATTTCTACTACTTACTTTTTACACACTGAAAAGATCTTATGTATAAAATACATAAGATCTTCTTCTTCTTCTTCTTCTTCTTCTTCTTCTTCTTCTTCTTCTTCTTCTTCTTCTTTTTCTTCTTCTTCGTCTTCGTCTTCTTCTTGTGAATATATGTATACATACGATTTGGATACTGTTGGATATGAGTCAGTAGATGATACTCAGCTGTTCGTGGTTAAAAGAAAATTGGGGGAAATCATAGTAGTACTTTGGAATTGAAGATCCCAAAACCGAACTGATATCAGTAGTTCTGTGTGTCGTTAGGATTAGCTGATGTATAGGTTAGACTTGTTGTAATCGTTTTTATATTCTTGTCTAAGTCCTGTATGGGGTAATTGTTGAACTGATCTTCTGTCGAAGATACGTTTCAGAACCCCATGTCATCAGTGTAATCGCTTGCGTTCTTAAGTCATCAGCTGAATAGACCTCAGTTGAAGCCAATCCAGCAGCTGATAAGTCATCAGCATAAGAACTCATGCAAGCCCAGTACCTTCGCAGTCGCCAGCTGACATACTCAGAAGTTACACTCCTTGTCAGCCGACTCAGTCGAAGAAGACAGAGACTTTGCGCTCCATCGTATCCGACGTAAAAGCGACCCGCCTACTTAAGTCTTTTCGAAAGTTCAGCAGAAGATCATACGAGGTTGTTTGAACGGTCAACTCTGACATTCTCACCAACCACAAACCTCGACCAATGAGAAGCCGACAACGCCTTACCTGCTCCAAACACTAAAGTTGCTCTCATGTACAGTAATTAGCTGCCCTGCTGCAACAAGTTCGAATTAATGGCCATTTTCTTTGGAAGCTTGTGACACGTGGCATCGTCGTCTCCAACGGACATATGCCATAGCTCACAGCTATAAATAGAGAAGATTTCGAAGCTCCACGAGCGCGAAGCACGAAATTAAAAAGGGAAATTGCTCAAGCTCTCAAACACTCTAGCAACTCTATCAGAATATCCAGCGAAGAATCTGCATTTACTAGAATATTTTTGTGGTTCTTCTCCCTAGAGTCTTTAGATCCCTTTCTTCTCTACCTAAGCTCATTGTCATATTTATAGCTTAGATTCGAAGGAGTTCATTTTTTTAGTGAACTGTTCTTATTGTAAGAACTCCTTCATTAGTTGGAGAACTGTCTTCACCCCTTTCGAACTTAGGTTTGAATTGTAAAGTCGCTAAGGACTATAACTTAGAAGGATCTGTCCTGTGCACAGTTTCCTTGCTGAGACTTGCTCAGACTAATCAACAAGTTATCTTGATCTGTTCAGGACCGTGGACGTAGGATCTTGCGTATCCGAACCACGTTAAACTGCTTGTGTTCTTTACTGTTTTATTGCATACAAACCTTTGAAAATCATAAGTTTGCATAAAACGTATTTCTAAAATCGCACAGCCAAAAGAATTTAATCTGCGAAAACACGTTTTCAAAAAGAAACAAACTCCGGGCCCCACACTTATCCGCACACTTATAGTCTCCGACTGAGTTTCGAAGTACTGACAAAAGTCAGTAGGAGAGCTCAGTAGCTGACTCACTCTGTCCCGTGATCGAAGGTTTGTTTGGCACTGTTCATCAGTTGCAACCAACAGCTTCAGCTGACCTTCACCGAGAAAAAGAAACGGTACTCAGGTGTATTCACCCCCCCCCCTCTACACCTGATATTTGTCTCCGGACCAACAATTGGTATCAGAGCGCACGGTGTTCAACTGACCACCTGTTCTGAAATACTGGTCTTCTCGAACTGATCCTTGAAAACGTTTTCTCTGCACAAGCATCTCTTCACTCATCCCTATACTCGTACACATAATGTCTGACATGTCAGGTATCAGGATTGTGCCGATGTTCTCAATAGAGAACTTCACGGTATGGCGTGTAAGAATGGAGGCACACCTTACGTCACTGCACGATAGCATGACTGACGTACTGGAGACCGGACCCATCATTCCAATGATAGACAGCGTTCAGTTCGCTGAAGTGGAAGGTTAAGGTGCTCGTATTGGTCCGAAGGTTCCCAAGGACAAATCTGCCTTCACGCCTGAAGAGAAAAAGTTGCATAACCTCGACCGAGTCGCACGGAATGCTATACTGACAACGCTCAGTGACTCACACCTCGGGAGGGTGCCGAACTGCAAAACGGCGAAAGAACTTTGGGACGCTCCGGGCATGCGAGCCAAGGAACTCCTCAGATTAAAGAAAACAAGCTCGAATTAGAGCTTCAAAAGTTTGAAGCCTTTGCGATGGAGCCCAGTGAAACCATTGACGAACTGAGCGTGAGATTTATGAATCAAGTCAATGTGATAAACGGGCTGGGAAAGGTGTTCTCAAACAAAGAGATGAACACAAAGATCATAAGAGCGCTACCCCGACAGAAGTGGCTTCCTTTTGCTACTTATTTACGTCGCTCTGATCTTAATGCTCTAACTCCTGATGTTATATTTTCATAATTAAAGACGGAGGAATTCGAGCATAGTCTACCTCAGAAGTGTTCCAGTGCTCCAGCTGACACTCAAATCGATCATGCCTTTAAGGCAACAGTCGGCAAAACTGGAGGCAAAAAGATTTCTTCCAGCAAGGCAGTAGCTGCTGCAGATACAAAGACATCTGAAATGTGCAGTGCGACCGACTCGCACGCGATGGCTCTCAAATACCAAAGAGACAAGGAGAGAGTCAGAAAGCTGAAGAAATATCACAGAGATTCTCCCCCTGGTAAGAAAGAATATTCAAAAAGGGAAGAATCTAACACTTCTACTAAATGCAGGAACACGGAGCCTGTTGCTAGTCCACCAAAAGCTTCAGCTGGAAAAAGCAGTAGAACATCCACGTGTTACAACTGCAAGAAGGAGGGACACTATCAGTACGACTGTCCCGAACTCTCAGCTGCTCAAAGAGCAGAACGGCAAGTCAGAAGATATAAATTCGCCCAGAAGAGGCAGGCCTACATAGCCGGAGAGATATCCGACAACTCAATTGAAGAGGATACATTCATGTACTCTTCTGAAGATGAAGCTGCATTCGTAGCTATTGAAGTCGGAGAGAAGGTTCCTGAGGAATTAGCTGAATAGTGTCTGATGGCCGGAGAAGAGGCTGAGGTAAATTCTAAACTTAATATAACCTCCTCTTCACACAACACACACGACACTTGCTCGGTCTCGGATGACCCTTTGGACATAGTACAAGCATATGACGACCTACTAGAGGAACAAATTCAGCTGAGCAGAGAGTTCAGCAGAACAATCCAGGAACTAGAACAAGTAAAGGCTGAGAATCAGAGACTTTCTGCTGATTGTCAGGTCTCTACTGAGTCAGTGGATCTAGTTGCGAGACTCAAGGAAGAGATCGAATCTCTTATGACTAAGTCTCAGCTGCAAGAGACTCAGATATCAGTCCTGACCAAAGACAATTTGGAGAAAGAGACTAAAATAGCCCAACTCAGTCAGAAACTCTCAGAGGTACAGAAGGATTATGACTCTCTCAGGAGAAGCGATGAAGTCTGGAGAGGACTGATGACTGAACAATACCTGGGAGCTAAGGAGAAACTCGAAAGCATGCTCAGAGCACAACGGCCAACTGCTGTGAAAGAAGGCCTTGGCTATACCAATGAAGCTTCTACCTCCAAAAGCTCAAGCAACACCTTGGGCGATAGGTTTGTCAGAGGAAAGGTGCAAGCTGCTGACACCACACCTCAGGCGAAGAACAAACAGAAAGAAATCGCACCTCAGCCGAGTAGCAACAAACAACTGACCAAAGGTTCCAGCCCCAGGACACCAAGATCGAACTTAGGGGGAACCAAGAAGGTCAGATGGGCAGAACAGTACAAGGAGCCACTGTATGAGCACCCGGCTCAGTACGACTCGTACTACTATGAGCCCAGGGTCAGGAGAAGCGCAAAGACTCAGAAGAAGAAAGCGCCTGAACCCAAAATCATCAGTAGAAAGTCAGTATCTCCAAGTCCTGTGGAGAAGAAAGCTGACAAGGTTCAGAAGAAGAAGTCTCAGACTTCTAAGGTTCCTAGACAGATTTGGGTTCCGAAATCACCCACTAACCAGTAAGGACCCAATTGAACCAAAGGGTACCTAAAGATGCTTCTGTTTTGCAGGTGCATAAGGACCTATGGATAGTGGACAGCGGCTGCTCAAGACACATGACATATCAGAAGAGTCTGCTGACCAACTATGTACAAGAAGATGGTCCCAGAATTGAGTTTGGAGACAACTCTAAAGGCTACACAAGGGGATACGGAAGAGTAACATATGTTGAAGGACTTCAACATAATCTCCTTTCTGTCAGTCAATTCTGTGATAATCTTAACAGAGTTATCTTTGACACTGGTTTCTGTGATGTTGTTGATAAATCTACAGGGAAAACAGTGTTATCAGGATCGCGGAGGAAAAACATCTATGTTGCAGACTGGAAAACCGCAGAACCTGAGGCTTGCTTACTAGCACAGACTAAATCTGGTGACAAGTCAGGATGGCTATGGCACAAGAGACTCAGCCACCTGAACTTCAAGACCATGAACAAGCTAGCCAAGAACTCCAAAGTCAGAGGACTGCCCAACGAATCGTTCATTAAAGACAGAAATTGTGAAGCATGTCTGAAGGGAAAACAAACAAAGAGTAGCAACCCACCTATTCCGTCACCTTCTACTGATGGAATCCTTCAGCTGCTGCACATGGACCTATTCGGGCCAGTCTCTCCAGTGACTATAAGAGGCAAGAAGTATGCCCTCGTCGTTATTGACGACTACTCAAGATATACTTGGGTCATCTTCATCGCCAATAAATCTGATGTTCAAACTGAGTTGTCCAATCTGCTGAAGAAGCTCAGTGTGGAAAAGGACATCAAGATTCAAAGAATTCGCTCGGACAGAGGAACAGAGTTTCTAAACTCAGTAGTTAAGACATACTGCGATAAAGAGGGAATTAAACACGAGACATCAGCTGCCCGCACCCCTCAGCTGAACGGACTTGCTGAACGAAAGAACAGAACACTCAAAGAAGCAGCAAGAACGCTCCTCGCAGATTCTGGACTACCCTCGAAGTTCTGGGCTGATGCTACTGACACCGCCTGTTACACTCAGAATCGCTCACTACTCACTCAGCAACACATGAAGACACCATATGAACTATAGAAAGGGAGAATTCCTTCTATTTCTCATTTTCATATTTTTGGCGTTCCTTGCTTTATCCACAATAACGGGAAAGATCAGCTGAAGGTCTTTGATAGCAAATCTGATCAAGGAGTTTTCTTAGGATACTCTCGAGTCAGTAAAGCCTTCAGAGTCTTTAACTATCGGACTCTTTGTGTGGAGGAAAGCCCTCATGTTGTTTTTGATGAATTTGTTGCGAGAACGAGGGAAGATACACGGTTATATGCGATGATGTCGGCAAAGCAAGCTACAGGATCTCGAACTTACCGATAAAGCTGAAAAGATCCAGCATTGTTGGGATGATGAGTCAGACAATGAACAAACTCAGACTCAACCAACAGTCGATGTAGCTGACCTAGTTGATTCTCCCGAATAGAATCAACAACAGGTAACATCGGTCGATGAGGAAGCCCCAGTGGTAACTGAGACCTCTACTGAGAATATGAACTCAGGGGGAACGATTAATGTTCTCGAGCTAAATGCCCCGAACACGGAAACTCGGTGGATCCTAACCTTCTTGCGAAATATTGCAATCTCGGAACGATTACTCTGAAATGCCTAACACTCCTACTGATTCTGCAGAAGTTGTATCAGAAGAAGAAGCCAGACTCAGACGATCATGGCTAGATGCTCATTCTTCAGATCTTATCATTGGAGATGTATCAGCAATGATAAGAACAAGATCTAGATTTAATCAAGGCGAAAGCTCACTATTTTCCTATTTCTTATCTACAGAAGAACCTCAGTCGATAGAGGACGCACTTAATGATGCTGACTGGATCATCGCCATGCAAGAAGAGCTGAACCAGTTCGTTCGAAATGAAGTTTGGGAGCTTGTAGACAGACCTAGACATCAGCATGTCATTGGTACCAAGTGGGTCTTCAAAAACAAGCGAGATGAAAACAACGTCATTGTCAGAAATAAAGCACGACTAGTTGCAAAGGGATACGATCGAGGGCGAAGGAATTGACTTTGATGAAACATTCGCTCCAGTCGCTAGATTGGAAGTCATTCGTCTATTCCTAGCTTATGCAACACATCAAGGCTTCAAAGTCTATCAGATGGATGTAAAGTCAGCTTTTCTGAACGGCGTACTAAACGAAGAAGTCTACGTGGAACAACCGCCCGGCTTTCAGCAGGGACATCAGGTGTACAGACTTAGGAAAGCTCTGTATGGGTTAAAACAAGCACCCAGGGCTTGGTATGATACCCTATCAGACTTTCTACTTCGAAAAGGTTTTCGAAGGGGACGGTAGATCGCACCCTATTCAACATAAAGTCGGGGAGATGACATCCTACTGGTGCAGATCTACGTGGACGACATCATTTTCGGCTGCAGAAATGAGACTATATGCCAGCAGTTCGAGAAGATGATGAAGGAGAAATTCGAGATGTCCATGATGGGAGAGATGAATTATTTCCTTGGATTTCAAGTGAAGCAATCACCTGAAGGAATCTTCATCAATCAAGCCAAATACACTCGAGATCTTCTCAAGAGATTCGGCTACGACTCCAGCAAGCCAGTCAAAATCCCCATGAATACGAATTTTAAAATCGATCTAGACAAAGAGGGAGCTCATGTTAACTCTACTGATTATAGAGCCATTATTGGTTCTTTATTATATTTAATAGCTAGCCGCCCTGACATAACTTATGCTGTAGGTGTATGCGCAAGATTTCAAGCGGATCCCAAGCGAAGTCATCTCGACTCAGCTAAAAAGATTCTGCACTATCTGAGAGGAACACCTGATGCTGGGTTATGGTATCCTACTGATGATAATCTAATACTGATAGGTTATTCTGATGCTGATTATGCAGGATGCAGGATAGATCGTAAGTCAACTTCCGGAACGTGTCAGTTCCTAGGCAGCAAGCTGATATCTTGGTTCTCAAAGAAACAGCACTCAGTAGCAACGTCCACTACTGAAGCTGAGTACATGGCTACTGGAAGTTGCTGTGCCCAGATCCTTTGGCTTCGACAACAACTGAGAGATTATGGTATCATTCAAAATGAAGTGCCCATCTACTGTGACTCCACAAGTGCTATTGCTATAACTCAGAACCCAGTTCTGCATACGAGATGCAAGCACGTGGATATCCAACATCACTTCATCAGAGACCATGTCGAGAAGAAGGATATCAGAATGGAGAAGATCCATACTGACAAACAAAGGGCAGACATACTGACCAAACCACTAGCTGAGAACAGATTCAGAGAATTATCAGTTGAGCTAGGTCTACTGGATCCTACTGATATGCATCAGTAGAAGAAAACTACTGATAGCAGTCCGTGAAGACAATTGGAAATATTTGGTATCAGTAGATGGAGCCAGTACGACAAGTCAGTAAACTCCGTGCAGTGATTCAGTGGGAAGAATTATACTGTACACAGCAAGGGGGAACGTGCTTATCAGTGCATCAATCATCCTCCTGCGATATAACGGTAACCAGCTGATCGAAAGTTCAGCTGAAGAGGTTTGCGTAGTATCATATACTTAATTTCTTTTCAGAAGCATGTCCGCATTTATTATATCAGCCACACGCAGTCAGTAGTTAATGTGCATTTATTTCCCGCCATTTTAGGAAAGGTCAGTAGGAAACCTTTTCATTCGCATAAACTGAGTAATTAATGTTGTTTGTCGCGCATTTAATGCATGTCTTCTCACTTACCTTTATTACGTAAGTCTATGTTAGAGGCGGCTTTTGTAATCATTCCTTTTATAACATTCAAATCTCAGCCGCCCATAAGATTTGAAAGATTTGAAAGATTAAAACCGATATACATAAAACCTTTCATCTTCTATCCTTTCCTCACTTCTCGCCATTTTTCAACTTAAGAGCTATTTTCAAGCATTCAGTTTCTTTCTCAAAAATCATCCTAACTGTCTCGCTTTTGCATCCCTCAAAGCTCTTTAGTACTCGGTAATATATTGAAACCTGCTGAATACTTACTAACTTACTCTATTTTCAAGTGCTAACAAGTTATTTTGCAGATTTCAATGGCGACATCTCAAGTTCCTGAGAATATAGAGGAGATAATGGCATCCAGGATTCAGTTTGAACCAACTATGGCCTTCCGACAAGTTAATATCGCCTTCTTGGAACCCATGTTCGATGCTCTGGAGCGTTCTGGTCTTCAGGAGCTGGTGACGAAGCACCCGAGATCTTATCTACCAAGGCAAGTGGTAGAAGTTTATTACAACTGGAGGTCTCTCGCGTCTGGAGGCGAGGAATCTTCCTTCGTCTATTTGGAGGAAGTAGATCAGAACTCTTGGGATACTGCTCAGAGAGTCTTCAACGTCAGGGACATTCTGGTGCTGTCGTTTGATCTTCCAGACTACGGTATTTCTCCTATCGGTTACAAGGAGAAGGAGATAAACGCATATGTTCGTAAGTTTCGCGGACGCTCGACATATCATTCAAGTCGGCTCCGCAAAAGAATCTTACGCTTCCCCAATACGAGAGGACTAGCCTACATAGTCTCTCATATCCTCGACGAGCTCATTGGATCATATGATCAATTATCCAAGCCAAGGATTCAGCTGATGATGGCGATAGATGATGGAGTTGAAGTGAACTGGGCTGACTACTATGTCTAGGAGATGAAGGCCCAAGCCCAGAGTTCACTACCCCACCCAACTGGAGAGAGGAAGTTAGCCAGTGTAGGGAAGTTACTCTATGGGACTAAGATGTCAGTCCTCATAGAAAACTCTGTTCAGAGGCACTCGTCGTTTGCTGATTCCAAGTTCTTCGATGTAAAACTGATTAAGTTCAAGACTAAAGCAGCGAATGAGAAGTCTATCGGTAAGGGGCCACCTGAGCCGAAGAGAGCAGCATCCGCTCTGCCCCCACATACCGAAGTGCCTAAGAAGAGGCGACTGACCAAGACCAGACCAGCTGAGGTCTCAGCTGCTCAGCCCCTCTCGGTTATTGAACCCACCCCTCCTACTCAAGAAGAGCAATGTTTAGATTCTGATACTGGCATTGAGGGTGCGACCCTCAAAGATAAAGTCCAGGTAATTAGCTCTGAGGAGACACAGTCGGACGTCAGGGAACCGACTGAGGAGACTGCGACTGAGTGGACAGCTATTCACACCACTCGTCTCCGTGCCACATCTGAAATACACGATCATATTCCTGAGATCGCTGGGCACTCAGACTTAGTCGATATAGCCATCAGGGCTAGGGTTCAAATGCTTCTAAGGTTTCTGAGTTGGGATATTCTAGAAGACATAATTAAAACCCACTCAGTCATCCACTTGCTCGATGAGGAGCAGAAGCTACAAGAAGTAATAGGGTACGGAGAACCAGCTGACTTAGCTACTCTTGAAGATCTCAGAGCCGCAATGCTTTACCTTCTAAGCTTGCGAGAGTCAGTTCCTGGTAACACTCCTCCGCCCCCATCTCTCCTGCTGATAAGAAAGACGATGATGAAGATGATAACAATCAGAGGAAGGATCAGACACCCAAGGATACAGAGCTGGGAGGCTCTGTTGAGGGTTCAACTCCCCGTGAGAAGAGCAAATCACCACTTCCTGATACATCAGGTGATGCTCAAGGTGCTCCGAAGTACACTAGGGAGCAGCTTCTCACGTTTTCTGAGCAGAGGCTCAGAACCAGCTCGTACCAGATACAACCCATCAGTTCCGTGTCCTCAAAGTCCGTAAATAAAGCCATTCGATGCCAAGGAGAGAAAAACCAACTTTTGGCTAAGGACGTCCATCTGAAGTGGACAAAGTATACTAAGGCTGAGACACAGAGCTTAGACAAAATAGCTGCTGGCATCTCAAAAATTCCAGTACCTACTCCTCAACCCAACCTTCGGGGAGATTATTGAGGCGGCACTTAGCGGCTCGAAAAGTCGATCTAGAAGCTCGAGTCGGCGCTTGCTCCGAGAATCGGCAGAAGATATTTTCGGAAGCGGTGACTCGAAGCTCTTGCAACTGTTAAGCTCGAAATCGACGAAAGGAATAAGATTGCCACCTCTAGCCTTCAAAAATCTATTACCCAACATGCAGAGGCTCTGAAACTTATTCAGAAAAAATGACAGAATCGCAGGATCAAGCTCTGCTGAAACTCCGTCTGGAGTCAGCTACACAGCTAAAAACATTAAGAGCTGATCAAGAAAAAGAATGGGAATTATATTGCGATCTCGTCAAGGACTTCGAATCCACAGCAACTCAGATTAAGGATTCAGTCCACACTGTGGAAAGAGACATTCAAGCCATCCGCACCCAATTCTCTAAGGCAGATGATGCCAAAAAGGGGGAAGATATTATGAAAGATGAACCTGATACGGATATAACTGATGTCCAAATAGTAGAGGGTGGTCAGGAGGAAGGACCCTCTAATGCTCAGACTCAGGGGGAAGGTATTCAGGCAGAACAACCCGCTCAAGATACTAATGCTCAAGATACTTCAGGGGTTCTGCTACTTGAATTTCCTCTAGAACCTACCCCCATCTCATCTTCTGCTGCCCACATAGAAGATGTTGCTCACTTCATTGAACAAGAGTCTGAAGGAGAACAGGCTCCTCCGCAGAGGCCGGGGAAGGAGATTGCTACTGCTATTACTCCTCCTTCCTCCCCGGTCTGAAAATTCAAATTTAAAGCGGAACAAGAAGCCTTTGACCTCCGAGTAGCCCAACAACTACAAGACAAGCTGGATCATGAGCAACAGTTGGAAGAAGCTCAACTTGCTAAAAAGCCTAAGGGCAAAGTTGTTAAGGGCAGAGGTAAGAAGAAGCAAGAGTCTGTGGTTGAAGAAAAGAAGAAGGCTCAGGAGGAGTTCGCAGAAACTCTTTCTACTATAGGTCAAGCTACTGCTCAGAGTCACTATCAGACTCATCTTACACCTGAGCAAGAAGCTGAAGATAGAGCCACGTGGGAAGCCACGCTGCAAGGCCTGAATCTCAGGAAAGGAGACTGTAGGGCAGCGGCTCTTCGAGAAAAGAAGAGAATGGCTGATATGGCTAAGATGATGAGCCTATCTCAAAAACCAGCAGCTGATCCCAGAAAACAAATCCCACGAGGATCAAGGAAAAGAGCGCCTCATGTCAAAAAGGACCCTGTGCTTCACGTTGATAAATGGGTTCTGCCTCGGTAAATGATCAATGGGAAGAGCTCAAAGAGGAATTTATCAAAGGCTACTACGTATGGAAATTATATCCAAGTGAGCAGACTATCGAACAAGCCTTTGACGAGTTTTTGTTCAATTATAACTCTGAGCTGAGGGAACAACTTCTGGAGATTATGAAGAGAGAGAACATTCCTTTCAGAGCTCCGGCTTTCAGGCGCATCCCACCTCCTAGAACTGCGCGGAATTCTGTGTACAAAGGAAATAGAGGATGAGGTCAGAACTGTAGCTTATCGCTTTGACCTAAGTGTCGACTTAGCTGAAGACGATGAGGATGTCCAGACACTGAGGAAGAGAATCTACCTATACTATGGTCTGCAACCCCCTGTCGACAGATCTGCTGATTTCAAGAAGCGCACTCAAGGCTTCAGGCGTCAGTAGTGTTTCCTCTTCTCTACTCTTGTGTAATAGTGATAGGAACCTGTAATTTCTTGATCATATATGCTATCGTTCCTATTGCTTGATAGACAATTACTCATTGTCTTACAGCATTTTGCTTTGTGTTTTTCACGACTGATCACTAAGTGATCTGACACACACTCACAATCAGTTTCTCTGATTTTGCCTATCTCTCTCCTGTTGATTTCTTTTAGTCATCATATCAGTTTGTTTTCCTCAGATAGATTAAGGGGGAAATTGCTGTCAGTAGGTTAACATATCTTATAAGATGTTTAGAGTTTAGAAGTAGAGGTTTTGGCATCATCAATTAGGGGGAAATTGTTGGATATGAGTCAGTAGATGATACTCAGTTGTTCGTGGTTAAAAGAAAATTGGGGGAAATCATAGTAGTACTTTGGAATTGAAGATCCCAAAACCGAGCTGATATCAGTAGTTCTGTGTGTCGCTAGGATTAGCTGATGTATAGGTTAGACTTGTTGTAATCGTTTTTATATTCTTGTCTAAGTCCTATACGGGGTAATTGTTGAACTGATCTTCTGTCGAAGATACTTTTCAGAACCCCATGTCATCAGTGTAATCGCTTGCGTTCTTAAGTCATCAGTTGAATAGACCTCAGTTGAAGCCAATCTTGCAGCTGATAAGTCATCAACATAAGAACTCATGCAAGCCCAGTACCTTCGCAGTCGCCAGCTGACATACTCAGAAGTTACACTCCTTGTCAGCCGACTCAGTCGAAGAAGACAGAGACTTTGCAGTCTACTGTATCCGACAGAAAGCGACCCAGCTACTTAAGTCTTTTCGAAAGTTCAGCAGAAGATCATACGAGGTTGTTTGAACGGTCAACTCTGACATTCTCACCAACCACAAACCTCAACCAATGAGAAGCCAACAACGCCTTACCTGCTCCAAACAGTAAAGCTGCTCTCATGTACAGTAATTAGCTGCCCTGCTGCAACAAGTTCGAATTAATGGTCATTTTCTTTGGAAGCTTGTGACACGTGGCATTGTCGTCTCCAACGGACATATGCCATAGCTCACAGCTATAAATAGAGAAGATTTTGAAGCTCCACGAGCGCGAAGCACGAAATTAAAAAGGGAAATTGCTCAAGCTCTCAAACACTCTAGCAACTCTATCAGAATATCCAGCGAAGAATCTGCATTTACTAGAATATTTTTGTGGTTCTTCTCCCTAGAGTCTTTAGATCCCTTTCTTCTCTACCTAAGCTCATTGTCAGATTTATAGCTTAGATTCGAAGGAGTTCATTTTTTTAGTGAACTGTTCTTATTGTAAGAACTCCTTCATTAGTTGGAGAACTGTCTTCACCCCTTTCGAACTTAGGTTTGAATTGTAAAGTCGCTAAGGACTATAACTTAGAAGGATGCCCCGTGCACAGTTTCCTTCTTCGAGACTTGCTCGGACTAATCAACAAGTTATCTTGATCCGTTCGGGGACCGTGGACGTAGGATCTTGCGTATCCGAACCACGTTAAACCGCTTGTGTTCTTTACTGTTTTATTGCATACAAACCTTTGAAAATCATAAGTTTGCATAAAACGTATTTCTAAAATCGCACAGCCAAAAGAATTTAATCTGCGAAAACACGTTTTCAAAAAGAAACAAACTCCGGGCCCCACACTTATCCGCACACTTATAGTCTCCGTCGAGTTTGGAAATCTTGACAAAAGTCGGTAGGAGAGCTCGATGGCCGACTCACTCGTCCCGTGATCGAAGGTTTGTTTGGCCATTGTTCATCGGTTGCAACCAACAGCTTCAGCTGACCTTCACCGAGAAAAAGAAACGGTACTCAGGTGTATTCACCCCCCCCCCCTCTACACCTGATATTTGTCTCCGGACCAACAATTGGTATCAGAGCGCACGGTGTTCAACTGACCACCTGTTCTGAAATACTGGTCTTCTCGAACTGATCCTTGAAAACGTTTTCTCTGCACAAGCATCTCTTCACTCATCCCTATACTCGTACACATAATGTCTGACATGTCAGGTATCAGGATTGTGCCGATGTTCTCAATAGAGAACTTCACGGTATGGCGTGTAAGAATGGAGGCACACCTTACGTCACTGCACGATAGCATGACTGACGTACTGGAGACCGGACCCATCATTCCAATGATAGACAGCGTTCAGTTCGCTGAAGTGGAAGGTTAAGGTGCTCGTATTGGTCCGAAGGTTCCCAAGGACAAATCTGCCTTCACGCCTGAAGAGAAAAAGTTGCATAACCTCGACCGAGTCGCACGAAATGCTATACTGACAACGCTCAGTGACTCACACCTCGGGAGGGTGCCGAACTGCAAAACGGCGAAAGAACTTTGGGACGCTCTGGCTGTACTGAGCCAAGGAACTCCTCAGATTAAAGAAAACAAGCTCGAATTAGAGCTTCAAAAGTTTGAAGCCTTTGCGATGGAGCCCAGTGAAACCATTGACGAACTGAGCGTGAGATTTATGAATCAAGTCAATGTGATAAACGGGCTGGGAAAGGTGTTCTCAAACAAAGAGATGAACACAAAGATCATAAGAGCGCTACCCCGACAGAAGTGGCTTCCTTTTGCTACTTATTTACGTCGCTCTGATCTTAATGCTCTAACTCCTGATGTTATATTTTCATAATTAAAGACGGAGGAATTCGAGCATAGTCTACCTCAGAAGTGTTCCAGTGCTCCAGCTGACACTCAAATCGATCATGCCTTTAAGGCAACAGTCGGCAAAACTGGAGGCAAAAAGATTTCTTCCAGCAAGGCAGTAGCTGCTGCAGATACAAAGACATCCCGAAATGTACAGTGCCTCGACCGGCTCGCACTGATGGCTCTCAAATACCAAAGAGACAAGGAGAGAGTCAGAAAGCTGAAGAAATATCACAGAGATTCTCCCCCTGGTAAGAAAGAATATTCAAAAAGGGAAGAATCTAACACTTCTACTAAATGCAGGAACACGGAGCCTGTTGCTAGTCCACCAAAAGCTTCATTGGAAAAAGCAAAGAGAACATCCACGTGTTACAACCGCAAGAAGGAGGGACACTATCGCACGACTGTCCCGAACTCTCGGTCGCTCAAAGAGCGAACGGCAAGTCAGAAGATATAAATTCGCCCAGAAGAGGCAGGCCTACATAGCCGGAGAGATATCCGACAACTCAATTGAAGAGGATACATTCATGTACTCTTCTGAAGATGAAGCTGCATTCGTAGCTATTGAAGTCGGAGAGAAGGTTCCTGAGGAATTAGCTGAATAGTGTCTGATGGCCGGAGAAGAGGCTGAGGTAAATTCTAAACTTAATATAACCTCCTCTTCACACAACACACACGACACTTGCTCGGTCTCGGATGACCCTTTGGACATAGTACAAGCATATGACGACCTACTAGAGGAACAAATTCGGTGAGCGAGAGAGTTCGACGAGAACAATCCGGAGGAACTAGAACAAGTAAAGGCTGAGAATCAGAGACTTTCTGCTGATTGTCAGGTCTCTACTGAGTCAGTGGATCTAGTTGCGAGACTCAAGGAAGAGATCGAATCTCTTATGACTAAGTCTCAGCTGCAAGAGACTCAGATATCAGTCCTGACCAAAGACAATTTGGAGAAAGAGACTAAAATAGCCCAACTCAGTCAGAAACTCTCAGAGGTACAGAAGGATTATGACTCTCTCAGGAGAAGCGATGAAGTCTGGAGAGGACTGATGACTGAACAATACCTGGGAGCTAAGGAGAAACTCGAAAGCATGCTCAGAGCACAACGGCCAACTGCTGTGAAAGAAGGCCTTGGCTATACCAATGAAGCTTCTACCTCCAAAAGCTCAGCAACACTGGCTGATAGGTTTGTCAGAGGAAAGGTGCAAGCTGCTGACACCACACCTCAGGCGAAGAACAAACAGAAAGAAATCGCACCTCAGCCGAGTAGCAACAAACAACTGACCAAAGGTTCCAGCCCCAGGACACCAAGATCGAACTTAGGGGGAACCAAGAAGGTCAGATGTGCAGAACAGTACAAGGAGCCACTGTATGAGCACCCGGCTCAGTACGACTCGTACTACTATGAGCCCAGGGTCAGGAGAAGCGCAAAGACTCAGAAGAAGAAAGCGCCTGAACCCAAAATCATCAGTAGAAAGTCAGTATCTCCAAGTCCTGTGGAGAAGAAAGCTGACAAGGTTCAGAAGAAGAAGTCTCAGACTTCTAAGGTTCCTAGACAGATTTGGGTTCCGAAATCACCCACTAACCAGTAAGGACCCAATTGAACCAAAGGGTACCTAAAGATGCTTCTGTTTTGCAGGTGCATAAGGACCTATGGATAGTGGACGGGGGCTCAAGACACATGACATATCAGAAGAGTCTGCTGACCAACTATGTACAAGAAGATGGTCCCAGAATTGAGTTTGGAGACAACTCTAAAGGCTACACAAGGGGATACGGAAGAGTAACATATGTTGAAGGACTTCAACATAATCTCCTTTCTGTCAGTCAATTCTGTGATAATCTTAACAGAGTTATCTTTGACACTGGTTTTACGTGATGTTGTTGATAAATCTACGGGGAAAACCAGTGTTATCGGGATCGCGGAGGAAAAACATCTATGTTGCGGGCATGGAAAACCGCGAGAACCCGAGGCTTGCTTACTAGCACGAGACTAAATACGGTGACAAGTCGGGATGGCTATGGCACAAGAGACTCGGCCACACGAACTTCAAGACCATGAACAAGCTAGCCAAGAACTCCAAAGTCGGAGGACCGCCCAACGAATCGTTCATTAAAGACGAGAAATTGTGAAGCATGTGCGAAGGGAAAACAAACAAAGAGTAGCAACCCACCTATTCCGTCACCTTCTCCGATGGAATCCTTCTTCTTTGCACATGGACCTATTCGGGCCGTCTCTCCAGTGACTATAAGAGGCAAGAAGTATGCCCTCGTCGTTATTGACGACTACTCAAGATATACTTGGGTCATCTTCATCGCCAGATAAATCGATGTTCAAACCGAGTTGTCCAATCTGGCGAAGAAGCTCGGTGTGGAAAAGGACATCAAGATTCAAAGAATTCGCTCGGACGGAGGAACAGAGTTTCTAAACTCGGTAGTTAAGACATCTTTGCGATAAAGAGGGAATTAAACACGAGACATCAGCCGCCCGCACCCCTCGGCTGAACGGACTTGCTTGAACGAAAGAACGAGAACACTCAAAGAAGCAGCAAGAACGCTCCTCGCGATTCCGGACTACCCTCGAAGTTACGGGCCGATGCTACTCGACACCGCTTGTTACACTCGGAATCACTCACTACTCACTCAGCAACACATGAAGACACCATATGAACTATAGAAAGGGAGAATTCCTTCTATTTCTCATTTTCATATTTTTGGCTGTCCTTGCTTTATCCACAATAACGGGAAAGATCGGTGAAGGTCTTTGATAGCAAATCGATCAAGGAGTTTTCTTAGGATACTCTCGAGTCGGTAAAGCCTTCGAGTCTTTAACTATCGGACTCTTTGTGTGGAGGAAAGCCCTCATGTTGTTTTTGATGAATTTGTTACTGAGAACAGGGAAGATACACAGTTATATACTGATGATGTCAGCAGCAAGCTACAGGATCTCGAACTTACCGATAAAGCTGAAAAGATCCAGCATTGTTGGGATGATGAGTCGGACAATGAACAAACTCGGACTCAACCAACGATCGATGTAGCGACCTAGTTGATTCTCCCGAATAGAATCAACAACGAGGTAACATCGGTCGATGAGGAAGCCCCCGGTGGTAACCGAGACCTCTCCGAGAATATGAACTCAGGGGGAACGATTAATGTTCCTGAGCTAAATGCCCCCGAACACGGAAACTCAGTGGATCCTAACCTTCTTGCGAAATATTGCAATCTCGAACGAACTACTGCGAAATGCCTAACACTCCTACTGATTCTGCAGAAGTTGTATCAGAAGAAGAAGCCAGACTCAGACGATCATGGCTAGATGCTCATTCTTCAGATCTTATCATTGGAGATGTATCAGCAATGATAAGAACAAGATCTAGATTTAATCAAGGCGAAAGCTCACTATTTTCCTATTTCTTATCTACAGAAGAACCTCAGTCGATAGAGGACGCACTTAATGATGCTGACTGGATCATCGCCATGCAAGAAGAGCTGAACCAGTTCGTTCGAAATGAAGTTTGGGAGCTTGTAGACAGACCTAGACATCAGCATGTCATTGGTACCAAGTGGGTCTTCAAAAACAAGCGAGATGAAAACAACGTCATTGTCAGAAATAAAGCACGACTAGTTGCAAAGGGATACAGTCAGGCAGAAGGAATTGACTTTGATGAAACATTCGCTCCAGTCGCTAGATTGGAAGTCATTCGTCTATTCCTAGCTTATGCAACACATCAAGGCTTCAAAGTCTATCAGATGGATGTAAAGTCAGCTTTTCTGAACGGCGTACTAAACGAAGAAGTCTACGTGGAACAACCGCCCGGCTTTCGGCGGGGACATCGAGTGTACGAGACTTAGGAAAGCTCGTATGGGTTAAAACAAGCACCCGGGGCTTGGTATGATACCCTATCAGACTTTCTACTTCAGAAAGGTTTTCAGAAGGGGACAGTAGATCGCACCCTATTCAACATAAAGTCAGGAGATGACATCCTACTGGTGCAGATCTACGTGGACGACATCATTTTCGGCTGCAGAAATGAGACTATATGCCAGCAGTTCGAGAAGATGATGAAGGAGAAATTCGAGATGTCCATGATGGGATAGATGAATTATTTCCTTGGATTTCAAGTGAAGCAATCACCTGAAGGAATCTTCATCAATCAAGCCAAATACACTCGAGATCTTCTCAAGAGATTCGGCTACGACTCCAGCAAGCCAGTCAAAATCCCCATGAATACGAATTTTAAAATCGATCTAGACAAAGAGGGAGCTCATGTTAACTCTACTGATTATAGAGCCATTATTGGTTCTTTATTATATTTAATAGCTAGCCGCCCTGACATAACTTATGATGTAGGTGTATGCGCAAGATTTCAAGCGGATCCCAAGCGAAGTCATCTCGACTCAGCTAAAAAGATTCTGCACTATCTGAGAGGAACACCTGATGCTGGGTTATGGTATCCTACTGATGATAATCTAATACTGATAGGTTATTCTGATGCTGATTATGCAGGATGCAGGATAGATCGTAAGTCAACTTCCGGAACGTGTCAGTTCCTAGGCAGCAAGCTGATATCTTGGTTCTCAAAGAAACAGCACTCAGTAGCAACGTCCACTCCGAAGCCGAGTACATGGCTCTTTGGAAGTTCTTTGTGCCCAGATCCTTTGGCTTCGACAACAACTGAGAGATTATGGTATCATTCAAAATGAAGTGCCCATCTACTGTGACTCCACAAGTGCTATTGCTATAACTCGGGAACCCGGTTCCGCATACGAGATGCAAGCACGTGGATATCCAACATCACTTCATCGGGAGACCATGTCGAGAAGAAGGATATCGAGAATGGAGAAGATCCATATTGACAAACAAAGGGGCGGACATACCGACCAAACCACTAGGCGAGAACGATTCGAGAGAATTATCGGTTGAGCTAGGTCTATCTTGGATCCTACCGATATGCATCGGTAGAAGAAAACTGCTGATAGCAGTCCGTGAAGACAATTGGAAATATTTGGTATCAGTAGATGGAGCCAGTACGACAAGTCAGTAAACTCCGTGCAGTGATTCAGTGGGAAGAATTATACTGTACACAGCAAGGGGGAACGTGCTTATCAGTGCATCAATCATCCTCCTGCGATATAACGGTAACCAGCTGATCGAAAGTTCAGCTGAAGAGGTTTGCGTAGTATCATATACTTAATTTCTTTTCAGAAGCATGTCCGCATTTATTATATCAGCCACACGCAGTCAGTAGTTAATGTGCATTTATTTCCCGCCATTTTAGGAAAGGTCAGTAGGAAACCTTTTCATTCGCATAAACTGAGTAATTAATGTTGTCTGTCGCGCATTTAATGCATGTCTTCTCACTTACCTTTATTACGTAAGTCTATGTTAGAGGCGGCTTTTGTAATCATTCCTTTTATAACATTCAAATCTCAGCCGCCCATAAGATTTGAAAGATTTGAAAGATTAAAACCGATATACATAAAACCTTTCATCTTCTATCCTTTCCTCACTTCTCGCCATTTTTCAACTTAAGAGCTATTTTCAAGCATTCAGTTTCTTTCTCAAAAATCATCCTAAGCTTGTCTCGCTTTTGCATCCCTCAAAGCTCTTTAGTACTCGGTAATATATTGAAACCTCTTGAATACTTACTAACTTACTCTATTTTCAAGTGCTAACAAGTTATTTTGCGAGATTTCAATGGCGACATCTCAAGTTCCCGAGAATATAGAGGAGATAATGGCATCCGAGGATTCGGTTTGAACCAACTATGGCCTTCCGAGCAAGTTAATATCGCCTTCTTGGAACCCATGTTCGATGCTCGGAGCGTTACGGTCTTCGGGAGCCGGTGACGAAGCACCCGAGATCTTATCTACCAAGGCAAGTGGTAGAAGTTTATTACAACCGGAGGTCTCTCGCGTGCGGAGGCGAGGAATCTTCCTTCGTCTATTTGGAGGAAGTAGATCAGAACTCTTGGGATACTGCTCAGAGAGTCTTCAACGTCAGGGACATTCTGGTGCTGTCGTTTGATCTTCCAGACTACGGTATTTCTCCTATCGGTTACAAGGAGAAGGAGATAAACGCATATGTTCGTAAGTTACGCGGACGCTACGACATATCATTCAAGTCGGCTACGCAAAAGAATCTTCGCTTCCCCAATACAGAGGACTAGCCTACATAGTCTCTCATATCCTGACGAGCTCAGCTGGATCATATGATCAATTATCCAAGCCAAGGATTCAGCTGATGATGGCGATAGATGATGGAGTTGAAGTGAACTGGGCTGACTACTATGTCTAGGAGATGAAGGCCCAAGCCCAGAAGTTCACTACCCTACCCACTGGAGAGAGGAAGTTAGCCAGTGTAGGGAAGTTACTCTATGGGACTAAGATGTCAGTCCTCATAGAAAACTCTGTTCAGAGGCACTCGTCGTTTGCTGATTCCAAGTTCTTCGATGTAAAACTGATTAAGTTCAAGACTAAAGCAGCGAATGAGAAGTCTATCGGTAAGGGGCCACCTGAGCCGAAGAGAGCAGCATCCGCTCTGCCCCCACATACCGAAGTGCCTAAGAAGAGGCGACTGACCAAGACCAGACCAGCTGAGGTCTCAGCTGCTCAGCCCCTCTCGGTTATTGAACCCACCCCTCCTACTCAAGAAGAGCAATGTTTAGATTCTCGTCATCGGCATTGAGGGTGCGACCCTCAAAGATAAAGTCCAGGTAATTAGCTACGAGGAGACACGGTCGGACGTCGGGGAACCGACCGAGGAGGCTGCGGCCCGAGTGGACAAAGCTATTCACACCACTCGTCTCCGTGCCACATCCGAAATACACGATCATATTCCCCGAGATCGCCGGGCACTCGGACTTAGTCGATATAGCCATCAGGGCTAGGGTTCAAATGCTTCTAAGGTTTCTGAGTTGGGATATTCTAGAAGACATAATTAAAACCCACTCAGTCATCCACTTGCTCGATGAGGAGCAGAAGCTACAAGAAGTAATAGGGTACGGAGAACCAGCTGACTTAGCTACTCTTGAAGATCTCAGAGCCGCAATGCTTTACCTTCTAAGCTTGCGAGAGTCAGTTCCTGGTAACACTCCTCCGCCCCCATCTCTCCTGCTGATAAGAAAGACGATGATGAAGATGATAACAATCAGAGGAAGGATCAGACACCCAAGGATACAGAGCTGGGAGGCTCTGTTGAGGGTTCAACTCCCCGTGAGAAGAGCAAATCACCACTTCCTGATACATCAGGTGATGCTCAAGGTGCTCCGAGTACAGTAGGGAGCGACTTCTCACGTTTTACGAGCGAGAGGCTCAGAACCAGCTCGTACCAGATACGACCCATCAGTTCCGTGTCCTCAAAGTCCGTAAATAAAGCCATTCGATGCCAAGGAGAGAAAAACCAACTTTTGGCTAAGGACGTCCATCTGAAGTGGACAAAGTATACTAAGGCTGAGACACAGAGCTTAGACAAAATAGCTGCTGGCATCTCAAAAATTCCAGTACCTACTCCTCAACCCAACCTTCAGGAGATTATTGAGGCAGCCTTAGCAGCTCAGAAAGTCGATCTAGAAGCTCGAGTCGGCGGTTGCTCGAGAATCGGCAGAAGATATTTTTGAGCAGCGGTGACTCGAAGCTCTTGCAAGCTGTTAAGCTCGAAATCGACGAAAGGAATAAGATTGCCACCTCTAGCCTTCAAAAATCTATTACCCAACGGGCGAGAGGCTCGAAACTTATTCAGAAAAAATGACAGAATCGCAGGATCAAGCTCTGCTGAAACTCCGTCTGGAGTCGCCTACACGACTAAAAACATTAAGAGCTGATCAAGAAAAAGAATGGGAATTATATTGCGATCTCGTCAAGGACTTCGAATCCACAGCAACTCAGATTAAGGATTCAGTCCACACTGTGGAAAGAGACATTCAAGCCATCCGCACCCAATTCTCTAAGGCAGATGATGCCAAAAAGGGGGAAGATATTATGAAAGATGAACCTGATACGGATATAACTGATGTCCAAATAGTAGAGGGTGGTCAGGAGGAAGGACCCTCTAATGCTCAGACTCAGGGGGAAGGTATTCAGGCAGAACAACCCGCTCAAGATACTAATGCTCAAGATACTTCAGGGGTTCTGCTACTTGAATTTCCTCTAGAACCTACCCCCATCTCATCTTCTGCTGCCCACATAGAAGATGTTGCTCACTTCATTGAACAAGAGTCTGAAGGAGAACAGGCTCCTCCGCAGAGGCCGGGGAAGGAGATTGCTACTGCTATTACTCCTCCTTCCTCCCCGGTCTGAAAATTCAAATTTAAAGCGGAACAAGAAGCCTTTGACCTCCGAGTAGCCCAACAACTACAAGACAAGCTGGATCATGAGCAACAGTTGGAAGAAGCTCAACTTGCTAAAAAGCCTAAGGGCAAAGTTGTTAAGGGCAGAGGTAAGAAGAAGCAAGAGTCTGTGGTTGAAGAAAAGAAGAAGGCTCAGGAGGAGTTCGCAGAAACTCTTTCTACTATAGGTCAAGCTACTGCTCAGAGTCACTATCAGACTCATCTTACACCTGAGCAAGAAGCTGAAGATAGAGCCACGTGGGAAGCCACGCTGCAAGGCCTGAATCTCAGGAAAGGAGGCGTAGGGGCGGCGGCTCTTCGAGAAAAGAAGAGAATGGGCGATATGGCTAAGATGATGAGCCTATCTCAAAAACCAGCAGCTGATCCCAGAAAACAAATCCCACGAGGATCAAGGAAAAGAGCGCCTCATGTCAAAAAGGACCCTGTGCTTCACGTTGATAAATGGGTTCCTGCTCTGGTAAATGATCAATGGGAAGAGCTCAAAGAGGAATTTATCAAAGGCTACTACGTATGGAAATTATATCCAAGTGAGCAGACTATCGAACAAGCCTTTGACGAGTTTTTGTTCAATTATAACTCGAGCGAGGGAACAACTTACGGAGATTATGAAGAGAGAGAACATTCCTTTTGAGCTCCGGCTTTCAGGCGCATCCCACCTCCTAGAACTACGCGCGGAATTCTGTGTACAAAGGAAATAGAGGATGAGGTCAGAACTGTAGCTTATCGCTTTGACCTAAGTGTCGACTTAGCTGAAGACGATGAGGATGTCCAGACACTGAGGAAGAGAATCTACCTATACTATGGTGTCGCAACCCCCGTCGACGATCTGCCGATTTCAAGAAGCGCACTCAAGGCTTCAGGCGTCAGTAGTGTTTCCTCTTCTCTACTCTTGTGTAATAGTGATAGGAACCTGTAATTTCTTGATCATATATGCTATCGTTCCTATTGCTTGATAGACAATTACTCATTGTCTTACAGCATTTTGCTTTGTGTTTTTCACGACTGATCACTAAGTGATCTGACACACACTCACAATCAGTTTCTCTGATTTTGCCTATCTCTCTCCTGTTGATTTCTTTTAGTCATCATATCAGTTTGTTTTCCTCAGATAGATTAAGGGGGAAATTGCTGTCAGTAGGTTAACATATCTTATAAGATGTTTAGAGTTTAGAAGTAGAGGTTTTGGCATCATCAATTAGGGGGAAATTGTTGGATATGAGTCAGTAGATGATACTCAGTTGTTCGTGGTTAAAAGAAAATTGGGGGAAATCATAGTAGTACTTTGGAATTGAAGATCCCAAAACCGAGCTGATATCAGTAGTTCTGTGTGTCGCTAGGATTAGCTGATGTATAGGTTAGACTTGTTGTAATCGCTTTTATATTCTTGTCTAAGTCCTATACGGGGTAATTGTTGAACTGATCTTCTGTCGAAGATACTTTTCAGAACCCCATGTCATCAGTGTAATCGCTTGCGTTCTTAAGTCATCAGCTGAATAGACCTCAGTTGAAGCCAATCTTGCAGCTGATAAGTCATCAACATAAGAACTCATGCAAGCCCAGTACCTTCGCAGTCGCCAGCTGACATACTCAGAAGTTACACTCCTTGTCAGCCGACTCAGTCGAAGAAGACAGAGACTTTGCGATCTCATCGTATCCGGACGTAAAAGCGACCCAGCTACTTAAGTCTTTTCGAAAGTTCAGCAGAAGATCATACGAGGTTGTTTGAACGGTCAACTCTGACATTCTCACCAACCACAAACCTCAACCAATGAGAAGCCAACAACGCCTTACCTGCTCCAAACAGTAAAGCTGCTCTCATGTACAGTAATTAGCTGCCCTGCTGCAACAAGTTCGAATTAATGGTCATTTTCTTTGGAAGCTTGTGACACGTGGCATTGTCGTCTCCAACGGACATATGCCATAGCTCACAGCTATAAATAGAGAAGATTTCGAAGCTCCACGAGCGCGAAGCACGAAATTAAAAAGGGAAATTGCTCAAGCTCTCAAACACTCTAGCAACTCTATCAGAATATCCAGCGAAGAATCTGCATTTACTAGAATATTTTTGTGGTTCTTCTCCCTAGAGTCTTTAGATCCCTTTCTTCTCTACCTAAGCTCATTGTCAGATTTATAGCTTAGATTCGAAGGAGTTCATTTTTTTAGTGAACTGTTCTTATTGTAAGAACTCCTTCATTAGTTGGAGAACTGTCTTCACCCCTTTCGAACTTAGGTTTGAATTGTAAAGTCGCTAAGGACTATAACTTAGAAGGATCTGTCCTGTGCACAGTTTCCTTGCTGAGACTTGCTCAGACTAATCAACAAGTTATCTTGATCTGTTCAGGACCGTGGACGTAGGATCTTGCGTATCCGAACCACGTTAAACTGCTTGTGTTCTTTACTGTTTTATTGCATACAAACCTTTGAAAATCATAAGTTTGCATAAAACGTATTTCTAAAATCGCACAGCCAAAAGAATTTAATCTGCGAAAACACGTTTTCAAAAAGAAACAAACTCCGGGCCCCACACTTATCCGCACACTTATAGTCTCCGGGCGAGTTTCTAAGAATCTCGACAAAAGTCGGTAGGAGAGCTCGTAGGCTGACTCACTCTGTCCCGTGATCGAAGGTTTGTTTGGCACTGTTCATCAGTTGCAACCAACAGCTTAAGCTGACCTTCACCGAGAAAAAGAAACGGTACTCAGGTGTATTCACCCCCCCCCCCTCTACACCTGATATTTGTCTCCGGACCAACAGATACATAATGTAAAGCATTTATATGTATAGATACGATTTGGATTAATGTTATATTATAACAAAAAGTCCATATTATTGCAAAGTACATAATATTTACGCGATAAAGCATCTAATATTTAACCCATTATCACGTGAATATAAACTTTTCAATACAACTGGTAATAAACAAATCAAGGATTGCTACTTACTTTTTACACACTGAACTAACACAAAAACATTAACAATACAAACAAGAACCACTAACAATAGTCCTACTCAATCATGTGAAGAATTAGATAGAAATAACCTATAAATCAAACCACAACTATTTGGAAACCTTCATCTTCGATATTTCTTCAACCACAAAATCATAGCAATAACCATTTCACTAAATACATTAATCAATAACCGTACTCATAGTAAATTTAAACTTAAAGATATGATACTTCCATTATCTGTGCATCGCACGGGTGCCACACTAGTTAGAACTTATAATTAATCTAAGTTCTTGCATAATGTGTGGGCCATGCCAATAAATTAAATCTGCATCTTGTTTAATTTAATTAATCAAATCAACCTAAATATGTCAATCTTAATTACTCTGAACTACTATTCGTGTTATATATTAATAAATAAAATTATAATTTTCATTCAAAACCTATTTTCATTTTAATAGGATTTATTCCTTAATTTTTAAATATTTTATGTTTTAATTCATCGTTTTCATAATAATATTCGGAAAAAATTGATGACGGAGTAATAAAATTTGGCGATTATGATCCCCAATATATTATAATTGGCGATTATGATCCTCAAATATATTATAATTGACGTAGTTGGTCCTTAAAAAAAATCAAAATTACTAAAATTCCCTTTAATTTTGACAAATTAAAATTCTTTAAAAAAAAAAAAGAATTGGTCAAATTGGTCCTCAATCTTTCAGTATTGGATGTTTTGGTCATTAATAAAATTATACTGAAAGTGTCCTTTAAAAATCGTTGACTAACAAAAAATTTAACAAAATGACCAATTCATCCAAAATTCTATAGATTGTGGACCAATTAACTAAAAATAAATAAATAAGGGGCTTAATTGGCCAAACAATCATAGTTTGGGGACTAAACTGTCCAATTTGCCATTGTTGGTCCGGAGACGATAAGTCAGGTGTAGAACACTTAATCTTGATCGACGTAATTGGCCAAACAATCATTGTTGGTCCGCCTAAAACATAGATCGACGTAATAAAGGTAAGGTTTACATAGCAATGACCTAGTCAACATCTTTAAGTGCGTCCTCTATCGACTGAGGTTCTTCTGTAGACAGAAAACAAGAGTAAAGTGAGCTTTCTCCTTGACTTAATCTTGATCTCGTCCTTATAGTTGCTGATGGATCTCCAATGATAAGATCTGAAGAATGAGCATCGAGCCACGAACGCCTGAGTCGGGCTTCTTCTTCGATACTACTTACGCACGATCGATAGGTGTATTAGGCATTTCGGTAATCTTGTTATGTGACTGTAGCAATTCAGTAAGAAGATTAGGATCTACTGAGTTTCCAGGTTCAGGGGCATTTAGCTCAGGAACATTAATCGTTCCCCCTGAGTTTATATTCTCAGTAGAGGTCTTAGTTACCACAGGGGCTTCCTCATCGACCGATGTTACCTGTTGTTGATTCCGTTCGATAGAATCAACTAGGTCGGCTACATTGCTTGTTGGTGAGTCCGAATTTCTTCATTGTCGACTCATCATCCCAACAATGCTTCGGATCTTTTCGGCTTTATCATTCGATCCGAGATCCCGTAGCTTCTGCCGACATCTTCGATATTTGACTTTGTATCTTTCCCTGTTCTCGGTAACAAATTCATCAAAAACAACATGAGGGTTTTCCTCCACGCAAAGAGTCCGATAGTTAAAGACTCACGAATGCTTTCTTGACTCGAGAGTATCCTAAGAATACTCCTTGATCGGATTTGCTATCAAAGACCTTCAACTGATCTTTCCCATTATTGTGGATAAAGCAAGGACAAAGAAAACATGAAAATGAGAAATAGAAGGAATTCTCCCTTTCCATAGTTCGTAAGGCGTCTTCATGTGTTGTTGTGTCGGTAGTGAGCGATTCCGAGTGTAACGGGCGGTGTCGGTAGCATCGGCCCAAAACTTTGAGGGTAGTCCGGAGACTGCGAGGAGCGTTCTTGCTTTGCTTCTTTGAGTGTTCTGTTCTTACGTTCAGCAAGTCCGTTCTGGCGAGGGGTGCGTGCGGTGATGTCTCGTGCTTAATTCTCTCTTTATCGCAGTATGTCTTAACTACCGAGTTTAGAAACTCGTTCCTGCTCGAGCGTATCTTCTTAATCTTGATGTTCTTTTCCACACTCGAGTTTCTTGAGTAGATTAGGTAACTCGGTCCGAACATCGATTTGTTGGCGATGAAGATGACCCAAGTATATCTCGAGTAGTCGTCAATGATGACGAGGGCATACTTCTTGCCTCTTATAGTCACCGGAGAGATCGGCCCGAATAAGTCCATGTGAAGCGGTGAAGGATTCCATCGGTGGAAGGTGACGGAATAGGTGGATTGCTCCTCTTTGTTTGCTTTCCCTTCGTGCACGCTTCACAATTTCTGTCTTTGATAAACGATTCGTTGGGCGGTCCTCGACTTTAGAGTTCTTGACAAGCTTGTTCATGGTCTTGAAGTTCAAGGTGGCCGAGTCTCTTGTGCCATAGCCACTGACTTGTCACCCGATTTAGTCCGTGCGAGCAAGCAAGCCTCGGGTTACGCGGTATTCCGGTTTGCAACATAGATGTTCTTCCTCCGCGAACCTACACTCGTTTTCCCTGTAGATTTGTCAACAATATCACGTAAAACCGGCGTCAAAGATTACTCGTTAAGATTATCACGAGAATTGATCGACCGAAAGGAGATTATGTTGAAGTCCTTCAACATATGTTACTCTTGGAACCGTGGCGGTCCCAATGTTCGGCGTTCCGTATCCCCTTGTGTAGCCTTTGGAGTTGTCACCGAATTCAATTGCGGGACCATCTTCTTGTACGTAGTTGGTCGGCGAGCTCTTACGGTAAGTCATGTGTCTCGAGCGGCCGATGTCCACTATCCACGGGTCCTTATGCACCCGCAAAATAGAAGCATTTTTAGGTACCCTTTGGTTCGGTTGGGTCTTTACTTGGTTCTTGGGTGATTTCGGAACCCGGATCTGTCTCGGGACCTTAGAAGTCCTAGACTTCTTCTTCGAACCTTATCGCTTTCTTCTCCACGAGGACTTGGAGATACCGACTTTCTCGCGATGATTTTGGGTTCGACGCTTTCTTCTTCGAGTCTTAGCGCTTCCCCGACCCCGGGCTCATAGTAGTACGAGTCGTGCTTGAGCCGGGTGCTCATACTGATGGCTCCTTGTACCGTTACGCCCATCCGACCTTTTTGGTTCCCCCGAATTTGATCGCGGTGTCCCGGGGCTGGAACCTTTGGTCACCGCTTGTTGCTACTACTCGGTGAGGTGCAATCATTTTCTCGTTTGTTCTTCGCCCGAGGTGTGGTGTCGGCAGCTTGCACCTTTCCTCGACGAACCTATCGCCCCGAGTTCTCTGAGCTTTTGGAGGTGGAAGCTTCGTGGGTATAGCCAAGGCCTTCTTTCACAGCAGTTGGCCGTTGTGCTCTAAGCATGCTTTCAAGCTTCTCCTTCGCTCCCAGGTATTGTTCAGTCATCAAACCTCTCCAGACCTCGTCACTCCTTCTGAGTGAGTCATAGTCATTCTGCACGTCTGTGAGCTTTTGACTGAGCTTGGCTATTTCAGTCTCTTTCTCAGAATTGTCCTTGGTCAGAACTGAGATCTGAGTCTCTTGAAGCTGAGACTTAGTCATAAGAGATTCAATCTCTTCCTTGAGTCTCGCAACTAGATCCACTAACTCAGTAGAGACCTGACAATCAGAAGAAAGTCTCTGATTCTCAGCCTTTACCTGTTCAAGTTCCTGGATGGTTCTGCTGAACTCTCTGCTCAGCTGAATCTGTTCCTCTAGTAGATCGTCGTAGGCTTGTACCACATCTAGAGGATCATCTGTGACCGAGCACGTGTCTTGTGTGCTTTGTGAAGAAGAGGTAATAATGTGTTTAGAATTCACCTCAGCCTCTTCTCCGGCCATCAGACAGTATTCGGCTGACTCATCAGGAACTGTCTCTGCGACCTCAACTGCGACGAATGCGGCTTTGTCTTCAGAAGAATACATGAATGTATCCTCCTCAATTGAGTTATCGGATATCTCTCCGGCTATATAGGCTCGCCGTCTCTCTCTGCGAATTTCTTTCTCCTGGCTCGCCGTTCGCTCTTTGAGCGCTGAGAGTTCGGGACAATCGTGCGATAGTGTCCCTCCTTCTTGCGGTTGTAGCGAGTGGATGTTCTGCTTTGCTCTTACCGGTTGAGTCTTTAGAAGGGCGCGGCGAGACTCCGATTTCCGCATTCGGTAGAAGGATTAGATTCTTCTTTCTTATGATAGTCTTTCTTACGAAGAAGAATCTCGGTTGTATTTCCTCGGCTTTCGACTCTCTCCTTTTCCCTCGATATTTGAGAGCCATCGGTGCTAGGCCGGTCGGGGCACGAAGTCTCGGAAGACTTTGCTACTGATGTGGCCACAGCTTTGCTTAAGGAAATAGGCTTGGCTCCAGTATTGCTTGAGGAAATAGGCTTGGCTCCAGTATTGCTGACTGTTGCCTTGAAGGCGTGGTCGAACTGTGTGTCAGCTGGAGCGCTTAAGCACTTTTGGGGTAGGCTATGCTCGAATTCCTCCGATTTTAATTATGAAAATATAACATCAGGAGTTAGAGCATTTAGATCAGAGCGACGTAAATAAGTAGCAAATGGAAGCCACTTCTGTCGGGGCAACGCTCTCAAGATCTTGGTGTTCATCTCCTTTTTGGTGAACGACCTCCCCAGCCCATTGATGACATTGACTTGATTGGTGAATCGACACTCGGCTCGTCAATGGTTTCGATGAAGCTCCATTGCAAAGGCGTCGAACTTCTGAAGCTCTAGCTCGAGCTTGTTTTCTTTGATCTGAGGGGTTCCATGGCTCAGTACAGCCAAGGCGTCCCATAGCTCTTTCGCCGTTTTGCAATCATGTACCCTTCCGAGGTGTGAGTCACTGAGCGTAGTCAGTATGGCATTACGTGCAACTCGGTCAAGGTTGTGCAGCTTCTTTTCTTCAGGCGTGAAGGCAGTTTTATCTTTAGGAACCTTAGCACCAGTTTGTGCTCCCACGCCTCCTCCAGCAGCAAATACTACGCTGTCGATCATGGGAATGATCGGTCCTGACTCTAGGACATCTGACATGCTGTCGTGGAGTGACGTTAGGTATGCCTCCATACATACGCGCCATACCGTGTAGTTCTCTATTGAGAACATCGGTACGATCCTAATACCTGACATATCAGACATTGTAAGAGTAAGAGTATAAGGATGCTGAAAAGATGCTTATGCAGTGAAAACGGTTTTCAGGATTTCAGAACCGGCGATCAGTTGAACACCGTGTGCTCTGATACCAATTGTTGGTCCGGAGACGATAAGTCAGGTGTAGAGGGGGGGGGTGAATACACGAGCTCGGTTTCTTTTTCTCAATGAAGGTCGGTGAGGCGATGATTGCAACCGATGAACGAGTGCCAAATAAGCCTTCGATCGCGGGACGAGTGAGTCGGCCTCTCGAACTCTCTCCTACTGACTGTTGTCAGTACTTTGAGAATCAGTCGGAGACTGTTGTGCGGAAAGTGTGGGGCCCGGAATTTGTCTCTTTTGAAAACACGTTTTAGCAAATTAAATCTTTTGGCTGTGCGCTTTATAAAATACGTTTTATGCAAGCGTATGATTTTCAAGTCAGTTGAATGCTATGCAATAAAACAGTAAAGGAACACAAGCGATTTAACGTGGTTCGGATACGCAAGATCCTACGTCCACGGTCCTGAACAAGGCAGGAGAACTTGTTGATTATTCTGAGCAAGCCTCAGCAGGGATACTGTGCATTGGACAGTTCCCTCTAAGGTATAGTCCTTAGCGACTTTACAATCCGAACCTAAGTCTGAAAGGGAAGGGAATTTTCTCCAACTGAGAAGGAGTTCTTACAATAAGAACAATTCACTAAATGTGAACTCCTTCGAATCTAAGCTATAAATATGACAATGAGCTTAGTCTAGAGAAGAAAGGGATGTAAGAACTCTAGAGAGAAAAACTGAGAAATCTTCTAAGTATGCAAGTTTTCCTCTGGATGATCTTTGAGTGTTCTAGAGCGTTTATGAACTTGGGCTTGTCCCTTTTTGAAATTCCGTCCCTTCGGAGCTTCAAAAACTTCTCTATTTATAGTTGTGAGTTATGGCATATGTCCGTTGGAGACGACGATGCCACGTGTCACAAGCTTCCAAGGAAAACGGCCATTAATTCGAACTTGTTGCGCGCGGGCGGTTAATGCGCTGTTCATGAGAGCGACTTTACTTGTGTAGAGTAGGTAAGCGTTGTCGGCTTCTCATTGGTCGAGGTTTGTAGTTGGTGAGAATGTCGAGTTGACCGTTCAACAACCTCGTATGTCTTCGCTGAACTTTTCGAAAAGACTTGAATGGGCTGGGTCGCTTCCGTAGGATACTGATGGCGAAAAGTCTCTGTCTTCTTCGTTGAGTCGGCCGACAGGGCATCTACCGACTAGGTCACGGTGGCGGCTGCGAAGGTCCGTGCTTGTTTTGTTCTTACCGCGATGACTATCGGTGGGAGTAGTCTTCTCCGATGATTTGTCGGTGATGCGTTGTCTTCGACTGAGTGGAAGATCAGCTGCTGAATGAAGAACACAAGCGATTACACTGATGACGTGGGGTTCTGAAAAGTATCTTCGACAGAGGATCAGTTCAACAATTACCCCGTACAGGACTTAGACAAAAATAATAATCAATACATCAAGTCTAACCTATACATCAGCTAATCCTAACGACACACTAATCTACTGATATCAGCTAGGTTTTGGGATCTTCAATTCCATAGTACTACTATGACTTCCCCCAATTTTCTTTTAACCGAACAGCTGAGTATCATCTACTGACTCATATCCAACAGCCATCAATCTAATTTTGACATAATAAATTTTGGGAGCCGATAATGTTAAAATCTATAGTTATTGGTAAAATAAAGCACGCAATATAATCAATTTGTAATTTAACACGAATTTTAAATCTTGGGGAATTAATGCACGAATTTTTGGATGTTTGCAATTGAAGGCATACATGGTGCCCCAATTTTTTCAGACGTCATTTTCGCTAAGTTGGACGCAAAATTGGGCAAAACTGTCACATCTTTAAAATTAAAACGGCATCGTTTTGTTGCCACATCACACAAATCGCCACATCTAATTCAAAACGACACTAACAAATAATTAAGGAACCGACTCTTACTCACTAAATGAAAAAAATACATAAATCAGAACGACGTTGTTTTATACATTCGACATAGGTATCCAACTCAATACTCTAACGACCGAAAAAAATTGGGGACTAAGTTATACCTTAGTTTGCAAAAAATATAAAATTCTATGTATTAATTAGCCAAGATTTAAAGTTGATGTTAAAATTGTAAATTGACTATTTTATTTTTCACATATAAGTCAATAACCCTACAATCTATTAGTATGTGTTTTTGTGGGAGTAGGTAAAGAAAATTGAAAAAAACAATATGTAATACTGTATATGTGTAGTATGTAACATAACGATTAGATTTTCGTTCTAAAATGGAATTATGAAATCCATTATTGGGACGTTCGAATTTCTAAGAGCATCTCCAAGAGAACTGCTATTCTGACGTTCAACGGTTTTATGCAGTGTTGAATTTCTCCAAAGGAGCTCGGTAGAAAATGCTATTCTAGTGGAACGGTTGTTCAATACGGTACCTCTACCGTGTGACTGTTCACACAGTAGTGGTACCGTTAAACTTATTTTTTTAATTAATTAATTTATATTAGTTTTATTAATTATTGTTATATTTAATTATTGTTATATTTAATAAAATATAATTTATATTTTAATTTATTTTAAGTTTATTAATTATTGTTATATTAAAATAAAAATATAACAATATAAAAACATAAAATTTAACATAAATCCAAAGTCACTTTCGAATCCTCCGAAATCACTTCCAGATCCTCCAGGATCTGGAAAATCACCTCCAAGGCTTGACTGTGCTTGTCTTTTGATAATTATTTTTCTTGTTCATTCTTGAAGTAATTTCGTAGAATAGGATCAGAAATATTGTTGGTATCTATCATTAAAATCTTGTAGAGTTTTATTATTGTGGAAATAAATTAATTATTTTACATTTATTTAAATATATTTTTAATAATTTAATTTTTATTTAAAATATATTTTTAGTGAGATTAAATACAACAATAAATATATTTAAATATATATAATATTAGATAATTAATAAAATATTAATAAATATATTAGATTAATACAAAAAAAATAAAATATTATATTGTAGAATTAAATGTAAAATTAACGATTGAAAATGAATTTAAAAAAACTCTACATTTAACTCTATAATAGTGTGGAAGAATTCTAGAATAGAGTTCCTCTTGAGATGATCTAAGGCAAGTACGGCAACCCTATTCACCACGAAAAAGAACATCTTTTCTTTCCATTTCATTGTCTAAACTCTAAATTATCACCTGTACCCTTTTCTCTCTCTCTCTCTCACACACACACCCTTCTCTCTCTCTTCTCTCTCTCTCACACACACACAGTTCTCGCTAATGGGTTACCTACCCAGCTATTCGGAGCTGAGAGAATCGGATGGAGAGTGGAGAGAAATATCTTATCTTCCCAATATCCTTGGTAAAAAGCAATAAATTCTCGAGCAACCAATATTATCACTTTCTCCCTCTTTATATCATTTTCTCCGTCGGGTCCCCATCTCCTCTCTCTCTCTCTCATAGCTGGATCTGCAGCATATATCAACGTATGGACTTGCTGGGAAGTGCTCGTCTCTCTCATTTTCCTCTTTACTTTTACTGCTATATATTTTTGGTTTCTTTAGGGTTTCAATTTTGTTTTCCATAACCCCTCCAAAAATGGCAAAATACTGCCTTTCCCTTACAACTGCATATAAACACGATTTCTAGAAGAAACCCTAGCTAGCTACTCCCTATAAAGCCATTTCATTGGTTTCAAACACATATATAAAAAATAAAAAGAGATTGATCTATGTATCTCGATAGAAAATGGCTAGAGAGAAGATTCAGATCAAGAAGATCGAGAACGTGTCAAGCCGGCAGGTGACTTTCTCGAAAAGAAGAAGAGGACTCTTCAAGAAAGCTGAAGAGCTCTCTGTTCTCTGCGACGCCCATGTCGCCCTCATTATCTTCTCCTCCACCGGAAAGCTATTCGAGTTCTCCAGCTCCAGGTCTCTCTTTCTCTCTCACTCTCTGTGACTGTGTTTCTCATGTTCCTTAAACAGCAGGAAGAAATAAGGAATTCTGGGTTGGGTTTTAACCTAATTGAAAATTAGGTCATTGTAGATGAGAATTGACTCGTTAAGATTCTTGAATCTTGTGGTTTTACAGCTGTTAGCAAGTATGTGTTTAAACTTTATGTTGCAGAGATTCTTGAATCTACTGTTTTTACTGTTAATTAGAAGTATGCATATATTTCAACATTTTCTATTCCATCTTTTCTGTTGAAACTTGAACGTGCTTCTTTTTTTTCCTTATGTAGGACGTCTACTCTAGGAATATTTTATGTTTTCCTTTGCTTTCCCATCATTATCCTTCCATCAAGTGAATATACCTATATATATTGGTAAGATCAGGGGTGTCAATTAAATTGAACTGAATCAAACTGAAAGTTTGATTATCTATTTGTATAATCAAATACTAAATTGAAAATTTGGTTTTGCCTCGGTCTTTTAACCAAAAAATCAGTTTTAATGAGGAGAAAAAAGAAAAAAAATTAAAGAAGAAAAAAACATATAAATTGCATCATCTTCGATCGACTATAATAATTCTTCCACAAATTTTGAATTAGAAGGCATCAACAGTAAAAAATATGCATATAAAATCTATTCATTATACAATTAAAATTATAGAAATCTTACCTCTAATAATAACTAACAAACCAAATACAAACTAACAACATTATGAAGAACCACATAGAGGGAGGAACAGTATAAAGAAAAACAAAAGAGGGAAAGAAAGTGAGGGTATCAAAGTTAAAAGAGTAAGAAGACGATAGGTTTTAGAGTTTAGACTATATTTAAGATGTAAAAAATAAAATATTTTCAGTTCGGTTTAGTTTGATAATCGATGATTAAAAAGTAAACCAAACCAAAAACCAAATACAAAATCAAATTTCGTTGGCTCAGTTAAAAAAAGTTTGGTTTGACTCGATTCAGTCGGTTAACCGACCATTGATAGCCCTAGGTAAGATTATGAGAACTAGGAATCACTGCACGTATACCATGTCCACAATCAATACATAATCATGTACAAACAATACATAAACTCTAATTTTACACTCTTGACTTATGCATAAAAAATAGAAGGGTTATGTATTAAGAAACTATATTCGAATCTGACAGTTTAGTAAGTAAAATAAAAGGTATAGATTGGTTTCTAATTCTCATATAGAAATTTGATTCTCACTTGATATATTATAGTGTATGAGTTTAGTCAAATGCTTCATAAAAAATAGTGTATGAGTTTAGATCAAATGCTTCATAAAAAATATATTCTATTTTTTTTATCTAGGATTTGAACCAACGCCGAAGTTCTGATCAAATGCTTCATAAAAAATATATTATATTTTTTTTATAGAAATGGGATTTGAACCCACGCCCTCTCTCGAAGTTCTGATCAAATGCTTCATAAAAAATACTCCCTCCGTCCCGTTATTTGTGGCTCAATTGATTTCGGTACGGAAATTAAGAGAGTAGATGATAAAGTATGAGAGAGGGGATATATGATAAAGTATGAGAGAGAAGATGAGTAAAATAATGAGAGAGTATGAGAGAGAATGTAATAAAGTAGGAGAGAGAAGATGATAGAGTAGAAAATATGATAATATTTTTTTACCAAATTAGGAAAATGAGCACAAATAACGGGACACCCCTTTCGGGAAAATGAGCCACAAATAGTGGGACTGAGGGAGCATATAATATTTTTTTGTCAGAAGTGGGATTTGAACCCACGCCCAGCCCTCTCTCGAAGTTCTGGTCAAATGCTTCATAAAAAATATATTACTCCCTCCATCACATAGAAAGTGGCCTTTTTCTATGGGACAATGAGATTAAGAAACTTGTATTGTGTGGTGTCTGTTGTTTGACTTTTGGGTTGTTTTTAGAAATATCCCTCTCTCGAAGACCAGAACTTGAGTCTAGCACCTTAGACCACTCGGCCATCCTGATAGATATAAAAACATTACTTATGGATATCTTCTTTTAGTATGATAATCAGTTATAGTAATAAATTGTTGATTGTTATTCCTTAGAATAGGAGGTAATACAACTTAGCTCTGCTTGTCTGCACAATCTTGATCAGGCTGCTGAATGCTGGCTGATACCGAAGATGTACCATGTTTGTTTGTTTAGTGTTTTCATATTAATTTATTCTTAGTTTTAACTTTGGGTGTGTCATGCAGTATGCAAGAAATATTGAGAAGGTATAATTTGCACTCCGAGAACCTTGACAAGTTGGAGCGGCCTTGCCACGAGCTGCAGGTATATATATATATATGTGTGTGTGCTCTCCTTTAATCCCATTTTACGACATTCAAGATATTAGGGTTTTGATAAGATCTTCAAAATACAATTAATTGCAGCTAGCAGAGGATAGTATATACTCAAGGCTATGCAAGGAAGTGGCTGAGAGAAGCCATCAGCTCAGGTAATTAGTTAATGTAAGCTAGTCTTGAAGAACTAAATTTATTGTAAGTATTAATATAATAATCTTTATTTTATTTTTTTATTTTTTTGGAATGAAAAAAAAAGGTGCATGAGAGGGGAGGAACTTGAAGGATTAAGTGTTGAAGAGTTGCTGCATTTGGAGAAGTCGCTTGGAGTTGGACTAACTTGTGTCATAGAGAAAAAGGTTTGATGTTAGAATGATACTAGTCTACTATATAATTTCTGCTTAATGATATATCCTTCATCCATTGTTGTGTTACTGTCAGGAAGACAAGACCATGAAAGAGATAGCTCGACTTCAAGAAAAGGTATGCATATTTTCTCATATTACCATCTTTGTCTAGTCTCTTCCTTAAGCCTGTGAAACATGCAGGGAATGAAAATCATGGAAGAGAATAAACGACTAAGAATGCAGGTACTATTGATTTCTCTCTTTGGAATTGATTAATACTTTGTTGATGATGGATTTATCAAATGGGGAGAAGAGAATGACAGCAGCTGCAGAAGAAGGGCAGTCGGAGTCCGTGACAAATGCCAGCAACTCCGCCGGCCCTCCACAAGATTCCGACAGCTCAGATACATCTCTTAAGCTCGGGTGAGTCGCGCCTTTCTTTTAATTCTCATCACTTTCTATATAACTCACGCCTAAATTAATAGTAATGTGACACTTACTACCGTATTAAAATGGTACTACAAAAATATTCTTTAATTATTGTATGTGTAATAACAACCATTTAATGAGTTGATAGATTTAGGGTTCAATCGATCATCTCTCTCCTACTCTTGTCATTAACTCATAATTAATGTGAAAATCTCTATGATATTCTTTTAGAAAATAATTTGAAAAAATTATATTGGTTGCAGACTCCCATACACTGGCTGATGAAACTACAGGTGATCATGAGTCGTGACCCTAAGAAGAGTTCACTTATATTTGAATCGGTTCTAATTCATGTAATGATGATGTCGCTTGAATCGATATTCACTCATGAATAATTACTCATTCCAACATTACTTTCCTACTTTCACTAAAACATTTCAAAATAAAATTATGAGAAATAGCAGACGGCGTAAATAAGAGAAACTCCATGCAGTGTTTGACCATGTGATAAGTTGTTTGTTAGCTTGTAAGAATACGGGACGCACGATATAGTATTTTTTATTTTTTTTTATTAGATGCAATTTGTGTTAAAATGTACTAAACACGGTAATTCGAATGTCGTGTACCTTTGAAATGTCTGACACTATACATTAAAATTTTTAAAATTTCTTGCAAGAGAGATGGTTTGCTTTTTATTCAAGTTATAAACTTTTCCAGCCTTTTATAAAGAACGGAACGATGAAGTAATTGTTAATTACATATTCCACCAATCAAAGGTCGCATATAGTATATGTTGGCCATGTTACTTGGGAGATAAACGTGTTTGCCCTTCCGTTATACAAGCATCTTATCTCTGCATATAATTCAACAAATCATCTTGCCAGAATACTATACCTTCATTGGGAAACCAAAACCTCACAACAGCACAAATGGATTTATTGAAGAAAGAGAGTAGCAAACTAATCCTCATTCCCCAAAAATATAGGAGAAAGAGGATAATGCCCTAATATCTTGCACAAAAGGGCCAAGCCATTACCAACTACAACTCGATCGATTGCATCTGATACAAGAATCACCACAACAGTGATGCATGAACCGATACCTGTAAAGCAAATTAGGCTTAATAACCTGTCTAGAGAAGCATAATGCTGAGAGCTTCTCTCATCGATCCTTGTCAAGTCAAAACAATGGATAGTTTCCCTAAGATCCTGGAGTTCTCTCAAAAGGAGCAATCGGTATGTACAGTGTCGATTATACGTCCAATTTGTGCGATGCGGGAAGCTAGATGATCCTAGTCCTGCTTATCTGACTGATCGTTACTTGGAGAACCAGGGGTTTTTGATCTCTTACCGTCGTTTTTCTCCTCTTCTCCGGCTGGCCCATTACTAAGCAACGTAGCCAACTCCTTGTCTTCTGGGTTTGGTGGGGCAGCCATTTCTTCCTCAATGGGTAGGGTCCGCTTTGAGCCATCCAGAGCAACCCCAAGAACTATATTCTCTTCCATAGATGGCTTAGTCACAGGCGTCTGTGCAGCCTGCTGTCTTGCATCCGATCTTCTGGCCCCTATTTCCGGTGAGGGTACTGAGCTAGAATCTTGCCCCACCTTCTGCGGTTTCTTAGAAGAACTATCAGCAGTGGCATTTGGTTCTTCAACGGATTTGATATCGGTATTAACAGTTTTGGCATTGGTATTCAGCCTAGGATCATATGAGGATTTCGAAGCAGTCTTCAGATCATCCTTGGGCATTTTTGCAGCCTCAGAATCAGCTCTGGGATCTGATTTCTGCATATCTTTCAGCTTGCCATCAGATTTAGTTGGTCTAGATTTAGAATCAGTACTCAAATTTGTTTCTATCTTATTATTTGGTACTGACTTTGCAGTTCCCTTTACGACTTCTTCAGCATTTGGTCGTGTTGGTCGAGCTTGATTCTTAGTCCTATCCTCCCCATTGACTTTATTGGATGGCTCAATCAGTAGCATGGGGCGATTTGTCACTCCCCCTCGACTATACATAGTGTCTGAAAATGGTACACTGTCCAAGTCCGCGTCGGTATATACTTTCTGAACTGTGCGGATGGGAGTAGCTAAGCGAGCCCGATGGTGCCTGATGACTCTAAGTAGATCAAGAAGAATACCTTCCTGTTGTTCAAATAACAAACTAAAAATCAAATACAATAATCAGAATAGCAGTCTAACTGAAGAGTTCCATTACAAAATATCAGTGTCATGCGAATACGAGGGGTCGAGGGGAATAAGTAAAAAAAACAGCTAAATCTTTTTGCTCAACAGAACATCAATCTGGAAGGTTAGTGTGCCACAAGGAAAGGTCATTAGAGCAGTCTTTGAGACAAATGGTGAGGGAATTCTCACCTTAACACATAAATATTCTTCATGATGCGAGGTCTTCACGAAGCAAGACACCAATATCTAAGTAATTTTGGTAAATAACATAAACAATCAAATTTGAGTTAAATGGTATCATAATGCATATTCTAGGTTATGATAAGAAATCTTAGCACAAAACAAACTCAATGCAAAACATTGCAAGAACTATCTACCCCTCTTAGGGCTGTAATTGAGCCGAGCCGAGCCGAGCTTTGTAGAGGCTTGGCTCGATTAGCTGTTTCGGGCTCAAGCTCGAATTCGGGCTCGAGCTCCATATGAGCTTTTAATATGGGCTCAAGCTCGATTTGATAAATAGTTATAGTATTCGAGCTCGGCTCGAAAGCTCGATAATTTGTATTTTTTTAATTAACAGTTACATATATTTACAAATAAATAATAATAATTATTATTATTTAATATAATATATATAATTAAATAATATTATAGTTTAATCATTGAGCCGAATAGTCTCAGGCTCGAATTTGGCTCGAAAAAGTTGATGAATATTAAATGAGGCTCGAGATCGAGCTCAAAACTTTCGAATTCGAGCCGAGCCTTATCGAGCTCAAGCCCGAGCTATTCGAAAAAAGCTCGGTTCGTTTACAGCCCTACCCCCTCTATGGTTGGGGTTTTTGTTAGGATGGGGTAACACCAAGCTTTTTTTCTTAATATCCACACACACATACACACAAAATCCTTGAATTGTACTTTAAAAATTTATAAATATCACCTTAAGGGCCTGATTTTCAGGATCAATGTTATCCAAGAAAACTCTTCTGTGCAATTTCTGTTGTTCCACTTGAGGATTCTTTGCCAAAACCTTGCGCATATCAGCTACAATGTTCTGCACAGATGGACAATGACATTCTGAGGTGGATCAAAAGAAAAACAACCAATCCACTTCTTTGCAGCAGAGATTATCAAATATATGTAAAGTAGAACAATGCTCACATTAATTTTGCTGACATCTAAGTGACTGATGGCTAGGTGAGTTTTAATACGCCAATGAGTTTTTTGAGTGAGATTTCTCACAACATTCATAGTAAACTTGTGGTTTGGAATGTGAACAGCTTCACGGTCTTCACCTCTTATAATTGTTGGCGACCACCATCCTACATGCTGAAAACCCAGGAACATTAGTAATGACAAACACAAGCTACGAGATTAACATATACGTGCATTTAATGTAAAACTAGCTCTCAACTTCCAATATTTCATGTGAAACGCAGGGTGTCAACAGTAGTACAGGCCAGATAGAAAGACAGGCTGACAATATAATTCAATAAGTAATACACAATTCAATTAACTAAGACAAATCGTGCCTTTTCAGAACTATGTTGCACACACTCTCATTGTTTTGAACCATGTTAAAAAATGTCCAAAAATAATGTGACACATACCTCAACTGTCCCAGAAACTTCATAGCCTTCAATCTTGGTCTGAATCCACTCATTCACAACAAATGGCCGTGTTGCATGAATCATAGCACTTGAAAGGAAATTTGTGAAAATCTGAACAGAAGAACAAAGGAATCTGAAAGAGTTTAACAAGCAGTCTTAATTTACAAACAAAATACTTCTTAAAATAACAAGAAACCTAAAAATAGATTGAGATACACTCAAGCAAGCAAACAAACTCAGATTCTATTTGCACCTCTCGTCCAGCTAGTGTGAGGAGGACAGTCCCAAGACCACCAGCTGTGAGCCATTTTTGTGTTGAGAAACCTAGCAGCTCCATAAACAACGATACAGCTGCAACCCACACAGCTGTATACACAGCTTTTCCAGCAAACTGGAAACCCATCTGTCAAGAAGCAACAAAAGATTGTTGAGCAAATCTAATATCAGTATCAGATAGAGAACACAGTATTCAGTTTCTCCACTAGTAAACTTGGTATTGATATGTATATTTTGTTGTTCATAATTATGAATCTTTTCATGTGTTTTGGCAGATTTAATTTGCATATTAAATGTGGAAAAGAGGAAAGACCCAAGAGAGAAACACATCTAAACATTCATGGAGTTCATAATAGTATGCTATAAGATATGCATTGCGTAACTGTCAAGAGTTGCAGATGAAGAATTTCAGGGGGCTGAACCTATTACTGTTTAAGTCAAGCAAATATGCATATCTGTGAGTTTTTTCACAGCACGGATTGCAATATAAGTATTTGGGAACCACTACTCACTACCTATTCTTTTATAGAAAAAATACTAGAAGTGCATTAAGTTATGAAGCACGAAACAAAGAGTTGGAACATACATTTCTAGTATCTGTGCGGTCATTTGTCTCCATGAAGAATTTTTGTGATTGTTGAATCAAACTGCATAAAAAATTAAGTAAGATTAGTTCTCCGATATGTAAGCATAATAAGTAGAAGATGGAAGAACACATCTACATATTAAAAAAACAGAAAAAAAGAAAAGAAAAGAAAAGAAAAAGTAACACACATAAGTATCACATGATATAAAGCTTCTTCGTACAAAAGCTGGGTTTACAATGAGATAATTACAGAGGTCCTTTCTCCAAACTAGGATAACAAGATGAAAATGAGAAAGTGAGATTCCACGACAAAGTATCAAATTATACACAGATCACGATTGATTACTCAGGAAACACCACGGCAAGTTGTCTAAGTATTTTAGCCAGGCTAATTTTCTGGTAATGTCGAAAAAGTGTGAGGGAATAACAAAAATTACAACACTTACTTAATTTGCATATTTATGCCATATGTATACTAATCTAATGTATTTCCTGCTAAATAAATGGATTTATGAAGAATAGCAAAGCCAAAAGGAACTCACTTAACTTGGATTTATGAATAATAGACAAAAGGATATATCACATCTACAATGATAAGAAAGAATCTCCAAATTCAAAAACGGATGATCAACTCTCTGGATGAATAATATGTGCATGAACACATAAAACTGAATGAATGCATGTGAGGACAGGTGCAAGTCCAACAACAAAAAATCGACAAGAAAATATAAAGAAAGGGCTATAGCTATTTCGACCATATACAGTTGCCAGCATACATAAGAATTTAAGGATAATGATGGGAACCCAACCTCAGCTAATATCAATGCCAAGAAAACAGAATGTATCAACAGAATGCAACTATACACTTTTAGGAACTAACGCATGTCAGTAAAAGATAATTACACTGACCTTGACAGACAAAATGCAAAGCCCAACACTGTTGACAAAGACCTCACAAAACTCAGAAGCCTTTGTTTAACAACCTGGCCAGCTTCTGTTGGAATAGCTACTAGATCTAATGCTCTGTAAGATACTATTTCTCGTTCAATAAGTTATAAAATCTGATTTTCTATTTTCTGCTAACAATCATACTAACCTGCAAATAAAGATTACTCCGGCCCATAGCAGAACTGGTTGAATATAAGATGTTGTAATTTGATAGGTACTACTCTTTTTCCAAGTATTGTCACCCTTCTGCATGATGTGATGATATAGTACTTAATTAGTAGATGATTTGCAAAAGTCCAGTTCTCAACTAATAATAAGAGGCTCTTCATAGAATAAACAATAGAAATAAATTCAGGAACTGAAATATGAGGAAGAAGCAGTACATGCAAGAGTATGTTTCTGCTTAGTCGCACCAGAGGCCCAAGTCCCCATACAGCAAAGATAATAATACCAACTGCTGAAGACATTTTAATCACAAGAGGACTTCCTTGCAAATGTTTGAATGATCTGCAGGCCACGAACTTTTGACTTAAAAAAACTGACCAAAAAATATTCATAGATGTTCAGTTAAAAATCATATGATACCAAAGTCATAACTCATACGAAGTCCAATACAATTCACCAAGGTGGAAAGCAAACTAATGTATGCTGCAACAGGAATTGACGACCTCTATTTTATCTTTCCCCTGAAATTGACCCTTTCTTGAAGGTATTTGATCTCCACACAGGTGGCCAGACCATGTTTTAGAGGATATATAAGTTTCTTAAAGTATATTCTCGAAGCACTCCTTAAACATATAATAAGATGTGAAGAGTCCATCACATATCCTAAAATTGCTAAAATTTACAATAGAGGAGCTTATAAGCTCCTGTGAATCGTGATTAGCCCAATTAACTCTATTACAAAACAGTAAAGATCTTAAAAAATTTCTTCAGTTTTCTACGTATATTTACTACTATATATTATGGCTAACATTTTCTCTAAAGCTCCATGATCTTTTAATACAAACACTAAATAACATCTAGGACCTTATAAGCACACATTTATATAACATTCAGGAGTCGGTAAGAGCAATATAGCATACCAAGCACCCTGTAAATACCCATCAGCAGTGGCTTCCACATGCCATATCAGTGGCATCTATAAGAGATTTAATGTATATGCCAAGTGATCCTTCTAATGACAAAGAATTGAAATCGAAGTTCTAGAACAAATTATGTGGGCAAAACGTAGAATTTGCAGCAAGATATAGCTCTTTTGTATATAAACAACATGCACGGGAGAGCGTTCGTATAATGTACCCAGCTCACTGAAACTACTTTGTTTTTACACTTACCAAATATAATATAACAACCTACACCAGCAATAATGGTGGGTGGTTAAGCTACTATATCTAATTTCATGAGAAGCGAGTAAAGTCATCTAGTTACATAGTCGATATAAACAAAAGTGATTCTTGAAATATGTACAATCAACATTCTACTAGGAATATACCAAACAAAAAGTGAATGCTGAAACAGAGAAATTACCTTGCTAATGTCAGTGTTGCATTCTTTACAATGTTAGTATCGAAAGGTGCGCCTGGGTTTAAGAAACAATTGCATCTAAGCTGGTTATTTCTACAAGGAATGGTGCACACTCTTCTATTTATTCTCTTCGAAACATTTGAACTCCAGGAATACTGTTTCTGGAAATGTAATTAAGTAATAGTCAAGCATTTTTTAGCGTGGCCAGAACAGAGAGTGAAAATGCTGAAACAATGTCCGAGTTTAACAGAAACTAAAGAAAGCAACACAGCAAAATTGCATGATTGGCAAAGTAATAAGAGATATATAATAATTAACTAAATTCGTCTGAATAACTTGCTTACTTTAGGTAGCATTTTCATCAAAATAATCTAAAACTAAAATAGTGGAACGTAAAAAAGTAAAACCCTAAAAGAAAATCCTTTCAGGAAAATGATCAGAACTAGGGATAAAAACGAATAAATAAAAAAAATCCTGATCACGAAACTTACCAGTGAAATTGACGGCAGATTACTTCTCAATACACACAATCTCCCTTTTGTATCCGGATTCTGCAGCTATAAAGCGAATACAATTAGAAAACAATGATAGGGAAATAACCGACTTCAAAGGTGTCTACAAAATCAATTCCAAGAGAATATTTACCCGAAACCTCATACTGCGCCCATTGTTCCTGCCGATTGCGAGCTGAAGCGAGAGTTGCAGAGAACCTGATACGGCCATTTTCTCTCTCCTTTCCCCTTCCCCACTCTCTCGCTTATAATTTATTTTCTCCGTGTATATAAAAATAATAATGACAACAGTATCAGGTGGGCCCGCGACTGAGTTTCCAAAATAGAACACAAATTAAAGTTGAAATAATTTCATCTGTTTAATCTAAAAATAATATGATTATTTATTAATTGAGATGAGCTAATGGTGTAATTAGTAGTTTAGTACAGGGTCGAATAAATAAATATGAAAAGTACATATGGCAGTTTGTGGGGCCGAATGATAAATATGGATAGACGTTGGGGCAGTTGGTGAAATACTAACTTTTAGTTGAGTGAAATTTTTCGGAAATTAAAACTTCTTCTAGAAAGACATGTGCCCTTTTCGCTTCAGGCTTCAGCATCATTTTCATATGCTGTGTTTTCAAAATTTTATTTAATAATAAAATTATTTAAAGGTACAATAATTTAAAATAGCTAACAACCAAGTGGTGGAATTTGCATGAGACATCTCGTGTATAAAATTACACCAAATATGCTGAATACAAACTTTATCAGTTGAGTTGTGGGTAATAAAATAATGTGAAATATTTCAAATTATATAAAATTACACCAAATACAAACTTTATCAGCACCAAAAAATATAAAATTACACCAGATCTTCGAGCACAGAATTGGTATTAGGTTTAATTTAGAAATAAGAGAACTAAGAAATATGAATTTGAGATTGAGAAACTCTTTTGTAGTTCCTATTTATGACGCACAACTTCTTGGAATGTATACGGGTGGCAATGTATTAAGTTTGATAGCGTTCTTCTTTACGTGAAGAACACTATAAGGCATAATCACTATCAAGTGTGATAAACTCGACATAAAGATATTGATGAGATTCGAATATGTAATATTTGACCATAAAACAGACACATCATTTTATATTATAGTAGAATTTACCGATTATGATTAAAGTTATCTAAACAAAGTAAGAACGAATTTGATAATGATGTTAAGAATGCCTTTGAACATTTCTTAGTATTTACTCCACGTGTAAGAATTGAAGTCGATAAAACAGATAGATCAAACCCAAGGCGTAGAGTGCAAATAAAGAAAAGGGTCATTATCCGAACACTAAAAGCACCTGTTCTTAAATAATAGAAAATCTGGAGGCCGGTGAGTAATTAAGCCAAATACGAATACAGGTATACTCACATGTATCTATAAATATTAGCCAGTAGACAGCATGAGAGGGAGAGAGAGCAAGGGTTCATTTACAACTCTGTAAACCATGGATTTCTTCGAAAGATAGCTAAATCTTCCGCCGCATTGGCAGTCAATCCACCACTTTCCATTTTCGTTCTTCTGCTCCTCTGTCTTCCCAATTTTTGTTGAACCTTCCGGTTTTTCTCGGTGCCACATCCATATTTTATTGAATTACGGAAACATTTTTGGTTTCTCCGACGATTTTATCCTTTCGATCTTATCCGAAAACTTCATAAAGTTGCAATCTTAATAAATTGTACTATTTCCCTAATTATCTTCTTCAATTGTTATCTAAATTTCTCCCCATATTTGATTTTGTGGTTAATTATTGATGGGATTATTAGTCAGTCGAGACTGATCTTTTTTGTTTTATGCATCGGTTATTTAGTCACCTCTTCGAAAATGATGGCACGTCCTTGAACTGATTTTGATTAAATTGCTCATAGATTCTTTGAGGCTTCAAAAATATTTTGTAAAGATAAGTATTTAAAGGGCTATTGTTCAATAATTTGATGCCACTTTAGCACAATTATATCAGATCATCACAAGATTTTGACTTTTTTGTTTAGTTGGTGGTTGGCTAATGTCTGATGGTATGTATGGAGACTGTACGTGGTTTGATTGGGTGCATTTGATATTCTACTGATAATTTGTTGTGATGTGTGATTGCTTTCATTCATGAACCCAAATTCAGTTTATTGTTATGTGCAATTGTTAAATATTCTTTTTGTCTCTGGAAAAAACTAAGAAGAAACCATGGCTCTTTCTTTTCCTAGATTATCATGGTGGTTGGGTGGGAAACAAGAGAAAAATGGATCATTGGTGAATCCAATAAATTCTTTGGGTGATTGGGGATTAGGATTGAGAGGGGAGGGGGAAAGTTTGAAGTTTTATTCTTCTAAGGAGGTTGATCGAAGAGTGCCTTCTTCAAGCTCGAATAGGAAGGTGAAGAAGAAATGGAAGAGTAGGGAAGAAAGGAGTATCAAAATTGATAAAGAATATGATGTGGTTTTAGTGCCTTCGGATGGGGTTTGTTTATTGGGGTCTGAATCCGATGACTCGGACTGGTCTATTGGGTGGATGGAGCCCCATGCCTCCAATTTCCAGAGTGATGATGAGGGTGATGACAGTTTTGCTGTTTTAGTCCCTTGCTATAGGCATGACTCTAGGCAAGTAAAGGAGAATGAGGAGGAGATGAGTAATCCATTCTCAAGTGCTGTTAGAAATCTTCCTACCAATTATTATGCTGGTAATAGCTCTGCTCAATGTGAAAATATTCACTTATTTTGGATGTTTTGTTTATGCCTAGTATTCTAATTGTGACATCTTTTATCTGGTTAGAACCATTTTCTTACATGCTTCGTCTTGATTCAACCCTATTTAGTTTGGTGTTTCAACACTATATGCATATGGATACGTCGACTACTCTGCTTTGCTTGCAGGGCATCATTGCATTATCTGATCTAGAAATACTTTACTTCATGTTTATATGTCTTTAGCAATGACCTTAAGCTTAAACTTGGCATTTGTATTCTTTACAGAAGTTAGATAGCACAGGCTGGTTTTTTATGTGTGGAAAATGGAAAATGACCAAATGGGAAAATGGAAATCTGCATGTAGTTTGATCATCATTAAGTGATGTTTTAACTTCTACTATAGACTATTCACCGATAATCCTTAAAAGATTGCGACTTCTTTGCATGGTTAAATATGTTGCATTTACTGTTATCGGTGTGTTTGTAAAATGTTAACTTGAATTCTTGTATGGCAGATGGCACAAAGTACATGGAGAAGTGGCTCTCCTCTCTCCAGAATTTTTGAAGTCCCAAAATAGCTCTATATGTGCAAATTTGCTTCTCCAATCGCCTTCAATGAAGGGAATCATCAACTTCTTAGCTTAGTACACAACACGTAAAACCTAAGGGGAGGCGTCGCATCTATCACTCTCGCGTGAGGAACTTCTGTCATATATTCTTGCTGATATGTCTAGTGTAAATACTCTCATCCTGAGTATGTCTAGAAATGTTCATATTTTCGACTTCTTGGTGTAAGTAAACAAGTTGTGGCTGTAGTACCCTGTCTTTCAAACTAAATATCCCATTTGTATATACTGGTTCAACTATTATTTGAGGTAGCATGTACATTTGCCTTTGCTTGTGATGAAAAGAGGTGGTTATGATGGTCTCTTGTTGTCAATGTTGTTGTATTCAGACAAGGGATGCTCGAAAATTCAGTTTTGGACCGCACTGTCTTAGCCTATGTTGGCATCATAACCCAAATTGTTACTATTTTGTGGCTGTTATGTTGTGTTCTTGATTGGAACCACATGTTTGCTAATCTTTGGAGGCTAATGTAACTATCTAAGTGTGAGTGGAAAAGAGAATGTCTCTTTACTCGAGTTAGAACTTGATCTTATCAGAGGATAAGGTTATCTACGAGTCATAGTTGTCACCCCCCGATTTTAATATAACTTCTAAAATTTATTTATTTTATAATTTTCTTTTTTAAAGTTGCAGATTTTTCCCTTACAGTATGTATAGATGTAATCTTGCATCCTTGGAACGGTCTTGGATGTTGGACCTATCAAGATGATTAGTTGGGTGAGGAGTATTGCATGTGGTTATGATGGTTATTTTTGAGAATCCAATGATAGAATAAGTGTGGCCCCATCCTCGCTCGATTTTCATTGTCATTTTATAGCCGAAAAGTGGTTTGTTTGGAGTATTTGGTTGTATTAGCTGGAAAAATAACAAAAATAATTTAACGGTAGATAAAATGGAATGATATATAATTGACTAGTGCCGATACATCTTCCAAATCTTCATCATTTTAAAAAGAAGTTCTTTTACGGAATTTGTTTACCTTGAGATCATAATTTAAACAAATAAATAGATATTCCAAATATCAATTTATTTATTTATTTTTAAGATTCAGCCCACTAAGAACATAACAAACACAATGCATGGGAAACTCACTATTTTAGATAAAAAGTCATATTTTCTGCAATAGAGCATCAGGAGAAAATTTAACTTCTGTATAGCAAAATTGTACGTATATCAGATATATCGACTTAGTTGCAAGAGTATTAAATTTCATACAAGATTAATACATGCAGAGAGGCAGAGACCATTAGCAGACTTAGAACTTAAAATATAGTAACAATGTTCAATTCAACAATGCAAGTGACATTGTTCTACATTCCAAAACGAGGCCAGTTTAAGAAAATGACAAACTTAATCTACTTCTTCAATCTTGGGCCTGCAGAGCTGCCAATATCAGAACCCTAATACTCAAAATACATCTTAGCAATAATGGGGTTGCAGATTGTCTTCAGATCATTCATCTTATCTTCGAACTCGTAAGCTTCAGCCAGTTTGGTTGGACTCCAACCACCGTAATAGAAGACTCGAAAGCATCCTTGATCTTCTTCTTGTCTGCTGCCGATAGCTTCGCAGCATTCTTCTCATCATTAACCGTGTTCCTCATATTGTACGCATGCTCTCCAAACCATTCTTTGCCTCCACCTTCTTCCTATGCTCCTCATCCTCCCACTTGAACTCCTCCGCCTCCTCCACCATCTTCTCAATCTCTTCCTTCGACAGCCCACCCTTACTGGCCCTGATGGTGATCTTCCTCTTCGTACCTGTACTCTTGTCTTCGGCTGACACGTCCAAGATCCCATTCTCATCAACGTCGAAGCAGACATTGATTCGAGGAACACCTCAGGGCGCAGGAGGAATGCTCGCGAGCTCAAACTTACCAAGAAGATTGTTGTCTCTTGACCTGCTTCTTTCCCCCTCGTACACCTGAATCAACACACTTGGCTGGTTGTCGGAGCGAGTGGAGAAAACTCGCTCCTTCTTCATTGGGATAGTTGTGGTCCTTGGTATCAAATTAGTCATTACACCTCCAGTAGTCTGGATGCCAAGAGACAATGGAGTAACATCCAATAGGACCAGATCCTTCACCTTCACCACTCAAGATCGCAGCTTGTACAGCAGCACCTAAGCCACTGCTTCATCTGGATTTATGCTTTTGTAAAGCTTTTTACCTTTAAAAAACTCCTGCAACAGCTGCTGAACTTTTGGAATCCTACTCGACCCACCAACCATTACAACTTCATCTACTCTGCTCTTATCCAACTTCGCATCCCTCAAGCATTTCACAACAATATCCATACACATTCCGAACAAATCAATGTTTAGCTCCTCAAACTTAGCACGAGCACGGTGAAATAGAAATCCTCCCCATCAGCAAAAGACTCTATCTCAATCTTGGTTTGAGCAGTGGAGGAAGTTACTCTGCCCTCTCACAATAACTCCTCAATCTCTTAAGAACTTTCACATTCCCACTAATCTCCTTACCATGCTTCTGCTTGAACTCCTTCGTGAAGTGATTCACCAACCTAATGTCGAAATCCCCACCTCCAAGGTGAGAATCACCACCAGTAGCCTTCACTTCTAAAATGCCCTCCTCTACGGTAAGCAGAGACACATCAAACGTACCACCACCAAGGTCGAAAACAAGCACGTTCCTCTCCCCGGAGCTAGTACCACCCTTCTTATCCAGACCATAGGCAATAGCTGCAGCAGTAGACTCATTGATGATCCACATAACATTAAGGCCTGCAATCACACCAGCATCCTTAGTTGCTTGTCGCTGAGAGACGTTGAAGTGAGCAGGGACTGTCACCACAGCGTCCTTCACAATGGATTAGAGATAAGTCTCGGCTATCTGCTTCATTTTGCTGAGCACCATTGAAGAGATATCTTCAGCTGAAAACTGTTTCTCCTCCCCTTTGTAAGTTATTGTTATCATCTTATCATTGGGGTTAGCTATGATTTTGAATGGCCATTGTTGGATGTCGTTCTGAACTGTTGAGTCACTGAACCTGCGCCCGATCAACCTCTTTGCATCTACATCAGTAACCTCACAGATCAAACCCAGATTCAAGTCAATAGTTAATCATAAATTCACTAAAAATTTCAATCCGACAATATCTCAATGTATCTATATGCATATTCAAAATTCGTATTGATACGATAGTTTTCCACTTATAGAACCAAGACTGCAACACAAACAATGAATGTGGAATCAACTTCAATTGCACAACTATCAAAGGAAACAACAACAATTACCTAACCACAAATCGATCCACGAGCAAATCGCGGTCTTATTATTCATTTGAAAAACACAAACACAAACACAACTAAAAACATTCACCGGTGCAAGCATAAAAATCATCCACTTTTGAAAATAATCACCCTAGATCAAAATAGTTTTCACTAAATTCTTGTTGCAGAGTTGATTATCAACCTACACCGCACCGATTGTGGAAAACTGTATCTACAGAGAGCAGGCACGACGATGAAAACACAAAATCAGAGAGCGGCAACTCACTGAAAATAGTGTTGACAGGGTTCGTGTCCATTTGATTATTGGTCGCGTCTCCTATTAAACGTTCGGCGCTGGTGAAGGCCACACAGGACGGCGTCATGCGGTTGCCATGCTCATTGGCTATTATCTCGACGCGGTCGTGCTGCCAAACTCCGGCACACGAGTAACACGTGCCCAAATCGATACCGATCGCCGCTGCTTCGCCCTCTGCGGTCGTTTGCCTTTTCACGCCTTTTCTCTCCATTGATGCCAACTACAAAATTCAAAGGATCAACAACAATCCGCGGAGAGCTGCTTTGTAAACTGTGAGAATATTGATTGAATGGTTGAGGAAGAGGAGGAGGTGGTGGTGGTTTAACAGTAGGGAGTTGTGACACTCATGCAGCGCTACATATGCATCGATGATTTTCAAATCAATAAAATAATATTAAAATGTAAAAAAAGTGATTCAGCAATGTATGCGTAGCGCCGCATAATCGATTTGATAATTGATTCTAGAATGTGGGATAGAAGATCATTGACGCGATTCTAGAATGCCAACGGACGACTGCCATTTTCCCGCCTAATCTACAATTGATTTGACAATTGAGAGTGATTGAGAAGATTTATGATGCGCAGCCAATTTGAAGGGCTTCTACAAATATCAGACGCGACGTTAATATCTTTTCTTTTGAACGCATTAATTTAGGAAAATTACTATAGTCCCGCTATTTTCGCTATATTTTATTTGGATATGAAAATTAAAAAAGTAAGTGATTAAAAATAAAATATGGATAAATAATAAAATAGGAGAGAAAAGATGAGTGGAGTAAATTATAAAATAAGAGCAAGAAGATAATAAAGTAAGAAAAAATATGAGAGATAAGATAGTAAAGTATGAGAGAGATGATAATTATTTCCAAATTAAAAAGTGTGCCAGAAATAGGGGGACGTCCATTTCGTGAAAGTGTGTCAGAAATAGCGGGACGGATGTAGTATTAATTATGAAAAAAGATGGTAGACCTATCAAATAAAATGTTTGTATTAAATTGTTATTTTTAAAAATGAGATAAGAATTATAGAATAACGAAAGAAGAAAATGTAACAATAATTATAGGGGGGGAGTAGTAATTAGTGGGAGTTTGGAGTAGCTGGAGCTTATTAATAAGTTTTGAAAGTTGTTGATTTGAGAATTTGTAGGTGTTTGGAAATAAGTGATGAAAGTGGAAAAAATAGTGTTTTGAAAACTGTTGATATCAGTAGCTTATTTTAACTTTTTAAATAAAATATTCATTTTACCCTCAATATTATTAAATAATACTCCCTCCGTCCCATTGGAAGCGTCTTGTTTCCAATGGGCACGGATGTTAAGAAAATGATAATGTGTGGTGTATATTGTTTGACTTTTGGATAGTTAAATCTTGTCCACATATTCTTGCCTTTTTTAGAAACAAGACGCTTCCAATGGGACGCCCAAAATGGAAAACAAGACGCTTCCAATGGGACGGAGGGAGTATCATTTATAATAAATAAATAAAATATGAGAAAATTTCTTATAATTTTAATTTTCGTATTACAAAATATTAATTAAATTAAATTTTATATTATATTATATTATATAAATTTATAATATATCATATTAGCATAAACATATCATTATTATATTTTAAATATTATTTATTTGGTTAAATTCAAAATAAAAATAATTTTCTATAATTTTAGTAATTACATAGCTAAGAAATAATTATCATTAAATGAAAATTTAAAAAAAAATATATTTGTTATAAACTAAAGAGAATACGAGAATAACAGAGAGAGCGGGAATAAGATGTGTATTATTATGAGGGTGGAGACCTCTATTTATATAATACAAGATGAGTTCATGAATTTTTAGGGTTTTCATGGTCATCACAATATATGGTAAGTATATATATATATATATATATATATATATATATATATATAATATTTACAACACTCCCCATTGATTGACCATTCCTAAAAGAAACTGTTGTCTCGTTAAAACCTTGCCAGAAAAACTCATTGGGATAAAAAATGGTCGAAGCAAAAATAGTACAGCTGCTTCACATCAATATAGGCATTGTTGATCCTTGAGTCGGCGCATATCGATCTTGTATTCTTGAATGTTGACGTTGATAATGCCTTTGTAAAAGAATCCGCTAGATTGTCATACTATAAATTTTTTAGTATTTACCGAAGTATTTACCGACGGACAAAACACGGGTCGGCTTATACCGACGGAAATTCAAAATGGTTTTTACCGGCAGATTACCGATGGAATAATGATGAAATTTTAATGTATCAGGTTTAGCGACGGAATTACCAATGGAATTTTCCATCAATAAATACCGACGGATTTTTCCGCCACTATCTCATAATATCAGCATTTACTGACGGATTTAGCGACGGATTATTCTGTCGGTATTCCGTATGTAAATTTGAAACTTTGCATCCCACATCGAATTTTTGTTAAACTTTCTTCAACTTTATATATCAAAACACCCATTTACCTATTAAGAATTCTACTGTACATGTGCGCACGCGTGCGCGCATGGACCTCTGTTGCTACCCACTGTCACCGTCCGATTGCCGCCAACCATTGTCACCATCCAACTGTCGCCGGCCACCAACTCGGATAGTCGGCGGGTCAGTCGGCGGCTAAAATTCAAAAAAATCGTCGACAATTTTAGCGACGAAAATTCTGTCGCTAATTCAGTCGGTAAATACCGACGGAACTCAAAATCCATCGGTAAAATTTATCGACAAGCCCTATGGCGATGACTCGATTTCTGTCGGTAATCCGTTGGTAAATGATTTACCAACGGATTTTTAGTGTTTAGCGACGGAATTTTCTGTTGGTAAAAGATAGTTTTTTTGTAGTATCACTCGAACGAATTTGCTTGATGTTGATGGCGTCACTCTTTTGGAGATCATGTGTTGCATTGCTCTTTTTGTAGTGTCACTTGAAAGAATTCATTGATATGTTGATTTTATAATCAATCTCAATGACTCATTTAGGGAGTAAGTTTTAAGTAAAAATATAATTTGTTTGAAATTAGTATTGAAAAATATATTTTTTTCTAAATTAAAAAATGGAAGCATTTTAATCAACAGAGAAATTCAATTGATGCTCTTAAAATTTTAACATTTACTAGATGCTTAATTTTAGTAAAACTACACATATAAACACATTTTGCAAATACTAAAAAATCATTTATATAATTAAAAAATAGATAAGTATTTAAAATAAAATTACAAACACACCCTTAATTCCACTCATTTGTAAAGTTTACAACCACATCAAATAAGTAAATTGCACTGGTCCATTTGAATGACATAACGGTTGAGGTGTTTATTCTATGGTCGAGGATCGTGGGTTTAAAACCCACGAATACTGTTATGTGCTAGAATATAACATATGGTTAGCCCTTCCTATATAATTTGCAGACTAGTACACAAAAGCGGGTTCAAAATCGACGAATACTGGTATGTGCTAGCATATCGCATATGATTAACCCCTCCTATATAATTTGCAGACTAGTACACAAAAACGAGATTTACCTAATGCACGTTTTGATAACAATTACGGATTATCATCGTCATTAGAAAAAAAATTTGCACTATCATGACAACATACTTAAACTCTTATCCAAAATACAATTCATTCTACTTTAGTCCATTACCATCCAAATCATCGATTGTTACAAAGTTGTATCTTATTTAATAGAATTGCTTATTATATTTTGAGAAATTTTTATCTTGAAAAGTTTAATTAAAAATTGAAAACTAAAAAACTCGAAACTGTTAAATTGATTAAGTGAAATTATAAGATAACGTCATTGAATGAAATGAAGAATTATGTTTTAATGTGCCCACATAGCTTTTAATGCTAAGATGCTTAGCATGTTAAGAATTCAAAATTAACCGAAATAGCTATGCGTATTAAAAATAGCGATTATGAATTTCACGTTAAAAAACCCACCTAACAATAATTTAAAAAAAACCATTTTTGAAGTTTAATTTATGTTAATTATAATAACAAAATCACTATATTATAACTTATGTAAACTAATATTGACAATTAAGATGTGAAATTAAATTGGTGTTTGGAGTAGCTGAAACTTATTGATAAGTGCTGAAAGGTGCTAATTTGAGAATTTGTAGGTGTTTTGAAATAAGTGTTGCAAACTGCTGAAAGTAAGAAAAATAATGTTTGAAAAATTATTGATATCAGTAGTTTATTTTAAATTTTTAAATAAAATATTCGTTTTATCCTCAATGTTATTAATAATTATAATAAATAAATAAATATTATTCATTTTTATATCATATAAATTTATAATATATCATATTAACATTAACATATCATACTATTATATTCTAAATATTATTTATTTGCTTAAGATCCATAATAATAAGATTTTTATATAAATTTAATAATCACGTTGCTAAAAAATAATTATTATTAAATGAAATAAAAAAAATTTAAAATTCAAAAATTTCAGAATCTACTATTTTAATTAATATATATTTAATTATATTCAATAATTATTTCATTAAACTTGAAGAATTTATAAATGATAAATATTAAATAATTTTTATCAAATTACTAACTAATATTATATTAAAATATAATTATAATTAAATTTGTGATTAAGAAAAATATTAATTTTAAAATTAATGAATTTTTTTAGAATTATAAAAATATTTAAAGAATAAAATAATTTAATAAATTAGATAAGCCGTAAGGTGTAGTTGAAAGTTGAGTCATAACCGCTTAAGCAGTTTATTTATCTTGATTATATTTAGTAGAAATTTTTTGCTGAAAGTTGGTATTCCAAATACTCCAACTCTTCAACTACAATTAAAAACTATAAGTTGCACTGAAAATTGTTCCAAATACCACCTAAAAACTCTTTAAACTTGAGTGAAGGGTGCAAAAGCAAAACAAATTCGCTCCAACTTGAATAATTAAATAAACTTCTTCAATTAATCAGACTTTCAGTAATTCAGAATCTTCCACAGCCACAATTGACGATCTACGACTTCGAGCTTTTCTTCTGTGTCCCCTTCCATCTCCCATTCCCAAAACCCTAACAGATTCCGGCGACTAATTTTGCGTCTTCCCTTGTATTGCTTGCTCGGGAAGAAATTATTTTTCATCGGTAAGAATTTATAATTTTCAGTTGCTGATCGGGATTTTAGGGTTAATTCATCGGTCATGTGCAAGTAGCGAGCTTGTGCTGTCTGTTTTCGAGCCCTTTTTCCCAATCTTCCGGATCCTCATAATTATGAGGGTTCATTGCGGTTGTTTCTGTTTTTGATTTGTTGGATATGTATGATTTTATTTGTTCTTTTCTCAAAACATGCCATTTTGTGATGCTTCTAGACGGTGAGCTTTTAAACCTTTTTTTTTAATTACACAATTGAAGCTATTGTGTCTCGAAGAAATTTCCTTTCAATTTGTATTTCTGAACCTGTCAGCAGCAATTTGTGATCATTAGGACTGGACTTTATATGCATATCTCTTACGAATTTTATACATTCTAAGAATTTGGTTGAATTATTTTACCAGTCATCCCCTTTTTTGCGACTGACTATGATGTATAAGGAAGTACGTATGTTGACTAGTGCATAAAATTTTAATAGTGGTTGATTTAGTGTTTTTCAAGAACGTAGGTCAGTGGTATAGTGAGTAGAACTTTAATTGCTACTTACTTTTGGCTTGGCTTGTGGCTCATTGATACTAAAATATAGGTTTGTGTTGGTTCTTTCATTTTGTGCTGCCATAGGAAAACGTATCAGTTCCTGAATTTGATTTGTACAACATTGGCATTCATTATGAAACTTCTTGCTATCCTGTTCTATTCCTTCTGATTTTTTTATTTTTTCCTTCTGATTGTCTACTGTAAACAGGAAAATTGACTTGCAAATCTTGAAGTTTGACCTCTGATATTTTCTCAAGTACTGCAAAAATGGCAATGACTATCGAAGGTTTGTGCTTCTATGCCTTCTCTTTCTGGATTAATGATGATTTTCTTGCCATTTTCTGCTGTATTTGCAAAGGAGGCTAACATTATTATATTTTGTCTGTACAATAGCTCTTAGCTACTAAAAGAACTGCTTGGTTAATCTGGAATACATACCCATTCCATTAAATCGTTGCTTTTGTTAATTCTCCCTCTGTCTTATATTCTGTTAACTTTTATTCAAGTTATTTATTTTGTTCCGCTTTATTTAATTTAGTTCTGCCAATTCCATCCTCCTCCTCCTTTTTGCTTTTTAATAGTCGTAAGGTGAAAGCTACTCCATAAACTCCTGGGAAAGTGATTATTGTACGATTAGAGAGGGAGCATAGATATGTTTTTAAGTTACCACGTTGGTTATTGCTTGTTCATTTGTTGTTTCCGCTTAGTGCATCATTGGATCTTTTTGATGAAAATTAGTTTTCACATCATTCTGTTCTGATATTGCTCAAAATGTTGTAGGTTCAACGCTTCAATCTACTGAATCTTTTTATATCTTAGATTGGTTTCTATATCTTAGCTACCAATCTGGAGTTCTTAGAGAATGGAGAATGTGAATTGTAGTTTAATGGCTAGTATACATTTTTGTGCTAATTATCTTCATGAATGTATTCTAGATGCACTTTTTTCCTATTATTGTGGATATATGCTCATGGAAAACCTGATCTATTCTTCATTTTGATTTTGATTTTGCATCATTCGTTGGTATGCTCTGCTGCTACTATGGGACCAATCTGGCTGGCGGATGCAGTGTAAGTGACTAATATGAATCTATGAAATTAATATTATTCCTTAACATCTGCTCTGTATTTCATTGTGATAAAATGCACAATGGAAGAAATGAAGGGCAGGATAAGCACCTTTCAATTTCTTCTTGTTGTAATAATGACCATTAATCTTGTGGCATTTATGTTCAGTCTGGCAGGACTTGCATTCATGTTTTCAGCCAGCATCCTGCTCCAGATCTTGGTAGGTTTTGACCACATGATCATTATAACCTAAGCTCTGACTTATTATTTCTTCACAATAGTTCTCTAAACTTTTGTTACCATCCATGTATTCTAAACAGGGTCCTTGTTCACATGCTTATGTGTAGTCCATTCGTTGTCCATTATAATGTCTAGATTGGGTACGTGAATTAAGCAATATGTTTTTTCTCTGTTGCCTTTCCATGTTGGCCATGCATTTGCCGATTGCTTTTGTAGACCCTTTCTCAAATCGTGCTGTTAGGTTCTTATGCCTGGTGGCATTAGATAACCCTCTTATACGTTGTCCTGATAAATTTTGTAGTTTATTCCTTTCTCTTATTGTTTTCTCTTAGTAATAAGTAATCTGGTTTGTTCTCTGTGACTGAATCATTTCATGAACTGATGAACATATGAACATGTTGGTGTTTCACAATATAATGGTTCTTGTAACAATCCTTTATGCAGGCTTGTGCAATATACAGCAACTGGTGGCCAATGTTATCAGGTAGTTTATGAAGGTTTCATTTCTTGGTTGGGATGGGTAGAGGAGGTAGTGTTTTAGTTAAAGGATGGTTGTTATTATAACATATCATTGATCTTGATGAACATTTCCTTCTCAGCTCTGATGTATGTTCTGGTGCCAATGCCTTCTCTTTTCTTTGGTGGTGGATCCACTCAGTTCCTTACAAGTCGAGATGGCGGGGGGTGAGTAATTCTATAAGTATGACCCAAGATGAGTTTCCTCTGAGGCAGTTAACAGTAGAATCTGAGTACTAATGTTTTACATCTATGGATCTGGAAACTGGTGCAAATTTTTGTCATCTTTTTCTATATTTTGGTGGGAAATACTATATTGGCTCATTGTTGATAGTCCTTGCCTTTTTTTGGTACTATTGTGGAAGTCAATGTGTGTTAGGGTATTTCCGTTTCATCCAACAAGATGCTTCTTTGACGCTTGGATTGTTGTTTACTTGCAGTTGGATAGATGCAGCTAAGTTTTTAACAGGTGCATCTGCTGTGGGAAGTATGGCCATTCCCATTATTCTGAGGCATGCAGGTTTGATTGGAAGTGGAGCAATGTTCATTGAATTCACATCTTTCTTCATATTCGTCTGCACGGTCCTTTGCTTTCATCGCGCCAGCCTCGATGATGAGTGGTAAATATTATCATCCACCAAAAGAGGCGCTTTCTGTAAATCTGGTACCGGTTTCGACTAAACAACCTTAGTTCTTTGAAAGAGAAACTATTGAACAAGAAAAGTGAGCACGAGCTGAACATATATCCTCACATGTACAGATACAATTCTTGGTTGGTAGAGTTTTTTGTATTGTTCAGAATTGTTCAATGCTAGTTTGACCTTCCAATTTCCAAAATTTGACATCTTAGTTAATTTAAGCATGCAAAGGTTTCTGCAATCTAATTGATTGATAATAATTGCCGATGCTGTGCAGAAGCATTACGAAATTCCAGAACTTTAACATTGAAGAAAACGTGATTTCTCATTGGAACTTACTAAGTTTTTTCAGCCTTACTATGTGTGGACAAAAGCAGGCATATAAATTTAGAATAAACGGAGTATTTTTATTTAGCTTTATTTCTAACAAAATACTTTGAGATAATTTTTATTTCTTTCGTCTCATTTGATTTGTTTTGTTTTGTTTCTTTTTGATACTGAGATTAAGATGAATGGTGATTGTATGTAAAAAATAGACTAAAAAAAAGTAGGAATCTGTGTAATAATTATTTTCATTTTAGAAAATTGGATAAGTCAAGGGGAATGGAAGAAGTATTAAATTTTAAAAGTGTAACAAAAATATTTTTATATTTAAAACTCATAATTATAATTAAAAAAAAATTATCATGCACTTAAAAAAGAAAATCATAAGGGGTTTGTAATATAAAATCGAAATAAACAAACCGAAGAGGAGTTTTAGGATTCAGTTAGTATATTTGTTAAATAAGTCCCTAGTCATTAGGATATTATTTTTGAAGTTGGTTTGTTGCAGTTTCATGTTTACTTGTTATAACGTGCGCTAGATTTTCTCATTCTGTTTTAGTTTTTGTAAAGACTATTTAAAGCCAAGTTTGGTCAATAAAATAGTAGAGATTTTCGTTCATAAATCTACACCTTACATTGTGGTATCAGAGCAAGGTTACTTAAGCAACAACAAAGCAGCAGTCTTTGACGTCGTTGCAGTAGCAAGATGGCATCTGAAGGGAGTTTTGTGCAGCCAGCCATTCCTCGCTTTAATGGTCACTATGATCATTGGAGCATGTTGATGGAGAATTTCCTGCGATCCAAGGAATTATGGGGTTTGGTGGAGACTGGCTACAAGGAGCTAACAAATGTGACGGAGCAGTCTGAAGCACTGAAGTTGAAAGATATGAAAGTAAAAAACTATTTATTCCAGGCTATTGATCGGACGGTGTTGGAGACTATCCTTGTGAAGGATACTTCTAAACAAATTTGGGATTCGATGAAAAAGAAATTTGAAGGGAATGCTAGAGTAAAGAGATCACATTTACAAGCTCTCTGCAGAGAGTTTGAAACTCTTGAGATGAAAATTGGAGAAGGAGTGACTGAATATTTTTCAAGAGTGTTGGCAGTAGCCAACAAGATGAGGACATATGGGGAGCAGATGCAGGATGTTACTGTAGTTGAGAAAATCTTGCGATCACTGACTGAGAAATTCAATTATGTGGTCTGCTCGATCGAGGAGTCAAAAGACATCGATTCACTCTCCATTGATGAGCTACAAAGTTCATTGATAGTGCATGAACAGAAGTTTCAACGCCATGTAGGAGAAGAACAAGCACTTAAAATCAGCCATGAAAACAAATCTGGCACAAGAGGTCGTGGTCGCGGGGCGTATCGAGGCAGAGGAAGAGGGAGACAACAACCCTACAACAGAGCATTGGTAGAATGCTTTAAGTGCCACCGCCTTGGACATTATCAATCTGAATGTCCAAATTGGGAAAAAGAAGCCAACTATGCTGAGCTAAAAGAAGAAGAAGAAGTGAGGCTACTCATGACATATGTGGAGATGAATGCTGCTCAAAGGGAAGATATCTGGTATTTGGATTCTGCATGTAGCAATCACATGTGTGACGATAAGAGTTTGTTCGTTGATCTGAATGAGGATTTTAGGGAGAAGGTAACTTCGGGAAACAATGCTAAGATGGATGTGATGGGAAAAGGATGCGTGAGATTCCAAGTAAGCAATTTAACTCATGTTGTTAGTGACGTATATTTTGTACCTGAACTAAAAAGCAAACTGTTGAGCATTGGTCAACTACAAGAAAAGGGGTTGACAATTCTCATTCAACATGGAATGCTCAAGGTTTATCATCCAGAAAAAGGGCTCATCTTACAGACGGAGATGTCAAGGAATCGACTGTTTCCATTGCCAACAAAATCAAAACCACAAAAACAAGCTTGCCTCTACACTTCCACACAAGATATGGCACATTTGTGGCATTGTCGTTATGGACATTTAAGCTACAAGGGGTTGGGAACACTACAAGGAAAGAAGATGGTTCATGGATTACCTCAGTTCGATTCTACAACAAAAGTGTGCGCAAACTGCATGATTGGTAAACAACATAGAGATCCAATTCCAAAGATGAGTAAGTGGAGAGCAGCAGAAAAACTAGAGCTTGTTCATGCAGATCTCTGCGGTCCCATATCTCCAACTTCTAATAGTAAGAAGAGGTATGTTATATGCTTCATTGATGATCTTACTAGAAAAACATGGGTTTATTTTTTGATGGAAAAATCTGAAGCATTTAGCATGTTTAAACAATTTAAAAGCTTTGTTGAGAAGGAAGTAGGAAGATATATTAAATGTCTGAGAACAGACCGTGGTGGAGAGTTTACATCACTCGAGTTTAATGAGTTTTGTAAAGAACACGACATCAAAAGGCAACTCACTGCAGCATATACTCCACAGCAAAACGGAGTAGCAGAGCGAAAGAATCGAACGGTGATGAATATGGTTCAATGTATGCTTGCTGAAAGAAAAATGCCAAAGACGTTTTGGCCAGAGGCTGTAAATTGGACAGTACATATTTTGAACAGGAGTCCTACATTGGCTGTGAAGAATCAAACACCTGAAGAAGCCTGGAGCGGAAATAAGCCCTCAGTTGAGTACTTCAGAATTTTTGGATGTATGGCACATGTGCATGTACCAGATGCAAGAAGAAAGAAACTAGATGCAAAGAGCTTTGCTTGTGTGTTACTGGGAGTAAGTGAAGAGTCTAAGGCATATAGGCTCTACGATCCTATTGAAGGAAAGGTTGTAGTCAGCAGAGATGTAGTATTTGAGGAAGAAAATTCATGGAGCTGGGATAAGAAGTATCAAGATGATATAATGGTCGATTTGGAGTGGAATGTAATGGAAAATGCGGAGAGTGAAGGAGAAGTGAATGGAGAAGAAGAAGAGGAAGGAGAAAATACTGAACCAAATGAAGATGCAGAAGTTATTAGTGGACTGGTTAATGAAAATGAAGATGAAGGGAGAAATAGAAGGCCTCCCAATTGGATGAATGATTATGTAACTGGGGAAGGGTTGTCAGAGGAAGTTGAGGGAGCTGTTAATTTCGCTCTACTTACTTCGACAGATCCAGTTTATTTTGAAGAAGCTGTAAAGCATAACAAATGGAGGATAGCTATGGATATGGAGATACAAGCTATAGAGAGAAACAACACATGGGAACTTACTGATCTTCCCAATGGTGCAAAAAAGATTGGACTCAAGTGGGTTTATAAAACGAAACTCAAAGAAAATGGTGAGGTAGATAAATTGAAGGCTCGATTGGTGGTGAAAGGGTATGTGCAACAACAAGGGATAGACTACACAGAAGTATTTGCCCCAGTTGCAAGAATGGACACAATAAGAATGGTAGTTGCTCTAGCAGCACAAAAAGGGTGGACTCTCTATCAACTTGATGTCAAATCTGCTTTCTTGCATGGAGAACTCAACGAAGAAGTGTATGTGGAGCAACCGAAGGGTTATGAACTGAAGAACAGTCCTCAAAAGGTTTACAAACTGAAAAAGGCCTTATACGGGCTGAAACAAGCTCCACGTGCTTGGTTCAGTCGTATTGAAGCACATTTCTTAAGTGAAGGGTTTGAGAAGTGCTACAGTGAGCATACGTTGTTCATTAAAACAAATGGTGGAGGTAAGATTCTCATTATCAGTCTATATGTTGATGATTTAATATTTACTGGCAATGATGAATTGATGTTTTGTGAATTTAAGAGCTCCATGCTGAGGGAATTTGATATGACTGACTTGGGTAAGATGAGATTCTTCTTAGGAATTGAAGTGTTACAGAGGTTTGATGGGATTTATATTTGTCAAAAGAAATATGCCTTAGAGGTTTTGAAGAGGTTTCAGATGGAAAATAGCAACTCGGTTCATAATCCTATTGTCCCAGGTTGCAAGCTTTTCAAAGATGAAAATGGAGTTCAAATTGATGAGAGTCTGTTCAAACAGATGGTAGGTTGTCTGATGTATCTAACATCTACGAGGCCTGACTTAATGTTTGCAGTAAGTATGATCAGCAGGTACATGGCCAAACCAACTGAGTTGCATTTGAAGATAGCAAAAAGGATACTATGATATTTGCATGGAACAACTGAATTTGGAATTTTCTACAAAAAGGGAGAGCATGCAAGTCTAGTTGGTTACACAGATAGCGACTATGCCGGGGATGTAGAAGATAGAAAGAGTACGTCGGGCTACGTTTTCATGCTCGGATCTGGAGCTGTTGCATGGTCTTCAAGAAAACAACCTATAGTCACACTTTCAACGACAGAAGCAGAATTTGTGGCAGCTGCTGGTTGTGCTAGTCAAGCAGTTTGGATGAAGAGAATAATTGAGAAGCTAAGTCTAGAAGAAGACAATTGCACAACAATCTTTTGTGATAACAGTTCCACAATTAAGTTGTCAAAGAATCCAATTTTACATGGCCGAAGCAAGCACATTGATGTGCGGTTTCATTTTCTTTGTGATCTTACAAGAGATGAAGTGGTTGAGTTAGTCCATTGTGGAACACAAGATCAATTAGCAGATATCATGACAAAGCCCCTCACAGTGGAAGCATTTCAGAAGTTTCGAAGTCAGCTGGGAGTGTGTCAAGTTCCTGATTTAAACTAGTTATAAACTTGCTGATAACTAGTTTAAGGGAGGGAATGAAGAGGAGTTTTAGGATTCAGTTAGTATATTTGTTAAATAAGTCCCTAGTCATTAGGATATTGTTTTTGAAGTTGGTTTGTTGCAGTTTCACGTTTACTTGTTATAACGTGCGCTAGATTTTCTCATTCTGTTTTAGTTTTTGTAAAGGCTATTTAAAGCCAAGTTTGGTCAGTAAAATAGTAGAGATTTTCATTCATAAATCTACACCTTACACAAACCAAGTTACAAATAGATACATGAAATATTTTAAACTATAGAAGAAAAATAGATAAACATGCATTAAATCCCCCAACCTTTGAGGAGTATAGCACTTTACTCCCTAACCTCTTAAAAAATGTACTATATCTCCTAGCCTATGAAAATAAAAGCATAGAACCCCCTCCACTTATAAAGTGTAGCGTAACATAAAATTATCTGTCATAAATTGTTACATGTTGTATGTTATAGGGTATCATTTCAATTAAAATGAACCAAAAGCACTAAATCTTTAAAACCAAATATCGAACCAAAATAGTTTGTTTATTTTTTACCCAAAAAAATCATTTAGGTTCAATTTGATTCAGTGATAACAGAAATTACTAAAAAGAGAATAAAATAATAAAAAGGAAATTCTTTTTGGTATAGATATTATAAAAAAAAAATATTTTTAATAAAAATATTGAAATATTTTCGGTTCGATTAACCGATTGGTTAAATTGAAAATAATTGAAAATCGAAAAGTATAAAAAATAAAAATGAAAAATAGAACTAATTTTTTTGGTTTGGTTCAAAAACTTTGTTTTGGTTCGATCAATTATTCGTAGTGATTACATTGTATTATAGAACCAATTAAATAGGTGACGGAGGTTAGCTGATTTCATTTTGATAGTTTGAGAGTGTTATGTATTTTCTTTTAAGGTCAGGGGGTATAGTGCTATATTCCTTCAAAGGGTTTTGTGCTTTCATGTCAATAGGTTAGGGTTTAAAGTACTCTTTTTAAAATCTTAGGGAATAAAGTGTTGTATCCCTCAAAAGTTGGGGTTTTAATGAATTTTTCTCTGGTTCGTTGATTAATATATATCAAAATTAGACTAAAATCATGGAGATAAAGAAAAAAATTATCTATTTTTTTTAATTAATAGTTAATTATTAATACCATGAATTTAAATTTATCAAAATAAAACCTCCATGTATATCAATAAAGTGATGTCATTTGTCGGATGTCGTTTGCCAGCACACTATCGATCAACAAGTTCATAAATAGTGTGGGGTGGATAAGCGCCCTAAGACAAACTTTTTATTCCGTCCGTCCCAAATATATATATGTCTACTTTCCTTTTTCATCTATTTCAAATTTATATGCATATTAATAATTTTTTGTGTCTAACTAAATTTTTCACTAACTTTAATGCGTCTAATTAATGTGATAATATAGAAAAAACTACTTTATCCAACTTTTCTAATAATAAATATAATTATGTCATTGACATTTTAGTAATTTATTTTAATTTACTCATATTCCAATACCAACATTTATTCATATCATTAAATATTTTTTTAATATGTATGAAAAAATAAATAGGTATATATATTCGGGATAGAGGGAGTATTTTTTTTCATGGGGCGGTGTCATCGATGGGAGTAGTCTTATCATTGTGTAGACATGTTATGTTGTTATAACCTTCATACTTTATTTAGTAATATCATTATTTTCTTGATTGGCAATTCTAGCATTTTGGTTTGTATATTATTACAAAAGATATTATTGGTATACAATATAAATTAATAAAGAATCGTAACAAAAATTTCATTGAAATCTCAGATTATTTCATTTATCATGAGTAAATCCAACATTCCATAAAATCTTGTTTTGACCAAATAAAGTCACGTTTGCCAAAATATTGTTCTAACCAAAAGGAAAAATAAATAAATATCAACACATTTTGTACAATATATATTCCTGGCATGAGTTGTATGTGTCCTTGCTAACAAAGTTGATGAAGAAGCGCGTAAAGGCGTGTTTGCCAAGGTGCTGTGGAGGCCAGTGGCGGCCACGTTCATAATTTTGAATATATTGGCGTTGATATTTAGTTGAAAGGCCCTAACCGATTTTGGAGCGAGAATCCCTCATAGCCGATAACCTCGTAATATTGTCTTAACCCCAAAATTCCCTCGTGTCGATTCCATGATCTGGTCCCAAACCAAACAAAACAAAAAAGTTTGACTTGATTTTGACAAACTCCTTGTTCGGTTCTTGAAAGCTAAGGATTGATGTGTTGCAGAAGATTTTGATAGAGATGTTGCAGAGAGCTGCAAGCCACGCGTATTCATGGTGGTGGGCCAGCCACATCCGGACAAAGCAATCCAAATGGCTCGAACAGAGCCTACAAGGTAATAATTCTGGTTGTTTTTCTTGAGTTTTTCGATCTTTAAGTAGTTGACAATGGCATGATTTAGGGACTTTGGTAGTAATGGCATAATCGTATTTTTTCTAGGGTTTGAGAATTTTTCATGATTATTGCATTGTTTCTGTGTTTAATGTAAGTTTGATTGAAGAATGTGTCTTGTTTATTTCACCACAAATAATGCCTTGTTTAGCCCTAAGTCTCTTCTGGTGATTAAGGAAACTGGAGAAAAGGGAGTGTTAAATGAGATACATTATGTTAGTTTGCAATGAAACTCCTAAAACTGAGCAATCATAGTATTTCTGTCCAAGTGATGTTTGAAACCTCATGTGACCAACATTACTTTGTATTATGCCTTAAAGAAGCTGATGCATCATGCTTATGCTATGATGAGTCCCATATTTGGGGACTCGATTAATAGCTGGAGCGGTTTACTTGCTTGTTGACTAATACATCTCCGCACTGCAGATATGGAGGAGAAAGTGCAAGGCATGCTTCTCCTGATTGAAGGTGATGGAGACTCCTTCGCCAAGAGGGCCGAAATGTACTACAGAAGGCGGCCGGAGCTAATCTGCGCTGTTGAAGAATCCTACAAAGTCTTCCGCGCACTAGCAGACCGTTACGACCTCTTATCCAAAGACTTGCAGAATGCCAATCACACAATAGCAACTGTCTTCCCAGAGCAAGTCCAGTTTCCCATGTCGGATGATGACGAAATCCCCAAAATCCCGGAGAATCTTCAGATCCCAGAGATAAATCTAGCCAATGCTCCTGAAGTCCCTAAAGCACCAACAAAAGACTTGAATGTTATAACGACTAAAGCTTCAAAGCAGTTTCAAGCCAAGGCTTTGAAAGCGTACAGTCGACAGAAGAGTATAGTGAGGTCCGGTTTGAGTAGAGAGGAGGCTGATGAGGAAGTGAACAAGCTTCAGAAGGATATTCTTGCTCTGCAGACTATGAAGGAGTTTGTTAAAAGCTCTTATGAGAGTGGGATAGCTAAGTATTGGGGAATTGAGAGCCAAGTGATGGATATGCAGCAGAGGATTTCGCGGCTGCAAGATGAGTTTAGTATGGAGAGTGTGATTGAGGATGACGAGGCCAGGACTTTAATGGCTGAGGCTGCTCTCAAGTCATGCCAAGAGACTTTGGCTACGTTGCAGGAGAAGCAAGACAAGACTACGAAAGAAGCAAGAGACGAGTATGAGAGGATTGAGGCGGCTTGTGATAGGTTGCAGTCTTTCAGGGAGAAGTATGTGAAGGAGAAAGGTGGGGTTGTTGATGGGAGGGAAGTGTGTGAGCCACATAAGTTTAGTACGGATGTGGCTGATTTGATACGAGAGACGAAGGAGATTGAAGAGTTGCCGGAGAGGGTTGAAGAGAATTTGGATTTGGATGTGAATTCTTTAGCTTCTCTTTCTGTGAGTCAGTTGGCTGAGAAGATTGACTTGCTGGTGAATAAGGTGTTTACTTTAGAAACTGCAGTGTCTTCTCAGACGGTTCTTGTTAACACGTTAAGGTCGCAAACGGATGATCTCAACTCACAGATTCGGTATTTGGAAGAGGGGAAGGAGATTAGTGGTGATGATAGTCAAGGTTTGAGCATTAGGGTGAGGAGCATGGAGGAGAAACTGAACAAGGTTCAAGATTTGACTAAGAATGTGGAAATGAAGAACAACAGTCTCGAGACGAACTTTGCTAGAACGCGGACTAGTCTTGATCATCTTGCGGAGAAATTGACTAGTGTGAAGGAAGATGTTGAGGTAGAAGAGGCTTCTGATCATGATCAGACTTCTGACGATGCAAAGTCTGATCATCTTTCGGAGCAAGTAAAGGGAGAGGTGGAGGGTAGTACGATTCTTGATCGTGCTTCGGAGGAAAGTGTGAAGGCAGATGAAGAGATGGAGACAAGTTTAAATCTAGATCATGATTCAAGAAAAGTAAGTAGTGAGAAACCAGATGAAGAGATGGACGCAAGTGCAAAACTTGATCATTCTTCAAGAGAGTTAAGTAGTGAGAAGCCGGATGAAGAGGTGGAGGCAAATGCAAATCTTGATCATGCCTCAGCAGAATTAAGTAGAGGGAAGCCAGATGAAGAGGTGGAGGCCCATCAAAATCTTGATCATGATTCAAGAAAACTAACTAGTAGTGTAAATGCAGAAAAAGAGCTAGAGGCTCATGCAAATCTTGATCATTCTTCAAGAAATCTAAAAAGTAGTATAAATGCAGAAGAAGAGAGAGAGGGTTATGCAGATCTTGACCATTCTTCAAGAGAAGTAAGTAGTGCAAAGCCAGATGAGGCTAGTAGCAGTCTTGATCAACAGGGGAAAGAGGTTGCAGAAGATATCAAAGTAGTGGATAATATTAGACTCTCTGTATCTTCCATACCCGAGCAAGAAGACGACGAAAAAGTAATCCGAAAAGCACGTAACCGTATAACAGTAGAAGAGTTTCTCTCCGACGAACCAGATGATACTAATACTCCCCCAACCAAAACCAAAACCAAAACCAAAGCCAAGTCCAAAGCAGAAGCAGAAGCAGACGAAGTAGAAGGAGAAAAAGAAGACATAGACGACATAAGTTGGCAGCAGATTCTGTTGAGCGGAATGGAGGACAGAGAGAAGATCCTCCTCAAGGAATACACCACAATCCTACGGAACTACAAGGAGGTGAAGAAGAAGCTCAACGATGTAGAGAAGAAAGAACGCGACATCCAATTCGACACCACCATTCAAATGAGGGAGCTAAAGAAGGCCATCTCCAAGAGGGACGAAGAAATCATGCATCTCCGAAGAATGCTAAACATTGATACAAACCAAGACGACTTCCAACTACCTAACACCTCCGAAGACCAAACCTTCGAATCCGAAACAAACGTGGTTCTAGACGTGACACGCGACATCAAAGGCCCCCCTCTTGTTGACGAAGACAGCGACGACCGCGTAATCTTCATCTCCAAAAGCCCCTCCATCTCACGAGCCGAAGAGAAGCTCCGTACGGACATCGACGCCATCCTTGACGAAAACCTCGACTTCTGGTTCAGATTCAGCACTTCCTTCCATCAGATCCAGAAGTTCAAAACCGAAGCAAGAGACTTAGAAGAGGAGATAACAAAACTCCGCGACAAACGCAAGCCGGACAAATCCGAAGTCATGCCGATATACAAACACCTAACCGAAATACAAAGAGAATTAACGATCTGGCTGGACCGGAGCGTCCCCCTGAAGGACGAGCTCAAGAACAGATTCGCCTCGCTCTGCGTCATCCAAGAGGAGATAACTAAAGCACTCAAGGAGGGAGTGGAGGCGGACGAGATAAAATTCAGCAGCCATCAAGCGGCGAAGCTGCAAGGGGAGGTGCTGAACATGAAGCAAGAGAATGATAAGGTGAGGGAGGAGCTGGAGGCGGGGCTTGATCACGTGCGGATGCTGCAGCTGCATATCGAGAAGACGTTGAGGGAGGTGAATGAGGAGTTTGATATCTCGCAGAGCAGGCATAAAGTGCCGCTCAGATCGTTTATATTTGGGAGTAGGACGAAGAAGCCCAAGAGTACTTCTCTCTTCTCGCTCATGCATCCCAATAGGAAGTATCAGATGTTTAGAGGTGGTAGTAACTCCAATACTACTTCTTAGCCTAGTCTTGTTTTCTTCCTCTTTGTTAAGTTTCATCTTGTCGATGAAAGAGATTATTTTTTGCTCTTCGAATTTATGAAGTACGTTTGTGTTGATGCCAAACTCAAGTTGGAACCTCTGCAGACTTGCTTCTGATTAAAGTAACTTTTTTTTTTACACAACATAATCTGGACTCGCTATTCCAGATGTATGAATAAACTCCACGCAGAATAGGGAAGTAAACAATCACTAAATTAAATTGCACCAAGAAATATCATAAAGATGCCAGTATATATTTTCAAATATTTGATGTGTATTTACACTTGTGGGCATTTTTGCACCATATCGCAGTCTGTTTAGTTCGCAGTATGTGAGTCTCTATTTTCTGTTATTCTTTGATGTGGTGAAATAGTTTTATCAAAAATTTTCTTAGAAACATATCTTTGCTCTTGATGTTTTTCGTAGGGGTATTGAATAGTTACAGGTAAACGATTCGCGTGGGAGAGGGTAATCATGAAACCTTGACCAATGTACCTGGCAGCTCGTACAACGAACCAGGGAATTGATTCATGTGCTATGGTAGGGATGGATTGCCGTCGAGAGACGACTTCATCGAAAGCCGGCCGCCGCAGAATGAAGACAGGACGGTGGCGGTGGAGTATCTGAGGGATCGGCTGGCCGCTGCGGAGGCGCGGCTGGAGCAAGCCAGGGCGAGAGAAGCCGAGATCAGCCGCCGCCTCGATGAGATGAAAAAGTTCGTGCGCGTTATGGAGATCATAGCAACCTACCTACAGCGCTGGTACACCGAACAAGAAGACCGTATCACGCGCAGCGACTCTTCTTCGCTTTTGGTACCCTCAATATAGCTCAAGGATTTTTTTTTTCTTTTTCTTATTTTAGTATTTAAGTTGTACTAGCGCTGACTTTGCAAAAATGACTGTATATTTATCGGTTTCTTTGATTTTGCTGAAGAAGGTTGGAATATAGTCTTTGTGTTTAAATTTGGGCATTAGATGAATTGTGTGAAATGTATATCCCTGATTTGAGGATTTCTTGTCGTTTTGAATTGATTCTTGTTATTGAGGATTGTTCTTAGGTTTACTGGCATTGTTTGTGGTGCATTTGAGAAGAAACAATCACACTACTTATAGGTATTGATATACCAATCCATGGTGAACCTGGTCTATTTGTTGAATAAGAATACTAGTAGTATTTTATTAGCTGTTCTGGAACCTTCTCTATAGGAGGTGCTTTATAATGATATCATTTGAAAGGCGAGACTTGATTAGACACTGTTATCGTAGATGGATTGGTAGAATTCTCGGTTGGACTAGTGACATTGAAGAGTGCATCCAATAGACTTTTTCTCGCTACTTGTAAGTGGCTTTTTCTTTACCTGTCCAGTTTAATTTCACATGGCAACCATCCCTTTCATGTTAAGGTTACTGAAGTTCTTAAGAGGAAGACTAATTTATATGCCTTTAGTTATACGCTCTTGTGTTGCTAGTTTGGCTTCATATATTGCATTAAAAGACCTGCAGTTAAAGTTTTCATATTGACTCCATGTATTGCATCTGTGTAGTCTTTTCAAGAAAAATTGTGTTCCATGTTTATAACCCCTTCAAGATTTAAGTTGCACAGTCGAACCTTGAATATCTACTTGGCAGTTCCAAGCAAGAATAGTTCACGTGCCATATGCCATTGCTCTCTTTGGAATGAAATTGCTATGGTGTGCCCCACGTTTTGCACCCCTTGTGAACATGGAAGATCTAATTGGCAGTCTTTTATTTCACGTGTTCGTATTTAGCTTGCTAATTCTGCTGAGGTTGCTCATGATGACATCCTTGTATACTTCTGTTATGTTAGAGTCTGCATGGTTCTTCATATACTTGGTACTGTTGATATTGCATAATGTGTTCGGATGAGTTGTTGAAAAATAATGGTTCGATGTGTTAAGTAGGAAATGAGTTTGTACGGAACAAGAATGTTTCCCACTGTTGTTTTGCTAAAACAAAAATTACGAAAAATATACATCTACATTAAGATAGTTAATGAGAGGCATAAACTTTGCTTGTAATTTGTTGTAGTTTGTGTTTACCTTGATTGTTTGTCTAATATAGAGATATAAGTTTCTGCCTATCTCCCATCAAGGAACCAATAGATGCACCTGATCTTTTGTTTCTCCAATCCTCGATTAGAGACCTTAGAGTGTGATTTGGGATCAGGAGCTTGCTCTTCAGCCTTAAGTTAGTCATGGGTGATGTATCATGTCCTGTTTTTAGCCACTCCTCTATGGCTTCGAGTTCGTAAGAAAACCCATCTGCAACAAGATGCGGATTCTGCATCACATCCTGCGAATGAAGACGGTGAGAATAATGAATGAAATGGTATGGGTTCTGTCAAAATACTGAATTAGCTTAGATTGATGATATATTACCTGATATATTGGACACAGGAAGGCACTTGGCACGTTGCTCAAGTCCTCTGCTCCAGCAGCCTCTTCATCAGGCACAGGTAAATCAGCTTTGGCTACTAGCTGGTCAGCTCTTCTCTTCACATCATTGATCTCTCTTACCAACATTGCTTTGATGGATTCCTCATCTAGACTGTTTCTGGACAAACACCTAGCTGCAATGTCAGAAAGCTGAGTTGCTAAATCCGTCGGCCATTCCCCAGCAGTATGGTCCAAATCATCGATGGCTGCAGCAGTGTCCATTGTTGTGCTCCAGTTCTTGCCAGTCAGAAGTTGCAATACCAAATTCCCAAAAGCCCGGATGTCTAATGTTTTACCAGGTTTATCATCTGAGCAAGGGCCTTTCAAACCGTAGATTTTTGCAACGTTAAACCCATCAAGGAGAACCTTGGAGGGCTTCAAGTTACCATGGATAATTGGATCGGCCTTGATCTTATGAAGGAAGCCTAGAGCTGAGCATATTTCAGCTGCAATACGTATCCGAGCATGCCAATCTAGAGGCCGTTTCTTCCATTTCCAGCTTCTTCCGGTTGGGAATAAGGCATCTTGTAGAGTACCGTTGTGCATGTACTCATACACGATGCAGCTCAGCTGGGAGCAGAAGCCTATCATAGCAAGTATATTGGGGTGCTGTACTTGGCTAAGAAGCTTCACCTGCAGTGCGGTTAGCATCATTTTCTTGAATCACTTAAGTTCTGCAACTTGTTTGTTTACAAATTTACCTTGGTTGAGTAAGCTTCTAAGGATTGCTCATCTGCTGGATCGTACATCCTAACCGCCACTGAGATATGATTGATTCGTCCCCTATAGACTTTCTTCCAACAACCAGCAGATTTCAGCCTCAAACGCTCCGAGAAGTCTTCAGTGGCTGCTATGATTTCTGCAGCCGAGAACTCTCTGAAATGAAAACCAAAGCCATCCATTTTAGATACTTTAACTATTGCATCCTTCTCTTTACAGAACTCAATCCTGCGCTGCAAGACGTCCCTCTGCTTCCTCAGTTCCTCAATTTCTGGAACCATATCGGCTCTTGTCCTCACTGCCTTCTCGAGGTGAAGCTCAGCATGCGCTCTACCGGAAGAGGACTGATGAAGTTTGTGGCTGAGTTCTCTCTGAAGTTCAAGAATCGAGTTAAGCTTGCTTCTTTTCTCCAGCAGTTCGCTACCAAGTTCGTTTATTTCTTCCTTTGTGCTGTCTAGAATTCTGTTCAGTTCAACCTTTTTCACTGTCTCCTTGTCAAGGCAGGTCTGAAGCTCCTCAGCCTGTGGAAAAGGTAGTAGTTTTGAAAGGTGCTGAGTGGTAATAAACATTTTGCAGTTTTGGAAACACTACTTTACCTTTGCATTGCATATATTAATCGCTCTTTCAGCCTTCTCACGCCTTTCTTTAGCAGCATTGGCTTGCTTTTTGTTCAACTGGATTGTTTGTTTGGCGCCTTGTATTCTGCTTCCCAGAATCTGAATTCTCTCTACATCTTCCTGATTATCATTTGGTATCAGATAAGAATCTATTAAGGTTTTCTTAATTTCTAGAGGCTATATTTTATTTTTTATTTTTATTTATCGGATCACTCCCGCCGGGTTCTTGACCCGTGTTTAGTAAAATTGCTAAAACTACCATCATTTTTTTCACCAAATATCCCGTGTTCTTAAACAAATGCAGACTATTTCGCAAAACTTATAATAGTTTTACGCAATTTCGTCTGAACACGGGTAGTTTTTCTTTTACACTTTTCCCCTTTTCGAACAATAGTCAAAACATGGAAAAGTGGAGGAAGAAAACTGAATGACCCCAATTAACCAAAAAGCCAAACAAAAAGACACCTCGAATCTTACCGTATTTTCCGGTATGCATAACGCTCTTGTATTCTCTCCCATCACCACATTTCCTCCGTCCATCTCTTCTTCAACTTGATGTAAAGACCTCAACTCATCAGCATACTGCTGGATCTCTTGGCTGCATTTCCCCCACCAATTAGGCGAACGGGACGTCGACTGAGATTCCGGGGAGCTACAAGAAGAAGCCTCTGGAAACATCCTTCCAAACCAGTTCCTCACACTGTGATTCCTGTCCTTGAGCCTTGATAGCATCACCCCTCTGTCATTTTGGACGAACTCTTCCTCGTTCTCATCTTCTCTTAGGAATATTCTCTGCCCTTCACATATCACGTACAGTTCGCAAAACTCCGGCTTGTGACGAACTACGTAGAATGTCCCACTAATTGCACTTCTTGATTTCCTAAAACCAGCCAATCTCTGCAGTTAGAATACGAAGCAAAAACACACAAGAAAAAACGAAAAGGTTAGTGTCGGAGTTGCATACGAAGACGACGACGACGACTTCATGAACGCAAACGACATGACTAGTTTAGTTATCCCAATAGATGATATCGCCTCCACCATTTGCTTGTGCAGAGGCTCTTCCCTTTTCTCCATCTTGATCACTTCTGCCTTCTAAATAGATTCACCAAACAGTTACTAAATTCCAACAACCTAAGAAAAACTGGGAGTGATGATTAATTAGTTATACACACAAACACACCTTGCCGCAGAAGGCTATGTATCGAGCGAGGATCCTCTCCCGGTTGACTTCCTCGGTTCGGTCGAGGATTTGCAGCTTCTCCTCGCTCACGGAGCTGGTCGGAAGCTTGCCGACTGCATCGTACAAATCTGACTGAGTATTAGAGTGCGATTGCGTGCAAGAAAAGAGAGACGAAGGAGATTGCAAGCAAGCTCACTCACACGGTGTGTAGACGTAGTCTCTGCAGACTGGGTTTTGTGCATGGAGAATGACTATTCTGATTCCATCATCGCCCCATTTTCTCAACGCCCATTGCAGTGTTAAGAAGCCATCGTGCCCCTCCGTCCCGATCGCTACGTAAACTTTATCTCCTTCTTCAATCGCCATTCGAATAGCATTAACTACTTCATGCTTGACTGTGTGTTTGAAAATTGTTGCAGAAATGAGGTTTGAATTTGTGTAGGAAAAGGGTTTACTGAAAAAGGAGGTTTGAATTCTCAAGATTTTATGTGGAGATGATTTGTGTAATTAAGCTGGCAATTAGGGCCAGAGGTTGGACTTTTTAGTCCCTCGTTAAAGCGGTGACGACTAAGTTAAATGGGGCCATTTTGATTGCTAGAAAATTGAGGTTTATTAGTCGTTTTGAAGTTTTGTTAGTGTCGTAAGTTAACCAAGCATCTTTGAATACAGCAGTTAAATAAGATTACTTAAGCGGGTGGGATTTCTTGGAATATCCTGCAGGTATATACTCTCACCCGGAAATATTATAAGAAATCTTGTTTCACACGTATGTACGGATTGACAACCCTTAAATTAAATACGTGATTTAGAATATTTTACCAGTTCAGAATTCCATAAGATGTGTATATAATCGTTTAATCAACGAGGCATCTAAAAAAATTGTTTATTAAATTTAGGGTCTGAATATATAATGAAGCTATTCATCTCACACTACATCATGCTTTTCATTTTTTTTTATTTTTTTTTTATTGTTTGTTAAAAGAATATTACACAGTAGTATCGTCGACATGCACGCGGTAATTTTCTTGAAAATTAATTAATTTAACATGAAATTAATCAGCATGCATTTCACAGCTTCAGATGGATAATTTCTGATTTCTCAAACCTTCAATTAACATTAAAATACTTTTATATTAGTTCCTTGATGTTGGTCCAGAGACGAGTGGTATAGAGGGGGAGGGGTGAATACACTTGAATTCAAGTTTCAACTCAAACGCAAAAGTCAGTATGATATTGAGTTTGCTTGTTGAATGTATTCAACTTGCCAAGTAAGTTTTATGATCGAGTGCCAGAGTGATTCAGTAAACTGAGTACTGTTTACTGACTGAAGTCAGTAGACAAATAGTTCAATACAAGAATTAGTGAAATGTGCAGACCCGATTTTAATCGTCTCTTTAAAAAAGTTTCTTATTGAAAAACTGTTTCAGTTATGCTTGTATGTGTCTTAGAGATGTTCACTAAAAACCCAGACTTGTATGAATTTGCAAACCGATTTATGTGCATGATAAGCAGTGATGCAATGAACAGTAAAAATGCATAGATTTTTAGAGTGGTTCGGTTACGAAGATCCTACATCCACTTTTTTGTTTCCAGGAGTTCTTGATTAGATTATACTGAGTAAGTCTCTCTCAGTCGATCCATTCACATAACAGATCTTGACTAGTTATAATCCTAGTGGCTTTACAGTGGTTTCAAACATAGAGGTTTGAAGGTTTTCTCCAACTAAGAAATAGTTCTTACAATTAAGAACAATTCAAGGATGAACTCCTTCGGATTCTAAGCTTATGATCTAAAGGTTAGCTTAGATGTATAGAGAAGGGAACTAGATAACTTTAGAGAGAAGAACTTAGAAAATAATCTATCGGTTCTAGGGTTCTTCGTTGTATATGCGTTAAGTACGCTAGAGCTTATGTGCTTTGAATGCTCGTATTCCCGTTGTCTTCAACGCTTGGAGGCCTATCTCTGTTTTTAGGCTTGACTGGTGAATAGATCCGTTGGAGAGGACCTAGACACGTGTCAAACACGACAAACAAAATGATTATCTTGCAATTTGAATTGCACTGTAGAGATTCTCTCCTTTTTAGAAAATAGAGGTTGACAACAACTTTTTATAAGGACAAGTGCAATTATGACAGCTCCTCATTGGTCGAGGTTAGTTGGTAGGTGAAGCTCGTTCAAACTCTAAGACTGATACTGAGTTGACTTCATCTGATACCTTAGACACTTAACTGAAAAGTTCTTCACTGACAAACTCCAATATCTTCAGTATGTTGACCGCTGCTTTCTTCTAACTTTTCAACACTCATTCAGTAGATTAAGCCTTAATCCTACTGAATCTTCAGACAACTGAATTTCCAAAGATTGCTAACTAAAAGTTTCTACTGAGTTCGTATCTATTCTACTGAGCTCCTAACATGCTGAGCTCAATTAAGGATTTGAGATCTTCAAATCTTATATTATAATTCATCATCCAACATTTGATAATCAATCTTTCGTATCAACTGACCAATTTTTGGTGTCCATTTATATCCACTATTAGAATGCTATTAATTCAAAATATCTAAAGTAATTCATATTTGTAGGATTAACAAATCCCGGCTAGAAAATACATTTGTATAACCATCAATATTGTTGTAAATAATATTTATCGTATATAGATTGACCATATGTAAACCCTAGCAACCCATTAGCCAATCTTGTGTTGGCCCAAAAGCCCATCTTGTACTCTAAATAGAGGTCTCCACCCTCATAATAATACACATCAATTTTCTCATTCTCTCTATTATTTTCTCATTCTATTTAGTTTATAACACGTTATCAGCACGAATGAGCTCTCAAGAAAAAAAACACGTCGTGGGAGGTATAATTTTTTCCAACACCTTTCAATTTTTTTTTTATTTTTCGTCAAACCACTTTTACAAGTGGTATTATATTTTAAATGTAAATTATTTTTCTCAAATCACCTCTCGTTTTTTTTAATTAAAAAAAATATGATGTAATTATTTTTCTCAAATATTTATATTGATAATAATTATGATAGTTATATTATCGTGCATGGTTTAGATAAGTAAATCAATCACGTATTTTGAATCATGCACTTCCTTCGAGAAAATTATTATATTATTGTCGCTCCATAAGTAGCATAATATACTAATATTCCAGAAGAATATGACATGCTCCTGAAGAACAATTGAAAAACATATTTTCAACTTGATTTGGTGCTCCAGAAGTAGCACAATCAATATTCCTAAAGAATATTACATGCTTTTGAAGAGCATTTACTCTACGCTTTTATTTATTTATTCATTTATTTGATTGTTTGTTTGCTTATTTATTTAATGTTAAATTATAATTGTTGCTCCTGAAGTAGCACGATCCATATTCCTGAAGAATATCATATGCTCTTAAAGAGCAAATCAAACTTATTCATTGAAATGATTTAATTGTTCCTCCAGAAGTAGCATAAAAGAATATTTCACACTCTTGAAGAGTTATTATTTATGTATTTACAACTTATTTATTTTTTTCTCTGCATATTATAATATATATATATTATAGACATATAATCTTAAATTATTGCTCCCGAAGTAGCAAATAATTAATATTCCTAAAGAATATTAATGCTCATGTAGAACACTTTATGATATAGGTGATATATGTTTATCCCTGAAGGAAAAACATAAGTCCTTATAGACATTAATAAAAATTATTTTACTTGTGCAGAGTTGCACGAATGGCAAATATCACCAAACTTGAGTTCGTTGCACTTGACATATCTGACAAAAATTATATGTCATGGATTGTTGATGCCGAGATTCATTTGATCTCAAGGGGTCTAGGAGAGACTATACAAGAAGGAAACACTGATTTTCCTTCGTCACCATCTTCATGGTGACCTAAAAAATGAGTATCTCACCGTCAAAGATCCATATGAATTGTGGAACAACCTTAAAGAAAGGTTTGATCACCAAAGGACTGTTATCCTTCCTAAGGCTCGATACGATTGGTTGCATCTTAGACTGCAAGACTTCAAATCTGTGAGTACTTATAATTCTGAATTGTTCAGAATTAGCTCCACAATGCAACTATGTGGAGAAATAATCACTGATGAAATGATGCTTGAGAAAACATTCTCCATATTTCATGCTTCTAATGTTCTCCTACAACAACAATATAGGGAACGAGGTTTCAAAAAGTACTTCAAACTAATATCTTGTTTATTAGTTGCCGAGCAAAATAATAAATTGCTAATGAAAAACCACGAGTTAAAACCCACCGGTTCCTCTGCATTGCCTGAAGCCAATGCGACACATGGATATGGTCGTGGAAACCAACATGGACGTGGACACAGTCGTGGTCGTGGGCGTGGTCGTGGGCATGGACGCCGACATAGTAATCCCGACCATGCAACCTCGAGCAACAAAACGTCTAAGACATCCAACGATCACAATTCATCTAATAAGGAGGAAATATGTCATCGATGTGGCATGAATGGGCATTGGTCGCGTACCTGTCGTACGGCAAAGCACCTTGTGGATCTGTATCAGAGTTCAATCAAGGGAAAAGTAAAGAAGGAGACCAATGTCTTCGACTATGACGGTTCGAGTAATCCAACAACTCACTTAGATGTCTCTGATTTCTTTAATGACCCAAACGACAACATAGATGGCTTGATTGGTGGTGGTGTTTTAGAAGACAATTGATGAAGCTTTTGACATATTTAGCTTTTATCGTTAACCTTCGTTACGCAATTCATTTCATTTGCTAACACAACTCTATCTTAGTATTGTTATTGTTTTTGAAACTTATTATTCTTCTTCGGATTATTGTCGATTGCCTTTTACTGATTAGGAAATTATTTTCTTGAAAAACAATGTCTCAGAAAATGCAAATGAATCATTGTGATATATGTTTAGCTGATAGTGCCACTACACACACCATTCTCCAAGATAAAAAGTATTTTCAAAAATTAACATTAGCTGAAGATAATGTTAATGCTATATCTGGTGCATCGAACATCATCGAAGGCTCCGGAAGAGCTTGTATCACTCTACCAAATGATACTAAATTAATTATAGAGCATGCCTTATATTCTAGTAAGTCCAGAAGAAACTTACTAAGCTTTAAGGATATTCGCTGCAATGCCTACCATATTGAAACAATGTCAGAAGGTAGTAACGAATATCTATGTATAAATTCTTTTGTATCTGGCCAGAAGCAGATCAAAGAAAAATTATCAACACTACCATCCGGAATGTATTACACATTTATCAAGGCAATTGAGACAAACCATGTCATGCGCCCAAAGTTCAATAACTCAAAAAGCTTTTTGCTTTGGCATGATAGATTTGGACATCCGGGAGCAACTATGATGCGCCACATCATTGAAAACTCATGTGGACACAATATAAAGAACCAGAAGATTCTAATAACAAATGAATTCTCATGTGGTGCTTGTGCGCAAGGCAAGTTAGTCATTAGACCATCCTACACGAAGGTCAATATAGAATCTCCATCTTTCTTGGAAAGAATTCAAGGAGATATTTGTGGACCTATACATCCACCATGTGGACCATTTCGATAATTTATGGTATTGATTGATGCTTCCTCTAGATGGTCCCATGTATGTCTGTTTTCTAGTAAAAATACAGCTTTTGCTAGATTACTTGCTCAAATAATAAAATTGAGAGCTCAATTCCCAGACAATCCAATCAAGAGGATTCGTCTTGATAATGCTAGTGAGTTTCAATCTCAAGCATTTAATAGTTATTGTATGACTATTGGGATTGAGATTGAACATTCGGTTGCTCATGTTCATACACAAAATGGTTTAGCAGAATCGTTAATTTATTAAATGTCTTCAACTTATTGCTAGACCATTACTTATGAAATCAAAACTCCCAATTTCGGCTTGGGGACATGCCATATTGCATGTTGCATCATTAGTCCGGATTCGGCCAATAGCCAACCAACAACATTCCCCAATGCAAATTATTTTTGGTAGAGAACCTGATGTTTCTCACTTACGAATTTTTGGTTGTGCTGTCCAAGTCCCAATTGCACCCCCACAACGTATGAAAATGGGTCCCAACGAAGGCTTGGGATATATGTTGGATTTGATTAGCCCTCGATTATAAGATATCTTGAACCTTTAACGGGCGATTTATTTACTGTGCATTTTGCATATTGTCATTTTGATGAAACGACATTTCCAACATTAGGTGGAACCAACCTATATCCAGAAAAGCAAAATGAAATCTCTTGGAACGAAAAAAACTTATCACATTTTGATTCCAGAAGTAATCAATGTGAACAAGAAGTTGAAAAAATAATTCATTTGCAAAAGATTGCAAATCAAATTCATGATGTTTTCATAGATACAAGAAAAGTGACAGTATCTCATATACCAGCTGTCAATACACCTGCTAGAATTAGTGTCCCTAAAGGACAAACAAAAATGGTAGCAAATGAATCTAACGTCCGTAAAAAGCGTGGCCGACCAATTGGTTCCAAAGATTATGTGCCTAGAAAGAGAAAGACACAAGACACGAACCAAACAATGACGGAAATTATTGATCAAAATAAAGTAGTTCCTGAAGAACCACAAGCGTCCGAAAATCATGACATCTCAATAAATTACTTATCTTCTAATAAGATATTGGAGAGAGAAAATATCATCGTGGACGATAAATTCGCTTTTAATATGGCTCTTGAAGTTCTAAATGAGGATCCTGAACTGCGGTCTGTTAAAGACTGCCAAACTAGACATGATTGACCAAAGTGGAAAGAAGCCATACAAGGTGAACTAAATTCCCTTGAAAATCGGAAACATTTGGACCTGTAGTTCAAACTTCGGAAAATGTTATCCCTGTAGGATACAAATGAGTCTTTGTTCGAAAGAGAAACGAAAACCATGAAATTACGAGATACAAAGCCAGACTCGTAGCACAAGGTTTTTCTCAAAGACCGAGAATTGATTATGAAAAAACATACTCTCCGGTAATGGACGCGATTACATTTAGATTTTTGATGAGTATAGTTGTGTCAGAAAGACTTGATATACGCCTAATGGATGTAGTAACTGCATATCTATATGGTTCACTAGATAGTGACATATACATGAAAATCCCAGAAGGATTTAAATTGCCTGAAGCATATAAGTCAAAACCCAAAAGCATGTTTTCAATTAAACTGCAAAGGTCGTTGTATGGGTTGAAGCAGTCTGGCCGTATGTGGTATAATAGACTTAGCGAGTATCTCTTGAAAGAAGGGTACAAAAACGATTATGTTTGCCCTTGTGTTTTCATTAAGAAAACAAACAATGGATTTGCAATCATAGCAGTTTATTTAGATGATTTGAATTTAATTGGGACTCCTGAAGAGCTCAATGAAACTGTTGAATACTTGAAAAATGAATTTGAGATGAAGGATTTAGGAAAGACAAAATTCTGTCTTGGTTTGCAAATTGAACATGTCCCTGAAGGACTATTTGTTCATCAATCCTCATATACAGAAAAAGTCTTAAAGCGTTTTATATAGATAAAACGCATCCATTATCATCACCAATGGTCGTTAGAACACTTGATGTGCATAAAGATCCATTTCGACCTATTGAAGATGGCGAAATGATACTTGGTCCTGAAGTACCATATCTTAGTGCAATCGGAGCATTGACTTATTTAGTTAATTGCACAAGACCGAATATAGCTTTTTCTGTAAATCTTCTCGCAAGATATAGCTCTGCACCCACTTTAAGGCATTGGAATGGTGTTAAGCACATTCTACGTTATCTAAAGGGTACCATTGACCTTGGATTATATTACTCAAAAGGTTCTGGTTATTCTCTAGTAGGGTATGCAGATGCTGGTTATTTATTCGATCCACATAAAGCCAAGTCACAAACTGGCTATGTTTTTACACGTGGATGAACTGCTATATCTTGGAAGTTCGTTAAGCAAACCTTGACTGAAACATCCTCAAATCATTCTGAAATAATTGCAATCCATGAAGCAAGTCGAGAATGTGTGTGGTTACGGAATATGACAAGTCATATCCAAAAGTCGTGCGGATAAGCTTCTTCAAAGGACATTCCAACGACGTTATATGAAGACAATGCCGCTTGTATCACGCAAAGCATATTTCTCCCAAGTTTTTCTTCACACATGAACTTCAAAAGAATGGCGATATCGACGTTTAACAGATACGTTCGAGTGATAATCTAGCAGACTTATTTACGAAGGCACTACCGACGTCAACATTCAAGAAGTTGGTACACAAGATCGGCATGCACCAATTCAAGGACTTACAATGATTATTTTGAGGGGGAGCAGCTGTACTCTTTTTCATTCGATCAGTTTTTATCCCATTGAATTTTTCTGGCAAGGTTTTAACGAGACAACAATTTCTGTTTAAGGATGGTCAATTAAGGGGGAGTGTTGTAAATAATATTTACCGTATATAGATTGACCATATGTAAACTGTTGGTCCGGAGACAAATATCAGGTGTAGAGGGGGGGGGGTGAATACACCTGAGTACCGTTTCTTTTTCTCGGTGCTGTTGGTTGCAACTGATGAACAGTGCCAAATAAACCTTCGATCACGGGACAGAGTGAGTCAGCTACTGAGCTCTCCTACTGACTTTTGTCAGTACTTCGAAACTCAGTCGGAGACTTAAATGTGTGGATAAGTGTGGGGCCCGGAGTTTGTCTCTTTTTGAAAACGTGTTTTCGCAGATTAAATTCTTTTGGCTGTGCGACTTTAGAAATACGTTTTATGCAAACTTATGATTTTCAAAGGTTTGTATGCACTAAAACAGTAAAGAACACAAGCAGTTTAACGTGGTTCGGATACGCAAGATCCTACGTCCACGGTCCTGAACAGAGCATGATAACTTGTTGGTTAGTCTGAGCAAGTCTCGGCAAGAAGGAAACCGTGCGCAGGTGACGCATCCTTTTAAGTTATAGTCCTTAGCGACTTTACAATTCAAACCTAAGTTCGAAAGGGAGCGAAACAGTTCTCCAACTAATGAAGGAGTTCTTACAATAAGAACAGTTCACTAAAAATGAACTCCTTCGAATATAAGCTATAAATCTGACAATGAGCTTAGGTAGAGAAGAAAGGGATCTAAAGACTCTAGAGAGAAGAATCACAAAATATTCTAATAAATGCAGATTCTTCGCTGAATGTTCTGATGAGTTTGCTAGAGTGTTTGAGAGCTTGAGCAATTTCCCTTTTTTAATTTCGTGCTTCTCTTCTTTTTTTTTTGGAGCTTTGAAATCTTCTCTATTTATAGCTGTGAGCTATGGTATATGTCCGTTGGAGACGACGATGCCACGTGTCACAAGCTTCCAAAGAAAACGGCCATTAATTCGAACTTGTTGCAGCAGGGCAGTTAATTACTATACATGAGAGCAGCTTTATTGTTTGGAGCAGGTAAGGCGTTGTCGGCTTCTCATTGGTCGAGGTTTGTGGTTGGTGAGAATGTTAGAGTTGACCGTTCAAACAACCTCGTATGATCTTCTGCTGAACTTTCAAAAAGACTTAAGTAGCTGGGTCGCTTTCTGTTGGATACAGTAGACTGCAAAGTCTCTATCTTCTTCGACTGAGTCGGCTGACAAGGAATGTAACTTCTGAGTAAGTCAGCTGGCGACTGCAAAGGTACTGGGCTTGCATGAGTTTTTCTGCTGATGACTTATCAGCTGCTGGGTTGGCTTCTACTGAGGTCTACTCAGCTGATGACTGAAGAACGCAAGCGATTACACTGATGACGTGGGGTTCTGAAAAGTATCTTCGGCAGAAGATCAGTTCAACAATTACCCCGTACAGGACTTAGACAAAATATAAAAACGATTACAACAAGTCTAACCTATACATCAGCTAATCCTAACGACACACTAAACTACTGATATCAGCTCGGTTTTGGGATCTTCAATTCCATAGTACTACTATGATTTCCCCCAATTTTCTTTTAACCACGAACAGCTGAGTATCATCTACTGACTCATATCCAACAATTTCCCCCTAATTGATGATGCCAAAACCTCTACTTCTAAATTCTAAACATCTTATAAGATATGCTAACCTACTGACAGCAATTTTCCCTTTAATACGTCTGAGGAAAACAAACTGATATGATGACTTCAAAACATCAGCAGGTGAGAGATATGCGGAATTAGAGAAACTGATTGTGAGTGTGTGTCAGATCACTTAGTGATCAGTTGTGAAAAACACAAAGCAAAATGGTGTAAGACAATGAGTAATTGTCTATCAAGCAATAGGAACGATAGCATATATGATCAGGAAATTACAAGTTCCTATCACTATTACAAAAGAGAGGAGATAAAAACTACTGACGCTTGAAGCCTTGAGTACGCTTCTTGAAATCAGCAGATCTTTCGACAGGAGGTTGCAGACCATAGTATAAGTAGATTCTCTTCCTCAGTGTCTGGACATCCTCGTCGTCTTCAGCTAGGTCGACACTCAGGTCGAAGCGAGAAGCTGCAGTTCTGATCTCATCCTCTATATCCTTTGTACATAGAACTCCGCGCGTAGTTCTAGGAGGTGGGATGCGCCTGAAAGCCGGAGCTCTGAAAGGAATGTTCTCTCTTTTCATAATCTCCAGAAGTTGTTCCCTCAGCTCAGAGTTATAATTGAACATAAACTCGTCAAAGGCTTGTTATATAGTCTGCTCACTTGGATAGAATTTCCATACGTAGTAGCCTTTGATAAATTCCTCTTTGAGCTCTTCCCATTGATCATTAACCAGAGCAGGAACCCATTTATCAACATGAAGCACAGAGTCCTTTTTGACATAAGGAGCTCTTTTCCTTGATCCTCGTGGGATTTGTCTTCTGGGATCAGCTGCTGGCTTTTGAGATAAGCTAATCATCTTATCCATATCAGCCATTCTCTTCTTTTCTCGAAGAGCCGCTGCCCTACAGTCTCCTTTCCTGAGATTTAGGCCTCGCAGCGTGGCTTCCCAAGTGGCTCTATCTTCGGCTTCCTGCTCAAGTGTAAGATGGGCTCGATAGTGACTCGAGCAAGTAGCTTGACCCGTAGTAGAAAGAGTTTTTGCGAACTCCTCCTGAGCCTTTTTCTTTTCTTCGTCCACTGACTCTTGCTTCTTCTTACCTCTGCCCTTAACAACTTTGCCCTTAGGCTTTTTAGCAAGTTGAGCTTCTTCTAGGCTCATGGTCCAGCTTGTCTTGTAGTTGTTGGGCTACGCGGAGGTCGAAGGCCTCTTGTTCCGCTTTAGATTTGAATTTTCGGACCGGGGAGGAAGGAGGAGTAGTAGCGGTAGCAGTCTCCTTCCCCGGCCTCTGCGGAGGAGCCTGTTCTTCTTCAGACTCTTGCTCAATGAAGTGAGCAACATCTTCTATGTGAGCAGTAGAAGATGAGATGGGGGTAGGTTCTAGAGGAAATTCGAGCAGCAGAACCCCTGAAGTATCTTCAGCCTGAGCGGCTGAGGATTGAGCATGAGCAGTTGAGGGTTGTTCCGCCTGAATACCTTCCCCCTGAGTCTGAGCATTTGAGGGTCCTTCCTCCTGACCACCCTCTACTATTTGGACATCAGCCATATCCGTATCAGGTTCATCCTTCATAATACCTTCCCCCTTTTTGGCATCATCTGCCTTAGAGAGTTGGGTGCGGATGGCTTGAATGTCTCTTTCCACATTGTGGACTGAATCCTTGATCTGAGTTGCTGTGGATTCGAAGTCCTTGACGAGATCGCAATATAATTCCCAGTCTTTTTCCTGATCAGCTCTAGATGTTTTAAGCTATGCAGCTGACTCCTGACGGAGTTTCAGCAGAGCCTGATCCTGCGATTCTGTCATTTCTTTCTGAATAAGTTTCAGAGCCTCTGCCTGTTGGGTAATAGCTTTCTGATGGCTAGAGGTGGCAATCTTATTCCATTCATCGATTTCAAGTTTAACAGTTGCGAGAGCTTGAGTCAGCTGCTCTGAAAATATCTTCTGCTGATTCTAGAGCAACTGCTAACTCTGAGCTTCTAGATCGACCTTCTGAGCTGCTAAGGCTGCCTCAATAATCTCCTGAAAGTTGGGTTGAGGAGGAGCTACTGGAGTCTTTGAGATGCCTGCAGCTATTCTGTCTAAGCTCTGTGTCTGAGCCTTTGTATACTTTGTCCATTTCAGATGGACGTCCTTAGCCAAAAGTCTGTTTTTCTCTCCTTGGCGTCGAATGGCTTTATTTACAGACTTCGAGGACACGGAACCGATAGGTTGTATCTGGTACGAGCTGGTTCCGAGCCTCTGCTCAGAAAACGTGAGGAGCTGCTCCCTACTGTACTTTGGAGCACCTTGAGCATCACCTGATGTATCAGGATGTGGTGATTTGCTCTTCTCACGGGGAGTTGAACCCTCAGCATAGCCTCCCAACTCTGTATCCTTGGGTGTATGATCCTTCCTCTGATTGTTATCATCATCTTTATCATCGTCTTTCTTATCAGCAGGAGGAGATGGGGGCGGAGGAGTGTTACCAGGGACTGACTCTCGCAAGCTTAGAAGGTAAAGCATTGCGGCTCTGAGATCTTCAAGAGTAGCTAAGTCAGCTGGTTCTCCGTACCCTATTACTTCTTGTAGCTTCTGATCCTCATCGAGCAAGTAGATGACTGAGTGGGTTTTGATTATGTCTTCTAGAATATCCCAACTCAAAAATCTTAGAAGCATTTGAACCCTACCCCTGATGGCTATGTCGACTAAGTCTGAGTGCCCAGCGATCTCAGAAATATGATCGTGTACTTCAGATGTGGCACGGAGACGAGTGGTGTGAATAGCTGTCCACTCAGTCGCAGTCTCCTCAGTCGGCTCCCTGACGTCCGACTGTGTCTCCTCAGAGCTAATTGCCTGGACTTTATCTTTGAGGGTCGCACCCTCAATGCCAGTATCAGAGTCCAAGATCTGCTCTTCTTGAGTAGGAGGAGGAGGAGGTGGTTCAATAACAGAGAGGGGCTGAGCAGTTGAGACCTCAGCTGGTCTGGTCTTAGTCAGCCGCCTCTTCTTAGGCACTTCGGTATGAGGGGCAGAGCGGATGCACCTCTCTTCGGCTCAGGCGGCCCCTTACCGATAGACTTCTCAGTCGCTGCTTTAGTCTTGAACTTAATCAGTTTTACGTCGAAGAACTTAGAATCAGCAAACGACGAGTGCCTTTGAACAGAGTTTTCTATGAGGACTGACATCTTAGTCCCATAGAGTAATTTCCCTACACTGGCTAACTTCCTCTCTCCAGTGGGTAGGGTAGTGAACTTCTGGGCTTGGGTTTTCATCTCCGAAACATAATAGTCGGCCCAGTTCACTTCAACTCCATCATCTATCGCCATCATCAGCTGAATCCTTGGCTTGGATAATTGATCGTATGATCCAGCTGAGCTCGTCAGGATATGAGAGACTATGTAGGCTAGTCCTTTGTATTGGGGAAGCAGAAGTTCTTCTGCAGAGCTGACTTGAACGATATGTCAGTTCGTCCGCAGAACTTATGGACATACTCGTTTATCTCCTCCTTGTATCCGATAGGAGAAATACCGGAGTCTGGAAGATCAAACGTCAGCATCAGAGCGTCCCTGACATTGAAAACTCTCTGAGTAACATCCCAACAGTTCTGATCAACTTCCTTCATGTAGACGAAGGAAGATTCCTCGCCTCCAGACGCGAGCGACCTCCAATTGTAGTACACTTCTACCACTTGCCTAGGTAGATATGATCTTGGGTGCTTCGTCACCAGCTCCTGAAGACCAGAACGCTCCAGAGCATCAAACACCGGCTCCAAATAAGAGATATCTACTTGACGAAAGGCCAAAGTTGGTTCAAACTGAATCCTGGATGACATAATCTCCTTTATATTCTCAGGAGTTTGAGATGTCGCCATTGAAATCTGCAAAATAATTTGTTAGCACTTGAAAATAGAGTAAGTTAGTAAGTATTCAGTAGGTTTCAATACATTACCGAGTACTAAAGAGCTTGAGAGATGCAAAAGCGAGACAGTTAAGATGATTTTTGAGAAAGAAACTGAACGCTTGAAGATAGCTCTTAAGTTGAAAAATGGCGGAAAGTGAGGAAATGGATAGAAGATGAAAGATTTGGATCTATTGACTGATTATAAGTTTAGATCTAACGATCCTATTTTAATCTTTCAAATCTATGGACGGCTGAGATTAAAAGTTATAAAAGGAATGATTACCAGAGCTGCCTCTAATATAGACTTACGTAATAAAGGTAAGTGAGAAGACATGCATTAAATGCGCGACATACATCATTAATTACTCAGTTATTCAAATGAGAAGGTTTCCTACTGACCTTTCCTTAAACTATTAAAGGCGGGAAATAAATGCACATTAATTGCTGACTACGTGCGACTGATATAATAAGTGCAAACATGCTTCTGAAAAGAAATTAAGTATATGATACTACGCAAACCTCTTCAGCTGAACTTTCGATCAGCTGGTTACCATTATATCGCAGGAGGGTGATTGAAGTACTGATAAGCACGTTCCCCCTTGCTGTGTACAGTGTGATTCTTCCCACTGAATCACTGTACGGAGTCTACTGACTTGTCGTACTGGTTCCATCTACTGATACCAAATATTTTCGATTGTCTCCAAGGGCTGCTATCAGTAGTTGTCTTCTACTGATGCATTTCAGTAGGATCCAGTAGACCTAGCTCAACTGATAATTCTCTGAATCTGTTCTCAGCTAGTGGTTTGGTCAGTATGTCTGCCCTTTGTTTGTCAGTATGGATATTCTCCATTCTGATATCCTTCTTCTCGACATGGTCTCTGATGAAGTGGTGTCGGATATCCACGTGCTTGCATCTCGTATGTAGAACTGAGTTCTGAGTTATGGCAATAGCACTTGTGGAGTCACAGTAGATGGGCACTTCATTCTGAATGATACCATAATCTCTCAGTTGTTGTCGAAGCCAAAGGATCTGGGCACAGCAACTTCCAGCAGCCATGTACTCAGCTTCAGTAGTGGACGTTGCTACTGAGTGCTGTTTCTTTGAGAACCAAGTTATCAGCTTGCTGCCCAGGAACTGACATGTTCCGGAAGTTGACTTACGATCTATCATGCATCCTGCATAATCGGCATCAGAATAACCTGTCAGTATAAGATTATCATCAGCAGGATACCATAACCCAGCATCTGATGTTCCTCTCAGATAGCGCAGAATCTTTTTAGCTGAGTCGAGATGACTTCGCTTGGGATCCGCTTGGAATCTTGCGCATACACCTACAACATAAGTTATGTCAGGTCGGCTAGCTGTTAAATATAATAAAGAACCAATAATAGCTCTATAATCAGTAGAGTTAACAGAAGCTCCCTCTTTGTCTAGATCGATTTTAAAATTCATATTCATGGGGATTTTGACTGGCTTGCTGGAGTCGCAGCCGAATCTCTTGAGAAGGTCTCGAGTGTATTTGGCTTGATTGATGAAGATTCCTTCAGGTGATTGCTTCACTTGAAATCCAAGGAAATAATTCATCTCTCCCATCATGGACATCTCGAATTTCTCTTTCATCATCTTCTCGAACCGCCGACATATGAACTCGTTTCGCACTCGAAAATGATGTCGTCCACGTAGATTTGCACCAGTAGGATGTCATCTCCTGACTTTATGTTGAATAGGGTGCGATCTACTGTCCCCTTCTGAAAACCTTTATGAAGTAGGAAGTCTGATAGGGTATCATACCAAGCCCTGGGTGCTTGTTTTAACCCATACAGAGCTCTCCTAAGTTTGTACACCTGATGTCCTGCTGAAAGCCGAGCGGTTGTTCCACGTAGACTTCTTCCTTCAGTACGCCGTTCAGAAAAGCTGACTTTACATCCATCTGATAGACTTTGAAGCCTTGATGTGTTGCATAAGCTAGGAATAGACGAATGGCTTCCAATCTTGCGACTGGAGCGAATGTTTCATCAAAATCAATTCCTTCCGCCTGACTATATCCCTTTGCAACTAGTCGTGCTTTATTTCTGACAATGACGTTGTTTTCATCTCGCTTGTTTTTGAAGACCCACTTAGTACCAATGACATGCTGATGTCTAGGTCTGTCTACAAGCTCCCAAACTTCGTTTCGAACGAACTGGTTAAGCTCTTCTTGCATGGCGATGATCCGGGCCAAGATCATTAAGTGCGTCCTCTATCGATCGAGGTTCTTCGTAGACAAGAAACAAGAATATAGTGAGCTTTCGCCTTGATTAAATCTAGATCTTGTTCTTATCGTTGCTGATGGATCTCCAATGATAAGATCTGAAGAATGAGCATCTAGCCATGATCGTCTGAGTCTGGCTTCTTCTTTTGATACAACTTCTGCAGAATCAGTAGGAGTGTTAGGCATTTCAGTAGTACTGTTCTGAGATTGCAATATTTCAGTAAGAAGATTAGGATCCACTGAGTTTCCAGGTTCAGGGGCATTTAGCTCAGGAACATTAATCGTTCCCCCTGAGTTTATATTCTCAGTAGAGGTCTCAGTTACCACTGGGGCTTCCTCATCGACCGATGTTACCTGTGTTGATTCTGTTCGGGAGAATCAACTAGGTCATCTACGTCGACTGTTGGTTGAGTCTGAGTTTGTTCATCGTCTGACTCATCATCCCAATAATGCTGGATCTTTTCAGCTTTATCAGTAAGTCCGAGATCCTGTAGCTTGCTGCTGACATCATCAGTATTTGACTCTGTTTCTTTCCTGTTCTCAGTAACAAATTCATCAAAAACAACATGAGGGCTTTCCTCCACACAAAGAGTCCGATAGTTAAAGACTCTGAAGGCTTTACTGACTCGAGAGTATCCTAAGAAAACTCCTTGATCAGATTTGCTATCAAAGACCTTCAGCTGATCTTTCCCGTTATTGTGGATAAAGCAAGGACAGCCGAAAATATGAAAATGAGAAATAGAAGGAATTCTCCTTTTCCATAATTCATATGGTGTCTTCATGTGTTGCTGAGTGAGTAGTGAGCGATTCTGAGTGTAGCAGGCGGTGTCAGTAGCATCAGCCCAGAACTTCGAGGGTAGTCCAGAATCTGCGAGGAGCGTTCTTGCTGCTTCTTTGAGTGTTCTGTTCTTTCGTTCAGCAAGTCCGTTCTGCTGAGGGGTGCGTGCAGCTGATGTAACGCCCCGACCCCCATGAAGGATCACAGAGGTCGAGTCGTTACGGAGGAATTTTAGAAAACACGTTTTCATACCATCTTTAGAAAATTTGAAATTTTTTCTCTATTTTAAAACACATCATTTATTGCGGCCCACATGTAAAAGATTAGATTTGTTTTTATGCGATTAACAGATACGGAAGCATATTGACTTTCGAAATATAACTAAACATAATTATCCATTTACAATACTAAAGATTTCAAAATGATCATGGCACTCAGCTCTTTTCCCGTCGCCCTCGCCACTCAACCTGAAAACATTTTGAAAACAATTGGGGCTGAGTACTAATGTACCCAGTGGGTAGAGCAGTTTGAAAAACGTTTGAAAATAGTTTATCCATGCATGAGGTATGACTTGGAGGGTTTAAAAAAAAAAAAAAAAAAACTGCTCCAAGCATACAAAACATTACAGCGCGCGCATACATGTCACATTTAACCGTTACTCCTTACGGTGAGACCCTAGCCCCTAGAATCGTAGTTCAGGGGGTCTCACTGAATTACTTGGGAACCCTGGCCCCTAAAGTCGTAACTCAGGGGGTCCCACTTACTTTCCCGGGAACCCTGGCCCCTAAAGTCGTAACTCAGGGGGTCTCGTATCTTGGTTAGCACTTAGTGGGGATCAGTCCACTAGTAACTAACTACGTGTACACAATCATTGATTAATGTTTTAGATTAATCAAGGATCTCGATCGATCTCAGGAGCATTAAACAGTATAAATGCACAAAAACTTTCATGGATAAACAATAATTTACAGAGCTCATTAACTCAAAATAACTTTTACGAAAATATTACCCACCTCAAGATTCACCGAATTGATTTATTCGAAATCTCATCACCGAGGCTATAGCTCTTCCACGACATGTCCTACAACAATATCCTAAATTTTAACGTCTTGATCTAGCAACAAGTGTACAAATCATGATCTATAAGCGATGCCTAATAATTATTAAGTTAAAACAATATCGTATCTTTAATCCGCTAAACTCGTGCAGAAAGCCTATTTTGTAAAAATTCCACAGACCACGGTTTCACTCCATAAATTCTAATATTCCATTTATATCATCCTTAATGAGTCTGGTTTATATGGGAATTGGTTTCGTAACAAAATAATCAGTATCCTAGAAGTTATCACCTAAACAGTGCTCACTGTACGAACAGGGTCCGTTTCTGTCCAACTATACTCTAGCTACGGTTTGTGGAACCAACACTGCTCAAAAAATTCTAATATTCCTCAAATGCTTAGGAAACATGTATAGAGATGACATATCAAATTTTCAAACCTTATGGATAACTGATGGATTCAGAATATACAGATTAATTTTCACTTAAAACTGCTCCACAGAATGCAAGTCTTTGTTTAACCATTGAAGGTTTATAATAAACTGCTTTTACAGGTATGGTTCAAAAATACAGAATATTCCTCAAATTGCATTTTACGTAGATGACATCCTTCGCATTAGCAATAATGTTGAAGTGTTATCAGACGTAAAGACATGGTTATCCGAGCAGTTTCAAATGAAGGACTTAGGTGAAGCTGCTTACATCCTTGGGATCAAGGTTATTCGAGATCGCCAGAAAAAGGATGTTAAGCTTGTCACAAGTGTCCTACATTGACACTGTTATTGCTCGTTTTAGCATGCAAAAGCCAAGAGAGGTTTAGTAACTTTCAGACATGGCATTTTTCTATCCAAGAATCAGTGCCCTGAAAACGCCTGAAGATATAGAAAGTATGAGGCAACTACCATATGCTTCCGCTGCCGGTAGCCTCATGTATGCGATGCTTTGTACAAGAGCAGATATCTTATATGCCGTAGGCATGGTCTCAAGATATCAGTCTAACCCTGGAAAGGAATACTTCGGATCGAGGGTCAAGTATATTCTCAAGTACCTTAAACGGACTAGAGATTATAGGCTTGTTTACCCGTCAGACAGTCTAGTGTCTTTGGGTTATACAGAATCGGATTTCCAGGCTGACCAGTCAGACGAGAAGAAGTCTACCTCGGGTTATGTGTTTACCTTGGGAGGTGGAGCCGTTTCAGTGAGGAGTGCAAAGCAGAAATGCATTGCGGACTCAACCATGGAAGCAGAGTATGTGGGCCCGTAAGCTTCGAAAGAGGCAGTTGGCTCAAGAATTTCCTCCAGGATCTTGATATTGTTCTGAACTTGCCTAAGACTATCACAATTTATTGTGATAACTCGGGTGCAGTGGCAAATTCTAAGGAACCTAGATCTTACAAGGCGTTAAAACACATAGACCGGAAGTACCACATTATACGAGTATTCGTAAATCGAGGTGAAGTGGTGATTGACAAAATTGGAACCGAAGTAAACCTAGCTTATCTTTTCACGAAGAGCTTACCACTCCCGGCTTACGAGAAGCATGTTCGTGGCTTTGGGATGGTAGAGATGCCCCCCACTTAGGACTACAGAAACTTTTGTATAAGTGGGAGACGATGTCGTGATAGATAGGATAGATAGCATGGTACTAGTTTGTACCTAGAACTGACACATTGTATACTAAAAGTTTGCTTTAGTATAAGTGGGAGAATTGTTGGGATTTTGTATACTGGAAGCACTTTTTATGCTTGTATACAATGTGTTTTTGTCCTTACCACTGCTTTATTCTCCTATCTGATAAATATGTATATTTGCACATGTTATCCTTTATCTTGTATAATAGTTAGATTTGTGTGGTGTGTCGGGTATCACAGAAGACAACACAAATTGGTTGAACTAACAAGATATAAACAGTTAACACATCTGAGACAACTTAAGGATGAAGTTGTCGGTTTAAGCTGCAGTTTAGATAAGAAGTGGCTTGTCTTAGCTGCTTGTCTTTACTGGTACACTTAAGGTGGTGTATTGACGGATCACAGTGAGATGTGTTCTCCTAACTGACCTTAGTGGAGAACCAAGATCTCGGTGACTTAGCTGGTCTTAAGCTTGGTAAGACTTCAGCTGAGTGCATTTGGCTATCTATCACTTTGACCTACTATGGTGAACGTCCAATGAGCGACCGGATCTACGTATCTTGGGTGTTAGTAGTCATTTGTGGCTCAGGCTGGTTGTCTATATCTTGGCGCCGTATCCCGAGAATGGGTTGATAATATCCCCCGAGGAACTCGAAAGGATTAGCACACTAAACCCGGCCGGTTGATTAAGTTCAGGTGTGTTAATAAGGTCGAGTGGTACTACTCGGAGAATACAAGATGTTAATTAATTTAAGCGATCAAGAAGCTTAATTAATTAACGGATATTTCTATCTTAAATACGGAGATCGATTAAGTCTAAAATACAAGCCCTTGCTCAAATTGGGATAAAGGGGTAAGTCAAGACGGATTCTCTAGTGGAATGAATCGTGTTAATTAATTAATTTTGCTCTGGGCCGAGCATGGATAATTAATTAATTGGAGGCCCAACTTTATTTCTTGTATTGGATCCCCGATCCGGCCCAATTAGTTGCCTAGTAATTTATTATCTCTCGAATTCATTATTAATGGATTAATGTATTTTACATTATTTAATAATGTTATTTATCTGGAATTAATTGGTTGGGCCAATTAATTGATAAATATTAGTAGCCCAATAAATTAATTAATTATATTATGGGCTGATTTAATAGAAGCCCATTGGATTATAATTAAATTAATGGGCTATAAATATATTAATATTATATAGGTTTTTGAAGCCTATATATATTAGTATTCTGTTCAGAAACTCACACAATTGATTCATAAAAATCGAGAGTGGCGTGAGTTTATAGAGAGAATAAATTTATTTTCTTCAGATCTCTGACCACCCAGAGGGAGAAAAAGGCCGGGACACAGATCAGAAGATCTGACACAGGAGCAACAATCGGAGCCGCGACAACACACCGGGAGGAAGGTATCGGTTTTCCAACCCTATTATTCCTTCAATTGGTATCAGAGCCTGGTTTAGGCTCTGATTGTTGCATGATTAGTTTCAATTCCGTCGTTATCGGGTTAATTTTCGTGGTTTTGGGGCGGCCTGCGAGCCACTGTTTTGACCCCGTTGTAACGCTTTTCTCGTGAGAAAATCCACGAGTAGTTGATAGGATCAATGTCCTATGTGATTGTATTTTAATTGTACTGTAATTGGTCCGATTGGCACGAAAATCGAGGCGCGACGGAGCGGAAGGGCGAAAACCTAATTTCTGGCAGAACACGACCGCCAGCTTGAGGAGGCGCGTGGGGGCGCGTGCTACAGTATATTTCCAATCTGTTCGGATATTCTTGTTCGTCTTCTCGTTAGCTTCGTATGGATAGGTCGCACGACCCATTACGATTTCTGGTTTTTTCGGAATAGCGTCGGAAAGGAGAAGTGGTCGTGCTGTCCAGAAATCCCCAAATTGGCGAGAAAACCCTTGTTTTCTAGGGTTCCGTCGGATCTTGCGGCGGCGATTCCCGTCCAGTCCGTAGTCTGATTTCCGATCGGCTTGAACCGATGGAATCCTTGTCTTATGAGCTTCGTGTTGATAGGTCGTATGGGGTCATCCGATCCCGGATGCGACCGGAATTGACGTCTGAAGTTCACTACTCGTTATGAATTCATTCCGGCGAATCGTTTGAAATTCGGGAAATTGAGGAACTAATCTCGGAGTGTTCCAATTATGTTTCCCTTTTTTCAATTGATCGAATCGCGGCTCGGAGTGTACGAATTTGAGCGGTGAAGCTCGCCGGCGACGGGATGCAAAATTCGCTTGATTCCCGGCGCGGCGGCGGCAATTGTCGCCGGATTTGGGTAGCCCAGGCGTGAGGATCGTGCCTAGGGGGCGGTACCAGACAACGAAAACGGCGGCACCGGGCCATGGAGGTCGCGGCAGCCGCGCGCCGCTGCCGGAAGCGCGGCCGCCGCGCAGCCTCGATTCCCGGCGGCTGCAGCGGTGGCGCGAGGTGGGGAAAGGTTTGCGCGGCGGCGGGCATCTTCCCCGACGACGGCGGGCTCCGGCGAGGCTCGGAAAGCGGCGGCGGCGCGATTTGATGAAGAAGGTGATGCCGACGTGGCGCGCCGACGTGGCGCGCCACGTCGCCCCTCTCTACCGACCGAGCGAAAACGTGTGCCGTATGTGACCGCCACGTGGCGCACCCCCGATGACGTGGCGACGACGGTTCGATGCGTTTTCGACACGCTTTCCGGATTCGAAGATTTTCAAGATTTCGAAGATCTGTATTTTGATCGGGCAGTGTAATAGTTAGAAATTACGTGTTTTAAAGCCCGATAACGATTTTAAATTTCTTATTTGCGTATTTATTTTTAATTATGCTTTAGCATGCGATTATGTGATTAATTGCGCTTAGAAAAGCATGTAAATAGGATTTATGTCTTTATTAAAGCATGTTTTATTTTTCGCGAGCACGTTTTATTATGTGCGTTTAGAAATTGCATGCTTTAGGAATTATGTGTGATTGCATGATTCGTTACAAACCTTTTGAACAAAAAGACTAAGCAACTTTAAAATTAAATGTTTAATTAGATTCCATTAATTTGGATATTAAACACTTAATCGGACCTCCATTAATTGGACTCTACACGAAAGTAGTAAGATTATGTAAGTAAACGTCCACCTGCGTGGCTTGCTTGCATTTTTGAGCTACCAGTTTTGTGAGATGAGTTTTCCAAAATAATATTTGATTATTATTGAGTAGTGGGAGCGAAGCCGTAAACGTCCACCTGCGTGGCTTGCGTGCCTAGTAAACACGAGTACTCTAGAAGATAATAATTAAATAGGATGGCTAATTAGATCAAATTGAATGCGGCATGGTTCGAGTAAGTATGTCAATTTCAAGGATTTGATTCTATTTGGTCAAATTAATGGTCAATGCTTAGATGTCACCGCAGTACAATTCACTTCCCTCGAAGTTCCTTCCCGCGTTTTAATAGTGACATGGTCCAAGTATATCGAACTATTAATTTCATTCGTCTTAAGAACCTTGACGTGGATTGGAATTAAAGAGCTAGGTAAATAGCTTGGTTTAGGGTTACGCTAGTAAACGTCCACCGCGTGGCTTGCTAGTGAAATTCCTAGAGCGGTTCGAGGTTTTTAACATCATTGGTTTTTCAAAAGGTTACAATGATTGTTAATTACGAATTATGTGCAAATATTAATTTTATACATGCTTTTAATTTATATTTTTTCGAGATATGTCGTTCGAAAAACTTTAATTTCGAGTTCCTAAACAATCTCTCACCAACCAAACCCTAACGGGTTTACAATTTTAAATAATTTTACAAAGTGGAAGAGATATCTTACCTTCCCAATAAATGCTCGCAAAGGTTCTATAAGAACTTCTTTTTTAGGACCGCTATGTCTAAGAACGAGTTTACTTTGAGTATGTTACTCAAATCTTTGGTAGCGGTCAAAGAGGTTATAGAAAAGGGCAAGAGTGCTCAAGTCTTGAATATCCCTAGTAGTTCAAAGAATCCTCTGAAATGCGGAAACCAGAAAAAGAACAGAAAGGGTGGACATTTCAAGAAGAGCAGTGGGAGTAAGAAGACGGTCCTTACCGGCGACATGCAAATGTCAAAGGAGAAAGGAAGGTTCTTCAAGAATGGTAAGAAAGGACACTGGAAGAATTATAATCCAGATGTCAAGGCAAAACAGAAAGAGACGCGAGTCGCTCTTGTAATTGAAATTGTTCTGGTTTCCTCTTCTACCCATGAATGGGTAGTGGATTCGGGGGCAACTGTTCATGTTTGTTACACCTTGCAAGGTTTCTTGCAGAAAAGGTAATTGAGCAATGGCGAGGTGGTAGTCTCAATGGGCAATGGATTGAAAGTTCCTGCAATTGCCATTGGAGATTTAAATCTATCTTTTGATAGTTCCGTTTTAGTACTTAAAGATGTTTAACATGTGCCCCGAGTTTAAGCGAAACATTATTTTTCGTTTCAAAACTCGCACCATGGATGGTTATAAATCAAGTTTTGATAGTGAAGTTTCTATCATGAAAGACGATGATTTTATCTGTGGTGGACCATTAAACGGATCTTTATATACTATTACTTGTAAACCGCGTAGTTCTGTTAATATTGCTTCCTCATCATCAAATCCTAAGAAGAGGAAAGAGTCTTCTAAGGTAAACCAAACTTATCTATGGCACTTAAGACTAGGTCACATCAATCTTAACAGGACTCAGAGGTTGGTGGAATATGGATCATTGGAGTCTCTCCAAGATTGAACCGTTTCCAACTTGTGAAACCTGTTTGGAAGGAAAGATGATGACTAGGCCTTTGAAGGCAAAGGGTTATAGAGCCACAAAAGCATTAAGTTTGATACATTCTGACTTGTGTGGGTCTATGTCTACACAAGCTCGTGGAGGGTATGAGTACTTCGTCAAATTTACTGACGATTACTCGAGGTATGGATATGTTTACCTTCTTCGCCACAAGTTGGATTGCTTTGAAACCTTTAAGGAATTCAAGGCAGAAGTGGAGAAGAAGCTAGGTAAAGAAATCAAAACACTACGATCTAATCGTGGTGGGGAATACTGTCCAACGAGTTCAAGGACTACTTGACAGAATGTGGGATTACATCCCGGTGACATCACCGGCCACGCCTCAGCAGAATGGTGTGTCAGAGAGAAGGAACCGAAGTCTCTTAGAGATGGTTCGGTCGATGATGAGTTATGCAACTTTGCCAGTTTTCTTTTGGGGATATGCCCTAGAGACTGCAGCATACTTGCTGAACCGTGTGCATTCCAAGTCGGTACAAAAGATCCCTTTCGAGTTGTGGAGCGGGTACAAACCCAGTATGCACCACTTAAGGATTTGGGGTTATCCTGCTTATGTGCTAAATAGGCAGGCCGACAAATTGGAATCACGTTCAGAAGTGATGTTGTTCATAGGGCATCCGAAGGAAACGAAAGGTGGATACTTTTATGATCCTAAAGAACACAAGATCGTTGTTAGCCCTAACGCTCGGTTCTTAGAAGAGGATTACACTAGTAACCATAAATCTCGAGTCGACATCATCCTTGAAGAATTACAAGGTGGTCGAGTTCCACTTGAACAGCCAGTTGTGCAAGATAGTACTCCACGAGTAATGCGCACAATCTGTTAACACAGCTCCCGACACTTGTTCGACGTAGTGGGAGGGTGATATTTACACCTGATCGGTATATGTTCACTATGGAGACGTTTAATTATCTCCTGGCAGATGAACAAGATACCGTGGATCCCTGAACTTACAATGAAGCAGTGGGAGATGTAGATGCACCATGGACTCGGAATTTGAGTCCATAACTGATATGGATGTATACGAGATCACTGAACTACCTAAGGGCTTCAATGCTATTGGTAGTAAGTGGGTATACAAGAGAAAGAGAGAGCACCGAATGAAGAGATCATGGCGTTTAAGGCCAGACTAGTGGCGAAGGGTTTTACCCAGAAAGAAGGTATCGATTATGAAGAGACCTTCTCGCCTATAGCAATGATCAAGTCCATTCGGATTCTCCTTGCCATATCAGCTCACATGAAACTAGAGATCTGACAAATGTATGTCAAAACCGCTTTCCTAAACGGTCACCTTGAAAAAGGTAGGGACATCTACATGAAGCAGCCAGATGGTTATGTGAATGAGGGCGAAGAGCATCTAGTTTGGAAGCTTAAGAAGTCTATTCATGGACTTAAGTAAGCTTCCCGATTATGGCACCAGCGTTTTGACGAGTTAGTCAAATCCTATGGATTTGTATCCTATCCTAACGAGGTGTGTGTAACGTATTTGTGTTAACGGATCAGTGGTGTTTCTTGCATTTTACGTAGATGACATCCTTCGCATTAGCAATAATGTTGAAGTGTTATCAGACGTAAAGACATGGTTATCCGAGCAGTTTCAAATGAAGGACTTAGGTGAAGCTGCTTACATCCTTGGGATCAAGGTTATTCGAGATCGCCAGAAAAAGGATGTTAAGCTTGTCACAAGTGTCCTACATTGACACTGTTATTGCTCGTTTTAGCATGCAAAAGCCAAGAGAGGTTTAGTAACTTTCAGACATGGCATTTTTCTATCCAAGAATCAGTGCCCTGAAAACGCCTGAAGATATAGAAAGTATGAGGCAACTACCATATGCTTCCGCTGCCGGTAGCCTCATGTATGCGATGCTTTGTACAAGAGCAGATATCTTATATGCCGTAGGCATGGTCTCAAGATATCAGTCTAACCCTGGAAAGGAATACTGGACTGCGGTCAAGTATATTCTCAAGTACCTTAAACGGACTAGAGATTATAGGCTTGTTTACCCGTCGGACATCCCTAGTGTCTTTGGGTTATACGAGAATCGGATTTCCGGGTTGACCGGTCGGACGAGAAGAAGTCTACCTCGGGTTATGTGTTTACCTTGGGAGGTGGAGCCGTTTCAGTGAGGAGTGCAAAGCAGAAATGCATTGCGGACTCAACCATGGAAGCAGAGTATGTGGCTGCTTCAGAAGCTTCGAAAGAGGCAGTTGGCTCAAGAATTTCCTCCAGGATCTTGATATTGTTCTGAACTTGCCTAAGACTATCACAATTTATTGTGATAACTCGGGTGCGATGGCAAATTCTAAGGAACCTAGATCTTACAAGGCGTTAAAACACATAGACCGGAAGTACCACATTATACGAGTATTCGTAAATCGAGGTGAAGTGGTGATTGACAAAATTGGAACCGAAGTAAACCTAGCTTATCTTTTCACGAAGAGCTTACCACTCCCGGCTTACGAGAAGCATGTTCGTGGCTTTGGGATGGTAGAGATGCCCCCCACTTAGGACTACAGAAACTTTTGTATAAGTGGGAGACGATGTCGTGATAGATAGGATAGATAGCATGGTACTAGTTTGTACCTAGAACTGACACATTGTATACTAAAAGTTTGCTTTAGTATAAGTGGGAGAATTGTTGGGATTTTGTATACTGGAAGCACTTTTTATGCTTGTATACAATGTGTTTTTGTCCTTACCACTGCTTTATTCTCCTATCTGATAAATATGTATATTTGCACATGTTATCCTTTATCTTGTATAATAGTTAGATTTGTGTGGTGTGTCGGGTATCACAGAAGACAACACAAATTGGTTGAACTAACAAGATATAAACAAGTTAACACATCCGAGACAACTTAAGGATGAAGTTGTCGGTTTTAAGCTGCGTTTAGATAAGAAGTGGCTTGTCTTAGCCGCTTGTCTTTTACTTGGTACACTTAAGGTGGTGTATTGACGGATCACGGTGAGATGTGTTCTCCTAACCGACCTTAGTGGAGAACCAAGATCTCGGTGACTTAGCTGGTCTTAAGCTTGGTAAGACTTCAGCTGAGTGCATTTGGCTATCTATCACTTTGACCTACTATGGTGAACGTCCAATGAGCGACCGGATCTACGTATCTTGGGTGTTAGTAGTCATTTGTGGCTCGAGGTGGTTGTCTATATCTTGCGGCCGTATCCCGAGAATGGGTTGATAATATCCCCCGAGGAACTCGAAAGGATTAGCACACTAAACCCGGCCGGTTGATTAAGTTCGAGTGTGTTAATAAGGTCGAGTGGTACTACTCGAGAATACAAGATGTTAATTAATTTAAGCAATCAGTAAGCTTAATTAATTAACGGATATTTCTATCTTAAATACGGAGATCGATTAAGTCTAAAATACAAGCCCTTGCTCAAATTGGGATAAAGGGGTAAGTCAAGCACGGATTCTCTAGTGGAATGAATCCGTGTTAATTAATTAATTTTGCTCGGGCTGAGCATGGATAATTAATTAATTGGAGGCCCAGCTTTATTTCTTGTATTGGATCCCTGATCTGGCCCAATTAGTTGCCTAGTAATTTATTATCTCTCAGAATTCATTATTAATGGATTAATGTATTTTACATTATTTAATAATGTTATTTATCTGGAATTAATTGGTTGGGCCAATTAATTGATAAATATTAGTAGCCCAATAAATTAATTAATTATATTATGGGCTGATTTAATAGAAGCCCATTGGATTATAATTAAATTAATGGGCTATAAATATATTAATATTATATAGGTTTTTGAAGCCTATATATATTAGTATTCTGTTCAGAAACTCACACAATTGATTCATAAAAATCGAGAGTGGCGTGAGTTTATAGAGAGAATAAATTTATTTTCTTCAGATCTCTGACCACCCAGAGGGAGAAAAAGGCCGGGACACAGATCAGAAGATCTGACACAGGAGCAACAATCGGAGCCGCGACAACACACCGGGAGGAAGGTATCGGTTTTCCAACCCTATTATTCCTTCAGGTAATTGTTGAACTGATCTTCTGTCGAAGATACTTTTCAGAACCCCACGTCATCAGTGTAATCGCTTGTGTTCTTCAGTCAACAGCTGATCTTTCACTCAGTCGAAGACAGCGCATCAGCTGACAAATCATCAGTAGAAGACTACTCCCAGCTGATAGTCATCAGCAGAAGAACAGAAACAAGCACAGTACCTTCGCAGTCGCCAGCTGACCTACTCAGTAGATGCCGTGTCAGCCGACTCAGCTGAAGAAGACAGAGACTTTCCAGTCTACTGTATCCTACGGAAAGCGACCCAGCTATTCAAGTCTTTTCAAAAAGTTCAGCAGAAGACATACGAGGTTGTTGAACGGTCAACTCTGACATTTTCACCAACTACAAACCTCGACCAATGAGAAGCCGACAACGCTTACCTACTCTACACAGTAAAGCTGCTCTTATGTACAGTGCATTAACTGCCCTGCTGCAACAAGTTCGAATTATGGCCGTTTTCTTTGGAAGCTTGTGACACGTGGCATCGTCGTCTCCAACGGACATATGCCATAGCTCACAACTATAAATAGAGAAGAATTTGAAGCTCCGAACAAGAGAGACGGAATTTCGAAAAGGGACAAGCTCAAGTTCATAAACGCTCTAGAACACTCAAAGATCATCCAGAGGAAAACTTGCATACTTAGAAGATTTCTCAGTTTTTCTCTCTAGAGTTCTTACATCCCTTTCTTCTCTAGACTAAGCTCATTGTCATATTTATAGCTTAGATTCGAAGGAGTTCACATTTAGTGAATTGTTCTTATTGTAAGAACTCCTTCTCAGTTGGAGAAAATTCTCTTCCCTTTCAGACTTAGGTTTGGATTGTAAAGTCGCTAAGGACTATAACTTAGAGGGAACTGTCTAGTGCACAGTATCCCTGCTGAGGCTTGCTCAGAATAATCAACAAGTTCTCCTGCCTTGTTCAGGACCGTGGACGTAGGATCTTGCGTATCCGAACCACGTTAAATCGCTTGTGTTCTTTTACTTTTTTATTGCATAACATTCAACTGACTTGAAAATCATAAGCTTGCATAAAACGTATTTTATAAAGCGCACATCCAAAAGATTTAATTTGCTAAAACGTGTTTTCAAAAGAGACGAATTCCGGGCCCCACACTTTCCGCACTACGCCTCTCGACCGATTCTCAAAGTATCGACAACGATCGGTAGGAGAGAGCTCAGTAGCTGACTCACTCTGTCCCGCGATCGAAGGCTTATTTAGCACTGTTCATCAGTTGCAATCATCAGCTCAGCTGACCTTCACTGAGAAAAAGAAACTGAGCTCAGGTGTATTCACCCCCCCCCCTCTACACCTGACTTATCGTCTCCGGACCAACAATTGGTATCAGAGCACACGGTGTTCAACTGATCGCCGGTTCTGAAATACTGGTCCTCTCGAACTGATCCTGAAAACCATTTTCACTGCATAAGCATCTTTTCAGCATCCTTATACTCTTGCTCTTATAATGTCTGATATGTCAGGTATTAGGATGGTACCGATGTTCTCAATAGAGAACTACACGGTATGGCGCGTACGTATGGAGGCACACCTAACGTCACTCCACGACAGCATGCCAGATGTCCTAGAGTAAGGACCGATCATTCCCATGATCGACAGCGTATTATTTGCTGCTGGAGGAGGCGTGGGAGCACAAACTGGTGCTAAGGTTCCCAAAGATAAAACTGCCATCACGCCTGAAGAAAAGAAGCTGCACAACCTTGACCGAGTTGCACGTAATGCCATACTGACTACACTCAGTGATTCACACCTCGGAAGGGTACAGGATTGCAAAACGGCGAAAGAGGTATGGGACGCCTTGGCTGTACTGAGCCATGGAACCCCTCAGATCAAAGAAAACAAGCTCGAGCTAGAGCTTCAGAAGTTCGACGCCTTTGCAATGGAGCCTACTGAAACCATTGACGAGCTGAGTGTCAGATTTACCAATCAAGTCAATGTCATCAATGGGCTGGGGAGGTCGTTTACCAACAAGGAGATGAACACCAAGATCTTGAGTGCGTTGCCCCGACAGAAGTGGCTTCCATTTGCTACTTATTTACGTCGATCTGATCTAAATGCTCTAACTCCTGATGTTATATTTTCAGAATTAAAATCGGAGGAATTCGAGCATAGCCTACCCCAAAAGTGCTTAAGCGCTCCAGCTGACACACAGTTCGACCACGCCTTCAAGGCAACAGTCAGCAATACCGGAGTCAATCCTATTTCCTCAAGCAAAGTTGTGGCCACATCAGTAGCAAAGTCCTCTGAGACTTCAGGCCCTGACCAGCTAGCACTGATGGCTCTCAAATATCAGAGGGAAAAGGAGAGAGTCAGAAAGCTGAGGAAATACAATCGAGATTCTTCTTCAGGTAAGAAAGACTATCATAAGAAAGAAGAATCGAATCCTTCTACTGAATGCAGGAAATCGGATTCTGCGCCGCATCCGTCTAAAGACTCGACCGGTAAGAGCAAAGCGAGAACATCCACCGCTACAACCGCAAGAAGGAGGGGCACTATCGCACGATTGTCCCGAACTCTCGGCTTCTCAAAGAGCGAACGGGCAGCCGGGAGAAAGAAATTCGTCGAGAGACGGCAGGCCTATATTGCCGGAGAGATATCCGACAACTCAATTGAGGAGGATACATTCATGTATTCTTCCCAAGACGAAGCCGCATTCGTCGCAGCTTGAGGTCGCAGAGACGATTCTCGATGAGTCGACCGAATACTATCGATGGCCGGAGAAGAGGCCGAGGTAAATTCTAAACACACTATTACCTCTTCTTCACACAAAGACACACGACACGTGCTCGGTCACGTATGATCCTCTAGATGTGGTACAAGCCTACGACGATCCGCTAGAGGAACAGATTCGGTGAGCGAGAGAGTTCAAGCAGAACCATCCGGGAACTTGAACAGTAAAGGCCGAGAATCGAGACCTTCTTCCGATTGTCGGGTCTCTACCGAGTCAGTGGATCTAGTTGCGAGACTCAAGGAAGAGATTGAATCTCTTATGACTAAGTCTCGCCTTCAAGAGACTCGGATCTCGGTTCGACCAAGGACAATTCGAGAAAGAGACCGAAATAGCCAAGCTCGGCCGAAGCTCGCGCACGTGCGTGAATGACTATGACTCACTCGGAAGGAGTGACGAGGTCCGGAGAGGTTTGATGACCGAACAATACCCGGGAGCGAAGGAGAAGCTTGAAAGCATGCTTAGAGCACAACGACCAACCGCTATGAAAGAAGGCCTTGGCTATACCCACGAAGCTTCCACCTCCAAAAGCTCAGCAACTCGGGCGATAGGTTCGTCGAGGAAAGGTGCAAGCCGCCGACACCACACCTCGAGCAAAGAACAAACGAGAAAATGATTGCACCTCGGCCGAGTAGCAACAAGCGGTGACCAAAGGTTCCGGCCCGAGGACACCGCGATCAAATTCGGGGGGGGAACCAAGAAGGTCGGATAGGCGTAACAGATACAAGGAGCCACTGTATGAGCACCCGGCTCAAGACGGCTCGTACTACTATGAGCCCTGGGGTCGGGAGAAGCGCTAAGACTCGGTAAGAAGAAAGCGCCCGAACCCAAAATCATCGGCAGAAAGTCGGTATCTCCAAGTCCTATGGAGAAGAAAGCCGATAAGGTTCGAAGAAGAAGTCTAGGACTTCTAAGGTCCCGAGACAGATCCGGGTTCCGAAATCACCCACTAACCAAGAAGGACCCAACCGAACCAAAGGGTACCTAAAAATGCCTCTGTTTTGCGGAGTGCATAAGGACCCGTAGATAGTGGACAGCGGCTGCTCGAGACACATGACTTACCGGAAGAGCTCGCCGACCAACTACGTACAAGAAGATGGTCCCGGATTGAATTCGGTGACAACTCCAAAGGCTACACAAGGGGATACGGAACGCCGAACATTGGGACCGCCACGCCTCCAAAAGTAACATATGTTGAAGGACTTCAACATAATCTCCTTTCGATCAGCCAATTCGTGATAATCTTAACGAGTAATCTTTGACGCTGGTTTATGTGATATTGTTGACAAATCTACGGGGAAAACAAGTGTTATCGGGTTCGCGGAGGAAGAACATCTATGTTGCAAATTGGAATACCGCAGTAACCCGAGGCTTGCTTGCTCGCACGAGACTAAATCGGGTGACAAGTCAGTGGCTATGGCACAAGAGACTCGGCCACCCGAACTTCAAGACCATGAACAAGCTTGTCAAGAACTCTAAAGTCGAGGACCGCCCAACGAATCGTTTATCAAAGACCAAAATTGTGAAGCATGTCTGAAGGGAAAGCAAACAAAGAGGAGCAATCCACCTATTCCGTCACCTTCCACTGATGGAATCCTTCAGCTGCTACACATGGACTTATTCGGGCCAGTCTCTCCAGTGACTATAAGAGGCAAGAAGTATGCCCTCGTCGTCATAGACGACTACTCGAGATATACTTGGGTCATCTTCATCGCCAACAAATCTGATGTTCAGACTGAGTTACCTAATCTACTGAAGAAACTCAGTGTGGAAAAGAACATCAAGATTAAGAAGATACGCTCAGACAGAGGAACAGAGTTTCTAAACTCAGTAGTTAAGATATATGGCGATAAAGAGGGAATTAAGCACGAGACATCAGCTGCACGCACCCCTCAGCAGAACGGACTTGCTGAACGTAAGAACAAAACACTAAAAGAAGCAGCAAGAACGCTCCTCGCAGATTCTGGGCTACCCTCAAAGTTTTGGGCTGATGCTACTGACACCGCCTGTTACACTCAGAATCGCTCACTACTGACACAACAACACATGAAGACGCCTTACGAACTGTGGAAAGGGAGAATTCCTTCTATTTCTCATTTTCATGTTTTCGACTGTCCTTGCTTTATCCACAATAATAGGAAAGATCAGTTGAAGGTCTTTGACAGCAAATCTGATCAAGGAGTATTCTTAGGATACTCCCGAGTCAGTAAAGCCTTCAGAGTCTTTAACTATCGGACTCTTTGTGTGGAGGAAAGCCCTCATGTTGTTTTTGATGAATTTGTTAACGAGAACGGGAAAGATACAAAGTCAAATATCGAAGATGTCAGCAAAGCAAGCTACGGGATCTCGGACCGAATGATAAAGTCGAAAAGATCCAAGTATTGTTGGGATGATGAGTCGGACGATGAAGAAATTCGGACTCGGCCAACAAGCAACGTAGCCGACCTAGTTGATTCTCCCAAACCGAATCAACAACGAGGTAACATCGGTCGATGAGGAAGCCCCGGTGGCAACCGAGACCTCTACCGAGAATATAAACTCGGGAGGAACGATTAATGTTCCCGAGCTAAATGCCCCCGAACCTCGGAAACTCGGTAGATCCTAACCTTCTTACCGAATTGCTACGATCACGCAACAGTACTATCGAAATGCCTAATACACCTACCGACCGTGCGAAGTAGTATCGAAGAAGAAGCCCGACTCGGGCGTTCGTGGCTCGATGCTCATTCTTCGGATCTTATCATTGGAGATCCATCAGCAACTATAAGGACGAGATCAAGATTAAGTCAAGGAGAAAGCTCACTTTACTCTTGTTTTCTCGTCTACGTAAGAACCTCGATCGATAGAGGACGCACTTAAAGATGCTTGGACCGGGTCATTGCTATGCAAGAAGAGCTGAACCGGTTCGTCGAAATGAAGTTTGGGAGCTTGTCGACGGACCTAGACATCAGCACGTGATTGGAACTAAATGGGTCTTCAAGAACAAGCGAGATGAAAACAACGTCATCGTCGGAAATAAAGCTCGACTAGTTGCTAAAGGATACGATCAAAGCGGAAGGAATTGACTTTGATGAAACGTTCGCTCCGGGCCGCTAGATTGGAAGCCATTCGTCTTTTCCTAGCTTATGCAACACATCGGGGATTTAAGGTATATCGGATGGATGTGAAGTCGGCTTTTTCGAACGGCGCATCGAAGGAAGAAGTCTACGTGGAACAACCGCCCGGCTTTCAGCGAGGGACATCGAGTGTACGAGACTTAGGAAAGCTCTATATGGGTTAAAACAAGCACCCGTGGCTTGGTATGATACCCTGTCGGACTTTCTACTTCGTAAAGGTTTTCGAAGGGGACAGTAGATCGCACCCTATTCAACATAAAGTCGGGAGATGACATTCTACCGGTGCAACTCTACGTGGACGACATCATTTTCGGCCGGTAAACGAAGTCATATGTCGCCGGTTCGAGAAGATGATGAAAGAGAAATTCGAGATGTCCATGATGGGAGAGATGAATTATTTCCTTGGATTTCAAGTGAAGCAATCACCGAAGGAATCTTCATCAATCAAGCCAAATACACTCGAGATCTTCTCAAGAGATTCGGCTGCGACTCCAAGCAAGCCGGTCAAAAATCCCCATGAACACGAACTTTAAAATCGATCTAGACAAAGAGGGAGCTTCGTTAACTCTACCGATTATAGAGCTATTATAGGCTCTTTACTTTATTTAACAGCTAGCCGTCCTGACATAACTTATGCTGTAGGTGTATGCGCAAGATTCCAAGCGGATCCCAAGCGAAGTCATTTAGACTCAGCGAAGAAGATTCTGCGCTATTTAAGAGGAACACCCGATCTTTGGGTTATGGTATCCTGCCGATGATAACTTAATACTAACAAGGTTATTCTCGATGCCGATTATGCGGGATGCAGGATAGATCGAAAGTCAACTTCCGGAACTTGTCAGTTCCTAGGCAGCAAGCTGATTTCTTGGTTTTCAAAGAAGCAGCATTCAGTAGCAACGTCCACTACTGAAGCTGAGTACATGGCTGCAGGAAGTTGTTGTGCCCAAATCCTTTGGCTTCGACAACAACTTAGAGATTATGGTATAACTCAGGATGAAGTGCCCATCTACTGCGACTCCACAAGTGCAATTGCCATAACTCAGAACCTAGTTCTACATACCAGATGCAAGCACCTGGATATCCGACACCACTTCATTAGAGACCATGTCGAGAAGAAGGATATCAGGATGGAGAAGATCCATACTGATAAGCAAAGGGCAGATATACTGACCAAACCACTAGCTGAGAACAGGTTCAGAGAACTATCAGTTGAGCTAGGTCTACTTTGGATCCCTCGAGATGCATCAGTAGATGCCGACTACTGAGAACATCATTGCCCAACAATTGGTAACAATTGGTATCAGCATAAGGAATCAGTACGACAGGTCAGATAACTAAGTACAGTGACTCAGTTGGGAAAGTCACACTGTACACAGCAAGGGGGAACATAGTCATCAGCATGACAACCATTCTCCTTATACATAACGGTAACCAGCTGATAAGTTCAGCTGAAGAGGTTCGGTAACCAGCTGATAAGTTCAGCTGAAGAGGTTCGGTAACCAGCTGATAAGTTCAGCTGAAGAGGTTTGCGTAATTTTGTGTACTTATTTTTTGAAGCATGCTCGCATTTATTGCATCAGTCGCTCACACTCAGTAGTTAATGTGCATTCATTTCCCGTCATTAATAGTTTAAGGAAAGGTCAGTAGGAAACCTCTCCATTCGCATAAACTGAGTAATTAATGCTGTCTGTCGCGCATTTAATGCATGTCTTCTCACTTACCTTTATTACGTCGATCTATGTTTTAGGCGGCTTTTGTAATCATTCCTTTTAAATCATTAAATCTTAGCCGTTCATAGTTTTTGGAAGATTAAAACTCAGTCGTTGGATTGAAACTTGCAATCAAGCCAACATATACAAATCTTTCATCTTCTATCTTTTTCCTCACTTTTCGCCATTATCAAATCCTAAGAGCTTTTATCGCAAATCAGTTTCCATCTCAAACCTCTTATAACTGCTTTGCCTGTGCATCTCTCAAGCTCTCATACTAGGTAATGTATTCAAATCTGCTGACAACTACTGACTTACTCTATTTTCAAGTGCTAACATGTGTTTTACAGATTTCTATGGCGATCGTACAGACTCCTGAACCCATAGTGGAGATTATGGCCATCCGAATTCAGTTCGAACCCACAATGGCTTTCCGCCAGGTGGACATTCCATATCTGGAGCCTATGTTCGATGCTCTGGAGAGGTCAGGGTTGGAGACCCTCGTGACCAAGCATCCGCGTGCCCATCTGCCAAGGCAAGTGGCAGAAGCGTATTTCAACTGGAACTCAGTGGCTGCCGGAGGATAAGAAGCGTCTTTCTCATACATGAGAGAAACAACTCCGAACCAGTGGAAGCCGACTCAACACACCTTCAACATCCGAGAGGCTCTAGTCCTCGCGTTTCAGCTTCCTGCTTTTGGAATCTCCCCTATCGGATATAAGGAGAGGGAGATCAACGCTTATGTGCAAAAGTTCTGTGGACGCAGTGATCTGACGTTCAAGACAGCTCTCCCGAGGAATCTTTTGCTACCTCAGTACAGAGGTTTAGCGTATGTGGTCTCGCACATACTGACAAGCTCAGCTGGATCGTATGATCAACTGTCCAAGCCAAGGATTCAGCTGATGATGGTTATTGACGACGGAGTAGAAGTGAACTGGGCTGACTATTACACGACTCAGATGAAAGCCCAGGCCCAAAAATTCACTACTCTACCCACTGGCGAGAGGAGGTTGGCCAGTACGGGTAAGCTTCTATTCGGGACTAAGATGTCAGTCCTAATAGAGAGTGTTGTACAGAGGAACTCAGCTTTTGAAGACTCAAAGCTGTACAACACTAAGCTGATAAAGTTTAAGACTAAAGTAGCGACGGAGAAGTCTATTGGCAAAGGGCCACCTGAGCAGAAGAGAGCTGCTCCTGCCCTGCCATCTCCCGCTGATGTGCCCAAGAGGAGGAGGCTTATCAAGCCACGACCAGTTGAGGTCACTGTGGCTCAGCCGTTAACTGTCGTAGAACAGGCTCCTCCTCCACCTCAAGATGAGCAAACCTTGGACTCCGACACAGGGATGGAAGGAGCCACCCTCAAGGATAAAGCTCAAGTCATCAGCTCCGATAACACTCAGTCGGACATTCGAGAGCCAACTGAAGAGACTGAATGGACAACAACTCATACCACTCGTCTACGTGCTATAGCTGAGATTCACGATCAGATTCCAGAGATAGCTAAGCATGAAGACTTGGTTGCCATTGCCATCAGGGCAAGAGTTCAGATGCTATTGAGATTTTTAAACTGGGATATTCTGATAGATTTTGCAAAAACTCAGTCAGCCATCGATCTATTGACAGAGGAGCAAGATTTACAGGCAGAGATCGGATTCGGGGAGCCAGCTGATTTGGCGTCCTTCGAGGATCTTTGAGATGCTATGCTCTATCTTCTTAGCCTGCGTACCACAGCTCCTACTGGTAATGCTCCGCCTCCATCTCCCCCTGCTGATGAGGGTGATGACCAAGAACAAGATCAGGAGATGGAAGGCAACCCCAAGGATGCAGAGTTGGGAGGCTCTGCTGAGGGACCAACTCCCCATGAGAAGAGCCAATCACCACCCCCCCGGTACATCGGGTGAGGCTCGTGGCGCTCCGAAGTACGGTCGGGAGCAGCTCCTCGTGTTTTCTCGATCAAAGGCTCGGAACAAGCTCTTACCGGGATTCAACCCATTGGTTCCGTGTCCTCCAAATCGTGAATAAGGCAATCGACGCCAAGGCGCTAAAAAACGAGACTTCTCGCCAAAGACGTCCATATCAAATGGGAGAAGCATACGAAGGCGCAGACTGGTAGTCTGAATAAGCTAGCCGCTGGCATCTCCACTCCTCAAGAGGCTCCTTCGCAGCCTGATTTTAAGGAGATGATCGAGCAAGCTTTGATAGCGCAGAAAGCAGATCTATCCGCACGCAGTCGATTCTTTGCTCCAAGCTCAAGACAAAACATTTACCGAGCAACCGACTCATGCTCTCACAACGTCCCAAGCTCAAATGGATGAGCGGAACAAGTTGGCTACAAGCAGCCCTTCGATCGCTATTAAGCAACAGTGCGGCCTTGAACGAGATTCGAAGGAAATGAAGGAATCCAATGATCTAGCCCTGCTCGAAACTCCGCCGAGAGTCGCTTGCTCATCTCAATCGATCTAAGGCGGATCAAGAGAAGGACTCGGGAGAAATACCGTGACTTGGTCAAGGACTTCGACTCTACGGTTATTCGGATCAAGGACTCAGTATACAAGCTTGAGAAAGAAGTCACGCCTATCCGTACCAACCTCGATAAGGCCGCCGATGCCAAAAAGGGGGAAGGTATAATAAAAGATGAACCGAAAAGGATACAACCGATGTACATGATTATCGGGGAAAGGGTTCGGGAGGAGAGACCCTCCACGCTGAAGAACCCGCACGTACTCGGGGGAAAGGGCTCGGGAGGAAGGACCCTCTACTACTCGAGATAAGAACTCTTCGAGGTCCTTCTCCTAGAATCTCCTCTTCGCCCAACCCCCATCTCCTCTTCTCGCCGCTCACATTGAAGAAGTAGCAAATTTTATTGAGCAGGAGACAGAAGAAGAAGAGCCTGAGCCTAAACAATTGCCACCGCAGAGGTCCGGGAAGGAGATTGCAACTGTATCTACTCCTCCTTCCTCCCCGGTCCATAAGTTCAAATCAAAAGCGGAGCAAGAGGCTTATGACCTCAAAATTGCCCAACAGCTGCAGGATAAGCTCGACCATGAGCGTCAGCTTGAAGAGGCAAAGCAGGCAAAGCAAAGAAGCCCAAGGGCAAAGCTGTTAGGGGCAAAGGCAAGAAAAAGGTCGGGTCGGTCGAAGAGCAGAAGAAGAAAGCCCAAGCAGAATTTGCTAAGGCTCTTCCGACTGAGATCCAAGCTACTGCTCAGAGTATTCCCACTTCTACTCTAACACCTGAGCAGATAGCGGAAGATCAAGCGACCTGGGAGGCGACGCTGCAAGGTCTGAGTCTCAGACGAGGAGACAGTAGAGCAGCCGCACTCCGCGAAAAGAAAAGGATAGCTGACATGGCGAAAATGCGTAGCTTATCTCTCAAGCCAGCAGCTGATCCGAGGAGGCAGATCCCAAGAGGATCCAAGTTCATCAGGAGCCCATATGTTAAGAATATTCCTATCCCGCATGTGGATAAATGGGTGCCGGCTGATATGAACGTCCATTGGGAAAGGCTGAAAGAGGATTTTATTAAAGGCTATTTTGTATGGCGCATTTATCCTCTCGACTGTCCAGCTGATCAGTTATTCGACGAGCTAATCTCGAGATTTGATATCTCATTCAGAGATCGGCTGAGACAGATTATGGAAGAACAGAATATTCCCTTCCGTGCCCCAGCTTTCCGACGTATTCCACCACCAAGAACTGCTAGTGGACTGCTGTGCACGAAGGACATTGAGAGAGAGATAGAGGAAGCTGCTTTCCATCCGGGTTTGCTTTGCCCGACAATCCTCTTGACAACGAAGAAATCCAGGAGATCAGGATCAGAGTTTACAAGTACTATTACCTGGATCCTCCTGTTGAGAAGTCTGCTGATTTCAAGAAAAGGACTCAACGCTTCAAGCGTCAGCAGTGATTTCTCCTTTTTGATTTCTGTTGTAATAGCTGTAGGAGCTTGTACTTCATTGATTATATATATCAGTTCCTATTGCTTGTTAGACAATTACTCATTGTCTTCCAGCTCTTTGCATCGTGTTTTTCACGACTGATCACTAAATGATCAGACACACACTCACAGTCAGTTTCTCTGATTTTGCCTATCTCCCACCTACTGAAGTATTGAAATTCCTTTATTTTTTTTTTCCTCAGAATGTTGTAAGGGGGAAATTGTTGTCAGTAGGATAGCATCTTTTATAGGCTTAAGAAGTTTAAGAGGTAGAGGTAGAGGTTTTGGCATCATCAATTAGGGGGAAATTGTTGGATATGAGTCAGTAGATGATACTCAGCTGTTGTTCGGGTAAAAGAAAATTGGGGGAAATCATAGTAGTACTATGGAATTGAAGATCCCAAAACCTAGCTGATATCAGTAGATTAGTGTGTCGTTAGGATTAGCTGATGTATAGGATAGACTTGATGTATTGATTATTATTTTTGTCTAAGTCCTGTACGGGGTAATTGTTGAACTGATCTTCTGTCGAAGATACTTTTCAGAACCCCACGTCATCAGTATAATCGCTTGTGTTCTTCAGTCAGCAGCTGATCTTTCACTCAGTCGAAGACAGCGCATCAGCTGACAAATCATCAGTAGAAGACTACTCCCAACTGATAGTCATCAGCGGAAGAATAGAAACAAGCACAGCACCTTCTTGCGGTCGCCACCGACCTACTCGGTAGATGCCGTGTCGGTCGACTCATCTCGAAGAAGACAGAGACTTTCCGAGCCATCGTATCCTACGGAAAGCGACCCGACCTATTCAAGTCTTTTCGAAAAGTTCGAAAGAAGACATACGAGGTTGTTGAACGGTCAACTCTGACATTTTCACCAACTACAAACCTTGACCAATGAGAAGCCGACAACGCTTACCTACTCTACACAGTAAAGCTGCTCTCATGTACAGTGCATTAACTGCCCTGCTGCAACAAGTTCGAATTATGGCCGTTTTCTTTGGAAGCTTGTGACACATGGCATCGTCGTCTCCAACGGACATATGCCATAGCTCACAACTATAAATAGAGAAGAATTTGAAGCTCCGAACAAGAGAGACGGAATTTCGAAAAGGGACAAGCTCAAGTTCATAAACGCTCTAGAACACTCAAAGATCATCCAGAGGAAAACTTGCATACTTAGAAGATTTCTCAGTTTTTCTCTCTAGAGTTCTTACATCCCTTTCTTCTCTAGACTAAGCTCATTGTCATATTTATAGCTTAGATTCGAAGGAGTTCACATTTAGTGAATTGTTCTTATTGTAAGAACTCCTTCTCAGTTGGAGAAAATTCCCTTCCCTTTCAGACTTAGGTTTGGATTGTAAAGTCGCTAAGGACTATAACTTAGAGGGAACTGTCTAGTGCACAGTATCCCTGCTGAGGCTTGCTCAGAATAATCAACAAGTTCTCCTGCCTTGTTCAGGACCGTGGACGTAGGATCTTGCGTATCCGAACCACGTTAAATCGCTTGTGTTCTTTTACTTTTTTATTGCATAACATTCAACTGACTTGAAAATCATAAGCTTGCATAAAACGTATTTTATAAAGCGCACAACCAAAGGATTTAAATTGCTAAAACGTGTTTTCAAAAGAGACGAATTCCGGGCCCCACACTTTCCGCACAACAGTCTCCGACTGATTCTCAAAGTACTGACAACAGTCAGTAGGAGAGAGTTCGATGGCCGACTCACTCGTCCCGCGATCGAAGGCTTATTTGGCACTGTTCATCAGTTGCAATCATCAGCTCAGCTGACCTTCACTGAGAAAAAGAAACTGAGCTCAGGTGTATTCACCCCCCCCCCCCCTCTACACCTGACTTATCCTCTCCGGACCAACACATAGTCATCCTGACTTGTCACCAGATTTTGTCTGTGCGAGTAAGCAAGCCTCAGGTTCTGCGGTTTTCCAGTTTGCAACATAGATGTTCTTCCTCCGCGATCCTTATAACACTGTTTTCCCTGTAGATTTATCAACAACATCACAGAAACCAGCGTCAAAGATAACTCGGTTAAGATTATCACAGAATTGACTGACAGAAAGGAGATTATGTTGAAGTCCTTCAACATATGTTACTCTTGGAACTGAGGCAGTCCCAATGTTCAGCGTTCCGTATCCCCTTGTGTAGCCTTTTGAATTGTCACCAAACTCACCTCGGGACCATCTTCTTGTACATAGTTGGTCGCAGGCTCTTCGATATGTCATGTGTCTTGAGCGACCGCTGTCCACTATCCATGGGTCCTTATGCACCTGCAAAACAGAAGCATCTTTAGGTACCCTTTGGTTCAGTTGGGTCCTTACTGGTTAGTGGGTGATTTCGGAACCCAAATCTATCTCGGGACCTTAAAAGTCTGAGACTTCTTCTTCTGAACCTTGTCAGCTTTCTTCTCCACAAGACTTGGAGATACCGACTTTCTCGCCGATGATTTTGGGTTCGAGCGCTTTCTTCTTCTCGAGTCTTTGCGCTTCTCCCGACCCCGGGCTCATAATAGTACGAGCCGTACTAAGCCGGGTGCTCATACAGTGGCTCCTTGTACTGTTCTGCCCATCTGACCTTCTTGGTTCCCCCTGAGTTTGATCTCGGTGTCCTGGGGCTGGAGCCTTTGGTCAGTTGTTTGTTGCTGCTCGACTGAGGTGCGATTACTTTCTGTTTATTCTTCACCTGAGGTGTGGTGTCAGCAGCTTGCACCTTTCCTTTGACGAACCTATCAGCCAGCGTTGCTGAGCTTTTGGAGGTAGACGCTTCGTGGGTATAGCCAAGGCCTTCTTTCACAGCAGTTGGCCGTTGTGCTCTGAGCATGCTTTCGAGCTTCTCCTTAGCTCCCGTGTATTGTTCGGTCATCGGTCCTCTCCGCACCTCATCACTTCTCCTGAGAGAATCATAGTCCTTCTGTACGTCTGAGAGTTTCTGACTGAGTTGGGCTATTTCAGTCTTTTTCTCCGAATTATCCTTGGTCAGGACTGAGATCTGAGTCTCTTAAAGCTGAGACTTAGTCATAAGAGATTCGATCTCTTCCTTGAGTCTCGCAACTAGATCCACCGACTCGGTAGAGACCCGACAATCGAAGAAAGTCTCGATTCTCGGCCTTTACCCGTTCAAGTTCCCGGATGGTTCTCGTCGAACTCTCGCTCGGCCGATTTTGTTCCTCTAGCAGTCGTCATATGCTTGTACTACGTCCGGAGGATCATCCGAGACCGAGCAAGTATCGTGTGTGTTGTGTGAAGAGGAGGTTATATTAAGTTTAGAATTTACCTCGGCCTCTTCTCCGGCCATCAGACAGTGTTCAGCTGATTCTTCAGGAACCGTCTTTCCGACTTCAACAGCTACGAATGCAGCTTCGTCCTCAGAAGAGTACATGAATGTATCCTCTTTAATTGAGTTTTCGGATATCTCTCCGGCTATATAGGTCTGTCTCCTCTGGGCAAATTTGTCTCTTCTGGCCTGCCGTTCTGCTTTTTGAGCAGCTGAGAGTTCGGGACAGTCGTCGATAGTGTCCCTCCTTCTTGCGGTTGTAGCATGTTGATGCTCTCGCTCGCTTTTTCCAACTGAGTCTTTTGATGGACTAGCAAGCAGGTTTCGTTTTCCCGCATTCGGTAGAAGGATTAGACTCTTCCCTTCTCTCGATAATCTTTCTTACCCGAGGGAGAATCTACGTGGTATTTCTTCGACTTTCGACTCTCTCCTTTTCTCTTTGGTATTTGAGAGCCATCGGTGCGAGTTGGTCGAGAGCGCATATTTCGCGAGGTCTTTGTATCTGCGGCAGCAGCCTACGCCTTGCCGGAAGAAATATTTTTGCCTCCGCTTTCTTTGAAAGTTGCCTTGAAGGCATGATCGAACCGTGTGTCATTTGGAGCACTGGAGCACTTTTGAGGTAGACTATACTCAAATTCCTCCGTCTTTAATTCGAAAATATAACATCGGGAGTTAGAGTATTAAGATCGGAGCGACGTAAATAAGTAGCAAAAGGAAGCCACTTCGTCGAGGTAGCGCTCTTATGATCTTTGTGTTCATCTCTTTGTTTGAGAACACTTTTCCCGGCCCGTTTATCACATTGACTTGATTCATAACCGACGCTCGGCTCGTCAATGGTTTCACCGGGCTCCATCGCAAAGGCTTCAACTTTTGAAGCTCTAATTCGAGCTTGTTTTCTTTGATCTCGAGGAGTTCCTTGGCTCGGTACATGCCTGTGGCGTCCCAAAGTTCTTTCGCCGTTTTGCGCCCCCGCACCCTCCCGAGGTGTGAGTCACCGAGCGTTGTCGGTATAGCATTTCGTGCGACTCGGTCGAGGTTATGCAGCTTTTTCTCTTCAGGCTTGAAGGCTGATTTGTCCTTGGGAATCTTCGGACCGATACGAGCACCTTCACCTTCCACTTCATGGCCGAACCGAACGCCGTCTATCATTGGAATGATGGGTCCGGTTTCAAGACGCGTCGTCATGCTGTCATGCGACGACGTAAGGTGTGCCTCCATTCTTACACGCCATATCGTGAAGTTCTCTATCGAGAACATCGGCACCATCCTGATACTTGACATGTCGGACATTATGTGTACGAGTATAAGGATGAAAGAAGAGATGCTTGTGCAGAGAAAACGTTTTCAGGATCTGTTCGAGAAGACCAGTAATACAGAACAGGTGATCAGTAGAACACCGTGTGCTCTGATACCAATTGTTGGTCCGGAGACAAATATTAGGTGTAGAGGGGGGGGGTGAATACACCTGAGTACCGTTTCTTTTTCTCGGTGAAGGTTAGCTGAAGCTGTTGGTTGCAACTGATGAACAGTGCCAAATAAACCTTCGATCACGGGACAGAGTGAGTCGCCATCGAGCTCTCCTACTGACTTTTGTCAGTACTTCGAAACTCAGTCGGAGACTTAAGTGTGCGGATAAGTGTGGGGCCCGGAGTTTGTCTCTTTTTGAAAACGTGTTTTCGCAGATTAAATTCTTTTGGCTGTGCGACTTTAGAAATATGTTTTATGCAAACTTATGATTTTCAAAGGTTTGTATGCACTAAAACAGTAAAGAACACAAGCAGTTTAACGTGGTTCGGATACGCAAGATCCTACGTCCACGGTCCTGAACAGAGCAGGATAACTTGTTGGTTAGTCTGAGCAAGTCTCAGAAGGAAACGCGTGCGCGGACGAGATCCTTTTAAGTTATAGTCCTTAGCGACTTTACAATTCAAACCAAAGTTCGAAAGGGAGCGAAACAGTTCTCCAACTAATGAAGGAGTTCTTACAATAAGAACAGTTCACTAAAAATGAACTCCTTCGAATCTAAGCTATAAATCTGACAATGAGCTTAGGTAGAGAAGAAAGGGATCTAAAGACTCTAGAGAGAAGAATCACAAAATATTCTAATAAATGCAGATTCTTCGCTGGATGTTCTGATGAGTTTGCTAGAGTGTTTGAGAGCTTGAACAATTTCCCTTTTTTAATTTCGTGCTTCTCTTCTTTTTTTTTTTTTTTTTTGGAGCTTCGAAATCTTCTCTATTTATAGTTGTGAGCTATGGCATATGTCCGTTGGAGACGACGATGCCACGTGTCACAAGCTTCCAAAGAAAACGGCCATTAATTCGAACTTGTTGCAGCAGGGCAGTTAATTGCTATACATGAGAGCAGCTTTATTGTTTGGAGCAGGTAAGACGTTGTCGGCATCTCATTGGTCGAGGTTTGTGGTTGGTGAGAATGTTAGAGTTGACCGTTCAAACAACCTCGTATGATCTTCTGCTGAACTTTCGAAAAGACTTAAGTAGCTGGGTCGCTTTATGTCGGATACAGTAGACTGCAAAGTCTCTGTCTTCTTCGACTGAGTCGGCTGACAAGGAATGTAACTTCTGAGTAAGTCAGCTGGCGACTGCGAAGGTACTGGGCTTGCATGAGTTTTTTTTCTTGGATGACTTATCACTGCTGGGTTGGCTTCTACTGAGGTCTACTCAGCTGATGACTGAAGAACGCAAGCGATTACACCGATGACGTGGGGTTCGAAAAGTATCTTCGGCGAAGATCGGTTCAACAATTACCCCGCACGAGACTTAGACAAAATATAAAAACGATTACAACAAGTCTAACCTATACATCAGCTAATCCTAACGACACACTAAACTACTGATATCAGCTCGGTTTTGGGATCTTCAACTCTATAGTACTACTATGATTTCTCCCAATTTTCTTTTAACCACGAACAGCTGAGTATCATCTACTGACTCATATCCAACATAAACCCTAGCAACCCATTAGCCCATCTTGTATTGGACCAAAAGTCCATCTTGTACTCTATAAATAAAGGTCTCCACCCTCATAATAATACACATCAATTTTCTCATTCTCTCTATTATTTTCTCATTCTATTTAGTTTATAACAAATATAATAAAAATAGAATTATAGAAATAATTGTTATTTAAAAGAAGATAGCAGTAGGTCAACATAATGTGAAGCACATGAGCCGCTAGAATTGAATCCATGTGTCACCTTTTAAAATCTATCCACATTAACCACAATTATCCGAAGGAAGAAAACAGAATATATTCGTCAACGTCTCAAAGCGACATGTTCTACTAATGTATTGTGATATTTAAAATGTGAAATACCATTATTTTGTCTTAATCCAAAATAATATTCAAAATTCCATATCTTAATGCGATGCCACGTCATAGTGATTGTGACGGCAATAAATAAACTCGGGCTATAATATTTATCCACATTTTCATTAATTTATTTATTTTACTCTGATTTTTGTTGTAATTTCAGCATGGCGACTTGAGTGTTGCATTACAAGGCGGAATCAGAATTCAGAATAACCACAGTTTAGAATAGAGGAAAAGTTTGTAATTCAAGACTAGACAGTAGACACGATCGAAAATCTTATAAAAAAAATGGAGAAAGAAATACAATGTAAACATGCAGTAACCCTTCTCTGCATGATCTCGGATCTGCCATTGCAGTGAGATACTCGTCTTGTACATATTGTAGAATGTACTCCCTCTCCTCACTATAATGGCTTATTTTCTTGAATTAGGGGTGGATCCAAATTTTTTGGTTAGGGGGCGATATTTATCTGGGTTCTTAGACCGAGAAATTTTTTTAAACACATTTTCACTACTACAAAAAAGTTCATAGTCATTGTCGTTGTAAATTTTCACTGTTGCGGAAGGTCCCGTTGACGTAGATAGGCGCTCATAGACAACGGTTTTTAACCATTGTCTATGAGCATTCTCAACTGTTACGGAAGGTCCCGTTATCGTAGATAGACGCTCATAGACAATAGTTATTAACCGTTGTCGTAACTACCTACAACAACGGTTTTTAACCATTGTCTATGTGCATTCTCAACTGTTGCGAAAGGTCATGTTGTCGTAGGTAGAAGCTAATCGACAACGATTAATAACTGTTGTCGTAACCACCTACAACAACGGTATTAAACCATTGTCTATGTGCGTTCCCAACTGTTGCGAAATGTCCTGTTGTCGTAGATAAGAGCTTATAGAAAACGCTTATTACACATTGTCATAGATATCATGGACAACGGTTTTGGATACATAGACAACGGTTAATAACACTTGTTGTAGACGCTTACGACAACACTTATTGAAATACACAACGTTTTCTAACTGTTGTTATACATACTAACAACAACAGTGTTAGATCTACAACAACAGTTTTAATGTATTATACTGTAGTTGATTACTGTTGTCATATAAACTTACGACAACACTTATTAAGTAAAGACAATATTTTTAAGCGTTGTAATAAATATTAACCACAATGGTTTTAATTCATAAACATTCTAACAATAAAATCTCATCCGTGTCATGAAAGAGTGCTACAAAAACCAAACTAGATATTAACGAACTATTGTTTTAGGAAGTAAGTACAAAATTCTGAACAAGGTTTCAATGTGTATGCACCAACAAAAAAAACATAAATAGAGGCTTCAATGATTGATTCAGAAGAATTACTTGTTGGTCTGTATACTTCCAATTGCTTTCTAAACCAATTCGGGTTACCACAGCTATATATGTCGAATCCTGTGAAGCATGACAACAGTTGAATATATCATCCATAGCAAACATACGATACAAATATTATACTAATTCTAAAAATCATAGATCCAAGAAAATGCACAGTTCTCTTAAGTATGGCTATGCTCGTAGAATTATAACTTGCTAAAAATCAACAGAACATACGAAATTGTCAATCCAATAAATAACGACATACACCATAAAGAAAATGCAAAAAATTTTCCAAAAAAAAAATAGCAAAAGGAAAGAAGCTTGTGTAAGTTATGTGCATCTCTTTATCCTCTACATAGTTAACAATAAGAAAAACAAAAAGCTTGTTCTAAAGCAATTGATCTCAATTACATGAAATTAACACTTGAAGGTACAAGTCAATCATAATTTTATAACGACAAGAAACAACATATAATATGCACAAACATACTAATAAATCATTTATTTATATCAATTACCTTCAACTAAGTTATATGTTCTATTACTCGTTCTGCCCACTCTTTTCGGACTAGATCAATGTCCTTCAATGAATATTTTTTCCTTTTGAACTTAAAAAAAACATTATTAATAAACAATTATATAACTACCACTTATTTCAGTAAGCTTAAATAAAAATATATTGATCGACAACTAACTACCAACAATTTAAGTGAATCAATTGTCTCATCGCAATCAGATTCAACTACTTCTCTCATATATGTCATCACATAAAAACCGCACTGGTAGCAATTTGGATGTCTGGGAACCTAAATTTAAAATAATAAAAATTGACTATTAGATTATCATGAATTCCTATTTATGCCAGATGACATACCTCAATTAGAGACCAAATCCGACGACTTTTTCCCTTTTCTTTTCATCTCGACATTAAACATCATAAAGACCCTTGACATAGATGACAAACAATATAAATATTACTGAAAATATAGTAATAAACAAAAACAAAATAAATAGAAAAATAAAAATTTCATTTCAACGACTTGCTTCCATTCATTATAACAATTTCTTATATATAGAGAATCCAAAAAACCAATCGCTTCCATTAATTGGGGCAGTCGCAAAGTCTTGTGTCCCGTCAAATATTTTTTTCTGTCTTCTATAAGGATGAGTATTATGAAGAAACCTTCTATGACCTGTGAACGACAACTTCTTGCTGTGCTTCAACCTTTTTGCATAAGTGTCTTCACCACAGACATGACATGCATGATATCATTTCACATTGCCCCCCGATAAATTTCCATATGCTGGAAAATCATTTATTGACCAAAGTAAGACGACTTTGAGTAAGAAGCTTTTATTCCGATAAGCATCGTATGCTGGCACGCCTACTGACCATAAATGTACTAAGTCTTCAATAAGAGGTGCTAAGTAGAATCAATATCATTCCCTGACTGCTTCGGACCAGAAATCAATAAGTTAAGTATAACAAATTTTCGTTTAAAACAAAGCCACAGTGGAAGATTATAAGTGACCAACAAAACTGGCCAACAACTATATGTAGAGGTCATGAGACTATGCGGATTGATGCCATCGGTTGATAAAGCTAATATGAGATTTCTCGATTCAGATGCAAAATTGGGCCACTTATGGTTAACTATCCTCCGTGAGGGTGAATCGGCTAGATGACGCAGAAAACCATATTTAATTCATTCATCAGAATGCCATGTTAAGTCCTTTGATGTGTTCTTATTTCTAAACATTTTTTGGAATCTCGAATAGGTGTGAAGTACCATAAGACTTTTTCAGGAATTTTATTTTTCAGACTAGACTTCCTGCCTTGTTTCCATCTTGATTCACCACAAGTTGGACAATTAGAATAGTCCTTGTACTCCTTTCTATACAATATACAGTCATTTGGGCATGCATGGATTTTCTCGTATTCCATACCCAAACAAACTAGACATTTCTTTAGAGAATATGTGGTAGGAGGCAATTCATTCAAGGGAGGCAACATATCTTCTAAGATAGTATGAAGGTCGGTGAAACTGCTATCACTCCAACTATGTTTGGCTTTCAAGTTATACAACTTCACAATGGCAGATAACTTGGTGAATTTTTCACATCCTGGATATAATGGTTTTTCTGCATCCTCAAGTAATTATATGAATTCACTTGAATTTTCAAATTCATCATATGCGACATGCGCCATATCAATTGAGTCTTTTGAAACAGGTTCTGGTACATGATCTGAATGATCCATTTAATAACCAGATAGAGATTTTTCGCCATGCCATAACCATGTAGTGTATGTTAAATCCATACCATTTCATAATAAATGCATCCTTACAAGGTTAACCTTTATGCTCTTTAGATTTCCACAAGCTAAGCACGGACATGACATAATCTCATCATTAGGTTTATTTTGCATAGCAAATTGCATGAAAGACTCTACTACACTCTTATATTCCTTTGATAACATATCCTTTGACATCCATGATTTGTCCACATGATCCTAAACCAACGAGATATTTGAGATGTGTATGGATCATTAAATATAAGACACAATCATGTACAATCCACGATGTATGTCATATTCGCCTTGTTATCAGTTTATGAACTGGCTACAAAGTTCAAGGTGTCCCAGAATGTGTTATATGTTAGTTAATTTGTTCTTACAATTAATGTAGAATAAATATATCATGTTATCAATTTGCTTTCTTAGATCAGATGAACTAAATTCATATTGATTTGACAATTACTAACGGCTCCCGATTAAAAAATATTAAGTTTCGGAGGATTAAAAATGTTTACTGCCTAAAAGATTGAAAAGTAAAAAATCTTTAAGAACACGTCATTATCATCTCTATACTTACTAAGAAAAAGCGAACGCATGAATAGTCATTATTGGTGCAATTCATGGAGACAAACCTGGCACGGTGTTAGTTGCGCATGGAGTGGTTTACTTCAGTTTCCAGTCTAGGGCCCCTATCAAATAACTAAAAAGTTGATTAAGGCACTAGTAGAACATAATGCTGCTACAAATATATGGATATATATCATCTAAACACAATCCCTGCAAAGTATACATTGAATTTTGCAACTATAAGACTCCGTCTCCCTCCTGTCTAACATAGTAGAACACTGAATTATCTTGAATTAATTAAAGGGTATTTAATATGTTGATATATCCTTTTTATTTTGCTAATACAAACAAAGGAGTAACTTCACAAATAGACCCTTTTTACATAGACGAGGAACTGAAGCATAAAAAAAACAAACTTAAAAGAAAATAAAGGTGAAATCAGCTCGATATTCAATTAGGTGTTCACTTGCTTTTACCAACATGCAGTTTTAGAGAGGGATATCACATCCACCAAAACAAGAGGTTGAGTGCTGGAAGAAAGGTATAATTTGCTTTAGACAAAAACTAGATTGTACAACATGGATATTCATGCTACAAAAGAAATTCACTACATTTCTCCACAAGTGACAAGCATCAAATAACATGAGATGTTTTATGTTTCTTAACCTTTCATTTAAGACAAAAACACACCAAAACAAAATGTATATATGTCATTACGTGTCATTACATGTGAGCATCTGGTACTTCATCGATATCAACTTACTTTAGAAGATAATTTAAGTACCTACGTGCTTGACAACTATCATTCATACTATTAGAACTATTAATATGCATCCTTTGAGTCTTTAATTTAAGCTACTTGAAGTATATCTAAAATTGATATAGCTTGATTTTCATTGACTATAAGAAATCATATTTATGCAGAAACATAATAGCTATAAATGAAATAATTTCCCACGTAGTGAAGTTCGACCTCACCTAGAAACTGGATGGCATCATCAAATGGCAGTGATATGTAAAAGAGTTTTTGTACAAGTTTTGACAAGCAGGGACAGTCTGCACCAAGAAAACTTATGTTGATAAGTACATTTCACTGGATAATCAATATCATACATTCACATATATAAAACACCATCAGAAGAATGATTAGCAAATACATAGAGTTGTAGAAAGATGGTGGATATGTTAGTATGATCCGTCCAACATATTGAAACTGATAGATGAATTGAGATTGTCAAATTCAAACTAGTATTAATACTAGAAGAGGTTCTCTTCCATTCAAATAACTGAAAAGCAGTGACAAACAAATTATAGTGTTGTCGGCACTACTTTTCAACAAATTTAAGAAAAAAAGTAAGAAAAAATATATAAATTCCATCAGTGTGCACAAATCTTTGTTTGGATACCAAATAGCAACCTTTCATGCAATAAAGAAAAAATAATGTATAAAATGAGCCCTCACTAGTTGTTGGTCCCGAGTCAAACGTTCAGGTGTAGAGGGGGGGTTGAATACACTTGAAAACTTTTTTCTCAAACTAGAACGCGAACAGTCCGATTAACGAAGATTGCCTACTGAATGAATTCAGTAGACCAGACAAGTTGTTCTAGATCGCATGGACAGAGTGACTGAAGATGCTGAGCTCTGCTAGCTGACTGATGTCAGAATTCAGACGAGTTCAACAATGTTCAGTAGCGTGCGGAAAGTGTAGGCCCAATTTATTTTGGTTTGAAAATGTTTGTTTATAAAAACTGTTTCAGTAGATTAGTGCAGTCAGTTATGCTTGTTACTGAAACTCAGTTGAATGATTTTGTAAATGGTTTTTCAGTATAAACAGTTAAATTAATGCAACAGTTATAAACACAACGACTTTTAAAGTGGTTCGGATACACAAGATCCTACGTCCACTGTCCTGAACAAGGCAGGAGACTATTTTATTATACTGAGTTAGTCTTAGTCGGTTTTTGCACTGGACAAACACAACCTTGTGATTATACTGAGCAAGTCGCAGTTTACAGGGTCAACAAAAATATGTTTGAATGTATCTCCAAAGATGAAGGAGTTCTTAACACTAAGAACAGTTCAATAAACGAACTCCTTCGGTCTAAGCTATAAATATTACAGTTGAGCTTAGGTTAGAGGGAAGGGAACAAGAAGGGATTCTAGAGCAAAGAACAATGAGGAATAATCTCTCTGGGTTCGTGGTCTTCACTTAGATGCTAGAGGCTTGAGTTCTATGTAAGCTTGTGTTCCCTTAGAGCAAGTTGAATGCTTTTCACGTTTAGATTGTGCTCTGAAGTTCGTCGCGTATAGCTTGTGTTCTTTTTGCTTGTTGCTCTCTTGTCTATATCGCGCATTCTTCAATTTGATCTTCCCTCTATTTATAGACGTGAGCTATGGATAGATCCGTTGGAGACGAACTATCCATGTGTTAATCTATGGGTAGCTAACGACTCTTTTTGAATTTCCGCAGAGTCCACTAACTTTACAGGAAAGTGGTTGACTTGCAGCTTTTGTCAGATACTTTTCCAGTTGATTGTTTGTCATTGGTCGAGGTATAGAAAGTAGTTGAGACATATTCAGACTTCAAGGTTTACTGAAGCTGACTTCTCTGATATACTACCTCGGACAACTCTACTGATTTATTCAAGTCCCTTGTTAGTCAAAGTAACTGACCGACTGTTGTTGAGTCTGACGGATAAGTTCAGTAGGCTACTCTAGCTGAGTTCAACTCTACTGAAGGTCAAGACTCGAGTTCGATAAGCCTGTTCCGCCGAGTCCGGGTTCTACCGACTCCCGAACACCTTTCGATATCTTGCTCCCGCCGAGTCCAAAGCCTACTCGAATCTTCACTTTATGGCACTGCGGCGGATAGTCTACTGAAGGACAACGGACATAATTACTGATCCGGAACCATGCTGAAGGCGAGTCTACTGAGTTCTGAAGAACTCAAAGACAAAGGCGTTATAAATACAAAGAAATGGTTCACCAATCAACATAGGGTTTTGGGATCAGCCAAATCACTAATCACTAAACAACTGATCTATTGTTGAATCATCTCCCAACACTTGTGTAAGAACTTTTATAGAAATAAGAGGCTTATATATGTCATCTCCTATCAATTTAGTAACATAAACTGTACGTAGTTAGAGAGGGCAGAGTTGCTAGATCTTTAATATAAGATCAATCTTCTTTAAAGGAAGTGAATATTATGGAGTAATTACATATCCAAAATAGTCTCCACAAATAGACATATAATGCCCTTAGAAACCAAAATACTTGCAAGTGCAACATGGTTTACTGAGTTTCCCCCAAACAGTTTCCAATTATTCAGATTCAATGTAGAAGCTAAATACAAATTCTTGTGTATACTATATTTGATTGTTCAAAACAATGAAGTTGGTAATACACGTTACAACTTGCCTTTTCCAGTTACACAATAAAAAGTTATAATCGGGATGAGCAACAATCAAAAGAAAAGTACAAGTCCAACACTGAATACATGCCAAGATACAAAATTCCTCCTCGATAACATACCTTAATCTTACTTTGTAATGATGAAGCACATTAAGTACTACTTGCCCAAGCCCGCAAACAGCGTTACAGCGTGAATAAGGCTTGAAGTTTTGCAGTGAAGCTGATTGCCCAGGCCGATTCTATAAAATTGCCTAAACTGACTCTCAGAAATTGCCCAAGCACGAAATTTTCCAAGCCGATTTTCAGAAATTCATGGTGATAACAAATGTTGTCGCCGGTGATGAGATTATGGACGATGGGCGAGGGAGTTGTTGGGTTGAAGTTCTAGCGCTGTTTTGAGGGGGAGTGACCGTAGGAGAAGAAAAAAACCCTAATTAAGTATAATAATTAAGTAGATTAGTTTATCAATAAATTAAGTAGAGATTAATTAATAAGGATAATAATTAAGGATAAATTAAGGGAGTTACCTAAGGAAAAAAAACTAATAGTATAATAATTAAGTAGATTATTTTATTAATAAATTAAGTAGAGATTAATTAATAAGTATAATAATTAAAGATAAATTAATAGTTACTAGATTGGTTAAAAGATTTATATAATATTAATTCACATGTTTTTCAAATCTATAACTTCACGAATAAGTAGTTTATTAATTAGTTAAATTAATTCGGGATTAAGTAATTAAAGAAAAAAATAATATGCAAAACGACAACGGAGAACCGACAACAGTAGTCGAAACAAGGGTTGTAAACGAGCCGAGCTTTATTCGAATAGCTCGGGCTCGAGCTCGATAAAGCTCGGCCCGAATTCGAAAGTTTCGAGCTCGAGCCTCACTTAATACTCGACAACTTATTCAAGCCGAATTCGAGCCCAAGTCTATTCGGCTCGAAAGCTTGCGAGCTCAGCTCAATTAAATTATAATATTATTTAATTTAAATATTATATTAGATAATAAAAATATTAATTTATTTATTTATAAATATATATAAATAAATAATATTTAAAAAAATACCTCGATTATAGCCCAAGTCGAAACTTTTGTCAAACTATTCGCCCAAGTCGAAATTATTGTCAAAATATTCAAAAATTGAATACAACAACATAGAAACAACAACGGTAGACGAATTTGTTGTAAAAATAATTGAATATTAAATATAACAACGGAGAAACGACAACCGTTAACAAAACCGTTGGAAATCAATTACAACAACGGAGAAATGACAACGGTAAAAAAAATTGTTGTCCAAATAGTTAGAAATCAATTACAGCAACGGAGAAACGACAACGGTTATTGAAACCGTTGTCTATGAGGGCATTTTTAACTAAGACAACAAGTAAACAACAACGGTTACATGAATCGTTGTTTATGAGCACTATTTTGGACTTTCGACAACAGGTAAACAACAACGGCACAGTAAAACCGTTGTCTGTGAGCGCACTTTTGGACTTACAACAACGCTTTTACATACAACAAGGGTTGTTCATGATACAACAACGATTTTTAAGCAAAACCGTTTGTCTATTTAGCGTTGTAAAAGGCCAAATTTATTGTAGTGTTTTCTATTTAAATCTAATTATACTTACTCTTTATGGCTTGTTTAAGGATTATATTCTTCTTCCATGAATAACTGTCAAATTCTTTATATTTATTCGAAAAAAATAGTACATAATCCTATTTTGACATCACTCTAAATTAAGTTGGAGGAAATTATTAAGAATAACAATATTTAGCTAAGGAATTAATAATTATTTAAATGATAGATGATTTATATTTCAAATATTGTTAATTTTAGATCAATCAAGTATATGAAAAAAGAAAAAAAAAACAAACAAGTTAATATACATCTCCCCTAAAATATGTAACACTTAATACACATTTTTAATATTTTTCAAAGTCAGGATAACAAATTTAAAAATTTCGGGAAAAGGGGGGAGGGAGATTTGAAAATTTAAGTGGAACAAGTATAAAAATTACTCTAAGTAAAAGATAACTTATAGAATTGCACAAAAATTAGGGGAGGGGGGGGGGAGGGGGGGTCGCACCCACCTGCCCCCTGGATATGCCATTGTCCCAAATGGAACATTCCACTATAAGTGACTCATTCTAAAAGAGGCAAAAATTGTAAATGACAAAATTTAACTACCAAAAAATTAAATAATATACACTACATAATACAATTCTCTTAATTCTTGTGTCAAAAAGTTTTGAGCCACTTATAATGAAACAAGGTACTATTAAGCAAAATTTCAAAAAAGTAAATCTAATAATACATTTGAAAGTTAGTCATTTACACATGATTAAAAATTACCTAATGCTAGCTTGAGCCTTGAGGTAACATTTACAGTTTTTAAATACTACAAAGGGGATCTTGCATAAATAGGCAACTAAATATATCAAATTGCAAAAATATGCAGTTTTACTTTTAATTGCCTCAGATAGGCATTCTTCCTTTTTTAACCTTGGATTGAATGTTATTTGTTTAATTTAGCTGGCCACAATGGACAGCTTTTTCTACAAATCTTTACAAAAATTAACTTATTTATATATGAGAAATATATTTTCTATCGTATGCTAATTCGAACATGGATTAATGATGAATTTTTCGAGAACTAAAGTGCAATATAATTGCTAAGATGCATTATTCAGTATAGACCTGTGTTCTTAAAATCGGCCCGATTATTGACCCGGAAAAATATTTTTTACCGGCCCGATGTGACGTCATAAATATATAATTATTAAATAATATAAATACATAGGTATTTTAATAATACTAATAAATATTAAAAATGACTTACAAATATATAAAATAAATATAAGCATATTTACGACTCCCAACCGATGTGGGATGAGTGTAAGTAGTTAGATGGAAAAAAAAGTTGATGAAAAAGAAGAAGAAACCATCCCACATCGAATAGAGAAGAAAACCAAACAGAAAATTAACCTATAAATCCCTCCCTCCTTGTTTTAACAACCTGTCAACAGTTGGTAATAATAATTAGTCTACCAACATTAACATAAATGCAGTTTAAATTTATTAAGCATTTCTCATTTATGAAAATAGGGTTTTGCTTTCGGTTATCATACTAATTGAAACCGAACATGGATCGGTTATCGGCCAATAGAAAAACCGATCGGTTTTGAATTTCTGAAATCGAACCGATTTGCAACCCTATTTTTTTCAATTTTGTTTTTTTTACATTCAAACCGAGTTACCGGCTCACATGTAGTGTAGTTGGTATTCCCACTTCTGCGCAAGTGATTGATCTTGTGTAAGGTCTTGTGTTCGATTCCCGTTAGGGACGATTTCTAATAAAAATTTCCTTAAAAAAAAAAAAAAAAATCAAACCGAGTTGACCCGGTTCCCGGGTACCGGTTCAACCGGTCGAACCGGTCGGGTCGCACCGGGTCGATAGCCAAAACGAGCCAGTACGTAACCCGGCCCGGATTTTTGACCGGGTCCGGGTCAAACCGGTTGAACCGGCCGGGCCGGGCCGAGTTTCAAAACATAGGTATAGACTTGAACTTTAGTGTCCATGTTTCTTCTTATAATTCGATAGATTTATTTTAGTGTTGGTAGATAATATTAATTTGTTCAAGCCCAAATCCGAAGGATCACTTGGTGGCCCACCAATCACGCGGTGCCACGCATGCATTGGTGGACCATATTACCATTTAAAAAATATTTGAGTTATAAAAAGGTGGCCCACCAATACACGCATGGCGCCGCGTGATTGGTGGGCCACCAAGTGGTCCACCGAATTTGGGTCAGATGATCTTTTGCCTTCTTTATATATTGATAAGTGGTATGTATAATTTAAACATAATTTTTTATTACATACATACATATTTTATTCAAATTAGATATAAGGTTTGAGAATCAAATATGGGTATATGTAGAGAGAGATGGGACTAGTTAATTAAAAATATATCTTTTTTTATTTATTTATCAGAATATGGGTTTAATCTAGCTGCCAAAGTAAGGTTATAGAGTTAAAAGTAAAGAATGTCTACTGGCTGCAATTATAAACAGAACTGCCTATTGTTGCAGTTAGTTAACTGTCTATTTCTTCAATTCCCCCCACTACAAAATACTTTATCCGTCTCATTTAATATGACACGTTTTTCTTTTCGAAATGTCCCACTAAATGATACGTTTCCTTAAAAGAAAATAATTTTAAAAAATATTACTAAATTATATCTTACTTTTTTATTTCTCTCCCCTATTTATTTATTTATTTTATTTTATCATTTATCTCTCATACTTTATCATTTCCTCTCTCACGAACTCATTTATTTTCTATTTTTTATTTTATCATTTATCTCTCTCATATTTTATTATCCACTTTCTTAATTCTCATACCGATACCGAAGTACGAAAGGGTACCATATTACATTATTTCACACCATAAATGTAGGATCCTGAGTAGATTCTTTCATCGTATATTACACTTTCATGATGTGACATTCACATTGATGTGATATATCAATCACATACTGATTTTAATTTAAGATATAAGAAAAATCGTTAGGATTTCTTCAAATTTATTATTAATATTAACACTTAATATGCACATTATCAATTATTGATTGATTTCGAATTTTTTTTATTGATTGATAGATCCATTAGTATCGTATGTAAAACAATTTGTTTCCACTTCTTACATTCATAGCTTGGGCTACTTGTCTATGCCCACTCCATTCCTTAATAAAACTCTTAAAGAGTGAAATTGAGGCCATACACCTTCCAGCCCAAAAGTTTGTCTATTTATTAGTAGTATTTACCACCTTATATATACGAGATTAATACAGATACACGATCGCCAGAACTCTCTTACAAAATGCTTCTTAACTAATGTTAAATTTTAATTTAATTGAAATAAGCAGATTTCAAGAACTATTCATTCAATTTATGACTTGCAGAAATGAAATCAAATCCATAAAAAAATTCTTTGGGGCTAATAATTACGTGATGCATGAAACAATGTTTTCCGTTGCAAAATAATATTTTATTCTATGTCTATATATTAGTACAAGTAGTAATATATCAATATACCCATCTACACTATATCAAATACAAAATTACCCAATTTTATAAAAACTATCCACTATATACCCAAATTTACTAAAATACCCCCACTTTTTCACTTCTCTCACCTAAAAGTGTCAGGCCATGATCGGACCATGATCGGACCGTGATCGGACCATGTCGATGTGTCCGACCGATCGGACATGACCGATCATGGCCTGATAGTGATCGGCCCACTTTAGATTGTGATAGGGCCAGACCGATCATACCCCACTATCCAAGTAGTGATCGGGCCTCTGGTCGGACGTGTCCGACCGGTCGGACCGGTCCGACCCTGATCGGGCCCTCTGTTCACCGTGATCGGACCATCCCATAGTAGTGGTATTTTCGTCTTCTTGGGTATATAGTGTAGTTAAATATAAGAATTGAGTATAAATGTGTTTGTCTTTTCCCAGATGGACATTTCGCCGCCGGACTCTTAGTACAAATTTAGAATGATGAATGAAAGAGTTCTTACATATAGGGGTGTAAGTGGTTCCGCTCCGAACCGCGAAACAGATCAAACCGAACCGAACCAAACCGAAAAATGTGGTTCGGTTCGGCTTCGCGATTTGGTTCGGTTTATTTTTTTAGGAACCGTTTACATTCGGTTCGGTTCGCGGTTTCAAGAATTTTTGAACGGTTCGAACCGAACCGAACCAATATCATATTTTTTAATTTTTTAATTTAATATTTATCTTTCTTATATGAGAATGTTATTGAATTTAGATATTAGATTTAAGTTAAGATCAATTCTAATCTATACAAAGGAAGAGAAAGGAGTAACAACTCTATACTTATGAGTTCGGAACGAGTGACATCCTATAAACTATTATTCTTGTATTAATTATTTAGGATTTAAAAAAAATAAAAATAAAAAGGTGAACCGGTGAACCGAACCAAACCATTTATAAGCGGTTCGGTTCGGTTCCGATATTTAAAAACACATCGAACCGAATCGAACCGAACTATTTCTATGTGCTTGGTACATAAAAAATCGAACTGAACCGAACCGTTACACCCCTACTTACATAGATGCTGACATGGCAGAGATATGTAATAGCAAGCATTAGAGAATCCTACAACAATCCGAATCTTCTGGCCCATTTGTGGTGGGCCATCGGTGGCCACATCACGCGCGGTGACGCATGTCATTGGTGGTAAGTATTTACAGATAAATAAATAATATTTTACTAAAATATTATTTATTTACTGGTAACATGGCCCACCAATGCATGCGTGGCACCGCGTGATTGGTGGGCCACTGAGTGGTCTACTACAAATGGGTCAGATGATCTTTTGCCATTCTACAACTATGATGATAATTATATAATAATCTTATTATTATTATTATTATTATTATTATTATTATTATTATTATTATTATTACTCCCTCCGTCCCATAGAAAGTGTCTCCCTTTTTTTTTCGGGGTGTCCTATAGAAAGTGTCTTCTTTCCTAAAAAGGAAGTGAGTCCTACACCTTTACCAACTCAAATCAATTCAAAACAATTAATTAATTGCATGGGTCCTACCTCTCTACCTCACAAACCAATTCCAAATATTTTATTAATTATATGGATCACACATCTTTATCAATTAAAATCAATTCTCCTAAAACTCCGTGCCCCATAAAAAGAAGACATTTTCTATTGGGACGGAGGTAGTATTATTATTACGCTATGCTAATACTAATAATTAACGCCAGAAGGAGACAAAACTGCACGTGCGCCTCTCCGCAATCGCCGAGATTTTTGAGTCAAAAGATGCCGGCACGTGCCTCCCAGTCAAAGGTCAAAAGGCAGTGATTGCTTTGCACGAGTCTAAAAATCTTTTATTCTTAATATAATTTTTAATGTGTAATTAGACCCCTAAGTCTAGGATAAGAATGATGAGGAGGATTCGTCTTTGATTAAAAATACGCCCATGCATTCACATTTTATTTTATGTATTCATGTATTTTATTTTATATTTGGCAAGTTGATAATATTGACTATGATAATCGTGTTTTGCATGTTCCTCTCTCTTTTATTTCCTAACAAGTATGATTATTTCGGAAATCGATATTTCGACACAATATTCCATGCGTTGTGTTTTCCTACAATTTAATATATATTTCTATTATTCGCTGCAATATGATTCTACAATAGTTATTATTGAACTATGTTTCGTATTCATATCGTGACACATGCCTAAATGTCCCGTGTCAATGCAATCTAGTTTCTTTCTATATACATATATAAACCTACAAATTAACTAATAAAATTAATATGTTGGTTATCAACCCTAATCACTAACTATATTATTCTCTTACATCTTATAATATTCTCACCAGTGTACTATATTCTCTTCATTAAGTTGGTTTCATCTCGATCATTTTCATGTATGATATGTTTTTTGTATATATGTTTATTCAACTTAAATACATTAATTCTAAAAATAAATGGAACGCGACTTATCAATTACTCCTACTTTTTTAAAGAAGCAACGTCGTAAAATTAATAAATTGTATATGTAATCTTCTAATAAATTTAAAAGCGCATTAAGTCAAACTATATATCGGGTTTGAAAATGCAAATTAAACTTTTTACTCCCCAATATATGAGGTTTCGAATAATTTGGTCCCTTCTTTATATTTGTTAATGAAAGAATAGAAGGGAAGAATTGATTACCTTCCTCCATGTATGTTCAGGGGCGGATACAAAGGGGGGCGGGTGGGTGCGACCGCCCCCATAACTTTCGTGTATTATTACAATTAGTTATCTATTTTTTACAATTTACATATATATTCTATTCTGATTTTCGAATTTGCCCCCCGAAATTTTCGAATTTGTCATTCTACTTTTAAGTTAAAATTAAAAATTAGTGTGAATATGACAACTAGATATGAAAAATATTAAAAATTATATATTAAGTACACCAACTTTAGTGGAGGTTTAAAACTTGAAGTTCGGATATATATATTTTGATAAGGTTGCACATGTAATTTAACATATAATATAACTTTATGCAATTGATACATTATGTTTATGTTCTTTTTTTTCAATAATTATTGCTCAATTGAATAAATTATTGAATCTCATCTATCACAGTAGACCTATCAAAATAGGGTGTTAAATTTTAAGCGATTGTTAGATGAATAACATAATATCCCTAAATATCGTTAAGTAGTAATTATAGTTAGATATAAATAGAAACAAACGCCCCTAAAAAAAATTCTCGGGGGCTCCGCCCCAACCCCGTACAACACCTCTCATGCCCTTATAAATTCTCGCCCCCCTTAACTCGAAATCCTGGATCCGCCCCTGTGTATGTTGTTGCAGCTTTGATTGTTGATCCTGTTTCATATCTTCTAATATGTGTCCTAGTCCTTTTTCTTCCTCAGTGTGGTCAGAGAATTGAATAAAAATAATTATTGTCTCTTTCTCTCAATCGCGCGTATGTGTTTGAGTATATGAATGTGTGTGTTTTGTTTATGAACAGAATACTAATATATATAGGTTTCAAAAGCCAATATTATATTAATATTTGTAGTCATTTAATTTAATTATATTCCTAATGGGCTTCTACATTAGTTAACCCATAATATAATAAATTAATCTGTTAGGCTACATCTATTTATCAATTAATTGATCCAACCAATTAATTCATAATAAATAACATTATTAAATAATACAAAATATATTAATCTATTAATAATAATTTTCGAGAGACAATAAATAACTAGGCAACTAATTGAGCCAGATAAGTGATCTAATACAAGAAATAAAGTCGAGTCTCAAATTAATTAATTATCTATGCTCAGCACAGAGCAAAATTAATTAATGAACACAAATTATTTCCACTAGAGAATCCGTGTTGACTTATCTCTTTATCCCAACTTAAGCATGAGCTTGTATTTTAGACTTAATCGATCATCGTATTTAAGATAGAAATATTCATTAATTAATTAAGCCCACTGACAGGTTAAATTAATTATCATCTTATTATATTCCTGAGTAGTACCACTCGACCTTATTAACACACCTGGACTTAATCAACCGGCCGGGTTTAGTGTGCTAATCTTTACGAGTTCCTCAGGTGATATTATCAACCCATTTTACTAGGATACGGTTGCAAGATACAAACAACCAGCCTGAGCCACAAATGACTACTAGCATCTAAGATACGTAGATCCGGTCGCGATGATGTTCACCATAGTAGGTCAAAGTGATAGATAGTCAAATGCACTCAGCTGAAGTCTTACTAAACTTAAGACCAGTTAAGTCACCGAGATTTTGGTTCTCCACTAAGGTCAGTCAGGAGAACACATCTCACTGTGATCCATCAATACACCACCTTAAGTGTACCAGTATAGACAAACAACCATTACAAGCCACTTCTTATCTAAACTACAGCTTAAAAATGATAACTTATGTTTAAGTTGTCCCAGCTGTGATAATTGTTTATATCTTGTTAGTTCAACCAATTGTGTAGTCTTCTATGATACCCGACACTTCACAAATCTAACTTTTATACAAGATAAAGGATTACACGTGCAAGTATATATATTTATCAGATATGAGAATAAAATAGTGGTAAAGACAAAACACATTGTATACAAACATAAAATTTGCTTTCAATATACAAAATCCCAATAATTCTCTCACTTATACTACAGTAAACTTTTAGTATACAATGTGTTAGTTCTGGTACTAACTAGTACAAACAAACACGCTCAATTATCTGTCCTATCTATCACTGCATCTTCTCCCACTTATACAAAAGTTTCTTTAGTCTTAAGTGGGGGGGGGGATCTCTACCACTCCTAAGCAACGGACATGCTTCTCGCAAGCCAAGATTGGTAAGCTCTTCGTGAAAAGATCAACTAGGTTGTCTTCAGTTCCGATCTTCTCAATGACCACGTCTCCTCGATTTACGAATTCTCGTATAATGTGGTACTCTCTATCTATGTGTTTAGGCGCCTTATGGGATCTGGGTTCCTTAGAATTTGCCACTGCACCCGCATTATCACAATAAATCGTGATAGTCTTAGGCAAATTCAGAGCAATATCAAGATCCAGGAGGAAATTCTTGAGCCAAACTGTCTCTTTCAAAGCTTCTGAAGCAGCCACATACTCTGCTTCCATGGTTGAGTCCGCAATACATTTCTGCTTTGCACTCCTCCATGAAATGACTCCACCTCCCAAGGTAAACACATAACCCGAGGTAGATTTCTTCTCGTCTCTGTCAGCCTAGAAATTCGAGTCTGTATAGCCCAAAGGCACTAGACTGTCTAACAGGTAAACAATTCTATAATCTCTAGCCCGTTTAAGGTGCTTGAGAATATTTTTGACCGCAGTCCAGTGCGCTTGTCCAGGGTTAGATTGATATCTTGAGACCATGCCTACAACATGCCTACAACATATGAGATATCTGGTCTCATACAAAGCATTGCATACATGAGGCTACCGATAGCGGAAGCATATGATACTAGCCTCATACTTTCTATCTCTTTAGGTGTTTTAGGACACTGAATTTTTGGATAGAAAAATATCCTGCCTGAAAGGTACTAAACCTCTCTTGGTATTTTACATGCTAAAAGGAATCACAATGTCAATGTAGGACGCTTGTGACAAGCTTAACATCCTTTTCTAGCGATCTCGGATAACCTTGATCCCAAGGATGTAAACAGCTTCACCTAAGTCCTTCAATTGAAACTGCTCGGATAACCACGTCTTTACGTCTGATAATACTTCAACATTGTTGCCAATGAGAAGGATATCATCTACGTAAAGTGCAAGAAACACCACTGATCCGTTAATACAGATACGGTACAAACACACCTCGTTATGACATGATACAAAACCATAAGATTTGATTTTTGGTAAATTAAAATTTTTTATGTAAAAAAAATGGTCAAAGTGATCCTCAATGTTTCAGTATTTGGATGTTTTGGTTCTCAATAAAATTATATTGAAAATGTCATTTAAAAAAACGTTGACTAACAAAAAATTTAGTGGAAGGACCAATTTATCCTAAAACTACAGTTTGAGAACCAATTAACTAAAAAAAACTAAAGAAGAGATCAAATTGATTAAACACTCATAGTTTGTCTTATGAAAATGCCACATATTTAGAAGTATATTAATTTCGTGCGATGTCGGATCAGTCTGAACTAGATTATATTCACAAATGTTTGTGTGATATTATTATTCTTTAAATTTAATTCTCGATCAAATGGAGAAAATAAGTACTCCCTCCGTCTTAGCCGACTTGTTTTGTTTGGTTTGGACATGGATATTTTGGTGAGTGGGTGGTTGTGTGTAGAAAAGTAGGTGATTGTGTGTAGAAAGTGAAAATTTGTGTAGTAATTATTTTCATTTTTAAAAAACAAGACAAGTCAGTGGAACGGTCCAAAAATGAATACAAGACAAGTCGGACGGGACGGAGGGATAATAAAAATTTGATTATACTCAGGTTTCTCATATCAAAGTTGGAACGAGATTTTAATAGTGTCTTTTCCCCCATTTTTTAACTCAAAACTTATCGCTCAATCTGAACCATCTACTTTACATGAGGCAACGAATCTTATTTGTGCATAAGCAGTGATTTTGTTACACGTGTCGAACTCACAGAAAAAAGCTTCTCTTAATTTAATATTAACTATTTTTTCATGTTATATAAATCCAAACATGCATGAAGCTGCAAAGTTTATCCTAATGTGAAATATTCTTTAAAAATAAAAAAAAAACTAACACTTCTTGTTTACATTTTATATATACATTGCTTTTCCTAGTAACAAAATGTGATTGCCGACGCTTACAATGTGTTAGTTAAGTTGAACAATGTACAGGAAATGCTATAATTTAAATATAACTATGTAAGAAATTTCTAGGCCAATATTTAACATTAGTAATGACAAATCTCTGGACTTCATCAACTTCATCACAATATCGTTCTGCATGAAGAATACGAAATCTTCAACCTACAATTTACATTAGTTCTGGAAATAATCTAATTTTCGAAACGTATTATACTTCATAACCAAGTAACATGGTAATACTATATTTTATTGTTCGGTTGAGTTTACAGAGTCAAAATCGAACTTTTGTAATTTAATGGATTAAAATCTTATATATATAAAAATCGAATGATTTCAATTCAAAATTAATTTCAATTCAATTGAATTCAATTGAAATTTCATTAAATTGAGGGATAAATATATAAGATATATAAGATTATGTCCATCAATTTATGCTCATTTTAGAATGTTTCTCAAATTATGCTCATTAATTGTTAATATTAATATTTTGAAAATATCCCCCAATTTACGCTCAATCATGCTAAATCTAATATTTATAAAATATAATTAAAGAAATTCAAAGCACAACTTTATATGATAAATCAATTTCAGATCTATTAATTTTTAAAAGTTTTATGTTGAATAACTGCTCCTCAATTTACGCACAATGATGTTAAAAAAGGTTAATTATATATTAAAATTATATGTTAAATAATTTTAATGAACAAATTAGACTAGATTATATTGCCCAATCATGCTAAATATAACATTTTATAAAATATAATTAAAGAAATTCAAATCACAGCTTCATAAGATTAATCAATTTCAAATCTACAATTTGTTTACAAGGATTTTTTAAATGTTTTATGTTGAATAACTGATCCTCAATGTACGTATAATGATGTTAAAAAAGGTTAATTATATATTAAAATTATATGTTAATAATTTTAAGGAACAAATTAGATTATATTATATCTTATATATTTACCCTCATATATATAATAAGTCATAATCTAAAATCTTTTACGCCATTTCAAAACTCTTACATATTTGAAAGAAAAAAAAACTTGGAAGTACAAAATGCCTAATATTTGGTCCATCATTGAGGAGTTGGATGAATTCAATGAGTCATTTGCGATGAAACTTCGATTGATCCGTGCATACGAGATTCCTTCATCCAACAAAAAAGATGTATCAAGTATAGGGTGTGTTTTCCACGATGCAAAAGTATGTCTCATTCAGTAGTTATATTAGTTTAATATTTCAAGTAACCCATATTTCAAGTAATAATATGAAAGTTAAAATATTGGTTACTACTAATAATGATATTGTTGCTCACACATATAATATTTACTTTTTTTTTATCTTGTCCCATTTTCTTTTTGGATTGTCCCATAAATCTTGTCCCATTTTCTTAAAAAATCAAAATCGCTACATCATTGTATAAATTGTTCTTAGACAATTCTTTGAAATAATTTAAAAAAACTATCAAGTATTTAATAAGGCAATTTTTCAGATGGTCTATAAAGTAAGATGATTGACAATCTTTTTATCAGAGCAACAAGATATTTTAAAATATATTGTAATATGTAATCATGTATATATATTCTACTTAATTTTTGAATAATCATATTAGCATGATTCTCAAAGTTAATACAAACCATCAAATTAAATTATTTTTACATATTAATTTAGTATTCAAAACTATAATATACATGATAATATATATATATTATTCAAGAAATTTTACTTTATAACGAATTTATAATTTTTTTTTCGTGTGTAGCACGAGTGCTGTTCTAGTTTACAGTTAAAATAAGGGACAAAAGTCGAACAATAGTCAATCTGACGGACTAAAAATAATTTATTTTTGAATTAAGTTTATTTTTTAGAAAAACATTAGGAGCGCGTTCTCGATGTTATTACATGCTTAATGATATATAAAATCGAACAAAGTTGGTTACATTGGCCAAAATCAATTTATTTACAACTTGATAGATTAAATTAAGAGGCATTTTTATTTTTTAGCCAAATAGGTTAAGTTAAAAACAAATATAGTCTATCACTATATAAAAATACAAATATAGCCATAATGTACACTCTTTGGTAGACATAATGATTATACGAAAAAGTTGTCAGGGGCCGATGGAGGGCCGATAGAGATCGGCCCTCAACATGTTTAAAAAAAAACATAAAATTAACGAAGGGTCATCGGCTCTCAACATGTAAAAAAAATTGATGAGGGCCGATGCATCGGTCATGAGATTGATGCCTCCATCAGCCTTCCATAGGCCTATTCAATAATTAAAAAAAAATATGTTGAGGGCCGATGACCCTGACAATTTTTTTGCCCAATCATTATATTTGCCAGAAAATATACTTTTGACTATATTTGTGTTTTTAGATAGTAATAAATTATATTTATGTTTAACTTAACTTATTTAACTAAGTTTGTATATTAAAACTTAAATTAACCACAATTAAACTTAGTACACTAAAATAGATCCTGAAAACATTGGGAAGCCGAAGCACTAGTTGTCACTCCTCACATTTATTCTACTCCCTAATCACCGGTTCACTGTCTTCGCGGGCTGGTCCTGATATTACAATTTTCTGAGGAGAAACTTTTTAGATCATATAAAAAACTGAAAAGTATTCATTTTAAAAACAAATATATTATTAATAATAAATTGTAAGAACCTGCAAACTTCTATCTTCTATCAATAGACCGCCACTCCGTATCTTTCGCAGACACATTTCCACCACAGCACCCAGGCTCCTAACTAGCAAACAATAAGAAATGAATTAATACAAAATTAACAATTTTACTGTTTTCCTACCATAAATAATTAAAATTTAAAAGAAACCTCTGGTCTTACGCTGAATGGCATTGGCAGATTGAACCACCTTTCCCTCCCTATTATATGACCCCATCTGCCCCTCTTCTCTCTTTCTCACTCTTCAATTAATTTACTTATTCTACCTTGGTAGCTCCTATCTAGGTGTTCTTTTTTATAATAAACGTTTTTAGTTTAATATAAACAGGAAGTCTGCGGCAAGTTTTACTTAATTGCATGTGAGTAGGGGTGTAAGTGGTTCCGCTTCGAATTAGGAAATCGATCAAATCGAATCGAATCAAATCGAAAAATGTAATTCGGTTCGGCTTCACAGTTTGGTTCGGTTTATTTTTTTAGGAACCGTTTACATTCGATTCGGTTCGCGATTTCAAGAATTTTTGAACGGTTCGAACTGAACCGAACCAATATCTTATTTTTTAATTTTTTTATTTAATATTTGTCTTTATTATATGAGAATGTTATTGGATTTAAATATTAGATTTAAGTTAATATCAATTCTAATCTATACAAAGGAAGAGAATGAGTAACGACTCTATACTTATGAGTTTTGAACGAGTGATATCCTATAAATTATTATTCTTGCATTATTTAGAATTTAAAAAATAAATAAAAAAACTAGAAAAGTGAACCGGTAAATCGAACCGAACCAAACCATTTATAAGCGATTCGGTTCGGTTCGGTTCGATATTTAAAAACCCATTGAACCGAACCAAACCGAACTATTTTTATGTGTTTGATTCTGTTCCTAAAATGCATAAGAAATCGAACCGAACCAAACCGTTACACCCCTACGTGTGAGTGCTAGCTGTCTTGCTTGAGTAATTTTTACTGCCTTTTTTATTTTTCAACCTTTGCATGTGCTCTTCATCTTCCACTTCTCTCCATCATTCTTCAATGTAATTAACCAAATTACACTCTCCTCACAAATTAACAAGTCATTTCGATCGATTTACTAAAATGGATGTTGCTAATTAGGTACTTGGATTTCTACTCTTACTACTTTCGTTCTCTCTCATGATAAATTCATTCACCTCTCTCTCTCTCTCTCTCTCTCTCTCTCTCTCTCTCTCTCTCTCTCGCTCATTTTCAGATTGTGGACAAGACATAAGTTAGTTTATATATAAGGTTGTGATTAATCTAGGTTCGAAATGGCACCGGACAGCAACTGTCTTTCGTTCTCTTTGCCTTCGATGGAAATGCTCAACTCCTCTTCTTCTTCTTCTCCTAAGCCTAATGACGATTCCCACCATTACTACACCTCCTTCGCCGATAACTTCTACACCAACGGTATGTGTATGTGTATGTGTGTATATGTATATGTGTGTGTATATATTTTCTCACCTTTTAGTTAATTTGGACATTTCATGGAATCTTTGGAAACAACACCTCGATGTCTTCGTTTGTTTCTGCTGAGATAAACATGTCCGGAAAGAAGTGATAAAAAGACAATGAAATTGCACCCCGTCTTTGCGTCAAATTTTCTCTTCAAACTCTCCTTATTTCGGCCGGAATCAACTCTCTTTCAGTTATCTTTTGGCATTTTCCATTGAAACTAATTACTTTCTCTCTCTCTCTCTCTCTCTCTCAAGCGTGGCCTAATAACAAAGCAGTGATGTATGCCGAAGCAGATAACTATCAACTCAAAGAACAAAACGCCGCCGTTTACACCAACTACATGCAGAACCCGCCGCCGAAGCTTGAAGACTTCTTCGCCAGCGGCGGCGACTCGACGGTGAATCAAGACTCATCCCTAGCTCACATCTATGACCACCACCAAACCGACGGCGCCGCAGCCTACTACAGCAAAGGAGAGCAGCAAGATCTGAAGAGTATCATCGGCTTCCAAACCTTCCCCGCCATCTCAGACTCGGCTTTCGCCGAGCAGACTCAGTCACCAGTTGAGTCCGCCCCCGAGTTAGCCGCCTACTCGCACTGCCCCATTACTCCAACTGCCAACGGATTATCCCTCGATGTTAACATTAATAACAACGATAATAATAAAGCCATTGTCTCCGCCAATTCGGATAACTGCAAGAAAATCGCTGATACATTTGGGCAGAGAACTTCGATTTACAGAGGCGTTACTAGGTACAAAAATTTAATTTCTCATTCTTGATCCTAAATATCGAAAATAATGAGAAAATACTTGCATGCATTGCCAAAAGATTGGATTTTTAGGGTTCTAATGTAGAGTTTGATGCAGACATAGATGGACTGGAAGATACGAAGCACATCTATGGGACAACAGCTGCAGAAGAGAGGGCCAAGCAAGAAAAGGGCGTCAAGGTACAACTTTCAAGTTTCTTTTCACGCTTTGAGGTTGTACATTTCTTGGTGGAATAATCATAACAAAAATTAAAAAAAAAAACCAATTATCCCTGCAAGATGATGTCTTTCAATCAGGGTTTTATGACGATAGATTGAATGAGGCAAAATTTGTACAAAAATGTGTGCTTTCAAGATTTTTTTTTTATCGTAAATTCAGTTCAGAGTCTTTCACTGATTTGATGATATGGGCCGCCAATTTGGTTGGTTTGTGTACAGTCTACAAACTTTTTTTAATACTATTAATTTTCTGATTCTTGAAATGTAGTACAGATGGGAAAATTTTGTCCGAAAGTTAATGAACTCTTTGTCCAAATATTCTTGTCATGGATTGATTGCAATAAGACCACCTCATGGTCTGCGAACATGCATACATTACCTCAGCTAGTCTGGATGGTAGTGTCTGAAATTTTCTGAGACTATCAGTTTTTGCTTTTTTTCTTCTTTCACCAGACTTTCAATCTGGTTTGACCCCCTACCCCAGATGAAATTTGAGTGAACAGCTTCTGCGCAGCTTAATTTATGGATTTTACTCACTTTCTTGATTCTTTTTTACATGGGCATGATTTAGATTGAGCTTGTTTTCACTAAACATAAGTGACCATTTTGAAGTTAATCTCCTCTCTCTCATCCTTTAGTGTGATGATGCTATAGGTTGTATTTTTGGACTAAATGTTAGTATGGTTATGACTTATTGCCTAACTAGGTCGAATTTATACATAAGTGGAAGCTTGAAATGATACATGCATAAGTTGAAAGACCAATTAAAAATGGTGATCACAATGAGATTTGTCTTTGTTTCTTTGTTTTAATTTCGTATTGGTTTTGTTTGTCGTGCTTGGTCTAACACGGTCTATTTTCCTGCATGAATCGTGTTCGTGTTGCTGAAAATGCAAACTGTACGCTGCAGTTTACCTTGGTAAGTACGTAGTGTTCTTTCCATCTCTTTTGTTCGAAAACATAGGTAGTCTTTTTTGTTATGAATGCGATTATTTATCATGTAATGTGGGAATGCAGGTGGATATGACAAGGAAGACAAAGCGGCACGTGCTTACGACTTGGCTGCTCTTAAGTACTGGGGGGGTTCTACCGCCACCACCAACTTCCCGGTACTACATGCAGTTTCCGTTGTTCTAAATTACCCTTTGTTGGCTGGATATATAGGATTATAATCCGGAATCATATCACACTCTCTTAGATCTCCAGTTATAGCAAAGAAGTTGATGAGATGAAGCATATGACTAAACAAGAGTTCATTGCCTCACTAAGAAGGTTTGCATACTCCTATATATACTTCTTGAATATGCATCACTCTTGAAGAAAAACTCTATTAGCCATGAAGTTTCCCTAATTGCCCGATTTTCTTTAGGAAAAGTAGCGGTTTCTCAAGGGGGGCATCAATCTATAGAGGTGTTACAAGGTACAATAAACTTTTGTAGTTAGATCATTCAAGAAAAGGAGGCTTATTAGCTAGCTTCTTGCAGGCATCATCAACAAGGCCGATGGCAAGCAAGAATAGGCCGCGTTGCAGGGAACAAAGATCTTTATCTTGGAACATTTGGTATATATATGCTTAGTATTTGATTGGTTGATTATGTAAAAGTACGCAAGACTTGTTGATGAAATGATTCTTGATTGACAGCAACTGAGGAGGAAGCAGCAGAGGCATATGACATTGCTGCAATCAAGTTCAGAGGGATGAATGCAGTGACCAATTTCGAGATGAACAGATATGATGTGGAAGCCATAGCCAAGAGCCCTCTTCCCGTCGGCGGAACAGCAAAGCGGTTGAAGCTGCTCGAAGGCGAAGAGAAGCACGTCCTCCAAACTCAATGCAACAGCAGCAGCAGTAGCATTAGCTTTGCTGCTGCTTCCACCATCCCTTGTGGCGTACCCTTGGAGAACTCGACACCGTACTATCACCACAACTTCTTCCACCACCTCTATTCCAACACCCCCGACACTTCCGTCATTCTCATGCCCACACAGGGGGAGTTCTTCGTCTGGCCTCATCACTCCTATTAGTATCGGTTTCTGGGATTCATCGACTAACCAACCACCGTTCGTGTCTAACGCTTTAGGATTACTAGTTTCTAGGTAGAAGGTGGGGATGTGGTGTAAGTAGCTTCGTTTAGATGAATGTAGGAGCAAATTGGCATGGATTAATTTTCAAAAGGTTTTCCACTGCCAGAATCTGCTTCTGTAATATGTGAAATTTTGATATAAGAAATCATACAAAATCTTCTCTTATGCTGTCTGATTCTTGAATTTTGTGATGTTCACACAACAAATCAACTGGTCCAAACCTCAAAAGAAGCCAAAATAAGTACACTCACTCTCGGTACAACACTAGTTTTCAGATTTCAAGCACCTGCTGCCATTTTCATAGCAGGGTAGCAACAAATACTAACAGCAAACACCTATACACGAACTTCTCTTATGTATATAAACTGCAGAGTTCTGCACGGCTACTCCATAACGAGCTGCATATGGCGATTAAAGTCCATAATTTCAGTACAGGAGTAGTCTTCCATATTACCGTCATCTACGTGCAATGTCCGTGCTGCCATGGACTTCTGCTTCATGTCCAATCCATTATCGCCATTCAGCAGCTGAACAACCTGCAGAAAACGCGAAAAGAGAAGGGCTAAAGCCGCCGCATTGAAGGTATCTCAGACTTATAAAGTTATAACAGTACCCTCTTCATGTTTGGCCTCATGTTAGGCAAGTGATGGATACACATTGAAGCTATGAACATGGCACGTTTGATTTCCACAACGTCGTAGTTCCCTCCTAGTCGAGGATCTGCTATTTCTGTAATACTGTTGTTCTCCAGATGAGGCTTTGCCTGAAACCAACAATCAGACATGAACCTCAGATTCTCATATAGCAAGAGCTTTTTTCCAATCTTGTGATTTCGTCTTCACTAACATAAACATACCCACATAGCTAGGCTCTGGCCAGAGTCATCAACTGCACGGCGGCCAGTGATAAGCTCGAGCAGAAGAACCCCAAAAGCAAATACATCAGTCTTCTCGTTAACCAAACCGTGCATGAAGTACTCTGGAGCCATATACCTGATCTTGGCACAGAAAACATTAGCCTTTGATGTGATAATGAAGGTAATTAATGAGAGCGGTGTATACCCAAAAGTGCCTTCGATTGGAGAAACAACAAGGTGAGCCCAGTTCTCTGGAAGCCATTTTGCTAAACCAAAATCAGAGATCTGCAAAAGAGACAGCCTCATAGTAGAAGAAATGTTACTACTATTCATGTTATGACAACATGGACAAGATGACAAGAGCAAGAACCTGAGCTTCATAGTCTTCTGAGAGTAATATGTTTGAAGCAGTGATATCTCTGTGGATAATCCTTCTATGGCAGCTAGAGTGCAGGTACTGCAACCCCGTGGCAACTCCATTCGCCACCTTATACCGCATTCCCCATTCCAGACGGCAATCTTCTGAGCCTAAAACATTAGACACCACTTCATCAGACACGACATCACATGATCTAACATTATCGGTCATCTCCTGTGAGGCCAAATTCAGACAAAAGCATAGAGAAACACATCACCATGCAGTACAATGGCGAGGCTTCCGTGTGGCATATACTGGAGGACGAGGTGCAAGCCCTGATCGGCACTGTAGCCGATCATCTTAGCAGCATTCGGGTGATCAATGTGAGCTATGATGCCGAGCTCAGCCAATAAGTCGCCATTTTTGTCCTCAGTGTTCTTCTTCTCCTTCAATATCTTCTTCACTGCTACAATTTGACCATCTGGTAACTTACCTTTGTACACCTCCGCGTGCCCCCCTTTCCCAATAAACTTTTCTGCCAACACAAAGAGGAACAAGTTGTTCTTGTTCAGACATTTTACACTAACTTTTGTCTCAACCTAACAAACTTTGCATTTAGTTCACATATCAAACATATCAACAAAAGCAATATAATCCTTAGAATTAATTCATCAAGGGGATAAAGTAACTGCAGATCACTACACTAATTGGCCTGAAGATGATTCTAGACCAATGTTTAAATAAGGAAATAGCCCCAATTAACCCTAATTATAGGACTAATTGTTCATGAAGAAAATCAAGGAAATAGCAAAACTCACCAGAACTAAAATCATCGGTGGCTTGTTTGAGCTCGTTATAACTGAAATTCCTCCAAGATGGTTTGGGCAGGATGAAATCTGCATTATCACTGACGACGGAGTTACTCTTCCTCCCCAATTTCTTCCTCATTGCCTTCTTGGAGGCTCCGCTCCCGCTCGGCCCTCCGGCCAACGTGATAGTCGGCATCTTGCACACAGCCGTTTTCTTCACCTGACCAAACATCTTCTTCCACTGCACACTATTCAGCTCCCCTGCAAACCCTCTCTCCATGAAAGTCTTGTCGTCGAATACGGCGAAGCAATCTGGGACCATTCCCGACATGAGCGCCTCCAAAACGCCCCTCGGAGATGATTCCTCATCGCTCTCTTCCTGCTTCGTCGCAGTAGCGGCAGGGGACTGTGAATCGCCCTCTGTCCAAAATTCCTGTTGCTATTATTCATTCTTCAAACACTAATCCGTATTTCAAACATTCCGAAGAGGAAGATCATGCATTGAGAGAAAAATAAAGAGAAGAAAACATAGATTGATATTTGCATTCAACATGACCTACCTTCGACCACCATGGAGATATCGGGTTGTTCTGATAGAATGAAAAGCAGGAACAAAAAATAAAAATAAAAATACAATAACGAGAGATTGTATAAGAAAAATGTGGAAATTGTAGATCAAATGCTTGGCTACAGAGTTTTTCTTTCCCTCTCCCGCCCAGCAAGAACAGAGGAGAGAGAGAGAGAATAACGAATGCGGAAAGGTGGTGGTGTTTACTCTGGAAATGGTTGATGATCCAGAGAAGGTGAGGGAAAACAGAAAGTGGCTCTGTGGTGAAGAGCGTATAAATTAGCGGTATATTTATGGACCACAATTTAGTTAAAATAACTATGTCATACCATAAATGTTAATTAATACGCTGTTTAATGGTTGCTATTATGTTTGGTAGGATTAAACTATCTATTATCCATATTTATTTATATTCTTGAAATTCATTTAGTTAAATTACACATTATTACATTAATGAACATATATGATATTTTGTCTAACTAATATCATTACATTGTGTAATAAAATCCTCACACAATTTCATCAGAAAATTTCAATTTTGGTCTGTCCCTAATAAAAAGTATGTTTCATGTTCATACTCTGAAATACTTTCAATTTGTGTAAGTAAACGTTGTTTTTCTAATAATTTGAAAAGTTACCAATAATATAATAAATTAAACGATAAAAAATGATGCACGAAATATATTTTCAGTAATAAAACAAAAATGGAGAAAAATCACATTACAAACTAAAAATGAACAGAACAGATCCTACCAATAAAAATTATAAACGGGCTGAAAAATTAAGGGCTTACGAAGCGGGCCGCCCAATAACTATTGGATTCGGTCATATAATTTTGATTCTGAATTTGGAAATACTAGCAGGCAACTAGAAGTGTAGAAGAAAGAAAGATCGTAGACCAAATTTATCCCAAAATGGCGTTGTTGGGCGACGACGGGCGGAGCTACGAGCTGGCGCGGAAGCTGGAGACTCACGGCGTATGGCGGCCGTGGCTTGGGGACGCCCTCTACTCCACTTTTATTCCGTTCCTCTCGTCGCCGGCCGCCTGGGACGCCTTCATGCGAGCCGACGACTCCAAGTCGAAGCCGCAGATCTCGCTCCAGCTCCGAGCGCGCGCTCTCCTTTACGACAAGGCCTCCATATCCCTATTCGTACAGTCCTCCTCCATCTCCAAGCTCAATCCTAATTGTGAGTGGCAATTTGCTATTTTGTTTTTTCCCCAATTTTTAGTCTTAGAGACGGACATGTGATTTGGTTCTTGATTGTGAATTATAATGTTGTAGCATTCCTAGTTTAGAATATTATATAAATATTGTACATAAATATTCTCCTTGTACATTGAGTACAAATATCAGCAATATACGACGCTCAATTCGCCGGTGATTAATTATCACATAAATGTAATGTTGATGGAGTAAGCCGGTTTACAGATTCTGCTTGTTTGTGGTTTTTGTTTTCTCTTTTATAACTGCTAGCAGCGGTGAATTGTATTTGATTATGCTAAAACCTAAATTTTAGTTTTGTGTTTGCATCAAATGCTTCTATATTTTCATTTATGTTATTTCCACTATTTGATGCTTACATTTGATCCAAAGAAATATTTTCACGAATACATTGATTGGTCCAGATTTGGAGTTGCATGGTGATGATGTGTATTTTACATTGGAAAATGGTGCACAAGATGTGGATCAACGTCAACCAGGCCTGGCTGCTTCAAACAGTGCATCATCTAAGGTATTTAAGTTTTCAGCTTAATAGCTTGTTTTCATTTTGCTTAGCTTTGAAAAATATTGTACTATTTTCTTATCCATTGTGTTATGGGGGCATTATTTTTCTTATCCGATAGAAAGATAAGAGAAATAGGGATGAAAAGAAACTACTAGTTGGATGTTCAGACTTAGCAGTTCATTAACCTTGCTAAATATCTTAAATTCTAGAAAGGTCATTCCCCTGCGAGGCACTTAATTAGAGCACCTCAAACTTTGTGACCACTTTTACTTACCAGTAAACCCTTTCCAATGGGCTAATTCTTTATTGGCTGGACATCACTTACATCCCTCAATTATGGAATACTCAAGACATGGCCAAGCCCAACAATGTGATCACATGCTGCTTCATTATAAATGTGCTTTTCCCAGCAATTTAATTTTTACCAATTTAGAGAAAATAAGATGGTGCCCTCTCATTAGGACTCAAAACCAAAACGAAGTTCCAACCATATACCAGAGAAAGGTTGCATTCTGATGACTATTATAATCTCACTCTCTCTTCAGATGTCTTCTTTAGATTGCAGCTACAGTCTGAGTGTGCAGCTAGAGAGTTCAACCTCTGCTGTACTGCCAGATTGTTCTAATTGATTTTAGTTTTATTACATAGCTTTCAGAAGTGAGAGCTATTTCTTATTTGGTACATACCATGTATTTCATTTATTCAGGATCATTAACCTAGCCATCTCTAATGAAAAAAAATGGAATCTGTACTTAGTTTCTAGATGTGATCTTCTAGAATTTTCTTCAACTAAATGCTCAATATCTCCTTTTACATAGCTGCTACTCATAGTTACCTAGATGGAGCCGGGGTTAAACTTGACCTATTGGTAGAGTTCGACCAATGGTCTTTTGGCCACACAATTGCCTACTCCACTACTTGTCCATCCCCTAGGTGCCTTTGTGATCTGCCTTTGTATGTTGTTATGTCTTATTCATCTGTTACCCAGTAAATGCAGACATGTCATTCTGTTCTTCATTTTCAATCCTTTTTATAATTTGTGATCTGCCTTTGTATGTTGTTATGTCTTATTCATCTGTAACCCAGTGAGTGCAGACATGTCATTCTGTTCCTCATTTTCATTGTTTTTTATGCTGGTTACATCATTATGGCACTGTACAGGGGTATTCAAAAACATCTATTGGCATTGGATCAAGATTTAGTGAATCAGAAGTTGACTCTGTATCCCAAAGACATAAGCTGGAAGAACTACCAGAAACATGGTACAATCAGTTTTTTGAGAAATATAGGGCAAGTAAATCTTATAGATTGATGTTTGGAGATAGAGATGAAAAACGGACACCTGAACAGATGTCTACTTATCTTAGAGTGCTTGAGAATCACAAGAGAAGGAGAGTAGCCTTTATTGACCCATCAAACTTGCGATCAAACTCAGTAATAGTTGATAGTAATGTGGCTGATGGTGCAACACTTTTCCCTGAAACAATGTTTGTTTTAAACTGTGTTCCTGATAGTGCAGTCCTAAAAACAAGGAGACTGGAGAACAATCAGAAAATGCCATTCAATGGTATTTTAGACGACTTACCTCAGATCATGACCAAGAGCCCTGCGATCAGCCCTATTATGATTGAGAGACTTGGTATCCAACCTGAGTATCTCAGTATGGAGCAAGGGCAAACTTGTGGAAAAAATGGTTATCAAGGGAGCAGGAAACTTCTTAGTGAAGAACAAGCATCACAAATGTCAAAAAAGGTGGTAGCACGATTGCTAAACAATGTGGGGTTCGAGTCTTCTTCAGACACCTCCTTAGAAGTTATGGCTCAGCTTTTGAGTAGTCATAGCAGTAAATTAGGGCGTACCTTGAAGCTCCTTGCCGATAGTTATAGAAAGCAGTGTTCAGCCACTGAATTACTAAAGAAGTTCCTTCGAACTTCAGGATATAGGTTAGTGGTGTATCTTTCATATGCTTTATATAAACTGAATTTGTTTGCGATTGTTTTATGTGAATATATAATTTAATAAAAGTACATGTTTATAATTAAAAAAAAAATTAGATGTTTAGCTTATGTTATCATAAGGTGGATTTATCTATGCTATGCATAACAAGCAAATGCAATAGACACACTGAGGCCACTGGAGTTTATGAACGTTGAAATTGAGTTTGGATTAAAACAGTGCAATAACCTAAGTTGGATTGGTATATCTACTTCTTGAGATCAAGCTCATTGGCCCACTTCTAATTCACAATGGTAGATGTGCTCATATGTTCTCAATTTCTGTTATATAAAACATATAGTTCCTTCAGTTTTGTACTTTCCTACTTGTAAAATTTACCGTTTTACTCTCCAACTAGATGTATCATATATTGTCTTTAATATCTAGTTATGATGACATACCCTTGAATGAAATGTGTTTCTATATGTTGTAATTTTTACCTGATCTACTACATGGTCTGTAGATTTATATCATCATACACAGTTAGTAGAGAACTGTATAAGTATTAGCCTCTGTTGTACAAGTTACCGGACATGTCTACCCTTTTTATTTCCAGTAATCTGGGGACCCTTGTGGAACTTATGAAGGATAACTCTAAGATTGTGGCTGCACAAACTCAGCAGCAAGTGCTGGGTATCCAGGGACAGATGCAATTGCAGCAACAACCTTCCATTCAGCAGTCACAGCAGGTATATGCATTTTTCCTTTTCTTGCTTGCTAGCCACTTCGTATTTTGGACCCATCTGAAGCTTTTGCATCCTTTTGTCACTCTTATCAAGAGTGTGTGGTTTGCATCCCTTCTGAAAACTTCAAGCCTACAGTGATCAATCTAGAACATTACTCGAAAGTTCAAGGAACACTAAAAATGAGTGATATTATTATTTGTTAATCAGGATGGGATAAAACTACCCTAAACTTTAGAACCTTCCTGAGCCATTAATTCGGTTCCCTTTTCAGTTTTTGGTGCTCTTATAAGTCTCATTGCTTATGTCTTTAATTGTTATGGTCACTTCACAGCTTGCAAGGCAAATGAGTCCACAGATGCAGCAGCAGATAAACAACCCCCAATATCTGGCGTTTCAGCAACAGCAGCAATGGGAGAGGATGAGGAGACGGCAACAACAGTCAACAAACCATCCCGGCATGAATATGAATATAAATACAAATAATATGAACATTAACATGAATGTCGACAAGGACAGACCGCTTGTCCAAGTGAAGATGGAGAATCCATCTGATTTTCCACTTGATACAAATACTTTCACGGCAATGAATTCCCGGCATCCCCAGCTGCGCCAGCAACAACTAGCAGCAATATCATCCTTTCATGCTCAAGCCAACAGCAATGCATTTAGGCCAATGACTTCTCTCCAAATACCACAAATTCATTCACCGTAACTATTTTAACCTTATGTCCATGCCTTTCAAGGACCCGACTGCTTTGAATTTGCTTGCGGAAACGTACATAGATACTTGCTATGATTTCTGAATCATTATTTTCTGTGCAGGACCATGTCATTGCCTAGGGCTCCACCTGTAAAGGTGGAAGGCTTTCAGGAGCTTATGGGTGGGGATTCTTCCATGAAGCATGATTCAGAGGAAAACAAACTACTTTCTCCTCAGAAGTAGTATGAGGTAAATGCTCATCGTTTAGAGTCTCTTCCAATGTGAATTAGATAAATGCTCCATGTTCTTATATTCTGAACGCAGTTGTAGAATGCTTCCTATTTTTTATGCTTTGTCATTGTAGCGCTACTAATTTAGCATAGAAATTAAATGAAACAGGGAATTCATCTAATGTTGCATGAGCACTGTTTGAAAGGATGTTAATGAGTATATATTTAGAGAAAAGTAAATCCCCTCTACTTCAGACAGAAACGCATGTTCAAGCCTGCCTTATAGATAGCTCTTTGTTTTTTAGCTGAATGTTTTTTACCTTTATTTGTCAATATTAAGTGCTCATGTTTTCATTTTTATTTTTGTTAATTTAGGGTGTAAATAGGATGTGATTTCAATGAGAACCAATTTATATATGAGAACTTGGAATCATTCGTACCATGCCCACGGACAACCGATGCATACTTTCTAAACAAACTATGCTTAAATTCTAACTTTACATTTTTGTTTTCATGGAAACAATAAATAAAATGAAGGGGTGCATATTAATTTCTCTAGTTTTCATGCAGGTGTCTGTTTCTCATTTGATTTTTTCCCATTACTCGATATTTATTTGTAAGTATAAATTAAAAATAAAATAAAAGTACAAGTACCAAAATATGTTTGATCTGCTGCTGCACATGATCGTATCGTATCTATGATCTCCTAGTAATTTGATAAATAATACTCCCTTGTACCATAATTCTTGTTCCAAAAATTTTCGGCACGATTTTTAAGGAGAGTTTTTGGTTGTGTGTAAAGATGTAGAGTTGTGTGTATAGATGTGGGCTATCAAATAAAGTGTTTGTAATAATTTATTATTTTTAAAAATAGAACAACAATTGTGGAACAGTCCAAAAAATGAAGAAAAATTGCGGGACAGAGGGAGTAGTATAAAGATAGAATAAAATAAGTATGAATATTCTGTTTTGCGCTGCAATAAATTAGCTGTTTGGACAGAGAAGATGCCATACTGGTTATTTAGCCAATCTACACAACAGTCACAAACTCATTCGTATTTTAATTAACTTTTCTTCCATTTTTTCCTTCATTTTCAATTTATTTTTTGAACTTTATTGTTGTTGATTAGAACTAATTAAACTCAAATTAATATTTATATTTTTGGTAGTTAATTTTTTTTATATTTATTTCACTTTTCAATTATAAAGATTGATCCGATGCTCATTATATCGTAATTTGTTTTTATAGTACAACGATAATTATTAAAAATAGTAAGTCAGAGTTACGTCGATAATAGTGAACGACTTGCAAGTTGCTGCTGTGAATACAGAGATGGTGGTAACTAGTACTCCTTCCGTTCCAAAATTCTTGTCTAATTTGCTTTTTGTACGGTTTTTAAGGAGAGTTGTTAGTTGTGTGTAGATTGGTATAAAGTTGTGGGTTCCACAAAAAAGTTGTGTGTAATAATTTACTAAAAAAGGAAAGTGGACAAAAATTTTGGGACAACCCAAAATGGAATAGAGGGCAAAATTTTTGGGATGGATGGAATAGTATCTAGAGTTTTGGCAGCTAATTCACGCAATAATTATTGATGCCATAAACAGAAACCAATTAGGCGTAACTCGTCTATAAATAGTGTACGACTCTTGATAAAGAATCCATGTCCAATCCTTCTTCTAATAAACGTATCACCTCTACTGTATAATTTGCAGTCAAAGGTGACATCCAGGGGCGGATTCAGGATTTTCGGTTAGGGGGGGGGGGCAAAATTTATCGAGGATTGAGTTTTTTTTGAATGGGGTTCGGGGGCGGAGCCCCTGAAAAAAAATTTTTAGTACATTTTTCTACTTAAATCTAATTATACTTATGTTTTATGGTTTATTTAAGGATTAAATTCTTCTTTCATGAATAACTCATATATTTTTTATATTTATTCAAAAAATATAGTACACAATCCTATTTTGACATCACTCTAAATTTAGTTAGAGGAAATTATAAAGAATAACAATATCTAACTGAGGAATTAATAAATATTTAAATGATAGTTTATTTATACTTTAAATGTTCTTAATTTTATATCAATAAGTACATGAAAAAAGAAAACACAAACATAGTATATTAATTGCATCAAATAAAAAACATAGTATATTAATTAAATCAAGTTATATAAGTTGACTTTACCAAACTAGGTATCCAAAACTCAAAATCTACACCTCCACTAAAATATGTGACACTTAATATACGTTTTTAAAAAATTTTCAAAGTTAGGACAACAAATTTAAAAATTTCGTGGGGCAAATTCGAAAATTTAATTGGAACAAATATAAAAATTACTAGAAATAAAAAATAATTCGTAGTATTACAAAAAAATTCGGGGGTAGTCGCACCCACCCGCCCCCCTTGGATCCGCCCATGGTGACATCCAAAGATGGCAAAAGCCTGCATGTAGCAATGTTCCCATGGCTAGCCTTCGGACACATAATCCCATACCTCGTCCTCGCCAAACTCATTGCCCAGAAGGGACACAAACATCGATCGACTCCCAAAACTGCCTCCAAAATTATTTCTTCCACTTTATTAGACTATCCCTATCCACAATCTCCTTCGATTCAACCTTCTAAATAAAATATTCATTTATCTTTTTTATTACATAACAATCCACAACTTATTTAATTTCTATTCTCATTAATAACCCAACCCAACCCAATCTAATTTATAATTTGTTTTCACATTTTTTTATCTAAGTATTATATCTAATATAGTATTTTATTAAAATTTAAAAAATACTATAAAATTATATTATTTAAAATTCATGATGCTAATTAAAATTTTTTATCATACAATTAAAAACTAGATACTTGATTTTATAACAAAATAGAGATTACACGAAGAGGGATGAATTTAATTCAAATTTGGAGAAAATTGAGAATCAGGATAATATTCGGAGTTTAATTTCTATTCTCATTCATAACTCAACCCAATCTAATTTATAATTTGTTTTCACATTTTTTTTATCTAAATATTATATCTAATATAGTACTCCCTCCGTCCCATTATTAATGTCCCACTTGCCTTTTTTGATTGTTCCATTATTTATGTTCCATATCAAATAAGGAAATAAATGAGTGGACCACAATCAATCTAAGCACCCCTTTATACTTTTACACCACAATTTTACACCTTTACCTCCACTATCTTAATAACCGTGCCCAGTCCCAATGGGACATTAATAATGGGACGGAGGGAGTATTCTATTAAAATTTAAAAAATACTATAAAATTATATTATTTAAAATTCATGATGTTAATTAAAAATATTTATCATACAATTTAAAACTAGATACTTGATTTTATAACAAAATAGAGATTACACGAAGAGGGAGAAATTTGATTCAAATTTGGGGAAAATTGAGAATTAGGATAATATTCGGAGTTTGATTGATATTCGGAATTGAGAATTTGGCCGGAGTTGATATATCACGAATAATCGGGGTGATTTGGATCCATAAGGTAAGATGAAAAAATAAGGTTTGATTTATTGTTGGAAATTTAGAACAAAAGAGGGTTTAGTAGTGTTTGTGAAAACTACTCAATATTAGTCTCTATTTATAGAGTAAAAAATAAAATAAATTTTGACATAATTTTTTTTAATTTTTATGGATAATTAATTAATAATTTTAAGTAAATAAAATTATTATTAATAAAATCTTGTATGGACAAAAAAATGAATTGTTGATGCCCTCAAGGTGGTCAGACGGCTTAGGGTCATGGGAGGATGATGACTTTCCATTTCATTTTAATAAATACTTCGTTTGTCGTATTAGGCAGGTCGGGCGAGGGTGTTGATGGGATAGTCTAAGTAAGAATCCCTCTCCCCAAACTCCCGGGGCTGCCGGAGAATGCAGAGGCCACCATGGACCTCCTCGACGCAGCCCAAATGGGCTATCTCAAGAAAGCCTTCGACGGCCTCGAATCCGGGCTGACCCGTTTCCTGGAAGAGTCCAAACTCGATTGGATCATCTGCGGTTTTTCTCCATTTTGGCTGCCGCCGGTCACCGCCAGCCTGGGGATTTCCCAGGCCTTCTTCTTTATCATAAACGCTTGGTTTCTGGCGTTTATCGGGCCACTTGATGTGATGTTAAACGGCTCGGATTATCGGACTGAGCCCGAAGATTTTATGGAGCCACCAAAATGGTTCGGGTTTGAGTCACAATTGGTTTGTCGCCGGTTTGAAGCTAAATGGTGTGCCGGGGCGGTTCATGATGCTGGTTCCTGGTATTCGGACCCGTACCGTTTCGGTCAAGTTATATCCGGATCGGACGCTATTGTCATGAGGCATTGTTATGAATTCGAACCCCATGCATGGTTAGGTCTACTCGAAGAGCTTCATCACCGCCACGTAATTCCGCTTGGGTTATTGCCACCTGCACTGGAGGACCATGGTAATGAAGTAGACGATCAAAGTTGTGTTACCATCGAAGATTGGCTCGATCATCAACGTAAGGACTCGATAATTTACGTTGCCCTAGGGAGTGAGGTGATGCCAACTCAGGATCAACTCAACGAGTTGGCTCATGGGCTCGAGTTATCGGGCATACCTTTCTTTTGGGTTCTAAGGAAGGTATCTGGCTCCGACTCGATGGAGCTTCCGGAGGGGTTCGAGGAGAGAGTGAGAGGTCGGGGAATCGTGTGGAGGAGGTGGGCACTGCAGTTGAAGATACTGAGTCATGACTCGGTGGGTGGGTTCTTGACTCACTGTGGGTGGGGTTCCATTGTGGAGGGGCTGATGTTTGGTCTGCCGTTGGTGACGCTACCTTTTATTGTAGACCAAGGTTTGAATTCAAGGGTGGTCGTTGAGAGGCAGTTAGGGGTAGAAGTTGCAAGAAATGATGAGGAAGAAATTCAGAGATAATGCCAAAGAAATTGGAGTAGTATTCAGTGACGACATTGCACAATCAATACATAGACAACTTCCTCGATTTTCTCCAAACTCATCGCGCAACACGTTAATGACTCTTAATAAATCCGGGTTAAAGTAAACAACAGCCACAAATTCTTCACCGGACACTCTTTTGTATTCGCCTAACTTCCATATTTTCTTTCATTTTCATTTTCAATTTTCATATTTTATTTAATCTTACTATTATTAATGAGAACATATCAACCATAATTATTTTTTGGTAGTTAATTTCCATGTTTTGTTCTTAATTAATTATTAATGAATATCATTGTTAGGACTTGCATTTTAAATTCACTTTTTTTATGATAGAGACTGATCCGGTTCTAATCATATTATAATCATAATTATTTATTAAAAATTATGTCACAATAACGTCGATAATAATTGTTTAGTGAGTAAACGACTTGCTCAGTTGCCGTAATAATTTCAGCAAATCAGATCCCTCGAATAGCGACAACACTCCATAACTCATCTCTAAGTTTCGCCAGCCAATTCACGCAATAAATTAACGATAAACAGAAATCAATTGTAGCCATAATCCATCTATAAAAAGTAAGTACAAATTTCAAACGAATCCATAGCCAATTTCCTTCTTGTACTCATTTTCTCTCTTTCTCTCACATCGTCATGACTTTGAAAGATGGCAAAACCCTCCACATAGCAATGTTCCCATGGCTGGCCTTCGGACACATTATCCCATACCTCGACCTCGCCAAACTCATTGCCCGAAAGGGACACAGAATCTCCTTCGTTTCCACTCCAAGAAACATCGATCGCCTCCCAAAACTGCCTTCACATTTAGCTTCTTCCAATTCATTAGTAAAAATCCCTCTCCCCAAACTCCCGGAGCTGCCGGAAAATGCCGAGGCCACCATGGACCTCCTCGAGGGCGCACAAATGGACTATCTCAAGAAAGGCTTCGACGGCCTCGAATCCGGGTTGACCCGTTTCTTGGAAGATTCCAAACCCGACTGGATCATCTCCGGTTTCGCTCCGCATTGGCTGCCTCCGATCACCACCCGCCTCGGGATTTCCCGGCATTCTTGTTTATCATAAACACCTGGTTTCTTACATTTATGGGGACGACGGATATGTTGAGTCTAGCCTCCATTTGAGACACTAGCCGTCAAATCTAAGGAAGTAGGGATGACTATAAGTTGCAATAAATATGGGCATCAAATTTTCAAAGTTTGTGGACTGTGGGAATAGTAGAACTTGGCTAAAAAGCCATGCATGCATATTATTTTTTTTTGATATTCCCTCGACAATCTCATTCTCTCTCTCTTTGCATTTCTCATCATGTTTGTATTTCTTCTTATGAGTTGGTAAATAGAAGTTCTCTTTACTTTTTTTCTTTGGATTTTTAGAAGTTCTCTTTACTTGTGGTAGTAGGAGAGTGTTGGAGTGTTAGGGTAAAAGTTTTACTCTAAGAAAGGGATTCTTGTGAGTGCAAAATAGTGATGTGTTATTAACATTGAGTGTCTCTATTTTGTTGTAACCCTTCTCTCTGTACCTACCGTTTAATAATGAAGAAATACTCGGAGCTGTTGTTCCCGTGGACATAGCCTTAAAAGGGTGAACCACGTAAATTTCCATTGTCATTTATTTATTACTTTATGCCAGTTATTGTTCTGAGAATATTAGTTGCGATATATTGCATTATTAAATTAATATAGTAAATTGTGTCTGAGAAAGGTAGACTTAAAAGTGATCGTTGCGATCCTCATTGTGGTGGTTTTTTTTGTGTGGTCACTAAGACCCGATCCCATAGTGGTTTTAAGCGTGGTCGGTGCGACTCATCCATACTTACTCGACTATTTACTTTGTGTGGTTTAATAATTCAATAGTCCTCTTTGATTCTATCCCGCTGCGCCCCAACAAGTGGTACCAAAGCCAGGTTAAGATGGAGGCAAGAACCGGCAAAATGGTTAATTTAAATGGCACGAACTATCACATTTGGAGAAACAAGATGAAGGATCTCCTAATGGTGACAAAATTGCATTTGCTTGTGTTTAGCATAGCTAAACCGGAAGGCAAAACTGATGAGGAATGGGTACTCGAGCATAATCAAGTGTGTAATTACATTTGACAATTTGTCAATGATAATTTGTATAATCACATTTGTGGAGCAATTCATGCATGTACCTTGTGGAACAAGCTCGAGGAGCTATATGCCTCGAAGACCGGCAACAACAAATTATTTTATCTAACCAAGTTGGTTCAGACAAAATACAAGGAGGGCACATCCTTGGCGGATCACTTGAATGAAATTCAAGGGATCGTAGATCAGTTGTCCGGTATGGGCATGAAGCTGGAGAATGAGATAATAGCTCTCTTGGTGCTGGCTTCCTTGCCCGAATAATGGGAGACATTGAAGATTTCACTTATCAACTCTGCTGCAAATGGTGTTGTTAACCTGGACGCTGTCAAATTATTCTTAATGAAGAAATGAGGATGTTGGATATGAGTCAGTAGATGATACTCAGCTGTTGTTTGGTTAAAAGAAAATTGGGGGAAATCATAGTAGTACTATGGAATTGAAGATCCCAAAACCTAGCTGATATCAGTAGATTAGTGTGTCGTTAGGATTAGCTGATGTATAGGTTAGACTTGGTGTATTATTATTTTTGTCTAAGTCCTGTACGGGGTAATTGTTGAACTGATCTTCTGTTGAAGATACTTTTCAGAACCCCACGTCATCAGTGTAATCGCTTGTGTTCTTCAGTCAGCAGCTGATCCTTCACTCAGTCGAAGACAGCTCATCAGCTGACAAATCATCAGTAGAAGACTACTCCCAGCTGATAGTCATCAGCAGAAGAACAGAAACAAGCACAGTACCTTCGCAGTCGCCAGCTGACCTACTCAGTAGATGCCGTGTCAGCCGACTCAGCTGAAGAAGACGGAGACTTTTCAGTCTACCGTATCCTACGGAAAGCGACCCAGCTATTCAAGTCTTTTCGAAAAGTTCAGCAGAAAACATACGAGGTTGTTGAACGGTCAACTCTGACATTCTCACCAACTACAAACCTCGACCAATGAGAAGCCGACAATGCTTACCTACTCTACACAGTAAAGCTGCTCTCATGAACAGTGTATTAACTGCCCTGCTGCAACAAGTTCGAATTAATGGCCGTTTTCCTTGGAAGCTTGTGACACGTGGCATCGTCGTCTCCAACGGACATATGCCATAACTCACAACTATAAATAGAGAAGTTTTTGAAGCTCCGAATGAAGAGAAGAAAACGGAATTTCAAAAGGGACAAACTCAAGTTCATAAACGCTCTAGAACACTCAAAGATCATCCAGAGGAAAACTTGCATACTTAGAAGATTTCTTAGTTTTTCTCTCTAGAGTTCTTACATCCCTTACTTCTCTAGACTAAGCTCATTGTCATATTTATAGCTTAGATTCGAAGGAGTTCACATTTAGTGAATTGTTCTTATTGTAAGAACTCCTTCTCAGTTGGAGAAAATTCCCTTCCCTTTCAAACTTAGGTTTGGATTGTAAAGTCGCTAAGGACTATAACTTAGAGGGAACTGTCCAGTGCACAGTATCCCTGCTGAGGCTTGCTCAGAATAATCAACAAGTTCTCCTGCCTTGTTCAGGACCGTGGACGTAGGATCTTGGGTATCCGAACCACGTTAAATCGCTTTTGTTCTTTTACTGTTTTATTGCATAGCATTAAACTAACTTTAAAATCATAAGCTTGCATAAAACGTATTTTACAAAGCGCACAGCCAAAAGACTTAATTTGCTAAAACGTGTTTTCAAAAGAGACGAATTCCGGGCCCCACACTTTCCGCACAACAGTCTCCGACTGATTCTCAAAGTACTGACAACAGTCAGTAGGAGAGAGTTCAGTAGCTGACTCACTCTGTCCCGCGATCGAAGGCTTATTTGGCACTGTTCATCAGTTGCAATCATCAGCTCAGCTGACCTTCACTGAGAAAAAGAAACTGAGCTCAGGTGTATTCACCCCCCCCCTCTACACCTGACTTATCGTCTCCGGACCAACAATTGGTATCAGAGCACACGGTGTTCAACTAATCGCCGGTTCTGAAATACTGGTCCTCTCGAACTGATCCTGAAAACCGTTTTCACTGCATAAGCATCTTTTCAACATCCTTATACTCTTACTCTTACAATGTCTGATATGTCAGGTATTAGGATGGTACCGATGTTCTCAATAGAGAACTACACGGTATGGCGCGTACGTATGGAGGCACACCTAACGTCACTCCACGACAGCATGTCAGATGTCCTAGAGTCAGGATCGATCATTCCCATGATCGACAGCGTAGTATTTGTTGCTGGAGGAGGCGTGGGAGCACAAACTGGTGCTAAGGTTCCCAAAGACAAATCTGCCTTCACGCCTGAAGAAAAGAAGTTGCACAACCTTGACCGAGTTGCACGTAATGCCATACTGACTACGCTCAGTGACTCACACCTCGGAAGGGTACAAGATTGCAAAACGGCGAAAGAGCTATGGGACGCCTTGGCTGTACTGAGCCATGGAACCCCTCAGATCAAAGAAAACAAGCTCGAGCTAGAGCTTCAGAAGTTCGACGCCTTTGCAATGGAGCCTACTGAAACCATTGACGAGCTGAGTGTCAGATTTACCAATCAAGTCAATGTCATCAATGGGCTGGGGAGGTCGTTCACGAACAAGGAGATGAACACCAAGATCTTGAGAGCGTTGCCCCGACAGAAGTGGCTTCCATTTGCTACTTATTTACGTCACTCTGATCTAAATGCTCTAACTCCTGATGTTATATTTTCAGAATTAAAATCGGAGGAATTCGAGCATAGCCTACCCCAAAAGTGCTTAAGCGCTCCAGCTGACACACAGTTCGACCACGCCTTCAAGGCAACAGTCAGCAATACCGGAGCCAAGCCTATTTCCTCAAGCAAAGCCGTGGCCACATCGTAGCAAAGTCTTCCGAGACTTCGAGCCCCACGACCCACTAGCACCGATGGCTCTCAAATATCGAGGGAAAAGGAGAGAGTCGAAAGCCGAGGAAATACAACCGAGATTCTTCCTCGGGTAAGAAAGACTATCATAAGAAAGAAGAATCTAATCCTTCTCCCGAATGCGGGAAATCGGAGTCTCTGCCGCGTCCGTCTAAAGACTCGGTGGTAAGAGCAAAGCAGAACATCCACCTGTTACAACCGCAAGAAGGAGGGACACTATCGCACGATTGTCCCGAACTCTCGACTGCTCAAAGAGCGAACGACGAGCCGAGGAGAAAGAAATTCGCCGAGAGGCGCGCAGCTATATAGCCGGGAGAGATATCCGACAACTCAATTCGGGAGGATACATTCATGTATTCTTCGAAGATGAAGCCACATTCGTCGCAGTTGAGGTCGCAAAGACAGTTCCTGATGAGTCAGCCGAATACTGTCTGATGGCCGGAGAAGAGGCTGAGGTAAATTCTAAACGCATTATTACCTCTTCTTCACACAGCACACAAGACACGTGCTCGGTCACAGATGATCCTCTAGATGTGGTACAAGCCTACGACGATCTGCTAGAGGAACAGATTCAGTGAGCGAGAGAGTTCAAAGCAGAACCATCCGGAGAACTTGACGGGTAAAGGCTGAGAATCAGAGACTTTCTTCTGATTGTCAGGTCTCTACTGAGTCAGTGGATCTAGTTGCGAGACTCAAGGAAGAGATTGAATCTCTTATAACTAAGTCTCAGCTTCAAGAGACTCAGATCTCAGTTCTGACCAAGGACAATTATGAGAAAGAGACTGAAATAGCCAAGCTCAGTCAGAAGCTCAAAGACGTGCAGAATGACTATGACTCACTCAGAAGGAGTAAACGAGGTCTGGAGAGGTTTGATGACTGAACAATACCTGGGAGCGAAGGAGAAGCTTGAAAGCATGCTTAGAGCACAACGGCCAACTGCTGTGAAAGAAGGCCTTGGCTATACCCACGAAGCTTCCACCTCCAAAAGCTCAGCAACCCTGGCTGATAGGTTCGTTAGAGGAAAGGTGCAAGCTGCTGACACCACACCTCAGGCGAAAAACAAACAGAAAATGATTACACCTCAGCCGAGTAGCAACAAGCAATGACCAAAGGTTCCGGCCCGGGACACCGCGATCAAATTCGGGGGGGAACTAAGAAGGTCGGATGGGCGAGAGCAATACAAGGAGCCACCGTATGAGCACCCGGCTCGGTACGGCTCGTACTACTATGAGCCCGGTGGTCGGGAGAAGCGCTAAGACTCGAGAAGAAGAAAGCGCCCGAACCCAAAATTATCGCAGAAAGTCGGTATCTCCAAGTCCGTGGAGAAGAAAGCCGATAAGGTTCGAAGAAGAAGTCTAGAACTTCTAAGGTCTCGAGACAGATCCGGGTTCCGAAATCACCCACTAACCTGTAAGGACCCAACCGAACCAAAGGGTACATAAAAATGCCTCTGTTTTGCGGGTGCATAAGGACCCGTGGATAGTGGACACGGCCGCTCGAGACACATGACTTACCGTAAGAGCCTGCCGACCAACTACGTACAAGAAGATGGTCCTAGAATTGAATTCGGTGACAACTCCAAAGGCTACACAAGGGGATACGGAACGCCGAACATTGGGACCGCCACGGTTCAAGAGTAACATATGTTGAAGGACTTCAACATAATCTCCTTTCGATCGATCAATTCCGTGATAATCTTAACGAGTAATCTTTGACGCCGGTTTACGTGATATTGTTGACAAATCTACGGGGAAAAACAGTGTTATCGGGTTCGCGGAGGAAGAACATCTATCTTGCAAACCGGAATACCGCTTGTAACCCGAGGCTTGCTTGCTCGCACGGGCCGAATTAGGTGACAAGTCGGGTTGGCTATGGCACAAGAGACTCGACCACCCGAACTTCAAGACCATGAACAAGCTAGTCAAGAACTCTAAAGTCGAGGACCGCCCAACGAATCGTTTATCAAAGACGAAATTGTGAAGCGTTCCCGAAGGGAAAGCAAACAAAGAGGAGCAATCCACCTATTCCGTCACCTTCCACCGATGGAATCCTTCACCGCTTCACATGGACTTATTCGGGCGTCTCTCTAGTGACTATAAGAGGCAAGAAGTATGCCCTCGTCGTCATGAGACGACTACTCGAGATATACTTGGGTCATCTTCATCGCCAACAAATCGATGTTCGGGACCGAGTTACCTAATCTACTGAAGAAACTCGGTGTGGAAAAGAACATCAAGATTAAGAAGATACGCTCGTAGACGAGGAACAGAGTTTCTAAACTCGGTAGTTAAGACATACTTGCGATAAAGAGGGAATTCAGCACGAGACATCGGTGCGCGCACCCCTCGGCAGAATGGACTTGCTTCGAACGTAAGAACGAGAACACTCAAAGAAGCAAGCAAGAACGCTCCTCGCAGATTCTCGGACTACCCTCAAAGTTTTGGGCCGATGCTACCGATACCGCCCTGTTACACTCAAAATCGCTCACTACCTGACACAAAGAACACATGAAGACGCCTTACGAACCGTGGAAAGGGAGAATTCCTTCTATTTCTCATTTTCATGTTTTTGGTTGTCCTTGCTTTATCCACAACAATGGGAAAGATCGGTTGAAGGTCTTTGATAGCAAATCGATCAATGAGTATTCTTAGGATACTCCCGAGTCGATAAAGCCTTCGAGTCTTTAACTATCGAACTCTTTGCGTGGAGGAAAGCCCTCATGTTGTTTTTGATGAATTTGTTAACGAGAACGAGGAAAGATACAAAGTCAAATACGAGGATGTCGGCAAGCAAGCTACGGGATCTCGGGATGAATGACAAAGTCGAAAAGATCCAAAGCATTGTTGGGATGATGAGTCGGAAGATGAAGAAATTCGGACTCGGCCAACAAGCAATGTAGCTAACCTAGTTGATTCTATCGAACGGAATCAACAACGAGGTAACATCGGTCGATGAGGAAGCCCCTGTGGTAACTGAGACCTCTACTAAGAATATAAACTCAGGGGGAACGATTAATGTTCCTGAGCTAAATGTCCTTGAACCTGGAAACTCAGTAGATCCTAACCTTCTTACTGAATTGCTATAGTCACGTAACAGCTTACTCTTGAAATGCCTAATACACCTTCGATCGTGCAAAAGTAGTATCGGAAGAAGAAGCCCGACTCAGGGCGTTCGTGGCTCGATGCTCATTCTTCGGATCTTATCATTGGAGATCCATCAGCAACTATAAGGACGAGATCAAGATTAAGTCAAGGAGAAAGCTCACTTTACTCTTGTTTTCTCGTCTACGTAAGAACCTCGATCGATAGAGGACGCACTTAAAGATCTTGGCCACGGGTCATTGCTATGCAAGAAGAGCTGAACCGGTTAGTCGTCGAAATGAAGTTTGGGAGCTTGTCAACGAGACATAGACATCGGCACGTGATTGGAACTAAGTGGGTCTTCAAGAACAAGCGAGATGAAAACAACGTCATCGTCCGAAATAAAGCTCGACTAGTTGCTAAAGGATACGATCGGGCGAGAGGAATTGACTTTGATGAAACATTTGCTCCGGTCGCCGGATTGGAAGCCATTCGTCTTTTCCTAGCTTATGCAACACATCGGGGATTTAAGGTATATCGAGATGGATGTGAAGTCGGCTTTTACGAACGGCGCATGCGAAGGAAGAAGTCTACGTGGAACAACCGCCCGGCTTTCAGTAGGGATATCAGGTGTACAGACTTAGGAAAGCTCTGTATGGGTTAAAACAAGCACCCAGGGCTTGGTATGATACCCTATCAGACTTTCTACTTCATAAAGGTTTCCAGAAGGGGACAGTAGATCGCACCCTATTCAACATAAAGTCAGGAGATGACATCCTACTGGTGCAGATCTACATGGACGACATCATTTTCGGCTGCAGAAACGAAGTCATATGTCAGCAGTTCGAGAAGATGATGAAGGAGAAATTCGAGATGTCCATGATGGGAGAGATGAATTATTTCCTTGGATTTCAAGTGAAGCAATCACCTGAAGGAATCTTCATCAATCAAGCCAAATACACTCGAGATCTTCTCAAGAGATTCGGCTGCGACTCCAGCAAGCCAGTCAAAATCCCCATGAACACGAACTTTAAAATCGATCTAGACAAAGAGGGAGCTTACGTTAACTCTACCGATTATAGAGCTATTATAGGCTCTTTACTTTATTTAACAGACTAGCCGTCCCGACATAACTTATCTTTGTAGGTGTATGCGCAAGATTCCAAGCGGATCCCGGGCGAAGTCATTTAGACTCGGCGAAGAAGATTCTGCGCTATTTAAGAGGAACACCCGATCTTTGGGTTATGGTATCCCCGCTGATGATAACTTAATACTAACGAGTTATTCTCGATGCCGATTATGCGAGATGCAAGATAGATCGAAAGTCAACTTCCGGAACTTGTCGGTTCCTAGGCGGCAAGCCGATTTCTTGGTTTTCAAAGAAGCAGCATTCGCAGCAACGTCCACTACCGAAGCCGAGTACATGGGCTGCGAGGAAGTTCTTGTGCCCGCATCCTTTGGCTTCGACAACAACTTAGAGATTATGGTATCACTCAGGATGAAGTGCCCATCTACTGCGACTCCACAAGTGCAATTGCCATAACTCAGAACCCAATTCTACATACCAGATGCAAGCACGTGGATATTCGACACCACTTCATCAGAGACCATGTCGAGAAGAAGGATATCAGGATGGAGAAGATCCATACTGACAAGCAAATGACAGATATACTGACCAAACCACTAGCTGAGAACAGGTTCAGAGAACTATCAGTTGAGCTAGGTCTACTGGATCCTACTGAGATGCGTCAGTAGATGCCGACTACTGAGAACATCATTGTCAAACAATTGGTAACAATTGGGATCAGCATAAGGAATCAGTACGACAGGTCAGATAACTAAGTACTGTGACTCAGTTGGGAAAGTCACACTGTACACAACAAGGGGGAACATAGTCATCAACATGACAACCATTCTCCTAATACAGAACAGTAACCAGCTGATAGGTTCAGCTGAAGAGGTTCGGTAACACCGGTGATAAGTTCAAATTGAAGAAGATCGGTAACCACTGATAAGTTCAATTTGAAGAGGTTTGCGTAATTTTGTGTACTTAAATTTTTTTGAAGCATGCTCGCATTTATTGCATCAGTCGCTCACACTCAGTAGTTAATGTGCATTCATATGCCGCCATTAATAGTTTTAAGGAAAGGTCAGTAGGAAACCTTTTCATTTACATAAACTGAGTAATTAATGCTGTCTGTCACGCATTTAATGCATGTCTTCTCACTTACCTTTATTACGCCGATCTATGTTTTAGGCGGCTTTTGTAATCATCCTCTTTTAACATTAAATCTTAGCCGTTCATAGTTTTTGGAAGATTAAAACTCAGTCGTTGGATTGAAACTTGCAATCAAGCCAATATATACAAAATCTTTCAACTTCTATCTTTTTCCTCACTTTTCGCCATTATCAAAACCTAAGAGCTTTTATCGCAAATCAGTTTCCATCTCAAAACTCCCAGTAATCGCTTTGCACGTGCATCTCTCAAGCTCTCATACTCGGTAATGTATTCAAATCTGCTGACAACTACTGACTTACTCTATTTTCAAGTGCTAACATGTGTTTTGCAGATTTCTATGGCGATCGTACAGACTCCTGAACCAATAGTGGAGATCATGGCCATCCGAATCCAGTTCGAACCAACAATGGCTTTCCGCCAGGTGGACATTTCATATCTGGAGCCTATGTTTGATGCTCTGGAGAGGTCTGGGTTGGAGACCCTTGTGACCAAGCATCCGCGTACCCATCTGCCAAGGCAAGTGGCAGAAGTATATTTTAACTGGAACTCAGTGGCTGCCGGAGGAGAAGAAGCTTCTTTCTCATACATGAGAGAAACCACTCCGAACAAGTGGAAGCCGACTCAGCACACCTTCAACATCCGAGAGGCTCTAGTCCTCGCGTTTCAGCTTCCAAATTCTGGTATCTCACCTATCGGATATAAGGAGAGGGAGATCAATGCCTATGTACAAAAGTTTTGTGGACGCAGTGATCTGACGTTCAAGACAGCTCTCCCGAGGAACCTTTTGCTACCTCAGTACAGAGGTTTAGCGTATGTGGTCTCACACATACTGACAAGCTCAGCTGGATCGTATGATCAACTGTCCAAGCCAAGGATTCAGCTGATGATGGTTATTGATGACGGAGTAGAAGTGAATTGGGCAGACTATTACACAACTCAGATGAAAGCCCAGGCCCAGAAATTCACTACTCAACCCACTGGCGAGAGGAAGTTGGCCAGTACGGGTAAGCTTATATTCGGGACTAAGATGTTTGTCCTAATAGAGAGTGTTGTACAGAGGAACTCAGCTTTCGAAGACTCAAAGCTGTACAACACCAAGCTGATAAAATTTAAGACCAAAGAAGCGACGGAGAAGTCAATTGGCAAAGGGCCACCTGAGCAGAAGAGAGCTGCTACTGCCCTGCCATCTCCCACTGATGTGCCCAAGAGGAGGAGGCTTACAAAGCCACGACCAGCTGAGGTCACTGTGGCTCAGCCGATAACTGTCATAGAACAGGCTCCCCCTCCACCTCAAGATGAGCAAACCTTGGACTCCGACACAGGGATGGAAGGAGCCACCCTCAAGGATAAAGCTCAAGTCATCAGCTCCGATGACACTCGGTCCGGACATTAGAGAGCCAATCGAAGAGACCGAATGGACAACAACTCATACCCCTCGTCTGCGTGCTACAGGTGAGATTCACGATCAGATTCTAGAGATAGCTGAGCATGAAGACTTGGTTGACATTGCCATCAGGGGCAAGAGTTCAGATGCTACTGAGGTTTTTAAACTGGGATATTCTGATAGACTTTGCAAAAACTCGGTCGACCATCGATCTACTAACGAGGAGCAAGATTTACGAGCGAGAGATCGGTTTCGGGGAGCCAGCTGATTTGGCGTCCTTCGAGGATCTTCGAGCTGCTATGCTCTATCTTCTTAGCCTGCGTACCACAGCTCCTGCTGATAATGCTCCGCCTCCATCTCCTCCTGCTGATGAGGATGATGACCAAGAACAAGATCAGGAGATGGAAGGCAACCCCAAGGATGCAGAGTTGGGAGGCTCTGCTGAGGGACCAACTCCTCATGAGAAGAGCCAATCACCACCCCCTGGTACATCAGGTGAGGCTCAGGGCGCTCCGAAGTACAGTAGGGAGCAGCTCCTCATGTTTTCTGATCAAAGGCTCGGAACAAGCTCTTACCAGATTCAACCCATTGGTTCCGTGTCCTCCAAATCAGTGAATAAGGCAATCAGACGCCAAGGTGCTAAAAACAGACTTCTCGCCAAAGACGTCCATATCAAATGGGAGAAGTATACGTAGGCGCAGACTGAAAGCCTGGATAAGCTAGCCGCTGGCATCTCCACTCCTCAAGAGGCTCCTCCGCAGCCTGACTTTAAGGAGATGATCGAGCAGGCGTTGATAGCTCAGAAAGCAGATCTATCTGCACAGAGTCAGTTGCTGCTCCAAGCTCAGCACAAACATTTACTGAGCAGCTGACTCATGCTCTCATAACAGTCCAAGCTCAAATGGAAGAGCGAAACAAGTTGGCTACAAGCAGCCTCCAGACTGCTATTAAGCAACAGGCTGCGGCCTTGAAAGAGATTCAGAAGGAGATAAAGGAATCTAATGATCTAGCCCTGCTGAAACTCCGCCAGGAGTCAGCTGCTCATCTCAATCGATCTAGGGCTGATCAAGAGAAGGATTGGGAGAAATACTGTGACTTGGTCAAGGACTTCGACTCTACAGTTAATCAGATCAAGGACTCAGTATACAAGCTTGAGAAAGAGGTCACAGCCATCCGTACCAACCTCGATAAGGCTGCTGATGCCAAAAAGGGGGAAGGTATAATTAAAGATGAACCTGAAACGGATACAGCTGATGTACATATTATCAGGGAAAGGGTTCAGGAGGAGAGACCCTCCACAGCTGAAGAACCCGCACAGACTCAGGGGGAAAGGGCTCAGGAGGAAGGACCCTCTACAACTCAGGATAAGAACTTTTCTGAGGTCCTTCTCCTAGAATTCCCACTTCAGCCAACCCCCATCTCCTCTTCTGCTGCTCACATTGAAGAAGTAGCAAATTTTATTGAACAGGAGACAGAATAAGAAGAGCCTGAGCCTGAACAATTGCCACCGCAGAGGCCGGGGAAAGAGTTTGCAACTGAATCTACTCCTCCTTCCTCCCCGGTCCATAAGTTCAAATCAAAAGCGGAGCAAGAGGCTTATGACCTCAAAATTGCCCAACAGCTGTAGGATAAGCTCGACCATGAGCGTCAGCTTGATGAGGCAGCAGAAGCAGTAAAGAAGCCTAAGGGCAAAGCTGTTAGAGGCAAAGGCAAGAAAAAGGTCGGGTCGGTCGAAGAGCAGAAGAAGAAAGCCCAAGAAGATTTTACTAAGGCTCTTCCGACTGAGATCCAAGCTACTGCTCGAGTATTCCCACTTCTACTCTAACACCTGAGCAGATAGCGGAAGATCAAGCGACCTGGGAGGCGACGCTGCAAGGTCTGAGTCTCAGACGAGGAGACAGTAGAGCAGCCGCACTCCGAGAAAAGAAAAGGATAGCTGACTTGGCAAAAATGCATAGCTTATCTCTCAAGCCAGCAGCTGATCCGAGGAAGCAGATCCCAAGAAAATCCAAGTTCATCAGGGGCCCATATGTTAAGAATATTCCTATCCCGCATGTGGATAAATGGGTGCAGGCTGATATGAACGACCATTGGGAAAGGCTGAAAGAGGATTTTATTAAAGGCTATTTTGTATGGCGCATTTATCCTCTCGACTGTCCAGCTGATCAGTTATTCGACGAACTTATCTCGAGATTTGATATCTCATTCAGAGATCGGCTGAGACAGATTATGGAAGAACAGAATATTCCCTTTCGTGCCCTAGCTTTCCAACGTTTTCCTCCGCCAAGAACTGCTAGTGGACTGCTGTGCACGAAGGATATTGAGAGAGAGATAGAGGAAGCCACTTTCCATCTGGGTTTGCTGCCTGACAATCCTCTTGACAACGAAGAAATCCAGGAGATCAGGATCAGAGTTTACAAGTATTATTATCTGGATCCTCCTGTTGAGATGTCTGCCGATTTCAAGAAAAGGACTCAACGCTTCAAGCGTCAGCAGTGATTTCTCTTCTTTTTGATTTCTGTTGTAATAGCTGTAGGAGCTTGTACTTCATTGATTATATATATATATCAGTTCCTACTGCTTGTCAGATAATTACTCATTGTCTTTCAGCTCTTTGCATCGTGTTTTCACGAATGATCACTAAGTGATCTGACACACACTCACAGACAGTTTCTCTGATTTTGCCTATCTCCCACCTACTGAAGTATTGAAATTACTTTATCTTTATTTTTCCTCAAAATGTTGTAAGGGGGAAATTGTTGTCAGTAGGATAGCATCTTTTATAGACTTAAGAAGTTTAAGAGGTAGAGGTAGAGGTTTTGACATCATCAATTAGGGGGAAATTGTTGGATATGAGTCAGTAGATGATACTCAGCTGTTGTTTGGTTAAAAGAAAATTGGGGGAAATCATAGTAGTACTATGGAATTGAAGATCCCAAAACCTAGCTGATATCAGTAGATTAGTGTGTCGTTAGGATTAGCTGATGTATAGGTTAGACTTGGTGTATTGTTTATTATTTTTGTCTAAGTCCTGTACGGGGTAATTGTTGAACTGATCTTCTGTTGAAGATACTTTTCAGAACCCCACGTCATCAGTGTAATCGCTTGTGTTCTTCGATCGGCGATGATCCTTCACTCGATCGAAGACGGCTCATCAGCTGACAAATCATCAGTAGAAGACTACTCCCAGCTGATAGTCATCAGCAGAAGAACAGAAACAAGCACAGTACCTTCGCAGTCGCAAGTTGACCTACTCAGTAGATGCCGTGTTAGCCGACTCAACTGAAGAAGACAGAGACTTTTTAGTCTACTGTATCCTACGGAAAGCGACCCAGCTATTCAAGTCTTTTCGAAAAGTTCAGCAGAAGACATACGAGGTTGTTGAACGGTCAACTCGACATTCTCCACCAACTACAAACCTCGACCAATGAGAAGCCGACAACGCTTACCTACTCTACACAGTAAAGCTGCTCTCATGAACAGTGCATTAACGCGCCCGCTCGCAACAAGTTCGAATTAATGGCCGTTTTCCTTGGAAGCTTGTGACACGTGGCATCGTCGTCTCCAACGGACATATGCCATAACTCACAACTATAAATAGAGAAGTTTTTGAAGCTCTGAATGAAGAGAAGAAAACGGAATTTCAAAAGGGACAAACTCAAGTTCATAAACGCTCTAGAACACTCAAAGATCATCCAGAGGAAAACTTGCATACTTAGAAGATTTCTTAGTTTTTCTCTCTAGAGTTCTTATATCCCTTACTTCTCTAGACTAAGCTCATTGTCATATTTATAGCTTAAATTCGAAGGAGTTCACATTTAGTGAATTGTTCTTATTGTAAGAACTCCTTCTCAGTTGGAGAAAATTCCCTTCCCTTTCAAACTTAGGTTTGGATTGTAAAGTCGCTAAGGACTATAACTTAGAGGGAACCGTCCAGGTCACGCAGTATCCCTGCTGAGGCTTGCTCAGAATAATCAACAAGTTCTCCTGCCTTGTTCAGGACCGTGGACGTAGGATCTTGGGTATCCGAACCACGTTAAATCGCTTGTGTTCTTTTACTGTTTTATTGCATAGCATTGAACTAACTTTAAAATCATAAGCTTGCATAAAACGTATTTTACAAAGCGCACAGCCAAAAGACTTAATTTGCTAAAAAATGTTTTCAAAAGAGACGAATTCCGGGCCCCACATTTTCCGCACAACAGTCTCCGACTGATTCTCAAAGTACTGACAACAGTCAGTAGGAGAGAGTTCGATGGGGCGACTCACTCTGTCCCGTGATCGAAGGCTTATTTGGCACTGTTCATCAGTTGCAATCATCAGCTCAGCTGACCTTCACTGAGAAAAAGAAACTGAGCTCAGGTGTATTCACCCCCCCCTCTACACCTGACTTATCATCTCCGGACCAACAGAGGAGAAAACTACAAGGTGTCTCCACATTCTCTTCACAGTCAGATATATTGGCTATGGATTCGAGAAGCAGAGGAAGAAGTGAGTCGAGAAGCTCTAAGCAAAGAGGTAAGAGTCGATTGAAGTCTAACAAATTTGCCAATATCGTATGTTACAATTGTAAGCAAAAAGGCCACATTAGAAGATTTTGCCTAAAGATCAAGCAAGATAAGAGCAAAGGTAAAGGAGAAGATAATAGTGACGACGACGGGGCAAATTTTGTCGAGGAGTTCAATATTGTCCATGAATCTGATACAGTCAATCTGACAACTCAAGAGACAAGCTGGGTGATTGATAGTGCTGCTACCATTCATGTGACATCAAAATGAGAGTGTTTCTCATCTTATACACCAGGAAATTATGGTGTTGTAAGAATGGGAAATGGTAACCTTTCCAAAGGTATTGGTAAAGGAGATGTCTGTTTGGAGACGATGAATGGTGCGAAGCTGATGCTGAGAGATGTCAGACACGTTCTAGAAATGCGCCTGATTTGATATCCGTAGACAAGTTGGATGAGGAAGGTTATTGCAACACCTTCTACCGTGGTAAGTGGAAAGTGACAAGAGGCTCATTGATGGTGGCCAAGGGCAAGAAAGAGTCAAAGTTGTATGTAACAGAAGCCAAGCTCTCCCAAGAACTTGTCAACTTAGTGGTGAATGGTGATATGATCGAGTTGTGGCACAAACGACTCGGTCATATGAGTGAGAAATCTATGATGAAGCTGGCTCAAAAGAATATCATACCGGGATTGGATCATGTACACCTGAAAAGGTGTGTTGATTGTTTGGCAGGAAAGCAAAACAAACTTGCTTTCAAAAGTTCTCTTCCTTCCAGAGAAAAAGAATGTCTTGGATCTGGTTCACTCATATCTGTGTGGACCCATCTCCAAATCACTAGGAGGAGCATAGTATTTCGTGACGTTCATTGATGACCATTCATGAAAGACTTAGGTATACACCTTGAAACATAAGGATCAAGTGCTAGATGTTTTCAAACAATTTGTGGTGCTGGTGGAAAGAGAGACCGAAAAGAAGTTGAAGTGCATTCGCACAGATAATGGTGGAGAATAAGTTGGTCAATTTGATGCGTTTTGTAAGGAGCATGAAATACGACATCAATTTACACCTCCAAAAACACCACAGTTAAATGGTATAGCTGAGAGGATGAATACGACCTTAATGAAAAGAGTCAGTTGCTTACTTTCACACTCGAAGTTGCCATAATTTTTTTTGGGAGGCACTGCTTGTAGCAGTGTATGTTTGGAATCTTTCACCCAATGTCCCTTTGAAGTATGAAACTCCGGAGACGGTGTGGAGGGGAAAAGAGGCTTCTTACAAACATCTGAGGGTGTTCGGTTGTAAGACTTTTATCCATATTCCAAAGGATGAAAGATCAAAATTGGATGCCAAGACGCGACCTTATGTATTAATCGATTATGACCAAAATCAGTTTGGCTATAGATTCTATGATCCTATCCAGAAGAAGCTTATCAGAAGCCGTGATGTTGTGTTCATCGAGTCTGAGACCATCGAAGATATATTGTTAAGACTAGGAAAGATGTTCCTAGCACTGATGTTAGCCCGTCAGATTTTGGGCTAGTGCCTCCAACATCGGTACCTAGAGATTTTGGAGAGGAAGTACAAAGTGATCAGGATGAGATAGTTGAACCTAATGCTCAATTAGAGGTTCAACAAGATATCCTTAATAATGATGGTCAACCAGTTGCAGAGGGTTCTCCAATTCGCACGAGATCTGGTAGAGTGGTGTGACCCTCTACTAGATATCCACCGAATGAGTATATGTTACTTACTGATTGGGGAGAACCAGATAGCTTTGAAGAAGCTATGAATGATGAACACAAGGATAAGTGGATGGAAGCCATGCAAGTCGAGATGAGGTAATTGCATGAGAACAAAACTTTTGAGCTAGTAAAGTTTCTTGAAGGCAACAAAGCTTTGAAGAAAAAGTGGGTGTTCAGAATCAAGAACGAGGAACACAATCGTTAGCCACGCTTCAAAACTAGACTAGTCGTGAAGGGCTTTAGTCAGAGAAAAGACATAGACTTTGACGAGATATTTTCACCAGTGGTGACAATGACATCCATTCGTACTGTGCTGGGACTAGCAGCAAGTCTCAACTTGGAGGTTGAGATTTTAAGACGACCTTCCTTCATGAATAATTGGAGGAAGAGATTTACATGGAACAACCGGAAGACTTTGAGACGAAGAGAAAGAACGATTACACCTACAAGCTCAAGAAAAGCTTGTATGGCTTGAAGCAAGCACCGAGACAGTGGTATAAGAAGTTTGAGTTGGTTATGGGGGAGCAAGGTTATAACAAGACTACTTCAGATCACTGCGTGTTTGTGAAGAAATTCCCTGATGATAAGTTTATTGTATTGATGCTTTATGTGGACGACATGCTGATTGTCGGTGAATTTTTCCGGAATCAATGGTTTGAAAAAGCAGCTGTGCAAGTTTTTTGCTATGAAGGACTTGGGGTCAGCAAGACAGATTCTTAGAATAAAGATTATTCGAGATCGAGATGCCAAGAAGATATGGTTATCACACGAGAAGTACATTTAGAAAGTACTTCAAAGATTCAACTTGGATAAGGCAAAGCGGTTAGTTGTCCTTTAGCTAATCACTTTACGCTAAGTTCTAAGCAGAGCCCATCAATAGATGGAGAGAAGGCGGATATGGATAAAGTTCCATATGCATTTGCTGTGGGAAGTTTGATGTATGCCATAGTGTGTACACGGCCAGATATTGCTCATGCAGTCGGAGTAGTAAGCAGATTTTATTCCAATCCATGAAAGGAACATTTGGCTGCAGTAAAGTGGATTCTAAGATACCTTCAAGGTTTATATTTTGGAGATGAAAAACCTGTACTTGTTGGCTATACAAATGCTGACATTGCAGGAGATATTGATTCGAGAAAGTCTACATCGGGTTACCTGATTACTCTATCAGGGGGAGCAGTATCATGACAGTCAAAGCTACAAAAGTGTTTAGCTCTTTCCACAACGGAGGCATAGTTCATTGCAGCAACAAAAGCGTGTAAGGAGCTTCTATGGATGAAGAAGTTCTTGAATGAACTTGGGTTCAAACAAGAACGTTCGCAATTATTCTGTGACAGTCAGAGTGTTATTCATCTAGCCAAGAATGCATCATTTCACTCACGGTCAAAGCACATTGACGTGCGTTATCATTGGATTCGGAATATGTTGAAAATGAAGCAACTACAACTTGAGAAGATCCATACAGAGGAGAATTGATCTGATATGTGTACCAAGACTCTTCCAAGAGAAAAATTTGAGCACTGTCGATCATCAGCATGAATGGAGAGCCTCCTATGGAGGCGAGAGGGGGAGAAAGTTGAGTCTAGCCTCCATTTGAGGCACTAGCCTCCCAATCTAAGGGAGTAGGGATGACTATAGGTTGCAATAAATACGGGCATCAAATTTTCAAAGTTTGTAGGATGTGGGAATAGTGTGACTTGACTATAAAAGCCATGCATGCATATTCATTTTTTTTTGGTATTCCCTAAACAATCTCATTCTCAGTGGAGGTGCCGGAGGGGTTTGAGAAGAGAGTGAGCAATCGGGGAATCGTGTGGAGGAGGTGCGCCCCGCAGTTGAAGATACTGAGTCACGACTCGGTGGGTGGATTCTTGACTCACTGTGAGTGGAGTTCCATTGTGGAGGGGCTGATGTTCGGTAGGTCGTTGGTAACGCTACCTTTTGTGGTAGACGAAGGTTTGAATTCTAGGGTTGTGGTTGAGAGGCAAGTAGGGGTCAAAGTTTTGAGAAATCATGAGGACGGGTCTTACATGAGGAACTCAGTTGCCGACTCAGTTAAGCTTGTAATGATTGAAGATGGGGGAAAGAAATTAAATGACAAGGCGAAAGAAATCGCAGCAGTATTTGGCGACAGGGCACTACACAATCAATACATAGACAACTTCGTCAATTTTCTCCAGACTTATCACGTAACATGTTAATAATTGTCTTAGTATCCCCGGTCGACCGGGTTGAGTATTGTCATGGACTCAGTTGGAGCATTATTTATTGAATAAAATGAACTTTCAAAAATATTTCATACGCAAAATTTACCACTAATTTATTTACTAAACTTGAATGTTTGTTGTAACAAATAAAAGTTAATCAAAGACTACTATTTAAATATTACAAATATAAGCGACCAAAAATTTTTAAATAAACTAATTTGAGAATTGAGTAACTTAGGCTTATTTACATCTCTAAGCATAGGTAATATTCTTGATAATGGTGTAATTACTCTTAATTTTAATTATTGAACTTCATATTTTTATATTCAATTATTGTCAGTTGTACCTCAAACAATTTTTTGAGATCTTTTTCCTATGAGGATATCCCGTAAATTATAATGTTAGTAGTAAATGCTAATCTAAGACTATCGTTGGTCCAAAAACGTAACGTTCATGTGTATGTGGAGAATACAATTGACCTCAAGTTTTTCTTGAAGACTAATGAGTCATTTTCGTACCTTATTATTTCTGCCCGAAATATTACCTAACTGTGCAGGCGATACTCTTTTGTTGTCAGTTTTGAAGGAATTTGGGCTGAGTTGACATATGACGGCGACGCAAGGTGACAAGATAGATATGCTCGTTCAAATTTAGATGAAAATAGAAGAAGGAAGGAAAGAGGGGGATAGATAAGGAAATATATGATATAACCTTGTCGTACAAATCTTTCCTTATCCGAAGATTTCCCCTACATATGTTTTGATCAAGATTGCAGCTCTATATAAAGGATAAAAGACGCAGAAAATCAGGACAATTCTACACGCTATTCATTCTCGTTACTTCATATTTCCTTGCACCATTCATTCCGTCCGCCAAAGGAGAATCATATCCAAAGTTACGTTTTATTTATGCAATCTGAGAGTTGGAGAGGAAGAACAAACACTTAGTTTTTATGCTTTTTGTTTGTCGTTGGGGACATCTTTAATTTCCGTTCGCCTTTCAATTTCCGTAGTTAGGAGAGAGTGAAGACTTGATGGTACTTTAAATTCAGTCCGTATTTCGTTTTTAAGCCAGAGTTTCTATTTTGTTCTTAATTTCGTGCATGTTAGATTTAGGTTTAAATATGTTTACCGTTCTGTTCTACGTAGTCTCTTGCTTGCACAGTCAGGACACTTTTATGAGTAGCTAAACTTTTAGTGGTCTGGCGGGATGTGAAACACACACATGATTAGTACATGAGGCTTAGGTGCTTAAAATTAATTAAAAGGGTTTTGGGATGATTCTAATATATCTAATCTGACTAGTAATTTAAGATTGATCATCCTAGGTTGCGCAGTATGTAGCTAACTTAGTACTTCCATCGTTTCTCGTGGAATAAGGCTAGGAAAGTAGCAAGGTTATTCGAAAGAGTAATTGGATTAAATCAGTAGGAGACTATTAGATGCCCAACATACGAGTAGGCTCCTAAACTAGGTTCCCTTAGATCGATAAAGTTATCTAGTTATTAAATCTATTGTTTTCCCAACAACGTAGGTTATAACTAGGGAAGTAGTCGTTTCGATGTCCAACATGACGGCTACCGATTAAGTTAGTGGGAATGAGGGTCGTGTCAGTTTAATTACGGCGGTCTATAACTATTTGATTCTTAAGAATAACTAATCTTAAGTGCTGATAATTGGAAATATTGTGTGTGAATGTTCTGCTGGACCTGTCTCTTAATTGCCTAGTTAAATACGCCTTTTAAATTAATTCCGTTTTTATCATTTTTAATTTTGTAAAATTCTAAACTTGCGTGGTTGCTAACCAAAACCCAAGATAAGTAGGAAAATATCATGTCTAGTCCTCTGTTCCCTGTGTTCGATACCCTGTTACTATACTGCATTAATTCTCAGAATTTGCAAGATTATTTGGTGCAATTAAGCGATCATCAAAGACGAACGTTAAAATTCATTTAATACACTTACTGAGTTAGATACTCTACAGTCATATTAGCTTCCTGATTGTTCGATAGAATGTGGTATATAGTACTGAGTATCAATTACTGACTTTTGTCAGTTTGTGGATTTAAACAGTAAGATATGGTGCGGTATGTGTAAACTAGTTTCAATGTCATATATGGAATTTTTTCACGAAATATGTCGATCTCAATTTGTTTATTGATAGTTCTCGGTTATATGCTTGTGCACATCTTCACAATTTTACTTAGAAAGCATACTTGTATGCTTTTTGTAAAACTCTTTTATGCAAATGGTCAGTAAATAATCAAAGCGGTAAATAACATGATATTTATAGTATCCTACGTCCACTCTTCCTATTTTCACAAAGGTCTTGTTATTATATTGATTAAGTCTAGTCAGCCTATGCGCAAGATAGAATGAGTCTTAGTTATAGTTCTAAACAAATTTACAATCTCAAACACTCGACATCTCTTTTTTAGGGTAACATCTAAAGATTTTCAAACTAGAAGGAGTTCTTAATAAGATCAGTTCAAGATATGAACTCATTCGATCTAAGCATATATATATAGGGAGTGGATCTTTTGAGATCCATACCTCCCATGAGATATGAGAACTCATCTCAACCCTTAAATTTGTTGATCAATGGCCATCATTTTTCCTTGTTCTTCATTTAAAATTAATTCAAAAAGGAGAAATTGGTTATCATTAAGGGAAATTTCGTAAAGTGCTATTGTTTTAATTTTTTTCATATGTTTTGAATCTCTAGCTCATTTTCTCTCTCTCCCAGCAACGCTTCTTCAGACTTGCATCTTTTCTTCGAAATTTCTCTTAATCCATCCGTCGTTTTGCTTGTAGCTACGTTATCAATTGTAAGGTAGAATACCCTGCCCCATTAATGCGCCTCCGCTCTTAATTGTAATCCTCGTGAACTAGGGCTTGTTTATGTTTTAATCACTTTTAGGTTTAGGAAGACAATCATATTTTACCGCTGATTCAATTTTTATTCTCAAATGCCGCCATGAATTAAATCCATATGTTGGAAGGAAGTTTTCAAGTTTGTATGAAGCTGAATCAAACAATATGTGGAAGAAAAACATGTTTGAGAATTTTTATGGTTCCCAAATTCCAAAAATTGTAGAGGTGCTTCCACCGGATCAAGTGAAAACAAAAGGATCAGGGAGTAGGATAAAGTCGAGGAAGGAGGCGCTATTACGAGAGAAGATGAAGCCTAAAAGAATGTGTAGGAAATGCAAGCATATGTGTCATCACGATTCAAGAAACTGTGATAAAGTGATGAATGTTGAAGAATCTTCTTAGTTCTTTATGTTATTCGAGACGATCCCAAACTTTGTTCTTCTAATTAGCTTTATTGCACCTACTAATGTTTTAGTATTGACTTCTTTTGGCATATTATAATTTTAGAGACTTGTAACTATTTCGAGCCATTATCTTTTGTTTTATTACGCTTTTTTTTGTTATCCTTATATGCATAAATGTATATACTACAATATGCATGAATGTGTATTGTGTTATGCATAACCCACACCACGCCTTACCATTATATAGATACTTGAAGATTGTTTATGCTTATTTTATCATCTGTTATGCTTAACCATGCATAATCTTAAGCATATCCTGTTGTATTAAATAATGACCTTTGCAACTGTTTTTGTCAGTTTTATGCATAAATAGTTGGCATCTTATGCACAACTTACTTGTTTATGCATAAAAGGTGGAAGAATATTTTTGTTCATTCTCAGTCATATTAGTACATTCTTATTCATCGCTTAGTTCATCACCTAGTTCATCGCTTATTGTTACATACATATTGACCTCATGTTTATGCATAAACAGTACTCATATTTATGGATATATTATGCGAGATTCATGCAAAGCAAATTATTCATAATTAAGAAAACACAATAACACTAATTCAAACACATATATATTTAGTTAAGGTTTGATATGTCCAAAAGAGATATTCAACGTCAAATTTGTTTCTGCCTAATAAAAAACTATCTGAATTATCCTTCACTCATCACATCTAAATGTCTTGCAACCACTTCTCAACTTCTTTACAATTCAACTTCTTTTCATCGAAGTGACTCAGTGCTTCTTGTTCGACTGTTTCCTTCATTAGGTTTTCATCGAAGTTCACTGTTGTCAAACAATACCGAATCCTCAAAATTATTATCTGCTTGAAGCCTTTATTTGCAATCTCCGTCTCCCAATTTGCTTCATCCCCTTTGAAGGTCTCCATGTACCTCATCAAATACACCACTGCAAGGTTGCCAAATGAAGCAAAATATGTTATGCATAAGTAAAATATAATTCATGCATAAAGTTATCCACTACCCAGTATGTCATTTGGTTCGGTAGCCTATTCACATTTAGGTTTAGTACCCCCCAAAACCCATACTTCGAACCTTTTCTTTTTGTGCTCTATTCATCTTAGATACACATTCCATCGGGGCAAAAGGAAAACCTCTGCTAGTTAATCTATTCACATCTTCAACATCTACCTTTTTGCTACCGTCAGTTCCTTTCTTACCCTGATCCCTCCTCTTTTTATACAGCTCCATGACTGGGGTATTATCCAATTCATCTTCTGCCTGAGACCTTGCCTTCCACTCCCCCCTCTATTTAGAAAACAGTAGATTATGTATAAATTATGCATAAATACACATATCAATACATACAATTTGACTTATGTAATACGTAAACAAGTACATGATAATTTCAATTCATGCATTATCCTATAACACCTTCATGCATATTTTTATCGAACTTTACGCATATTCATATATACATAAGAAGTTTATGCATAAATGACATCAACATAAATCACAACTTAATTATACACATGTAATTATGCTTATGCATAAGGTACACAACTATATAATAATATTTAAATATTTTTCATACATATACCTACAACCATTTATGCACAAATAGAAGAGTACTTGTGCACAAACTGAAGATGCATAAACTAAGAAATTCAGTTAAAGGCTGAATTGTGCACAAATTGATGCTCAACTATGCATGAATACAACATTCAATATACACCATTTTAACTATGCACAACTTATACATGTACATGATAAATTTAATTCATGCAAATCCTAAAACAACTTTATGCATATTTCTTTCTAACTTTATGCATACACATATGTAGATGTACAGACTATACATACTCATTTACACATATGAACTTATGCATAAATGATTTGTTAAATCAGAATAAATCGCAAGTCAACTATGCACAAGCAAGTAAGGTACGCAACTGACATTATTCATACATTGAATATCCACTTTACATTCGTTCATAGTCTCTTTAATCTCAACATAAATTTTGATCGAATCAGTCAAATACAAGGCGAGTATACCTCACACAATCTGAAATCAACAAAGATTTTGCATCATTCAAACAAATTTGCAAAAACTAGGGCTACATACACTATATGTACAAACTAGGGCTTAAGCCCAAAATTCGTCAAATTGCCATCATTGTTTATCTAAATCTGTAGCAATACAAGATGGAAATGCATTGTAGAACCAAGACACACTGAATTTCCAGATACTTTCTAAAAAATTACATGGATTTTTTGCCGAAAACCTACCCCTACACTACAATTTTGATTTCAACCACCAACTCAACACTATATATGGAATCGGACGAAGGAACCGCCTCAAGGAAACCGCTGCTGCTACTACGCCGGAATTCGCTGCATCCCCCACTGCTATTTCGGATGAAAATCATGCTCTAGAAACCACCGCTTATTTTGAGTGGGAAATGGTTTTTTCATAATTCAAATGAGTGGGGAAGTAGTTTTCTCCATTTTGCCCTTTCTCCAATTTTATTTATTTATTTTATTTTATTTTTCTAGTAGAAAGTGAGTTTAATTTAGCCCCATTGATACCAAATCAATGGACTAGATGGGTTCTCTTATCTCATAAGAGAAGTGGTTCTTAGAAGAACCAAACCATATATATATATGGGGTATGATTCACATGAGAACCAATCCTTATATAAGAATTAGGACCTGATCTACACCACATATTTTGATATACAGTCAGATTCTAATTTATATTCCTACTATTATTATAATATAAAATATTGTAGGGGTAAATTTGTAGCACGAATTAATTACCATATCTTTAATTTTGGAAGATTTAGATAAACTTCATCTAAAATATTACCAAATCACTCATTGCTTTAATATTCTAATAATAAAAGCCACCATTTAGGTTTTCAGAATTTTGAGAAAACACGTTAAACATCTCCGGCACCGCTTATCTCCCGTATTCTATCCTACATCGCTTTTGGCCAGATACATTTGCCGATTTTAATTTCTACATCGCCGATTGTTGCCCATTACGACTGATAACAACACTTACTAAGGTTTGATTTTGATGCAATACTTTTTTTTCACTGTTTGAGATTTTTCTTCTTATTACGAGTTTATGATTTAATGTATAGACATTTGGAAATTATAGAATATTGGGTGACTAAGTTAAAGAATTAATTTATTTGTTGTGTGTTCCTTATTATTATGTAGAACATAATTTTCTAGCAATAGTTTCGTTTAGTTTATTGGGTTTGCAGGTAATGTGAATTTTATTGTGCAACAGTTCTTTTGTGAGAATGCATCAATATTAATGTTTTATGCATTAATTATAGTGTTGGATGCATACTGCTTATAATAATGTTTTCATGATCTCTCATTTTAGATGCATTAGTATTTAGTGTCTGATGCATATATAAAACATAAAATATTAATATTAAATATTATGTTTGGTGCATCTATAAAACATTGTTATATATTGTTTGATGCATTAATATGTGGTGTTTGATGCATTAATGTTAAGGTGTTTGATGCATGAACTGTCAGCTCGTATATACTGTTTTAATAAGGTTTTAAAATCCTAATCAAATCCGTCCGTCATATGCATATATGCATACGCATCTAAGCTACATTACTATTTACTACCTGAAATTATTCTCCGACGCAGAAGCTAGATTTTTTCCTGGAACCATGAAGTTCATCAAGATGCTGACGGCGAGCCAAACCGGAGCTTTGAAGCAAGTCGCATGTAGTTTACTAGCTTGACGAACTGCCCATCGTAAAACAGCTTGAGAGGGCACTCACGGGGTGAATAGGCGGAGGGCAAGCTTCCCGGTGGTGTTCATCGACCAAGAAATCAATGGACTATTATCCAGAATCATCAACAATTTTCCACTCTGTAATTGGATTAAATTAATGCAAACTTTCTTTCTTTTCCATTAGTCAATATTATTATTTTCCATTAGTCAACATTGTTTAAAGCATAGTACAATCAGATCTCTCCTATTGATGCATTATTATAAATATAATACATGATGCAAGATAATACACATAATATAAAATTTCTTATAGCTGCTTTGCATGATGTCAGTTTTTTAAATGCACAAGTTTGTTTGTGTGAATGCATTAATATTTATATCTGATGCAATAGTAAATATTGGTGTTCAATTTGTAGTTTTTTCGCATAATGTTAATTTTTGTTATGCATAAATTCTTTTGTAATAATGCATTAATAATAAAAAATTGATGCATCAGTTTGTAACTTTGTATATAGTGTTTTAGTATTTGATGCATAAATTTATCTATGAAAATATGTTATTGTTTAAACTTAATATCTCTCATACATAACTGTTTATATTTTATGTGAAATTTTGCTTAGAAATCTATTTTTATAAATGCACGTGTATTTGACACAATATAAATTTTGAATGAACATATCAATGTTATAGGGATAAGTGCTCATAATATAATATGCATTTCTTCATATAGTTGAATGCATTGGTTCCAATTCAAAATGCATAATTAAGAAATTGACATTCCTTTTAATTCATTTTCCTTTGCGTGTTTTTTAACATTATGGGATGCAATTGCATTTTATTGGTACAGTTTTTTAGGTAAATACTTTTCATATAAGTACATTTCATGTGCGTTTTTTAATATTTTTTTGGGTGCATGGATTAGTTATTTAAAGAAATTAATTAAGTATAAATAACTTGCCATATCAATACGATAATTGGTCATACATATCTGATATGATTGTTATGACGTAATTAAGAAAATACATTAATGACCTTTTTAGTAATCATCCATTTAAACTAATACATTAAATTGCTATTTATTAATATCATTGATTGAAACATATCAATGGATAAAATGGGTTCCCAATTCTCATCTAACCCCTTGGTTCTCATTTGATTTATATCCTAGTATATATGAAGGAATGAAATTTACTTGCCTCCTTCGTATGTTGTAGTAGTTCTAATTATTGCTCCTGTTTAGATCTTCTGACATGTGTCTCGATCCTTTTCTTCCTCCGCGTGTTTAGAGAACTGAAGAAAATCAAATAAATTGTCTCTTTGACTCGCGTGTATATGCTTATGAGTATGTGAATGTGAGTTCTGATTATAAACAGAATACTAATATATATAAGCATCAAAAGCTAATATTATATTATTATTTATAATCCATTAATTTAATTATATTCCTAATGACTTCTACATCAATTAGCCCATAATATAATAAATTAATCTACTGAGCTACTTTTATTTATCAATTAATTGACCCAACCAATTAATTCTTCATAAATGATATTATTAAATAATGCGAAATACATTAATCTATTAATAATGATTTATGAGAGACAATAAATAACTAGAGAACTAATTGAGCCAGATCAGGGATCCAATACAAGAAATAAAGTCGGGCCTCAAATTAATTAATTTTTCTATGCTCAACCTAGAGCAATATCAATTAATAAACACAGATTCATTCCACTAGAGAATCCGTGCTAACTTACCCTTTATCCCAACTTGAGCATGAACTTGTATTTTAGACTTAATCGATCCCCGTATTTAAAATGGAAATATCTGTTAATTAATTCAGCTCACTGACAACTTAAATTAATTAACATCTTATTATAGTTCTGCGTAGTACCACTCGACCTTATTAACACACCTGAACTTAATTAATCGGTCGGGTTTAGTGTGATAATCCTTACGAGTTCCTCAGGGGATATTATCAACCCATTTTACTAGGATACGGTTGCAAGATACAGACAACCAACCTGAGCCACAAATGATTATTGGCACCCAAGATACATAGATCTGGTCGTGATGACGTTCACCTTAGTAGGTCAAAGTAATAGATAGCCAAATGCACTCAGCTGAAGTCTTATCAAGCTTAAGACCAACTAAGTCACCGAGATATTGGTTCTCCACTAGTGGTTCTCCACTAAGGTCAGTCAGGAGAACAAATCTTACTGTGATCCATCAATACACCACCTTAAGTGTACCAGTATAGACTAGCAGCCAAGACAAACCACTTCTTATCTAAACTGCAACTTATACCGACAACTTATCCTTTGTCTCAGCTGTGATAATTATTTATATCTTGTCAGGTAACCAATTGAGTAGTCTTCTGTGATCTACAACACACTATACAATCTAACTTATATACAAGATAAATGATTACATGTGCAAATATATATTTATCAGATAGGAGAATAAAACAGTGGTAATGACAAAAACACATTATATACAAGCATAAAAAACTGCTTCCAATATACAAAATCCCAACAATATATAATACATAAAGAACTTAGTGGAAATAGAGAGGAGAACTATCAACTACTATAGTAGCGAAGAACAGATATGGATATATATTACAAGTGTCTTCTTTGCTAAGTGAATGCTTGAAAAATTGCTAGAGTTTTTGAATGCTTGAATGATTAAGTTTCGCAACCTTGAGTGATGCAAGACCTTCTCTATTCATAGTCACAACTAAGAATAAATTCGTTAGAAAGGATACCTACTCCTATAGCTAGTTCACTAGCAAACGGTCAAAACAATTTAAATCTCTACTATGGAGACTCCTTAATTTCTGGACTTTAATGCAGCTTTGTGTCAGGGCAAGTATAGTGTGGGCTACTTTTGATTGATTGAGGTTGATATGGTCTCTAAGGCTTAATCTGACTCAAGACTGATATTGAGTAGATTTCTCGGATGGAAACCTCGTACTCTTTACTGATTGATATTAGCGTGTACTGACATTCTTTTTGTTCGACGAATGTTGTTCTACTGTGATGAACAAATTGTAATTCTCACAAGTGCACAAATCGGTATAGTACCTTATCTATCAACTCCCGAGGTCGATCTCACCTGGACCCAGTTGGGTTCTAATTATTCTAATTATTTTACTATCTACTTGGTCCTAAACTGTGTTTGGCTTATTCTAAACTACGGAATTTAAATAGCAAGAAAGTAAATGAAAGTAAAAGCAAAGCGGAGTGGGGTAATGAGCGTGGTTTCAAGTTTGATGAAGAGTGCGGAGGTTTAACAATTACTATGCCTAAGATGATCAATTCATTCCCATTCTCTAGCTAGCATTTATGAATTTCTTTTGTTGGTAATCCATTAAGGCTCTAGGGATTCCGTATGATGGCGGGAGATCTTTAACTTATAATCCTAAGGGTCAATCAAATGAGCATGATATGCTCACTATTCCCAATATTGATGCTCAATATTGGGAATAGTGATCTAGACATAAACGTAAGGATCGTATCATGCTCAAGGATTTAAGAAACCATCTAAACCATTCCAAACCAATGGTGACAATCTAGATTCTTAATTACATGTCTAAATAAATAACCGGGTATGATCTGCCGTATTACCTATTCCCAATATTCTCTACAATTATATAAGGTGATGGCCAATCACATTAAAGAATCATAGAGAAATCAAAAGCAAGTTCAACAGTTAAGAAACAAAATAATTCAATCAATCCAAAACTAGGGTTCGAATCAATTCATCAAAAAAATATAGATCCTGCTAAACCCCCACACAAGGGGATTTAGCCACTCATATTCGTAGGAAAACAATCACAAAATATGCAAAAAGAATCCATAGAATTCAAGTATAAAAATCCTAAATAAACTTAGAATGAATAATACAACCTGTAATCTAGCGGATTGATCCTCACACTCAATTCTCGGGTTGTGGTCTTCAATCTTAGTCTTGAGTCTTCAACAGACAGATACCTTGGGTGTTTCTCTACTTTGGAGGGTAGAAGAAGTCAAAAATATGGTGGGTTCTTCGAAGGAAAGAAGTCTGGAGGGGTTTATTTACATTTCGGGCTGAAAAATCACGAATTTTGGCTCTTAGAAACACGAACCGCTGTCCAACACAAAACGCGGACCGCGGTCCGACTGCTTTGGCTAACGTCTGCAATTTTCTGCATTGGCCAATTTTGGGAAAAATGTGATATCTCTTTTAATACCCGTTGAATCGTCACGAAACTTTGCCACAATGTTTCTAACATATAGGAGTACAATGTGGATGGTGGAGATCGGATTCTAAGTAGTTACACCCCTCTGCTACGCGATTCCCAACTGCCTTGTTTCAAGACCTCTGAAATACGGTTTCTTCAACATCCGACTTCAAATCCTCTTCATTTTAAATCCAAATGACTCCATCTTTGCCAACAATACATCAATGGTCATGGTTTCTTTCATTTAGGTTCCAAATACCACAAAATATGCTCAAACATGCGAGAAACCTACAAAATAAAAAACAATCGAAAGTATATGATTCTAAACAAAACAAAGACTAAAAATTGATATAAATTGATAGAAATAGACTTAAAGGGAACACGATGAGATGGTATAAAAACCACTCATCATACTGAATACACTCCACGCGTCTAGCAAAGGTGACGATATATACTGAATCGGTGATGACCTTTACTAAATCTTCAGAACAACCGATCTTCAAGCGTTACTGAACTCTGTTCTTGGTGATCGCTGTTTACACCAAATAATCCTGCAAAATTGCTAGAACTAGAATTAGTATAGCACATGTATCGAACACAGGGAACGGAGATCTTTAAACTTAAAAATCCTATCAATCGGAGGTTGGTTAGCAACCACGCAAGTTTGGGAATTATCTAACCTAAAGACAATGAAAATAAAGCAAGATTTAAACACGAAATTGATCTAATGCAAATAAAAGCGGGTCCAGCAAGATGATTCACACACACACACAATCGATCACTGACACTAATAATTAATTAATCCGCTTAAATCAATTGGTTATAGGATACCGTAATTAAACTGACATACCCCTTATTCCCCCTTAATTATTCGGTAATCGCCATGGTGGGCATTGAAACAACTACTTCTCTAAATTAGATGCAACCTACATTGGTGGGCAATCAATAGATTTAACACCTAATCAGCTTTAAGAACTAAGGGAACCCAATTTAGGAGCCTACTCGTATCTAATAGTCTCCTACCAAATTAATCCAATTGCCCTAAGACAATTTGCTACTTATTTAGCCTAATCCCACGAGAAACGATGGAAGTACTAAATTAGCTATGAATTAAATTAACTAGGGTGATCAAGCCTAAATTAATTAATCCAATTAATTAAACCTAGATTAATTCAGAACCTAAGTGATTAATTTTAAGCCCTAGTCTCACGAAATTAAAGTGGTGTGTGTTTCACATCTCGCCGGCCTCTGAAAAGACTTAGCTACACATATCGGCCGGACTAGCCAGACAGACCGAACTGCAGAACAGAACACTAATCATGCTGAAATGCAGAAAATAAATAAATACGAAAATTCAATTAATTACCAGAATTCAAAATACCAAGAAATACGAAATATGGTCCTAGAAATTATAACTTCATAAATTAAAGACTACGAATCAATCCACAGGAAAATAAAAACGGAGACAATTCAAATTCGGGAATGCAAAACGAAAGTCATAACATGTTTCTTCCAAATCAAACTACAAATCTTGAAACGAAAGTGAGAAATGCAAACTTTGAAATTGATAAACCCTTCGATCGGATTCCTAGGCTTCGGCGTTCTCTTCCTCGGAATGAGCACGACTTCGGCTTCTCGGAATTCTTCTCTCGGTAATTGGTGGATAATGAATTGGTGCAGACGGATGATGATAATAATGTTACGGTGTGTAGCGTGCGTGTGTATGGGCGTAAGATCTGATTTTCATTCGTCTCCTCTCCTATATATAAGGCGGCTCCTTTTCCTTGTAGAGGTAGGGTTTTTATATCCAATATGGAAAGATATTAATTAGATAAATCATATCCAATTCTTTCCATATCATCTCTTCCCTTATCCTCCACCTTCCTTCTCCTACAATTTCGTCCAAAATTCCATCTTTTAGACCCTAAATCGAGCCTGCCACCTCAGCAACTCATCACCGCCACATCAGCACGAAAAATCTGCAAGACAGCAGAGAAATACGTTCCAACTGGCCAGGTGGGCCCCAAAACAGACAGAATTTGTATAGTACGAATTAGACTCATCAAACCTCCTTACACTTGAACTATACTTGCCCTCAAGTATAAGAAACACAAAAGAATACGTACTATTGAAATTCAGTCAATCCCCAAGACTCAAGACTCAAAATAAAAAATACAAGGCGAAAATAAGATAAGAAAAGATAAGGAAAAGACAAAGACTCGAAACAAAGACAAAAACAAAGACGAGAACAAGACAAGAAACAAAAAACAAGAAGCAATACCAATCATATCCGTAATCTCCACACTCAAAGAACTAGCCAAACATGTCAAACCATGCAAATATGAATCTCATCAAACAAGTAGAGTTGCAAATTTTAGACAAGGCACACAGATATCAACTTGGTCAAAAACCTAAGCAAAAGTGGATCATCCTCACGATTCACTCAACACTCTCTAATCTAGGTCCGGTCAAGCCACTCAAAGAAAATAGTCTACTCTATCACGATAAAAGATTGTCACAACTGCAACATCAAGGAGGTCTTTCTCTTTTGGTTGTAATGGGGCTTAGGACTTAGACAAATTTTCATTGGTAAGGGTCCTAGGGGTTCTAAGCTCTATCAAAATGTAAAACGATGCCATGCATGTCATACTCGCCTAACATGAGATAATCAAGAATAGATAATATCACCCACCACTAAAGAATTACACATTAAATGCTACCAATTTAAACATAAGTACCCTTCTTATAATCTGAATTTACCACATTTTCAATTTTTTTTTTCGTGGTATTTTTTTTTCGAAACAAACTGGGTACATACTCGTCTGTCTGGTCAGACAGGCCGTAATTTCTGCTATTTAAAGTGCAGTTTTTTTTTTCAATGATTCTGGCCAAATACCATTCTGTAGCATGTATCAACTGAGCAGCCAGAGGACTAAATCTGCTATCCTCACATATATAATAAGATCAATCTTAAGAAAGCTTGTAAAACATGCAATGACATTGGACAAGAGAAAGCTAAAAAGGCATTGGCTAATATTTTCTGACTAAATCAAAGAATCGGTCAAGGCTCAAATTAGTTCACTAGGGGATAATGTAAGGTAGGAAAGTATTGTCGCGGCTAAATGGCTCAATTCCTAGTGCCTCCTATCATGTATCACAAGTGACTCACCTTTATTGCAACTTCATAGACAAACACTCTCAAATAAATTAGTAGGAAGTGTCCTACTTTAAAGGCTAAAATCTAATATACGGAGTGTGTGTAAAATTCGATCCACAATTTACTTATTATTTCTCATCCCAAATTATATACAAATATGCACCAAGTCCTACTCTTCACAACAACTAACATGCTTGCATATTGAAACATAAAACACAAATCAAACATGCTTAAACAAAGAACAAGAGTGCATCAAAAACTTCAAATTTTGGCATGCTTCGACGACACAAAAGAAAGGACGACACAAAGTGAAACGACGTAAAGACCCCCCTCCTTACACTTAAACCCTTGTGTGCCCTCACGCAAGAAAAGAAAAGAAAAAAAAAGGACGGAGAAACATGACAAAAACACAAAACAAAAATGAACAAACCCTCCTTACACTTGATCCCTACTAAGATCAAGTGTAGACACAACAAACAAGATAAAAACCCATAAAACACGAAAAAAATAAAACACAGACTCAAAGACTCAAAAAAAATAAAAATGATGGGGAAACGACATCACCTATCGCCCCGCCTGAGCAGACGGGGCAGGACAGTCTGCTCTAGTTCATCAAACCGGCGATGAATCTTCCTCCTTACACTTAAGTCCACAACGTCCTTCGTAGCCTAGATCTGGAAAAACAACACAAAAAACAAAGACCAAACAATAATAAAATCAAAGAAAATAAACGATAGTGAACTCGGGTTGCCTCCCGTAGCGCCTTTCTTTAAAGTCTTTGGCTAGACCTCCTCTTAAAGGGTCAACTGGGTGGAGTTATGCATAGTGGAGTCACATCCACTACCTTGATCACCATATGCAATCTCTTTTCACGGTCTTTATACCACATGAAATCATCATAGGCATCTCTCCAAAACTCTTTCTCACACTTGGTTGATGGCCTATCCACTTGCCAAATGATGGAAGTCTACTCTCTTGCTGCCTTTTGCTTGTCTCTTTCAGGTTGGGGCTTCAGCTTTGAAATGCATGGCTGATCATCAGAAGATAACAGTCTGCTGGAAATGCTCGCCCGGCCAAGTTAGCGGGCGATCTCGTCGGTTTCGGGCGAAGCATAGAGTGCCATGATGCTCTCCTTAATCTCTTTATCCCTCATGTCATTGGCATCCAAATCAGCAAATCCATGTGTGAGAGTGAGTTCTATCTTATCCTGCAACAAATGCATCTCAAGATATTCTTGGACAAAGCTCTCAATAATGTCAGTAGAAAGGGCATCTTCATTCTCATGATCATTAGGTTTCTTAAGTGGATTATCAACATGATGAACATAAATTTCATTATGATACTTAACACTTATAGAAACTTCATCAACATCAATCACTGCCCTAATAGTCTTCAAAAATGGTCTACCCAACAGAACACCCGCATTGCCCTCAACTTGCCTATCATTGGTATCTATAACATAGAAATCAGCAAGATAGACAAAATTGTTGATTCTGACTAGCATGTTCTCTAGTAAACCTATTGGAGCAATGCATGACCTATCAGCAAGTTGTATAATCACCTTAGTAGCCACTAACTCCACTTCCAGTTAATTGATTATACACAGAAAGTGGCATAACATTGATAGATGCACCCATATCACACATAGCTTGCTTAACCATCACATTACCCATAAGACAAGGTAAAGTAAACATACCTGGGTCCACGCACTTGGCGGGCAACATCTTTTGGATAATAGCCGACACCGACGTATCCATCAATACCTTCTCGGACTGCTGGATCTTACCCGCTATGAAATCTTTGACAAATTTCCCAAATTGGGGAATCTTCACGGCTTCGAGGAAAGGTATGTTAATTTCCAGCTTCTCGAACAACTTCACATAATCCATGTATTCCTTGTTCGGTGTCCGTTTCCTCTCCAATGCCTTAGGAAACGATGGAGGTATGGCAGTCTTAGTGGTCCATGCCGGGACAGATCGGCCTTCTTCGCAGCGCGTAACTTCATCGCAAAAATTCCGCAACTCGTCGGGTCTTTTCGGGCGCCCGACCTTCTCGTCGGTCGGCTCTCCATCGCCCGGATTCTGCACCGTGCTGCGGTGCATGCCGGGACAGATCGACCTTCTCTCGCTGGCGTAACTTCATCGGAAAATTCCCGCAACTCGTCGAGGTCTTTTCGGGGCGCCCGACCTTCTCCGTCGGCCGCCTCTCCATCGGCCGGATTCATGCATCGCCGGGTCTATCTTGGCGTTCGACCTTCTCTATCCGTCGAATGCTCGGTCCGGTTAGCTCGGCGGTCCGTTTCCCGCTGCAGATCTAATCTTTTGGGTACTCGCTTTCGGTGTTGGTTCGAACAACTCTTTTCCACTCCTCAACATGATGTGATTGCAACTATGGGCGCACGAATTTGGGCCGAGTCCGAGAAGGTAATTGCCTCCGATTTGCCTTCATTTCATCTAGCGAAGTGGTCATCATAGACATTTGCTTGGTCAGATTTACCAAGATATCTTGTTGCTCCCACTTCAATTGTTGCACATCTCTCTTCACGGCTTTGAGCTCATCATGATTTGAAGTTATTTCCTTCTGCATCTGCTTCTGATATGCAATGGCATCTTTTTGAGAAACAATCATCTCGCACATCAATTCTTCAAGCATAGAGGATCCCTGGTTGGCTTGGTCGGGCGGAGGCATGATTGACATTTTCGGCTTCAATGTCATTTGATGCGAAGCTCGGTAAGGCTGCTCTGTATCGAAGGTAGGTATCCGATCTAAATTGTTATAGCGGCGGATGAGTTGTTGTACTTGACTTTGTGGAAATTCCATGTGCTTGTGTGTTCGGGCACCTTGCTCTCCATCAATTCCCTGCTCGAGCTCAGTCTTCTTTTTACCGTTCAAGCTTATTTGACTTATGTTAGCCCTAACATTCGGATTGGGCTGGACTTGCGATGGTAATTGCCCTTGACTTGCCTTCATCTCTTGAATTGAAGAATTCAACTTGGAAATCTGCTTGGATAAATTCTCGATGGTGCTTTGATTATCTCTCTTGGTCTGATTAATCTCCTCTTGCATCTGTTGTTGATAGGCAATGGTACTCTTCTGAGAAGTAATCATTTCAACCATCATTTTCTCCAACGGGCTGCTCTGGTCCGTCTGGCTAGACGGGCCAGTCTGCTGCTGAAATTGCTGCGGGAATTGCCTTTGATGTGGAGGTCTGTAGGGTTGTTGAAACTCTTGTTGCTGCGGTGGCTGATATTGTTGATGATGGTATGTAGGTTGTTGGAATGATTGTTGTGGAGGATTCCTTGGTGGTTGTGGCGCTTGATCATCTTGTCTCCACCTTAAGTTCGGATGAATCTTGTTCTGTCCATTCCAATTGTCGGCTGCATTAACATCCTCGCCTTGACATTGCAAAGATGTGTGCCCTCTTTAACCACATGCACCACATGTGTGATCATCCATTGTACGCGCAGATGAAGAGGAAGAGGAAGGAGGATTCCTCTCCTTGAATAGACGATCCAATTTGTCTTCGAGTTGACTGAACTTCTCCTCCATTTTGAGTCCAACCTTCATATCTAGATCATCTAGAAAATCTCCACTTGCCAATTTGGTGATCGTTGTTTTCACCAAATAATCCTGCAAAATTGCTAGAACTAGAATTAGTATAGCACAGGTATCGAACACAGGGAACGGAGTAATTTAAACCTAAAAATCCTATCAATCGGAGGTTGGTTAGCAACCACACAAGTTTGGGAATTATCTAACCTAAAGACAATGAAAATAAAGCAATATTTAAACACGAAATTGATCTAATCCAAATAAAAGCGGGTCCAGCAAGATGATTCACACACACACACAATCGATCACTGACACTAATAATTAATTAATCCACTTAAATCAATTGGTTATAGGATACCGTAATTAAACTGACATACCCCTTATTCCCCCTTAATTATTCGGTAATCGCCATGGTGGGCATTGAAACGACTACTTCTCTAAATTAGATGCAACCTACGTTGGTGGGCAATCAATAGATTTAACACCTAATCAGCTTTAAGAACTAAGGGAACCCAATTTAGGAGCCTACTCGTATGGTGGGCATCTAATAGTCTCCTACCAAATTAATCCAATTGCCCTAAGACAATTTGCTACTTATTTAGCCTAATCCCACGAGAAACGATGGAAGTACTAAATTAGCTATGAATTAAATTAACTAGGGTGATCAAGCCTAAATTAATTAATCCAATTAATTAAACCTAGATTAATTCAGAACCTAAGTGATTAATTTTAAGCCCTAGTCTCACGAAATTAAAGTGGTGTGTGTTTCACATCTCGCCGGCCTCTGAAAAGACTTAGCTACACATATCGGCCGGACTAGCCGCATGCACCGAACCGAGCTAACGTAACACTAATCATGCTGAAATGCAGAAAATAAATAAATACGAAAATTCAATTAATTACCAGAATTCAGAATACCAAGAAATACGAAATATGGTCCTAGAAATTATAACTTCATAAATTAAAGACTACGAATCAATCCACAGGAAAATAAAAACGGAGACAATTCATATTCGGGAATGCAAAACGAAAGTCATAACATGTTGTTTCTTCCAAATCAAACTACAAATCTTGAAACGAAAGTGAGAAATGCAAACTTTGAAATTGATAAACCCTTCGATCGGATTCCTAGGCTTCGGCGTTCTCTTCCTCGGAATGAGCACGGCTTCGGCTTCTCGGAATTCTTCTCTCGGTAATTGGTGGCGGATGAATTGGTGCAGACGGATGATGATAATAATGTTATGGTGTGTTGCGTGCGTGTGTATGGGCGTAAGATCTGATTTTCGTTCGTCTCCTCTCCTATATATAAGGCGGCTCATTTTCCTTGTAGAAGTAGGGTTTTTATATCCAATATGGAAAGATATTAATTAGATAAATCATATCCAATTCTTTCCATATCATCTCTTCCCTTATCCTCCACCTTCCTTCTCTACAATTTCGTCCAAAATTCCATCTTTTAGACCCCAAATCGAGCCTGCCACCTCAGCAACTCATCACCGCCACATCAGCACGAAAAATCTGCAAGACAGCAGAGAAATACGGTCCAACTGGCCAGGTGGGCCCCAAAACAGACTTCCTTTGCATCCTTGGTCCTTTGTATTGTGATGTAGACTCAGCAAGTCCTTCAATGATTGCCTTCGCATCAGTGTAGTAGCTATTAGCAAAGCTACCCTTCAATCCAACATTCACCATGGTCTTGGACTCATCTGTCATTCCTTGGTAGAAGCATTGCAGCAGATCTACTTCAGAAAAACCATGGTTAGGGCAGCTATCCACTAGCTTCCCAAATCGCTCCCAGTAAGCTCCAAAAGACTCGTCAAGCTCTTGAGTAATCCCGGAAATCTCCTTCTTGAGTACATTTGTCTTGGACTGAGGAAAGTATTTGTCCAAGAATGTTTGGCGCATCTGAGCCCAAGTAGTGATTGATCTAGGCCTCAATCCGGAAAACCAAGCACGAGCTCCATCTTGTAGAGTAAAAGGGAATGCTTTGAGCTTGAAAGCATCCAAATGACCTTGCCCGGTGAGATCACAGACCTGATTGAATCCCTCCAGAAAAGCAAAAGGATTCTCATTCAGCTTCCCGTAAAACTTTGGACATGCCGCGACCAGATTCAACTTCACATCTATCTGCTCCGTGGTAGTTATGTGGATTGGTCCGGGCAAGTCCTCTCCCAAGTTCCTAGAACCTGAGTTCATCTTCATATTGGCTCTTTCTTCTTCAGCTATGTTTCCTTCTTCAGATTCAGAATTGTTGTCTTCAGAATACGGGCCTGTCTGACTATTCGGACCGATTTCGCACTCGACTCGCCGGTTCTCGTCTTCCGTCCGGTCGGCAGGACCTGTTTTCGCTTCGACAAAGACTTGGTTGCTTCTGCAGCTTTGTTGCCTTCCTATTCCTTTTAACAGTCTTTTCTATTTCTGGATCAAAGTGTAGAAAAGGGCGGGAAGACCTGCTCATGCAACACTTAAAAAGCACAAAAGATCAGTAGGAAAAATAAGCTAAAAGAAAACACCGTTCCCCGGCAACGGCGCCAATTTGGTGATCGCTGTTTACACCAAAAAAATCCTGCAAAATTGCTAGAACTAGAATTAGTATAGCAACAGGTATCGAACACAGGGAACGGAGATCTTTAAACTTAAAAATCCTATCAATCGGAGGTTGGTTAGCAACCACGCAAGTTTGGGAATTATCTAACCTAAAGACAATGAAAATAAATGTTGGTCCCGAGTGTACGGTCAGGTGTAGAGGGGGGGGGGGTGAATACACCTGATTCGATTTCTCAATTTCGAACTTGAACAGTCCTATTCAGGATGGTGTCATGTCAAAGCTTGATTCTCAGGCACTGCATAACCGTTCCGAATCGAGTTAAAGGCTAAAAGAGTACCGACTCGACCGAGATTCGCTAACCGACTACGTCGACCCGTATCGTTCAGTGAGAGTTCAGTGTGCGGAATTGTGTAGGCCCAAATCAATTTTTGTGAGAAAACGTTTTAAGTCTCAGTTCAGTAGATTTAAAAGTTCAGTATGCTGAGACAGTTGATTGATTTAAATATGATGTTCAGTATGAATAGTAAAATCAATGCAACAGTTAAGAAAGCAGTAAGAGACACATGATTTTTTAAAGTGGTTCGGATATCGCTCAAATCCTACGTCCACTGTCCCGAATGATCAGGAGGCTATTTATTATCCTGAGTTAGTCTCAGTCAGCTTGCACACTGGGCAAAGCCGCGTCTTGGTTTTTATACTGATCCAAGTCTCAGTTTACAACACTATCAAACTTAAAGTGTTTGACAAACTTCTCCAACAGTGAAGGAGTCCTTATACAATAAGGATTGGGTTCAAATGTGAACTCCTTCGTCTAAGCTATGGATATAACAAGTGAGCTTAGGGTTAGAGAGATAAGGAACGAGAATGTAGCTATCTAGAGCGACGAACAGCTGAGGGTTTAGCTATAGGTTCGTGTCAGTCGCTTGGATACTAGAAGCTTATGTCGGTTCAGCTTGGTTCCTTTTGAGCTGGATGTAGTCTTTCGCCGGAGCTTGGTTCAGCTTAGTCGTTAATATCGCTCGTTTGAATGCTCTCTCGTGTTCTAGGTGCGCGCATTCTCTCTCAAATCTTGAATGATCCCTCTATTTATAGAGCAGAGATTGAAATAGATCCGTTGGAGACGATCTTCTTCTCTCTCTCTCTTTTAGGTAGCAAACGGCTCTTTTGGTGTAGGTAACAGTGTACTTTCCCACCTTTTTAGGTAAAAGGTTGACTGCAGCTTTAGCAGGTGAGAAGACACGTGTATGCTTGTCATTCGTCGAGGTGGATGAAGTGGTTGAGACAAAGACAAACTTCGAGACAGGCATCAAGCCGACTTCTCTCTTCCTCGTACATGACAATGCCGATTGTCTTTCAAAAGATTCTCGACGATCCCGAAGACTATCGCCGTTGCTCGAGTCCGACCTTGTATTCAGTAGATAGACCGCCGAGATAAGTCTATCGAAGATCGGCTACGAGTCTAGTGAACTACTCCCGCCGAGTTCGGTTCAATCGACTCTCTCGGCATACTCGCTCCCGCCGAGTCCCAAGATACCGAGTCTTCTACACCGGTGCCGAGGTTGATGAGCTACTGAGCGCCTTGACCAGAGCAGAGTGTCTACTGAGTCTGAAACCTCAGAGACAAATACGAATACAAAGGAATGGTTCACCAATCAGATAGGGTTTTGGGATCTTCAAATCTTCTCAACAGTTCAGAGCACGAGGTTACTGAGCATGATTCAGTATAGAAGATAAGAGTCATTTCCCACAAGTATGATCATGCTGAGGATTGAATCATCACCCAACAATTTCCCCCTATTTGATGATGCCAAAACCTATCATCTATGTCCTATCAAATATGCTAAACACTAACTTACTCAGAAACAGAGCTCCTTACAAATATTACAAGTAGGATCAGTGGAGTTGTCTGGTAAGTGCTAGACTACTGAGGGAGACAGGGCAGAACAATTTCCCCCTTTACAATAATTTCCCCCATGCAACAATTTCCCCCTAAGAGAAATAATAACTCTCCGAAAGTCTAGTCTATCAGAGATCTAACCGAGCAAAAACTGATAAGTAAATAAACAATGTGTGTGTGTCAGTAATCACTTCAGTGATTCTGAGTGTTAAAGCATAAAGCAAACACGGCTATTTAGACAACAAGTAGTTGTCAGAGCCAACAGAAGATTTGTATATATATAATAACTAGTTCAGTACATTACAAATCTTGCTAAGCTAAAAGAAGACCTAAGAGGGAGAACCCTTAAACTGCTGAATCCTATTCATGAAACCTTGGGATTTATCTTCGAGCGGTGGGACTCCATACATTTACGAACGTGTTCTTCCTCGCCTCGTGTATTCGGTGAAGTCTGGCCTGGATCATCTTGTTCTAGTCCTCTGTTCAACGCAAAGATTCTTCACTTCTTGTTCAATCATTCCGAGATGTACTCGAGTCGTCTTGTCTTCCGGGTGGAGGAATGATCCTTGCTTCGTGAACGCCGACTACTACCCCTTCGCATTCTTGCTCGTGCATATATGGGTAAAGATCGGGTTCGGTAATGGTCATCCACTCGACATAGGCATCGGCCTTAGACATTTCGAGCCGTAATCGCGCGAAATAATATCTCTTGATAAACTCTATCTTGGCCGATTCCCATCTCTGATTGAACTGAATAGGCATCCATTCGTCTGATCTCGGCCATCTATGTGTTTTCAGATCGTTTGGCTTCCTGAACCTTCTGGTATCGATAAGGGTGTCAGCTTTCGAAGGAACTCTCAGCCTGGCCTCTTGTTCAGTATGCTTCCCGAGTGCCTCAAGGTCCGCCAAATGTATCCTCTGTCTGGCAGCCTCTATCTGTCTAGCTTCCTCTCCTCTGTAGAGATATCTATCCATCTGAGCAAAGATTTCTTCAATTTCTGCATCTTGCTCTTGAGGCTTCTGAGGAGCTTGTTCCGATTCAGCAGGGGTACTAGATCTAGATTTGGATGTACCCCCGCCTTTCAGCATTCTTTCGCTCGCTTGCTCCTTGTCTTTTTCTCTGTCCTCTTCATCTCGTTATGATGAGCTTTCTCGGAGGCGCCTAGCGCTTCTCTTTCCTCCTCTGGATGGGGCTTTAGTCTTTCCTTTGGCGTGCTTAGACTTTGGCTTGTTAGCCGCTTCGGCCTCTGCAATTTCTCTCGCGCCTCTCATCCGCAGCCTATTTGGGCTTCCTCCTCGGCCAGATATGTATCTTAATCTCTTTCTTTGGAGGGGTTGGAATTTTAAGCTTCGTTTGCCCTTACCTTCTTGAACCGGTGGTGGAATAGGAGCCTCTTCTTCTTCGAGTCCTCCACCGCTCTGTTCGGCCGTACTCAAGCAACCTCCTTAATAATGTCTTTGGGAGTCTGGGTTGCCTGGGGTAGTCTGCTGGGGTCCTGAGCCACTTGGGCCGGTTTCACTTGTGCTCGCGGCGGAAACACCCTGGGCCTCACCCTTCGAGACTGAGTTTGAGGCAGCTTCTCAGTACTCTTCTTTCCTTCCCTTTTTCCTTCACTTTCCCCCTTTTTGGCATCATCAATGAGCACCGGGGTAGGGACTAGGACGGACTTCTTCAGACTTTTGTAGGAGGTTGACAGCTCATCAAGACGATCGTGGAGCTTAGTCAGAGCCTCATGCAACTCGTTCCTCTCCATAGTAAGGTTTTCCTTGTACTGCTTGTGAGAGAGGTCAGCTGCTTCCTTGAAGTCTTTCGGCTTCTCGGTGATCTTGTCTTCCAAGGCCGGTTGGATAATCTCAAGTCTTTGTTCGGTGGCCTCGGATTGTTCGATGATAGCGTCAAGATGAGCCGGTTTAGAAGCCAAAAATTCATCTAGTAGCTTGGCTTGGCTCTCTTGAAAGATCTTGAGCCGAGCTTCGAATTTGACTTCTGCTTGAGCCAACGCTTCGAAATAAGCGCGGAAATATCGGGGGCGGCCGATGAAGAGACGAAGACTTCAGCCCACGAAGTTCTTTAGTCGTGGCTTGAGCGATCCGCTTCCATGTCCTATGGATAGCCTTCGCAAGATCTCGATTTTTGATCCCTTGGGCGTTAAGGCTTTTGCCACCGATCGAGATCTCTTTGCGGTCCGGCCTGGGCCCCGCTTCGAAAGTCGATCGCAAAGAAGAGCCGAGCGGGCTCGCCGAGGACGAAGCACCCGCCTTGGACTTCTCGGGACCAAGGATACTGAGAGGTGGAGCAGTTTCAGTATGGGTATCCTTGTCCTGTGGATGTCCCTCATCAGGCTTTCCAGGGCCTGAATCACTGGGTGGGTCGTCATGGTCTGACCCATCTGAGGGTGCTGGGCCGGAGGCGTGTTGTCGATCATGAATCATGGCCAGCATTGCAGCCCTCAGATTGTCCATTGAGCTGAGGTCTTCAGGCTCTGAATAGCCTATCTCCTCTCTCAGTCTCAATTCCTCTTCATGCAGCTGCTGACAGGAGTAGTGGAGGACAAGGCGGCGTCAGACGAGGCCACTCCTGATGTCGCAGCAACATGTGGAGCCTTGCTGTCTTGGCGATGAGCAACAAGTCTGAGTAGTCAGCAAGCTCCGGAACTAGTTGCAGAATTTCTCGGGATGCTCTGGATATAATCACTGAAGCTTCCATCCCGATTGATTCACCTTCAGATGCAGTCTCAGACTCCAAGTCTATGTGTGAAGTCTGCTCTTTAGTTGGAGGTACTGAGCTGAGTGGAGGGACAGAAAGGGGGCTGTCTAGGCTCTGAATATCTGCACTCTGAGCTTCAGAAGCATCCCCTTGGTCCCTTTCAGTGGAAACAATCTTTTCCACTGACTGAGTCTTCTCAGAAGACTCGGACTCATCAACCAGCTGCATGGGCTGAGTAGTCTTCTCAGGAGCCTGTTCAGCAGGCACTTGTGGGACCTCCTCAGTAGTTTTAGCGGGAGGGGTTCTTTTCTTTGTAGGCGTAGCCTGCTGAGACTTTGATTTCAGAGAGACTGCTGAGGGTCCTGACCCTATCTGCTGAAGCGCTGCTGTCTTGTTGTGAAATCTGACCTTCTTCACATTGAAGTACTCCTTGTCACTGTAGGTGATAGGCTCAGATCCACATAAATCTTCGATCATGATGGACAGTTTGAGTCCATACAGCAATTTGCCCTTTGCGCTCAGCGTGTTCGATGCTTTGTCGAACTTAGCAGCCTGAGCCATGAATTCTCGGAGAAAGAACTCCGTCCAATTTATCTGGGCTCGGTCGTATATGGCCATCATCATCGAATCTTAGGCCTCGACACTTGGTCAAACGACCCCGCTTGGCTTGTCGGCAGGCTGCGTCACTATATAGGCAAGTGCCCCGAACCGAGGCAACATGTCGTTCTTCGGAAAAGCAGCTACGAATGTAGTGGGCTTTCCACGTAAGACGGTAAGGTATTCATCAACTCGGTCGTCTCGTACCCGATCGCATCGGGTCCCTTCGGAGGGCGGATCAAAACTCCGCTTCAAGGCATCCTTGATGGACATCTCGCTTCAGCTCCATAGTGGCGTTTTGGATAGAATGGGCAACGAATCTCGCCACTATATCTCCGCGGACACCGCGTCCGAATTCAAATACAGCTCTGCAACCTGTCTCGGGAGGAAGAACGAAGGCCTCCTAGACAGAAATTTCTCCAGTCCTGACTCGCGCAGAGCTGAGAAGATCTCATCCATATACTCCAGATCGCATGAATAGAAATCCATGGTGGGTTCAAACCACACGCGATCCTTCTCCAGAATGTTCTGCATATCCGTTGGAGATATCATAGAGATATTGGTTTCCGCCATTGTACCTGTTACATGAAGTTGTTATCAGTATCGATTTTTTTTTAAATAAACTTTTTATATATGATACTAATCAATAATGATCAACACATAAGTAACTACATGTAGGCATACCGAGAATTTGATCGAGGTGAAAGTAAGCAAATGAGGGTTTTTGCACAAAGGTATTCTAGGATTTTCGGAGGTAAGATATGATCGAAATGTTAAGTGTGAATATGGCGGTTCTTAAGATTTGATCGAAATATGTACATGTCTAGAAGATGAACAGTTATCGATCTAAGGCTGAGTTTAAACCTACTTTATGAGATGGACGGTTAAGATTCAATATTATAAAAGGTAATGATCACAAAAGCCGTCTAAGTCAATGCAAGTTGTAAACATGCCTAAAGAGTAACTATGATAAGACATGCATTTAATGCGCGACCGAGTTCAAGCAAAGTTGTGCATAGAATGTCGTGTATTAAATGTAATCCGTTATCAATAAATGACAAACTAAGAGATATTTAAATCATGCTGAATCTACATAATAAATGCTTATCATTGTTGCATTAGATACTAGTGGAGATACGCAAACCTCGTCACGAACATAGTAGTCACTGATACCTCGTGTAGATGGTTTTTCGAATCTCTACGTATCGAACTTACTCGATCGAGAGTGATCATTCCCCCTCACCGGAATGTTCCTCTCCCGAAACCTTATTACCGACCGGGGTCGGTAGGGTCCAAGCAGACCTAGCTCTACCGAAAGTTCTCCCGAATACGGATTCGGCTAGAGGCTTGGTCAGTATATCGGCCCTTTGTTTGTCGGTATGGATCTTTTCCATTCTCGATATCCTTCTTTTCGACATGGTCACGAATGAAGTGATGTCTCGATGTCCACGTGCTTGCATCTTGTGTGAAGAACGAGGATTCACGAGTGATTGCAATAGCACTGCATCGCTTGTCGCAGAAGATCGGCACTTCATTCCGAATGACGTCATAGTCTCTCACCGCTTGTCTCGACCAAAGGATTTGGGCGCAACAACTTCCAAAGCAGCCATGTATTCGGCTTCGTAGTCGACGTGGCCACCGAGTGCTTGTTTCTTTGAAAACCATGAGATCGGCTATCGCCAAGGAACCGACACGTTCTCGAAGTTGATTTTCGGTCTATTCTACATCCCGCATAGTCGGCATCGGAATAACCAGTTAGTTCAATATTATCATCAGCTGGATACCATAAACCCATGTCGGTGTTCCTCGTAGATAGCGGAGAATCTTCTTTGCTCGAGTCCATATGACTCGCTTGGGATTCGCCCCGAAATCGAACACGTACACCTACAGCATAAGTTATGTCGGGACGAGTAGCTGTTAGATATAATAAAGAACCAATTATAGCACGGTATTCGGTTTGGTCTATCGATACTCCCTCTTTATCAAGATCTATCTTCATATTCGTGTTCATCGGGATCTTGATTGATTTGCTGGATGTGCGGCCGAATCTTTTGATGAGGTCTCGAGTGTATTTGCCTTGGTTGATGAACGTTCCCTTTTCAGATTGCTTGACTTGAAAGCCAAGGAAGTAGTTCATTTCACCCATCATCGACATCTCGAACTTATCCTTCATCATCTTTTCAAATTGCTGACACATGATGACATTCTTCGAACCGAAGATAATGTCATCCACGTAGATCTGCACAAGTAATAAGTCTTCTTCCAGTCGAATGCTGAATAGAGTGCGGTCTACTGTGCCGTTCTGAAGAAGAAACTCAGACAGGGTATCGTACCAAGCCCTGGGTACTTGTTTTAACCCGTATAGAGCCTTTCTGAGACTATATACTTGATGTCCCCCCGAAAGCCGGGCGGTTGTTCCACATAGACTTCTTCTTTCAAAGACGCCATTCGAGAACGCAGACTTCACATCCATTTGATAAACTCGAATCTTTGATGTGTTGCGTAGGCTAGGAATAGTCTAATTGCCTCCAATCTTGCAACCGGAGCGAACGTCTCATCGAAATCTATCCCTTCGGCTGACAAGTAGCCTTTAGCCACGAGTCTTGCTTTGTTCCTTACTATAACGTTGTTTTCATCTCGCTTGTTTTTGAAGACCCATTTGGTTCCAATGACATGTTGATGTCGGGGTCTGTCTACAAGCTCCCATACTTCGTTTCTCGTGAACTGATTCAGCTCTTCCTGCATAGCAATAATCCAGTCAGCATTTTTAAGTGCATCTTCAATATTCTCGAGGCTCTTCAAGAGACAAGAAGCGGGGAAAATAATGCGCTTTCTCCTTGACAGAATCTGGATCTTGTCTTGACATGTGCTAAAGGATCTCCAATTATCAGATCAGCAGTGTGAGCATCTAGCCACGATCTACGATGTTTTAACTCTTCATCTGAAATTTGTTCAACACGGGATAGTAGGTGAGTTAGGCATTTCGGTTGTACTATTCTCGAGATTGAAGTAATTCAAGAACAAGAGTGTGATCTACCGAGTCACCGTGTTCGGGGGCATTCAGCTCGGGAACATTACTAGACGTTCCCCCCCGAGTTGTTATTCTCGGTAGTGTTGGTCTCGATTACCTCTACGGTTTCCTCATCGACCCGAGTTACCCGGGATTGATTCCGTTCGGGAGAATCAATCGCTCGCCTACTTGCTCACTGGTTGAGATTCGGTAGATTTGTCTTCGTTTCTTCGTCCGAATCATCATCCCAACATAGCTGGATCTTTTCGCATTTGTCTTTTAAGCTTAGATCCCGTAGCCGCTTATCGATGTCCTCGGATTCGGAATTTGAGTTATTACTCCCGTCTTCGTAGCAAACTCGTTAAAAACAACATGAGGGCTTTCCTCCACGCAAAGAGTCCGATAGTTGAATACTCGAAAGCTTTGTCGACCCGAGAGTATCCTAAGAATACTCCCCGATCGACTTGCTATCAAAAGTCTTCGCTGATCTTTCCCATTATTGTGGATAAAGCATGAACAACCAAAAATATGGAAATAAGATAGAGAAGGCTTCCTCGCCGTTCCATAGTTCATATGGTGTTCTCTTATGCTTGCTTTGTCGGTAGAGATCTATTCGAGTATAACATGCGGTATCGGTAGCCTACGCCCGAATTTGGTTGGGAGTCCCGAGTGCGAGTAGAGTCCTAGTTGCCTCTTTTAGAGTTCTCGTTCTTTCGTTCAAGCAACTCCATTCCGCCGAGGTGTGCGTGCGGTGAAGTCTCATGCTCTATTCCTTACGCTTGCGGAACTCGTTTACCATGGAATTAAGGAACTCGGTTCCTGCGTCCGAACGTATTTTTCTCGATCTTGGTGTTCTTTTCGACACCGAGCTTTTTCGAAGCGTTGGTAACTCTGTTTTGACGTCGGACTTGTTGGCAATGAATATGACCCATGTGTAGCGCGAGTAGTCATCTATGACCACTAATGCATATTTTTCGCTCTCGATCGTCATTGGGGAGACTGGACCGAACAAATCCATATGTAGCAGTGAAGAATTCCATTCGTGGAAGGCGATGGAACCGGAGGATTTTGATTCCTTGTTTGCTTTCCCTTCGGACATGCTTCACACCGAGTGTCTTTCTTGAATACTTCATTCGGTAGTCCCCTTGCTAGAGTGTTTCTTGCAAGCTTGTTGAGCGTCTTAAAGTTGAGATGGCTGAGTCTTACGTGCCATAGCCACCCCGTGCGGTTGTCATTCTTCGCCAATAATCAAGCTTCGTGTTCGCTGAGTTCCGATCGGCACCACATATATGTTCTTTCTGCGCGAACCCGATAACACCGTTTTCCCCGTGGATTTATCAATAACATCACGTAAAACCGGCGTAAAAAATCACTCTTTTTGAGTTATCACAAAATTGACTAACGAGAGAGAAGATTATCTTTGAAGTCCTTCAACATATGATACTCTTGGAACTTTGGCGGTTCCTATGCTTCGAGTGTTCCATATCCTCTCGTGTAGCCTTTGGCATTATCTCCAAACTCACCTCGGGGTCCTTCTCCAAGTGATATAATTCTTCGGTAGACTCCTTTGGTATGTCATGTGTCTTGAGCATCCGCCGTCCACATACCATGGGTCTTTACGCACTCGCAAAAACGTAATTTTATTCGGTACCCTTCATTTTTGATTTTGGGTCCTTAGATGTTAGTTTTCATAACCCAAATCTGTCTAACAACCCCGGTGGTTTCGGACATTTTCTTTCCATTAGAGTCAACATATCGACCACCGGACTGGTCAAAGGTGACTTCGAGGCTTCGAGGTTCGGGAGTCCCGATCTTCCGAGTTGATGGATCGCCGACCTTAGCCTTACGTGTGGCTTTCTTTTTCTTCGACCTTTGGAGCCTCTTCGACTATAGGTTCATAATAGTATGACCCATACCGAATCTGGATGTGTCGCCTTTGGAGGTCCATACTGATCCGCCAATTTTAATTTCTTTGGTTCCCCCTTGACCGAACCGGGGTTTCTTGGCACCGATCTTCTTGTCGGAATGCCGATGTGTGGGATGAGGTGCTTTCATCTTCTGTTTGTTCTTTGCTAGGGGGTTCAGTATATTTGCGTTCATAGTCTCCCCTTGAACAAACCTATCAGCAAGCCGTACTTCTGAGTGTACTGGGGCAGATGAGGAAGCTCCCTGGCTGAATCCAAGTCCTTCCTTGCAGTGCTTTGGCTTATTGCTTGCTAGCATAGCTTCTAATTTCTTCTCAGCGCCCATGTACCTTTCAGTCATCAGGCTCCTCCAGACATCATCACTCTTCTTCAGTGTGTCGTGCTCGGTCTGAAGTCCTGACATTTCTTGCTTCAGCAGACTCAGTTCAGTATCTTTCTGAGTCAAGTCATTGGTCAAAACTGAAATCCGATCTTCTTGATGCTGAGACTTGGCCATCGGAGAGTTTATTTCCTCCCTGAGTCTCAACACAAGTCCTTCGGCCTCAGTAGCAACCTGACTCTCCTGAGAAAGTCTCTGATTCTCTATTTTCAGGGTATCCAACTCCTGAAGAGTCTTGCTGAGCTGCAGACTCATCTGAATTTGTTCGTCGAGCAGTTCTTCGTATGCGGTTGCGACGTCCAAATTCTCATCTGCACCTGAAATAGTGTCGTGTGTGCAGTGTGAAGAGGAGTTAAGTGGTTCATGAGAATTTACCTCATCCTCTTCGCCTGCCATCATGCACTTTTCGCCGATTCTTCGCCTTCAAGCTCTAAGGCCATGAAAGCTGCATCATCATCCGATGAATCCATAAAGGAGTCGACCTCTTCTGAGTCGTCTGAGATTTCGCCAGCTATGTAGGATTGTCTTTTCTGGGCGAATTTCTCTCTCCTTGCCTTACGTGCTGCGCGTTCAACACTACTGAGCTCAGGACAATCATACTGATAATGTCCCGGCTTCTTGCAGTTGTAACAAGCGATGACTCTTTCTTCTTTACTTTCGCTATTCTTTGATGGTTCTGAGTCATCTTTCTTTCTGCATTCAGAAGATTGTGAGTCAGGAGTGTGTTTCGACATATACTTTGACTTACCTTTCGTTTCCCGATAGGCTTTAGTCACTTTTCTGCGTCGCTCCTTCTCCTTCTGATACTTTACAGCGAGCAGTGCATACTTCTGAGCGAGACTTCCTTCTTGTAGATCATTGAGTGAAGGTTCAGTCTTACTCGTCGTTTTGCTCGTTTTGGGAATCTTCTTCCCGGTCACCATTCCTCCTCCTTGAGCTTGGTCCTGAGTTACGACACTATCGATCATGGGAACGATAGGTCCATCTTCAAGAACTTCAGTCATACTATCATGGAGGGATGTCAGATGTGCTTCCATTCTGACTCGCCATACTCCATAATTCTCCACCGAGAACATGGGTACCATCCTTATACCTGACATATCAACCATGAAGAATATAGATATGAATGTAGAGTGATATGCAGTGAAAACATTTTCCCTTGGATCCGTTCGAATAGACCAGTCTCAAAGATAACAAGAGTCAAAGAACTCCTGCTCTGATACCAATTGTTGGTCCCGAGTGTACGGTCGAGTGTAGAGGGGGGGGTGAATACACCCGATTCGATTTCTCAATTTCGAACTTGAACAGTCCTATTCGGGATGGTGTCATGCAGCTTGATTCGGCCAAGACACTGCATAACCGTTTCGAATCGAGTTAAAGGCTAAAAGAGTACTCGACTCGACCGAGATCCGCTAACCGACTAGGTCGAATTCGGTATCGTTCGGTGAGAGTTCGGTGTGCGGAATTGTGTAGGCCTAAATCAATTTTTTGTGAGAAAACGTTTTAAGTCTCGGTTCGGTAGATTTAAAAGTTCAAGGTATCTTTGAGACAGTTGATTGATTTAAATATGATGTTCAAGTATGAATAGTAAAATCAATGCAACGCTTAAGAAAGCAGTAAGAGACACAGGATTTTTTAAAGTGGTTCGGATATCGCTCAAATCCTACGTCCACTGTCCCGAATGATCAGGAGGCTATTTATTATCCTGAGTTAGTCTCAGTCAGCTTGCACACTGGGCAAAGCCGCGTCTTGGTTTTTATACTGATCCAAGTCTCAGTTTACAGCACTATCAAACTTAAAGTGTTTGACAAACTTCTCCAACAGTGAAGGAGTCCTTATACAATAAGGATTGGGTTCAAATGTGAACTCCTTCGTCTAAGCTATGGATATAACAAGTGAGCTTAGGGTTAGAGGGATAAGGAACGAGAATGTAGCTATCTAGAGCGACGAACAGCTGAGGGTTTAGCTATAGGTTCGTGTCCGTCGCTTGGATACTAGAAGCTTATGTCGGTTCAGCTTGGTTCCTTTTGAATTGGATGTAGTCTTTCACGGAGATAACTCGGTTGTTTCTTGCGGAGGACTTAGTCGTTAATATCGCTCGTTTGAATGCTCTCTCGTGTTCTAGGTGCGCGCATTCTCTCTCAAATCTTGAATGATCCCTCTATTTATAGAGCAGAGATTGAAATAGATCCGTTGGAGACGATCTTCTTCTCTCTCTTTTAGGTAGCAAACGGCTCTTTTGGTGTAGGTAACAGTGTACTTTCCCACCTTTTTAGGTAAAAGGTTAACTGCAGCTTTAGCAGGTGAGAAGACACGTGTATGCTTGTCATTCGTCGAGGTGGATGAAGTGGTTGAGACAGCACAAACTTCGAGACAGGCATCAAGCCGACTTCTCTCTTCCTCGTACATGACAATGCCGATTGTCTTTCAAAAGATTCGATAGTCACGAAGACTATTCGCCGTTCTTGAGTCCGACCTTGTATTCCGTAGATAGAACGCCGAGATAACGAAGATCAGATCTGAGTCTAGTGAACTACTCCTGCTGAGTTCAGTTCAACTGACTCTCTCGCATATCTTGCTCCCGCCGAGTCCAAGATATTCGAGTCTTCTACACTGGTGCTGAGGCTGATGAGCTACTGAGCGCCTTGACCAGAGCAGAGTGTCTACTGAGTCTGAAACCTCAGAGACAAATACGAATACAAATGAATGGTTCACCAATCAGATAGGGTTTTGGGATCTTCAAATCTTCTCAACAGTTCAGAGCACGAGGCTACTGAGCATGATTCAGTATAGAAGATAAGAGTCATTTCCCACAAGTATGATCATGCTGAGGATTGAATCATCACCCAACAATAAAGCAAGATTTAAACACGAAATTGATCTAATGCAAATAAAAGCGGGTCCAGCAAGATGATTCACACACACACACACAATCGATCACTGACACTAATAATTAATTAATCCGCTTAAATCAACTGGTTATAGGATACCGTAATTAAACTGACATACCCCTTATTCCCCCTTAATTATTCGGTAATCGCCATGGTGGGCATTGAAACGACTACTTCTCTAAATTAGATGCAACCTACGTTGGTGGGCAATCAATAGATTTAACACCTAATCAGCTTTAAGAACTAAGGGAACCCAATTTAGGAGCCTACTCGTATGGTGGGCATCTAATAGTCTCCTACCAAATTAATCCAATTGCCCTAAGACAATTTGCTACTTATTTAGCCTAATCCCACGAGAAACGATGGAAGTACTAAATTAGCTATGAATTAAATTAACTAGGGTGATCAAGCCTAAATTAATTAATCCAATTAATTAAACCTAGATTAATTCAGAACCTAAGTGATTAATTTTAAGCCCTAGTCTCACGAAATTAAAGTGGTGTGTGTTTCACATCTCGCCGGCCTCTGAAAAGACTTAGCTACACATATCGGCCGGACTAGCCAGACAGACCGAACTGCAGAACAGAACACTAATCATGCTGAAATGCAGAAAATAAATAAATACGAAAATTCAATTAATTACCAGAATTTAGAATACCAAGAAATACGAAATATGGTCCTAGAAATTATAACTTCCTAAATTAAAGACTACGAATCAATCCACAGGAAAATAAAAACGGAGACAATTCAAATTCGGGAATGCAAAACGAAAGTCATAACATGTTGTTTCTTCCAAATCAAACTACAAATCTTGAAACGAAAGTGAGAAATGCAAACTTTGAAATTGATAAACCCTTCGATCGGATTCCTAGGCTTCGGCGTTCTCTTCCTCGGAATGAGCACGGCTTCGGCTTCTCGGAATTCTTCTCTCGGTAATTGGTGGCGAATGAATTGGTGCAGACGGATGATGATAATAATGTTACGGTGTGTAGCGTGCGTGTGTATGGGCGTAAGATCTGATTTTCGTTCGTCTCCTCTCCTATATATAAGGCGGCTCCTTTTCCTTGTAGAAGTAGGGTTTTTATATCCAATATGGAAAGATATTAATTAGATAAATCATATCCAATTCTTTCCATATCATCTCTTCCCTTATCCTCCACCTTCCTTCTCTACAATTTCGTCCAAAATTCCATCTTTTAGACCCCAAATCGAGCCTGCCACCTCAGCAACTCATCACCGCCACATCAGCACGAAAAATCTACAAGACAGCAGAGAAATACGGTCCAACTGGCCAGGTGGGCCCCAAAACAGACAGAATTTGTATAGTACGAATTAGACTCATCAGTTCTACTGAACTCAAAGTAGTGATCTTGAACAATCTAACTTAGACTAACAAGCTTCATAACATATAAGCTTGACTAATCCTAACTGAGCGACAAAAACTGGTTCATCATCATTTAGGGTGTTGGGTTCATTAAAATCTTATCTATTAAATCATCCAATAACTATCCATATCCATGACATCCTACCAACCCTACTTTATAATAAAATATTTATTTCTCCCCAACCCTAGAATCCCCAATCTAACTTAATTTTTACTCTCATCAATAATGCCAAACCAAACCAACCCAGTTTAAATCTTTATTTTGATTTATTTTTAACTACTTACTATCGATAATATTTTTTTATTAAATTCAAAATATCCAAGAAAATTAATTAATATTTTACATTCTATCACAATACCATTTAAAAGTTGATACTTGCTCAAAATTAAGATTACATGAAGATGGGAAATACATTATTTGAAATTACTACTACAAAAAATTACTAGAAGATTAAAAATACGTAAACCGAAACACATAAATTAAGCTACAAATAGATGTGTAAAATACGAAATTAGTATAACTGAAGATATGCAAATTACATATTTTACTAATGAGGGCTGGTTTTGATCATATATGCTCAATCAAGTCATTCCATTGAGAAATTATCAAATATAGTCCTCAATCTTCACGATTTTGTGACATTTGTTCTCAATCTTTAATTATTATTTTTTTGTTATTTGACCTTTAATTACTTGTTTTTGCTATTTTAATTCCATTGTTTATTTTTTCTTCAATTCGACCATTATTCAAATTTTAATTAAAAAAATAAAAGGGTAAAATTGTAATTTTAAAATGGCAAATTGGAAAATCTCTTTCTCAAACTTTCTAGTTTTGTGTAATTAGTTTTTTTTGTCCCCGAACTTTTTTTTTTAATTTACGTCCCGCCGTTAATTTTTTTTTGAAATTGAGTGTTAATCAAATTTTTTTAAATAAAAAATAAAAAACTGAAGGATATAAGATATTAAGCAAACTTCCATCTTCTTGGCAGTTGCTTTTCTTTATCTCTTCCATTGCAACCCCTACACAAAACCTTACCGTTGATCTCAACAACTAAGCATGAAATTTGCAATCCGGATGAATTCGTGCGGAATCAAGCAGACAAAGTATTATACATGCGCCAACATATTGCGTTGCAGGAGCCGTTAGAGGCGAGAGAAATAGTGTTATGAGGATTAGTATGGTAACGGATGAATAACGTTTCGTCTGCTTACTGCTCATTGATTTCATCTGGGTTGGGATTTTCGTGAGAGTTGTTGAGATAAGCAGTAGGGTTCTGTGTTGGGGCGACGACATATGAGATAGGGAAAAGCAAACGCTGACTGATAAATTTAATGCAAAATTTCGTCGATATGAAACAATTAGGTTATTTGACAAAAAAATAGTGAAATCAGTCCTCAAACAGTTTTATTTTGTTAAATAGACTCCAAATAATTATTCATTTGCAGTTTTAGTCCATGTAGATATAAACACCACATTTTGTCCTTCTAATTTTTTTTACTTTTTCGAATTGATGGAAAAATAATGTTGGGACTAAAAATTGCAAAAGCAAGTAGCTTGATGTCAAAAAAAAAAATCAAAGATTGATGACAAATGTCATAAAATCGCGAAGATTAATGACAATAATGGCCAATTTGCCTGCTTTATTTATGAAGTAATATAATAGAATATGAGTATGGAGAGTTGGAGAGCTACGGGAAAACTATTCATTCTTCTGATATTATAATACACGTTATGCTTTGCTATGCATATGATTCAATTTATTTCACTAACTTTTCCCTTGTCATATTTAAACATGTTAGGTGTAAGCATTGAATTGTCATTGAAAGTGTAAAGCATTTCCACATTTTATAATACACGTTATGCTTTGCTACGCATATGATTCAATTTATTTAACTAGCTTTTCTCCTGTCATATTTAAACATGTTAGGTGTAAGCATTGAATTGTCATTGAAAATGTAAAGCATTTCCACATTTTGCAAGATAAGATTACTATTTTTTTATAAGTTATTTTCATTTCGCTGGCTTTTTACCCTTAAGTATAGGATTTCTTTTATTTCACTAGCTTTTGTCTTATCATATTTAAGATGTTTGTAATAAAGCATTGATGAATTATTGTCTCCATATGCATGTAAAGAGTACACTTTTTTCATTGACATGTCATTGTAAAGTATTGATAAACTTTTTTCATTTATTTTATGTTTTTCTTATTATAAGAAGATAAAAAACGTGACTTCAAAAGATAGCACTAAAATTATTAAACTAGATCCAATGAAATATATTAAATGACATCGTGGAAACTAGATTACGAAAAACATTAAAAATACTCTCTTCATCTCACATCATTAGTTCAGTTTATCTTTTTGGGTTGTCCAACTCCACTGGTCCATTTTTATTTTTTAACTCAAAATAATACTCTAATCTATTCTAGTGGACCTCGCTACTTTATACTTCCTCCGTCTCATTTAACATGGCACGTTTCTTTTTGGCATGCGAATTATGAAAATAATTGATAAAGTATGAGAGATGGATAAATGATAAAGTAAGAGAGAAGATGAATGACTTTGTGAGAGAATAAATGATAAAGTATGAGAGAGAAATATAAAGTAAGAGATAATTTAATAATATTTTTGAAAGTTATTTCCTTTTAAGGAAACGTGTCATTTTAAATGAGACGTCCGAAAAGAAAAAAACGTGTCATGTTAAATGGGACGGAGGGAGTACTACTTTACACACAACAAATAATTTTCTTAATCTCCGCGCCGAAAAGAAAGTGGACTAATATAATGAGACGGAGGGAGTGCATAAAACAGAACATAAATAAAAATTACGTAAAACTGTACATGATTCATTTTCCAAATACAACTGCTAGTAGTTCAAATTTTATCTCTTCTTCTTCCGGCGATAACTTGTCTCTTGATATAGGTGCGATCAACATTTTATATTTTATCTTAATATCCCAACATTCTTTGTTCTTATTCTCAATTTCCAACCTTCGACGCTCTAACTCGAATTGCGATTTAGACATATCTCTAATGCGGAAAGTCTCATTGTCTTTTGATACTATTAGAGCACAAAGTTGTTCATCAAATTCATTAGTGCAATTAAATAGAGATGTATTACATTTTCATTTCTTTTTTGCCTTATCTCTACGTTCTGGACGGAAAATCGTTAAATATCTCATATTGGAAGTATCAGGATTGGAGGGAACAAAATACCTCCATCTTCAGATGTCACGTGGGTTGTGTGGGAAAAATTGTTACACTAACTAAGCAATAATTATATATTCATTTTTTATATTTTTAATTTTGATATTGATGGTAACTACCACTACAAGAAATTTCGTTTTTACCGACGGAATTGCCGACGGAATAAAAACACGGGTCGGCTTACCGATGGAATACCGACGGAATGTGAAACGTCGATTTTACCGACGGAATGCCGACGGATATGTTCCGTCGGTGATTTAACGACGGAAAAATCTATCGTTAAATCATATTTTTATTTTTTTTTAATTCTTTTTTGCCGACGGAAAATTATGTCGGCAACCTTTGATTTTAATTTATGAATTATTTAAATTTTAAACATTTGATTACCGACGGAAAAATCCATCGGTAGTAAGTAAAATTTTGCCGACGGAAATATCCGTCGGTAAGCCCTAATTCATATACGGGCAAAATCAGTCTGAACCAGCACATTTCGCTGGTTCAGACGCCCCCTGCCGCCCTCCCCCTCACCGTCGCCGCCGTCTCCGCCTCCCCCCTCCGTCGCCGCCGTCTCCGCCTCCCCCCTCCGTCACCGCCGTCTCCGCCTCCCCTTAACTGAGGTGAATCTGCATTTCTTGATGTAAAGTTTTAGGAACTCGATTTCTTTCAAGCATAAATTATACGACTTTGCAAGCATGAATTGATGAACTTCCTTCCATTTTTACCTTATCATGCTTAATACTATCATCTCAATGAATCTTCTACACTTAATATTACTGCCTTATCCATTTTTTTTAAGTCAGTTGTATGTAACATTTGTGATAACTCTATTTCGAGTGCTTCGTGGTGAAGCTCTGTATAGACTAATTGGGGATTGGATAATCAGTATCTTTCATGCTGCTATTGATTTTAGGATCCCCTTGTATGGAAAATGTTATTATGATTTAATACTGTTGTTTGTGGTATGTTGTCTGTAGGAGAGTCATATGTTGTTCCAGAAATCCTTATGTATTAAAACCTCTTGAGATGAAGAAAAATGTTAATCTTGCTTAGCTAGAAACGAGCTCTCTGTTTCTTGTTTTTGTTATCAATCCATTTTTCACTTTACTTAATTTAGTTTATTGGTAATTATAAATCTTAATATCAAAGCAAGCAACCTAATCAAGAATTATTAACTAAATATTGTGATTGGACTCCTTTAGCATGTTGCACTATCATATTAAACTTTTAGCACATTAAATATATCACCGAGATAGTAGGGGACGTTACTAACTATTATTATATCGTGACAAAATAAACTTGCAAGGAGACCATAACATTTTTGCCTAACTTAATACCATGCTTCTCTAGTTTAACGGTTTGTAACTCAGTTCTTTTGATGCTATTGCTTTTACATTCAACTTAGTAACGGATATACAATCAGGATTGAAACAATTAGTCGTTAGTGGATGTATACACGGTGGACAGTAGACGGTTCATTGAATCCTCAATTTGTGAATGACATTGAGGATTTCATTGATTAGGCAAGTAGCCAGACATCTTATACGGACGGGGAGAAAATTAGATGTCCGTGTAAAAATTGTAAGAATAAGCTATTTTTGTCTACACAAGTTGTAAGAGAACACGTTTATATGAAGGGATTCGTTAAAAATTATAAAGTTTGGTCATCTCATGGGGAAAAACATGTAACCCTAAATGAACAAGCTACGAGAAATGTGCAAAATGACACGTCGACCTCCTATCAGAGGATGTTAATGGATCATGCTGGGCCAAATTATAATGATGCGGATATTGAGGAGGCGCCAAATAATGAAGCAAGCAAGATCTATGAAATGTTACAGGCAGTCGACACGGAGTTGTGGCCTGGTTGTGAGACCTACTCACAATTGTCTGCAGCAGTTCAGATGATGAACTTGAAGGCTGAGAATCATATGTCGCAAAGGGGCTATGACATGATGAGTCAAATGATCAAGGATATGCTTCCCCAAGGAAATTTGATTCCTAATAACTTCAGCGAGTCTAAGAGATTGCTTAGTGGTATGGGGTTGCCGGTAGAGAAGATTCACTGTTGTCCAAATTCATGCATGATCTATTGGCGTGAAGATAATGAACTGGAGAGTTATAAGTTTTGCGGTACCTCGCGATATTTAGACTACAGTCCAAAATCTAGTAGGAAAGGGAAGAAAAAATTAGTGGCCGCTAAAAAAATGTACTACTTTCCTGTATCCCCTAGACTTCATGTAAGCACACAATTACAATATATAGAATATTATTCTAGAATTTTGAGTTTGACTAATTTCTATTTTTATATTGTAATAGGCGGAGGTGGAGCGGATTGCTGCTGAAGAAGGCCCCAACGCGGATAAAAACGCGATTTATCTGCGGTTGGAAGGGGCTCGGGACAAGAAGCAGCGGCTGTACGGTTTCGGCGAGGAAGGGAGCGGCTACATCAACGCCGCCAGCCGCTCTTCTACTTCTTCACTTGGGCCATCCCAGAGCAATGCCGAGATCATGCGCCGACTGGAGGAGGAGTCGGCAACTAGGAGGAGCCTCCAGGAGCAGGTCGCATTCATGAATGCGCAGATGAACCAGCTTATGGAGATGATGGGTTCCTCTAGCCGACGAGAGCCTCCGGACGACAGCACTCAGTCCCCTCCTGCCACCTCTTCATGATTGACTTATTTATGTGTTATGTATATATACTGAATATTTGTATTTTATGATTTATATATTTATATTTTCGGTTTGCTTTTTGACTTGATTTGAATAGTTATATGTATGTACTGTGTTGGTTGGTTAAACAATGCAGGTTGTCGAGAACTAAGTACGAAAAAATAAAAAAAAAATATTAAAAAACAAATGAGGTATCGACGGATTACCGACGGCATTCCGTCGGTAGAGTTCACCGACGGAATATATCCGTCGGTAAAACGTTTCCGTCGGTAAAACGTTGGTGCTTACGCCCCGACAGAATATCCGGTGACATTCTCCCGACAAAACTTTTCCGTCTCGAATTCCGTCGGTAATTTTTACCGACGGAAAAATCCGTCGATAAATTTTACAGACAAAGCTTGACCCGACGCCTTATTTCCGTCGGTATTCTATCGGTAATATTTTTACCGACGGTTTTTTACGGTTTACCGACGGAATATTCCGTCGGTATACGGTGAATTTCTTGTAGTGTACAATGATGTACAACAATGTAACTTGGTAATTTTTATGGTTATAAAGATGAGAGACTCGACGCATTCCCTCTTGCTCAAGTGTGATTTTGGTCTTTCATAGATGGATTATAAACTATTCGGAACATCGATGGAGCATATTTGATTAGAAATTAAATTACAAGGTTGTGGTCAATGTAGTCATTAACAAACAGGAACTTGATTGTAATCACGAACAAATGAGAACAGCGATGGAGTATAAGATTAGATACTAAATTTCAAGGTTTTTGGTTAACGTAATCACGAACAAAAGAGAACTTGACAGTAACAAAATATCCCTATTTAAATTTTCTGTTTGCTTTTTCGTGATAAATTTTATGAATACGTGATCATAAAGTGACTTTCTTTTGATTTATTCAGTACTTGCTATCTTAGCTTATGAAGATTTAAGGTGACATAAGTACATCTTCATTTACATACCAAATTTTTTCAACACCTGATTTTGGTTTGGGCGTTGAACATCTGAAAACAAAGTGCGAGATATTTTGTGACGACCAGGTAAAACTTTGATTCAGATTTAGAGAAAATTGAAAATTTGAATAATATTGAGAATTTTTTGATACTCAAAACTGAGAAATTATTCAGAATTAGAAAATTATTGATACTAAGAAAGATCAGAGTGATTTGGATACATAAGGTAGGAAAACAAATTAAATTTAGACTTGTTGAGACCTTGAAAAAAACAAGGTTTTATTTTTTATTTTTTATTTTTTCTTAACTTAGCAAAATTATACTATTTTATAGTAGAATAAAATTATGAGTTTTGATATATTTTATTTTTATTCTTACATATATTTAATGGACCATATTAATAAAAAAAAGGGAACTAAATTATACACAACCCACAGATTCACGCCGCGTGGCAATATCTCCACCACGTCCTTTTGATGTCAACAGAAGGCCATAGGATTGGCAGACTGCTTGCCACTTGGTGTCAACAGTAAAAGTTTTCGTTTCTTTTAAATGCGTTTATTAAGATTACTATATAATTGGTGGTGTACATAATTTGATATTTTGCCGACATCATGCGCAGCGGAATTGAACCCATCACGTCGTGTATGTCATTTTGTCGTGAATGGAGAATAATGATAGTTAAAAAAAATATTTGTAATAATTTATTAAAAAAATATATTTATAATAACTTTAATAAAACAACCAAAAAATTTTAAATTTGTAATCCATTTGTCTAAAAAACAAAATTATCCATTCAACTAACTTTATACAGAATAATCATTTTAATCATATTCTTTTTTACCTCATATGTCTTATAGCTTCTGTAACATTTCGGCAAATCATTTAAAAATATTGTAGAACGTGTTTTCTGCAAATGATTATGACATGTACTTGATTAATTAAACTCTATGGCTTTGACAGCTAATTGAGGCAATAAATTAAGTGTTTGATGCCACTGCCACCGCAGAACTCTTGATAAGAAATCCATACCCAAACTTTACTCATCTCTCACAGCTTCTGCACCAATGGCGGCGTTTAAAGATGGCAAAACCCTCCACATAGCAATGTTCCCATGGCTGGCCTTCGGACACATTATCCCATACCTCGACCTTGCCAAACTCATTGCCCAAAAGGGACACAAAATCTCCTTCGTTTCAACTCCCAGAAACATCGATCGACTCCCAAAACTGCCTCCAAATTTAGCTTCTTCCATTTCATTAGTAAAAATCCCTCTCCCCAAACTCCCGGAGCTGCCGGAAAATGCAGAGGCCACCATGGACCTCCTCAACGCCGCCCAAATGGACTATCTCAAGATAAGCTTCGACGGACTCGAATCCGGGTTGACCCATTTCCTGGAAGAGTCCAGACCCGATTGGATCATCTGCGATTTCGCTCCGTTTTGGCTGCCGCCGATCACCGCCCGCCTCGGGATTTCCCAGGCCTTATTCTTTATCATAAGCGCTTGGTTTCTTGCGTTTTTCGGGCCGTGGGATGTCATGCTAAACGGGTCGGATTATCGGACCAAACCTGAGGATTTCATGGAGCCGCCAAAATGGGTTGGCTTTAAGTCCAAATTGGTTTGTCGCCGCTTTGAAGCTAATTGGTGTGCTGGGGCGGTTCATGATGCTGGTGCCGGGTGTTCAGATACGTTCCGTTTGGGTCAAGTTATATCCGGATCCGATGCTATTGTTTTGAGGCACTGTTATGAATTTGAACCCCAATGGTTAGGTCTACTCGAAGAGATTCATCATCGCCGCATAATTCCAGTGGGGTTAATGCCGCCTGCGGTGGGGGATCACGGTAGTGACAAAGACGATCAAAGCTGTGTTTCGATCAAAGATTGGCTCGATCATCGTGATAAAGCCTCGGTCATTTATGTTGCACTAGGGAGTGAGGTGATTCCGAGTCAGGATCAACTCACTGAGTTAGCTCATGGGCTCGAGATGTCGGGCATACCTTTCTTTTGGGTTTTGAGGAAGGCATCCAGAACTGACTCGGTGGAGCTGCCGGAGGGGTTTGAGAAGAGAGTGAACGGTCGGGGAATCGTGTGGAGAATGTGGGCACCGCAGTTGAAGATATTGAGTCATTACTCGGTGGGTGGGTTCTTGACTCACTGTGGGTGGAGTTCCATTGTGGAGGGGCTGATGTTAGGTAGGCCACTAGTAACACTCCCCTTCGTGGTAGACCAAGGTTTAAATTCTAGGGTTGTGGTTGAGAGGCAAGTAGGGGTAGAAGTTCCAAGAAATGATGACGACGGGTCGTACACAAGGAACTCAGTTGCTGACTCAGTGAAGCTTGTAATGATTGAAGATGAGGGGAAGAAATTAAGAGACAAGGCGAAAGAAATCGCAGCAGTATTTGGCGACATAGCACTGCATAGTCACTACATAGACAACTTCGTCGAGTTTCTACAGACTCATCGTGCAACTTATTAACCGATCTCTTAACATAACCAAGTTGTGATCTCGTTGATCGAGTTGAGTATATTGTCATAGAATTTATTCCAGTATTATTAATTAAATCACTGCAGATTTCACGAGCATACAATTTGAGTCTAAACGAACTTTCTAAAGTTTTGATTTAGATATTAAGGCCCGTTCGGAAGAGCTTATTAGAAACTTATTTTTCAGTTTATTCTAAAAAATAAACGTTTATGCACTTATTTGAAAGAACTTATGAAAACAACTTATTCTAAAAAATAAGATGAGGAATAGTTTATGAAAATAAGCCAAAAACATCTTATGAAAAATAAGTTCTCATATTAAATCCCTAACAACAATTTTTTATACTATATTTTATTTTATTTTTCTAAGTGCTTTGTAATACTGATAGGTCACCTCGTGCCCAAGCCCAATCGCTAGTGCAGGCCCACATTGATCTCGACCCAATTCATTTATGATGGCCCGTAATTCTTGCGTCCGTTACAGCGAGATCCGCTCGGCCCGTTACTGAATCCTACCTATAAAAGGAAGGGTTATGTGTATCGAGAAGGATGCGCAACTGCTCTTTTCTCTCTGTTCTCTCTTCGATTAATTCTTCTTCTCTTTGTGAGATCTTGATTGTTTCAGTGTGAGTTTGTGAGAGAAATCTTGTAATAGCGATAGGGCTTGTTGGTGCTATGCACTGAATTGGTGTGGTGGTTGTATTGGGCGGTCTGAGCCTCGTTGTAACTTCGTCTATGATCCTAACAGTGGTATCAGAGCGGGTTTCATCACCGCTCGACCACCTTCACCTCTGACTACTTCGATCGCAAACGGGCGGTTTAAACCGTAACCCTAGATCTGAAGTAGTCAACCGCGTAATAGGTAAAACAAGGTTCAAATCTCCGAACCCCGCTCTGGTAAAGCAGCCGAAACCTCTTGTTTTTCAATTTCTGGTAGAATCTGTCAATTGAAGCAGTTAGAGTTGGGACTTGTTTGCAGATAGAATCTGTCAACAGGTGTAGTTAGGTTTTGTGATTTTATTTGCTTACATTTACCAACTTGTTTCGATTTTGTGGTTCTGAAAACTTTTCTTGCTTTCGCTGCCATTCTGAGCCTGATTTTGAACTGCTATTTAGTGTCTCTGATATGAAGAGATAATCTCTTTAACCGATACCTACGGTTGTTTCCTATTCTTTAAAATCTTTGACAATAGACTAAGGCGACCCCCTGCGCCCAGGACTTGATCCTGCGATTGTGAACTGGAAAATCCCTCTGTCTGTATACTGTCTAATACTGTCTGATATCAACCCTTAAAGGTCAATATCATTTTCTCATTATGTGTATCTTGGTTTCCTCTAGTGAAATTGTTCCTTTCAATGGAAAAATTGATTTCAATTTGTGAAAAAAGAGAATGACTGTCATCTTGATTAAAAAACATGTGTCTACTGCCATTACTCTTACCTATGAAGCTGGTTTATCCGAAAAGAAAAAAAAATGAAATGAATGATCTTGCCTTATCTGCTATTACTCTGAATTTGACTGACTCTGTGCTTAGGAAAGTAGAACATCTTTCTTCTGCTAAAGAGACATGGGATATATTAAATGAATTGTATATAGAGACCTCATTGCCCTCTAAGATGTGTTGGTCCGGAGACGAAAAGTCAGGTGTAGAGGGGGGGGGTGAATACACCTGAGCTCTGTTTCTTTTTCTCAGTGAAGGTCAGCTGAAGCTGATGTTTGCAACCGATGAACAGTGCCAAGTAAGCCTTCGATCACGGGGTCAAAGTGAGTCGGCTTCGAGCTCTTCTACCGACCGATGTCGGTATTACGAAACTCCGGTCGAGACGCGTAGTGCGGATAAGTGTTAGGCCCGAGTCGTCTCTTTTGAAAACGCGTTTTTGCAAGTTAAATCTTTTGGTGTGCACTTTATAAAATACGTTTTTATGCAAACTTATATTTTCAAGTCGGTTGAATGCTATGCAATAAAACAAGTAAATGAACACAAGCGATTTAACGTGGTTCGGATACGCAAGATCCTACGTCCACGGCCCCGAACAAGGCGAGAGAACTTGTTGATTATTCGAGCAAGCCTCGGCGGGGATACGTGCCTTTGGACAGTTCCCTCTAAGTTATAGTCCTTAGCGACTTTACAATCCAAACCTAAGTTTAGAAGGGAGGGAATATTCTCCAACTGAGAAGGAGTTCTTACAACAAGAACAATTCACTAAATGTGAACTCCTTCGGATCTAAGCTATGAATCTAGCAATGAGCTTAGTCTAGAGAAGAAGGGGATCAAAGTGCTCTAGAGAGATGAACTACAAGAAGTGTTCTATGAAAACTAGTTCGTCTCTGGATAAGCTTGAAGGTTCTAGAGCGTTGTGAGCTTGAATGATTTCCCTTGATTTCGCGTATATTCCTCTTCTTGAAATCTTCAAATCCTTCTCTATTTATAGTTGTGAGTTGTGGCATATGTCCGTTGGAGACGACGATGCCACGTGTCACAAGCTTCCAAAGAAAACGGCCACTATTCAACTTTGTTGCAGCAGGGCAGTTAATGCACTATTCATGAGAGCAGCTTTACTGTGTAGAGTAGGTAAGCGTTGTCGGCTTCTCATTGGTCGAGGTTTGTAGTTGGTGAGTGTCAGAGTTGACCGTTCAAACTACCTCGTATGTCTTCTGCTGAACATTTGAAGGAACTTTAAGTGCTGGGTCGCTTTCTGTCGGATACAGTACTCGAAAGTCTGTCTTCTTCGGCTGAGTCGTCGACCGATAAAGTGAGCTTCGATAGTCGGTTGGTCGATCGCGAAGGTATACTGCTTGACCTTGGTTCTTCTACCGATGACCATCGCCTTGTAGAGAATGCTTCTCCGAGGTCCGGTCACTGATGCGGGATCTTCAACCGAGTCCGATATCGGTGGCCGACGAAGAATGCAAGCGATTACACGATGACGTGGGGTTCGAAAAGTATCTTCGGCAGAAGATCGGGCCCAACAACTACCCCGTACAGGACTTAGACAAAATAATAAGCATTACATCAAGTCTAACCTATACATCGCCTAATCCTATCGACACACTAATCTACTGATATCAGCTCGGTTTTGGGATCTTCAATTCCATAGTACTACTATGATTTCCCCCAATTTCTTTTAACCCTAGAACAACTGAGTATCAATCTACTGACTCATATCCAACAATTTCCCCCTAATTGATGATGCCAAAACCTCTATCCTCTAACATCTATTAAAGATACTGTCCTACTGACAACAATTTCCCCCTTAAAGCATCTGAGGAAAAACTGATAATAGTAAATGAACTTCAGCAGGTGAGAGAAAGGCAAGATCAGAGAAACTGATGTGAGTGTGTGTCAGATCACTTGGTGATCAGTAGTGTAAACACAAAGTAAAAAGCTGAAAGACAATGAGTAATTGTCTAGCAAGAAGAGGAACTGATATAAATATCAAGAATTACAGAGTTCCTAATGCTATTACAAAAGATGAGAAGGAGAAAATCACTGCTGCTGCTTCTTGAACTTCTGCGTCTTCTTCTTGAAGTCAGTGGATTTTTCCTCGGGAGGATCCAGGTAATAGTATTTATATACTCTAGCTCGAATCTCCTGGATCTCCAAGTTATCATCGGCCTTTCGGTGGAGCGAGGCTCGGATCGTAGGCGGCTTCCTCCACTTCTCTTTCTATGTCCTTAGTGCTCGGCAGTCCATTAGCAAGTCTCGGCGGTGGAATACGTCGGAAAGTGGGGCACGGAAGGTTATATTCTCGTGATTCCATGACTTGCTTCACCTTTCACCGAATTCAACATCAAATCTCGTAATCAACTCCTCAAAGAGCTGATCGGTGAGCGATCGAGTGGGTAAATGCGCCATACGTAGTAGCCTTTGATAAAAACTTCTTTCAATCTCTCCCAATGTTCATTCATATCAGCCGACACCCACTTATCCACATGCTGAATCGGTTGTTGCTTGATGTGGGGGCCCCTGATGAACTTAGATCCTCTCGGGATCTGCCTTCTCGGATCGGCCGCTGGCTTATCAGATAGGCTTTTCATTCTTGCCTGGTCAGCCATCCTTTTCTTCTCACGGAGAGCGGCTGCTCTAGTGTCTCCTCGTCTGAGACTCAGTCCTTGCAGCGTCGCGTCCTAGGTCGCTTGATCTTCTGCTATCTGCTCAGGTGTAAGAGTAGATATGGGAATACTCTGAGCAGTAGCTTTGATCTCAGTCGGAAGAGCCTTAGCAAAATCTTCTTGGGCTTTCTTCTTTTTCTCTTCGACTGTATTAATGACCTTTCTCTTTCCTTTGCCCCCGACGCCTTTGCCCTTAGGCTTTTTCGCCGCTTCACCGCCTCCTCTAGCCGACGCTCCCGGGTCCGGCTTGTCTTGCAGCTCTTGGGCTATTCTGAGGTCGAATGCCTCTTGCTCCGCTTTTGATTTAAACTTCTTGACCGGGGAGGAAGGAGTAGTGGATTCAGTAGCGATTTCCTTCCCCGACCTCTGCGCGGCACTGTTGAGACTCTTCTTCTTCGCTGGCTCTTCAAGGAATTGAGCGATTTCGTCTATGTGCGCAGTGAAGAGGAGATGGGGGTGGCTTGTAGTGGGAAATCAAGGAGAAGGACCTCGGTAGATGTACCTTTCGAGTAGGTGGTCCCGCCTCCGAGCCTCGTTCCCCCGAATCTCTGCGGCCGAGGGCTCGCTGGCCGAGGAGGGTCCCGCCTCCCGAGCTCGTCCCTCAAGGATCCGGACGTCGACCGTATCCGTATCGGGTTCATCTTTCACAATATCTTCCCCCCCTTTTTGGCATCAGCAATATTTGCCGTGGAGGTGCGGATAGCTTTTACGCCCCGCTCCAGTTGTGCACAGTAATCTTTGATCCGGGTAATCGTGTCATCAAAATCACCGACCAAGTTGCGTAGTTTTCCCGGCCTTTCTCCCGATCGCTCTAGATTTCTTCAATCGAGCGGCCGACTCTCGACGGAGTTTCAGCAGAGCTTGATCATTTGATTCGTCATTTCTTTCGAATGGCTTTTAAGGCCTCACCTGTTGCTTGATGGTGTTTGAAGAGAGGTTGTTGCTATCTTGTTTCTCTCATCTATGAAGCCTTGAACCTGTTTTCATGGCTCGAGTCACCGCTCCGAGAAAGTTTTATGCCGAGCGGCAAGCGGTGCCGACTCGTGCTAATAAATCGGCCTTTTGAGCACTTAGGGCCCGCTCAACTATCTCCTTGAAATCCGGCCGAGAAGCCTCTTTAGGAGTTGAGATGTCGCCGGCCAACTTACTTAGAGCTTCGTTTCGAGCCTTGGTGTACTTCTCCCATTTGAAATGAACATCTTTGGCTAGGAGTCGATTTTTCTCACCTTGGCGTTTGATAGCCCCTGTTGACGAACGTGAGGACACGGAACCGATGGGTTGTATCGATAAGAGCCTGGTTCCGAGCCTCTGCTCGTAGAACGAGATCAACCGCTCCCTACCGTACTTCGGAGCGGTTGTAGCCTCACCGATGTGACTATGGGTGGTGTTGGGCTCTTCTCTTGGGAAGTTTGTCCCTCTGCAGATTCTCCCCCGGTCCGCTTCCTTGGGTTTGCCATCCATCTCCTCATCTTGATCATCATTATCACCTTTATCGGAAGGTGGAGATGGGGGCGGAGTCGTTTCGATCGGAGCTCTCAAGCTCAATAAATAGAGCATTGCAGCTCTCAAATCTTCGAAAGACGCCACATCGCCGGCTCTCCGAATCCAATCTTGGCTTGGAGCTCTTGCTCCTCCGTCGCAGCTCATCCGGTGACTCGCTGGGATTTGGCAAAGTCAATAAGAATGTCCCAGTGCAGAAACCTTAAGAGCATCTAAGCTCTTGTCCTTACTGCTATTTCAACCAGATCTGCGTGCTCAGCAATTTCACGGTATCTCTTCTTGAATCTCAGCTGCAAGCACGCAATCGAGTGGTGTCGCTTGTTGTCCACTCAGCAGTAGGTTCGGGTGACGGTTCCCTCTTGTCGGACTCGTTTCCTCGTAGTTGATCACTTGGACCTTGTCCTTGATCGTCGCTCCCTCGATTCCAAGATTCGAATCGAGTAGTTGCTCCTCTTGAGTAGAAGGAGGAGCTGGCTCAATAATGGTAAGTGGCTGAGCCACTGTGACCTCAGCAGGCCGAGTCTTAGCCAACCTCCTCTTCTTTGGCACTTGGATAGATGGGGGCAGAGCAGACGCAGCTCTCTTGAGGTTCAGGGCGGCCCCTTGCCTATGGATTTCTCAGCTCCAGCCTTCGTCTGGAATTTGATAGATTTCTTGTCAAAGTACTTGGAGTCCTCAAAGGCCGAGTTCTCAACAATGAGTTCCTCCCGAATTATGCATTCTATCGTAACGGACATATTTGTTCCGAATAGAAGTTTACCCACACCGGCTATCCTCCTCTCGCGCCAATGGGTAAAGTGGTGAACTTCGAGCTCGTGCCTTCATCTCGAGTAGTATAATACTCGGCCCGGTTCACTTCAACCCCATCGTCTATTGCCATCATCACCGAATCCTAGGTTTGGACAAGTTGATCATATGATCCAGTTGAACTTGTCGACCGTGCGATACCACGTAAGCTAGACCTCCGCATCGAGGTAGCAACATATTCCTCGGTAAAGCTGTTTTGAACGCCACATCCTTGCGTCCACAGAATTTCTGCACATATGCGTTGATCTCCTTCTCCTTGTATCCAATCGGAGAAATGCCGGAGTTGGGAAGATCGAATGAAAGAGCTAGAGCATCTTGAATATCGAAGGTAAGAACAGCGGACTCCCACTCATCTTGATCGACTTCCTTCTGATAAGAGAAGGACGATTCCTCTCCTCCCGACGCTAGAGATTTCCAGTTGAAATAAACTTCAGCGACCTGTCGAGGGAGATAAGCACGGGGGTGCTTCGAAACCAGCATCTCCAACCCTGAACGCTCCAAAGCGTCAAACACGGGTTCTAGGAAAGAGATCTCCACTTGGCGGAAGGCCAAAGTAGGTTCAAACAGAATCCTGGAGGCTACAATCTCCTCAATGTTGTCTAGAGTTTGAACGTTCGCCATTGAAATCTGCAAAACAACATATTAGCACTTGAAAATAGAGTAAGTTAGTAGTTGCTAGCAGACATCTGATACATTACCGTGTATAAGAGCTTTAAGAGATGCGAAAGCAAAGTTGTTTAAGAGATTTGGTTAAGAAAACAAAGTTGCGAGATAAGCTCTTGAGAAAATGAAGAATGGCGAAAAATGAGGAGTTGATAGAAGATGAAAGATTTTGTATATTAAGTTTGATCTTCAGTTTGAATCGCACGGTTCAAATTTAATCTTTCAAAATCAAGGGGCGGCTAAGATTAAATGTTATAAAGGAATGATTACAATAGCCGCCAAAAATATAGATATACGTAATAAAGCTAATGGAGAAGACATGCATTAAATGCGCGACGAGAGCATTAATTACGCAGCGAGGAGTCCTGCCGACCTTTCCTCAAACCTTAAACATAATAAATGGTAAGGAATAAATGCTCCTTAGCAACCGAATGTAAGCGACCGATGCATTAAATGCGGCATGCTTCGAACAAATTAAGTAACGATACTACGCAAACCTCTTCACTGAACTTATCAGTGGTTACCATCATTTATCGGGAGGATGGTTGTGCCGATGACCATGTTCTCTCCTTGCCGTGATGCAGTGTGCATCTCCCAACCGAGTCACCTGTACTAAGTTTTCTCGACTGTCGTGCCTGATTCCATACCGATACCAATTGTTGCTAAGTATATCATTATCGGTAGTCGGCTTCTACCGACTTGTCTCGGTAGGATTTAGCAGCACCTAGCTCAACCGATAGTTCTCTCGAACCTGTTCTCGCCTAGTGGTTTGGTCAGTATATCGCCCCTTTGCTTGTCAGTATGGATTTTCTCCATCCCGATGTCCTTCTTTCGACATGGTCTCTCGATGAAGTGGTGTCGGATATCCACGTGCTTGCATCCGGTATGTAGAACCGGGTTCGAGTTATAGCAATTGCACCTTGGTGGAGTCACGGTAGATGGGCACTTCATCCCGAGTTATACCATAATCTCTCGGTTGTTGTCGAAGCCAAAGGATCCGGGCACAAGCAACTTCCCCGCAGCCATGTACTCGGCTCCGGTAGTGGACGTAGCTACCGAGTGTTGTTTCTTTGAAAACCACGATATCGCTTGCTCGCCTAGGAACCGACATGTTCCGGAAGTTGATTTTCGATCTATCCCGCATCCCGCATAATCGGCATCGGAATAACTCGTCGTATTAGATTATCATCGCAGGATACCATAACCCAAAGATCGGGTGTTCCTCTTAGATATCGCAAAATCTTCTTCGCCGAGTCTAGATGACTTCGCTTGGGATTCGCCTCGAAATCTTGCGCATACACCTACAACATAAGTTATGTCGGGTCGGCTAGTTGTTAAATAAAGTAAAGAACCAATAATAGCTCTATAATCGGTAGAGTTAACGTAAGCTCCCTCTTTGTCTAGATCGATTTTAAAGTTCGTGTTCATGGGGATCTTGACCGGTTTGCAGGAATCACGGCCGAATCTTTTGAGAAGATCTCGAGTGTATTTGGCTTGATTGATGAAGATTCCTTCAACTGATTGTTTTACTTGAAATCCAAGGAAATAATTCATCTCTCCCATCATGGACATCTCGAATTTCTCCTTCATCATCTTCTCGAACTGCCGACATATGACTTCGTTTCGCGGCCGAAAATGATGTCGTCCACGTAGATTTGCACCAGTAGAATATCATCTTCCGACTTTATGCTTGAATAGGGTGCGATCTATCGTCCCCTTTTGAAAACCTTTCGAAGTAGAAAGTCTCGATAGGGTATCATACCAAGCCCCGGGTGCTTGTTTTAACCCATACGAGCTTTCCTAAGTCGTACACACGATATCCCCGCCGAAAGCCGGGCGGTTGTTCCACGTAGACTTCTTCCTTCAGCACGCCGTTCGTAAAAGCGACTTCACATCCATCTCGATATACCTTAAATCCCCGATGTGTTGCATAAGCTAGGAAAAGACGAATGGCTTCCAATCCGGCGACCGGAGCAAATGTTTCATCAAAGTCAATTCCCTCTCGCCCGATCGTATCCTTTAGCAACTAGTCGAGCTTTATTTCGACAATGACGTTGTTTTCATCTCGCTTGTTCTTGAAGACCCACTTAGTTCCAATCACGTGCCGATGTCTAGGTCCGTCGACAAGCTCCCAAACTTCATTTCGACGAACCGGTTCAGCTCTTCTTGCATAGCAATGACCCGGTCAAGCATCTTTTAGTGCGTCCTCTATCGACCGAGGTTCTTCGTAGACGTAAAACAAGAGTAAAGTGAGCTTTCTCCTTGACTTAATCTTGATCTCGTCCTTATAGTTGCTGATGGATCTCCAATGATAAGATCCGAAGAATGAGCATCGAGCCACGAACGCCCGAGTCGGGCTTCTTCTTCGATACTACTTCGCACGTCCGTAGGTGTATTAGGCATTTCAAGTAGTACTCGTTATGTGACCGTAGTATTTCAGTAAGAAGGTTAGGATCTACCGAGTTTCCGGTGTTCGGGGGCATTTAGCTCGGGAACATTAATCGTTCCCCCCGAGTTTATATTCTCGGCAGAGGTCTCGGTTACCACAGGGGCTTCCTCATCGACCGAAGTTGCCTCGTTGTTGATTACGTTCGATAGAATCAACTAGGTTAGCTACATTGCTTGTTGGCCGAGTCCGAATTTCTTCATCTTCGACTCATCATCCCAACAATGCTCGGATCTTTTCGGCTTTGTCATTTAGTTCGGGATCCCGTAGCTTGCCGCCGACATCCTCGTTTTTGACTTTGTATCTTTCCCTGTTCTCGGTAACAAATTCATCAAAAACAACATGAGGGCTTTCCTCCACGCAAAGAGTTCGATAGTTAAAAACTCGAAGGCTTTTTATCGACTCGGGAGTATCCTAAGAATACTCCTTGATCGATTTGCTATCAAAGACCTTCAACCGATCTTTCCCATTGTTGTGGATAAAGCAAGGACAACGAAAACATGAAAATGAGAAATAGAAGGAATTCTCCCTTTCCACGGTTCGTAAGGCGTCTTCATGTGTTGTTGTGTCAGTAGTGAGCGATTCCCGAGTGTAACAAGGCGGTGTCGGTAGCATCAGCCCAAAACTTTGAGGGTAGTCCGAGAATCTGCGAGGAGCGTTCTTGCCGCTTCTTTGAGTGTTCTGTTCTTACGTTCAAGCAAGTCCGTTCTGGCCGAGGGGTGCGCGCGCACTGATGTCTCGTGCTGAATTCCCTCTTTATCGCAAGTATGTCTTAACTACTCGAGTTTAGAAACTCGTTCCTCCGTCTCGAGCGTATCTTCTTAATCTTGATGTTCTTTTCCACACCGAGTTTCTTCAAGAGATTAGGTAACTTCGAACATCGATTTGTTGGCGATGAAGATGACCCAAGTATATCTTGAGTAGTCGTCTATGACGACGAGGGCATACTTCTTGCCTCTTATAGTCATCTGGAGAGACCGGCCCGAATAAGTCCATGTGAAGTACCGGTGAAGGATTCCATCGGTGGAAGGTGACGGAATAGGTGGATTGCTACTCTTTGTTTGCTTTCCCTTCGTGCACGCTTCACAATTTCGTCTTTGATAAACGATTCGTTGGGCGGTCCTCGACTTTAGAGTTCTTGACAAGCTTATTCATGGTCTTGAAGTTCGAGTGGCCGAGTCTCTTGTGCCATAGCCACGCCGACTTGTCACCTGATTTAGTACGTGCGAGCAAGCAAGCCTCGTGTTCTGCGGTATTCCGGTTTGCAACATAGATGTTCTTTCTCCGCGAACCCGATAACTCTGTTTTCCCCTGTAGATTTGTCAACAATATCACGTAAACCCGGCGTCAAAGATTACTCGTTAAGATTATCACGAATTGGATCGATCGAAAGGAGATTATGTTGAAGTCCTTCTACATATGTTACTCTTGGAACCGTGGCGGTCCCAATGTTCGGCGTTCCGTATCCCCTTGTGTAGCCTTTGGAATTGTCACCGAATTCACCTGGGACCATCTTCTTGTACGTAGTTGGTCGCCAGGCTCTTCCGGTAAGTCATGTGTCTCGAGCAACCGCCGTCCACTATCCACGGGTCCTTATGCACCTGCAAAATAGAGGCATTTTTAGGTACCCTTTGGTTCAGTTGGGTCCTTACAGGTTAGTGGGAGATTTCGGAACCCAGATCTGTCTCGGGACCTTAGAAGTTCCAGACTTCTTCTTCGAACCTTATCGCCTTTCTTCTCCACAGGACTTGGAGATACCGACTTTCTCGCTGATAATTTTGGGTTCGAGGCGCTTTCTTCTTCTGAGTCTTAGCGCTTCTCCTGACCCTGGGCTCATAGTAGTACGAGCCGTACTAAGCCGGGTGCTCATACAATGGCTCCTTGTACTGTTCTGCCCATCTGACCTTCTTGATTCCCCCTGAATTTGATCGCGGTGTCCTGGGGCTGGAACCTTTGGTCAGCTGCTTGTTGTTACTCGGCCGAGGTGTAATCATTTTCTCGTTTGTTTTTCGCCCGAGGTGTGGTGTCGGCAGCTTGCAACTTTCCTCTGACGAACCTATCGGCCCGGGGTTGCCGGCTTTTGGAGGGTGGAAGCTTCGTGGGTATAGCCAAGGCCTTCTTTCACGAAGTTGACCGTTGTGCTCTAAGCATGCTTTCAAGCTTCTCCTTCGCTCCTAGGTATTGTTCAGTCATCAACCCTCTCGCATTCGTCACTCCTTCGGAGTGAGTCATAGTCATTCTCGCACGTCCGTGAGCTTCGACCGAGCTTGGCTATTTCGGTCTCTTTCTCGAATTGTCCTTGGTCGAACCGAGATCTCGAGTCTCTTGAAGCCGAGACTTAGTCATAAGAGATTCAATCTCTTCCTTGAGTCTCGCAACTAGATCCACTGACTCAGTAGAGACCTGACAATCAGAAGAAAGTCTCTGATTCTCGGCCTTTACCTGTTCAAGTTCCTGGATGGTTCCTCTTGAACTCGCCGTCACCTGAATTTGTTCCTCTAGCGGATCATCGTAGGCTTGTACCACATCTAGAGGATCATCTCGTGACCGAGCACGTGTCTTGTGTGCTTTGTGTGAAGAAGAGGTAATAATGCGTTTAGAATTTACCTCGGCCTCTTCTCCCGGCCATCGACAGTATTCGGCCGACTCATCGAGAACTGTCTCTGCGACCTCAACTGCGACGAACGCGGCTTCGTCTTCAGAAGAATACATGAATATATCCTCCTCAATTGAGTTGTCGGATATCTCTCCGGCTATATAAGCCTGCCGTCTCTCGGCGAATTTCTTTCTCCTGGCCTGCCGTTCGCTCTTTGAGCGCTGAGAGTTCGGGACAATCGTGCGATAGTGTCCCTCCTTCTTGCGGTTGTAGCGGGTAGATGTTCTCGTTGCTCTTACCGGTGAGTCTTTAGACGAACCGGCAAGCAGACTCCGATTTCCCGCATTCGTAGAAGGATTAGATTCTTCTTTCTTATGATAGTCTTTCTTACCCGAGGAAGAATCTCGGTTGTATTTCCTCGGCTTTTCGACTCTCTCCTTTTCCCTCGATATTTGAGAGCCATCGGTGCTAGCCGGTCGGGGCCTGAAGTCTCAGAAGACTTTGCTACTGATGTGCCACAACTTTGCTTGAGGAAATAGGCTTGGCTCCGGTATTGCTGACTGTTGCCTTGAAGGCGTGGTCGAACTGTGTGTCAGCTGGAGCGCTTAAGCACTTTTGGGGTAGGCTATGCTCGAATTCCTCCGATTTTAATTCGAAAATATAACATCGGGAGTTAGAGCATTTAGATCAGAGCGACGTAAATAAGTAGCAAATGGAAACCACTTCTGTCGGGGCAACGCTCTCAAGATCTTGGTGTTCATCTCCTTATTGGTGAACGACCTCCCCAGCCCATTGATGACATTGACTTGATTGGTGAATCTGACACTCGGCTCGTCAATGGTTTCGTAGAGCTCCATTGCAAAGGCGTCGAACTTCCGAAGCTCTAGCTCGAGCTTGTTTTCTTTGATCTGAGGGGTTCCATAGCTCAGTACATCCAAGGCGTCCCATAGCTCTTTCGCCGTTTTGCAATCTTGTACCCTTCCGAGATGTGAGTCACTGAGCGTAGTCAGTATGGCATTACGTGCAACTCGGTCAAGGTTGTGCAACTTCTTTTCTTCAGGCATGAAGGCAGATTTGTCTTTGGGAACCTTAGCACCAGTTTGTGCTCCCACGCCTCCTCCAGCAGCAAATACTACGCTGTCGATCATGGGAATGATCGGTCCTGACTCTAGGACATCTGACATGCTGTCGTGGAGTGACGTTAGGTGTGCCTCCATACGTACGCGCCATACCGTGTAGTTCTCTATTGAGAACATCGGTACCATCCTAATACCTGACATATCAGACATTGTAAGAGTAAGAGTATAAGGATGCTTGAAAAGATGCTTTTGCAGGTGAAAACGGTTTTCGGGATCGGTTCGAGAGGACCAAGATTTCGAACCGGCGATCGGTTGAACACCGTGAGCTCGATACCAATTGTTGGTCCGGAGACGAAAAGTCGAGTGTAGAGGGGGGGGGTGAATACACTCGAGCTCGTTTCTTTTTCTCGGTGAAGGTCGGTGAAGCCGATGTTTGCAACCGATGAACGAGTGCCAAGTAAGCCTTCGATCACGGGGTCAAAGTGAGTCGGCTTCGAGCTCTTCTACCGACCGATGTCGGTATTACGAAACTCGGTCGGAGGCGTAGTGCGGATAAGTGTTAGGCCCGAGTCGTCTCTTTTGAAAACGCATTTTTGCAAGTTAAATCTTTTGGTCGTGCACTTTATAAAATACGTTTTATGCAAACTTATGATTTTCAAGTCGGTTGAATGCTATGCAATAAAACAAGTAAATGAACACAAGCGATTTAACGTGGTTCGGATACGCAAGATCCTACGTCCACGGTCCCGAACAAGGCGAGAGAACTTGTTGATTATTCTCGAGCAAGCCTCAGCGGGGATGTCGTGCACCGGGACGGTTCCCTCTAAGTTATAGTCCTTAGCGACTTTACAATCCAAACCTAAGTTTAGAAGGGAGGGAATATTCTCCAACCGAGAAGGAGTTCTTACAACAAGAACAATTCACTAAATGTGAACTCCTTCGGATCTAAGCTATGAATCTAGCAATGAGCTTAGTCTAGAGAAGAAGGGGATCAAAGTGCTCTAGAGAGATGAACTACAAGAAGTGTTCTATGAAAACTAGTTCGTCTCTCGGATAAGCTTGAAGGTTCTAGAGCGTTGTGAGCTTGAATGATTTCCCTTGATTTCGCGTATATTCCTCTTCTTGAAATCTTCAAATCCTTCTCTATTTATAGTTGTGAGTTGTGGCATATGTCCGTTGGAGACGACGATGCCACGTGTCACAAGCTTCCAAAGAAAACGGCCACTATTCAACTTTGTTGCGAAGCAGGCGCTTAATGACCGTTCATGAGAGCAGACTTTTACCGTGTAGAGTAGGTATGCGTTGTCGGCTTCTCATTGGTCGAGGTTTGTAGTTGGTGAGTGTCGAGTTGACCGTTCAAACTACCTCGTATGTCTTCTCGCCGAACATTTGAAGGAACTTTAAGTCTTTGGGTCGCTTTTACGTCGGATACGATACTCGAAAGTCTGTCTTCTTCGGTGAGTCGTCCGACCGATAAAGTAAGCTTCGATAGTCGGTTGGTCGATCGCGAAGGTATACCTTGCACCTTGGTTCTTCTACCGATGACCATCGCCTTGTAGAGAATGCTTCTACTGAGGTCCAGTCAGCTGATGCGGGATCTTCAACTGAGTCTGATATCAGCTGCTGACGAAGAATTCAAGCGATTACACTGATGACGTGGGGTTCTGAAAAGTATCTTCAGCAGAAGATCAGTCCAACAACTACCCCGTACAGGACTTAGACAAAATAATAAGCATTACATCAAGTCTAACCTATACATCAGCTAATCCTATCGACACACTAATCTACTGATATCAGCTCGGTTTTGGGATCTTCAATTCCATAGTACTACTATGATTTCCCCCAATTTATTTTAACCCTAGAACAGCTGAGTATCAATCTACTGACTCATATCCAACAAGATGTATTTGTTGCAGAGTTTTTTTAAATTTACACTAGATATGTCTAAGGATATGGATGAGAACTTAGATGAGTTTAATAAGTTGTTACAGTTAATTAAAAGAACTGGTGACACAAGTATTGATAATTATGCTCATATTGCCTTGTTAAATGCCATCCCCGAGTCTTATAGTGATGTTCAGTCTGCCATTAAGTATGTAAGGGATAGAATAGAACTTGAGACAACAATTAGTGCCCTTAAGAGTAAGGAAATGGATCTAAGGTTCAATAGAGAGGTTAGAGTTACTAAACAAGGTACATGATCTTATCAATTGAGGGGTAGAACTAGTGAAAGAACAAGTACTTCCAATAGTTCTGATAATGGGGGGGAAGAAGCACAACCAAAGGTCTAGGTCTGAGTCTAGAACTAAAGGTAGAAAGTGTTTCAACTGTGGTGAATATGGGCATTAATAGAAAGATTGTCCTTCTCCTAGGAAGGGAAAACAACATAATGATCAGAAGAGTGTTTCCAATGTTATTCTAGGAGATGATTCTGAAAATAATATTCTTGGAAAATATTTTATGGTTACTGAACCTCAAAGTTTTTCTTTTGTGAATACTGTGAATTCAGAATTAATAAATGAATGAATCATGGATTCTAGAAGTGCATATCATGTTTCTCCTTTTAAAGAATGTTTAAAAATTGAAAACTGGTAATTTCGGTTATGTTATTGTTGCCAATAAGCATAAGTGTTCTGTGTTTGGAATTGGTGATATTTGTTTAAAGTTCAAATCTGGTTTTGAATATACTATGAAAGATGTAAGGTATGTGCCTGATGTTGCATGCAATCTGTTGTCTTTCACTGTCTTAGAAAATGATGGTTTTGGTGGAAGTTGGGGGGATGGGTGGATGAAAGTTAAAAAGGGGTCTTAGTTGTGTTTAAAGGTAAAAGAACCAATAACTTGTATCATTTTACTGATGTTTCCTTTTACCTCTGCATCTAATGTGAATGCATCATTTCCTGACAAAACTGTTTTGTGGCATCAAATACTTGACCATACTAGTTCTAAAAATCTGTCTATTCTGAGAAAATCTGGTGTTTTTGGCAAAGATAAACTTTCTAATTTGCCATTCTGTGATTCATGTGTAAATTGTAAACAACATAGAGTCTCTTTTCCTATCACTGTCTCATCTGATAGAACTGTTACCTCTGATATACTTGAATATATACATGATGGTGTTTGGGGTCCCTCTAGTACCCCCACTCATAGTGGTTGTAGGTATTATTTGTCTATCATGGATGATTTTTCTAGAAAAACTTGGTTGTTTCTTTTAAAACACAAGTCTGAGGTTTTTCAAATGCTTTCTGACTGGAAAGTTAAAATTGAAAACCAAACTGACAAAAGAATTAAGGTTCTTAGGACAGATAATGGCCTTGAATATTGCAATTTCCCTTTTTACAACTTATGTGTTAAGTTATGGATTATGAGGCATAAGACTGCTCCTTATAACCCTCGGCAGAATGGGGTAGTGGAGAGGATGAATAGAATCTTATTAGATAAGGTAAGATGTATGATAGAGAGTTTAAGGTTATCTAAGAACTTTTGGGGTATAGCTGTCTTAACTGCTACCTATCTTATAAACAGGTTACCTTCTAGCTCCCTTAAGGGTAAGTGCCCTGAATCTGTCTTCACAGGAAAGCCCTTAGATCTTTCACACCTTAGAGTGTTTGGTTGTGCTGCCTTTGTTCATAACAAAGGTGATAAGTTAGATTCTAGGTCTAAAAAATGTGTTTTTCTTGGTTATACAGAAGGGGTAAAAGGTTATAGACTTTGGGATAGGAGTCACCCTGGCTTTAAGGTGATAATCAATAGAGATGTGGTTTTCAATGAATCTGAATTTCCTTGCTTACCTGCTACTATTTCTCCCTCTGATAATGATACTCCTTCTAAGGTGGAGCCTCAACCAATTATGTCTAAACCTGTTACCTCTGACTGTGAATCTGAACATAGTGTTGATGATTCTGAGTGCTGTGGAAATTTTGATTCATTGTCTGACTCTGAACTGCATGATAATTCTGCTAATGACATTGTGGATGATCCTGTTATGTTTGATTATATGTCATCTAGTGATAGACCTAGGAGAGATATATATACTCCTTCTAAATATGATGATTATGTTATGCATGCTCTTAGTGTCTGTGAATCTTTAGATAATGAACCAACAAGTTTTTCTAATGCAATTCACTCTGCTTCCTCTGATAAATGGTTAGCTGCTATGCAATCTGAGATGAATTCCTTGCATGTGAATAATATTTGGATTCTTGTTCCTAAGCCTGCTTCTTGTTCTGTTGTGGATTGTAAGTTGCTTTTCAAGCTTAAATCTGAACTTAAGTCTCTTAAATATAAGGCTAGGTTGGTTGCTAAGGGTTTTATGCAAAAAGAGGGGGTAGATTATTCTGAAATCTTTGCTTCTGTTGTTAAATTGACCATTGTGCATATTATGCTTTCTTTAGTTGCTCATTTTAACAGGGAATTGAAACAAATGGATGTTACCATTGTTTTTCTTCATGGTGATTTAGATAAAAAGACTTATATGAGACAACTTGAAGGCTTTATAGATTCTGCCAAACATGATTATGTTTTTTTGTTGAAGAAAGCTTTATATGGTTTGAAACAGTCTCCTAGGCAGTGGAACAAAAGGTTTGATCAATGTATGCTCTCTTTGAATTTTACCAGGAGCTCCTTTGATCACTGTCTCTATTATACTAAGGCTGCATCTGTTCCTGTATACTTATTGATATATGTGGATGATATGCTGATTGCCAGTCCTTGTATGAAATCTATTAAACACATTCAAAAATGCCAAAGTGACAATTTTGAAATGAAGGATTTAGGGGATGCCAAAAAGATACTTGGTATGAATATTGATAGAGACAGAAAACTTGGTACTCTTGTCATTAATCAGATTTCTTATGTGGATAAGATTTTGAGTAAATTTGCCATGTCTGCTGCAAAACCTGTCAATGTACCTCTTGCCTCTCATGTTGTGTTAAGTAAGGATCGGTCTCCTACGAGTGATTCTGAAATCTCTGATATGCAAAAAGTTCCTTATGCTAATGCTATAGGGTCTGTAATGTATCTCATGGTTAGTACTAGGCCTGATATAGCTTATGTTGTTAGTTGTTTAAGCAGATATATGTTTAATCATGGTTTGCCTTACTGGAATGCTTTGAAGTGGTTTAGATAGCTGAAATCTACCAAGCATTTAAGTTTAAAATTTTCAAAATGTTCTGATGGAACTAAACTTACTAGATATGTGGATTCCAACTATGCTAATGATAGAGATAATATGAAGTCTACTACCTCTTATGTGTTTACTTTCTGTGGGTCTTGTATAAGTTGGAAGTCTCAATTACAGCTTATAGTTGCATTATCTAGTACAAAGGTTGAATATGTTGCTGCTGCTGAAGCTTTAAAGGAAGCTGTTTGGCTTAAGGGTCTCTTATCTGAACTTAACTTTCTTAATAAAGATGTCACTCTGTTTTCTGATAGCCAATCTGCTATTCAACTGTGTAAAAATCCTGTGTTCCATGACCGTACTAAACATATTGATGTCAGGTATCATTTCATAAGGGATATAGTTGATAAAGGTGTTATTTTGCTTGATAAGATTCACACAGATTTAAATCCTATTGATATGGGTACTAAATGCTTAAGTGTAGAGAAGCTTCACACTTGTCTTAAGATACTTAATCTTGATTTAAGATAGATTCTTTGTTTTATGTGAATCTGTGTGTCTTCTTGTACTGCTGTTATGTTTATTGGATACAGGAAAATGGTTGCTGATCTGTGGAAAGGGGCGATGATGACAATGTTAATGTCCAAGTACAAACATTCCTTCAAGATTGAAGGCACACCACTACTAGGCCTAAGGTGGAGAATGTAATATTGATAGGCCCAGTCAGCTGCACCTCGTGCCCAAGCCCAATCGCTAGTGCAGGCCCACATTGATCTCGGCCCATTTCATTTATGATGGCCCGAAACGCTTGTGTCCATTACTGCGAGATCCGCTCGGCCCGTTACTGAACCCTACCTATAAAAGGAAGGGTTATGTGTTTCGAGAAGGATGCGCATCTGCTCTTTTCTCTTTGTTCTCTCTTCGATTCACTTCTTCTTCTCTTTGTGATCTTGATTGTTTCAGTGTGAGTTTGTGAGAGAAGTCTTGTAATAGCGATAGGGCTTGTTGGTGTTGTGCACTGTGTTGGTGTGGTGGTTGTATTGGGCAGTGTGAGCCTTGTTGTAACTTTGTCTGCGATCCTAACATGCTTATATATAATTGTATCCAAACGCAATAGCTTAATAAAATGTAAGTGCTTATAGCATAAGCACTTAGCACTTATGTTATAAGCGCTTATTTAAACTATTTTCCCAAACAGTGCCTAAAAAATATTTTATGCACAAAAAATTACAATATATTTACATAACTTCAACGTTTCTCATTATATATAAATGTTAATTAAAGAGTTAATCAGTCATTATAGAAGCCGATGACGCAGGTGCCTTGCTGCAGCCCACATGATCTAGATCTGCCAATAATTAATAATTAATTGGATTAAAACTAAAAAAGAGAAATGACAATATATGTTGTCTTCAGCAGAACATTTACAAATTAATTCTCAAAAATTAATAATCTATCTAAGATAGTAGTATATTTTTCTTTTAGTTGAATCAGAAAAACTTGGGTGCATCATGTTGCACATGCAATAGAATCCGCGCGGTCCAATTGCGGCCAATTATCCGAACCGAACCCCCTCGCAATAAAGTAAGTATAAACTCTATTCACTATTTTATTAAAACGGGGCATAACCCAATGGTAAGGTATTCGCCATTCCAAGTAAGAGATCACGGGTTTGAGATTTCGTAGTTGCATTTTTTATTACATTCATTTTAATTTTATTTTTCATTTTTTTATTTTCATTTTCCCTCTATTGTAAGGACGGGCTTGTCATTTGTTGTGAACAAAAGTGTCGTTTGTTCTAACCAAAAGTTTTTATTATTTTTTTCAATTCTTTTGATAAGTAAAGGCGTGTCATTTGTAATGAATAAATGTGTCATTTGTTATAAACAAAAGTGTCATTTGTCGAGTATCATTTATTTCGGAAAAAAAAAAGTATCATTTTCATTTGGGACGCCATTTTACCATCATTGACAGAAGTGTCAATTTTTTTAAACAAAAGTGTCACATTCCAAGTGTCATTTGAAATGATTCAATGTGTCAATTGCAACAAACCAAAATGTTATTTATCTCAAAGTGTCAATCGTAACAAACAAAAGTGTCATTTGTATCATTTATTGACTATCAATTATTTTTGAAAAAAATGCGATTTATTTCGAAAAAAAAAGTGTCAATTGTTGTGAACAATTATGTCATTTATCTCAAAGTGTCAATCACACTAAGGTAAAGCGTCAATCAGAATAAAGGAACGTGTCACTTTAATCTAATAATCACACTATAAAATATAAAACATAATAACCAAAAATGTTACCCAAAGTGTCAATCGTAATAAATAAAAGTATCAATTGTTTCGAAGGAGAGTGTCACAATCTTATAGTGTGTCAATTGCAACGAACAAAAGTGTCATTTATCTCAGAGTGTAAATCTCAGTGAAGTAAAGTGTTAATTATAATTAGAGAGAGAGAGAGAGAGAGAGAGAGAGAGAGAGAGAGAGAGAGAGAGAGAGAGAGAGAGAGGTAGGGTATACATATATATTAGGTTAGAGTTTCTATCAAATGAAACTTAGGTAAAACCGGATCAAGCTAAGTTTATATTTTCGTTTGAACATGACGTGGTATCTAAGATATCAGTATTTCATTATAAGATATCTTTAGTCGAGTGGGCCACTCGTTTAGGTATTGTTTTTTAGAGGATTCGAAGGATGGTACTTATGCTGCTACCCCTCTTGGTTTACCTTCTGCTCACCGTGATTATATTGGTTCTCGCCATGCATGGCGTTTGCTTGCCCCTATTGATACTCAAGTTTTTATGACTTCTGTGTCTGATATTTGTTTTGTTGAGGACCCGACCCTTCGTTTGTGTCATCAGTATCTTTGCTGTGATTTGACTGGGTGTTGAACTGGTTATAAAACCGTGACTGATAATGATTTATACTTCTTGTGGTGTATGCATACGGGGCGTAGAGTGGATCTTGCTTATTGGGTAGCCCGTGGGATTTACGATATAGCTAGTCATGTGGCTAGGCATCTTACACTTTGTCATCTACATGCTACATTCCTTCCCGTAACTTTGTTATACCGGATACCCACATGTTGAGTCGCATTTCTGATCCTCCTTTCTTTGATCTTGATTTGAAGAGATATGCTAGAGTTTGCATTAGGGAAGCTAACGAAGATATCCAGTTTTATCCACCAGGATCTCGAGCCCTGAGTGCTGCTCCCCCTGTAGGTTAGCAGGTTGTTGGAGATCCTGTGCAGGATCTGCGTGGTGAGGTTGTTGCCCTCCGTCAGTGGTTTGATGATTTTGACCAGACTGTATTGTCACGTCTGCCCAAGCAGGGCAGCAGGTGACGCTATTATTCCCCTTGTTTTTATTTTCTATTCTTTGAGTCTGTGTTTTTCTTTTCCGCGTTTTATTTATTTAGTCTTGTTTGTTGAGTCTTCACTTAGTCTTTGGTAAAGATCAAGTGTAAGGAGGGTCGTTGTTGTTTTTGTTTCATCATTTTTATCATGCTTCTCCTTTTATTATTTTCTTTTCTAGCTTGAGGGCACCCAAGGTCTGAGTGTAAGGAGGGAGGTCTTTACATCGTTTCACTTTGTGTCGTCCTTCCTTTTTTTTCTATCGTCGAAGCATGCCAAGATTTGAAGTTTTTTATGCTCTATTGTTCTATGTTTAAGCATGTTTTATTTGTGCTTTATGTTTTAATATGCAAGCATGTTAGTTGTTGTAAAGAATAAGACTTTGTGCACATGTGTATGTAATTTGAGATAAGGAATAATAAGTAATTAGTAGATCGAATTTTACACACTCCGCATATTAGATTCGAGCCTTTGAAGAAGGATACTTCCTACTTTGAGAGTGTTTGTTCACGAAATTGCAATAAAGGTGAGTCACTTGTGATACATGATAAGAGGCACTAGGGATTAAGCCATTTAACCGCGATAATACTTTCCTACCTTACATTATCCCCTAGTGAACACATTTGAGCCTTGACTGATTCTTTGATTTAGTCAGAAAATATTAGCCGATGCCTTTTTTAGCTTCCTCTTGTCTCATATCATTGCATGTTTTACACGCTTTAATGAGATTGATCTTATTATATGTGTGAGGACAACAGTTTTAGTCCTCTGTCTACCCAGTTGCTGCATGCTACAAATGGTTTTTGGCCGAAGTTATACACGAAAAAAATTGCATTGTAAATAGCAGAAATCATGGCCTTACTGCCCAGACAAATGAGTATGTACCCAACCCTGTTTCAAAAGAAAACATTCTGCACCACACACATAAAAAAAAAAAAAAAAAAAAAAACGTGGTGACATCAGATTAAATCACTACAGGAAAAATGGTCTTTAGCGAGGAAGTCTTTTTAAATTTTCTCGCTAAAAAAATATTTTAGCGAAGAAATCCAAATTTAAGATAATTAGCGAGAAAATATTTTTTCCTCGTCATGTTTTCCTCGCTAATAGTCCAAAAAAAGAAATTCAAAATTACAAATAATTTTTTGAGAAGAACTTCATCATGTTTTCCTCGCTAATAGTAAATTCAAAATACCAAATATGTTTTAGTGAGGAACTTCACCATGTTCTTCTCGCTAATAGTTTCAGAAAAGAAATTCAAATTTTTTTTGTGAGGAACTTCATCATGTCCTCCTAGGTAACAGTCTCCAAAAAATATGCTAAATTCTCAATACTCTATAGTGAGAAATAAATCTATTTCTCGCCATATTTTTCTCGCTATTAATTGTCAAATAAAAAAACTTCAAAAATCCCGCTAAATTTATAATTGAAAAATACATTCCCTCTATTTATATGATTCCTCACTAAATCAATTTTTTTTTAAAAATATATATTAATAGAATAATTTGTTAATACTTGGAAAATCGATTTAGTCATGGACTAATTTATTAACACTTTTCGTAAATCTAAGTGGTACGTCTGGCCATGGATGACTTTATTAGGAAAATTTTCAAAGAACCTTGATTTAATCATGTATTCTAATAATTAAAGGGAAAAGAATTGAATTGACGATAATTTATTTATTATTAATTTTAAAAAATACTGTTCATTATATTCCCTGTTTTTCTATTTCTTTATATACTAAATTAACATAACAATTATTTTGTTTGCTATTAATAGTAATTTATTTTACTAGTTTTCTTTTTATTTTATGATAAATTACCATAATTATTTTCTATTTTTAATAATGATTTAATTTCAATAATTAATGTTTTAAAATAAAAGAGTGGACTGTTCTTTTACTATTTTTTGGTTTTATCATAAATTAATTAATATGATATTTTTTCTCACTATTCATATATATATATATATATAATTTTATTTTATTTACTACTATTGAGTAATTTTTTTAGTATTCATTGCATTTTTTCTTTATATTATATAATAATTTATCATATTATTCTCTTTTTCCTATATTTAAAGAATTAAATTAACAAAAACCTAATAATTATTTGTTAAAATAAAAGAAGGGATGGTTCTTTTATTGTTTTGTAATATTGTATTTACTAATGAAAGAATCAATGATTTTCCTTTTGCAACTTTTATTTATTTATCATAAGTTAACATGATTTTTCATGATTATTTTATTTTCTTATTCCTTTTTTATTATTTTTATTATTAGTTAACATAATTCTTTTGGTGAATCAAATGAACCTAACTCAAATAAATTAACTTTTCAGAACGAAACATTGGTGATGAATCTTTAATTTACTTTTTTGTTAAACACTATTAATTATTACTTAGACTATTCATATAGTTTTTAATTTTTTTTGTATTTTTTATTTTATAATAAATTAACATAATCTTTTTTACAAAAATTTTAACAATAAATTTATAATACCATTAAGGAATTTTCCAAAGTAAAAAAGGGTTATTCATTTATATATTGTTGGGAGATGATTCAGTAGCCTAGTGCTCAGTAGATTTGAATGATCTCAAAATCCTAGTTTGATTGATGAACCATTGAGTTGTATTTGTGTTGTTCTGTCTCTTAGAGTTTCAGACTCAGTAGACATCCTTCTTGCATAGTTCATGCGTTCAGTTATGTCTGCTGACTCTTCAGTAGACTATCAACCTCAGTACCATGAGAAGAAGACTCAGTAGTGCTGGACTCAGCAGGAGCAGCATACTGAGAGGTATTCATACTCAGTAGTGTTGGACTCAGCAGGAGCAGCATACTGAAAGGAGTCAGTTGAACTGAACTCAGCAGGAGTAGTTCACTGAACTCAGAGTGGATCGTCAGTAGAGCTAGACTCAGCAGGAGTATGCTACTGAACATAGATCAGACTCAGCAACGGCCAGACAGTCTCCTGACTGTTAGAGATCTTATAAGTCAAATTAGCAGAGTCATACGGGGTATAGAGAAGTCAGCTTCAGATCTGTCTTGAAGTCTGTTTGTCATAACTACTTTCTTTAGCCTCGACCAATGACAAGCAGCCAGCTGTCTACTTTCTGATTAAAAGCTGCAAGTCAACACTTTTCCGGAAATGGAGGGAAAGGACTCTGCCACCATACTTTGAAAGAGCCGTTAGCTGCCCAAAAGAGAGATACACATGGATCGTCATCTCCAACGGATCTTTCCATGCCTCTTATCTATAAATAGAGGGAAGAATTCAAATCGAAGCTCACCTAGCAATATGAAGAACACACGAGCATTTACGTAATGAAGGGTACTTGTGATTAAAGTAGTAGCATTTGGTATGTAATTCTTAAGTGGTGGGTGATGTTTATCTCTCTTTGATTATCTCATGATAAGTCCTAAGTCCCATTACAACCAAAAGAAGAAGACCTCCTTGATATTGCAGTTGTGATAATCTTTTATTGTGATAGAGTGGTGTTGGGTTATGAGGCAGTAGATGGTACTCAGTTGTCTAGTGGATAAAAGAATATTGGGGGAAATCATAATAGTACTATGGAATTGAAGATCTCAAAACCCAGCTGATATCAGTCGTGCAGTGTGTCTATAGGATTAGATGATGTATAGGTTAGACTTGTTTATTTTGATTATCTTTTGTCTAAGTCCTGTACGGGGTAAACTGTTGGACTGATCTTCTGACGAAGTTACTTTCCAGAACCCCACGTCATCTTTGTAAGAGCTTGCGTTCTTCAGCCATCAGCTGATCTTCACCTCGCAAGAGACGACCCATCGCCGATAAGCCATCGCAGAAGAACATATGCAAAGCTCGGTACCTTCGCGATCGCCGCTGACCTACTCAGTAGATGTATTCCTTGTCAGCTGACTCAGCGAAGAAGACAGAGACTTATCTAGTCTACTGTGTCCGACAAGAAAATGACCCGGTCGCACAAGTCTTTTCGAAGTTCAGCAGAAGATCTTACGAGGTTGTTTGAATAGTCAACTTTGACTCTGACACATTCTCACCAACCACAAACCTCGACCAATGAGAAGCCGACAGCGCCATATCTGCTCTATACAGTAAAGCTGCTCTCATGTACAGTAATTAACTGCCCTGCTGCAACAAATTCGAAATTATGGCCGTTTTCTTTGGAAGCTTGTGACACGTGGCATCGTCATCTCCAACGGACATATGCCATAGCTCACAACTATAAATAGAGAAGAAATTCGAAGCTCCACGCACGGAATAAAAAAAAATGGAAAAACGCTCAAGCTTTGAACACTCTAGTAAACTCAAAGATTATCCAGAGAAGAACTTGCTTTCTTAGAATATTCTTAGTTCTTCACTCTAGAGTATTTAGATCCCTCTCTTCTCTAGACTAAGCTCATTGCCATATTTATAGCTTAGATTCGAAGGAGTTCACTTTCTGTGAATTGTTCTTATTGTAAGAACTCCTTCTTAGTTGGAGATTATCCCATCCCTTTCGAACTTCGGTTTGAATTGTAAAGTCGCTAAGGACTATAACTTAGAAGGATCTGTACAGTGCACAGATACCTGCTAAGGCTTGCTCAGTATAATCAACAAGTTATCCTGCCATTGTCAGGACCGTGGACGTAGGATCTTGCGTATCCGAACCACGTTAAATCGCTTATGTTCTTTACTGTTTTACTGCATATCATAACTGTTCAAAATCATATGTTTGCATAAAACGTGTTTCAAAAGCGCACAGCCAAAAGAACTTGATTTGTGAAAAGTATTTTTCAAAACTGAGACGAATCTCCGGGGCCCACACTTATCCGCACAACGTCTCCGACTGAGTTTCGAACGACTGACAAAAGTCAGTAGGAGAGCTCAGTAGCTGACCCACTCTGACCCAGTGATCGAAGGTTACTTTTTGGCACTGTTCATCAATTGCACTAAACAGCTCAGTTGTCCTTCAGTTTGAGAAAGAGAAACTGTGATCAGGTGTATTCACCCCCCCCCTCTACACCTGACTATCGTCTCCGGACCAACAAGTGGACTATGTTCTTTGAGTTGCTTGCCCGGACCTAGACTAGAGTGTGTTGAGTGAATCGTGCGGATGATCCACTTTCACTTAGGTTTTTGATCAAGTTGATATGTATGTGCCTTGTCTAAAATTTGCAATTCTACTTGTTTGTTGAAATTCATAATTTCCTGTCTTTGTTTCGAGTCTTTGTCTTTGTTTATGTCTTTTCTTCTCTTGTTTGTGTCTTTTGCCTTTTTTTTTTGGGTGATGAGGGTAACCCGCAGCCGCTACCGAAGTGGACACTGGGTAAATCCCGCTCTTGTGCTCTAGCCTGCAAACAACACAGGAGGGTTCAACCAACCTTGGCTAACCATAGGTGACAGGCTCACATATAGCGGTCTTGTTAAGTTTTGAACCCATGACCTTCCGACCACAGGCTACCCACCTTAACCGCTATGCCATCCCAAGGGGACGTGTCTTGTGTCTTTTCATTTTAGAGTATTGAGTCTTGGGGATTGACTAAATATGAATAGTACGCATTCTTTTGTTTTTCTTATACTTGAGGGCAAGTATGGTTCAAGTGTAAGGAGGTTTGATGAGTCTAATCCGTACTATGCAAATTCTGTCTGTTTTGGCGCCCACCTGGGCAGTTTGGACCATATTTTCTGAGCTGCTTTGCAGAATTTCAGCCTGATTTGGCACGTAACGAGGATCTGAGGTGGCAATCATATTTTGGAGGCTTTAGGCGCGTTTTTAGAGCCAATTGGACGAAAATATCTAGAGATGAAACTTAGGGATGAGAGAGAAGAAGATATGGAAACATTTATATGTTCTTATATAAATCAAATCTTTCCATAATTTGAATAAAACCTTATTTTTCTATAAGGATGGGTGCAGCCATATATAAGCTGGGGAGGAGAGAACAAAATCCATCTATCATTCATCTATTATTCACTTTCATCCATCCAAACACCGTAGCAACTGAGAGAAGGAGACCGTTTGTTCAACATCTAGTTTAGAGATTGGAAACAAACACTTTTATCTACGCTATCTTAGTTTATTGTTGGATACTTGTTTTGATTCGCTTTCGATTCGGAGATTGGAATTTATCATTCGATACTATTTTAATCGTTTTGTTTTCTTTATATGTGTGTTCTAACTTCGTATTAGTTTGGTAGTTAATTTCCGTGCATGTTATTTTTGAGTTTCAGAATGATTTATTTTCTGCATAGTATAGTCGTATGCACCCAGTCGAACTAGTATACGTAGCTAAATTCTTTAGGGTCCGGTGGGATGTGAAGCACACACATTAATGGTTTCGTGAGACTTAGTCCTTAATAATTAATCATTGAAATTCTGAATTAATCTTAGTTAATTGATCGGGTTAGTTAATTTAGGCTTGATCACAATAAGTTAGTTTAATTCGTAGCTAATTTGGTACTTCCGTCGTTTCTCGTGGAATTAGGCTAAATAAGTAGCACAATTATTCTTAGAACAATAAGATTAATTTGGTAGGAGACTATTAGATACCCACCGTACGAGTAGGTTCCTAAATTGGGTTCCCTTAGTTCTTAAAGTTGATTGGGTGTTAAATCTATTGATTGTCCACCAACATAGGTTCCATTTAATTTAGAGAAGTAGTTGTTTCAATGCCTACCATGGCGGTTATTGGTTAATTAAGGGGGAATAGAAAACGTGTCAGTTTAATTATGACGGCCTACAACTAATTGATTTCTAGGGATTAATTCAATTTTAGCATCGAGGATCGAACTTGTGTGTGTGAATCATCTTGCTGGACCTATTTCTTTGCTTATTTTTATCCGAATATTTATTTATGTTTTTTACTTTCTTGGTTTAGGTTTAGAAACCCTCAAAATTGCGTGGTCGCTAATCAACCCCTTAGATGGATAGGATTTTAATGTTTAAAATCTCTGTTCCTTGTATTCGATACCTATTTCCTATACTAATTTGAGTTATAGCATTCTTGTAGGATTTATTTGGTGAAAACTACGATCACCAATGGTAGAGCAAATAGATGACGATTTTAGGTTTCAGAATTTTTCAAAACTTTCAAACCAATGCAAACATCTAATCAACATTTCACATGTTTCAACAAATATTGATACTTAGCCTCTTTAGTTAGAACCCTCACGACATGGATGTATATAAAGGTAACTCTCAACTCTCAAGTGTTTAAGATAGGATGTGTTTACTCTCAATTCAAAACAAACAAATAGAATACCATGGGCTTGCAGATTGTCTAACCTCTCCATTGCTAGCGTGTGCTTCTAGACAAAGATCAATATGACTTTTATTTGGTTGTAATGTATGCTCTTTGGTAAGGTAGGATATAATTTAGGCCAAGTGACTCATTCGCCAAAAAAAGATAATTATATGATATTCAATCACCAACACGCCTAACTATCTCAATTCTCAACAACAATCATCACCATCATTCACCAACCAATATTTATCAATATTCAAACCACAACCAACCATACATGCTTGTTCATCTCTCAAAATCATATTTGCATAATTCATGCTTTTTTCTTCCTCTCTCTTCTTCTTCTTTTTTTCTTTTTCTCAACGTCAACTCTCACGTCAAATTTTTATTTATCTATTTATTTGTTTTACACTAGAGGTTCATTGAGTTCGGTGCCAAGTCAAATAAAACTTCATCTTCTTTTCATTTTTCAAAATTCATCCCAAACCAATCATTTTCAATTTATTCACCTCATACTCTTCTCCACAAATTCAACCCACACCCAAATGGTTAAATCAAGAAAAATTGCTAAGGCTCAAATTGGCGAACAAATAATATCGTATTTCTGGCCAATTGTTTGGGGAATAATGGTTAAGAACGATGGCCTAAAATTATTTCTTCACCCTTAATCACACTATGCAATTTCAAAGAAGAAACCAAAGCAAGTTCTTGAGACATATATGCAAGTTCGAATAATCCACACAAGAAAGAAATAAGACTGCAAAATAGTACACGAAATGACTCAAAATCTCACATGCTTATTTTGGTTCAAACTAATTGAGGCCAAAGCATCAATGTTTATCAATTCATGCTCCTTATATCAATAAGTGTTCACACATTATTTTTCAACAAAAATGCAAAAATATCATCATAACCTCTTGTCAATCTATCACATCATGCACTTGCTCATCATCTAATCAAAGAGATCATTTTTTTCTCGAAAACCACAACAAAATCAAGCGAACCTAAAGACTCTAAGACTCAACAAATAAAAAAAACTTCTAAAAACTAGAAAGCAAGTAAAGATAAAGAATAATCGAGCACGTTTTTGCCCTCCCCCCCCAACTTAGTCGACTGTAAGGAAGAATGAGTTTGAAAAGAAAGAAGTGTTGATTGGGCGAAACTCACTGAGAGCGAGAACTCTAAGGCGGTGGTGGCGGGAAATGATCAAACATATCCAGCCTCCACTAGACGTTCTCATTTTATGAGTTTGCATAGCCTCAAAACAAACCAAGGTTGATTTATGCATCTCATTTATCCCGACATAACCTCGATGTTCCTTCTCTTCAACATCTTGATGACTCACATAAGTTTGCTTGGGGTCATCTCCAACCTCGTATGCAGCATCATCGACATGATTTGTCTCTTGATCGCACCATGGTGGCGCATGAACTACATTTGGTGTAGGAAAGTTTCTGTGACGATCCTTACGCAGTTGCATCTGGGTTGCATCTGGTGAGGAAAATCCTATGTGATGACCCAGACGCAGCTGGCATCGCATCAGCGTGATAACTTTTTTCTTTTTTTTCTTTTCCCTTTTCTCTTTGGAATATCATGTACACCATCTAACATAGCACAACTTCAAGAAAATCATCATCAAGAGAGTTTTTATTGATATTGAAACAAGAAGAAGAAAAGATAGAGTTAGATATGCAAGCCTCTAAAGGGTCAATAAATGACCACACATTGTTCGAGTCAATGCACGACTCAATAGTCTTCAGCGCCTTGCATTCTTCCATGACATGTAAATCAAGTTCATCGTAAAACTTCATAGCTCGATAGATTGAAAAGGTAAAGCTCTCATCATTTATCCTAAAAGTAAGCTCTCCATTTGCTACATCGATGAGTGCTCTTCCAGTGGCTAAGAAAGGTTTTCCAGGGATCAATGGAATATCTTTGTCTTCTTCCATGTCTAAAACCACGAAATCGGCCAGAAAGACAAATTCATTCACTTTCACCAAAACATCTTCTATAATCCTTCGGGGATATGTGACTGAGCGGTCTGCCATTTGGAGAGCAATGGTTGTCGGCTTCATCTCCCTAATCTCCAACTTATTGAAAATAGACAAAAGCATAAGAATGATGCTAGCTCCAATATCACACAAACTTTTCCAATTTGTTGTCCTCTAATCACACAAGGGATGGTGAAACTACCCGGATATTTAAGGATTGGTGGCAACTTCTATTGTATGATAGCACTATACTCCTTGTTCAAATGGATAGTCTCGTCTTCTTCCCGCTTTATCTTTCGAGAAACCACATCCTCCAGAAATTTTGCGTATTTTGGCATTTGTTGAATCGCCTCCAAGAGTGGGATGTTGATGTTAACCTTCTTAAAAAGGTCAAATATTCTTGCATTCTGTTCTTCGTTCTTCTTATTTTGATAACACTGTGGGAATGGCATCGGAGGAGGCACAAAATATGGTGGACTATTCTTCTTAGGCGTAGAAATCGGTAACCAAACTGGATCTTTTTCGTTGATCTTCTCTTTTTGAACTTCAGAATTCTCCAACTCCTCTTCCTCCACCTATACTGGATTAATAACGGTGTTTGGAAATTTCGGAACTTCATAAGAAATCTCACTTCTTAAATTAACCGCCTTGCAATCTCATTAGGGTTTACTACTGTATTACTTGGAAATTGTCCTTGCTGATGTTTACGTAACATGTCATTTGCAATCTGACTCATCTATTTTCAAGAATTCTAAGCCGAGTGTCCACATCTTTTGAATTTTCCTTAATTTATGATATGAATTCCATCAACATATCTTCCATCTTTGGTTTCTTTTCCTCGTCTATCACTCCGTTGGTGACAGAAAAACCAGGAGGTGGTTGTAGAGCATTGTTCGAAAAAACATATGAAAGGTTTGATGATTCTGATTGCCTTGGTAATAAATCTACGGTGGATGATTGGTTCCATAAGCTCCTTGGGGATGAGAGCCAAAAGGTTGGCGAAACGTCTCATATCCTCTACCGGTGATGTAATTAACATCCCCTATATTCGAATGCCCTTCAAATGGAAGATTGACTTGTGGTGTCACCATATTATCCAATTTGCTCATTAACACGAACATCTGAGATGATAGTTTTGAAACCGGATCATCATTTTTCGCCAAAGTAACCTTCTTTGTAGATATTCTTGATTCAGGCCACTGATAGTTATTTACAGTCATCTTCTTTATGATACTCATGGCAGTTACATGGCATTTCTCCAATATATCTCCACCTCCATCTGCATCCAATAAGTTCTTGATTACAACATTACATCCATTATAGAATAAACACACTTTCTCATTCGAGTTGAGCCCATGATTCGGGCACTTGCTGAATAACCCCTTAAATCTCTCAAAAGTTTCATAGAATGATTCTATATCAAATTGGCGAAATTGAGTGATCTCGAATCGCAACCTCATAGTTTTACTTGGTGGGAAAAACTTGAGAAGGAATAAGTTCATCATCTCATCCCATGTAGTGATTGATGCCAAAGCTTACCGTCGTCTCGTAGTGAGAAAGAGAATAGCTTAAGTCTGATTGTGTCATCCGGGACTCCATTCATCTTAATGGTGCTGCAAATTTCTATGAATTGATTCAAGTGAGCATGAGGATCTTCAGTAGCTCTACCACCAAACTGATTATGTTGCACCATAGAGATATGTGCAGGTTTGAGCTCATAAGAGTTGGTATTTACCCTTGGACCATAGATAACCCCTTGTTGAACCACTGGATGGAAAACTTCTTTGACTGGCTCTTCTCCCTGCTCCCTTTTTGCCTTAAGAGCCTCAAGCTCCTCTTGTAACTTTGTTATTGCTGCTTGATGGTCTGCCATTTTAGTAGCTTGATTTTTCTTTCTTGCGTTGTTGCGCCGACAAGTAGCTTCAATCTCGAGATCTACAGCTTCCAAAGGAGTTATATTCAATCTTGTGAACATACACTACCTGAAAAGCACAACAAAACCAACTAAAATAAAACTACAAAAATTAGTCCCCAGCAAAGGTGCCAAAAACCTATTCGCTAATTTATTGACACGCCGCAAGTGTACGCGTGCAATTGCAGAGAGAGAAGCAAGGTCGATGCCACAGAGACTAATTATAGTAGTGGATACTAATTCCTATTGTTATCCTCTATTTAGACTACGAAAATTGATAAGTTACTAAACCTAAAAGAACGCAATTTAAATAACCAAATAAATGAACTTAGAAGAAAATATGGGGAAGCTTATTCTAGGGATTCGATTTTAGCATATGATTTACCAAACTTCACTTTAGGCAATCAATTACAAACAAGACTTATTCTCTCGTAAAACGATCACAAGTTAGCCTAAGTAACCTTTTGGGAGTACCTAGACCGTAGATAACATGCTCATAAAATTGTCTCCAAGTACTAGTCTGTTACTTCTTAAAGCTCCTAAGATCTAGTGTTCTCACATTAACATCAAACTTTTGGGCGTTGAGAAATTAGCATTCTTGTGCCCTAGATCAAGAATTAATTCTCCTCTCTCAAATCTCGAATTAACACAACAAATTATGTTTAATTGGTGATGAACCAACTAAACAAGCAATTAAACCATGAACACAAGTGGTGGTCTCAGTACCTACTTGAGTATCTTCATCGACAAATACATGGGATTGATTCTGTACAGTAGAATCAATCTTCTCAGCTACAATCAGTGTGGGTTGATTCTGAATATCTTCTTCTGCTGAATCATCATCCCAACACTGGTGAATCTTCGTTTAAGTTCAGATTATGTAGCTTCTGGCTTACATCTTCAGAATATGAGTTGCTTCTATTCATGTTCTCAGTAACAAACTCGTTAAAAACTACATGAGGTCTTTCCTCCACGCAAAGGGTCCGGAGGTTGAAAACCCTGAAAGCTTTACTGACCATGGAGTATCCTAAGAACACTCATTGGTCGGATTTACTTTCAAAAGTTCTCAACTGATCCTTCCCATTATTGTGGATAAAACAAGAATAACCAAAAATATAGAAATAAGATATAAAAGGTATTCTCCCGTTCCATAATTCATAAGGTATCTTCATGTGCTTCTTTGTCAATAAGGATCGATTCTGAGTGTAGCATGTCGTGTTTGTGGCTTATGCCCAGAAGTCCATAGTCCGCGTTTAAGGTCCTTGCTGCTTCTTTTAGTGTTCTGTTTTTCCGCTCAGCAAGACCATTTTGTTGAGGCGTACGTATTGCGGATGTCTTATGTTCTATTCCTTCAGTATCGCAGACCAGTGAGTTGAGAAACTTAAGTACCTCTGTTAGAAAGGATCTTCTTAATCTTGGTGTCCTTCTCGACACTAAGTCTCTTCAGTAGCCTCGGCAATGTTATCTTGACGTCAAATTTTTAGCAATAAAAAGTTCCCACGTGTATCTGGAATAATCATCAATAACCACTAGTGTGTACTTCAGGCCTCTGATCGTCACAGGGGAAACTGGCCCAAAAAGGTCAATGTGAAGTAGCTGAAGGATTCCGTCAGTAGATGGTGACAGAATTGACAGATAACTTTTCTTTGTTTGTTTTTCCTACAGGCAGGCTTCACACTCTTCTTCCTTTTTGAAAGCTCGCTTGGGCAGTCCCCTGACAAGAGATCCATTCGCTAGTTTGTTAAGCTCCTTAAAGTTGAGATGGCTGAGTCTTCTGTGCCACAACCACTCAGTTCTGTCTTCATTCCGTGCTATCAAACAAGCTTCAGGCTCCACGGATTTCCAATTTGCAACGTATATGTTTTTCTTTCGTGTTCCTGATAACACTGTTTTACCTGTGGATTTGTCAAGTATATCACAAAAACTAGTGTCAAATATCACTCTTTTATTATTATCACAGAATTGACTAATAGAGAGGAGGTTATGTTGGAGTCCTTCAACATAAGATACTTTTTGAACTATAGTGGTTCCAATACTCAGTGTTCCAGTCCTCTTATGTAGCCTTTGGCTTTGTCGCTAAACTCTATTTTGGGTCCTTCCTCTGTGATATAATCTGTCAGCACTGTCTTTTGGTACGTCATGTTTTTTTGGAACATCCGCTATCTACGTACCATGGGTCTTTTTGTACCTGCAAAACAGAAATCACACTTATGTACCCTTTATGTTTCTTTTGGGTCCTTAGGAGTTAGTGGTTTAGCAATCCAAATCTGTCTGACTACTTTTGTAGTCTCAGACAGGTTCCTTCCTGACCCGTCAACATACTTCACTGAAGGGCTCGATGTTGTTGACTCTTTCTGCTTCAGTGGTCCTAATCTTCTGCTTGGGTGGACTTTTGACCTTCTAAGCTGATTCAGTGGCTCTTGTCTGGATCTTAGGTGCCTTCTTGACTACTGGCTCATAGTAATAACTGTCGTACTAAGCTGGGTGAGTCAAAGTTAGAGGCCCATATTGATTTACCCATCTTACTGAAGTTCCCCCTTGCTTCTTAATGGGAGGTTGTGAGCGAGATCTTCCCGAATTCTGATAGGTGGGATGAGGTACATTCACCTTTTGCTTGTCTTTTGTCAAGGGCTTCTGGTATTCTGAATGTTCAGTGCTCCCTCTGACAAACCTATCAGTAAGCTTGTCTGGTGAATCCTGTAGAGCTGAGGTTGAAGCATCATAAGTGTTGTAGCCTAACCCTTCCTTATAAGTTATATGCCTTTTGACTTGTAAGTATGGCTTCGAGCTTCTTCTCTGCTCCTAGAAATCTGTCTGTCATCAGAACTTTCCAGACGTCATCACTCTTCTGGAGAGCTTCGTGTTGTGCCTGTAGTTATAAATATTCATTCTTCAGTAGACCTAGTTCAGTAACTTTCATCGCCAAGTCTTTGGTCAGTGCTGATATCAGTCCTTCTTGCTGCTGAGACTGTGTCATCATAGATTCATTCTCCTCTTTCAATCTCTTGGCAAGCTGAGTCGACTCAGAACCGTCCTGACTAGACTTCGAAATCTCTCATTCTCAGCTCTCAGGAGATCCATCTCCTAAAGGGTCTGACTGAAGTCCAGACTCATCTTAATTTGCTCATATAATAAGGCTTCGTAGGGCAATGCAGATTCTGGATGATCACCTGCAGTAGATTGTGTATTGTGTGTGCATGGTGGAGAGGGTACACAGTTTACATATGAGTTTACCTCATCCTCTTCTCCGGCCATAAGATACTTCTCATTTTCTTTAGCTTCTACTGCAATGAATGAGACTTCATCATCAAATGAGGCCATGAAGTTCTCTGGCTCTTCAGAATCATCTGAAAGCTCTCTAGCAATGAATGCTTAGCACTTCTTGGCGAACTTCTCTCTTCGAGCTTCTTGCACAACTCTCTCAGCTGCACTCAGCTCTGGACACTCGTACTGGTAGTGCCCATCTTTCTTGCAGTTGTAACATGAAGAGGGTCTGCTTGATTTATGTTTTGAATTTTCAAGCTTGGAAGCAGATTCTTCATTCCTGCATTCAGAGAGTTTTTGGTTTTGATCTCCTTTAGAAGGTGAATCGATCATACTTACCTTGGGATTTTCGGTAGGATTTCTTCAGCTTGATCCTCATATCCTTCTCTCTCTGGTACTTAATGGCCGGCAGAGCATATCGTTCAGCTAAGGTTCCTTCAGTAGGAATTGAGACTGAGCTTTTTGAAGTTGTTTGATTACTCACTGCTACTGGTGGAGTGCTGACTGATGCCTTTAGAGCATAATCATATGTACTGTCAGCTTCATCCCGCATCTTGTGAAGTAGACTGAACTCTAACTCCTCTGCCTTCAATTTATAAAATATATGATCAGTAGAAATAGAATCAAGGTCAGAGTGTCGAAGATACGTGGAAAATGAATTCTAGCGTCCTTCAGGCAGTGCCCGCAGTATCTTCAGGTTTATCTTACTGTTCGAGAGTGTCTTCCCTAGCCCGTTGATTATGTTCATTATGCTGGTGAATCTGTCGTTCAAATCTTCAATTCTCTCATTGGGCATGAGGGTGAGTCTCTCAAGCTTCTGGACCTCCACTATTAATTTGTTATTCTTGATCTTCTGAGTCCCCCGACTCAGTAACGCCAGTACATCCCAGAGTTCTTTCACGGACTTGCAGTCCTGAACCCTGCCTAGATAAGAATCACTTAGAGTTGTTAGAGTAGCATTAGTGCAACTCTATCTAGATTATGAAGCTTCTTCTCTTCAGGCGTGTAGTCAGATTTGTTCTTGGCGATCATCTCCCCTATTTCGACTCCACCTTCCTCAATGAATTTAACGCTGTTAATGAGAGGAATAATAGGACCGGTTTCCAGCACATCAGACATGGGGTCATGTAGTGAGGTCAGATGCGCCTCCATTCTTATGCGCCATACACCATAGTTCTCTACTGAGAACATGGGTACCATCCGAATCCCTGATATATCAGACATAATGCACTGTTTATGGGTTAAGGATGTATGAATGTATGCTGTGAAAAACGTTTTCAAATGATCAGTTCGAGTAGACCAGTTTCAGACAACAAGAGTCAAAAGAACTCCTCTCTGATACCAATTGTTGGTCTCGAGTCAAACGTTCAGGTGTAGAGGGGGGGGGGTGAATACACCTGAAAACCTTTTTCAAACTCAAATGCGAACAATCCGATAGACGGAAGATGTCTACTGAATGAATTCAACAGACCAAGCAAGCTGCTCTTGAACGCGTGGACAGAGTGACTGAAGGTGCTGAGCTCTGCTCACTGACTTACAGTAGCGTTCAGTAGCGTGCGGAAGTGTAGGCCCAATTAAGTTTGTTTGAAAATGTTTGTTTATCAAAATCAGTTTCAGTAGATTAGTGAAACGTTTTAAGCTTATACTGAAAATGCAGTTGTATAATTTGTAAATATATTTTCAGCTAGGAACAGTTAATCAATGCAACAGTTAATGACACAGCAGTTTTTAAAGTGGTTCGGATACGCAAGATCCTACGTCCACTGTCCTGAACAATGCAAGAAACTATTTTATTATACTAAGTTAGTCTCAGTTAGTTTGTGCACTGGACAAACTGTAACTTGTGATTATACTGAAGTCTCAATTTAGAGGGTCAAACAGATTATTTGAATGTATCTCCAACTATGAATGAGTTCTTAACACTAAGAACAGTTCAATAAATAAACTCCTTCGATCTAAGCTATGGATTTTACAATGAGCTTAGGTTAGAGGGTGGGAACAAGAAAGGCTTGTAGAGCGAAGAACAGTGAGGGATAATCTCTCTGGGTTTGTGTTCTTCACTTGAATATTCGTTTATGAATTCTAGAGCTTGAGTTCTTTGAAAGCTTGGGTTCCCTCGATAGGTCGCTTGTATGTTCGTGTAGTGCGACTTCGTTGAATTCGACCTTCCCTCTATTTATAGACGTGAGTTGTGAATAGATCCGTTGGAGACGAACTGTCCACGTGTCACTCTATAGATAGCAAACGGCTCTTTTTTGAATTCTGTAGAGTCGCCTTTCATTGCAGGAAAGTGGTTGACTTGCAGCTTTTTGTCAGAAACTTTGCCAGCTGGCTGCTTGTCATTGGTCGAGGTACATAAAGTGGTTGAGACTTTTTCATACTTTAAGGTAGATACGGAAGCTAACTTATCTCAGATTTACGACCTCGGACAACTCTACTGAGATTGACTTTGAAGTCCACTGTCAGTTAAAGCAACTAATAGGCCGTTGCTGAGTCTAACCGAAAAGTTTAGTAGATTGCTCCTGATGAGTCCAACACTACTGAGGGCCAACCTTTGAGTTCAGTAAACTGCTCCTACCGAGTCCAGTTCTACTGAATCCTGAACACCTTTCAGTATGCTGCTCCTGCTGAGACCAGTCATACTAAATCTTCACTCCATAGCACTGCGGCAGATGGTCTACTAAGAGACAACAGACGGAACTTCTGAGCCGGAACAATGCTGAAGGGAAGTCTACTGAGTCTGAAACACTCAAAAGATAAAGGTGTTGTTGGGAGATGATTCAGTCTTCTCACAATCAGTTGAGACATAACTCAGTAGCCCTATGCTCATAATATTTACTGAAGATTTGAAGATCCCACAACCCTATCTTGGCTCATGAACCATTTAGTTGTAACCAGTTTTTTTTTTGTCTCTGAGGTTTTAGACTCAGTAGACACTCTTCATCTGGTTCAGGCGCTCAGTAGTTTACCTGCCTCAGTACCAGAAGTAGAAGGCTCAGTGATACTGGACTCAGCAGGAGCAGTATACTGAAAGGAGTCAGTGGAATTGAACTCAGCAGGAGTAGTTCACTAAACTCAGATTTGATCTTCAGTAGAGCCTGCTACTGAATAGAGATCAGAATCAGCAACGGCTGGACAGTCTTCTGACTGTCAGGATTCTCTAAAATCAAATCAGCAGAGTCAATACGAGGAAGAGAGAAGTTAGCTTCAGATCTCCTTGAAGTATGTTCTGTCTCACCTACTTTCCTGAACCTCAACCAATGACAAGGAGCCAGCTGTCCATATTCTGATTAAAGCTGCAAGTCAACAACTTTCCAGAAATAGAGGGAAATGACACTGCAACCATACTTTGAAAGAGCCATTAGCTACCCAAAAGAGAGAGACACAAGGATCATCGTCTCCAACGGATCTATCCTTGCCTCTACTCTATAAATAGAGGGATATAATTCAAATTCAAGCTCATGCGTGAAACAACGATACACAAGTGAACTGCAAACACAGAGCATTCAAAGAGCAACTCACAACATCTTAAGTCTTCCGCAAGTAGTTTGAAGAAGTAATCTCCGGCGAAAGACGACATACCAGTTCATAGGGAACCAAGCTGAACCAGAATTACATAGCCTTTAGTATCCAAGCGACTGAACACGAACCCAAGTCTATACTTAGCCGTTCATCGCTCTAGAAGCCACTTTCTCGTTCCCTATCCCTCTAACCTAAGCTCAGCTGATCATATCTATAGCTTAGACGAAGGAGTTCATATCTGAACTGATCCTTATTGTAAACTACTCCTTCATAGTTGGAGAGTTTTTCAAACACTTACTTTGATACCTTGATTACTGTGCATACTGAAAATATCTTTAAAATCATTCAACTGAGTTTTAGCAAGCTTAATTGACTGCACTAACATACTGAAACTGTTTTATTAAAAACGTTTTCTTAACTCAACTAAAGTTGGGCCTACACATTTCCGCACTACTGAACTTTATCTGAACGGTACTGAATTCTGACTCTAGTCAGCTAGCAGGCCTGAGTAAAGTCACTCACTCTGCCACGCGATTTAGAACAACTTATTTGGTCTGCTGAATTTGTTCAGTATGACACTCTCCTGAAAAGGACTGTTCGTGTTTAAAGTTGAGAAATCGGTTTTCAGGTGTATTCACCCCCCCCCACCCTCTACACCTGAACGTTTACTCTCGGGACCAACAATTGGTATTAGAGCAGAAGTTCTCTAAGACTCTTGTTATTCTGAAACTGGTCTACTTGAACGGATCCAGAAAACATGTTCACTGCATATCATTCTTCATTCATATCACTATTCACTATGTCTGATATGTCAGGAATCAGGATGGTACCCATGTTCTCAGTAGAGAACTATGGAGTATGGCGGGTCAGAAGGGAGGCACATCTGACTTCCCTCCACGACAGCATGACAGAGGTTCTAGAGGACGGACCTATCATTCCAATGGTTGATAGCGTCGTAGCTCAGGACCCAGCACAAGGAGGAGGAATGGTGACCGGGAAGAAGATCCCTAAAGACAGAAGTCACTTCACCCCTGAGGAGAAGAAGCTTCACAACTTAGACCGAGTCGCCAGAAACGCCATACTGACCACTCTAAGCGATTCCTATCTCGGAAGAGTTCAGGACTGCAAGTCCGCAAAGGAACTTTGGGATGCTCTAGCGCTACTGAGTCGGAGGACTCAGAAGATCAAAGCGAACAAACTCGGGCTAGAACTTCAGAAGCTGGAGAGACTGTCTCTCATGCCTGGTGACTCCATTGAAGATCTCAACGTCAGATTCACGGATCTGATGAACTCTATCAACGGGCTGGGAAAGACATTCTCCAACCGTGAGATGAATCTCAAGATCTTGGGGGCATTGCCAGACGGTCACTGGACTCCCTTTGCTACTTTATTGCGACATTCTGATTTAGATATTGTTACTCCTGACCATATCTTTTCAGAACTTAAAGCTGAGGAGTTCGAGTTTGGCCTACCTCAAAGGAAGCAACGAGCTGAAGCTGATACCCAAGTCGACCATGCCTTTAAAGCATCAGTCAGCGCAGCAGCTCCGGCGTCTAGCAGGGCTGAACCTTCACTTAGCGATCTACAAGAAGGAAATATGGCCAAGAAGTACGCGCTGCTTGCCATGAAGTATCAGAAAGAGAAGGAGAGGCGCAGGAAGCTCTCAAGAGTCGTCAGAGACTCCAAGGGTAAGACTGAATATACACCTAAGCGCACTCCTGACTCACATACTTCTGAATGCAGGAAACAGGAGGACTCAACTCAGTCGAAAGACAGCGAAAGCAAAGAAGAAAGAGTCACAGCCTGCTATAACTGCAAGAAACCAGGACACTATCAGTATGACTATCCTGAGCTCAGCACTGATGAAAGAGCAGCACGTAAAGCTCGAAGGGAGAAGTTCATCAAGAGGCGACAAGCATATATTGTCGGTGAACTCTTAGACGACTCAGATGAAGTCGACTCCTTCATGGATTCATCAGATGATGAAGCGACATTCATGGCCGTAGAGCTTGAAGCTGAAGAAGACACTGAAAAGTGTCTCATGGCAGGAGAAGAGGATGAGGTAAACTCTCACGCTCCATTTAACTCCTCTTCACACTGCACACACGACACTATTTCAGGTGCAGATAAGAATCTGGACGTTGCGATTGCATACGAAGAACTACTCGACGAGCAGATTCAGATGAGTCTGCAGCTCAGTAAGACTCTTCAGGAGTTGGATACCCTGAAAGCGGAGAATCAGAGACTTTCTCAAGAGAGTCAGGTTGCTACTGAGTCAGAAGGACTTGTGTTGAGACTCAGGGAGGAGATAAACTCTCTGATGGCCAAGTCTCAACATCAAGAAGATCAGATCTCAGTACTGACCAATTACTTGACTCAGAAAGATACTGAACTGAGTCTACTGAAGCAAGAGTTATCAGGACTTCAGACCGAGCATGAATTGCTGAAGAAGAGTGATGATGTCTGGAGGAACCTGATGACAGAGTGGTACATGGGCGCTGAAAAGAAGCTTGAGGCGATGCTAGCAAGCAACAAGCCTAAGCATTGCAAGGAGGGACTTGAATTCAGTCATGGAGCATCCTCTTCTGCCCCCGTACGCTCAGAAAACCGGCTAGCTGATAGATTTATTCAAGGGGAGACTATCAACGCAGAGATTCAAAACCCCCTAGCCAAGAACAAACAAAAGATGAAGGCACCTCATCCCAGCTATCAGCATTCTGACAAGAAGATCAGTACCAAATCACCCCAGTTCAGTCAAGGGGGAACAAGCAAAGCAAAGTGGACTGATCAGTATGGACCTCCGCAGCTGACACAGCCAGCTCAGTATGGGTCATATTACTATGATCCTATAGTCAGGAGAGGACCTAAAAGTCAGAAGAAGAAAAATAAAGCCGTATAGAAGGCAAAGGTCAGCAGTCCACCTACTCAGAAGATCAGGACTCCTGAACCTGTAAAGCCTCAGAAGTCAGCATCAACTAGTCCAGTGGTCAAATATGTTGATCAAAGTGGGAAGAAATTATCTGAGACCACCAGGGTCGTAAGACAGATCTGGGTTTCCAAAACTAACATCTAAGGACCCAAAATCAAAAATAAAGGGTACCTAAATATAAGTATGTTTTGTAGGTGCACAAGGACCCTTGGTATGTGGACAGCGGATGCTCAAGACATATGACATACCAAAAGGACCTACTGAAGAATTATACTACTGAAGAAGGACCCAGAATCGAGTTTGGAGACAACGCAAAAGGCTATACCAGAGGCTATGGAACACTAAGCATTGGAACCGCAATAGTTCCAAGAGTATCATATGTTGAAGGACTTCAGCATAATCTTCTCTCTGTTAGTCAATTTTGTGATAACTCGAATAGAGTGATTTTTTACGCTGGTTTCTGTGATGTCATTGATAAATCTACTGGGAAAACAGTGTTATCAGGTTCGCGCAAAAAGAATATTTATGTAGCTGACTGGAACTCAGCTGAACCTGAAGCTTGTATGTTGGCAAAGATCGACAACAGAACGGGGTGACTCTGGCACAGAAGACTCAGCCATCTCAATTTCAGGACACTCAACAAACTAGCTAGAAACACTCTAGCAAGAGGACTGCCGAATGAAGTATTCAGCAAAGACACCCAATGTGAAGCATGTCTGAAGGGAAAGCAAACAAGGAATCAAAATCCTCCTGTTCCATCTCCTTCCACTGATGGAATCCTTCAGCTGCTACATATGGATTTATTCGGTCCAGTCTCTCCGGTGACGATCAGAGGCAAAAAGTATGCTTTAGTGGTCATTGATGACTACTCGCGCTACACATGGGTCATATTTATTGCCAACAAGTCTAACGTCAAAACAGAGTTACCAACGCTTCTGAAAAAGCTCAGTGTCAAGAAGAGCACCAAGATCATCAAGATACGTTCAGACAGAGGAACTAAGTTCCTGAATTCTATGGTGGAGGAGTTTTGCAAAACATAAGGCATAGAGCATGAGACGTCTGCCGCGCGCACGCCTCAACAAAATGGGGTTGCTGAAAGGAAGAATAGAACACTCAAAGAAGCAGCAAGAACCCTGCTCGCAGACTCAGGACTTCCAACCAAATTGCGGGGCGAAGCTACCGACACCGCATGTTATACTCGGGAACGGATCTCTACTGACAAAGCAGCATAAGAAGACACCATATGAATTATGGAACGGCAGGAAGCCTTCTTTATCTTATTTCCATATTTTTGGGTGTTCGTGCTTTATCCACAATAATGGGAATGATCAGTTGAAGACTTTTGATGTCAAGTCAGACCAGGGAGTCTTCTTAGGATACTCCCGGGTCAGTAAAGTCTTCAGAGTCTTTAATTATCGGACCCTTTGCGTGGAGGAAAGCATTCATGTTGTTTTTAATGAGTTTGCTACTGAAGACATGAGCAAGAACTCTAAACCTGAAATTGAGGACATCAGTAAGCAGCTACAGGATCTGAGCTTAAAAGATAAAGTTGAAAGGATCCAGCTATGTTGGGATGATGATTCAGATGAAGAAACTAAAGATAAGTCTACTGAATCTCAGCTAGCAACAGAAGTAGCTGAACAGATTGACTCTACTGAATAGAGTCAATTCCAGGTAACTCAGGTCGATGAAGAAACCCAAGTGGTAACTGAGACCTCTACTGAGGATAATAATTCAGGGGGAACAAATGATGTTCCTGAGCTGAATGCCCCTGAACCTGGTAACTCAGTAGATCATACTCTTTTAACTGAATTGCTTCAATCTCAGAATAGTACGACTGAAATGCCTAACTCACCTACTATCTGTGTTGAACAAATTTCAGATGAAGAGTTGAAACATTGTAGATCGTGGTTGGACGCTCACACCGCTGATTTAATTATTGGAGATCCTTTAGCAAGCGTAAAGACAAGATCCAGATTCTTTCAGGGAGAAAACGCTTTATATTCCTGCTTCTTGTCTACTGAAGAACCTCAGTCAGTTGAGGATGCACTTAAGGATGCTGATTGGATCATAGCCATACAGGAGGAGCTAAATCAGTTCACGAGAAACGAAGTTTGAGAGCTTGTTGATAGACCCCAGCATCAACATGTGATTGGAACTAAATGGGTCTTCAAGAACAAGCGAGATGAAAACAACATTATAGTAAGGAACAAGGCAAGACTCGCGGCAAAAGGCTACTGTCAAGCTGAAGGGATAGATTTCGACGAAACGTTCGCTCTAGTTGCAAGATTGGAGGCAATCAGACTATTCCTAGCCTACGCAACACATCAGAGGTTCAGAGTTTATCAAATGGATGTGAAGTCTGCATTCCTGAACGGCGTGCTGAAAGAAGAAGTCTATATAGAACAGCCTCCCGGTTTTCAGCAGGGACATCAGGTCTACAGACTCAGAAAGGCTCTGTATGGGTTAAAACAAGCACCCAGGGCTTGGTACGATACCCTATCTGAGTTTCTTCTTCAGAAAGGTTTTCAGAAAGGCACAGTAGACTGCACACTATTCAGCATTCGACTGGAAGACGATATCCTACTTGTGCAGATCTACGTAGATGACATAATCTTCGGATCGAGGAACGTCATCATGTGTCAGCAGTTTGAGAAAATGATGAAGGATAAATTCGAGATGTCAATGATGGGAGAGATGAACTATTTCCTCGGTTTTCAAGTCAAACAATCTGAGAAGGGAACGTTCATCAATCAAGGCAAATACACTCAAGACCTCATCAAGAAATTCGGTTGCACATCCGACAAACCAATCAAGATCCCGATGAACACGAACATGAAAATCAATCTTGATAAAGAGGGAGTATCAGTAGACCAAACTGAATTTCGTGCTATTATTGGTTCCTTATTATACTTAACAGCTACTCAGCCTGACATAACTTATGTTGTAGGTGTCTGCGCTCGATTTCAGGCGAATCCTAAGCAGAGTCACATGGACTCAGCAAAGAAGATTCTCCGCTATCTCAGAGGAACACCTGAGATGGGTTTATGGTATCCAGCTGATGATAATATTGAACTAACTGGTTATTCTGACGCTGACTATGTAGGATGTAGAATTGATCGAAAGTCAACTTCTAGAACGTGTCAGTTCCTTGGCAGTAAGCTGATTTCATGGTTTTCAAAGAAACAACGTTTAGTACCGACGTCAACTACTGAAGCTGAATATATGGCTGCCGGAAGTTGCTGCGCCCGAATCCTTTGGCTGAGACAGCAACTACGCGACTATGATGTTTTTCAGAATGAAGTGCCGATCTTCTGCGACGGTACCAGTGCAATTGCAATCACTCAGAATCTTGTACTTCATACAAGATGCAAGCACGTGGACATCAGACACCACTTCATTCATGATCATGTCGAAAAGAAGGATATCAGGATGGAAAAGATCCATACTGACCACCAAAGGGTAGATATACTGACCAAGCCTCTAACTGAAGCCAGATTCAGAGGACTTTCAGTAGAGCTAGGTCTGCTGGACCCTACTGACTCCAGTCAGTAAGTGGATTCAGGAGAGGAGCATTCAGCAAGGGGGAATGTTCACCCTCAGTACTGAGTAAATTCAGTACGTAGAGACTCAGCAACCATCTACACGAGGTATCAGCTGACTACGATGTTCAGCTGACAGGTTTGCGTATCTCTACTCAGTAGCCAACGAAATATTCTGTGCATTTATAACTCAGATTCAGCTTCGTATTCAATGCCTTAGAAAATGTCATTTAATATAACGGTTTACATTAAATACACGACATTCTATGTAAAGTATGCTGAACTCTGCGGCGCATTTAATGCATGTCGTATCAAGTTACTTCTTTGGCTATTTACAACTGTATTTTGACTTAGGCGGCAAAATTGATCATTACCTATTATATAACATTGAATCCTGTCCGTCCATCTCAAAAAGCTATTTCAAACTGAACCGTGGGTTATTAACTGTTCATCTTCTTTAATATATATAAACACGTTCAAAGTTTAGAAACTGCCATTTCTACTCTATATATTTTCGAACCCTAGTTTTCTGAGAAAATACTTGCCTCCTTGCAACCTTATTTCCAAAACTCTCATAAAAATCTTTGGTAAACTTTTCATGATCATTCAGTATCGTATATGTTAATTTCAATATTTTTTATTCAATACTGATCTATTGTTCTTGCAGATTACTGAATATGACAGGAACTCACGTAACCGCCCATGATGATATACAAGAGATCCTGGAAAATGATCAAGTCTGGTGCGAGCCCATGATGGAGTTCGATGTTTGTGAACTCGACTACATGGAGGATATCTTCTACACTCTCAGAGCGACTGTCCTCGAAGGTTTTCTAACAAAGAAGCCATCCTATTTCCTCCCGCGCCAAATAGCTGAGCTCTATCTGAACTCAGAATCAGTTGAGGGGGACATCCGTTGCCGTTACATTGTTCATTCAGTTGGAGACCCCTCCCGTGCAATCTCTAAGATCAAACAGATGTCGATCATAGAAGCCCTTCAGAGAAGCTTTCAACTCCCCAGTGAGGGATTCAGCACCGTGGCCTACAAAGACGACCTGATGGACGAATACCTATCAGAATTATATGGGAAGCCTACCACGTTTAGAGCCGCATTCCCGAAGAATGCCATGCTTCCTCAGTACAGAGCGCTGGCCTACATAGTGACTCAGTTGCTGACGAGTCAGGCCGGGTCCTTTGATCAGGTGTCAAGGTCGAAGCTTCAGCTTATGATGGCCATACATGATCGTGCAAAGATCAACTGGACCGAATTCTTCCTTAAAGAATTCATGATGCAGTCCGCCAAATTCGACAAGAAGAGTTTTCGCCTTGCTGTGAAGGGAAAACTGTTATATGGACTGAAGCTATCAGTAATGATAGAAGATTTCTGCGGAACGGACAACATCACCTTTGCTGACAAGCAATATTTCAACCCAAAGAAGGTCCGGTTCCAGAATAGGGCAGTGGCCCTTCAGCAGATTGGATCAGGGCCTGCTGATCCCAAGTCCGGATCTCAGAAGACCTCCACTCCCACTAAAAAGAGATCCCCTCCTAAATCTACTCCGAAAACTCCGACCAAGAGGCTGAAGAAAGTCAGTGAGGTCGTACCGGAGGTAGTGCCAGAGGTCGTGGTTGCTGAACCACCTCTGCAGCTGAGGGATGAGTCTGAGTCATCCGAGAAGACTCCGTTAGTGGAGAAGGCCGTCTCCACTGAGCGTGACGAGATAGTGGACCAAGGGGTCCAAGCTGAACCTATTCCAACATCTCAGAGCCCCTTGGATGTCCCTCCACTGAGCAGCATTCCTTCTGCTGAGAAGCAGCCGTCTCCCAAAGAAGTTGAAGATTTGGAGACTGCTTCTGAGTCAGAATCCATCGGGATAGAGGCTTCAGCTCTTCAATCTAGAGCCTCCCGAGAGATTGTTGAAAAGATCCCGGAGATAGCCAGCCACACTGATCTCATCCTACTGGCCAGGCTGGCTAAGCTCCACATGCTGATCTGGTTCTAGGAGTGGCACAATCTGAACCACTTAATCAAACACCACTCCTGTGAACAGCTCCACGAGGAGGAGCTACTGATAAGGAGCAAGATTGGCTACTCAGAGCCATCCGATGTCTGCTCCTTAGAAGACTTAAGGGCTACCATGCTAGCCATGCTGAACGACCGCCAACCCATTTCAGCATCGGCACCCTCAGATGGGTCTGACCCCGATGGTCAGGACCCACCCCGTGATTCAAGCCCTGAGAAGCCTGATGAGGGAACTCAATTGGACAAGGATGCTCCCACATCTACTGCTGAACCACCTCTCAGCATCCTTGGACCAGGACAGTTGGCAGCTGGTACCTCGAAGTCAGCAGAACCTTCTTAGCTGCTACTTGAATCTGCCTTCGAGGTAGCGCCCAGCCCGAGAAGCCGACGCTCGAAGTCAGTGGCCAGGGCCCTAGAGATGGTAATTGGAACTGGACCCATCGGACCCGACCTGCCCCGTCCCGCGATAGAGCGGGTAATACCCAGACCCGTAGAAGTGCGGGGCGGGTCTGGACCCAACCCGTGTGGGTCCAAGACGGATCCGGGTCCAATTTCTCTACCCGCCCCACCCAGCCCCGTTTCAGACCCGCATTACTATTTTTTTTATTAATTTTATTATGTAATCTTACTTTATGTTATTTGAATTTTCTTGTTCTTCAATTCATACTTTTAGATACTAATATCTGACAACTATAATAAGAAAATTCAAACAAAAAGGCTTCCACTAACGAAAATTAATAATTAAAAAATAAAATAATTCAAAATTAGCAATTGAAACGGCACCAACGGGTCTGGGGCCGAGTAGATCCGCCCCGTGCGGGTCTGGGGTTGGTTATGAGTTTCTGGACCCGTACAAGTCTGGGTCTGGATCTGGGTCTCTGAGTCAAACTTGCGGGGCGGGTCCGGGTACTATACTACCCAGCCCGACCCGCAAAATTGCCATCTCTACAGGGCCCTGAGGAGTCAAGGGACTCAGAACCGAGTCCTCGCCCGCGCCGTCCACAAGACATGGAGGCAGACCACTCAGGCTCAGAGTGCTGAAATCAAGGGGCTCAGAACAACCATTCAGAACCCACCTGCCCCTGAATTCTCCAGTATCCTGACTAACGCACTCGCCACACAAAGAGCCGACTTCGAAGAGCAACTGAAGATGATTCAGGCTAGCCAAGCACAACTTCTTGAAGATTATAAGGCCGCCCAGACAGCTCATACTGAATCAGTCTCCTCCATCTCTCAGGCCTCAGATCTCAGGCTCCAATCTATTCAGAAGGCAATAGAAGAGAGAGTGGACAAACAGTTGCAGGAGATCTAGACAGCAGCAGATGCTTCTCACAAGAAATACAGCGAACAACTCACTGAGGAGAGGAACGAGCTGCATGAACGACTGACTAAGCTGCTGTTGGGATTTTGTATACTGGAAGCAAATTTTATGCTTGTATACAATGTGTTTTGTCCCTACCACTATTTTATTCTCCTATCTGATAAATAAATATATTTGCACATGTTATCCTTTATCTTGTACAAAAGTTAGATTTGTGTAGTGTGTCGGGTATCACAGAAGACAACACAAATTGGTTAACTGACAAGATATAAACATTTATCACAGCTGAGACAACTTCAAGATAAGTTGTCGGTTTAAGCTGCATTTAGATAAGAAGTGGCTTGTCTTAGCTGCTTGTCTTTACTAGTACACTGAAGGTGGTGTATTGACGGATCACAGTGATATGTGTTCTCCAAACTGCCCTTAGCGGAGAACCAAGATCTCGGTGACTTAGCTGGTCTTAAGCTTGGTAAGACTTCAGCTGAGCGCATTTGGCTATCTATCACTTTGACCTACTATGGTGAACGTCATCGCGACCGGATCTACATATCTTGGGTGTTAGTAGTTATTTGTGGATCAGGCTGGTTGTCTGTATCTTGCAGCCATATCCTAGTAAAATGGGTTGATAATATCCTCTGAGGAACTCGAAAGGATTAGCACACTAATCCCAGCCGGTTGATTAAGTTCAGGTGTGTTAATAAGGTCGAGTGGTACTACTCAGGAATATAAGATGTTAATTAATTTAAGCTATCAGTGAGCTTAATTAATTAACGGATATTTCTATCTTAAATACGGAGATCGATTAAGTCTAAAATATAAGCCCTTGCTCAATTTGGGAAAAATGGGTAAGTCAGCACGGATTCTCTAGTGGAATGAATCTGTGTTTATTAATTAATTTTCCTCTGGGCTGAGCATAGATAATTAATTAATTTGAGGCCTAGCTTTATTTCTTGTATTAGATCCCTGATCTGGCTCAAATAGTTGCCTAGTTATTTATTGTCTCTCAGAAATCATTGTTAATGGATTAATGTATTTTTACATTATTTAATAATGTTATTTATCTGGAATTAATTGGTTGGGCCAATTAATTGATAAATATTAGTAGCCCAGTGGATTAATTAATTGTATTATGGGCTAATTATGTGGAAGCCCATTAGGAATATAATTAAATTAATGGGCTACAAATATATTAATATTGTATTGGCTTTTGAAGCCTACATATATTAGTATTCTGTTCAGAAACAGATACATCACATAAACACACGCACGCACGCATAAGAGAGAGATGATAATCTTATTTTCTCCAGTTCTCTGACCACCCAGAGGGAGAAAAAGGCTGGAACACAAATCAGAAGATCTGACACACAAGCAACAATCAGAGTTGCAACAACATACGAAGGAGAAAGGTAATCATTTCTAATCCTCAATTATCCTTCAATTGGTATCAGAGCCTGGTTTAGGCTCTGATTGTTGCTGTTAGGAGCATGATTAGGGTTCAATTTTGTCGTTATCGGGTTAATTTTCGTATTTGAGGCGGCCTGCGAGCCACTATTTTGACCCCGTTGTAACGTTTTTCTCGTGAGAAAATCCACGAGTAGATCATAGGACCTATATGTTATGTGATTGTACTGTTATTGTACTGTAATTGATCCGGGAGGCACAAAAATCGAGGCACAGCGGCGCGGAAAGACGGAAAGGCGAAACCCTAGAAACTGGCAGAACACGACCGCCGACTTGCGACGGCGCGTGGGGGCACGTGTCAACGATTTTTTTCGATCAATTCGTTAACTTCGTCTGGATAGGTCGCACGACCCATTCCGATTTTTGGTTTGTCCGGAATAGCGTCGGAGAGGAGAAGTGGTCGTCGTGTTGTCTAGAAAAGCCCCAAATTGGAAGAAACCCCTAATTCGGCTAGGGTTCTACCGCATCTTGTGGTGGCGATTCCCGGCGGGTCCGGGGTCCGATTTCCGATCGGCTTGAACCAATGGATTCTTCGTCACACAGGCTTCGTGTTGATATGTCATATGGGACCATCCGATCCCGGATGCGACCAGAATCGACGTCTAAAGTTCGCCGCTCATAATGAATTTTTTCGGTGAATCATTTCAAAATTGAGGGAAATTGATGGACGATTTCGGCCGGAATCCGTTCATTGTGGCCTAAAATCATCCAAGGATCATTACCCATGAATCAATTGAACGAATCGCGGCTCAAAAGAGGTGAATTTTGGCGGAGGAGGTCGCCGGCGACGGGCTGCGTAATTTCGCAGCACCAGATCGCGGCGGCGGCTCTCTTGCCCGGATCAGACGTCTGGAGGACATCAAGGGGTGGTGAGGATGGTGGTGGAGGTCTGGGGACGGCGCGGCGGCGCAGGCGCAGATCTGCGCCGCCATAGGCGGCATCTCGGCGCGGGGCTGTCGGTTCCCGGCTTGCCGTCGTCCGGCGCATCCCTGGGTGCGGGCGGCCGGCAGAGAACCGACCTGTAACGGCAGCGGCGAGGGTAGTTTGATGAAGGTGATGATGACGTGGCAGCTGACATGACGTGCCACGTCAGCCCTAGCTTCCGCGTGTCTGCCACGTGGTAGACGACCCTGATGACGTGGCGATGCAGTTTTCGATGCAATTTTCGACGTAGTTTCTAGATTCGAAGATTTTGAAGATTTTGAAGATCTGTATTTTGATCGGGCAATGTAATAGTTAAGAATTATGTGTTTTAAAGCCCGATAACGACGTTTTAAATTCTTATTTGCGTATTTATTTATTATTATGCTTTAGCATGCGATTATGTGATTAATTGCGCTTAGAAAAGCATGTAAATAGGATTTACGTCGTAAGATTATGTGAGTAAACGTCCACCTGCGTGGCTTGCTTGCATTTTTGAGCTACCAGTTTTGTGAGATGAGTTTTCCAAAACAATATTTGATTATTATTGAGTAGTGGGAGCAAAGCCGTAAACGTCCACCTGCGTGACTTGCATGCCTAGTAAACACGAGTACTCTAGAAGATAATAATTAAATAGGATGGCTAATTAGATCAAATTGAATGCGGCATGGTTCGAGTAAGTATGTCAATTTCGAGAATTTGATTCTATTTTGGTCAAATTAATGGTCAATGCTTAGATGTCACCGCAGGTACAATTCACTTCCCTCAAAGTCCCTTCCCGCGTTTTAATAGTGACATGGTCCAGAATATCGAACTATTAATTTCATTCGTCTTAAGAACCTAGACGTGGATTGGAATTAAAGAGCTAGGTAAATAGCTTGGTTTAGGGTTACGCTAGTAAACGTCCACCTGCGTGGCTTGCTAATGGAATTCCTAGAGATGTTCGAGGTTTTTAATATCATTGTTTTTACAAAAGGTTACAATGATTATTAATTACGAATTATGTGCAAATATTAATTTTATACATGCTTTTAAATTATATTTTTCTGATATGTTTGTTCGAATATTTTAAGTTCCTAAACAATCTCACCAACCAAACCCTAACGGGTTTAAAAATTTTAAGTAATTTCATAGAGTGGAAGAGATATCTTACCTCTCCCAATAAAAGCTCTGCAAAGGTCCTATAAGAACTTCTATTTTAGGACCGCTATGTCTAAGAACGAGTTTACTATGAGTATGTTAGTCAAATCTTTGGTAGCGGTCAAAGAGGTTATAGGAAAGGGCAAGAGTGCTCAAGTCTTGAATATCCCTAGTAGTTCAAGGAATCCTCCAAAAGCTGAAACCAGAAAAAGAGCAGAAAGGGTGGACATTTCAAGAAGAGCAGTGGGAGTAAGAAGACGGTCCTTACCGGCGACATGCGAATGTCAAAGGAGAAAGGAAGGTTCTTCAAGAATGGTAAGAAAGGACACTGGAATAATTATAATCCAGATGTCAAGGCAAAACAGAAAGAGACGCGAGTCGCTCTTGTAACTGAAATTGTTCTGGTTTCCTCTTCTACCCACGAATGTGTAGTGGATTCGGGGGCAACTGATCATGTTTGTTACACCTTGCAAGTTTTCTTGCAGAAAAGGCAATAGAGCAATGGCGAGATGGTAGTCTCAATGGGCAATGGTTCGAAAGTTCCTGCAATTGCCATTGGAGATTTACATCTATCTTTTGATAGTTCTTTTTTAGTACTTAAAGATGTTTAATATGTGCCTGAAACATTGTTTCTGTTTCAAAACTCTGCACCATGGATGGTTATAAATCATGTTTTGATAGTGAAGTTTCTATCATGAAAGACGATGATTTTATCTGTGGTGGACCATTAAACCGATCTTAATATACTATTACTTGTAAACCGCGTAGTTCTGTTAATATTGCTTCCTCATCATCAAATCCTAAGAAGAGGAAAGAGTCTTCTAAGGTAAACCAAACTTATCTGTGATACTTAAGACAAGGTCGCATCAATCTTAATAGGACTCAAAGGTTGGTGGAATATGGATCATTGGAGTCTCTCCAAGTTGAACCATTTCCAACTTGCGAAACCTGTTTGGAAGGAAAGATGATGACTAGGCCTTTCAATGCAAAGGGTTATAAAGCCACAGAAGTATTAAGTTTGATACATTCTAACTTGTGTGGGTCTATGTCTACACAAGCTCGTGGAAGGTATGAGTACTTCGTCACATTTACTGACAATTACTCGAGGTATGGATATGTTTACATTCATCGCCACAAGTCGGATTGCTTTGAAACCTTTAAGGAATTCAAGGCAGAAGTGGAGAAGAAGCTAGGTAAAGAAATCAAAACACTACGATCTGATCGTAGTAGGGAATACATAGCCAACGAGTTCAAGGACTACTTGACAGAATGTGGGATTACATCCCAGCTGATAGCACCGGGCACGCCTCAGCAGAATGGTGTGTCAGAGAGAAGGGACCGAAGTCTCTTAGAGATGGTTCGGTCGATGATGAGTTATGCAACTTTGCCACTTTCCTTCTAGGGATATGCCCTAGAGACTGCAGCATACTTGTTGAACCGTGTGCCTTCCAAGTCGGTACAAAAGATCCCTTTCGAGTTGTGGAGCGGGCACAAACCCAGTATGCACCACTTAAGGATTTGGGGTTATCCTGCTTATGTGCTAAATAGGCAGGCCGACAAATTGGAATCACTTTCAGAAGTGATGTTGTTCATAGGGTATTCGAAGGAAACGAAGGGTGGATACTTTTATGATCCTAAAGAACAGAAGATCGTTGTTAGCCCTAACGCTCGGTTCTTAGAAGAGGATTACATTAGTAACCATAAATCTCGAGTCGACATCATCCTTGAGGAATTACAAGGTGGTCGAGTTCCACTTGAACAGCCAGTTGTGCAAGATAGTACTCCACGAGTAACTGCACAATTTGTTAACACAGCGCCTGACACTGTTCGATGTAGTGGGAGGGTGATATTTACACTTGATCGGTATATGTTCACTGGGGAGATGTTTGATCATCTCCCGACAGATGAACAAGACACCGTGGATCCCTGGACTTACAACGAAGCAGTGGGAGATGTAGATGCAGATTCCTATCGAATCACCATAGACTCAGAATTTAAGTCCATAATTGATATGGATGTATACAAGATCACTGAACTACTTGAGGGCTATAAGGCTATTGGTAGTAAATGGGTATACAAGAGAAAGAGAGGACCGAATGGAGAGATCGTGGCATTTAAGGCCAGGCTAGTGGCGAAGGGTTTTTACCCAGAAAGAAGGTATCGATTACGAAGAGACCTTCTGGCCTGTAGCAATGATCAAGTCCATTTAGATTCTCCTTGCCATAGCAGCTCACATGAACCTAGAGATCTGGCAAATGTATGTCAAAACCGCATTCCTAAACGGTCACCTTGAAAAAGGTAAGGACATCTACATGAAACAGCCAGATGGTTATGTGAAGGAGGGCGAAGAGCATCTAGTTTGGAAGCTTAAGAAGTCAATTCATGGACTTAAGCAAGTTTTTCGGTTATGGCACCAGCGTTTTCGACGAGGTAGTCAAATCTTATAGATTTGTATCCTATCCTAACTAGGTGTGTGTACCGTATTTGTGTTAACAGATCAGTGGTGTGTCTTGCATTTTACGAAGATGACATCCTTCTCATTGGCAACAATGTTGAAGTGTTATCAGACGTAAAGATGTGGTTATCCGAGCAGTTTCAAATGAAGGACTTAGGTGAAGCTGCTTACATCCTTGGGATCAAGGTTATCCGAGATCGCCAGAAAAGGATGTTAAGCTTGTCACAAGTGTCCTACATGGACACTATTATTGCTCGTTTTAGCATGCAAAAGCCAAGAGAGGTTCAGAACCTTTCAGATATGGCATTTTTCTATCCAAGAATAAATGCCCTAAAACGCCTGAAGAAATAGAAAGTATGAGGCTAGTACCATATGCTTCCGCTGTCGGTAGCCTCATGTATGCGATGCTTTGTACGAGAGCAGATATCTCATATGCTGTAGGCATGGTCTCAAGATATCAGTCTAACCCTGGAAAGGAACACTGGACTGCGGTCAAGCATATTCTCAAGTACCTTAAACGAACTAGAGATTATAGGCTTGTTTACCAGTCAGCCAGTCTAGTGTCTTTGGGTTATACAGAATCGGATTTCCAGGCTGACAGAGATGAGAAGAAGTCTACCTCGGGTTATGTGTTTACCTTGGGAGGTGGAGCCATTTCATGGAGGAGTGCAAAGCAGAAATGCATTGCGGACTCAACCATGGAAGCAGCGTATGTGGCTGCTTCAGAAGCTTCGAAAGGGGCAATTTGGCTCAAGAATTTCCTCCTGGATCTTGATATTGTTCAGAATTTGCCTAAGGCGATCACGATTTATTGTGATAATGCGGGTGCAGTGACAAATTCTAAGGAACCTAGATCTCACAAGGCGTCTAAACACATAGACAGGAAGTACCACATTATACGAGTATTCGTAAATCGAGGTGATGTGGTGATTGACAAAATTTGAACTGAAGTCTACCTAGCTAATCCTTTCACAAAGAGTTTATCACTCCCGGCTTACAAGAAGCATGTTCGTGGCTTAGGAGTGGTAGAGATGCCCCCCACTTAGGACTACAGAAACTTTTGTATAAGTGGGAGAAGATGCAGTGATAGATATGATAGATAGCTGAGATATAGCTGAGTACTAGTTTGTACCTAGATAGCTGAGATATAGCTGAGTACTAGTTTGTACTTAGAACTGACACATTGTATACTAAAAGTTTACTTTAGTATAAGTGGGAGAATTGTTGGGATTTTGTATACTGGAGCAAATTTTATGCTTGTATACAATGTGTTTTGTCCCTACCACTATTTTATTCTCCTATCTGATAAATAAATATATTTGCACATGTTATCCTTTATCTTGTACAAAAGTTAGATTTGCGTAGTGTGTCGGGTATCACAGAAGACAACACAAATTGGTTGAACTGACAAGATATAAACAGTTATCACAGCTGAGACAACTTCAGGATAAGTTGACGGTTTAAGCTGCAGTTTAGATAAGAAGTGGCTTGTCTTAGCTGCTTATCTTTACTGGTACACTGAAGGTGGTGTATTGACGGATCACAGTGAGATGTGTTCTCCTAACTGACCTTAGTGGAGAACCAAGATCTCGGTGACTTAGTTGGTCTTAAGCTTGGTAAGACTTCAGCTGAGCGTATTTGGCTATCTATCACTTTGACCTACTATGGTGAACGTCATCGCGACCGGATCTACGTATCTTGGGTGTTAGTAGTTATTTGTGGCTCAGGCTGGTTGTCTGTATCTTGCAGCCGTATCCTAGTAAAATGGGTTGATAATATCCTCTGAGGAACTCGAAAGGATTAGCACACTAAACCCGGCCGGTTGATTAAGTTCAGGTGTGTTAATAAGGTCGAGTGGTACTACTCAGGAATATAATATGTTAATTAATTTAAGGTCGTCGATGAGCTTAATTAATTAACGGATATTTCTATCTTAAATACGGAGATCGATTAAGTCTAAAATACAAGCCCTTGCTCAATTTGGGATAAATGGGTAAGTCAGCACGGATTCTCTAGTGGAATGAATCTGTGTTTATTAATTAATTTTACTCTGGGCTGAGCATAGATAATTAGTTAATTTGAGGTCCAGCTTTATTTCTTGTATTAGATCCCTGATCTGGCCTAGTTAGTTGCCTAGTTATTTATTGTCTCTCAGAAATCATTGTTAATGGATTAATGTATTTTTACATTATTTAATAATGTTATTTATCTGGAATTAATTGGTTGGGCCAATTAATTGATAAATATTAGTAGCCCAGTGGATTAATTAATTATATTATGGGCTAATTATGTGGAAGCCCATTAGGAATATAATTAAATTAATGGGCTACAAATATATTAATATTATATTGGCTTCTGAAGCCTATATATATTAGTATTCTGTTCAGAAACAGATACATCACATAAACACACGCACGCACGCGTAAGAGAGATGATAATCTTATTTTCTCCAGTTCTCTGACCACCCAGAGGGAGAAAAAGGTCGGGACACAGATCAGAAGATCTGACACACGAGCAACAATCAGAGCTGCAACAACATACGAAGGAGGAAGGTAATCATTTCTAGCCCTCAATTATCCTTCAGCTGCAGTATGCATTGGATGATTTATCAGCAGCGTTACAAGAGTCTGGACAAGAAGGTATCTGTTCCCACCCCTAGCGTATTTGTTGATGCCAAAAAGGGGGAAGGAAAAGGAAAGATACAAGAAGGAAAGGTACTGAAGGTACCGAGAGGAGTGAGGACAGTGGCTGGAGCAACTCAGAGTCAGCAAACTGCTCCCATTGGTCCCTCAACTCAGTTTGGCGAGGCCCAGGGTGTCTCAGTAGCAGGCGATGTAGTGTCTGCTGAGACCGGCCCAAGCGGCTCAGGACCCAAGGACTCTGCTACTCAGGCGACCCAAACTCCATCTGACATTATCAAAGAAATCGCTGAGTACGCAGAAGAGGAGTCAGAAGAGGAAGAGGTTCCTCTTCCTCCTCCAGTTGCAGGAATAGGTAAGAAGATTCTGAAGCTTCTAACCCCTCCTTCTAAAAAGAAAGGACCTAAAAGGTATGTTACTCCAGAGGAAGAAGCTCAGATTGTTGCCGACGAAAAATTAGCCAGAGAAATTGCTGAGGCTGAGGCTACAAACAAGCCAAAGAAGAAGCCAGCCAAAGGCAAAACTAAGGCTCCAGCAGGTGGAAGAAAGACTGGACCCAGGCAGCCTCCCAGAACTTTGAAACTGAGGGATGAGGCAGATAAGGAAAAAGAAAAGGAACAGCAACAGATAGCTGGTCAGAAGGGCACTTCAAAAGAAAAATCCACAACTCCTGCTGATTCAGAAGAAGAACCTCATGTACCCTCCTATGTCCCTTCGAAGGAACAAGATCTTGAAATGCAAGAGATTTGAGCTCAGATGGAGAGGTATTTATACAGAGGAGAAGAAGCAAGACAGATCGAAGCAGCTAGAGAAAGGCTCAGACTAGCAGACTTAGAAGCTCTGAGGCTGAAAGCTGAAAAAGAAGCAAGCCAGAGGATTCCTGATGTGTCGATTTTATACCCCTCAAATTCACCCAGTTCTGACGCTCATCTTGTCCAAGTTGATGTTGTTTTGAGCGCAGAAATATCTATTTTCGGCAGGTTTATGGTCCGGAGATGAGGTGGCGATTCGGAGCTGATTTGGAGATATTTTGGTGAATTTTGGAGATAAAACGGGGCTGAGATCGAGAAGGAAAGATATGCTAAAGATTTGGAGCTTAAAGATATTTTAGGGCTGAGTTATACAAGGAAAAGGAATCTTAAAGATCAAGATTTAGAAGATTTGCCCTAAGATATCTTTACTTTTGAAGATCAAGCTCAAGATCTATATAAAGGGCTGGAGATGAACAAAAATCAACATCATCATTCTCTCGCTGCTTCATTAGTTTAGTTTCGTCCCAGCCATCTCGTTCTTAGTCCCGTAGTTTAGATTTAATTTTCCGCACAAGAATTCAAACACCTTCTTCATCGCTTTCTTAGTTTAGTTAACTTTCAGATTCAGCACTTGAAGTTTATTCAGCAGTTTAAGTCATTCAGCTTGTCCGTTCAGATTCAGTACTTATGTTCAGCATTTTAATTTCGGTATTCAGTATTTAATTTCAGTTCTTAAATTCAGTTTATGTTTCCAGCTTTCTGCACTTTACTTTCTGTTCTTACTATGTTCGTTTCACTTAGCTTGTCCAAGTTAATAATGAGTAGCTAAACTTTTTAGGGCTTCGGCGAGGGTGACGAATATGAGATATAAACTTTGTGAGATCTAATTGTTCGTAGTAATTGAAGACTAGGATTTCGACTTAATTCGGGGCAGAAAGATTTAATTGGATTAACTTAAACCTGATCAATTTAGGTTATGAAGATTAGTGTCAGATTGTTCAACAACTTAGGTGGCGAAGCTATCGTAACGGTAGTCGAATTAAGGAGGTTAATCATCTATGTCAGCTTGTCCAACAACGGTAGAGATTAAAATTGGGTTCCTTCCTCGTAATGCTATCTAAACATTAAATCTAGGTTTGTTCAACAAGCTAGGTTGTGGTTAGGTTAGGGCGTAGTGGAAATTAGTTCAACAAGCCATTACCGACTAAGTAAGTAGGAATTGGGGTATGTACGTGACCAACACTGTATCCTATAACTGGTTGATCTTAGGAATTAATTAAATCTATGCATCCATGATCGAAGTAGTTATCTCATACAAGTTACCCAAAGCCGAGTCCGCCTTTCTCTACTTGTTTATTTCTATCTATTTTCCTGTTATTTACTTTTCTTTGCCTAGGTAGTAAACCCAAAATTTATGCGTGGTGGCATCACCAAAACTCTTATCAAAAGGATAACTATTGTTGATTTTCACTGTTCCCTGAGTTCGACCATGTTCTATACTAATTATAAAATTCTAAGTGTGTGCAGGAATTTTATTTGGTGTAAAAACAGCGATCACCAAATTGGCTTCGTTGATGGGGAACGGTGTTTCTAATTAACCGTGTTTACCTTTTGATTTTCGTGCTTTAACTAGTTTATGAGCAGGTCTTCCAACCCGAACCTCGTATTTGATTATGAGATCGAAAGGACGGCAAGGAGGTTAAGGAAGGAGACAAAGCTGCAACAACAGCAACTGCCGAAGCAGGACACTTCGTTTGGCCAAGCAAAAGCTGACTCTGAAGACATTCTGCTTAGCCTAGCAGAATTCTTTTCTGAAGGAAAATTCGAGACTGAACTCGAGAAGATGGCCGACGATCCGAATAATCCGAGGCTAGATTAGTTTGGAAAGCATGGTGGTGAAGATCTTCCAACACCAATCCAAATTAACGGGCTCAATGAGCCGATTGAGATCAAGTATGGGCTTATCCAAGCTCTACCAAAGTTTCATGGAATGAAGAATGAAGATCCATTCCGCTTTCTGAATGAGTTCGTGAGATTCTGCAATGCTCAAAAGACTTCGCATGGAACAAAGGAACAATTCAAACTATCTGCTTTTCCATTTGCTCTCACGGACCATGCAGGAAACTGGTTCACAAGTCTACTCGCAAACTCAATCAGTACTTGGACAGAGATGAGACAAATATTTCTGGATTGCTACTTTCCAGTTACAAAGACCAATGCCTTGCACAAGGAGATCTCCGTAGTCCAGCAGGAGTTTGATGAAACACTAAATGGATATTGGACTCGATACAAAGCTCTCATCGAAAGCTGTCCAAATCATAATTTTTTCAAGGGAGATTTGCTGACCTACTTTTATCAAGGAATGACAATCACTACAAAGAATCTTGTCAATTCATCAAGTGGAGGAAATTTCTCTAGTTGCACAGTCAATGATGCCGAGAAGATTATTCAAGAATTGGCTAATGCAACTAAAGATTATGGAGAAGTTCGTATCATAAAAAAATCTGCAAATTCAGCTGATTCCGTAGATCTGGAGACCAAGCTGGATACTAGTATGGAAAGGATGATAGCTTTCCCTAATCCGGCCAAGAATGTTAGCCATGTTACTCTGAGAAGTGGAAGAGATCTCCCTAATCCGCCAAGCAAGGCATCGAAGAAGGCTGAAGAAAGTGACACTGATGCCACTGTCAACTTGCCCAAGCTAAATATCTCTGAGTCATCCAACTCAAAGAAAGACAAGGAGAAAGTCGATGAAGAGGAAAAAGGAGAGAAGCAGGTTGTCCAAGAAGAAATACTGATTGATCCACTGTTTCCACAAGCATTGGTGCAGAAACCAAAGCCCATGGAGCAGACGCTGGATTACATGTCCATCTTTGGCAAGCTAGAAGTCAATCTGCCATTTCTTCATGCTATCAAGATCCCACATCTTGGGAAGTTTCTGAAAGAGTTCATTGCTGGAAAGACAAGCAAAAATGGAAAAATTGTGGTAAACGAAAATGTCTCAGCATGCATTCAAAATATGCTTCCCGAGAAGTGCCATGATCCAGGTATGTTTACCTTGCCCTGTTTGATTGGAACTAAGATGATTCCAAAAGCCCTTTGTGATTTAGGAGCCTCAATCAATGTGATGCCTTTATTTGTGTTTAATAGCTTAGTTGGGGTTGAGTTAACCGATATTAAAGTTGTTATTCAATTAGCAGACCGATCATGCATATCCCCTAAAGGCCTTCTATAAAATGTTCTTGTTAAAATCCATGATTTCGTATATCCTGTGGATTTTTATGTGATTAACACTTATGAGGGAAAGAAGGGAACCTCGGGAGTTTTGCTAGGTCGACCTTTTCTTAAAACGGCTAAAGCATTAATTGATGTTTGTAAGGGTACTATCTGTTTGGATTATCATGGTGAAAAGTTTACTTATAGTATTGATGATGCTATGAAAAAACCCCTTGATTGTGAAAATGCTTATTCTATTGACGTTATTGAGCCTCTTGTCCAAGAACATCTTGAGACGACATTAATGCAGGATAAGTTAGAGTTAGCATTGACACAAAGCCTCTCTGAGATGGATGTCCAAGGTATGCTAGATGAAGAAGTAAAGGAAGCCATCTTATCTCTATATGCAGTTCCAGAAGTCGTTACCTCCAGTAGCGGCATCTGCTTGCCCAAGCAGAATGTGGAAGACAGACCAGTGCCATCACATGTCAGACCGCCCGTTCTGGAACTTAAGAAGCTGCCAACCAACTTAAAGTATGTTTACCTTGGCCAAGATCAGACTCTTCATGTGATTATCAGCAATGAAATATCAAAAGAACAAGAAGAACAATTGGTCGAAATTCTGAAGAAACATGCTCGAGCTATTGGTTGGACGTTGGCCGATATCACCAGAATCAGTCTGGATGTTTGCGCGCACTACATCCTATTGGAGCAGGATAGTAAGCCAAGCCGAGATCCACAAAGGAAGTTAAATCCCAACATGCGAGAAGTTTTCTTGAAGGAGATTTTGAAGTTTCTTGATTTGGGAATTATCTACCCTATCTCGGACAGCAAATGGGTCAGCCCGGTACATGTTGTACCAAAGAAATCAGGTTTTCAAGTCATTGAGAATGAAAAGAATGAGTTGGTACCAATGAGATTAGTAACCGGATGGAGAATGTGCATCGACTATAGGAAATTGAACATGGCAACAAGAAAGGATCATTTTCCTTTACCGTTCATTGATGAGATACTTGAGAGACTTGCCAGTCAATCCTATTTTTGTTTTCTTGATGTATATAGTGGATAATTTCAAATTTATGTCAACAAGGATGATCAAGAGAAGACCACCTTCACATGTCCGTTTGGCACTTATGCTTATCGCCGCATGCCTTTTGGATTGTGCAACGCTCCCGGAACTTCCCAACGTTGCATGATGAGTATTTTCTCCAATCTCATTGAAAAATGCATCGAAGTATTTATGGACGATTTCACCGTCTATGGAGATTCTTTCGATCGATGTCTCAGAAATCTAGATGTGGTTCTAAGAAGATGCGTGGAGAAGAACTTGGTTCTTAATTACGAAAAGTGCCATTTCATGGTGAGGGAAGGAATTGTTCTTGGCCATATAATATCCGAAAGAGGTATCCAAGTTGATAATGCGAAGGTTGATTTAATTGCCTAGCTGTCGTATCCAACAAATATCAAGGAGATTCGAGGATTTTTAGGCCATGCTGGATTTTACCGAAGATTCATTCGGGACTTCGCCAAGATCGCTCAACCTTTAACAAGGTTACTTCAGCAAGACGTTCCGTTTGTCCTAGCTGATGACTACAAGAAAGCTTTCGACATTCTCAAGGAAAAATTGGTCACAACTCCTATTATGCAAGCTCCGAATTGGAAAATTTCATTTGAGCTTATGTGTGATGGAAGTGACTACGCTGTTGGAGTTGTCCTGGTCCAAAAGAATGCAAAGGATAGTCATGCTATATACTATGCCTCAAAGACGCTCAATCTAGCCCAATGCAATTACACCACTACAGAAAAGGAGCTACTCGCTATTGTTTTTGCCTTCGACAAGTTCCGCTCATATCTGCTTGGGTCAAAGGTGATCGTCTACATTGATCATGCTGCCGTGAAGCATCTACTCGCAAAGAAGGAGACCAAACCACGTCTTATATGTTGGATTTTTCTATTGCAAGAATTTGATTGGGAAGTGCGAGATAAGAAAGGAGCTGAAAATAATGTAGCTGATCATTTGAGTCGTTTATTTCATTCAGAAGATGCTAAACCAATCAAGGAACAATTTCCAGAAGAGCATCTCTATTATTCTATCATCCCAGATGCTGACAACTTGGCCAAGCCATCTGAAGAAAATTCTACTATCAGCTTATCCAAGTGGAAGTACGAAACTGAGGCAGAATGTTATGCAATTGAAGGAAAAGATGGTAAAACTCCGTGGTATGCCAAAATTTAAATTATCTCACTTCAAGGAGGCTGCCACCAGACTTTACCATGGCTCAAAGGAGGAAATTAATGAGTGAATGCAAGTATTATTTTTGGGATAATCCTATACTTTGGAAAGTTGGAGCCGATCAAGTTATTCGAAGGTGCGTACCCGAAGAGGAACAATTTGAGATCTTAGAGCGATGTCATTCATCACCTTATGGAGGACATGGAGGAGTAAAACGTACTGCACGAAAAGTTCTCGATTGTGGATTCTTTTGGTTAACTTTGAATAGAGATGCTTATGAGTTTTGCAAGAGTTGCAAACATTGCCAAATGCTTGGTAATGTTGGCTTGCGAGATGAACTACCACAACATCTGATGCGCTTTTGCGAAATATTCGATGTATGGGGTATGGACTTCATGGGACCTTTCCCTAGCTCGTTCGGAAATTTATACATACTATTGGTTGTGGATTATGTGTCCAAATGGATCGAGGCCAAGGCAACTCGCTCCAATGATTCCAAAGTCGTTGTTGGATTTCTTAAGTCCAATATTTTTAGCCGATATGGTGTTCCTCGAGCCATAATAAGTGATAATGGTACTCATTTCTGCAATCGTACCATTGAAGCTTTAATGAAGAAATACGGATGTCAACATCGTCTATCTACTCTGTATCATCCTCAAACAAACGGCCAAGCTGAAGTATCCAATAGGGAGATCAAGCATGTTTTGGAAAAGACGGTTAATCCGTCTCGAAAAGATTGGAGTACACGCTTGGAGGATGCTCTTTGGGCGTACAAAACCGCATACAAAACCCCTATTGGTATGTTCCCTTATCGTTTGATCTTCGGAAAGATCTGTCACTTACCGGTTGAGCAAGAACATAAGGCATTTTGGGCCGTGAAAACAATGAATATGAACTTGTTCAAGTGTGAGGAGGAACGCAAGTATCATTTGCAAGAATTAGAAGAGCTTCGACTTGAAGCTTATGATGCCTCTATGTGGTACAAGGATCGAACCAAGGCTTGGCATTATCGTAATCTGAGATCTAAACAATTTAAAGTTGGACAATTGGTACCTTATACCAATCTAAACTTTGACTCATGTCTGGGAAGCTTCGTTCAAGATGGATAGGGCCATTTGTTATCAAGTCTGTTCGGCCAAGTGGAGTGATCGATTTAGAGGATCCCGCAACGAAGTCTACTTTCGTGGTGAATGGTCATCGGCTAAAGCTCTATCATCACTTGCACCAAATAAAAATAGTGGACGAGATTCCATTGTACCTCCCAACATACACTTGATCAGCTTGGAAGAGTCGAGCCTGCGACTCTAACTCAAGGCGCTTGTGGGAGGCACCCCACACGTATCCTTTATTTTCCGCATTTTATTTCATAGTCTAGGTTCATTTTATGTTTTTCATATTTGGTTTTAGTGTTGAATTCTTGTGCTAATTATTTTTATGCAGGAGATCTAGATAATTGTGGAAGAAATTCGTCACTTTAGGAAATAAACTTCAAGAATTAAGGAAGGAGTTTGAAGGAGGAAATATGCCCAAGTATAGGTCGAGGACCTAATTGCAAAATACTTCAAACTTTTGTGGTCAAATTGACATAAAAGTTGAAGTGTGAGGAGGTTGAAGCGAGCGGGGGTGTATTTGTTCACTAAAAGAAATTGAAGGACTCAATCACAAACCCTCAGAAATTGGATGCTTTAAGATTGAATCGAGAAAGGGGGGGACCTCATAACTGTTCCTGCGCTCCATGTTTTTCCCCTCTCTGCAAAACTTCGTCTTCAATCAAGCTACTCGTCATCTCCTCCTTTCTACATCATTTTCTACAACAATCCATGGCTCCCAAGAAGCAAAACACTACTTCCTCTGCCGCAAAGAAGAAGACCATCCATGTTTCTTCTCCATCTGAGCCGACAGCTCGCCATCTAAGAGCAAGCCGCCGAAAGCAACCCACTCCACCACAGGTCCAACAAGAGGTGCCTACGCACGCTGAAGTTCCGCCGGCTGCGGCGGAGGAGCCCATTGAAGAGGTGGTTGTTGCTAGCACTTCAAGCCCGCGCTGCCTCTGTGGGAGGTACTGTTAGGAAAGATGGGTTTATACATATTCCATGGGAGAGATTGATAATGGATGGCGTGTACCCTGAGGACGAGGACGATGAAGATTACGTTCCGAATCTTGATTGTCCAACCGATATGTTACTAGATCCCAAAGACCAAACCCTATTTCAGAAATATGCCAAAGTCGAGGAGGATATCTCTGACTCCGAGCCAGCCGAAGACGGTTACGCCAACATGTTTGTTATCCGCATCTTGAATGAAGAAGATCGTCTCCGCATTCGCCATTTTGAAGAAGAGGAGTTGGCCACGAAATGTGAGAAGCGGCAGTTTCGGGCATGTAAGTTAGGTATGTTTGTTGATTCTAAGGTGTTGGTTAGTTTGGGTATCCGTGATCAATTTTTTGCCTACTTCCGTGCTATTGGTTGGAGTTGGTTACTTGTTCCACATCATTTCTCTTTACCGCAAGATATTGCTCTTGAATTCTTCACTTCATTTCACTTTGTTGATGTTGGTAATATGGATAATGACTGCATTGCTTTCCGGTTGGGTGGGCATGAATTTCATACTTCCTTGCTGGATTGGAACATAAGATTGGGTGTGTTAGATTATGCTGATTATTGTGATGATGTGTTTGATTCTTATTTACGTGGTTTGCCTGAGTCGAATGCAGCTTATATAGGTCCTAGGGATGCATGGAAGTTGCTTGCTCCGTCTGATCCGAATGAATTTTATGCCTCACGTTCTCATGTTTATCATGTTGAGAGCCCTGTTCTTAGGATGTGTCATTACTACATTGCTTATAATTTGACTGGAACTACCACGGGTTTTTCTAAAGTGAGTGCTACGGAGTTGTACTTTTTATGGTGCATGCATATAGGAACCAAGCTAGATTTAGGGTATTGGATAGCGCATTGTTTGGAGAGCATAGCTGCTAGGCCGAATCGGCACCATACTCTTTGTCATTTGCTTGCCACATTTTTTGTTCGCAACTTTACTTTAATATCTTGTGTACCACTGTCTATGTGTGATCCACCTGCCACTATGAGCCTCAGTCGGTTGAGGTCAGCCAAGCTGACCTATGTTGGTATTGACGGTCTGGACAAGATCTTTAGGCCGGGACCTGGTGTCCCGAGTCAATCTGTGGGTGCAGGGCAGGAGGAGGAGCAGGACAGGCTCGGCCGGATAGAAGCAAGGTTGGAGAAGATTGCTGAACAGCTGGAAGAATTTCAGAAGGAAGTGATACATCGCTTGGACGAGCTGAAGAACCGGTGAACCATTCCCCTAGTCAGTCAGTTTTTTTTTCTGTCTTATTTGTTTTCAGTCTTTGTGTGTCTATGTTTGTTTCTTCTGCATGCTTCTATGTTTTTTTTTTCTGTTACTTGCTCGAGGGCGAGCAAGGTTGAAGTGTGAGGAGGTTATTTTAGGTTTGTGTCCTTCCTCCTAGGTCGAAGCATGCTAGGTTTACATGATTTGTTGATGTGATTTTAGGATAAATCTGCCCAGATTCTGCGTGCTTTCCTTGACTGAATTCTGCATGATTGTAGTGTATTTTCTCTTTCTATGGAGGATTTTGTATGTGGCTTGAGATGAGGAAATTTAAGCATGATAAAACTGAATTTTAAACCCCATCACTAAAGAGAGATTTGAGCCTTTAAAAGTGGGACACTTCCCACTATTTTCTTGAGAGTGATGTGTTGCAAAGTCTCCTTAGCTTGTGGTCATGTGTGACAGATGATAGGAGGCAAATTAGGGTTAACCAATTTGAGCTTTTAATTCTTTCAATTCCTACCTTCGCTTCAGCCTTGACTGTGTTCTTTCATGAGTTATTTAAAGAACTCAAGCCTTTCAAAGCCTTTCTCTTGACCTTATGCATGCATGTGTTTGCTGTGGATATTCATAATTTGAGGCAATTTTTATTGAAGAGATTTTATGATTAGTTGGAGATAGTGTTTGAATTGATACCCCCCCGGAGTTGTCTTTGTTTTACATTCTGAACTCTGCCGGCGATCGGTTTGGCCGTGTAGAGTGTTGTACTGAAAAGAAATAAATATTGAAGGGGGGCAAAAAAAAAAAAAAGAGTTGAAGGTGCAGAAAAAAGAAAAGGAAAAAGAAAAAAAAAAGAGCACCCGTTGAAAAAATAAAGGGAAGGATGAAATCTGAATGTTTATATTCTGCCTTGCCCAAGTCTGTATGCGAAAATAAATCTCCATCAGTGCTGAACTATATATCTCTTATGCTTATTATCTGCTTGCCTAATCAAATGCCTCAGTGAATAGCATGCTGCATACTTGTACTTAATTTTCAGAAGCTTATGACCCCTAGGATTCCCTACCATGTCATATATTTGAATGAGTCCTTAAGCCCCATTACATCCAAGTTGGAAAGACCTCTTTGAGTTGCTAGATTGACCACTTGCTATTGTAACTGCGTGACTATGTTGTTTTTATGAGCGGCTTGCCCGGACTAGATTAGAGAGAGATGAGTGAATCGGTGAGCTAGTTAAGTTATGCTTATGTTTTGACCAAGCTGATATCTGAATCCATGGTTTGAGAATTATGCTGCTTGACTTGTTTGATGAAGGTTTTGATTGCATTGCATGTTTGGGCAGAGATTGAGAATCATGGACATTTCATGGCTGCTTGGTATGTTTCAATGTTTAGTCTATTATTTTTTGAGTCTTTTGATTTATTTCTCTTCTTTGAATCTGAGTCTCGTGTCTTAGTTTTTTTTTATTTTCGTTCCTTGAGTTTGTTTTGAGTCTTGGGGAATGGTGATTCGAGTAGGAGTATTCTTTTGTTCATCCCATACTTGAGGGCAAGTATGATTCAAGTGTGAGGATATTTGATGTGTCAATTTTATACCCCTCGAATTCACCCAGTTCTGACGCTCATCTTGTCCAAGTTGATGTTGTTTTGTGCGCAGAAATATTTGGTCCGGAGATGAGGTGGCGATTCGGAGCTGATTTGGAGATATTTTGGTGAATTTTAGAGATAAAACGGGGCTGAGATCGAGAAGGAAAGATATGCTAAAGATTTGGAGCTTAAATATATTTTAGGCCTGGAGTTATACAAGGAAAAGGATCTTAAAGATCAAGATTTAGAAGATTTGCCCTAAGATATCTTTCCTTTTGAAGATCAAGCTCAAGATCTATATAAAGGGCTGGAGACGAACAACAATCAACATCATCATTCTCTCGCTGCTTCATTAGTTTAGTATGGTCCCAGCCATCTCGTTCTTAGTCCCGTAGTTTAGATTTAATTTTCCGCACAAGAATTCAAACACCTTCTTTATCGCTTTCTTAGTTTAGTTAACTTTCAGATTCAACACTTGAAGTTTATTCAGCAGTTTAAGTCATTCAGCCTGTCCGTTCAGATTCAGTACTTACGTTCAGCATTTTAATTTCGGTATTCAGTATTTAATTTCAGTTCTTAAATTCAGTTTATGTTTCCAGCTTTCTGCACTTTACTTTCTGTTCTTACTATGTTCATTTCACTTAGCTTGTCCAAGTTAATAATGAGTAGCTAAACTTTTTAGGGCTTCGGCGAGGGTGACGAATATGAGATACAAACTTTGTGAGATCTAATTGTTCGTAGTAATTGAAGACTAGGATTTCGACTTAATTCGGGGCAGAAAGATTTAATTGGATTAACTTAAACCTGATCAATTTAGGTTATGAAGATTAGTGCCAGATTGTTCAACAACTTAGGTGGCGAAGCTATCGTAACGGTAGTCGAATTAAGGAGGTTAATCATCTATGTCAGCTTGTCCAACAACGGTAGAGATTAAAATTAGGTTCCTTCCTCGTAATGCTATCTAAACATTAAATCTAGGTTTGTTCAACAAGCTAGGTTGTGGTTAGGTTAGGGGGTAGTGGAAATTTGTTCAACAAGCCATTACCGACTAAGTAAGTAGGAATTGGGGTATGTACGTGACCAACACTGTATCCTATAACTGGTTGATCTTAGGAATTAATTAAATATATGCATCCATGATTGAAGTAGTTATCTCATACAAGTTACCCGAAGCCGAGTCCGCCTTTCTCTACTTGTTTATTTCTATCTATTTTCCTGTTATTTACTTTTCTTTATCTAGGTAGTAAACTCAAAATTTATGCGTGGTGGCATCACCAAAACTCTGATCAAAAGGATAAATATTGTTGATTTTCACTGTTCCCTGAGTTCGACCCTGTTCTATACTAATTATAAAATTCTAAGTGTGTGCAGGAATTTTATTTGGTGTGAAAACAACGATCACCAATTCCTGAAAAGGCAAACATTCCTTACAGATATAGAAGATTCAGGAAGCCTACTGACCTCAAACTCCACAGGTGGCCAAGAGTTGATGAATGGATGCCATGGGAAAGAACTCAAAGGTGGGAGTCACTGAAGGCTGATTATGTAAAGAGATATTACTTCTGGAGATATTGGCCTGAAAAGCACAAATCCATCGCGTTTGTTGAATGGCTTCTGAGGACCGACCCAGAGATATTTGCCAGAGTTCAGAAGGCCATAGCAGACAAGATCGATGTCAGGTCCCAGCTCCAAGAATCATGCCGTCCCCACTGAAATTAGATGGCTTTGTTCACTATGGAGTTATTAAGAAAGAGATCAAAGATGCTGCTGAAGCCAAATGCTTAGAAGAAGATGATCCTGCTGACTTTTCAGAGATACTGAAGCTAAGGAAGATCACATACAGAATGTATGGACTGCCCCTTCCTGAATCTAAATCAAAGGACTTCAAAGACAAGATTAAGCAGTTCAGATGATAGTTAGCTTTTGTGTTTCTTGTATTTTCTGTTCTGTTTTTCCTTAGTATAGCAGTTGATGTAACTGTACTGACCATTCTTCATATATAAAACATCACTGTTGTTGGCCCTGACAATTCCTTATTGTCTATATGGCCTTGTTTGTTTTATGCTTAACACACAGAATCACTCAAGTGATTACTGACGCACACACTCACTAAACTTATATATTCTATCAGTTTTACTTTGTTAGATTCTGATCTGTTAGATTGCTTAGATGTGGGAAAATGTTGTTAGAAACGGAGAAATTGCTGATTAGTTTTTTGTATAGGTTCTGATATTTCTTTCCTGATTCCCTCAGTAGTCTATGACTTGAAGAACAACTCCACTGATTCTACTTGTAATACTTGTAAGGAGCTCTGTTTCTAGTGTTATGTTTTGGCATCATCAAATAGGGGGAAAATGTTGGGAGATGATTCAGTCTTCTCACAATCAGTTGAGACATAACTCAGTAGCCCTGTGCTCAGAATATTTACTGAAGATTTGAAGATCCCAAAACCCTATCTTGGCTGATGAAACATTCAGTTGTAACCAGTTTTGTTTTGTCTGTGAGGTTTCAGACTCAGTAGACACTCTTCATCTGGTTCGGGCGCTCAATAGTTTACCTGCCTCAGTACGAGAAGTAGAAGACTCAGTGATATCTTGGACTCGCGGCAGAGCAAGATATCGAAAGGAGTCGTGGGAACCGAACTCGGCGAGAGTAGTTCACTAAACTCAGAGTTGATCTTCAGTAGATGTTGGTCCCGAGTGTACGGTCAGGTGTAGAGGGGGGGGGGGGTGAATACACCTGATTCGATTTCTCAATTTCGAACTTGAACAGTCCTATTCGGGATGGTGTCCGTGCAGCTTCATTCGGGCCGAGACTGCACAACTGTTTCGAATCGAGTAAAAGGCTAAAAGAGTACCGACTCGACCGAGATCTCGCTAACCGACTAGGTCGAATTCCGTATCGTTCGGTGAGAGTTCGGTGTGCGGAATTGTGTAGGCCCAAATCAATTTTTGTGAGAAAACGTTGTCTCGGTTCGGTAGATATAGAGTTCAAGTATTGCCGAGATAGTTGATTGATTTAAATATGATGTTCGGTATGAATAGTAAAATCAATGCAAATGATTAAGAAAGCAATAAGAGACACAGGATTTTTAAAGTGGTTCGGATATCGCTCAAATCCTACGTCCACTGTTCCGAATGATCAGGAGGCTATTTATTATCCCGAGTTAGTCTCGATCGGCTTGCACACCGGGCAAAGCCGCGTCTTGGTTTTTATATCGATCCAAGTCTCGGCTTACAACACTATCAAACTTAAAGTGTTTGACAAACTTCTCCAACAAGAAAGGAGTCCTTATACAATAAGGATTGGGTTCAAATGTGAACTCCTTCGTCTAAGCTATGGATATAACAAGTGAGCTTAGGGTTAGAGGGATAAGGAACGAGAATGTAGCTATCTAGAGCGACGAACAGCTGAGGATTTAGCTATAGGTTCGTGTCAATCGCTTGGATGCTAGAAGCTTATGTCGGTTCGGCTTGGTTCCTTTTGAGATTGGATGTAGTCTTTCACGGGAGATAACTCGGTTGTTTCTTGCGGAGGACTTAGTCGTTAATTTCGCTCGTTTGAATGCTTTCTCGTGTTCTAGGCACGCATTCTCTTCTAAATCTTGAATGATCCCTCTATTTATAGAGCAGAGATTGAAATAGATCCGTTGGAGACGATCTTCTTCTCTCTCTCTCTTTTGGTAGCAAACGGCTCTTTTGGTGTAGGTAACAGTGTACTTTCCCACCTTTTTAGGTAAAAGGTTGACTGCAGCTTTAGCAGGTGAGAAGACACGTGTATGTTTGTCATTCGTTGAGGTGAATGAAGTGGTTGAGACAAAGACAAACTTCGAGACGCATCGAAGCCGACTTCTCTCTTCCTCGTACATGACAATGCTGATTCTCTTTCAAAAGATTCTGACAGTCCTGAAGACTATCTGCCGTTGCTGAGTCTGACCTTGTATTCAGTAGATAAACTGCTGAGATAAATCTACTGAGGATCAGCTCTGAGTTCAGTGAACTACTCCTGCTGAGTTCAGTTCAACTGACTCTCTCGATATCTTGCTCCCTGCTGGGTCCAAGATCACCGAGTCTTCGAACCGAGTGCCGAGGCAAATAAGCTGCGAGCGCCTTGACCGGAAAGCGAGTGTCTACCGAGTCCGAAACCTCAGAGACAAATACAAATACAAAGGAATGGTTCACCAATCAGATAGGGTTTTGGGATCTTCAAATCTTCTCAACAGTTCAGAGCACGAGGCTACTGAGCATGATTTAGTATGGAAGATAAAGAGTCATTTCCCACAAGTATGGTCATGCTGAGGATTGAATCATCACCCAACAATTTCCCCCTATTTGATGATGCCAAAACCTATCATCTATGTCCTATCAACTATGCTAAACACTAACTTACTCAGGAACAGAGCTCCTTACAAATATTACAAGTAGAATCAGTGGAGTTGTCTGGTAAGTGCTAGACTACTGAGGGAGACAGGGCAGAACAATTTTCCCTTTTACAATAATTCCCCCATGCAACAATTTCCCTTTAAGAGAAATAATAACTCTCCGAAAGTCTAGTCTATCAGAGATCTAACCGAGCAAAAACTGACAAGTAAATAATCAACGTGTGTGTCAGTAATCACTTCAGTGATTCTGAGTGTTAAAACATAAAGCAAACACGGCTATTTAGACAACAAGTAGTTGTCAGAGCCAAAAGAAGATTTGTATATATATAATACACAGTTCAGTACATTACAAATCTTGCTAAGCTAAAAGAAGAACTAAGAGGGAGAACCCTTAAACTGCTGAATCCTATTCATGAAACCTTGGGATTTATCTTCAGGCAGTGGAACTCCATATTTTCTGAACGTGTTCTTCCTCAGCTTCAGATATTCGACGAAGTCTGCTGGATCATCTTGTTCTAGTCCTCTGTTCAACGCAGCATTCTTCACTTCTTGTTCAATCATTCCGAGATGTACTGAGTCGTCTTGTCTTCTGGGTGGAGGAATGATCCTTGCTTCGAGAACTCGACTACTACCCCTTCGCATTCTTGCTCTGTGCATATATGGGTAAAGATCAGGTTCAGTGATGGTCATCCACTCGACATAGGCATCAGCCTTAGACATTTCAGGCCAGAATTGCCATAAATAATTTCTCTTGATAAACTCTATCTTGGCCGATTCCCATCTCTGATTGAACTGAATAGGCATCCATTCGTCTGATCTTGGCCATCTATGTGTTTTCAGATCGTTTAGCTTCTTGAACCTTCTGTATCGATAAGGAATATCAGCTTTCGAAGGAATTCTCAGCATGGCCTCTTGTTCAGTACGTTTCCTGAGTGCCTCAAGGTCTGCCAAATGTATCCTCTGTCTGGCAGCCTCTATCTGTCTAGCTTCCTCTCCTCTCGTAGAGATATCTATCCATCTCGAGCAAATATGTCTTCAATTTCGCATCCCGCTCTTGAGGCTTCGAGGAGCTTGTTACGATTCGCCAGGGGTACTAGATCTAGATTTGGATGTACCCCGCCTTTCGGTATTCTTCCGCTGCTTGCTCCTTTTCTTTTTTCTCTGTCCTCTTCATCTGTTATGATGAGCTTTCTCGGAGGCAGTCTAGCAGTTCTCTTTCCTCCTCTGGCTGGGGCTTTAGTCTTTCCTTTGGTAGGCTTAGACTTTGGCTTGTTAGCTGCTTCGGCCTCTGCAATCTCTCCGGCCGCCTTCTCATCCGCAGCCTATTTGGGCTTCCTCCTCGCAGATATGTATCTTAATCTCTTTCTTTGGAGGGGTTGGAATGTTAAGCTTTTGTTTGCCCTTGCCTTCTTGAACTCGGTGGTGGAAGAGGAGCCTCTTCTTCTTCTGAGTCCTCCACCGCCTGTTCAGCGTACTCAGCAACCTCCTTAATGATATCTTTGGGAGTTTGGGTTGCCTGAGTAGTCTGCTGGGGTCCTGAGCCACTTGGGCCGGTTTACCTGTGTGCTCGCACTGAAACACCCCCGGGCCTCACCCTTCGAGACCGAGTCTCGGGATGACTTCGGTGTAGCTTCCCCCCTTAGACTATGGACTTTTGGTGAGGGTCGGCTTCCCGAGTACTCTTCTTTCCTTCCCTTTTTCCTTCACTTTCCCCCTTTTTGGCATCATCACCGATCACCGGGTAGGGACTAGGACCGACTTCTTCAGACTTTTGTAGGAGGTTGACGGCTCATCGAGACGATCGTGGAGCTTAGTCGAGCCTCATGCAACTCGTTCCTCTCCATGGTAAGGTGTTCCTTGTATCTTGCTTGTGAGAGAGGTCACCGCTTCCTTGAAGTCTTTCGGCTTCTCGGTGATCTTGTCTTCCAAGGCCAGTTGGATGTTATCCAGTCTCTGTTCAGTGGCCTCGGATTGTTCAGTGATAGCGTCAGTATGAGCCAATTTAGAAGCCAAAAATTCATCAAGTAGCTTGGCTTGGCTCTCCTGAAAGATCTTTAGCTGAGCTTCGAATTTGACTTGCTGCTGAGCCAACGCTTCTGAAATAAGCGCGGAAACATCAGGGGCGGCCGATGAAGAGACGAAGACTTCACCCCCGAAGTTCTTTAGACGTGGCTTGAGCGATCCGCTTCCATGTCCTATGGATAGCCTTCGCAAGATCTCGATTCTTGATCCCTTGGGCAGTTAAGGCTTTTGCCACTGATCGAGATCTCTTTGCGGTCTGGCTGGGCGCTGCTTCGAAGGTCGACTGCAGCAAGAGCTGAGCGGGCTCTGCTGAGGACGAAGCACCAGCCTTGGACTTCTCGTGACCAAGGATACCGAGTGGTGGAGCAGTTTCGGTATGGGTATCCTTGTCCTGTGGATGTCCCTCATCGGGCTTTCCGGGGGCTCGAATCACCGGGTGGGTCGTCATGGTCCGACCCATCCGAGGGGTCTTTGGGCCGGAGGCGTGCTTGTCGATCATGAATCATGGCCGCATTGCAGCCCTCGGATTGTCCATTGAGCCGAGGTCTTCGTGCTCGAATAGCCTATCTCCTCTCTCGTTTCAATTCCTCTTCATGCACTGGCGACGGGAGTAGTGTAGGACAAGGCGCGTAGACGAGGCCACTCCCGATGTCGCAAAGCAACATGTGGAGCCTTGCTTTGTTTTGGCGATGAGCAACAAGTCTCGAGTAGTCGGCAAGCTCCGGAACTAGTTGTAGAATTTCTCGGGATGCTCGGATATAATCACTGAAGCTTCCATCCCGATTGATTCACCTTCGGATGCGCCTCGGACTCCAAGTCTATGTGTGAAGTCTGCTCTTCAGTTGGAGGGACTGAGCTGAGTGGAGGGACAGAAAGGGGGCTGTCTAGGCGCTGAATATCTGCGCTCTGAGCTTCAGAAGCATCCCCTTGGTCCCTTTCAGTGGAAACAATCTTTTCCACTGACTGAGTCTTCTCAGAAGACTCGGACTCATCAACCAGCTGCATGGGCTGAGTAGTCTTCTCAGGAGCCTGTTCAGCAGGCACTTGTGGAACCTCCTCAGTAGCTGACACCTCAGTGGCTTTCTTCATTTTCTTTGCCGGTGCCTTAGGAGTTTTAGCGGGAGGAGTTCTTTTCTTTATAGGCGTAGCCTGCTGAGACTTTGATTTCGGAGAGACTGCTGAGGGTCCCGACCCTATCTCGCCGAAGCGCCGCCTGTCTTGTTGTGAAATCTGACCTTCTTCACATTGAAGTACTCCTTGTCACTGTAGGTGATAGGCTCAGATCCACATAAATCTTCGATCATGATGGACAGTTTGAGTCCATACAGCAATTTTCCCTTTGCGCTCAGCATGTTCGATGCTTTGTCGAACTTAGCAGCCTGAGCCATGAATTCTCGGAGAAAGAACTCCGTCCAATTTATCTGGGCTCGGTCGTATATGGCCATCATCATCTCGAATCTTAGGCCTCGACACCGGTCAAACGACCCCCGCTTGGCTTGTCGGCAGCCGCGTCACTATATAGGCAAGTGCCCTGAACTGAGGCAACATGCTGTTCTTCGGAAAGGCAGCTCTGAATGTAGTGGGCTTTCCACAGAAGACGGTAAGGTATTCATCAACTTGGTCGTCTCTGTACCCGACTGTACTTATCCCTTCGGAGGGTAGATCAAAACTCCGCTTCAAGGCATCCTTGATGGACATCTGCTTCAGCTCCGTAGTGGCGTGTTGGATAGAATGTGCAACGAATCTCGCCATTATGTCTCCGCACACCGCGTCCGAATTCAAGTACATCTCTCGCAACCTGTCTCGGGAAGAAGAACGAAGGCCTCCTAGACAGAAATTTCTCCAGCCCTGACTCGCGCAGAGCTGAGAATACATCGTCCATGTACTCCAGATCGCATGAATAGAAGTCCATGGTGGGTTCACACCACACGCGATCCTTCTCCAAAATATTCTGCATATCTGCTGGAGATATCATAGAGATATTGGTTTCCGCCATTATACCAATGGATAAAATTCGAGATAAGATAGAGTGAAATTGCAAGAAAGGATTGCGAATGCAGATCTCGGATTTTTCGGAATTTGAAGGTTATGAAGTATGCTAATGGCGGTTCAAAGATATGATCGAATATATATATCAAACTATGAAGGTGAACGGTTTTCGATCGAAGGCTGAATGTAAACTTGCTTTATGATATGGACGGTTAAGATTAGAAGTTAAAAATAGGCAATGATCACAAAAGACGCCTAAGTCAAAGCCAGTTGTAAAATAGCCTAAGTAGTAACTGTGAAAAGACATGCATTAAATGCGTGCGTAGTTCAAAGCAAGCTTATGTATGGAATGTCGTGCATTAAATGTGAGTCGTTAATAATAAAGACAAACCAAAAGATATTAATGTCATGCTTTGAATCTTTGCCATAAATGCAAAGTACCGTAGTATTAAATTACTACCGAGTAGAGATACGCAAACCCGTCGCCTGAACATAGTAGTCACCGATACCTCGTGTAGATGGTTTTCGAATCTCTATGTACCGAACTTACTCGATCGAGAGTGATCATTCCCCCTCACCGGAATGTTCCTCTCCTCGAAACCTTATTACCGACTAGGGTCGGTAGGGTCCAGCAGAGACCTAGCTCTACCGAAAGTTCTCTCGAATCCGGATTCGCCTAGAGGCTTAGTCAGTATATCGGCCCTTTGCTTGTCAAGTATGGATCTTTTCCATTTCGATATCCTTCTTTTCGACATGGTCACGAATGAAGTGATGTCGATGTCCACGTGCTTGCATCTTGTGTGAAGAACAGGATTTCGAGTGATTGCAATAGCACCTGTATCGTCGCAGTAAAATCGGCACTTCATTCCGAATGACGTCATAGTCTCTCATTCTCGTCTCGCCCAAAGGATCCGGGCGCAACAACTTCCAAGCAGCCATGTATTCGGCTTCGGTAGTCGACGTGGCCACCGAGTGCTCGTTTCTTTGAAAACCATGAGATCGACTTGCCGCCAAGGAACCGACATGTTCCCGAAGTTGATTTTCGGTCGATTCTACATCCCGCATAGTCGGCATCGGAATAACCAGTTAGTTCAATATTATCATCAGTGGATACCATAAACCCATGTCGGGTGTTCCTCGTAGATAGCGGAGAATCTTCTTTCTTTGAGTCCATATGACTCGCTTGGGATTCGCCCGAAATCGAGCACGTACACCTACGAAGATAAGTTATGTCGGGACGAGTAGCCGTTAGATATAATAAAGAACCAATTATAGCACGGTATTCAGTTTGGTCTATCGATACTCCCTCTTTATCAAGATCTATCTTCATATTCGTGTTCATCGGGATCTTGATAGGTTTGCTTGGATGTGCGACCGAATCTTTTGATGAGGTCTCGAGTGTATTTGCCTTGGTTGATGAATGTTCCCTTCTCGGATTGCTTGACTTGAAAACCAAGGAAGTAGTTCATTTCTCCCATCATTGACATCTCGAACTTATCCTTCATCATCTTTTCAAATTGCCGATACATGATGACATTCTTCGAACCGAAGATAATGTCATCCACGTAGATCTGCACAAGTAATAAGTCTTCTTCCGGTCGAATGCTTCGAATAGAGTGCGGTCTCGTGCCTTTCGAAAACCTTTCGAAGAAGAAACTCGAGACAGGTATCGTACCAAGCCCCGGGTGCTTGTTTTAACCCGTATGCAGCTTTTCTCGAGTCTATATACTTGATGTCCCCGCCGAAAGCCGGGCGGTTGTTCCACATAGACTTCTTCTTTCAAAGCACGCCATTCGAGAACGCAGACTTCACATCCATTTGATAAACTCTGAATCTTTGATGTGTTGCGTAGGCTAGGAATAGTCTAATTGCCTCCAATCTTGCAACTGGAGCGAATGTCTCATCGAAATCTATCCCTTCGGCTTGACAGTAGCCTTTAGCCACGAGTCTTGCTTTGTTCCTTACTATAACGTTGTTTTCATCTCGCTTGTTTTTGAAGACCCATTTGGTTCCTATGACATGTTGATGCTGGGGTCTGTCTACAAGCTCCCATACTTCGTTTCTCGTGAACTGATTCAGCTCTTCCTGCATAGCAATAATCCAGTCAGCATCTTTAAGTGCATCCTCAATATTCTGAGGTTCTTCAGTAGACAAGAAGCAGGAAAATAATGCGCTTTCTCCTTGGCGTAATCTGGATCTTGTCTTGACATGTGCTTCGAAGGATCTCCAATTATAAGATCGGCGGTGTGAGCATCTAGCCACGATCTACGCAGTTTTAACTCTTCATCCGAAATTTGTTCGATACGGTATAGTAGGTGAGTTAGGCATTTCGGTTGTACTATTTCGAGATTGAAGTAGTTCAAGAACAAGAGTATGATCTATCGAGTCACCGAGGTTCGGGGGCATTCGGCTCGGGAACATTACTAGATGTTCCCCCCCGAGTTGTTATTCTCGGTAGTGGTCTCGATTACCTCTACGGTTTCCTCATCGACCCGAGTTACCCGGGATTGATTACGTTCGGGAGAATAAATCTCGCTCGCCTACTTGCTCACTGGTTGAGATTCAAGTAGATTTGTCTTCGTTTCTTCGTCTCGAATCATCATCCCAACATAGGTTGGATCTTTTCGATTTGTCTTTTAATCTTAGATCCCGTAGCTTCGCATCGATGTCCTCGGATTCGGAATTTGAGTTATTGCTCCCTGTCTTCGTAGCAAACTCGTTAAAGACAACATGAGGGCTTTCCTCTACGCAAAGAGTCCGATAGTTGAATACTCGAAAGCTTTGTCGACCCGAGAGTATCCTAAGAATACTCCCCGATCGACTTGCTATCAAAAGTCTTCGCTGATCTTTCCCATTATTGTGGATAAAGCATGAACAACCAAAAATATGGAAATAAGATAGAGAAGGCTTCCTGTCGTTCCATAGTTCATATGGTGTTCTCTTATGCTGCTTTGTCAGTAGAGATCTATTCTGAGTATAACATGCAGTATCAGTAGCTTCTGCCCAGAATTTGGTTGGGAGTCCCGAGTCCTGCGAGTAGAGTTCTTGCTTGCCTCTTTTAGAGTTCGTTCTTTCGTTCGGCAACTCCATTCTCGCCGAGGTGTGCGTGCAATCGAAGTCTCATGCTCTATTCCTTACGCTGCGTAACTCCTTTACCATGGAATTAAGGAACTCGGTTCCTTTGTCTCGAACTTATTTTTCTCGATCTTGGTGTTCTTTTCGACACCGAGCTTTTTCAGAAGCGTTGGTAACTCTGTTTTGACGTCAGACTTGTTGGCAATGAATATGACCCATGTGTAGCGCGAGTAGTCATCTATGACCACTAATGCATATTTTCTGCCTCTGATCGTCACTGGGGAGACTGGACCAAACAAATCCATATGTAGCAGTACGAAGAATTCCATCCGTGGAAGGCGATGGAACCGGAGGATTTTGATTCCTTGTTTGCTTTCCCTTCGTACATGCTTTACACCGAGTGTCTTTGCCGAATACTTCATTCGGCGGTCCCCTTGCTAGAGTGTTTCTTGCAAGCTTGTTGAGCGTCTTAAAGTTGAGATGGCTGAGTCTTACGTGCCATAGCCACCCCGTGCGGTTGTCATTCTTCGCCAATAAGCAAGCTTCGTGTTCAGCTGAGTTCCGGGCCACCACATATATGTTTTTTCTGCGCGAACCTGATAACACTGTTTTCCCCGTGGATTTATCAATAACATCACGTAAACCGGCGTCAAATATCACTCTATTTGAGTTATCACAAAATTGACTAACAGAGAGAAGATTATGCTCGAAGTCCTTCAACATATGATACTCTTGGAACTTTGGCGGTTCCTATACCGAGTGTCCCATATCCTCTCGTGTAGCCTTTGGCATTATCTCCAAACTCACTGCGGGTCCTTCTTCGGTGATATAATTCTTCGCCAGACTCCTTTGGTATGTCATGTGTCTTGAGCATCCGCCGTCCACATACCATGGGTCTTTACGCACCTGCAAAAAATGCAATTATATTCGGTACCCTTTATTTTTGATTTTGGGTCCTTAGATGTTAGTTTTCATAACCCAAATCTGTCTAACAACCCCGGTGGTTTCGGACATTTTCTTTCCACTAGAGTCAACATATCTCGACCACCTTGGACCGGTCAAAGGTGACTTCGAGGCTTACGAGGTTCGGGAGTCCCGATCTTCCGAGTTGGTGGACCGCCGACCTTAGCCTTTCGTGTGGCTTTCCTTTTCTTCCGACATTTGGAGCCTCTTCGACTATAGGTTCATAATAGTATGACCCATACTGAGCTGGATGTGTCAGCTTTGGAGGTCCATACTGATCTGCCAATTTTAATTTGCCTTTGGTTCCCCCTTGACCGTGCCTTTGGGGTTTCTTGGCACTGATCTTCTTGTCGGAATGCCGACGTGTGGGATGAGGTGTTTTCATCTTCTCGTTTGTTCTTTGCTAGGGGGTTCAGTATATTTGCGTTCATAGTCTCCCCTCGAACAAATCTATCAGCAAGCCGTACTTCGAGTGTCTTGGGGCGGATGTGGAAGCTCCCCGGCTGAATCCAAGTCCTTCCTTGCGGTGCTTTGACTTATTGCATGCTAGCATAGCCTCTAATTTCTTTTCAGCACCCATGTACCTCTCGGTCATCAAGCTCCTCCGCACATCATCACTCTTCTTCGAGTGTGTCGTGCTCGGTCCGAAGTCCCGACATTTCTTGCTTCAAAGAGACTTAGTTCGAGTATCTTTCGAGTCAAGTCATTGGTCAAAACCGAAATCCGATCTTCTTGATGCTTCGAGACTTGGCCATCGGAGAGTTTATTTCCTCCCCCGAGTCTCAACACAAGTCCTTCGGCCTCGCAGCAACCTCGACTCTCCCGAGAAAGTCTCTCGATTCTCTACTTTCGTGGTATCCAACTCCCCGAAGCATCTTGCCGAGCCGGAGACTCATCTCGAATTTGTTCGTCGAGCAGTTCTTCGTATGCGGTTGCGACGTCCAAATTCTCATCTGCACCTGAAATAGTGTCGTGTGTGCAGTGTGAAGAGGAGTTAAGTGGTTCATGAGAATTTACCTCATCCTCTTCGCCTGCCATCATGCACTTTTCAGCTGATTCATCTGCTTCATGCTCTAAGGCCATGAAAGCTGCTTCATCGTCAGATGAATCCATAAAAGAGTCGACCACTTCTGAGTCGTCTGAGATTTCACCAGCTATGTAGGATTGTCTTTTCTGGGCGAATTTCTCTCTCCTTGCCTTACGTGCTTGCGCGTTCAAGCACTATCGAGCTCGGGGACAATCATACCGATAATGTCCCGGCTTCTTGCAGTTGTAACAAGCGATGACTCTTTCTTCTTTGCTTTCGCTATTCTTTGATGGTTCTGAGTCATCTTTCTTTCTGCATTCAGAAGATTGTGAGTCAGGAGTGTGTTTCGACATATAATTTGACTTACCTTTCGTTTCCCGATAGGCTTTAGTCGCTTTTCTGCGTCGCTCCTTCTCCTTCTGATACTTTACAGCGAGCAGCGCATACTTTTGAGCGAGACTTCCTTCTTGTAGATCATTGAGTGAAGGTTCAGTCTTACTCGTCGTTTTGCTCGTTGCTCGGAGACTTTGTCGTGGCCGACCGATGCTTTGAAAGCATGGTCGATTTTTGTGTCAGCTTCAGCTCTCTGCTTTCTTTGAGGTCTGTCGAACTCAAACTCCTCTGCCTGTAGTTCTGAAAAGATATGGTCAGGAGACACATCATCTAAGTCAGAATGTCGCAATATAGTGGCAAAAGGTGTCCAAGGTGTCCGTCCAAGCGGTGCCCTCCGAATCTTCGGATTCATCTCTCGGTTCTTCGAATATCTTTCCCGACCCATTGATAGAGTTCATCGATTGGTAAATCGACGTTCGGATCTTCGATTTTGTCACCCGGGCATGAGAGATAAGCTTTCTAGCTTTTGGAGTTCCAGCGCTAATTTGTTGGCTTTAATCTTTCGAGTCCCTCGACTCAGTAGCAAGAGCGTCCCGAGTTCTTTAGCGAGTCTTGCATTCCCGAACCCCGCAAAGATAAGAATCACTAAGGGTGGTTAGTATAGCATTTACGGAGACTCGATCTAGATTGTGAAGCTTCTTCTCTTTCGGAGTGAAGAGACTTCGTCTTTGGGGGATCTTCTTCCCGAGCCACCATTCCTCCTCCTTGAGCTTGGTCCCGAGTCACGACACTATCAATCATAGGAACGATAGGTCCATCTTCAAGCACTTCGCTTATATCTTGTCATGGAGGGATGTCGGATGTGCTTCCATTCGACTCGCCATACTACATAATTCTCCACCGAGAACATGGGTACCATCCTTATACCCGACATATCGGCCATGAAGAATATAGATATGAATGTAGAGTGATATGCGGTGAAAACGTTTTCCCTCGGATCCGTTCGAATAGACCAGTCTCAAAGATAACAAGAGTCAAAGAACTCCCGCTCTCGATACCAATTGTTGGTCCCGAGTGTACGGTCGAGTGTAGAGGGGGGGGGTGAATACCCCGATTCGATTTCTCAATTTCGAACTTGAACAGCATCCTATTCGGGATGGTGTGCGTGCAATCAGATTCGGCAGACTGCACAACCGTTTCGAATCGAGTAAAAGGCTAAAAGAGTACCGACTCGACCGAGATCCGCTAACCGACTAGGTCGAATTCGGTATCGTTCGGTGAGAGTTCGGTGTGCGGAATTGTGTAGGCCCAAATCAATTTTTGTGAGAAAACGTTGTCTCGGTTCGGTAGATATAGAGTTCGGATGCTTGAGATAGTTGATTGATTTAAATATGATGTTCGGTATGAATAGTAAAATCAATGCAACAGCTTAAGAAAGCAAGAAGAGACACGAGGATTTTTAAAGTGGTTCGGATATCGCTCAAATCCTACGTCCACTGTTCCGAATGATCAGGAGGCTATTTATTATCCTGAGTTAGTCTCAGTCAGCTTGCACACTGGGCAAAGCCGCGTCTTGGTTTTTATACTGATCCAAGTCTCGCTTACAACACTATCAAACTTAAAGTGTTTGACAAACTTCTCCAACAGTGAAGGAGTCCTTATACAATAAGGATTGGGTTCAAATGTGAACTCCTTCGTCTAAGCTATGGATATAACAAGTGAGCTTAGGGTTAGAGGGATAAGGAACGAGAATGTAGCTATCTAGAGCGACGAACAGTGAGGATTTAGCTATAGGTTCGTGTCAATCGCTTGGATGCTAGAAGCTTATGTCGGTTCGACTTGGTTCCTTTTGAGCTGGATGTAGTCTTTCGCCGGAGATAACTCGGTTGTTTCTTGCGGAGGACTTAGTCGTTAATTTCGCTCGTTTGAATGCTTTCTCGTGTTCTAGGCACGCATTCTCTTCTAAATCTTGAATGATCCCTCTATTTATAGAGCAGAGATTGAAATAGATCCGTTGGAGACGATCTTCTTCTCTCTCTCTCTTTTGGTAGCAAACGGCTCTTTTGGTGTAGGTAACAAGTGTACTTTCCCACCTTTTTAGGTAAAAGGTTGATCTGCAGCTTTAGCGGTGAGAAGACACGTGTATGTTTGTCATTCGTTGAGGTGAATGAAGTGGTTGAGACAAAGACAAACTTCGAGACAGCATCGAAGCCGACTTCTCTCTTCCTCGTACATGACAATGCCGATTCTCTTTCAAAAGATTTCGACGAGCCCCGAAGACTATCCGCCGTTGCTTGAGTCTCGACCTTGTATTCGTAGATAAACCGCCGAGATAAATCTACCGAGGATCGGCTCGAGTTCGATGAACTACTCCCGCCGAGTTCGGTTCAACCGACTCTCTCGCATATCTTGCTCCCGCTGGGTCCAAAGATCACCGAGTCTTCGAACCGGTGCCGAGGCAAATAAGCTACCGAGCGCCTTGACCAGAGCAGAGTGTCTACCGAGTCCGAAACCTCAGAGACAAATACAAATACAAAGGAATGGTTCACCAATCAGATAGGGTTTTGGGATCTTCAAATCTTCTCAACAGTTCAGAGCACGAGGCTACTGAGCATGATTTAGTATGGAAGATAAAGAGTCATTTCCCACAAGTATGGTCATGCTGAGGATTGAATCATCACCCAACAATTTCCCCCTATTTGATGATGCCAAAACCTATCATCTATGTCCTATCAACTATGCTAAACACTAACTTACTCAGGAACAGAGCTCCTTACAAATATTACAAGTAGAATCAGTGGAGTTATCTGGTAAGTGCTAGACTACTGAGGGAGACAGGGCAGAACGATTTTCCCTTTAACAATAATTTCCCTTTAAGAAAAAAAATACAACAATTTTCTCTTAAGAGAAATAATAACTCTCCGAAAGTCTAGTCTATCAGAGATCTAACCGAGCAAAGACTGACAAGTAAATAATCAACGTGTGTGTCAGTAATCACTTCAGTGATTCTGAGTGTTAAAGCATAAAGCAAACACGGCTATTTAGACAACAAGTAGTTGTCAGAGCCAAAAGAAGATTTGTATATATATAATACACAGTTCAGTACATTACAAATCTTGCTAAGCTAAAAGAAGAACTAAGAGGGAGAACCCTTAAACTGCTGAATCCTATTCATGAAACCTTGGGATTTATCTTCAAGCAGTGGAACTCCATACATTCCCGAACGTGTTCTTCCTCGCCTTCGATATTCGGCGAAGTCTCGGCCGGATCATCTTGTTCTAGTCCTCTGTTCAACGCAAAGCATTCTTCACTTCTTGTTCAATCATTCCGAGATGTACCGAGTCGTCTTGTCTTCCGGGTGGAGGAATGATCCTTGCTTCGAGGAACTCGACTACTACCCCTTCGCCATCGCTCCGTGCATATATGGGTAAAGATCGGGTTCGGTGATGGTCATCCACTCGACATAGGCATCGGTCTTAGACATTTTAGGCCGAATTCGCCGAAATAATTTCTCTTGATAAACTCTATCTTGGCCGATTCCCATCTCTCGATTGAACCGAATAGGCATCCATTCGTCCGATCTTCGCCATCTATGTGTTTTCGGATCGTTTGGCTTCTTGAACCTTCGTATCGATAAGGAATGTCGGCTTTCGAAGGAATTCTCGGCATGGCCTCTTGTTCGATGCGTTTCCGAGTGCCTCAAGGTCCGCCAAATGTATCCTCCGTCCGGCGGCCTCTATCCGTCTAGCTTCCTCTCTCCTCGTAGAGATATCTATCCATCGAGCAAATATGTCTTCAATTTCTACATCCCGCTCTTGAGGCTTCGAGGAGCTTGTTACGATTCGACAGGGGTACTAGATCTAGATTTGGATGTACCCCGCCTTTCGGCATTCTTCGCTCGTCGCTCCTTTTCTTTTTCTCTGTCCTCTTCATCACGTTATGATGAGCTTTCTCGGAGAGCGATCTAGCGGTTCTCTTTCCTCCTCTCGGGCCGGGGCTTTAGTCTTTCCTTTGGTAGGCTTAGACTTTGGCTTGTTAGCCGCTTCGGCCTCTGCAATCTCTCCGGCCGGCTTCTCATCCGCAGCCTATTTGGGCTTCCTCCTCGGCAGATATGTATCTTAATCTCTTTCTTGGAGGGGTTGGAATGTTAAGCTTTTGTTTGCCCTTGCCTTCTTGAATCGGTGGTGGAAGAGGAGCCTCTTCTTCTTCGAGTCCTCCACCGCCTTGTTCGGCGTACTCAGCAACCTCCTTAATGATATCTTTGGGAGTTTGGGTTGCTCGAGTAGTCCGCCTGGGGTCCTGAGCCACTTGGGCCGGTTTCGGTGTGCTCGCGGTGAAACACCCCGGGCCTCACCCTTCGAGACCGAGTCCGGGATGACTTCAGTGTAGCTTCCCCCTTAGACTTTGGACTTTTGGTGAGGGTCGGCTTCCCAAGTACTCTTCTTTCCTTCCCTTTTTCCTTCACTTTCCCCCTTTTTGGCATCATCACTGATCACCGGGGTAGGGACTAGGACTGACTTCTTCAGCCTTTTGTAGGAGGTTGACAGCTCATCGAGACGATCGTGGAGCTTAGTCAGAGCCTCATGCAACTCATTCCTCTCCATGGTAAGGTGTTCCTTGTACTGCTTGTGAGAGAGGTCAGCTGCTTCCTTGAAGTCTTTCAGCTTCTCAGTGATCTTGTCTTCCAAGGCCAGTTGGATGTTCTCCGGTCTCTCGTTCGGTGGCCTCGGATTGTTCGGTGATAGCGTCGGTATGAGCCAATTTAGAAGCCAAAAATTCATCAAGTAGCTTGGCTTGGCTCTCCGAAAGATCTTTAGCCGAGCTTCGAATTTGACTTGTCTGCCGAGCCAACGCTTACGAAATAAGCGCGGAAACATCGGGGCGGCCGATGAAGAGACGAGAAGACTTCAGCCCCTGAAGTTCTTTAGACGTGGCTTGAGCGATGCCGCTTCCATGTCCTATGGATAGCCTTCGCAAGATCTCGATTCTTGATCCCTTGGGCGTTAAGGCTTTTGCCACCGATCGAGATCTCTTTGCGGTCCGGGCCGGGCGCCGTCGAAGGTCGATCGCAAGCAAGAGCCGAGCGGGCTCGCCGAGGACGAAGCACCCGCCTTGGACTTCTCGGGACCAAGGATACCGAGTGGTGGAGCAGTTTCAGTATGGGTATCCTTGTCATGTGGATGTCCCTCATCGAGCTTTCCGTGGACCGAATCATGGGTGGGTCGTCATGGTCGACCCATCTCGAGGGTCTTGGGCCGGAGGCGTGCCGTCGATCATGAATCATGGCCGGCATTGCAGCCCTCGGGATTGTCCATTGAGCTGAGGTCTTCGTGCTCGAATAGCCTATCTCCTCTCTCGTTTCAATTCCTCTTCATGCGCCGCCGACGGGAGTAGTGTAGGACAAGGCGCCGTAGACGAGGCCACTCCGATGTCGCAGAAACATGTGGAGCCTTGCTGTTTTGGCGATGAGCAACAAGTCTCGAGTAGTCGGCAAGCTCCGGAACTAGTTGTAGAATTTCTCGGGATGCTCGGATATAATCACTGAAGCTTCCATCCCGATTGATTCACCTTCGGATGCGTCTCGAGACTCCAAGTCTATGTGTGAAGTCTCGCTCTTCGGTTGGAGGGACCGAGCCGAGTGGAGGGACAGAAAGGGGGGGCCGTCTAGGCGCCGAATATCTCGAGCTCCGAGCTTCGAAGCATCCCCTTGGTCCCTTTCGGTGGAAACAATCTTTTCCACCGACCGAGTCTTCTCGGAAGACTCGGACTCATCAACCATTGCATGGGCCGAGTAGTCTTCTCGGGAGCCCGTTCGGCGGGCACTTGTGGAACCTCCTCGCAGGCCGACACCTCGGTGGCTTTCTTCATTTTCTTTGCCGGTGCCTTAGGAGTTTTAGCGGGAGGAGTTCTTTTCTTTATAGGCGTAGCTCTGCTCGAGACTTTGATTTCGGAGAGACCGCCGAGGGTCCCGACCCTATCCGCCGAAGCGGCTCGCTGTCTTGTTGTGAAATCGACCTTCTTCACATTGAAGTACTCCTTGTCACCGTAGGTGATAGGCTCGGATCCACATAAATCTTCGATCATGATGGACAGTTTGAGTCCATACAAAGCAATTTTCCCTTTGCGCTCAGCATGTTCGATGCTTTGTCGAACTTAGCGGCTGAGCCATGAATTCTCGGAGAAAGAACTCCGTCCAATTTATCTCGGGCTCGGTCGTATATGGCCATCATCATCTCGAATCTTAGGCCTCGACACCTGGTCAAACGACCCCGCTTGGCTTGTCGGCAGGCTGCGTCACTATATAGGCAAGTGCCCCGAACCGAGGCAACATGCTTTGTTCTTCGGAAAGCGGCTCACGAATGTAGTGGGCTTTCCACGTAAGACGGTAAGGTATTCATCAACTTGGTCGTCTCTCGTACCCGATCGTACTTATCCCTTCGAAGGGTAGATCAAAACTCCGCTTCAAGGCATCCTTGATGGACATCCCGCTTCGGCTCCGTAGTGGCGTGTTGGATAGAATGTGCAACGAATCTCGCCATTATGTCTCCGCACACCGCGTCCGAATTCAAGTACATCTCGCAACTCTGTCTCGGGAAGAAGAACGAAGGCCTCCTAGACGAGAAATTTCTCCGGCCACGACTCGCGCGTAGCCGAGAATACATCGTCCATGTACTCCGGATCGCATGAATAGAAGTCCATGGTGGGTTCACACCACACGCGATCCTTCTCCAAAATATTCTCGCATATCTCGTTGGAGATATCATAGAGATATTGGTTTCCGCCATTATACCAATGGATAAAATTCGAGATAAGATAGAGTGAAATTGCAAGAAAGGATTGCGAATGCGAGATCTCGGATTTTTCGGAATTTGAAGGTTATGAAGTATGCTAATGGCGGTTCAAAGATATGATCGAATATATATATCAAACTATGAAGGTGAACGGTTTTCGATCGAAGGCCGAATGTAAACTTGCTTTATGATATGGACGGTTAAGATTAGAAGTTAAAAATAGGCAATGATCACAAAAGACGCCTAAGTCAAAGCCGGTTGTAAAATAGCCTAAGTAGTAATCGTGAAAAGACATGCATTAAATGCGTGCGAGTTCAAGCAAGCTTATGTATGGAATGTCGTGCATTAAATGTGAGTCGTTAATAATAAAGACAAACCAAAAGATATTAATGTCATGCTGAATCTTTGCCATAAATGCAAAGTACTGTAGTATTAAATTACTACTGAGTAGAGATACGCAAACCCGTCGCTGAACATAGTAGTCAGCTGATACCTCGTGTAGATGGTTTTCGAATCTCTATGTACCGAACTTACTCGATCGAGAGTGATCATTCCCCCTCACTGGAATGTTCCTCTCCTGAAACCTTATTACCGACTAGGGTCGGTAGGGTCCAGCAGACCTAGCTCTACCGAAAGTTCTCTCGAATGCGGATTCGCCTAGAGGCTTAGTCAGTATATCGGCCCTTTGCTTGTCGGTATGGATCTTTTCCATTCTCGATATCCTTCTTTTCGACATGGTCACGAATGAAGTGATGTCGATGTCCACGTGCTTGCATCTTGTGTGAAGAACGAGGATTCGAGTGATTGCAATAGCACCGGTACTGTCGCAGTAAAATCGGCACTTCATTACGAATGACGTCATAGTCTCTCAGTCTTTGTCTCGACCAAAGGATGCAGGCGCAACAACTTCCGGCAGCCATGTATTCGGCTTCGGTAGTCGACGTGGCCACTGGGTGCTTGTTTCTTTGAAAACCATGAGATCGACTTGCTGCCAAGGAACTGACATGTTCCTGAAGTTGATTTTCGGTCGATTCTACATCCTGCATAGTCAGCATCAGAATAACCAGTTAGTTCAATATTATCATCAGCTGGATACCATTAACCCATGTCAGGTGTTCCTCGTAGATAGCGGAGAATCTTCTTTGCTGAGTCCATATGACTCTGCTTGGGATTCGCCTGAAATCGAGCACAGACACCTACAAAGCATAAGTTATGTCGGGACGAGTAGCCGTTAGATATAATAAAGAACCAATTATAGCACGGTATTCAGTTTGGTCTACCGATACTCCCTCTTTATCAAGATCTATCTTCATATTCGTGTTCATCGGGATCTTGATAGGTTTGCCTGGATGTGCAGCCGAATCTTTTGATGAGGTCTCGAGTGTATTTGCCTTGGTTGATGAATGTTCCCTTCTCAGATTGCTTGACTTGAAAACCAAGGAAGTAGTTCATTTCTCCCATCATTGACATCTCGAACTTATCCTTCATCATCTTTTCAAATTGTTCGACACATGATGACATTCTTCGAACCGAAGATAATGTCATCCACGTAGATCTGCACAAGTAATAAGTCTTCTTCCGGTTGAATGCTTGAATAGAGTGCGGTCCATCGTGCCTTTCCGAAAACCTTTACGAAGAAGAAACTCGAGACAGGGTATCGTACCAAGCCACGGGTGCTTGTTTTAACCCGTACTGAGCTTTTCTCGAGTCTATATACTTGATGTCCCCGCCGAAAGCCGGGCGGTTGTTCCACATAGACTTCTTCTTTCAAGACGCCATTCGAGAACGCAGACTTCACATCCATTTGATAAACTCCGAATCTTTGATGTGTTGCGTAGGCTAGGAATAGTCTAATTGCCTCCAATCTTGCAACCGGAGCGAATGTCTCATCGAAATCTATCCCTTCGGCTTGACAAGTAGCCTTTAGCCACGAGTCTTGCTTTGTTCCTTACTATAACGTTGTTTTCATCTCACTTGTTTTTGAAGACCCATTTGGTTCCTTATGACATGTTGATGCTTTGGGGTCCGTCTACAAGCTCCCATACTTCGTTTCTCGTGAACCGATTCAGCTCTTCCCGCATAGCAATAATCCGGTCAAGCATCTTTAAGTGCATCCTCAATATTCTCGAGGTTCTTCAGAGACAAGAAGCGGGAAAATAATGCGCTTTCTCCTTGGCGAGAATCTGGATCTTGTCTTGACATGTCTTTGAAGGATCTCCAATTATAAGATCGAGCAGTGTGAGCATCTAGCCACGATCTACGATGTTTTAACTCTTCATCCGAAATTTGTTCAATACGAGATAGTAGGTGAGTTAGGCATTTCGGTTGTACTATTCGAGATTGAAGTAGTTCAAGAACAAGAGTATGATCTACCGAGTCACCGGGTTCGGGGGCATTCGGCTCGGGAACATTACTAGATGTTCCCCCCGAGTTGTTATTCTCGTAGTGGTCTCGATTACCTCTACGGTTTCCTCATCGACCTGAGTTACCCGGGATTGATTACGTTCGGGAGAATCAATCGCTCGCCTACTTGCTCACCGTGGTTGAGATTCAAGTAGATTTGTCTTCGGTTTCTTCGTCCGAATCATCATCCCAACATAGGCTGGATCTTTTCGATTTGTCTTTTAATCTTAGATCCCGTAGCCGCTTACCGATGTCCTCGGATTCGGAATTTGAGTTATTGCTCCCGTCTTCGATAGCAAACTCGTTAAAGACAACATGAGGGCTTTCCTCTACGCAAAGAGTCCGATAGTTGAATACTCGAAAGCTTTGCTTGACCCGAGAGTATCCTAAGAATACTCCCCGATCCGACTTGCTATCAAAAGTCTTCGCTGATCTTTCCCATTATTGTGGATAAAGCATGAACAACCAAAAAAATGGAAATAAGATAGAGAAGGCTTCCTGTCGTTCCATAGTTCATATGGTGTTCTCTTATCCGCTTTGTCGGTAGAGATCTATTCGAGTATAACATGCGTATCGGTAGCTTACGCCCTGAATTTGGTTGGGAGTCCCGAGTCTGCGAGTAGAGTTCTTGCTTTGCCTCTTTTAGAGTTCTCGTTCTTTCGTTCAGCAACTCCATTCTCGCCGAGGTGTGCGTGCGGTGAAGTCTCATGCTCTATTCCTTCGCTGCGGAACTCCTTTACCATGGAATTAAGGAACTCGGTTCCTTTGTCTCGAACGTATTTTTTCGATCTTGGTGTTCTTTTCGACACCGAGCTTTTTCGAAGCGTTGGTAACTCGTTTTGACGTCGGACTTGTTGGCAATGAATATGACCCATGTGTAGCGCGAGTAGTCATCTATGACCACTAATGCATATTTTCTCGCCTCGATCGTCACCGGGGAGACTGGACCAAACAAATCCATATGTAGCAGTGAAGAATTCCATCCGTGGAAGGCGATGGAACCGGAGGATTTTGATTCCTTGTTTGCTTTCCCTTCGGACATGCTTTACACTCGAGTGTCTTTGCTTTGAATACTTCATTCGGCGGTCCCCTTGCTAGAGTGTTTCTTGCAAGCTTGTTGAGCGTCTTAAAGTTGAGATGGCTGAGTCTTACGTGCCATAGCCACCCCGTGCGGTTGTCATTCTTCGCCAATAAGCAAGCTTCAGTGTTCACTGAGTTCCGGCCACCACATATATGTTTTTTTGCGCGAACCGATAACACCGTTTTCCCTGTGGATTTATCAATAACATCACGTAAACCGGCGTCAAATATCACTCTATTTGAGTTACACAAAATTGACTAACAGAGAGAAGATTATGCTGAAGTCCTTCAACATATGATACTCTTGGAACTTTGGCAGTTCCTATACCGAGTGTCCCATATCCTCTCGTGTAGCCTTTGGCATTATCTCCAAACTCATTCGGGTCCTTCTTCGGTGATATAATTCTTCGCCAGACTCTTTTGGTATGTCATGTGTCTTGAGCATCCGCCGTCCACATACCATGGGTCTTTACGCACCCGCAAAACGCAATTATATTCGGGTACCCTTTATTTTTGATTTTGGGTCCTTAGATGTTAGTTTTCATAACCCAAATCTGTCTAACAACCCCGGTGGTTTCGGACATTTTCTTTCCACTAGAGTCAACATATCGACCACCGGATGGTCAAAGGTGACTTCGAGGCTTCCGAGGTTCGGGAGTCCCGATCTTCGAGTTGGTGGACCGCCGACCTTAGCCTTACGTGTGGCTTTCCTTTTCTTCGACATTTGGAGCCTCTTCGACTATAGGTTCATAATAGTATGACCCATACCGATTTGGATGTGTCGGCTTTGGAGGTCCATACCTTGATCCGCCAATTTTAATTTCTCTTGGTTCCCCCTTGACCGTGTCTTTGGGGTTTCTTGGCACCGATCTTCTTGTCAAAATGCCGACGTGTGGGATGAGGTGTTTTCATCTTCTCGTTTGTTCTTTGCTAGGGGGTTCAGTATATTTGCGTTCATAGTCTCCCCTCGAACAAATCTATCGGCAAGTCGTACTTCCGAGTGTCTTGGGGCGGATGTGGAAGCTCCCCGGCTGAATCCAAGTCCTTCCTTGCGGTGCTTTGACTTATTGCATGCTAGCATAGCCTCTAATTTCTTTTCAGCACCCATGTACCTCTCGGTCATCAAGCTCCTCCGGACATCATCACTCCTCTTCGGTGTGTCGTGCTCGGTCTCGAAGTCCCGACATTTCTTGCTTGCGCAGACTTAGTTCGATATCTTTCGAGTCAAGTCATTGGTCAAAACCGAAATCCGATCTTCTTGATGCCGAGACTTGGCCATCGGAGAGTTTATTTCCTCCCTGAGTCTCAACACAAGTCCTTCGGCCTCAGTAGCAACTTGACTCTCCTGAGAAAGTCTCTGATTCTCTACTTTCAGGGTATCCAACTCCTGAAGCGTCTTGCTGAGCTGCAGACTCATCCGAATTTGTTCGTCGAGCGGTTCTTCGTATGCGGTTGCGACGTCCAAATTCTCATCTCGCACTCGAAATAGTGTCGTGTGTGCAGTGTGAAGAGGAGTTAAGTGGTTCATGAGAATTTACCTCATCCTCTTCGCCCGCCATCATGCACTTTTCACTGATTCATCTGCTTCATGCTCTAAGGCCATGAAAGCTGCTTCATCGTCAGATGAATCCATAAAAGAGTCGACCTCTTCTGAGTCGTCTGAGATTTCACCAGCTATGTAGGATTATCTTTTCTGGGCGAATTTCTCTCTCCTTGCCTTACGTGCTTGCGTGTTCGAAGCACTATCGAGCTCGGGGACAATCATACCGATAATGTCCCGGCTTCTTGCGGTTGTAACAAGCGATGACTCTTTCTTCTTTGCTTTCGCTATTCTTTGATGGTTCGAGTCATCTTTCTTTCGCATTCGGAAGATTGTGAGTCGGGAGTGTGTTTCGACATATAATTTGACTTACCTTTCGTTTCCCGATAGGCTTTAGTCGCTTTTCGCGTCGCTCCTTCTCCTTCGATACTTTACAACGAGCGGCGCATACTTCGAGCGAGACTTCCTTCTTGTAGATCATTGAGTGAAGGTTCGGCCTTACTCGTCGTTTTGCTCGTTCTTCGGAGATCTTGTGGCCGACCGATGCTTTGAAAGCATGGTCGATTTTTGTGTCGGCCTTCGGCTCCCGCTTTCTTTGAGGTCCGTCGAACTCAAACTCCTGCCTCCGTAGTTACGAAAAGATATGGTCGGGAGACACATCATCTAAGTCGGAATGTCGCAATATAGTGGCAAAAGGTGTCCAGGTGTCCGTCCGGCGGTGCCCTCGGAATCTTGATTCATCTCTCGATTGTCGAATGTCTTTCCCGACCCATTGATAGAGTTCATCGATTGGTAAATCGACGTTCGGATCTTCGATTTTGTCACCGGGCATGAGAGACAAGCTTTCCAGCCTTTTGGAGTTCCAGCGCTAATTTGTTGGCTTTAATCTTCGAGTCCCTCGACTCGGCAGCGCAAGAGCGTCCCGCAGTTCTTTAGCGATCTTGCATTCCCGAACCCTGCAAAGATAAGAATCACTAAGGGTGGTTAGTATAGCATTTCTGGAGACTCGATCTAGATTGTGAAGCTTCTTCTCTTCTGGAGTGAAGAGACTTCTGTCTTTGGGGATCTTCTTCCCAGTCACCATTCCTCCTCCTTGAGCTTGGTCCTGAGTCACGACACTATCAATCATAGGAACGATAGGTCCATCTTCAAGCACTTCAGTCATACGGTCATGGAGGGATGTCAGATGTGCTTCCATTCTGACTCGCCATACTCCATAATTCTCCACCGAGAACATGGGTACCATCCTTATACCTGACATATCAGCCATGAAGAATATAGATATGAATGTAGAGTGATATGCAGTGAAAACGTTTTCCCTCGGATCCGTTCGAATAGACCAGTCTCAATCTGATACCAATTGTTGGTCCCGAGTGTACGGTCAGGTGTAGAGGGGGGGGTGAATACACCTGATTCGATTTCTCAATTTCGAACTTGAACAGTCCTATTCAGGATGGTGTCCGTCAAGCAGCTTGATTCGGCAGACTGCATAACCGTTTCGAATCGAGTAAAAGGCTAAAAGAGTACTGACTCAGCTGAGATCTGCTAACTGACTAGGTCAGAATTCAGTATCGTTCAGTGAGAGTTCAGTGTACGGAATTGTGTAGGCCCAAATCAATTTTTGTGAGAAAACGTTGTCTCAGTTCAGTAGATATAGAGTTCAGTATGCTGAGATAGTTGATTGATTTAAATATGATGTTCAGTATGAATAGTAAAATCAATGCAACAGTTAAGAAAGCAGTAAGAGACACAGGATTTTTAAAGTGGTTCGGATATCGCTCAAATCCTACGTCCACTGTTCCGAATGATCAGGAGGCTATTTATTATCCTGAGTTAGTCTCAGTCAGCTTGCACACTGGGCAAAGCCGCGTCTTGGTTTTTATATGCGATCCAAGTCTCAGTTTACAACACTATCAAACTTAAAGTGTTTGACAAACTTCTCCAACAGTGAAGGAGTCCTTATACAATAAGGATTGGGTTCAAATGTGAACTCCTTCGTCTAAGCTATGGATATAACAAGTGAGCTTAGGGTTAGAGGGATAAGGAACGAGAATGTAGCTATCTAGAGCGACGAACAGCTGAGGATTTAGCTATAGGTTCGTGTCAATCGCTTGGATGCTAGAAGCTTATGTCGGTTCAGCTTGGTTCCTTTTGAGCTGGATGTAGTCTTTCGCCGGAGATAACTCGGTTGTTTCTTGCGGAGGACTTAGTCGTTAATTTCGCTCGTTTGAATGCTTTCTCGTGTTCTAGGCACGCATTCTCTTCTAAATCTTGAATGATCCCTCTATTTATAGAGCGAGTAGATTGAAATAGATCCGTTGGAGACGATCTTCTTCTCTCTCTCTCTTTTGGTAGCAAACGGCTCTTTTGGTGTAGGTAACAGTGTACTTTCCCACCTTTTTAGGTAAAAGGTTGATGCAGCCTTTAGCGGTGAGAAGACACGTGTATGTTTGTCATTCGTTGAGGTAAATGAAGTGGTTGAGACAAAGACAAACTTCGAGACGGCATCGAAGCCGACTTCTCTCTTCCTCGTACATGACAATGCCGATTCTCTTTCAAAAGATTCGGCGAGTCCCGAAGACTATCCGCCGTTGCCGAGTTCGACCTTGTATTCGTAGATAAACCGCCGAGATAAATCTACCGAGGATCGGCTCTCGAGTTCGATGAACTACTCCCGCCGAGTTCGGTTCAACCGACTCTCTCGCATATCTTGCTCCCGCTCGGGTCCAAGTATCACCGAGTCTTCCGAACCGGTGCCGAGGCAAATAAGCTGCGAGCGCCTTGACCGGGAGCAGAGTGTCTACTGAGTCTGAAACCTCAGAGACAAATACAAATACAAAGGAATGGTTCACCAATCAGATAGGGTTTTGGGATCTTCAAATCTTCTCAACAGTTCAGAGCACGAGGCTACTGAGCATGATTTAGTATGGAAGATAAAGAGTCATTTCCCACAAGTATGGTCATGCTGAGGATTGAATCATCACCCAACAGTAGAGCCTGCTACTGAATAGAGATCAGAATCAGCAACGGCGTTCCTCCATTAATCAAGAATTTCCATTTTCGGGAAGTATCATGATCATCCAATAAGAAGGGTTTCCATTTTTTCAAATGAACAATTTGAAGACCTATTGATTCTATGGCGAAGAGCCGACATCGAGGTGCCAAACCTTCCCGTCGATGTGAGCTCTTGGGGAAGATCAGCCTCCCGTTTTGGTCGGAACAGATCTACTCATTTTTTTTTGATTTTATTCCAGTTAGTAAGAGGGGTGTTGAACTAAGAAATAGACCCTAGAAGCTAAAAAAGGGTGACAGTCTTCTGACTGTCAGGATTCTTTAAAGTCAAATCAGCAGAGTCAATACGAGGAAGAGAGAAGTCAGCTTCAGATCTCCTTGAAGTCTATTCTGTCTCACCTACTTTCCTGAACCTCGACCAATGACAAGCAGCCAGCTGTCCATATTCTGATTAAAGCTGCAAGTCAACAACTTTCCAGAAATGGAGGGAAAGGACACTGCAACCATACTTTGAAAGAGTCGTTAGCTACCCAAAAGAGAGAGACACAAGGATTGTCGTCTCCAACGGATCTATCCTTGCCTCTACTCTATAAATAGAGGGATACAATTCAAATTGAAGCTCACGCATGAACCAACGATACACAAGCGAACTACAAACACAGAGCATTCAAAGAGCAACTCACAACGTCTTAAGTCTTCCGCAAGAGTTCGAAGAAGTAATCTCCGGCGAAAGACGACATACCAGCTCATAGGGAACCAAGCTGAATCAGAATTACATAGCCTCTTGTATTCAAGCGACTGAACACGAACCCAAGTCTATACTTAGCCGTTCGTCGCTCTAGAAGCCACTTTCTCGTTCCCTATCCCTCTAACCTAAGCTCAGCTGATCATATCTATAACTTAGACGAAGGAGTTCATATCTGAACTGATCCTTATTGTAAAGGAATCCTTCATAGTTGGAGAGTTTTTCAAACACTTAGTTTGATACCTTGTAAACTGAGACTTGCTCAGTATAAATCTCAAGACAAGTGTTTGTCCAGTGTACAAACCAACTGAGACTATCTCAGTATAATACATATCCTTCTGATCTTTCGGGACAGTGGACGTAGGATTGTTGGATCCGAACCACTTTAAAAATCGTTTGTGTTCTTTGTGTTCGTTATTTACTGTTGCATTGATTATTGTGCATACTGAAAATATCTTTAAAATCATTCAACTGAGTTTCAGCAAGCTTAATTGACTGCACTAACATACTGAAACTGTTTTATTTAAAAACGTTTTCTTAACTCATCTGAACTTGGGCCTACACATTTCCGCACTACTGAACTTTATCTCGAACGGCATCGAATTCGACTCTAGTCGGCTAGCGGAGCCTCGGCAAGGTCGGTCGCCACTGTCATGCAATTCAGAACAGCTTATTTGGTCTGGTAAATTTGTTCAGTACGACACTCTCCTGAAAAGGACTGTTCGTGTTTAAAGTTGAGAAATCGATTTTCAGGTGTATTCACCCCCCCCCCCTCTACACCTGAACGTTTACTCTCGGGATCAACAGGTGTTAACTTTTACAACTGAATGGTTCATCAATCAGAATAGGTTTTTGGGATCAGCCAAATCAACTACTGAATCATCTCCCAATAAGAATATATAAATTTAAAAAATGTGGTACATCCAAACAAGATGACAATAATATATAAATTAAATGTGGTACACCCAATTTTTGTGCTCAAAACCTACTGCTTATTAGGTTGATGCAATGTTAGGAGGGTGTGCCCAAGGTTTTGGTTCGACGAGGAAGGGCTCATTGTTGGATGGTAGTTTGGTCGCATTTCTAGCTGTGAGTCGCAATTTAATCGAAAAAAAATAGAAACTGAGATGATTAGAAAACTAGGACTTAGTTAAGGTGTCATATCTCCTCTAAATTAAATTAAAAATTAGTGATGGATTTGCGACATAAATCTTCGTTGGCATTTAATTCCATAGCCAAATTTTAACTTGGTGACACAATTTTTCTCAGAAAATTCATCGCCTAGAAAGGCAAAAAAAGCTTATATGAATATCAGTCGTCATTTATTAATTTTCATAAATGCTTTCAATCAATTCTAAAAACCTTTCAATTTTTTAGACTAAAAGCTAATCAATTGAATACTTAAATGCCAAATATCCCATTAACATTAATTAATAATTTTAATTAACATTAATTATATATCATTAATAAAAGAAAATGAATCAAAAATCCATGATTGACTGTTAATAGAAGTCTAACACTATTTGGCCGTAATTTATTTTGAAAACTATGATCGCTACATGAATCTGCAATGAGAAATTTGAAATGAAATTTGCCATAGATTCAATAAAATTTAAAAAAAAAATTGTAAAAAAATATAATTGGAAAAAATATAAAAAAAATAATTAAGAATGATATAAATAGAATAGATGATATTATAGCAAAAATAATGAAAGAAAAAAATATGTGGCAAGCTCGAAAAATCAAAAGACAAAAGTAAATGTTGCAATAAGGACTTGAACTTAAAAACTTTTAGATAGGTACTAGAGGTGCTAACCACTAAACTAATATATTATTTATTTTAGTTACTAGTATATTAGGATCAGATGCTATACTCTACTATGCCAAAAATACGGTAGCCCCCTCTAAATCTGCAACTCCCTAAATTAACGGCTACAAAGTATTCAGTATACACATCTAATAAACTTACTAATAGATACAACACTAATATTTGAATATTAAATATTTAACAATAAGACAAGCTTATTAACATCTGTCATAATGATTGTTAACAAAACAAGCTTTATTAGAATAGTTTGGGCTCAAGCTCAATAAGGTTTGCTCCAATTTGAAATTTGAGTCAAAGTCGACTCGACAATATTCATCAACATTTTTGAACCGAATCGATGTGAAGACTAATGAGTAAAAATAATATTCTCTTAAGTATTTTTTAAGCTAGTCTCATTTTTTTCCATAATCATTTATTTGAGTACATTGTGGAATTTATTTCTAATTTTTCTTTTACTTATAAAATAAATTAGATTTAACCAGTTTTATTTCAAAATTAATTTTTAACATTCTTAGACATAACAATAATATATATTTCAAACGAATTTAACTTTCTTCCAAATATTTTTGCAACGATTGTACTTCATTATTTTATAATTGTTTTATAAGCAAATTAAAGAAATATAAATAAAATGAAAAATATTTATAAGGCTTCCTATTGAGATTTTTGTTTTCTTTATTTATAAAATATTGATGAACTGAACAGATGTGTTTTTTTTAATTTTTTTTTAGATTTAGTTTCCTATCAAAATAAAATTTATACACTTTTTACTTTTTTGAGTTTGATTTTTTTTTTTTTTTGATTTAGTATATATAATATAAATAAAAATAAAAATATAAGGTGGCGTTAATATGCTCAGGAAGTGAATTATCGTAGGTCTCTTAAGCTAACAATGCATGTTTTTTGTTAATTTAATAAAATTATATTCATATTTTCAAAAAAAGAAAAACTAAATTCCAGATACTTAAAATTCAAGAGTCAAGAATTGAAAATTAAGTGAAAATATTTTTGTTATTTTCTTTTTATTTTTAATTTAAAAAGTATAAAGTTAAATTCTGTATACTTAGTGAAGAAAAGTTTTGAAGATTTAATAAAAAAATTAAGGCAAATTGGCAAATTTGGTCCCCCAATGTTTGCCACTTTGGATGAATTGGTCCCTAATATTTTTTTTTAATTTATTGGTCCCCAATGTTTGCTAATTTGGATAAATTGGTATTTCTGTCAAATTTTAAGTTAATTAAGTTTTAATCATAGGGGTATTTATGGAATAAAAGTTTCAAGGACCAATTCATCTAATTTTTTAATAAAACTTTCATTTTTTAAAATTTTTTTTTTTAAATTATGATTTTTTTCGGAAAAAAATTAATTTTTAAAATAATTTTTATTTTAAAAATTACTTTTTTTCAACTAATTTTTTTTCTTTTTTTTTCAAATAATTTTTTTGGTAATCGAAAAAAATTAATTAGTAATAATTTTAGGGACCAATTCATCTAAATAATTTTTTGAATTAACTTTTTTTCAATTTTTTTTATTTAAATAAAAATTAAGTAAATTTAGATTAACTAATAATTTTGCATTTCACGGTGAAGGAGGGGAGCGGGTCAACACAACGGTTGGGGAATGTGTTATGTTCTTCGAGGAGAGGAGCAGCTGGACGACTAGGAGGTGGGAGGCCATAACTGGACAACTAGGAGCGGGTCGTCCAGCTGCTCCTCTCCTCGAAGAACATAACACATTCACCAACCGTTGTGTTGACCCACTCCCCTCCTTCACCGTGAAATGCAAAATTATTAGTTAATTTAAATTTACTTAATTTTTATTTAAATAAAAAAATTTGAAAAAAAGTTAATTCAAAAAATTATTTAGATGAATTGGTCCCTAAAATTATTATTAATTAATTTTTTCGTTTACCAAAAAAATTATTTGAAAAAAAAAGAAAAAAAATTAGTTGAAAAAAAGTAATTTTTAAAATAAAAAATTATTTGAAAAATTATTTTTTTTCCGAAAAAAATCGTAATTTAAAAAAAAATTAAAGTTTTATTTAAAAATTGGATGAATTGGTCCCTAAAACTTTTATTCCATAAATACCCTATGATTAACACTTAATTAACTTAAAATTTGACAGAATGACCAATTTATCCAAATTAGCAAACATTGGGGACCAATAAACTAAAAAAAAAAGATTAGGGACCAATTCATCCAAAGTGGCAAATATTGGGGACTAAATTTGTCAATTTGCCAAAAATTAAAATTGATTGCCATTATTAATTTTTGTATAAATTCTCTAAACTTATATATTTATTGTACTTAATATAAATAAAACTTAAAATGAAAATTAAGATAGATAAATTTATTTTTTTTAAATTAGTTTAAAGTATTTATGAAAATTGATCCGAATTAATTTGATTCATTTAGCTTTTTCCTTTTACAGTTATGTCGCACATTATACATATATTACCATTGTTAATTAATGACAGTCGTTTCCGTTGCTATATGGAAGATTTCTAGTAGTGATAAGTCTTTTTTTTTTTTTTTTTTATATGTGGAACCCGCAGCCGCTACCTTCGGTGCGCACTGGGTAAATCTCGCTCCTTGTTCAGTAGCCTGCAAACCACGGAGAGTTCAACCACCCTAGGCTAACCATAGGTGACAATATAGGAAAGTAGTATCCAAGCAAATTTAACTCCTATCATGAATTATAATACAAAACAATTAAGATTTAGAATAATAAATTATCTATATCCGATATTGTATTTATTAGTTATTATGGATCTTCTGAATGTTATGCTTCAACTAATTATGACGAATTCTACCACAAACTATTGATGCAAAAATACATATTTACCATTGAAAATTGCCTAAAGAAAAACAACTATTTGATATCAACGAAAATTGAAATAATCAGTCTATCTTAATTTGACATTAATATTTCTATCATGTAATAGTTAGTGAGAAGCCATACGGAGTCCAAATGCTAATAGTGCTAACATGGCTTTTTAACAAGGTTTTTATCATATATGAAAATCTCTCGTACGGTTCTGTATCTGTAGAATATTAAATGGCGCAAGTTGGCAGGAACCAGATTCTACAATATCTTTCCACGCATAACTAATCTTAATTGCAATTATAAATGTGTTAAATATGTAGTACATATGATCCATCATAATTAATTTTATTATTTAATTAAAATTTATATTGCATGTTAAATATTTATATATGTGAAATTGTAGTATAATTTTATAATACAAAAGTCTATCAGTATATTACGACATGCTAATTTCATAACTAAAATATCTATGGTCGTGGCAGCTAATTCACGCAACAAATTATTTGTTGGATGCCATGAAATATAAACCACATATTTAGCCAAAATCCATCTATATAAAGAATCCATTGCCAATCCTTGTAATAAATCTACCCCTCGTCTTCTACGTGGTTTGTAGATCATGAGTATGACTGTGAAAGATGGCAAAAGCCTGCACATAGCAATGTTCCCATGGCTGGCCTTCGGACACATTATCCCATACCTCGACCTCTCCAAACTCATCGCCCAAAAAGGACACAAAATCTCCTTCATTTCCACTCCCAGAAACATCGATCGACTCCCAAAACTGCCACCAAATTTAGCTTCCTCCATTTCGTTAGTAAAAATCCCTCTCCCCAAACTCCCGGAGCTGCCGGAAAATGCAGAGGCCACCACAGACCTCCTCGAGGGCGCACAAATGGCCTATCTCAAAAAATCTTTCGACGGCCTCCAGTCCGGGTTGACCCGTTTCTTGGAAGAGTCCCCACCCGACTGGATCATCTACGATTTCGCTCCGTATCGGGATTTCCCGTGCCTTCTTCAATATCATAAACGCATGGTTTATAGCATTTTTGGGGCCCACCGATGCCTTGATAAGCGGGTCGGATTATCGGTCCGAACCCGAGGATTTCATGGAGCCGCCGAAATTGGTTGAGTTCGACACCGGAGTGGCTTGTCTCCGCTTTGAAGCTAAGTGGTTTGTCGGGTCGGTTCATAGCGTTGTTTCCGGGTGTACGGGTACGTTCCGTTTGGGTCAAGTTATATCCGGATCCGATGCTATTGTTATGCCGCAGTGTTATGAGTTCGAACCACAATGGTTAGGTCTACTCGAAGAGCTTCATCATCGTCGAGTAATTCCGCTTGGGTTGATGCCGACGGTGCAGGACCATGGTAGTGGTGAGGTAAACGATCAAAGTTGGATTTCGATGAACGATTGGCTCGATCATCAGAGTGAAAGATCAGTACTTTATGTTGCTCTAGGGAGTGAGGTGATACCGAGTCAGGATCAGCTCAGCGAGTTGGCTGATGGGCTCGAGATATCGAGTGTGCCTTTCTTTTGGGTTCTGAGGAAGGCATCGGGTTCCAACTCGGTGCAGGTGCCGGAGGGGGGTTCGAGGAGAGAGTGAGTGGTAGGGGAATCGTGTGGAGGAGGTGGGCACCGCAGTTGAAGATATTGAATCATGACTCAATGGGTGAGTTCTTGACTCACTGCGGGTGGGGTTCCATTGTGGAGGGTTTGTTGAATACAAGCTGCTATTATAAAGTAAACCGGTAAGTTGGAAAATTAAACAAACAGAATGTCGAAAAGAAAACTTCGTCGAGTCGAGGAAGGCCTCTATCCGCAAGACGAAAAATGTCCCGGTAGTGCTCTCAGTTCTGGCGTATCGCCCCTAAAGATGAAACGACGAACGTCTCGAAGATTGCAGCACCGCAAAACTACGAGCTCCGACGAACTGGACTTCAGGCGAGGACAAAAGCTGAACAACTTAAGACTAAGATGTATGTCTTAAGACTAAGATGTATGCAGAAGTGATTGTGTGTTGAAATGACATGCAGACAAGCCTATTTATAGGCTGCTACCCCAGGTGAAAAGTTGTGCCAAATAAGGTAGCTGGACGTGGGGATGGAAAGTGGAGAGGTGGAAGATAATTGAACAGTCTCATTCTATAGACTTCCAAAAAAATAGGCTTGGGTGTGGCAAGTGCACTGCACCACGAACTGGATTAGGCCAAGCCCAATGGGCCACCCAAACGATCAATTGTCAAGATTCAAGTCCAAGTCCAAGGACACGGACCGGAACCAGAGTTGGGGCCGCGGTGCGGCGCGCCGCGCCGCATGTGAGGCGATCGGCGAAAAGGCTCACGCGCATGAGCATGTGTGGACCAAGCACACCATATGTCACTTTGTTATCTCCTTCAATGTGGTAGACACATAAATACCACAATAAAGTTTGCACATTAATCAATGTGGGACATTGATTAATGTAATAACTCTCCAAAACCCGAATTAGGTAAGTTTCTCCACTTTAGGTAACATATTAGTTTTGCTCCCCCAAACTTCGAGACACTATTTCTACTCACCGAAAATCGGAATCAAGAAATTAAGCACACTATAATTATCTACTCGAAACGTAGATCGACGTCATATATCTCAATTCATAAATTGAATATATATCGAGGCTCGAAAAGATGATTAAACGGACTGACTTTTTCCCAAATCAAATTAGCATTTAATGCTAACTAAATCTCCATATTAATAATATATATATATATATATATATATATATATATTAACCGATTTTCCAACAGGGTTGATGTTTGGGCGGCCGTTGGTAACGCTGCCTTTTGTGGTAGACCAAGGTTTGAATTAGAGTGATTGTTAAGAGGCATTTAGGGGGTAGAAGTTGATAGAAATGACGAGGACGGGTCGTACACGAGGAACTCAGTTGCTAACTCAGTTAAGTTGGTGATGATGGAAGATGATGGGAAGAAGTTTAGAGATAAGGCCAAAGAAATCGAAGCAGTATTCGGTGGCACAGGACTGCAAAATGAATACGTAGACAAGTTGGTCGATTTTCTCGAAAATAAAACATCTTAAATGATTGTGCCTAAGTGGTGCGTAGCGATGAGAGAGAAAGAGAGGTTATCCCAATCTTACTGCATACTCAACCCTACTAAGTGCTGCTGGAATATGCTTCACTATTTCCACTTGCCACGGATATGAAATTTATATAAATAATGTTTGAATCTGAAGCAATTCTCATGTGAGGCATAGCTGAATTTGAACCGGCCGGAATGGTTGACTTTGCTCCAAGATCTGATTGCAAGATGACAACACTGCTGAAGATGAAGAGGTCGAGCTACAAGTTAGAGACTAGCTCATTGAGTTGGCTCATGACTCATGAACTTGAACTATCTTTTGGGACACGGACCTGAGTAACTCGGACTCGGTCACTCGTTGAGCGAGTTTGAGGATAGAATGAGAGCAACATGTTTGGTCATGGATGTCTTACTCTCATTAATTAGTTATTAGATTGCAGAGAATGTCTAACTAACTCATCATTAATGTAAGCATAAGTGTATTGACATTTGTATAAGAACTCACTCAACACGATATAGAAATATTGAATTAGTATTAGGACTTCTTTTACATAAGTACATATGTATTTGTGTGACCACCCAATATACTTATCAAATATTCTCTGTATTTTTTTTTTATGACGAGAAACCGGCAAACCACACATGAGAGTTGAACTATTATAAGGTGATAAGCACATATAGCATTTTTAGTGGGATTTGAACCCATCTTTCAGTCTCGGGCCATCCACCTTTACCAATACACTATCACATGGATACATTTAAATATTCTGTGTATTTTTAAAACTTTCTTTATATATTAAGAATTTCTCATATTTTCCTTTCTAAAATTTTGATATTTTATCTTATTTTCTATAGGAGCTAATTCCACTATGAATTATGGGTTTATGATCCACCTATGAGCTACTCTCAATATGTGTATATAAGTAAACAAAATACCATAAATCACGCTAGATTAATATTTTTTTAGTTATGACAAGATTATATATAATGGCATTAGTGATATTCAAACTTATGATATTTAATCATATGACAACTATCTCAATTGTTAAATTATTTTAAAGGGGCTTATTCATACTTTTTATGTAGTATTATCGTATTAAAAATACTAATATAATTACATCCAAAGTAGGACTTATTAATACGGTGATACATCTGGTTTTAATTATATTCAACTTGGAGTAAAGTAGACTTAAATTATACTCCCTCCGTCTCACCTATCTTGACGCGTATTCCTTTTCGGGACGTCCCACCCATCTTGACACGTTTCCAAAAAAGGAAATAATTTAGACTCCTACTTTTTCATTTCTCTCTCTTACTTTTTCATTCTCTCTCATTTCTCTCTCCTACTTTTTCATTTCTCTCTCTTACTTTTTCATTCTCTCTCATTTCTCTCTCCTACTTTTTCATTTCTCTCTCCTACTTTATCTCTCTCTCATACTTTATCATCAATTTTCTTAATTCTCGTGCCGAAAAGAAATGCGTCAAGATAAACGGGACGGAGGGAGTAAATTTGACGTCCTCTAATTTAATTCAAATTGGAGTAAAGTAACATTCTTTACCTGCATCGTAAACCACGTAAAGCACCAAATCGTTTGCTAATCTTCTTCTAAATTAATTTTAATTAATATATTTATCACTAATCACTCCCTTAATCCAAATTTAAACCGAGCTTCGTCAATCTCCCCAACTCAGAAGAGTGTCAGCACCCACTGCGCAACTTCGCGTTTCACCTCCATCTTCTTCCCAATTCCTACGGCAGTAGATGCGTGCACTTGCTAGGAATGGAGGAGACTCCTTTTCCCTCTCAGAAGATGCCCAAATCGGGAGCAATTCAGCAGGCGACTAACCACCGGGGCTCCGTCGTCCGTGGCGGTGGCTCCAACAACGCTAAGCAGCAGCAGCCGGAAGCCCTTTCCGCCGGACAGGTGGTCTTCCGCTTGCTGTGCCACGTGCACACTGCCGGCGGTGTGATTGGGAACTCTGGTTCCATAATCAAGCAACTAGAAACCCTAACCGGGTCGAAAATACGGTTCGAGGAAGGCCTCCCTAATTGCCTTCAGCGAGTGGTGAACATAATCGGCGACGCCGCTTTGGATAGAAAGATGTTTGTGGGTGGTGGTGGAGAAGAAGGCGACACAGTCAACGTGTCGAGAGCGCAGGAAGGTTTGATGAGGGTTTTTGAGAGGGTTTTGGAGTTGGAAAGGAATAATGAGGAAAATGAGAACGGGGACGATAAGGAGCATCACGGTAATGGAATTATCGGCTGTCGATTGTTGGCTCCAACTGTTCAGATTGGGGCTCTGATGGGAAAAGGAGGGAAGATTGTCGACGCCATTCGGAAAAGCACGGGTGCGAAAATTCGGGTTTTCAAGAAGGAGCAGGTTCCTCCTTGCGCTGCACCCGAGGAGGAGCTGATTCAGGTTATTAGTTATTGCAGTTGGAGTTTTAATGATCAATTGATCCATGAATGCCTAACTGCTAGTAAGGAAATTCATTATAACTACTTGAATTTAGCAATTAATGATGTTATCTGCATGTTTTATATAGGCAATGGACTAGTTTGTTTCTGTCAAAATTGTCCAAATGTAAATTAACAGCTAACCTGAATTGATTAGAGAACTTGTTAAAGGATGTCCACTCAATCATTTGAATAAAGTTGGTAATTGAGTGATGTTTGATAACTTCAAGTTTGGTCGAAGTAAACAGTTTATCGTAGATTAGAGTCGTAATTAATGCTGCTGCCCTGGTAAATTGCACTATGCCCAACTTATTTGTTCATGCTTCTTAATTGTTTTAGTTTTTGTTGTAATGTTGTGATTATAGCTAGATAAATAAATGATCAAGCACTAAAACGGTATCAAGATTGTCAATATCTTAGAAATCTTGCAATAAGACCACTTAGGTAACAATAGTAGCTAAGAATATTAATGTAAATGTTCTGTTTTGGCCATGTTTTTAGACAGGTTCAATGCATTTTTTTTTCTTTCCAAAATGCATGTTAAATATGCAGCTCTTTGAAATTTGCAAGTTCTTCCTGGCATCCACTCTGTTAATTGTTCATCAGTTGAATATGTTGAATGTGAAACATGAAGTGAGTTTATCAAAATTGATGGCAGACCAGTCTGGGATACTAGTATCGCGAAAGAACTTCATTTCCCTAAATTATTCTGCCTCTAAGTATATCTTCTTAATTATGTGACAGATTGTAGGTGGAGTTCTGGCTGTAAAGAAAGCATTGCTTGCTGTGTCTCGTCGTCTCCATTGTAGAAACTTTGGGGAAAGAGCTCCGAACCACACATCTGTCCATGAGGCCTCAAACAATTTGCATGCTGAATTTGGTCCCAAATACAACACTTCTTCCTTTTCTGATACTGCTATTGAGCACCGTTCTGCTGTCCATTCTTTGTCAGCAGATGTTGAAAAAAATCTTAGTGTAGATGAAAAAAGCTCCCTGAGAAAAGTTCTGTTCAGATTTCTTTGCTCTAATGGAATAGCTGGTGGCGTGATTGGAAAGGGTGCAAATATTGTTAAGTATTTGGAAAAAGAAACAGGAGCTTCTATAAAGTTTGCTTCTCCAGTGTCAGGGTCAAAGGATCGTGTTGCCATTATCTCTTCTTTGGAGGTAAGCCATCCTGCTAATGGTTGTGCTATTTAGATGACGAAGCAACCATTTCTTCCACTACATGATTTTTTCTCTTCATTTCTGTTCTCGTCAACAAGAGTCATCCTGTCAATATCATGTACTTTGTCAATTGCTCCTTCTTGCGAGTATTTATTGTCCTTTTTTGCAGAACACGAATCCATTGTATTCTCCTGCACAAATCGCCATTGTCCGTGTCTTTTCCAGAAGCATAGAAGTTGCCTTGGATCAAGGGGTGATTTCAAGTTTAGATCATGGGGAGAGTGTATCAGCAAGAATTCTTGTTGCGTCGAGTCAGCTTAGCTGTATGCTGGATGAGGATGGAAGGCTGGCTGCAGATATAAGTCTTGCATCGGGTGCTGAGATACAGTTAATCAAATCAGATCTTCCTGATTGTGCTGGAATCGGCGATAATGTGGTCCAGGTCTGAGCTTGAACTGCTACTGCTTCTCCATGTAAATCTTGAAAAGCTCCTGATTTTGCTTAAACATAAACTACAATAGTTTTAAGGGGTAAAGAAAAACTTCTGGGAATATCACTGAATTTTATGATGCATATCTTCTGTAATACTCGTACAATTAGTTTATTAAAATTTTATATTTGTTATTTGAGTGATTGAAATTAAGCATTACCTTTTTGAGATGGAAGTATCAGGTTCTTTAAGAACTAACTAGATTTGATTCCATTTTTTTCGTAACTGATGAATGTTATCTCCTTTGACTTCCTTAGATAGCTTCAATATCAGTATTTGTACAGATCATTGTCTCTTTATTCACATATTTTTGCCTGAATTCTTGTAAACCTTTTTTTACAGATTTCAGGTGATTATGAAAATGTTAAGAGTGCGCTGTTTCAACTTTCTGGGAGACTGCGGGAGAACTTCTTTTCTGGAATGGGATTCAAAGGAACTGTAAACGTGAATAGTTCATACTCAGCTATTTCTAAAACTAATAGCAGAGAGGCAGCTTCATCAACTCAATCAGCTCCACTGCCGAGACTCTCTCATATTGATGAGTTGGGTCACCTTGGATTTGTGCGGAAGTTGAGCAATTCGTCATTACCAGGATTGCAGTGGGAACTGGTAAAAATTCCCGTCAGACGTTGTTTCAGTTGTCTTCTCTTTTTTCATGAAAATAAAGTTTAGTATGATTTCACGTTCACAGCCAAACAGTAAAGAGAGTCACTCAAGACCTGTAGATAGTTCTAAAGGCCTTGCTACTTTTCCAAGTGGGTTTAAGCATGAAAGGTATGCAGCATGTCAAGTTAGCAATAAAAAGATTTATATCATGGCTGATGCTCTATGATCCATCTATTAGTGTTGTCATTGTGTGGAAAGTTGAACTCATTATTCAGTATATTATGATTATCGTCTAATCAGATTTAGAGTTGACATTCCTTAATATTCTCAACTATAGTCCATGTATCTTTGATAGCTGTTGCTATTTCTCTGCATTTTCCATAATTTTGTCAACTTCTTGAGACAAATTAACACAAAAAAAGTACCTTGATGCTAATTTATTTGCCATTTATACCATATGTGAAGGGAGGTAGAAGTGTGTCTAGAGAATTTTAGCAACAAAGAAAAGAAAGAACAGTGAGTTTTGAAGTATAAAACTATGTCTGGTTTGATATGCCCATGAACAAGTATTTGAAAAGATACGTAGAAAAGGAAAAGCTGGTAAACAAATTGTTGACTTCCTACTCCCGATATGGATGGTAGCTCATTCACCGTTATTCCTTTTAATTTAATCTGGCCAAGATGTTGCTATATTTGGTGGTCAGAGTTAAAGCTCAATAATTTCCATGCCTCAAATTATAATGTTGAAGGGGAAAATAAACAAGAAGGGAAGAGCACAGAAGGGCAGAAAGCTGCAAATAGAGCACTGCCAAATCATAATCCTGGATCTGTTTGATTCCTATTGTACTTGTAAGGGAATTAGTCAACCATCCCAAAATATGAAAACACAAATCTTGAGTTCTTATCTTGCATGGTTCTACTTCAACATTATGTTGCTCTGTTCTGCATACTGATTTCTATGGATTTTGCAGCGATGTCAGAAGTGAGGGGTCAGAAACAAAGGTGGAAGTTTTGGTCCCCAGGGAGGTGTTTGGTTCTGTTTATGGTGACAACGGAAGCAACCTGGCTCGCTTAAGAGAGGTATGCTTCTTTAAGCCCATTCCTCATTCAAGATTTACCTACACATCCTCATAAGAACATGGAAATAAATGATCTTGGATAAAAGCCCCTTTAAGTCTATTGGCTCTTTGCAAATGCATTAGCTCTAGTAAATCTAAAGCTATAAAATTGTGAGTATTTGACAGAAGCCGACTAGTATTCAGAAAAAAAAAAAGAAAAGAAAAAGCAGGTTCTATTTCTGACAATAATTCCAATTAAACTAACTAACTTTGCGTGCCAAAGATTGGGAAATGCAGTTTGGTCAATTTCTGTTTATAGTTTGCATCTGCTTTTCTGATTGCATTTTAAACTATATGGCAAAATCATGGTTGTTGGCAGATATCAAGTGCAACTGTGACCGTGATAGATCCCTCCCCCGGGGAAAGTAGCGGGAAGGTGATCATATCCGGGACACACGAATGCATTCAGATTGCTCAAAGCCTTCTTCAAGCTTTTGTTTCATTCTAATGGTCACGATCCAACTGGTAAATAGTGAGTCTTACGTTTTATAGCCTGTGATTAAAGTTGAATTCCAGTTTAGCCTCTTTTCCACATCAATTCTTATCCGTATAATTTAGCTAGCTTGAGGTTTTCCATATGGTAGATAACGTGATTTGATGTAAATGTTTTGTAATTGGGATAGTTTTAGAATACAAATCATGTTCTTGTTGTAATTATTATGAAACTAAATATTGTGAGTGGTGTAGTTAGCGACCAAGATTGCATGAATATGGGATATGGTCTTCTTAAAATAGGACGTAACTAAATGTAAAATGAAAATAACAAATGTGAAATAAATTGTGATTAATGTTTGAGAATATATTGAATCCAAGAACATGTAAATATAAATGGTGGTGGTATTAACTTATTCGATTTGAGTTAATATAAAAGAACACTAACAATTTGAGTATCAGACACCATATAGTCTACTTTGGACTCAGGTAGCAACTGTGCGTTTGTTTCGATGGTTACCAATGAAAAATGGTAAGAAAGAGAGGTAAGGTCATCATACAGTTTAGATTAAATTGGAAGTTTTTAAATATTTAAATTTATTGTATTATTTTTATTATAATATGTGTCGGTTTGCCCTGTAAGATACAAAATACAATCGCCACAAAATTCTACATATGTCGGGTAATTTTTTTTTATTATTTTAAGAACATGATTTTACAATCTACAACATGTGGCGTGCTTGTTGGTAGTGACATGACACATTAAGGTTATGAGTGCCGGTATTTTAAGATGGGCTTATTCATATATATAAGGTTCATTCATACATACTACTATAAAGGAGGTATCATCTCTATCTTGCATGTGTACTATAGTATGGTTTTTTATAAGAGGTATTCTAAATAGATTCCAAATCTCACTGAACCTTGAGAGCTTCCACCGGCCTTTCCATGAGTGACAAAACAGTCCCACAAATATGCTTCGAAGTGAGACATGGTGCTTCAATTTGATCTCTCGGAGCTCCATGATCTACATATGTATTTGGCAGCATCATAGATCTCATCTACAATCCAACACATGACCAAACAACATTCAAGAATGATAGTAACTCTCTTGAGGGAGTGCAAGTACCTTAAAATTTTCATCCAGCAATCCATTGAGGCTTGGGAAATGTGCATCATGTGATCCAAATCCCCCAATCGAACCATCTTCAACTGTAACAAGCATCTCGTGTTCCTTAACTAGCCTTCTGATGACTCTCCATCCAACAGCTTGCAGGATCTTGCATCAACTAGTGTTGGTGTTACAATGTAGCTCTTGAGCATCTCCATAGCTCCTAGGCATTCTTGGACCATTGAACCGTACTCCCAGAATCACCACTTTGCTGCCTTTCATCAATATCCTCGCCTTCCCAATTTGTATTTCATAGAATTCAAGGGTAGTTTCTCAAAATCCTAGGTGTACAAGGGTGAAAAAAATAAAAAATTCGGTATACAACACCTAATTTACCGATAAAATATCGAGATTATCGGTACACAGTAATTTTTTGTAGTAAGATACCGTACAAGTAAGCAGGTGGTGATCGCTGAATTGCACCAAATAAACCTGCAAATGCTGAGATTTAATTCAATATAGTAACAGGGTATCGAACACAATGAACGGAAGGCTAGACATGATTCTTCTACTTATGTTAGGGGTTTTGGTTAACTATCACGCAAGTTTGAGAATTTTACTAAACTAGAAATTATAAAAACTAAACTGAAATTATAAAGCGTATTAAGTGGGCAACTAAGAGACAGGTCCAGCAGAATATTCACCACATATATTTCTAATCAACAACACTTATATCAATTAATCTTAAGAATCTACTAGTTACAGATTGTCGTAATTAAACTAACACAACCCTCACTTCCACTTACTTAATCGGTAGACGCCATGTTGGGCATCGAAACGACTACTTTCCTAATCTAGTTACAACTTACGTTGTTGGGCAATCAATAGATTTAATAACTAGAAAGCTTTATCGATCTAAGGGAGCCTAGCATATGAGTCTACTCGTATGTTGGACATCTAATAGTCTCCTACCGGTTTAATCTAATTACTCTTATGAATAACCTTGCTACTTACCTAGCCTTATTCCACGAGAAACGATGAAAGTACTTAGTTAGCTACAGACTTAGCAACCTAGGGTGATCAAGCCTAAATTACTAGTCAGATTAATTAAATCAGAACTAAACCGAAACCCTTTGATTTATAAGCACCTAAGCCTAATGTATTGTTTCGTATGTGTTTCACATCCCGCCGGACCCTAAAGACTTAGCTACTCATGCAGACATATTGATTGTGCAAGCAAGACACTTCACAGAACATAAACTAAAACATTGTAACCCTAAAATAACATGCTTGAAATTAAAGAACTAAATAAAAGATACAAAATAAAAGCATAAAAACGAAGTACGAAATGGATTAAAGATGCGAAACAGAAAGTAAACGAGAGTACCAATCAAGCTCGTTTGATCTCTCCTAACAACGGAATTTAGAGCAAACGAAATTGAAGTGTTCGAACATGAAAACTGAAATTAAAACAAGTGTTTCTTCTTCTTCTCTAACTACGAACACATTAAACTGAACTTCGGAGTGGATCTTCGGTGGAACTAGGGTTACGGCGCGGACAGACGGAAGGAACTCGAAACTTGGAATGGGAATGGAGCAGAAATAAGATGTATAGGTGTAAGCGTCTGTCACTGATTTACGGCGCGTCTGCTCTCCTTTTATGGTGCTGCTCTATCTTGATCTTCAAGCAAGGTCAAATCTTTAAGATAAGGAAAGAGATTCGTATAGATTTGGAAACAAATCTTTCCCTATCTATCTTCTACTTGATCAAGAAGTCTTCCCTCTTCCAATTTTCGTCCAAATAAGTATTTTTTCCTCACATTTTTCATCATTAAACACGTGTCACCTTGCATCTTAGTCACTCGTCACGTCAGCACCTAAAACCTTCATTTTCGCCACTGCAAGTCATTTGATTGGCCAATTATGATGACTTTCGGCCAGAAATAACTAGGTACAAATACGACTTATCAACAGGGGCGGCTCAAATTTTTCGGGGGCCCAAGGCAAGATGTTAAAATGAGGCATTTGTTCTGAAAAATTCAACATTAAACAATAAACTTACTCCTTGCTTTTTTCGACTCAAAATTACTTACTAAACTTTTAATATTCAAGTTTAGCTAATAAATCATTTCCAATTGTTAAAATTGTTAATCTATTCAATCGATCTTGAGACATAGTTGTTCTTAAATATTCAAGTTTGGCCAGATTGTCTTGCGTGTCCAAGTGAGGCGATAGGTGACATCTTTCTCCTATATTTTTATTTTTGTTTTGTGTTTTGAGTCTGTTTTTTGTTATGTCTTTCTAGTACTTACACTTTATGGGGGGTTGTTTATTTTCTTTTGTCTATGTTTTGCTTACACTTGATAGGGATCAAGTCTAAGGAGGGTGTTTTGTGTTTATTTTGTCATGTCTTTTCTTGTTGTTCTTTTCTTTTCTTGTTTAAGGGCAAGCAAGGTTTAAGTTTAAGGAGGGGGCTCTTTTGTGCGTCGAAGCATGCCAAAATTTTCGGTTTTGAAGCACCATTTTCTATGTTCAAGCATGTCTTATTTATGTCTTTATGCTTCACTATTCTTGCATGTTAGTCTATGTGAAGAGTAGAACTAGATACATATATATATGTAAATTGGGATGAGGAAAAATAAACTTGGTTGGATCGAATTTTAAACCACTCACTTATATTAGAATTGAGTCTTAACACAGGACACTTTCTACTATTTCTTTGAGAGTGTTTATCCATAAAATCGCAATATTATTGAGTCACTTGTGATAAATGATAGGAAGCACTAGGGGATTTTAGACACACGACCGCGACAAAATATTTTTGACCTTACATTATCCCTTAGTGAACCAATTTGAAGCCTTGACTGATTTCTTTGATTTGAATTAGTAAAATATTAGCCAATGCTTAAATTTTCTCTTGATACATATTATTGCATGTCTTATACACTCTATTATACATGATGGTTGTAGTTTTGAGGATCGTTAATATGTCCTCCACCTGGGTACTTTATATGTGCTGTACAAAATAAATAGGCAAAAAAATTGAAATAAAAACTACTACAAATAAGCAGAATTTAAGAAGCATGACTGCACAGTTAGAACTGTCTGTACCCAGCAAGTTGAATATATACATATATATATATATATATATATATATATATATATATATATATATACCAAGTAAAAAAAGTAGAAGGAAGAAGAAAAGTGGCGGTAAAAGAAGAAAAAAATGGGTACATGAAATTAAATTGTAGCATTTGAGTTAAGTTTCATAAGTGGTGGTCGTTCTGATTTCTTTATTAACTTCACTAGTGAGGGAGTCTGACATGCATGACTGAATTTGATAGAGCTTAGTACCCCTAGGACCTTTACCAACATCAATTTGTCTAAGTCTTAAACCTCATTACAACCGAATGAGGAATACCTCCTTGATATTGCTATTGTTACGACCTCTTACCTTGATTGCGTGGATTGTTTTCCTTTGAGTATAAATCAAGTGTAAGGAGATTTGATTAATCGTTTTCGTACCTATTTATTTCTAGCCAAAATGTCACTTAATTGAAAAGTCGGATCACTTTTCTTGACAGTTTTGCAGATAAAAGGGGTTGATGTGGCGTATGATTAGATATAAGGCAGCGACGTGTTTTCCAATAAAAAGGTGCAGGTTTGCTCAAGATTTGGACGAAATTCGAAGGAAGGAAAGAGAGGGACGAAAGCCTAGAAGTTAAGAAAGGAAATAAGGAAAGATAAAGATATTACCTAATCATCAAGGTCTTTCCTTATCCGAAGATTTACCCTAGATCTATCTTGGAGATCTTGATGAAGCCTATATAAAGGGAGAGAAGGCTCAGGGAACACACACTCACACATTGATGATCATCATTCATACACGTCGTTCATTCTCATTTTCCTGCGCCGTAGCAATCGTTTCCGCTGAAAAAAATCAAATCTGAATACCGATCCATTTTCATTTCATGCTTTCGAGAGTTGGTAGAGGAAGAAAAACACTTAGTTTCTAGTTTTAATGTTCATTAGTTTGAAGACAATTTCCGTTTCCGTTTCTTAACTCCTTTGTTTGGGAGATCTAAGACTTGATTGGTACTCTCGTTTTATTATTCCAGTATTTCTGTTTCAGTCTTGTTATTCTCTATTTACTATTTTGTTCTCTTATTTCTTGTGCACGCTAGTTTTAAGGTTGCAAATATTTATTTTTCTGTTTTGGGAAGTGTCTTGCTTGCACAGTCAGAACGTTTTCATGAGTAGCTAATTTTTTTATGGTTCGACGGGATGTGAAACACACACATGAGTAGTACGTGAGGCTTAGGTGCTTAAAATTAATCTAACAGGTTTAGGGTTAATTCTGCTTTATTTAATCTGATTAATAATTTAGGTTTGATCACCCTAGGTTGCCCAATCTGTGGCTAACTTAGTACTTTCATCGTTTCACGTGGAATAAGACTAGGAAAGTAGCAAGGTTATTCGTAGAATAATTGAATTAATCGGTAGGAGACTATTAGATGTCCACCATACGAGTAGGCTCCTAAATTATGTTCCCTTAGTTCACAAAGCTGTCTAGTTGCTAAACCTATAGATTGCCCAACAACGTAGGTTGTAACTAGAATAGGGAAGTAGCCGTTTCGATGTCCAACATGGCAGCTACTGACTAAGTAAGTGGGAATAATAGTCATGTCAATTTAATGATGGCGGTCTATAAGTAGTTGATTCTTATGATTAATTAATAATTTGTGTCGATGATCAGAATTATATGTATGTGGAATATATTGTTGGACATGTCTCTTAATTGCGCAGTTCATTCGCTATTTGGTCATTTCATTTCGTAGTTTAGTTAATTCCAAAAACTTGCGTGATTGCTAACCAAAATCCAAAGATAAGTAGGAAAAATAATAACTAATATCCGTTTCCTATATTCAATACCATGTCGGCTATACGGATTTGAATACTAGCTTTTGCAAAATTTATTTTGTGAAAACAATGATTATCAATAATGTACTTCAATTATTCAAGAGAACTTAGAAAATAATTATAAACTTACTGAAGACTTCTTATTCAACAATAGAGGAGACGGTGGATTTGGAGTGACCGACTGAGGAGGAACATTACAATAATTGAATAAATAGGGGTCAGATTATCTAGTTTCTTCTTCTCTAACGAATTGCAGCAGCCGACGACCCTTGGTTTTTCATCCAACAAAAGTGTGGCTTCATTTTTTTGTGTATCTAATGGAAGGATAGTTCATAAATGGAGTTTAGATTTTGGTGTTAGATCGTTGGTTTAATTGTGATGGATTTGTGGGCTCTATTTTGATGCGTTGGTGGGCTTTAGTTGGAGTATCTAATTAAACCATTTTTATAAAAAAAACTTAGGGCCTTCTTAAATCTAAAATATAGAAGAAACTATTATAATTTTAGGTCTAGTATAATGAGGACCAAGGCAAGTGCCTCACTTGCCTTATGGGAGAGTCGCCCCTGCAAGTAAGACTTTGGTACGGTAACGATATCATTTTTTAGATATAACAATATACGTTTGCATATCAAAAATCTAAGATATATTACAAAAACTCAGTATATATTTGTTATGTTAAATAGTCGATTGTCTTGGAAAGGCTTACGAAACACTAACATGTAATTGAAATTACAATCAAATAAAAGTACAAGACTACAATCAGTTAGGATTCGGCTGAAGGATTTAGTCGCCTTTAGCTAATTGGAGAGACGACTTCCTGGGTCTTCTGGACAAAGCGGCTATAATTGTCATATCACCTGCACAGAACAAAAACAACAGACAGACAAAAAGAGATAAACTAAAGAGATTCGACTGGACTAACAGAACAGACTAAAGCCGAGTCGAGACAGTATTGTCCAGCTAGTGCTCACGGATTGACAGTCTATCCCCAAATATAAAACGGTTTTCCTCCTTCCCGGTAGCAGCACCACAAACTGGAAAGGCTCCGACGAACTCAACCAAGGCACGAACTGGGCAGACACAGAACTAGTCTATAAATGCAAATGAAGTGCATAGTGATTTTCGTGATATCTTGTATTATCTTGTTGTGTATGAAATGCTTGCAAGATGTTGGTCTCTATGTATAAGTGTCATCCACCATGTCAAGGGACTAAGGGCATTAAAGAGTTTCTCTACTAGCTCATTAAGAGTCATTACTTGAGACATTTCAAGTCTTCCATGGATGCTTCTAGGCCATCAAGACTCTTGATGTACCAAGAGCTCGCAGGCAACTCAACAGCCACACAGGTCAACTACAAATCAACCAGACTGGACTTCTCACCAGTAAGTCAAATCCACTACTAGCCCAAATAACATTAAGCCCAATAGACTTAGTTAACCCTGCCAACAGCTTCAGTCAGGCCTGACAACATGCAGTCTAGAGACCAAGATCCAAACCTAAGCCCAATGACACGAGTCCACTTGCCCAGATGCGGGCCGAACAATGGGTCGGGTTGGCTTGCAACTCTTGCATCTAGAAACGCCTAACTAAATATACACATTTCTCACTCACTGAAATTCAATTTTGAGAATAAATAAACTACAACGATCTTTGATCCAAGTAGTTATTGATTGGTTAAAACCAAATTTCCAACATATATCACAATACCAAACATGTAGTATATCAAATTTTTTGTTGTATACCATATTATCATGAGATTTGGCATTATTTAACATACCTTAAGCATGATATACCGTGTAAGGATGGTATACCATATAAAAGTTCAGTACATCTTAAAAGTATCATATATCGCAATGAAGGTACGATATCAGTATGACAAGTTCCAATACCGAAATGTACAACACGACATCAATATAAGATTTTGCTTACTGGAATTTTTGATAAGGTATACGGTATAACAAAAAAACTCTAGCTACACAGTACCGACCTACCCCTAAGTAGTACTAGTATATAAACAGAGATGTTGCTTACTTCAGGTGGGGACCCTTTATTGTTGCGAGGAAGTAGAGATCCCATACCATTACCCCTCGGGAATCTAAAGCAGCTAGGCCTATCATTAGTGGTTACAACAGTTGCAACCATGTAAATCAGTCATGCTTCATCTAGTGGAGTCATGACCACCATTTTAGGCAAGAAAGGCATATAAGTTACGTCCAACGCTCCACAGTGAATCGACCCATCCATCCCCACTACACCTTCCCGGTCAATCGCATACTGGATTGGCAGTTTCTGCATATCCACATCATACACTACTTGATCAGATCCTCTTTGCAGGAAGGATGAGTAGATAGCACATAAGGGCCTTAGCCCCTTCGAAGCCAAACCGGATACAAATGTCACCGTGTGCTGCTCAACTATATACCTGCTTCAAAGTAACAGTCCGAGAAGTGCTTTTGGAAGTAGTTGAGGCCAATCCCACCACCTATAGCAGCATGGATGACCACAATCTTGTTGTTTACTTCAGCTTCTATTATCAGTTATTCTGCAAAGTATTGAGTGCAGGAAAGTATAGATGGTTTGGGCTGCTTTTGCTTTTCTATAGCTGGATCAAACTTCACAACACCTACAACAATTCACACAAATAAAATTTAGTCTTGGGATTTTGAAATTTGAAGCTATCAAATTCTTTTTGATGTGTGATTTTTGCGTTTAAAAGTATCCAACCATGTATTCTGTCATCAACAGTCTCTGTGATGATGTGAGTCAGAACTGACCCTTGTGTAGGTATATACTTCACTTTTTAGAAAATAGTGACTAAATCTGCAAGGTTGTGTCCATCCACTAGGCTAATGTAGTACAACTCGAGCTCCTCAAAGAAGGTCGATCATGAACCGTTGATCATCCATTTTATGTACTCTTGTCGCAATTCCATGTGTTTGCGGCCTAATCTTCTTAGCCACAGTCTGTTGAAAGATCAAGAAAAAAAATGACCAACAAGTCATTTGAAAACTTCAAAAAGAGTTAACTTACTTTAGCAGCTTTTCTCGTAGCTGTCTGAACTTGGGGCTGGCTTGGAGCTTGGTGGGGGCTCCAACTGATGTGGCCAGGCCATCAAGCGATGCAGTAGGCAACGACACTTGCTTGTTGTCATTTAAAACGATGATGAGGTTAGAATCAGAAAAGTTGCATTGTTCATGGCCCCATAGGCTTGTCCAGTAGTCAATTGCACCATCTCCTATCACTGAGACAACAATGTTCTTCTTCCCTAATAGATCTCTCCCCACAACCATACCTAATAAAACATAAACGCCATAAAAAAAAATTGCAAAAAATGCTAATGCATATAGTTTCTTTAGCATGCCAAGGCCAACATAAATGCTTGTTGAGCTATGACCAACAACAAAAACATCATGAACACTCTCATCCCTCTTGGGGAAACCAGCCAAACCCGAAGTTTGCCTAATCGTGTGCATTTTTTACCTCCTACTAATTAGGATTTATGCCCATAGGCCTAGATATACATATATAGACATGGTAAGAAAGTATACAAAGTTAAATATCTAACATAGGTTCTTGATTTGATTCGATAACCTGATGGTCTATATCCTAGATGAGTCATCTAGGGTATTGAAGACATGTTGCGTAGCAACAGTGAGTTCCACTACACCTAAGCTTGAACTAAAAATGCCTTCGGTTTTCAAAACCGTGTAAACTATCTCATCTCAGCTCTGAGCTCTGTTGCTAACTGCTCTAGATCCTAATCAAAACATGAAACAAACTTCAAATTAATCAGAACTATGCATGGGTGGTTGATCATATCCAGCAACGGCGTCGACGGTTTCTCGCCGGAGAAATCAATCTTCCAACCGTCTTTCTCTTTTCTTATCACCTACTTTTCTCTCTCTTCTTCCAGACTGCCATTGTATGCTTTAACATAAAACTACAATAAGCAATCAATGAGAGAGAGAGAGAGAGAGAGAGAGAGAGGGGGAGAGAGAGAGATACAGTAGACTGAATATTGTGAATGGTATAGTTATCGACCTAGATTAAACTGACATGTGAAATGATTTTTTTAAAGAAACTAGGATATGGTATGACATTGCTATGTATGTATGTATGTATGTATGTATGTATTTGAATGTAAAAGGAAAATAACAAATTTAAAATAAATTATAATTTGATGTTTGAGAATATATTGAACCTAGGAACATATATATGGTGGTGTTATCAATTTGATTTGAGCTATCTGCCAACAATTCTAAGTATCAAGACGACATATGCTTTACTCTGGGGTGGGAAGTAATAGTGCAATTGTTACCAAGGTCCCCATTTAATTGCTCACACTCTCAAGAAAAATGGTTGTGACTTGTGAGAAAGATAGAAATGCGAGGCCAACGAATAGTTGATAGAATAAAACTTATAATGTTGTGTTTATTTTAGGGGCGTTTGGTGTTATACCCAAGACGCTAAAGTAAAACACAAATATACCAATTTCTTATATATAACAACACTACATACCCAGGTTTACGAAAATACTCCTACTTTTCAATAAATACAATCTCTTCTCAATGATTGTGAACTGTTTTTATAATTTTCCGTGAAATAAATGATTAATTTGTGTTTAAAAAAAATAAAAATATCACGTCCGACCGATCGGCCTCGAACACGCATGATCGGCCGTGGCCGATCGATCGGACAAATATGTGATCGGGCATGGCCGATCGATCGGACTGATCGGCCGTGGCCGATCGCATCGGCCGTTTATGATCGGCCGTGTGTCATATGTCCGATCGGTCGGACACATATGTAAGGTCCGATCGATCGGAGTCACTTTATTAAAATGTGTCAGTGCCCTATCACCTTTTTTAGCTGCGGCACACTGTTATCGGACCGATATATACTATTTATATAGCAGTATGAGATCACATGTGTCCGATCGATAGGGCACTCGTGAATAAATTCATCAGTGGCCCTATCACCTTTACAGTGTACAGTGTGTGCCCTTATGACATGTCCGATCTATAGAAACTTTCACGTGAATAAATTATACAGTTTGACCAATAGCGCACAGTTTATCATCAATAAATTCTTTACAATTCGTCTCATCACTTCACTTATTTCTCACCATCGTCTTTATTGCTACCATCCTCTTTCATTTCCTATTGGTACCATCCTCTTTCATTTCCACCACCACCAAACCAAGAAAAAAATATGGAGAATGATTGGAAACAATTTGTTGTCAATTTTAATGGAGTTTTCGATAGTGAATCGAAATATGTTGGTGGCCAAGAGACAATGGTTTGGATTCCGGCAAACAATATTTGTCTTGCAGTACTACGACAATATATTCAATACGCTCTGGATGCATATTCAGTTCCGCCCGACTACCACATCTATTATACTGCAGAGTCTCGTAAAAGTCATAGAACGATCAAGGCCGTTATCGGGAGTGATCTTGATCTACAACGTATTTGTCTTCTAGACGTAGAGCCTGCAGTATATTTAGTGCATCCCAATAATACCGGCGTAGTAAATCGTGAAGCTCGAAACTCAACATTCGTTGAGTCTTATCAATTCGGAGGTGATAACCAGTTTGAAGGGCCAAACAGTGGAAGCAACCCAGGTGGGAGTCGAAGCAACCCCGGTGGAAGTGGTCGGGAAGAGGAGACCCATGTCGAAACAGGATGAAGATGAAGAAGCTTATCTCGACACTTCATCTGAGGATGAAGATGAAGGTATTCCTGAAGCATTGATCAATTGTTCGCTTGGTGACTTTGCTGCATAGATCCGACGAGAGGGCGGCGTCAACCAACTCATGTCAATGCTTCTTCCAATCACTCGTCCAAATACCGATGACGAAATATTGTACAAAGAACATGGAAGCGGCAAGTAATTGGATCATTCCAATTATACCTCTCGATACATCGACCCACCATTCACAACGAGCTTGCCTCTTATATTGGATTGTGATTTGCGGCAAGGAGCTGTTTTTGGGAGAAAGATGAATTATATGCTATGGTCGCACCGTGGCATATGGAACATGGAGTGGATTTCATGTGCCGACGTTCGTGCACAAAAAAGACTCGAATACATATGCAAGCGTAATGACACGTGTCCATATTTTCTTCGTGCTTGCTTGTAGGGCCACGAAAATTTGGGAGGTGACCGTATACAACCCCGAGCACACCCGCAACCGCGATCTATCGGCTTAGGATCGAGAAATGTGCGGGCAAAGGCCGTATCCGCCTATATTGCGCGAGAGAATGCACCGCCGAGCAAGATACTCGAAACCCGCCGATATTCAAGCCGATCTTTTGGATAGGTTTGGAATCCAAGCGAGTTATAGTGTGGCGCTGCAAGCACGTAATGCTGCGATATCAATGATTTACGGTAGCCATGCAGAGTCATATAAAAATCTTCCGAAGTATTTGCATTTGCTCCGTATGCAAAATCCAGGCTCTTTGACAGATCTAGATGTTGGTCCTGATGGTGATTTCCGACATCTATTTTTTATGCTTAGTGTTTGCCGAAGTCCTTGGTTATTCCAGCTTAGAAACGTGATTGCGGTTGACGGGACACACCTGAAGGGAAGGAATAAGGGCATACTATTTGTCGCTGTTGGTATTGATGCTAACGAACAAATATTCCCACTTGCTTTTGGTGTTGGTCCGATTGAAAATGATATTTCTTGGAAGTGGTTTTTAACTCGGCTCCGAGCAGCACTCTCCTCCACTAGTGATCTAGTAATCAGATCAACACAAAAGTATAGCCAACGCGGTAAGAGATGTTTATCCGGAAGCACACCACGGTCTTTGCTACTACCACATCGTAAATAAGATTGCTCGATACGGTAAGTGGATCGTGCAGATGTTCCACGAGGCAGCATACGCATATCTAACATCAGTCTTCAACCGCGCGTTGAACGCGATACGAGAGGCACAACCCGCAGCGTACGAGAAGTTGATGGATATCGGTCCCGATAAGTAGGCCAGATCACAATGTCCTACCCGACGTTACAGTATGTTAACATCCAACCTAGCTGAGTCTATTAACTCTCGACTTCTGGCTGCAAGACGTCTCCCAATATGTGTTATGATCGAGGCAATCCGACATTTGCTCGAAAAGTGGTTTTATGCTCGTAGACAAAAGGCTCATGCGAGGACTGATATTTTGACTGAAGCTGCAGATATGAGAATGAGAAATGAAAGAGATTCAGCACTCAGGTATGTTGTTACATCCGTGACTGCTGACTCATTTAAGGTAGACACTGGAAAAAGACAGTGGAGAGTTGATCTGAGTAGTCATTCATGTGAATGTGGAGTATGGCAACTGGACGAGATCCCCTATAAGCATGCAATTGCAGTTTTATACAACCGTCGGGAGAATTTATATGATCACATCAATTACTACTATCGGACGGAAATATGGAGGGAGATATATGCGGGTGTGGTGAATCCTTTACCTCCACGGGGCGAGTGGGGTGTTCCAGCAGAGATTGATGCGATGGTGGTACTACCGCTAATTATCACGCGTCAAGCAGGACGACCGAGGAATAGCCGACAAAGATCCGTTGTAGAAGCCGGTACATCTAGCAGCAGATCTCGTGCGCCAAAGAAGTGTAGCATGTGCGGGGAACAAGGTCACACAAGGTGTAAGTGTCCGGGGCCATCAAATAATGAATAATCTCATGTAGTGTTAAATTTATGTACGTAATATTAAGTATGATATGGTCTATTATTTTTGTCTTTATATAATCTCATATGAAAATCGCGAAAAAAAAAATATAAAAATTATAAATTATCTTAGTCATCAAATAATGAATACGCTTGTGCCGACCTGTAAGGACTTACTGTCTTAGTCAGACAGAATAAATTATAAAAATATTAAAATATAAGGGGAACCGTGCTGAACCCTAAATCCAAACCCCAAATACTATTCATCTAAACCCTGAAAAACCCTTGATCAAAACCCCAAACACTATTTCATCTAAACTATAAAAATGTGAGATTCGAGTGATAAAAAAGTGATATGATATAAGAACGGGATACGAGAATATCATCAATAACTTTGAATAAGTGTAATAATAGAGATATAATTAAAAAAAAATTACCACCTCTTCACATATTTCAAAAAATGAGTTCATTTTTCATAAAGAGTCATAACTACTTCCATGATTCAATAATGAATCAATATTTGATTTTGTTAATATATAGTTATATATAAAGTCTTATTACATCATTTCATAATATTACCCTCAAATATTTATTATAAAATTTTATAATATTTTTATTTTTAATTTTATAATTTTTAATAGAGTCTATTTGAATTATATTGATTATAACTCTTATTTCAAATAAATATAAGTCTCATCGGATAATTATAAAAAAAAAATAATGGTCCGATCGATCGGACTGTGCCGATCGATCGATCGGACTGTGCCGAAAAATTGAACTGTGCCGATCGGACTGTGCCGATCGGACTGTGCCGATCGGACCAAATTTAAAAAAATTGAAATTTTTTTTAATATTTGTGCCGATCGTTCCGAACTGTTAATTAAAAAATAAATAAATATTTGTGCTGATCGGTCGAAATAAATTTAAAAAAAATAATAATTTTGTGCCGATCGATCAGATTGTGCCGATCGATCGGACCAAATTTAAAAAAATTGAATTTTTTTTAATATTTGTGCCGATCGTTCCGAACTGTTAATTAAAAAATAAATAAATATTTGTGCCGATCGGTCGAAATAAATTTAAAAAAATTTAATTTTGTGCCGATCGATCGGACTGTGCCGATCGATCGGACCAAATTTAAAAAAATTGAAATTTTTTTTAATATTTGTGCCGATCGTTCCGAACGGATAATTAAAAAAAATATTTTTTTAATTTTTTTTATACTTTGTGCCGATGCTGATACTTAAATTCAAATTTGTTCTGATATCTAAATTTGTGCCGATACTTAAATTCAAGCACTGAATTTCATAACAATAACGAACTAATACATAAGAATAATTCAAATTATATCACACATTTCAAAACATTTTATAGCCATCCACCTACGATACTTACTAATGTTTGCCTCCTCATTACCCCAAGCCCGAGTCGGAAAACCAGTGAGAAGACGCTCTATAGTCATGCATGTAAATGTCCCACAACTATGCGAATCTAATTGCATGTACGCTCTTCATCATCCATAAGCACAATTGAGGGCCTCTGTCCTCCTGGGAATAGATAACCATATGCATTACACGCTCAATAATTCCCATGCCATAAGAACCGCGCTATTAATTTCTGAAAAGCTATAAGGCATTTGACGCACCAATTGAATACACTCGAGTCTCTATATTGATTTTTCGAGTCATACAACTCGAGTCTCCAATCTGAAACGCATAACCGCAACACGAACCAATGGTGTGCTGCCAAGATTGGAAATATAATCTACAATAGACACAAATATATAAGTTGGAACCTTAAGATTAAGTACTAATAAAATATATGAAAATTACTTACATATTTTGCGGAGTACCAATCGCTTATTCCAAGATCTGGAATCCCCTTCACGTACTGAACATCCTCCTCTTGAGGAACCCGTTTATAATCCTCATCATTCTCGTGTCTCGTACTTTGTGGATCTTTACAAAACTTGATCCACGCTTGCGTAATAGCCATCTGATAAACAATTATTTAACGATAAAATTACACTAAAAAAATAAAATATTTTCTATAAAATACTCAAATATGAAATGTACTTACAAAGACTGTAGAGTCCGCTATGACTGTGTGTTGGACATCTGGAGTCCCGGATAGGTTGCCCTCACCTAGCCTGACCCGCAGTGATGGATGTAGCAGTTTACCATCTCACAATCCATATCATAATCAATCTTCAAAAAATTCTCGAACCATTCTCGTTCAAGTGGAAAAGCATCTGGACGTCGAAAGGCCAAGCTTTTACCGGATAAATCTTGCTCAAAACTCTCGACCAACGAGTTACTCGGCTCAAACATATCCTATAAAATTTAATTATTAAATTAGGAAAAAAAATTAAATTATTTGAAGAATTCTCTTACCAACTCGCCGCCAGTCACATCCATAGCCTCCTCTTTTTGATTTGATGGATGCCTCTCCCATACATCATCGGTATGTGGTGCGGGCTCGTCCCACCGAGGCCACTGCGTAGCCTGAGTATGCCAGCTATATCCAAACTGAAATGGTTTAGGCTCCTCCTCGTGATCATAATATGATGAATATGATCTTGACCTACTACTTCTATCTAGCAGCTCCTCACACCTACTCACTAGCTCCTGACTGAGAGTCCGATGATAATCATCAATTCTATTCATCATATCTTGCTCACACCTATCAAAATTCTCTTGAATAGATCGACTGATCATGACCTCTATTCTTGGGTCCAGAGGACTAGATGTCTCATCAACTGCTAATAATTATAAAAAAAGTAGACGATTATTAAAGGAGGAATTGACCAAAACATTTTCACTTAAAATTTAAGTTTATTACCAGATGCATCTCTCGCTGCTGATGAAGATGCTTGTGTACGGCGGGCACGCCTCTGAACTCTCCTACTATCTACGACAGTGTGCCCCTCCTCTTGCTCCTCCTCCTCACCGACAACTCCTCTGCTCGTACTACGTCTGCTCTCCTCGGTGCACCTGATCAAGATACGATGTCCACCTTGATCATATGCGCCGGCTATAGGGGGTTCAAGGGCACAGGAAAGTGTATCCCAAATGGATTACTGCCGACTGCACTCTGCCAATATAGACACCTCTCCTCAAGCTTGTTCGGTACTAACACTTCAAACACTACCGAGTCTCTCATATGAAATACATAATATTTGTGCATTAAATATTAATAAAAAAATCCAAAACATATTCATTGTAATTAATAATAAAAGTATTTTTACCTGGCGCTTAAAAAACCCGGCTATATCACGCTGATCGGCATCATTAAACGACCACCGTAAATAACGAGGGAAACCATCGGGATGTAGAAGGGTCGCACAACGAGCTCCAAAACTGGGAATGGCCTCATATGCCCACACCTATATTACAATATAAATATATCGAGTTATTTAAACTAATAAAAAATTATAAATTAGTAATAATTAAGTTGTGAACAAATATTATACCAGTAGTGCCCAAATCGGCCCGTAGAGATTATACTTTGATCCTACGAGGTCCAGTGAATTTGGTACGTAACTGAGGTAGTGCAACATGGCCTCGTAGGTAAAAGCACCCCATGGGAACGCATTCCATTGGTTGATATCATCAGCCGATATCCATATCCATGTATCAATCTTCTTAGTCTCTGCAGGAGCATAGAACCAGAAGAAAAGAGCCAAAATATTCGACAACTTAATCAAGTCATCATCTGAAACGCCACCGGGCTCATATTTTGTAAACCAGCTTAACAAGTTCTTCGCTTCTATCGGTCTCCCATCATTGAACCTACTGTAGACCCCAGACTGAGTAGGCTGATAAGATGCTGTCATATCGAAACTACACTCGCCGAATATGAGCCCAGTAACCAATGCAAACTCCGGATAAGAGAAACGGATGTTGTGACCAACGTAATTAAACCAAACCTCCGAAGGTCGTACCGAAATCTCATAGCATAATAGCTGGTGAAGAGTCCGCATAGCATTCCTACCATCTGGCCAACCCACTATGCCCCCGAACTGACCACGAATAAATCGTTGGACTAGATCCATACCACCCTGACGAGATAATTTCTCTCTAATCAATGTCCCTAAAGTATGCTTATAATATGTTGTAATCCTCGGGGTAACGTCTCTTAGTGCTAACCGTTTAAAATTGACTTATATATTACAATTCATATTTAATAAAATTATAATTATTACAGTTATAATATTTAATAAATAACATTAATTAAAAAAATCACGTAAAAAAAATTATTCGTGCCGATCGGTCGGACCGGTTCAGACCGGGCAGACCGGTCGGCACTGAAGCTCAATTGCCGTCGACCATGGCGCGCCGGTTTTTCGGCGATTTATACCTCATTTTCACCAATTTTCACCCAATCCAACCAGAACAATATTATACTCACTAAACCCAACATATATATTTCATCAAAAACCACTTTAAACATGCAATCATACATTAATTTCAACATCTACAAACTAATTTAGAAACTAAGATTTCAAGAATAAATATTAACCTCTTCCATTGTTTCCGACGGATTTGGATGAAGAAATTGTGTCCTATGTGTGTGCCGATGAGCGTGCCGACTTTCCCGTGCCGAGAGAGAAAATTTGGGTCCGATTCGAGTGTGCCGATCGAATGAGATCGGCACTACATATATTATATATTTTTTTTAATTTTAAGCCCGATCGATCGGGCAGTGCCGATCGATCGGCACAATATTTTATTTTTTTTAATTTTATTTTTTAAAGCCCGATCGACCAGCCATTTCTTGAATTGTTCCGATCGATCGGGATAATGTGTTAAAATCAGTGCATTCTTCGGATCTGACAACTTTATGGTTAAAAAATTGAAAAAGCGAGAGTATTTTAGTAAACTTGGGTATTTCCTACATATTTTTTAACAAAATGGGTAGTTTTGTAGTTGTTATAGGGATAGTGGGTAGGATCGTACAATTCCACTTTATTTTATTATAATATGTGTCGGTTTTTATTATTATTTTAAGAACACGATTTCAGAATCTCCAATATGTGCATGTTTGTCAGAGTATCTAACATGATACTCGAGGTTACTGGAGTGCTCGTAATTAAGCTTTTTCTGAAGAGAGGTATTATAACATAGATTACAAATCTTTTCTTTAATTGCTATATTGTCTCATTGAACCTTGAGAGCTTCAACTGGTCTTCCCATGAGTGATAAAATTGTCCCAAATATATGTTTGGAAGTGAGACCTGCTGCTTCAATTTGATCTCTTGGAGTTCCATGGTCTATGTATGTATCTGGCAGCATCATAGATCTCAACTACAATCCAAACAACACATAATCAAACAATAATCAAGAATGATATGACTCTCTTGAGGGAGTGCAAGAAGCCTAGACTAATACCTTAAGATTTCCATCCAACAGGCCATTGAGGCTTAGGAAATGTGCAATATGTGTTCCGAATCCTCCAATCGAACCTTCTTCAACTGTGACAAGTATCTCATGCTCCTTAGCAAGCCTCTTGATGAGATCACCATCCAGTGGCTTACAGAATCTTGCATCAACTAGTGTTGGTGTTACAGAATAGTTCTTGAGCATCTCCACAGCTCCTAGGCATTCTTGGACCATTGCACCATACCCCAAAATCGCCACTTTGCTCCCTTCCATCAGTATCCTCGCCTTCCCAATCTATAGTTTATAGATCTCAAGGTTAGTTTCTAAGATCATAGATTATAATGACTAGTACTAATGCAATAAATTATGTTGGTTACTTCAAGTGGTGCTCCTTTGTTGTTGTGAGGAAGTAGAGTTCCCACACCATTACCCCTGGGGAATCTGAAGCAGCTGGGTCTATCATCAATGGCTGCAGCAGTTGCAACCATGTGCATCAACTCTGCTTCATCTGATGGAGCCATGACAATCATGTTAGGCAAGCAAGCCATATAAGTCACATCAAATGCTCCACAATGAGTCGGCCCATCCGCCCCCACTAGACCCGCCCTGTCAATCGCAAACCGGACTGGCAGTTTCTGTAGATCCACATCATGCACTACTTGATCATACCCTCTTTGCAGGAAGGATGAGTAGATAGCACAGAAGGGCTTAAGCCCCTCCGAGGCCAAACCGGCTGCAAATGTCACCGCATGCTGCTCAGCTATACCCACATCAAAGCAACGGTCCGGGAAGCGCTTTTGAAAGTAGTTAAGGCCAGTACCACCACCCATAGCAGCATGGATGGCCACAATCTTATTGTCTACTTCAGCTTCTTTTATCAGTGATTCTGCAAAGTATTGAGTGTAGGAAAGCGTAGTAGGTTTAGGCTTCTTTTGCTTTCCAGTGGCTGGATCAAACTTCACAACACCTACAACAATCCAAACAAACACGCAAACAAAATTTAGTCTTTGGATTTTGGAAATTGAAACTATCAACTTCTTTCTGTTGTGTGATTTTTTAGTCTAAAAGTGTAACCATGCATTCTGTCATCTGCAGCCATGGCTGGCTCATAGCCTTTGCCTTTCTCTGTGATGATGTGAATCAGAACTGGGCCTTGTGCAGGTGCAGACTTCACTTTCTGGAAAATAGTGACTAAATCTTCAAGGTTGTGCCCATCGACTGGGCCAATGTAATACAACCCAAGCTCCTCAAAGAAGGTCGAGCCCGATCCACTGATCATCCCTCTCGCATACTCATCTACCTTGGCCGCAACCTCATGTGCTTGCGGCCCTATCTTCTTAGTCACAGTCTATCGAATATCAAAAAAACAATGTCATGCAAGTCATTTGAAAACTTCAAGAAGAGTTAACTTACTTTAGCAGCTTCCCTTAGCTGTCTGAACTTGGGGCTGGCTTGGAGCTTGGTCAGGGCTCTGCTGATGGCTCCAACCGGTGTGGCCGGGCCATCGAGTGTAGCAGTAGGCAATGACACTTGTTTGTTATCGTTTAGGACAACGATGATGTTGGAATCAAGAAAGCCTGCATTGTTCATGGCCTCATAAGCTTGTCCAGCAGTCATTGCTCCATCTCCTATCACAGAGACAACATTGTTCTTCTTCCCTAATAGATCTCTCCCCACAGCCATACCTACAAACACACAATCACCATATAAAACACGCAAAAGCTGTTTATGCATAAAAAATTTTAACATACCAAGGCCAGCAGAAATGCTTGTTGAGCTATGGCCAACACCAAAAGCATCATGAACACTCTCATCCCTCTTGGGGAAGCCAGCCAGACCCGAAGTCTGCCTAATTGTGTGCATCTTAGACCGCCTCCCGGTTAGAATCTTGTGACCGTAGGCCTACGTATACAAAATATACACAGTCAAGAAAGTATATAAGATTAAATATCTAATACTGGTTATTGATTTGATCACCTGATGGCCTACATCCCATATGAGTTTATCATCTGGGGTGTTGAAGACATGGTGAAGAGCAACTGTAAGCTCCACCACACCTAAGCTTGAACTCAAGTGTCCTCCAGTTTTTGAGACCGTGTACACAATCTCTGCTCTAAGCTCTGTTGCTAGCAGCTCTAGATCCTGATTAATCAAAACACGAAACAAACTTCAATTTGGAACTATAAAATATGATTCGGATAAGATTTATAGTGTAGAATTTAGAAAATAAGTGACCTTTTTCTCGAGGTTCTTGATGTGCATAGGATGGTTGATCGTATCGAGCAACGGTGTCGGCGGTTTCTCGCCAGAAAAATCAATCTTCCAACCGTCTTTCTCTTTCCTTATCGCCAACTTTTTTCTCTCTTCTTCCGAACTGCCGCTGCATGCTTTAACATAAAACTACAAACAAGCAATCAATGAGAGAGAGAGATGACAGCAAACTCAATGCAACAAACTTGCAGGAAAAAAAATCATGAATCATGATTCTATTCCTAAGTCATGAACTCGATTGACTAATAGTTTTTTTAAGAAGAAAGAAAGAAAGAATTTTGCGAACTAACTTGTTTTCTTCCGCAATGATTAAGTTTAGGGGCTGCAAAGTTTGGTACTATAGGCTGGTTTAGGCTCATGAACATCCTAGAAACAGCCATGACTGATCTGGGGAGATGAGAGACAATGGATTGGGAGTTTATGAGAGAAGTTGGCAGCTACGACTAGATTTATATTTAGCAACCAAGAGCTGCTTTTACACTCCATAAATTGAATAAAGATAAGAAATTAATTACTTTTTCCTCTTCATTTGTCTTTACACTATGCATGGCAAATAGACATCATTCCACCTTTTAATGTTCTTCACCACTCTTAGTTGTCAAGATACATAGATTTTAATTTCCAAGTTATATTATATTAATATTTACACACAATCTAAAGCATGTTTTTTGTTTTTTAATATATTTAAACAAAATCTAAAAGATGATTTTGTTTTATTACATTTTTAAATTAGTCTACTAATTTTTTTATTATATATCTCAAAGTGAATAGCACCGAAGAACAATATCGTGAGTTTGAATACCGACAACCTTATTTGCATTTATTTATGATTGACGCCGATAAAATAATGTTGTTTTCCTGCACCAACCCTCCAAAATATACAACCAAATTATGTCAAAAATATATGTGTGTGTGTGTGTGTGTGTGAGACATGTATCGAACATGTCTCGCCTAATCGAAAGTTTGTCCACTTGCATGGGCAGAATCAATTTCACAACGTTAGTTGGATATTCTCTAATGTGACACAGACGCCCAAATTATATATTGAAACTTTCCATTTTAGTTTACCAGTAAATAGGCAATTTTAATTTGCATATATATTTATGTATTCTTTATCAAAACATATAAAGGAAAGTATCCAAGTACAAATTGGATGAATTTTTAACTGCATATTAAATTATTTTAATATAAGATGAACAACAATCGTCCAAATTGGATGAATTTTGTTCTTATTAGGTTTAGGTACCTAGATTCTTAGATTTTTCTTTCTTTTTTTTATTTTCTTGGATAAACTTGAATTTACTGTCACTTCTGAAAATGGTATAAATTAGTGGAATATATGATCTCACTCCAAATTCATTAAGAATTCCTAGTTAGGGGAGGTAAAAAGGAAGTTTGTCCCCTCGAGAATACCTAATGGTCGATGTAGTGGAGTTATTTTACTTTGAAGTTTGAACTATAAATTCGACTCTCATTAATGTCTTATATATCGATCAATTACACATAATTTATACTCCCTCCGTCCCATGAAGCTTGCAACATTTGTGTTTCGGCACGGATTTTAAGATAGTGGGTGAAAATGTAAAGTAGTGGGTGTAAAGGTATAAAGTAGTGGTGTAAGTTAAAAAATAGTGGGGTCCACTTGTTTAAGTGAATGTGGTCCACTCATTTTCTTTTTATTTTAAGTAATGTTGCAAGATTGGTGGGATAACCCGAAAATGAAATGTTGCAAGATTGGTGGGACGGAGGGAGTACAATATATGAATTATCCTAGTTGTTAAAAACAAAAACAAAAACAAAAAATAATAATAATAATAATAATAATAAGTTAACAATCTCGATAGGAAGAAGTGTTGACTTTTTAATGAGAGATGAGAAGTATTTTTTTCTCCTTAGATAATTAAATTAAGGATTCAGTACAAACACACGATTATTTTCAATATTTGATAAACTATACTTTGAAAAGAAAATATTTAGAAGGAACAACTGGAAGAGGAAATCTTTGTCATCCCTCGTTGAGTTTGTTAAATAATTCTCCACTCATCATTCTAATAAAAAAAATTATAGCATGTATAGATAATGTATCTTATGTCACTCATACTACTTTTCGAATAATTCCATTTTATTTACAATTTTGAAATGTCCACTATTCTGGCCTTGATTTATTTATTTTAGCTGAAAATAAATCATAAAGAGCATTTAGTTCACTATTTAAAGTCTAATTCAGAGTTAGGTTTGGAATCATCTACTCAAGATTTGGAATGAAAATTGAATTTAAATTTCAATAAATTCCATTAAATTATTAGAGTTTGAGAAACTCTTAATTTTGATTTAGAACTTCAGTATTTTGAGAGAATAAGACCATTCCAAATATATATATATTCTAATTAACTATTGAGAAATCCTAGAGCCCGCCCAACAGCTTTCAATTTGTTGAATATTGATTATTGTTATATGCCTGTAGCACGCAAGGAGGTAACCCAAGTGACTGGGAAACTCTTTTGTCTTTTAGGTCATCAATGAATTAGGTAAAATTCTCTTTCGACCCATCCCAATTTTGAATAAATATGAGTATATAAAAAAATTATTTAAAAAATAAAAAACTTATATAATAAGAATAATCTCTTATATTAGTAAAACAAATCACGATCTGAGCTCGAATCAGTTGTAAATAAAATGTAAAAGTTAATCCCTCCATCCCCAAAATACTTGTTCACTATTTCAATTTGGGTTGTCCCAAAATTCTTGTTCACTTTCTTTTTTTAATATATTATTACACACAATTTTTTAATGAAACTTACAATTTTACACCACTCTATACACAACTAACAACTCTCCTTAAAAACAGTGCAAAAGTCAAAGTGGACAAGAATTTTGGAACGAAGAGAGTATAAAATTTATGCATTAAAAAATATAAGAAATATGCATACTTGTTAAGTTCTATATAATTTTGTCTCCCTACTAGATCCTTACCCTTGCTTACAATATATGTATTTTATGACCATTATATATTAAGAATAATCTCCACCTAAATCATCAATATTTTTAAAGAACTCCATAAATGTACCCAGAGCCTTTTATATTTCCTCTATTTCCAGATTCAACAATGTAACAACAGAAGAGAACGAATTAACAAATTGCAACTTCGAAGGTAGTACTATAGTATACAAGTTTTCAACACTCACAAGTTAGTACTTGATCACATGATGGCGCAACCAGAGTTCGTACATGATCATGTGGAATGAGTCGTGGCTGATAGCAGGCGAGTTCCACTGGAAGTGCTTCTGGACCTGAGAACAGAGCACCGTAAGCTGTGGTGTTTATTTACGTCCATATCTCTCTGATCGAGGAGCAAACGAATATATGATGCATACGGAGTAGAAAAATACCTTGACCAAATTATTGTGCAATGTAACAAACTCTTCTTGTGTTATGTTCTTCAGTATTTGCTTAAGCTGATAGACATCCTTCTCCTTTAGTACCACTGCGAATTTGTGCCAGTTCAGTATGTCGTTGAAAGGCAAGTCGTAGTAATTAGACAGTATCACTGCACACAACAGCACACAGTTAAAACTAATGGAATACAAAGACAGAAAAGATTATCAATGTGTAGTTAAAACAAATAGAAAAACGCCTTAATGTGCGTTTAGCAATTGAAACATCAAGGTTGAACCGCTTAAACACTTTACTAGGTATGCATAGATGAGAAGAGAAGGTAGTAAGTAGTTCTCACCAGGTATGCATCCGTAATGTATAGAGTCGGTTATACGGGCACTATTGACTTGAGAGCCACCAGGGCAAATGCAAAACTTTGTTCTGTAAAACCTCTTTTGATACACAAGATGCCCAGTGGCCCTGTTAATTCTGTTGTTTGAAATATCAAGTTCAGTATCATTTTCCCATACTCGTGCCAGTATGACCCGTATCTTGGAATTCCTATGCCCTGCCCAGAAACCAAGTGTTGTCCTGCAAGTATTCAGTCTTAATGAGTAACTAGAGATGAATAAATGACCGTCATTACAAGAAAGTAAGCCTTACAAACTAGGTAATTAATTGACTCAATCCACAACAATAGACTAAATAGAAGATGCGCGGATCATTAAAGTGAACCTGCCTAAAGTTTGTGTTCATTACGTTTACCAACCTCACTGAAATGGCTAAATGTCAAGTCCTTCCCCCTTTTCATAATGAAATTGTCATCAGCAAAAACAGATATGGTAAACAAAACAAGATCAGGTTGAAAAGCACTATCATAGACTTTTTTCTCCAAAAGACTTAAGTTAAATCGTTGAAGTTGACAACACAAATTCAATATTGAATGTGGTATTGTGTTCTGTGATATTTACCCATTTGTTCTAGGTGTTCAAAATGCAACATATTTGTAAATTGTACAATGTACAACAGTTCTTCTACGTGAAGTTTTGGAATGTGTAATGTAACATCATTACCTAAAATTAGTTATAAATAATTCAACCTGCATAATGGTCTAACACAACAACTTGAAAAGTAGACTCTGGTAAACTATTTGAGTGTCGGCGCATAAAACCAATTCCTGGCAAAATGGTAAGTAAAAAATATGAGGTGTAATCAACTATCTACAAAATGGACTCTGGCATACTTCATTTCCTATAAGGCGAAAACTCCCCCATGATCTATTTAGCTAGGGAGCATTACTACTACCCAGATTCCTTCAGATTCTGAATGAACTAGGTTTACAAGCAAAATCTTCCCTATGTTATCTCATCATAAACTCCTGCGAAGGAAAAAAATACAATACTTCTTCACCACCAGAGATGGAAGCTAGAAAATTGGCAATAGCAAATCCATCTTTTACAAAGAAAATAGCTTCAGCAAAAAAATTAATAAGTTGTTTCCATCTAGTTGATAGGGTTTTGAGGCACGAAAACTTCTAACTGACAGGATGTCAGCCAAGAATGCTATTGGTACTATTCTTTTTTGATTTTATAAGATTGCAAGGGGTGTGGTAAAAATATTTCAGAGAAAATGTTATAAGCTCCTCAGGAAGAGATTTACCGAGGAATAATTAATAGGCGGAGATTTTGGAAAAGTACCTATTCTCTATATCGTTTCCTCCGGCTGGGAGGGCAAACGGCTGAAGAATTTGAGGGAGTGCAACATCTTTGTGTGGTATAAACCCAACATCATAGCTGGGAGAGCAAACAACACGAATTGAGTTTTTTACGAGATTTGGAAGTCCTTCAGTGGCTCTGACACCAACATCGTGACAAGCAACAAAGAAATGATCTGCACCTAGAGTTCTATTCCAATATGGGTACTTGGTCATCAAGCTCTCCACATAGTCCCGGACAATTATGGTCATGTTCTCATATGATATACCCTGCATGTCATTTCATTAAAAAAAAAAATCATACATCAGGAATCAAAACCTCAAATATTAGCATAAAGGAAACATTAGGACATCACTGTAAGCAGAGATCATTAATAGTATAAAAGCATAGAACAAGACAAGAATACAAGAAAACTCTTGAAAACTAACTATGCCCAGTAACTTCAACTACATGGCAAGTAATTGAACATATAGTAACCATTTCCAAAGTATATTGGTATCTTCCCAAAAGAGCAAATGACACCACTAAAGATGCCAATTTTTGCATACTTGTCACTTTAGAAAGAAATAGACCCCCAAGAGTGAAGAAACTAATCTTTAAAATGTTTCAACCATCAATGCAGTTGGAAATTCAACATCTGAAGCACAGTGCACACTGTCCAGTAACCAATCTACAAGAATCAAAAGTAATCACATCAAATATTTACGAGTCTCAACATACCTTTCCTCGCATCTTATGGCAAGAGATCGGGATGAAGAACAGGTCCGCCCGATCTGGATCATCCGTCACGAAATTACTATCTTTAAGATTCTGAAAAAAATATCCTTCGCTCGCATATTTTCCGGTCAGCTTCCGCGGCGTCTGATAATATGTCTTCGGATCTCCATCGGTGTAAACATACACCTTGAATCTCTTCAACATCTCCTCATAGTTCAGCCTAAAAACCTTCGGCAAATGGTAGACATCGTCGCTCTCCTCTCTATCCCTATCCAGAACCGCCCCTTTCTCCGCATTATCAACCTCAGCGTAATCAACAACCTAAAATCAAGCGAAATTGATAAAATCACACCATAAAATTAGCAAATTTAGGCAATTCATAGACAAAGAGAGAAAAGGTAATACCTCAGGCAGTGAGGCTTGTACAGAACGAGTGGTAGGGGCAATAGTGGAGGGGGGTAGGAGAGAAGGAGAATGTAGGGACTTAAGGGAGAGATAAGTGAAGGAAACGAGTGTGACGATAGCGACAGTGACGACGGCGCGTCGGATCGTGCAGACAGCGGCGGACGGGGCTTGCAGATGTTTGGCCGCCGACATTCCCGGAGCGGAGCTTGTAGCTTCCGGTGATGCCTGAGCGTGCAGATTTATATTCTGAAGCTGAAGGCACGAGCTTCAACGAGAGTTTCAGTTGATGGGGCCGGTTGCCGGAGAGAGTGCAAAATCAGTGTAACCTTTTTTTCTCTCCTCAAAATTTTGCTTTATTATTTTTTACATCTAGTACTAATATTTATTTTAATCCTATTTTATCTGTCCGTAATATATTTAACGATTTTCAACCCGACCCATCCTCTGATTTGTTTTGATAGTTGTAGCCTCTTTACACTCTTCTCATTTTTAGTAGTGAATACACTTTCACTAAAAGATGTTTGAAACAGTTTATTGAAAGTTGTCTTCACTTTTAAGTTGATATGAAGGTGTTTGGAATACCAGTATAAAATTGAGATTTTCTAAAATTGGATTGAAAATATAGAAGCAGTTGAAGCTGCCCAGCTTTTACCTTTCAGCTTATTGCTTATGATTTTCTCGAATCAAGTCCTTAATAACTTTATTTAATTTCATAATTACCCATAACCCTAATATTTGTGAAAATTCATTTTATTTCAAGATGCCAGTAGTCTCTCTCTCAATAGAACCCCCTTTTGATACGTAGAGGGGATGGCAGAGTGGTTGAGGTGAGGTTTTCCGGGACCGACAGGTCATGGGTTCAATCCTCACTGAAGCCATTCTGTGTGAGCCTGTCACCTGAGGGTGGTTTAATCTCCTGTGTGGTTTGCAGGCTACTGCACAAGGAGTTGAGGTTTACCCAGAGCGCACCGAAGGTAGCGGCTGCGGGTTCCTCAAATCAAAAAAAAAAAAAAAAAGGGTTTTTATTCCTTATATTTATCTAGTCTATTTTCAAAAACTCCTACATACTAAGAACAAGTTAGAGGGCTACAAGCAAGAAAAATTTAATATTAATATAATTATGAACTAATCTAGTTAGCTGATATCACTAAGTATTTAATTGTAAAATATATTTATTATGATATCATTTTATTGTATATATAATACTTAGATTGATTTAATATTTTATAGTATTAAATTAAAATTATAAAGCAAAAATTAAATATAAAATAAGAATAATTTTTGAATTTTATTTATTTATTATAAATTAGAATTATTTAATAACACTAAGGGTAAAACACATATTTCTTTTAAAAAGTATCAATAAGTTACTTCTATCATCACCATTTCTAAACACTATTTTTTCACTTTCAGCACTTATTTCCAAATACTAACTCATTGTCAAATAAGTTATTTTAATAACTTTCAGCACTTATCAATATGCTTCAACTATTCCAAACACCCCCTAAGAATCTGTTGGAAAATCGTGTATGTATATATAATAAAACTTTATATTATGGAAATTAACTTAGCCTTTAATGCTATTTTGACTTGGGCAAAATTCAGCCCGTTTGATCGCCGTTTCGAGCCTCGATACATATCCGATTTGCAAGTTAAAATATATAGCGTCGATCTACGTTTCGAGTAGATAATTGTAATGTGCTTAATTCCTCGATTTCGATTTTCGGTGAGTGAGAAATAGTTGCTCGAAGTTTGGGGGACAAAACTAATACGTTACCTAAAGTGGAGAAACTTATCTTATTCGGGTTTTGAAGATTTATTACATTAATCAATGTCCCTCACCTTGTAGGAGATAATAAAATAACATGTGGTGGGCTTGGCCCTCACATGCTCATGCGCGCGAGCCTTTTCGCCGACCGCCTCACACGCCGCACTGCGCCTGTGCCCGGCCCCGGTTCCGGTCCGTATCCGTGTCCGTGTCACATGATTATACGTTTTTGGAAGGAGCTGAAATAAGTCTCTTCAGCAACCAACCTTCCATCTTTCCACTACTCCACTCCTCTGAACATGATCTGTCTGCCTTAATTGGCAGTAGTTAATCCAACAACTTTTCACCTGAGCGGAGATGTGTTAGGGATACAAGCAAGGAGCCCTAACTCTCCCCAAAACCATGGTTGTAGGGAAAGGATTGACACTCACTTTATATATCACTCCACACTTGCGTGTGGAGTCGATGTGGGATATCCCACATCATAACTATACCTTCCCCTTCGAAACCGTACGTCCACGGACGGCCTACTCCGGAAGTCCTCCCCACCCACGGCTGGGTCCGCGGTGGGGCCCACCCAGGTTGCTAGCCCACCCACGACTCCATTATTTGTGATACCGATCCACGGGCCCCCACGGGACTATTCCCCGGGCCCACCCGATTTCCCGGGCCTATCAACGGGTCGCCCCTTCCTGCAGACGTACGATCCGGTAGATCGGACCATTGTTAGGGATACAAGCAAGGAGCCCTAACTCTTCCCAAAACCATGGTTGTAGGGAAATGATTGACACTCACTTTAAATACCACTCCACACTTGCGTGTGGAGTCGATGTGGGATATCCCACATCATAACAAGATGCCTATAATAGGCTAGTCTGCATTGCATTTCAACATACCAACATCAAGCATTCTCTTCTCTTCTACATTTTGTTAGCTCTAGTTGTCCAGCAGTTCTGCCCTGCCTTTGTCCAGTTCGCCGGAGCTCGTAGTTCTGCGGTGATGCATACTTCGAGACGTTCGTTATTTTATCTTTGGGGACGATACGCCAGAAACCGAGAGCACTACCGGGGCGTATTTCGTCTTGCGGATATAGGTCATCCTCGACTCGAAGAAGCTTACATTTCAAGTTTTGTTTTATTTTTGTTTTCCGACTTACCGGTTTCCTTGTAATAGCAGCTTGTATTCAATAATTGCAAGACGAAATTAGTACTTTACCTAAGCTGCTTGGAGTTAATCGGAAAATGAACAAAACTGCAACATATCTTCCTCATCTGTTGCCATCTCCGATGCTGCCGCCGCCACTGCTGCGTATTTCGTCTTGCGGAAAGAGGACTCCTCGACTCGACGAAGTTTTAATCTTTGTAATCTGTTTGTTTTTTGTTTTTCGACTTACCGATTTCATTGTAATAGCAGTTTGTATTCAACAGAATCTTTAGACCGGAAAGAAAACAAAGCCGTTAAACATATACAAAAGGAGTTCAACAGAGACAGACAAAGAGAGAGAGAGGAGAGAGAGAATCAAGAAAAGGATATACTATTAGTAAGAACTCAAGCAGGTTTATAGTTGTGATGCTGCAACATATACATGAAAATCCCACCAGCTACAGAGACGTTGAGAGACTCAAACTCTCCGGCCATGGGAATGGTTACGAGCTCACACGCCCTCCGGCTGAATTGAGAGAGACCGGCACCTTCACTGCCTAAAACTAGACACAGAGGTGAAGCAGCTATGGAGTCTGCGAAATCTTGAGAAAGCTTCATCACTGGTTTGAGCTGATTGGTTGTAGCAGGATGGCCAGCCACCATTTTCATTTGAAACTCTTCTCTGAGAGCTCCTACATGTTCCCAACTACCAGAAACAATCGGAATCTGAAAGCAGGCCCCTCGACAAGCTCGGAGTGCTTTGTCATTGAACGGATCACAACAACCAGGAAGCAGAAAAACCCCATCCTGTTCAAAAATAAGGCAAGAATCAAATATAATCATAGAAGAAGTGCTCTCGGAGAGTTTTCTATGTTAAAGTTAGATGAACAAGACTTAACCAAATCTCGCAGAGGACCTATAACTTTATGTTTTCATTGAAGGAAAAAGAAGGGAACCATAACTTTATGTTTTTCACTAAAGACGGCATTTAAAAAAAAAGAAGGGAACCATAGAAGTGATAGCCCTTACCCAGCTAAATGCAGTAGCTGATCTAACAAGTGTGCCTAGATTTCCAGGATCCTGCCATAGAAAAGGAACTTGAGTTAAAAACCATCCTACTGAATCCTTCTATCATGCCATTCCTATCCACATCTGAGAAGATGACAAGTCATAGTTTGGATTTCAAAAGTTTCAAGAACAAAAACTAAGCAGTTCCTCTGAGCAAAATTCAAGCCTTTTCCATTATTTATCGTTTATTGCTTATTTGGGTTGTGTCAATGGGCTGTGCAAGTTATTGTGTTATAAAGAAGAGATAATGCTGGATCTCATTTTAGGTATCTAACTTAGATGAAGCATACCTGGATCCCATCAAGAACTAGAATCCGATGTGGGAATGGAAATAATGTTCGACAATCTCCATCATGCAAGCTATCACTGACAATCCGAAACATTGAAGGAATTCTCACCAAAGCAATGACTTCAACAGAATCAACAGACTGGACGCCAGACATTTTCCTTATCACCTCCAAATTAACTTGAACAACATGAACAGCTTTATCATCAATTTCATCAGGAATACAACAATTTTCGAGTACAAACAAGCACTCAATTATAGGCCTATCAGACACTGAATTCTGAAAGTTGTAAATCTCCCTGCAAAAAGTAACATCATTTAGATTCAAGAATAAAAACATCAATTCTTATTATTTAGTCATTTGGAAAACATGTTGATTGTTAGCGAAGTATACACAACTAATATCATTTCGACTCTTGACGAAAACTAGAACATTTCAGAAGAAAGAATTTGATAAACCCAACATAGAGAATCAAGAAATCAAAGTTACCTTATAGGAGTAGTGCCGACAACGAGAACTGTGCCATGAAGATGGCGATACGAGGAGCTCTGCCGAATCTTCACACAATGCTTCAAAAATGGGTTTGAAGTGCTCGTAATGTTCTTCACATTTGGAGGTAAAGGAAACGCCTTCTTTGACGCATTTTTGCGAACACTTTCGCCGCAGGGACTCACATAAACTTTCTGCGTTCTACACCCCGCTCCAAAAGATGGGTTCCGCGTCTTCGAATTCTGTGTGTTAGTGGGAGAAAGATAGGTAGGAGAGAAGAATTTGTTCAGACATTGCATTCTTGTGTTGCAGTCTAGTTTCTCACTCTTCGAATTCTGTTCGTTTGCAAACTTTCCAAGTAAAATCTCAAAACGGTTGTTTGTTGGTTTCTTATTTCAGCAGTTTCATACTGAACTCCCTCAGATGTTCCTCTTTTTCATTTAGACCCCAAATTTTTACTGATATATCAAAATCATATAAAATTTTGCCATAATTGATTGACATACAACGGGTTAATTCTTGATGCTACTTGGACAATCCACACTCATACGCAGACAAATTATGAAAACATATTTTTATTTAATTCAATTAAAATTGAAAACATAAAGCTCCATTTCTCAAGAATAAATTAAGTGGCACATTTTATCGGATATATGGATACATGAGTGTAAATCACGTTCTAGCTTTGAACTCTCGACACAATATTATATATTTATGTCCGGACAAGCATTTTAAAAAAGATCACAACTCCATGAGGACTTAAGCTAAAGCTCGAAATTTACAGCTACTTAATTTGGTGTGAATTTATCAAAACATTTAAGGTGATACAGGTTTATGCAAGTCATTCATAATTAAAATTTTCATTAAACATAGATTTAACATTAGTGACCCGTTTTAGCCTTGGAATATAGGGGGCAATTTGGAGAAGATGTACGCAAGGTAGAAGAACAAGGCAAATTGGGAATGCTCCTCTAATAGATTTTCAATGCAGTTCGTGGTTAAAAGAAAATCGTCTTTAAATTAGGAAGCTCTCTAATTTAGTACAACCTTTTTGCATACGACAAACAAAAATTAATCAAAAGAAAAGGGAAAAATACTAGATATGGATTGGGAAACGAATGATGATGTTCGTCGATCTCATAATGACAAATGACATAATGTTTGTGTATTGAGTTTTTATTTATGATAAGATTAAAGTCATGATGGGGATGATTTTATTTATATTTATAGGGTCGAAATTGTTTCCTACCTACACAGTTACACTGAGATACTACCTCCGTCCCGCTATTACCGGCACAGTTTCCTTAAATGGACGTTTCGCTATTACTGGCATGTTTCTATTTTTGGCAAAATTTTAAAACTAATGACTCCACTAATTACCTTTTTAATTAACCCACTAATGACAGTTATTAAAAAAACAAATGTTACGAAATATTTTTTCCTCGTTACTCTCTTTACCCTATTCTCTCTCCTCATTCTCTTACCCTAATCTCTCTTCACCGCCGCCGCGATTGAATCTTCTCTCGAGTTCTATCTTCCCACTTCGCCTTGATGAATCCAACGGATCCCAACGATTCTTTAGCAGATACTACCCTCGTTGCCAAAAAGGTTTGGGGATCTGGTTTCCTGAGCGAAGAAAGTTGTCCTGGCGACGCCACCAACTCCCCTTCGCAGTTTGTTTGCGAAACCACCACCGAGCCTTCAGATCCGTCGCCGATCCAAAGTGACTGGTGCCTTGCGGCCTTGATTCGGGCCGAGATGGTACCTTTGGATCCAGATTCGGATTTTGAAGAGTTCATTCCAGAAACTGAAATTGAGTCTTATGTTCCTGAGATAGAGATTGAGTCTTCTGTTCCAGAAACGGAAATAAAATCTTATGTTCCAGAAATTGAAATGGGTTGTGAGTTGGCGTCGCCGACGGTTGACTCACGGGCGGCGTTGGAGGCCGAGATGGCGTTAGCTTATGAAGAGTCGATGGCTGCCTTGAAGGCCTATATGGAAAGACCATGTGTTAAAGCTATCATCGAGAGCTTTCTACGGATATGGCTTCCGGCTTACTTCAAATTGGTGAGATCGATCTCTTATTCTCTTTATATGCATGGCCTCAAGGACGGAGCTATGTTTGGGCAAGGGATGGCATTTTTGTCCATGAAATACCTCTAATATCCTTAATATTTAGTTTAATATTTATTTGATTCATTAGGCCTAGTTTTGTTTTATTGAATTGAACAGGAAATTAATATTTTATTACTTTATTAAATAGAGAATACATATACATGTTACTTTATTACATTTATTAATTAGAGTTATATTAAGATTTGGACACGAAATACCTAAATATAATATATATAATTTTAATTAATTTGAATTGATCCACACAAGAATCTTGTCAAATATCTCGAGAATATTAGAATTAAAATTCTCTTATTATCTAAATTCTCTGTAGTTCTAATTTTCATGCATTTTCTATATATAGCTCAGCCAAGAATGATAATTTGAATTAAAATATTATAGATTTTTCATTATTTTAATGAATATTTATCAAGAAATATTAAAAAAAAGTCTGATAAAGTATCATCCTAAACTTTGTGAAAGAAGGAGACTTTTAAACATTGTGCCCTCCCTTCGTATAAATCCTAGCTACGTCCCTGCATGGCCTTTGTGTCTTGTGTGGTGAGAGTATGTGTTGGAAGTGTTTAGATGGGGATATGAAATGATAAGACCCCTTGCACGCATTATGAACTTGGCTTTTGGGCTTGGATGCTTGTGTCTTCCTTAACGATGAAAACAGAGAGATTTATGCCTTTGGCTTGTGGCCTTGATTATTGTGTGTCCTCCTTGTTTATTACACTAGATAAGAACATTTATTTGCCTTGAACTTGGCTTCTGGCCTTGTATGGTTGTGTATTCCTTAATGATGAAAACTGAGAGGTTTATGCATTTCGATTGTGCTGTGTTTTGCTATGTGTCTGTCTTGTTTATTACCCTAGATAAGAACATTTATTTACCTTGAACTTGGCTTCTGGCCTTGTAAGGTTGTGTATTCCTTAATGATGAAAACTGAGATGTTTATGCATTTCGATTGTGCTGTGTTTTGCTGTGTGTCTGCCTTGTTTATTGCCCTAGATAAGAACATTTATTTGCCTTGAACTTGGCTTTTGGCCTTGTAAGGTTGTGTATTCCTTAATGATGTTTCTGCATTTGGCAAGTGGCCTTGATTGTTGTGTGTCTGCCTTGTTTATTGCCCAATGAACTGATTAACTTATATTTGTACATAATCAAAAGCCTTACTTATAATAATACTACTACATTTACAAAAGCCTTACTTATAATAATCCATACATATACAAAAGACTTACTTATATTAATACCTATACAAAAGAGTCAAACATAACCATTTATTTGCTGCCAGCCTTCATCTACCAATTGTCCAATCATCAACCAGTAGCCCAAGTCGATTTTGAATAATTTCCATCTCTGCCATTGTCTCTTGGTTTTCAATCATGTATGTGATACACTCCATTACTAAACTGTTAGGAACTACCAAATCAACTGGAAGTCTTTCTTGTCTGGCTAGGGCATCTTTCTTCAAATGTGGGATTTTATAAGAGTTTTCGCCCTTAAATCTCATTATTTCAAGCATACAACTTTGCAAGCTTAGGAACACCTTATTTAGTGTTATAGGTGAAAGCTCATGAAAACTGAGAACAACTGCAGCAACCAAATCTTCCACATTATGACATACAGTCTGCACTTGTATACTTTGAATTGCCCTGAACCAACCTAGGTCATTAACATTCGTATCTGGGGAATTTAGTGGTTGATTAACTAGTCTAATATCAAAGCCACCTAAACTGGCTGCTGCCCTAAAATCAGCATCTGAATCCTTAATGTGAGGCCGTGCATTATCTTGTTGTATGAAGATTAGCCGGCTAGCACATCTTGGCCACTTTGCCCTTATGGCAGAAAGTATCTGTAATTCATTAACATTATGTGAGTTGAATTATTGTATTCATATTACAACTGCCCTGATTAGGAAATGTAATTCCAGAACAAAGAACATACAGTTTACATGATATGAAGATGCAGAAATGGGAAATTCTAAAATGAAGATGCAGAACAAAAAAGTTACAGTTACATGATATTGAATTTGTCTAACTTAACATTCTATTTCTAATGACACAAACTCACATTCTAATACTCTACTTTTACATGTCATACAAAGTTTAGCAAATGTGCATACATTATTTATTAGGCATAGCTTGATAACTTCTTTAGTTATACTTTGAATGAGTTTCGTCTCAAGAGTTCCAGCAGGCCTGTTCCTGCTAGTTTTTTTTTGCTGCAACTGTTTCAGTAAATGGGAATATTCCGATTTTTCCATCGAAAATGATAGTCCCATCTTCCCCGAAGATGGGCCTGCATACAACGCACATAAACATAACTTTCGTTATGAATTTCTTGCTCTTGCAAGTTCGGTGTGGTTCAACTTCTCCAGGAGTGAGGTAGAATCTGTGATTTGCTCGAGAAATGAAGAACCATTTCTCATCAATGTGTATAGTGTTGTGCATGCTTTTGAATTTTATCATGTTGACAATCCGATCAAACGCTAGGGCTTCTATGCTGAATCTAAGGCGTTCTATCTTGTTAGGAGTTGTTAGGTGAGGCCTTATACAATTTATGTGTGCTTTGATCATACCCTGATCTACCCACCTCCACACCGTGCTTTTACTACAACTAATACCCGATGCAAGACCCCTAACTGTAGATCGCTTGTGTACATCGATGCTTTGAATCAATTCGAGATCTATGTGGACTCTCTTTCTTCTTAATGCTTTTGGTTTCTTGCTTTTAAGATGAATGACCTTACCATTGTCTCTTTGTTCTTTTGCATCAGCCCAAACGGTCCTCCACGAGCAGTTAAACTTGTCTTTGGCTTCCTTTATCTTCCCGTAGATCGCCTTGCCATCCTTCGAGTTCTGCAGCAGCCATTGGACAATTTGATTTCGCTCTTCGTCGGTTAATTTTTTATCCCTCACCATTTCTATCTTGTTGTGTAATGGACAATATAGCCTTATGTATGTTCTGCCTATATAGACGATGGATAATTTGATTATGGCGGCAAACTTTGAATTTAGTGACTGCATTAGTCGATTTTAGCTGCCGCCACTTTTTTGGTTGTGGACTTTGAAATTTTAATGTGGGATTCTGATACAGTTTGTGTTCTACTATAAATTTTGTTAACTGCCGCCATTTTCCTATTCCATAAATTTTAACTGCCGTCATTTTCAGTAAGTTAGTTTCTGTTCTATACATAAATTTGATACAAAAATTTTGGGATCCATAAATTCATTTTATTAAATGCATTTTCGAATAAAGGAAAAAAATAAGAAAACATATTAATGAAATAATTAATTGTCATTAGTGAGTTAAAGTGGAGAGAGAAGTGGTGGGCCATACAAATTTATTACTTAAACTATGCTACCTAAATTCCCGTGTCGAAATGACATGTGCCAATAATAATAGGACGGAGGTAAATACTTTATAACATAAAATTGTAATTGCTACTTGACCCCCACATTTTAGATAATCTCTGTAACGGCACTTTTTCTATGTCCACAAGCAGAGATTAACGGCCATATGACAGTGAATGCAAATACAAATTCAAACGCCAAATACGCTCGGAAACACGCACACGCACAGACGCACTCATACTGCGGAAAAAGGTAAACCTTTGCTACTGCTACTACTGGTGCACAAGCTTAAACGATTGCCCGGAAATTGTTGGGCCAAGTCCCAAATTGAAATGGAACAGAATCACGAGTTGAAATCACTCGGGGAGAATCCAGATATTCGAGTTTCTTCTAGTGATTTCGATTGGGAAAAGGCGAGTTATTCGATTCAGGAAACAGGAGCTTCGGCTATGGAAGAAGACGAAAATGAAGTCTTTGGCTGATCTGATGGTTTGGGATTCGGGAGCGAGACTAATTCCAAGTGGCTTCAAAATTCCTTCTTCTACAGGTACGTCTTCTACATGTTTGTGAAAAGGTTGGAAGGATTAAGATTAGGATGGTTTTCATTAACGAAGAGATAACTGATCTGTTGAGGCATTGTGGATTTAACATCGTGGTTTTCCAGCAGGTTTATGGATTATTCCGCTTTGCATTGTGTGGCTAACTTCTATTTATTTCCAATTTGGGTTATGTCTATGTGAAAATTAGTTCGAAAGATGGGTGAAATCAAGTAGATTTTGGGGAATGGGGCTCTGATTTGTTTTATGTTGGTTGAACAAGAGCTAGAAGTTCTCTAGTTGGTTTTATGATGGAAGATTGATTTATAGCTGTTATGGTAGTTAAAACATGATTCTGTTTTGAAATTCTATGATGACAAAATTAGAATTTAGAGGGAAATTCATGAAAAATGACCTTTCATGTTTAAGCCTTCTGAGACTCTTGCAAAAATCTCATGTTGGTTTCAAGAGTTAGGCGAGTGTGTTATAGGTTACGCTGTTGGTAACGATATTCCATTTGTTGCTTTTGACTTCGTCTCATTTCTGTGTTGATCAGAGGAAATTGTGCTTTTTGTCAATGCTGGTTCCATGACATCAAGGGAAACAGACTCCGGTGTCAAATTTATGGCAAATAATTTTTTTGAAGGTGGAGATACAATTCAAACAGAGGATTTCATTACCAACGGTGGAGACTTTTCATTCATTTATCAATCTGCAAGATTGGAAAGTTTCTGCTACCGCTTTGATAACCTTCTCACTGGGGATTATTTCATTGATCTCCATTTTTCCGAAATATTAACTTTTGTGGGCCCAAAGGAATGCGAGTGTTTAATGTTTATATGCAAGACGAAAAGGCAAGTGAACTTAGCAATCTCACTCTTTTACATGAGAATATCTTTAAGTATATGTGCTTGTAATTTACAGTCAGAGGTATGCTCAATGCAGATTCTGTCTGATTTTGATATCTTCTCTATTGTTGGCTTCAACAAACCTTTGCAAGTCATTGGTGCTAGAGCTGCTGTTAAGGATGATGGAATTCTTGCTCCAAGGTTTGAAGGGGTGTTCGGAAGCCCGACGGTTAGTGGAATCTGTGTTAGGAGAGCACCTAAAAGCTCAGGTATTTGGTTTTTCAGCTTAATAACTCCCTGTGGTTGGAGTTTTTAGAAATCAACTGTTATTGTTGGCAGTTTCTCAGCGGACCCATGAATACTTTATGTGTACAAATTGTTCCACACAGATAGAATATCCTTCTGCTCAGGTATGTTGTAAACAAACATGTGTGGATTGAGAAGCAAGTACTTTATCTTCCTTTACTTTTCTTGCTACTTATAGTTATCATTGTTTGGAAATTGCAGAAGAAAGTTCTACGAACAAAATCAGTAGCCAAGTATGATAAAGATATCAACGAGTTGAAAGATATGTTGAAGCAAAAGACTGAGGAATGTTATCAATCTTGGATGTCTTGGACTGCTGCCAATGAACAACTGCAGAAGGTTAGGATGGACCTTGACAATAAGACATTCCAAACATATTCTCAAGGTGAGGACTTTGGCGCTCCGTGTTCTTTCATATACTCTTGTGGCATGCCTGTTTTGGATATTCATCAGTTTATTTGATTTATTGGCATACTTATTCAACTCATTTTTACAACTTGAATGGTTATCACCGCAGCCAAATAACATGTGTAAAATTTTGTTGATTTATGGGCTTCATAAAGAATCTAGAGTCGTGCAATTCAATTTTGTCAAATTTCCTGCAGGCCAAACTCTAGAAGAGCAAGCTGAGAAGCTTAGACATCTTGCAAGAAAGTACGCACATGACCAGAAATCTTGGACAGAGGCAATCAGTAACCTAGAACAGAAAGTGAAGGTCATGTAGACATTTCCCGAATAAAACAACGGAAAAAAAAATTCCCTGCATTTGGAGTTCATTTGCATTATAAGGAAAACTGATATTCTATTTGTACAGATCATGAAACAAGAGCAGACTGAGCTTTCTCGTGAAGCACATAAATGTGCAGACTCCATTCCTGACTTGAATAAAATGGTTTTTGCAGTTCAGGCGCTTGGTAAGCATTAGAAATAATTCAAAATAATTTTTTACATGTGATGCATATAGCCTAATCTGAGTCCTTTCGCAGTTGAACAGTGTGAAGATCTCAAACTGAAGTATAATGAAGAGCAAACGAAGAGGCGAAAGCTCCATAACCAGAGGCAGGAGACCAAAGGTAATTTATAATTATTTTATCCTGTATCATATATGTAAATCTATCCTCAACATTTGTCTGTGTAATCAGGAAATATCAGGGTATTTTGTCGTTGCCGTCCCCTAAGCAAGTCAGAGGTCTTAGCTGGGTTTGCTTCAGTAATGGAATTCGACGCTGCTAAGGATGGAGATCTTGGAATTATAGTGAATGGCTCCACCAAAAAGAGTTTCAAGTTTGATCATGTTTACTCTCCCAAAGATGATCAAGGTGTGCTTCCTTTAAGTCTTTCGTTTGATCCACCGTACATGAAGAAATATTTTGAATCATGTTTTGGGAGAGAACTCATTTAACACTATATACCAATTATTTACTAAGTTCTGTTTTCTGTTTGAACAGTTGATGTTTTCGCTGAAGCTGGGCCCATGGTGATTTCGGTTTTAGATGGATAAATGTCTGTATATTTGCTTATGGGCAAACAGGAATTGGCAAGACATTCACAATGGAGGGTACTGAGGCAAACCGGGGAGTCAATTATAGGACCTTGGACTGTTCAAGATTGCCAATGAGAGGACTGAAACAAACACTTACAGCATTTCAGTTAGTGCCATTGAAGTTTACAATGAACAGATAAGGGATTTGCTGGCAACAGAAACATCGAAGATGTAAATTTTGTGTTTCTCAGTCTCCTACCTACATTGCATTAGTTTTGAAAAGTGGTAAGACAATTAACTTATCTACTTTGGACTGATCTAGATTGGAGATAAAGCAAGTTTCTGAGGGATCTCATCATATTCCCAGAATTGTTGAAGCCACAGTGGAAAATATTCAACAAGTTCTGGAATGTTCTACAAGCAGGAAGTATTGCCCGAGAAGTTGGATCGAATAATGTGAACGAGCACAGCAGTCGCTCTCACTGGTAAAATGGGTTTTGCAGCCTTTTAGTTTCTTTCTTGTTAGTTATCTGCATATCCTCATTTTCTCTCTTCCCAGCATGCTCTGCATTATGGTAAGAAGCAAAAATCTTATCACCGGAGATTGCAACAAAAGCAAACTTTGGCTTGTGGACTTAGCAGGAAGTGAGAGGCTTGCAAAGACTGATGTACAAGGTGATCGGCTTAAAGAAGTTCAAAACATCAACCAATCACTTTCTGCCCTTGAAGATGTAATATCTGCTTTAGCAAATAAAAGCAGCCACATACCATACAGGTCGTTAAAGCAATAGGCAGCATTTTCATTTTGCTTTGATTTACACCACTATACCTGTAGCCTGACTTCGGTGTCTAATTGTTGTAACTTTCAGAAACTCGAAGCTGACTCATATACTGCAGGATTCATTAGGTAAAGTTGATTGACTCCTCAGATTAAGCTGCAAGGATCTTGATCTTCATCCTCATTTCAAGCAGATTTTTCACTTATACCATATATTTTCTTGCAGGAGGTGACTCAAAAGCATTGATATTTGTACAGATTAGTCCCTCGGATCAAGACTTAAGTGAGACCTTGAGTTCGCTTAATTTTGCAACCCGAGTTAGAGGTGTTGAATTAGGTCCTGCTAGAAAACAAATCGATTCAAATGAGCTCCAGAAGGTGAAGACAATGGTATGAGTCTCATTCTTGTATCATCAAATTCAGTATTGCATGGTTTTCACCGAGAGAGCTTCTCTAGAATCTGGTACTAATCGTTCTTTATTTGTCTAATTCTTGATGTAGCTTGATAAAGCAAGGCATGAATGCAAGTCAAAAGACGAGTCCTTGAAAAGGCTCGAAGAAAATTTACATAACCTAGAGAGCAAGGCTAAAGGAAAGGATCAGATTTACAAAAATCAATTGGAAAAGATAAAAGAGCTCGAGGGCCAAGTAGAGTTGAAGACATCATTCCATAATCAATCGGAGAAACAAGTTTTGCATCTTTCAGATAAGTTGAAAGGGAAAGAAGAATCTAGTCCCAAACTTCAAGAAAAGGCAAGAATTCAATTTTATGAGCATACCAACTGTAGTAAGCTTGAGAATTTTGAATTTATTATTCATTCGATTTTTTATGTTTTTAAGGTCATGGAATTAGAGAACAAGCTGAAACAACCAGAAGAAAATAATTCTACAACATACCAAAAGAAGGTAATCTGCAAGTCTTTATATGAGAAGGCTCCTAGTAACTATCATTTTGTTGCTTTTATGAAGTCTCTAGTAACTTCTATCATCATTTTAAACAGGTTAATGATCTTGAGAACAAGCTGAGAGAGCAAATGCAACAATCTGAGTCTACCTCTCTAACTCTTCAACAAAAGGTTCCAGTACTTGTTATTACATCAATAAGACAACATGATCTGTTGATAGAGCAGCGGTTAGAAATAAATCACCTCTACAACAAAGATTTTATCATTGTTTTAGGTCAAGGAACTTGAAAGAAAGTTGACAGAACGGGAAGAAAACGAAGAGTGTCTCTCCCTTCGTCAAAAGTTACTCGTTACATTTGCAGCTTGTAATTGATCAGTGATAGATGTTTAATCCGATCCTCCATTATGTACTTGTGCAGATTAAATAACTGGAAGACAAAGTGAGAGAGCAAGAACATCAGCTAGCATCAAGAATGATCACCGAATCTATCATTCCAACAAAACTAACTCCACTGGAAAACAAGCTATCAGTCAGAGAGGAGATGACAAATGAAGCTGAGCATCGTATACTAAGAATTTCAAATTTAGCAAACCGGGGAGGCAGTCATGGTTCTGCTCCGACCAAGGAGAATGACTCAGTCCGGAAGAAGAGGCTGTCAAGAAATAGTGAAAGTGAGGATAATAGTGGAGTAAGCGACCGCCTCCACAAAGGGAGGCGATCCGATCCACCAAAGCCTGCTGCTGGAGTTCCGAGAGCAACGAACCCATCCATCATGGGACAGAAGACAAGCCGGGATCCAGTACCGGGGATAAAAGAGAGGGACACCAAGAAAAGAATGTGGGCGAGGTAGTGAAGTAACAAGTTGGCTTGATTGCTCCAACTGCCGTCTTGTTGTTGCTACCAAATATTACAAGGGAAACAAACTTAACTGAACCAGCAGTATTATGATCTGGTTCTGTTACGTGTGAGGCTGGTCCAATTTGATTGTTGGGCTTTCTCCATTGGAATCTAAAATTGTGAGTCAATTGTCTTGTCTTTCTCATTATAGAAAATATAATTTTTTTTTCCTTTTTAATTGATGGATCTGTTATCCCTTTGTATTACACTTCTAAGAGTGTCCTCCACCATACTGTAAAACCCAAAATGCCGTAGAGTTTCTCCTCTGGTCTCAAAGATTAAGAAAATACAAATGGGAGCATTATATAAATACTTGATTTTGGAGAAGTTTGAAGAAGCGAATTCCAGAAGATTTTTTTCCCACCATTTTTATTTAATTATGCAAGTTGAATTTGAAAGGCTACTCAAATTATAAACTTAAAAGTACAAATCTGTTAATCTTTTTTGTGGAGTATGAATTTGCAAGTTTAAGAAAAATCAAAATTAATTACAAAAATTGAAAATTAGAATACAGGTTTCCCGCACGCCCCTAATTCTATCTCTGCGAGCAACATGGATAATTATATACAGCAGACGTATAATATAAATACTTGTGTTAATACAGAATAGAAAATATTAACAATAAATTAAGAAATCTAATTGGGTAACATCTAGTGAGATTCATTTGGACAAAGTCTCAACTATCCATCGTTTTCCACGCACTTTCCATCTCCCCCAACAAACAACTTGAAAATAAATCATTCTCTCTCTCTCTCTCTCTCTCTATATATATATATATATACAGTACAACATGCTGATAGGTTAATTTTCATCTGTCCGAAAACCAACACGACAGGTAATAGTACGATGAACTACGACAAACCCAGCAAGAAATTATGCGGAACCAAGGGGCTTCGTCTCAGTCCGAGAAGATTATCCGTACAGCGGCTGCGCACAAATTTCTTCTACATATTCCGAGTTTTCAAGGGATGGAAGAATTCTTGTCTCAGATTGCTCAGGAGAAGTCTCGTCAGAAGAAGAACAAGGAAGTCCGTCGAAAGAACCGAATACGATTGTTCGTTTTCCTCCTCATCATATTCGGTGCCCAGAAGATTAAACCACTCCAATTCTTTTTGCTCGGAAGCAATTGCGGATTGCTTGGAGTTCATCAAGAGGAGTTGTGTATCCACTGATGATGATAAACAGCCTATGCTTCGCCAAGATTAGGAATTTTTCTACGAGAGAAAATTTGTTGTGTATAATTAATTAGCTAGAAATATATGCTCCATACTTTTCTTTTCTTTTTTCCCTTTAATTAATGGTGATTAATTTATTTATTTTGAGAATTTCATGTTTATTAGTGACGACCGTAATCTACGGTCTCTACAAATAAGTACGAATTTGATGATGTCCCGCTACGTAGAGGGGATGACAGAGTGGTTGAAGTGAGGTTTCCAGGGACCGACAGGTCATGGGTTCAATCCTCACTGAAGTCATTCTGTGTGAGCCTGTCACTTGAGATAACAGAATGAAAAGCAAGAGCAAGGGGAACTAAAAAGGAAAAAAATATAGAAAAAACAAGTGATGAATTCCGGGTGTTCGGATGAATCAAGCGTTTTCTCCAGAAACCCTCTGAAGCAAATATTGCATTAATTCATCAATAATTCATATACATTAACTCTTACACCAAAATTCCCCACCTTTCTTTCTCAGTTCAAGTGCGCGGCAGTCTTGGTGAAAGAGGAAAAGGATGGGGATAAATTGATTCCATGGTTAGGGTTTGTGGTATGCTGAATTGTCAGAGTAAACCCGGAGGATTGAGAGTGAATGCGTAAAATCCAAGAGGGAAAGATGGTAGGAGAAAGAGAATTGAAAAGGATGCGGGTTCTCCAAATAAAAAAAAAAAAAAAAAAAAAAGTACGAATTTGATGACTGGTTATTATAGGAAATATCATATTTTTATGGTGAAATTTTTTTCTTTAAATTTGTGCATAAATGTGTTCATGTAGAATTTATGAACATTATTTGTTTAGGGGAGTAGAGTTTGGCTATTAGGGGACTTCCCTCGAAATCGAGTAGGTTTGGATTTGTGGACAACGTGAGTACGTGACATCTATATTATAATAGCCTTGAGAAATTATTACTTAGTCAAGAATAATAAATGAAAATGAAATTTCATTAGTCAATATTAGACTTAATTACTAGCTCTGAAACTGAGGTAACCCTGCACGCCAATAATCTTGAAACTTCTTGGGTAGTTATGTGATTCTTAAGAAGGATATCTTAAATTTAATTAATTCGGAATATATAACATGATTACATGAAAGTATGCATTAATTACTAGCGGCCTCATTTGAATTTTTAAAATTCTTGCAATTCAGGTCCTAATCACAACTTAGTAAAATACTACTTCCTCCGTCCCGCTATTACTATCCCCTTTAGTTTCGGTACGGAGATTAACAAACTTTATTTAAGTGTGTATTCTAAATTTTTTGATTGGTGGAACAAATGAGAATTCATCCAAATTTTTGCATGGCATAGTTGAGGCAATTGATTTTTTTATGTTATCTTTTTTTCATATTGTATTTTAAGAAATAATCTAAAGTTTCCAAAAAGTTAAACAATATAATTTTTTGAGTTTGGAATGGAACGAAAATCATGTGAGAAATAGATTTTTGGAGAGAGAGAATGATAATGTGGGGATGAGTAGTAAATAGGAGGGGGCCACTTTAATTTTTTGTTTAAGAGTATTTTTACTATTTTAGGAAATATGGCAGTAATAGCGGGACAATCTGATTAGAAAAGTATGACAATAATAGCAAGACGGATGGAGTATAATTTATGAGAAAATTGTAAAACTATGTTTTTATTTATTAAAGAAAGTATTTGGGAGTATAATTTATTAAATAATGATTTTATAAGGGAAATCAAATACTCAATTTAGAGGTTTTGTAGAGTTCAAAAGATTGCAAACAATTCACTATTATTTCAAAATATAGTTCTCGAATATGAAAATCACATTAAATAATTTGTTAAATATCTTGAATCTCGATCGAGAGTTCATAGTAAGTGTGAACTGTAAAGGAGCTTTTGGGGAAAGTTGGAACGATAAAATTTCGAAGATGCAATTGAAATTATTGTGAGCCTCAGCCACCTAACTTGACCTTGGTAATTTGACCAAAGATTATAGAAAATTAATAAACAAAGTTCATTAGCCAATTGTATTAGTGAATCAGTTTATGTGAAGTTTAATACTACAATCTTATGTGACATGCACATTAATTGTGATATGTATGACTTTAAAATATTAGTAAAATTTGAATCCATTATAATTTTCGACCACAAAACAGTCACTATTATTAGTCTATCTCTGAATGGATTTAATTCGTACTTTTTTTTTTTGTTGACGAGGAACCCGCAGCCGCTACATTTGGTGCGCACAGGGTAAACCTCGCTCCTGTGCAATAGCCTGCAAACCACACAGAAGAGTTAAACCACCCTTAATGTGACAGAGTGACAGGCTCACACATGCGTGTCCAGTGGGAATTGAACCCATGACCTATCGGTCCCGGGCCACCCACCTTCACCGCTATGCCATCCCAAGGGGACGAATTTAATTCGTACTTGTTATCATACATCTTGTGGTACATACACCAACTACATATAGCTTAGTTGATACTCTCTTCTTATATCTTGTTTGTTTTCAGTATGCACATAAATTAAGAAAGTGGATGGAGTGTGTTAAAGTGGTGAGGTCCATTATTTTAAGTGATTGTGGTCCACATATTGTTTATTTTTTCAGAAACAAGACAATAATAATGAAACACTCCGAAAAGGAATAAAAGACATGTTTAATGAAATGGAGATAATATTATTACTTTTATGTAAGTGGCTGATCTAGTTATCTAGTGTTCAATCTCAATTACAGTTGATTTAATAATAATAACTACAGTAATAATAATAATAATAATAATAATAATAATAATAATAATATAATAATAATAATAATAATATTATTATTATTATTATTATTATTATTATTATTATTATTATTATTATAATTTTGTGGTACATATGCTGCCACATAAATATTATGTACTTTAAAAAACAAGTCAATTAATGATTATTGGTACCACATAATTCAGATTAATTTCATCCTTAATTGTTGTTGATATAGTTGGCAATCTGCCGATTAAATTTTCATTTAATACTTTAGTTACGGCTAAATCAGGTTCACATTTAGTAAGTCATGTGTCATATGGTCGAACAATAACTCAAACTTTTTTTCTACTACTATTTGGGTTTCATCGCATTTTACATATACAGTATTATTTCCTATATGTTCTTTTGGGACGTTTGGTGCGTGAGAGGTTTTGGAAACAAAATTGATATAAAGCCTGTATACAACCTATTTGAATGAGGTATATGTCAAAATATAAAAAAAAATAGAATTATATTAAGAAAGTTTTATTTTTCAAACCCTAGTAACTTTTTAGTTTCTATATAAAATACGCGTATTATGATAAAAATTCTTAAATTGAATAAGTTATTTGCATTTAGATGCCTCATATTATTAATAACTTATATGCAATATAAAAATAATAAAAACTCAAGTGTAAAAAATTTTAGCTATCAGGATTCGATGGTGGATTTCTCCATAAGTTCCTTATAAGTTATCTATAAGTTATAAATATTAACTTACAAAAGTAACTAATATAGTAGAATAAGTGGTTTCGATAAGCTTTTCCAAACGCACGTTAAATGACTTATTATTTAGAATAAGTTGAAATAAGTTATTTTTAAGCTCTTCCAAACAGGGCCTAATTCTATTTCAAATCTTAAGTAAACTATCTCGAACTTAATTTCAATCTGCGAATGAATGCATGCCCGACTTTGGGCCTAAAGCAGGCAAAGCCCTTGCTTTAGGCCCCCAACTCACCAAGGCCCCAAGCCCAAAGCACCCATACATACAATATATATATATATATATATATATATATATATATATATAATTATATTTAAAATTTGGTATTATTATTAATAAAAAGTAAAAATTATTTAATTAGTAAAATTGAAAAGAAACGTCGGCCCACGATCCCAAATATATAATTATATACTATTAGATTAAAATTCAACATTAATAATATAATTAAAAATAATAATAATAAAATCTCAAATCCTTCTAATCTTTAATTCTCTACTTCCAAATCCCCAACCATTGCAAATTAGGAGAGGAAAAGCCACGAAGCTTAACTCTGAAGCCGCCTGTCGCCACCCGTTAGAAACTTCTTTTAAAATATGACGATGAATTTGGTTTTTCATTTAGGTTTGATCAGTTGAAATCTTATGATGATTTTATTTTAAAACAAAAATTTCTTGGTTTTGAATTTTTTTTTAATAGAATGATATGCATTTCGAGAAAGATGAAATACTTAATTTATTTAAAAAACTTGATTGTTTTCCTAACCCTTTTATTTCAGTTGAATTTGCATAAAGAGTTTTTAAAGATCAATTGATGGGGATAAAATAGTTAATAAACAATTTTGCATAGAAAAAAAAAGAAACAAGAAACAAGCTTTTGGTTTATTATTAGTTTTTCATAAAAGAAAGCCTTATTTTACTATTTTGCTTTAGGCCTCGGAAATGTTTAAGCCGGCCCTGAATTAACGTTTTTTACTATGAATCGTTTCGTGAATGTCTAAATTTCATTGATAAATAGAAACATTTATGCTTCAAGTCAAACCACGGCTAAGCGCTAATAAATATAAATGAAGTCATATAACATGTTTAAAGTGTTACTCATTCAATTTCGACGTTGTATATATTTCCTATAAAGAGAATAAATAAATAATGTCTCAGCTTTCTGATGTGTAAACACCATTGCTAATCATTTCTTCATAAAGTTTTTGGTAGTTAAAGTCAAAGTTAAAACAAAAGGTAGTAGAAAAGCATACGCGTATAAAGTGAATAATATTTTTACAATTTAATAAAGGCACTTTTGGCATTTTGTTATTATTTCAAAGTCAATAATAGCGTATGAATGCAAGTTTCTCGTTTAAATTAAATACTTTCAAAATACATTTTATCAAAATATTTTTGTCCCATACTATCATAGTATGTATCATTTCTCTATTTCACTTAAATGATAAATCATCATTTTTCAAAATGGATCCAATCAAACTCAATATCGTAAATGGGCGTTAACCCACTAAATTGGGCCCTTAAATGGGCCGAACCTACAGCACAGTGGCAAGCCCGTTTACAGGCTTTACTAGAAAAAGACTTGGGAATTAGTGTTGTAATTTCAACAATTTGAAAGTCGGCTTATAATTGCTATGATTATTTAAATTTCGTATAGCAATAGTAGATAAGTGCAAGATTGGTGATGTTGAAGACTATGCTTTCAATAAGTACATCTGAGTTTCTAAGAAGTTTGAATTCGAACCTTATTTATCTACTACTTCCGTTTCATTATTATTGTCTTGTAGTATTTTTTTCAGATTATTCCATTATTATTGTCTTGTTTTTAAAAAAAAAGTTAATGAATCCCACCACTTTAATACATCTTTCTCTTAATTATCGTTTCGAAAACAAACAAGGCAACAATAAAGGGACATATGAGCACATTTCTTATTGTAAACTTAAGAGTTTTGATCTTATGGACAGCGGGCGGTCGCCCAAGCTCCGGCCTGAGTCTTTTTCAGGTGACTGAAAACTTCCAAAATTAAATCTATAAACGATTTTAAAATTAAAATAGAATAATTTGGATTGTAGTTGGGCCAAGGAAAGGGATCATTCACTATCGAGATTCTTCTACAGTAATGTTGGTACTACTAAAACCACATAGACCTAATCTCAATTTTAAAATCAGTCATTGTCAATGTTAGTCACTATTTAATTGTAATTAATTATAAATAAATGTGCACTAGTTTCACTCTCCACTAATTAAATGGCAATTTACGTCGATAATCTTGGATTATGCTAATTATTAGCCAACTTGTGCCTTATTTTCGATGTGATTTATGAACCGAAGCAATAGTTTATTCCCAATTAATACAATTAACGTTGAATATTTCAGCACGTACATTAAACAGTCTACTCATGAACTTATTATAATGTTTATTATAATCAAATTGGCCCACATTTATAAAACCTATGATGATGATGATATTATCAAAAGTTTAGACCCTACCATGGCGATGGGAATAATTATTTTATGCTTGAGAAAGTTAACTGTGCATCAAAATAAAATAACACATTTATATGTAATTCACGCATTATGTAAGTAGGAGTCCATTTTTTATTATTCAATACCAATATAAAAATAATAATCTAAGTTCTACATATAAATGAAAATTTGATGCTAAAGATATGACCGGTGGACATTCTACCTGCATATATACTACAATTAATCTTCATTTCCGACGTTATACAAGTCTCAACATGAATGTATTGTATTGTAAAATTATACATGTATCAAATTTGGAGATGGATGGAAAATTAATCGTACATTTAGCTCTTTAAAATATAATCTTAATAAATATATTGATACCATTTTCATATAATGGCATAGCGGTTAAGATGATAAATATATGGTCAAAGATTATAGGTTCAAATTCCACCAAAGTCATTATGTACTTCCTCCGTCCCACTATTATTGTTTTCTTTGGTTTCGGCACGGAGATTAAGAAAAAATTATTTAAGCATACATTTTATGAGTTTTAATTGTATTAATAAATGAATACAATTTTCGAGAAGTGATTGCTAGAAAAAATGAGAATTTATCCAGATTTTCGCATAACATAGTTGAGGCAATCGATTTTTTTCTATTTCTTTTTTCATATTGTATTTTAAGAAATAATCTTAAGTTTCCAAAAAGTTAAAAATTATAATTTTTCGAGTACGGAGTGGAACAAAAATTATGTGAGAATAGATTTTTGGAGAGAGAGAGTATGATAATATGAGGATGATTATTAAATAGGAGGAATTCACTTCATTTTTTGTTTAAGAGTAATTTTTGCTATTTTATGAAAAAGGACAGTAATAGCGGGACAATTCGATTAAAAAAATAGGACAAATATTAGTTTATCACGTGTACACCAAGAATAGTAACAGTGAATTTCTCAATATATATAAATAAAGAAAATTTACAAAAAAATAGTATAAAATACAGTGACATCTTATTCGTAAGTTCAATGTACAACTACCTCTATTTTTGTTAAATATTGTTTTTTTTAAATCTCAATATTCTTGTTCAGTGATATCTCATTGTAATTTTGTTCAGTGTATTTTATAAAAATATAAAACACACTGACATTATATATGAACTACGGTCAATCTAAATAATAGGCCTACCAAATAAGAACAAAGGGACATATAGAGTAGTGGAAATACCCACTGTTAACCAAAACGGAAAAAAAAATACAAATGTAGCCTGAAACTTAAACAAAACACAAAAATAGCTATTTTTTCTTTATCCGACGGAGGGCCGATGGGAGGGCCGATGGGGGGCCGATGGGGGGAGTCCATAGGCCCTCCATCGGCAAAGGGCCGATGAGAGGGCCGATGGGGGAGTCCATAGGCCCTCCATCGGCGGAGGGCCGATGGGGGGAGTCCATAGGCCCTCCATCAACCCTAAAAATAAAAAAATAAAAAATAAAAAAATAAAAAAAAAACAAATTATCGGCCCTCAAGTGTTAAGCAAAATTAAAGGGCCATCGGCCCTGAACCCAAAAAAAAATGTTAAGCAGGAGGGCCATCGGCCCTTAAAAAAAAATTCAAATTTTGGCCGATGGCCATCGGCCATCAGTCAGATTTTTTTTTTTTTTTTTGTTTAGGCCATTGATCATAAAAAAAAATTATAATTTTGGTCGATGGCCTCAATTAGTAAACATTTTTTTTTTCAGTTTAGGCCATTAAAACGAAAAAAAAAATTATAATTTTGGCTGATGGCCGATGGCCTCAATCAGTACACATTTTTTTTTCAGCTTAGGTCATTGATCATAAAAAAAAATTATAATTTTGGCCGATGGTCTCAGTCAGTAAACATTTTTTTTTCAGTTTAGGCCATTGATCATAAAAAAAAAATTATCGGCCCTCCATTAGGCCCTCCGCCCTCCATTAGGCCCTCCTTAAGCCCTCCTTAGGCCCTCCAAGGGGGGAGTTCATCGGCCCCCATCGGCCCTCCCATCGGCCCTCCGCCGATGGAGGGCCTATGGACTCCCCCCATCGGCCCCCCATCGGCCCTCCCATCAGCCCTCCGCCGATGGAGGGCCTATGGACTCCCCCATCGGCCCCCCCATCGGCCCTGCTCTGTAGAAGGACAAAATGACTATATTTGTGTTTTGTTTTAGTGGTGGACTATAAATGTATATCTATTTCTACTGTTTGGCTACTGTTAGAAATGTCTCTATAGAGTATTCAATAAGAATCTAATTAGTTCTCATGGGATAACATAGTGGTGAAAGTAAGTGGTTCGGAATCAAAATATTCATGGATTCAATTTTTACTGGACATGCTATGTGTGTCTGTCACCTTAGGGTGGTTTAACTCTCTTATGTGGTTTGCAGACTATTGTACGAGAGTGAGATTTAAGTTTACCATGTGCGTATCAAAAATAGCGACTGTTGATTCTTAGTTATTAAAAAAAAAAAAAAACTATGAAAACTCAATATTTTTGTGTGCAATTAAGCACCGCTCACACTCAAAATGATGAGCAGTGAAGTGACAGGAGAGAAGAAGATAAGGCTACTCTGCCACTGCAGGCTATCATTCTGAATACCAAACTTCGATACAGAAGATACGATTTTCCATCACTTTCGATTTACTCCTTCGTCTCGCTTTTAATATCCATTTAATTTCAATATAAAAATTAAGAAACTGATATAATTTTTGAAGAGTATTAATGGATAAACAAGTAGTAATATATCAATATACCCATCTACACTATATCAAATACAAAATTACTCAACTTTATAAAAATTATTTATTATATATCCAAATTTACTAAAATACCCCCACTTTTTCACTTCTCTCATCTAAAAGTGTCAGGCCATGATCGGACCATGATCGGATCGATGATCGGACCATGTCGATGTGTCCGACTGATCGGACATGCCCGATCACGGCCTGATAGTGATCGGCCCACTTTAGATTGTGATAGGGCATGACCGATCATACCCCACTTTAGATTGTGATAGGGCATGCCCGATTGTGATTGTGATAAGGCTCTGGTCGGACGTGTCCGACCGGTCGGACCCTGATCGGGCCATCTGTTCACCGTGATCAGACCATCCCATAATATGGGTATTTTCATCTTCTTGGGTATATAGTGTAGTTAAATATAAGAATGGGGTATAAATGTGTTTGTCTTTTCCCAGATGGGCATTTCGCCGCCGGACTCAAATGACAATTCATTCAAATTTTTGCAAAACGTAGTTGAAACAATCGATTTTTTTCAATTTTTTTTCTTTATATTGTATTTTAAGAATTAATTTAAAGTTTCTAAAAAATTAAAAATCATAATTTTTTGAGTTCATAATGGAATAAAAATAGTGTGAGAGATAAATTTTTGGAGAAATAATATGCTAATGTGACAATGAATAATAAGTATGAGAGACCCATTTTTATTTTTTATTTAAGAATATTTTTCTTATTTTAGGAAAGATAATAGTAATTACGTGACATCCCGATTTATAAAGTAGGATAGTAATAGCGGCACAGATAAAGTATTTTTCATCGCACAGAATATTACTACATCCGTCTCATTAGTAGTGTCTTGTTTCTTTTTTGCACGAATATTAGTGATATTGTGTGGTATATGTTGTTTGACTTTTGGATAGTTTATTTTGTGGTCACAAATTATTTACTATTTTTAGAGATAAGACATTACTAATAAGACACTTCTTTCGAAAATACAAAACACTACTAATGAGATTATGAGACGGAGGGAGTACTAATTTATTTCAATCAAGTAAATGCATTAATTAAAGAAATTTTTAGATTCAATTTTTCAAAAACATGAAATTCAAATTCCTATCTATATTCTTGTACGTGTGAAATACTGAAACGTGGGGTTAACAAATACTGTACCTAATCCAAAAGACTAATTCATGTATTTTGTAATTTGCTTTCAGAATTTGGACTAACAAATGTGTGTTTAATTTGGAGATGATATTTGTAGAATGATATATCGGCCCACGGAACCAAGGAATCCCACTAACGTGGCACCATCACGTGATATGTAAGTGGTCTGCTCCATGTTGCATAAAAGTTTGATACTCTCTTTTTTACCAAGCCGGATCTTTTGACCAATTTCTGGTGTATCATTCGGTGGCCCACCAATCACGCAGTGCCATGTGTGCATTGATGAGTCAAGTTACCAATAAATAAATATTTTATTTATAAAAACATGGCCCACCAATACACGCGTGGCACCGCGTAATTGGTGGGCCACCGAATGGTCCACGGGAATGAGACAGATGATCCCACGCACTTTTTTACCTAATAATACCACTTTTTACGACGCCGTATTTATTAATTTTCATATAACGTGGGAAATCAATCGCGGTACATTTACATGATTCTTTTAAAGATAATTTACTACTTCCCCTGTTCTATTATCCAAGTCTGCTCTTTTATTATTTCATTATTTTAGTTTTATAACAAATTCAAAAAAAAAAATGGACTACAATTATTCTAAATAAATGAGTTACGTACACTATGTTACTTTTATAACATATATTATACATTTCCATTAATTTACTTAATTGTCGGGATGGAACACCATTTGATAAATGAGACGGACGGAGTAGTAGATAAGCGAAACTTACGAAATGAGGGGAATCTATAAGTTTGCAAGAAAAAAAATAAGAAATACAAAATTTATGTCAAAATCGAGTTTGACACATTTTATCTACTCTTAGTAGTAGAGGTGATTGTCTTACATAACTATTGTTGTAAGTTATGTTTCACCAATATCTATGGATTCGGTTCAAACATATACAATGACAAAGATACAACCATTTTAGTGGTTTCAGGTGTTTCGGTTAAAAAAGAACATTTATATCTTTTAGTATGTGTATTAGATTAAAAAAGTTGTTAGTTATATTTAAAATAATATAAAATATAGGAACAACTAAATTATATATTTTAAATCGAAAATGAAAGCCAACAATTAAATTGAGACAAATTTAAAAAAAATTAAACAATTAAAATGCAGCGTGGATATTTCACAAATTTTGGTTCCGTTCAATCTTTTCTCCAACCATTAATCATAAAATCTGAACCCTTTTAACTCAACACAAACTTTATTATTTTCTGCATTAGTGGGATCTGCAAGCAATCGTACAGTATACACAATCTACCTTCTAAAGTAATTACGGGATTTTTTTGAAGTAAAATGTAGTACTCCCTCCGTCCTATTTGAAGCGATACGTTTTTCTTTTCGGGTATCCTATTTCAAGCAACACGTTTTCTAAAATGGAAATAATTTTTTAAAATAATTATATTTTTTCTCCTACTTTAATTTTATATCTCCTATTTTATCATTTATTTATTATTTCTCTCTCTTACTTTATCATTTTATCTCTCTAACTTTATTATCTATTATTTCACTATCTCACTTATCTTCTCTCTTAATTTATTATTTATTCATCTCTCATACAACGAAAATAAATACCTCGCTCTCATACTACGAAAATAAATACTCCCATCCGTCTCATTCCACTTGTCTTGTTTCTTTTTGGCATGGAGATTAAGAAGAGTGGATGGTTGTGTGTAGATGAGTGTGTGATTGTGTGTAAAGAGGTAGACCCCACAAAGAAAAAGTGATAGGTTGTGTAATGATTAGGCTTTCTTTTTTGAAAACTAGACAAGTCGAGCGGGACAGCCCAAAAAGAAAAACTAGACAAGTCGAATGGGACAGAGGGAGTACCTCGCATAAACGTGACGGAAAGAATACTATTTAAAAGAGAAACTCAATTGTGCCTTGTAATCAACATCAACTTCTCCGGCTTCCATACTCACGCCACGTGTCTTCCGATTCTTCATGATAATCAGCTTCTTAATAAAATATAAATGGCCCATCCCTCCTTGTTACGAAAAGGAATAAATAAATTAAAAAAGGGCGGAAAAACTAAAATAACAGAATGGGTCGTCGACCCGTAACGTCTTCTCCTCTACCTATCCCGTAATTCTGTGTCGCGTGGTGTGGGCCCCACTTGAAGGGCTCCATTATGCGATGTTGACGTCTGAAACTCGACGTGGTCCCCCCCGATGTGCCGCTCCAGGTTGTTCCTGCAGTCTCGGTCGTGGCGCGTGGAGTGCGTGTGAGAATAGGCGCGTGGGGATACGTCAGATTTCTCGCACACTATTTTTAGAGAGCGCGTCTAATCACTCAACCTCCAAACACCAAAAATAGTACTCCTCTATCCCACTATTTCTGTCCTATTTGTCTAATTGGACTGTCCCGCTATTTATATCTTTTTTCCTAAAATAGTACTCCCTCCGTCCCATTGGAAACGACGCGTTTCCAATGGGCGCGGGAATTAAGAAAGTAGATAAAGTAGGTGAGAGAAATGATAAAGTAGGTGAGATAAATGATAAAATATGATAAAGTAGGTGAGAGAAATGATAAAGTAGGTGAGACAAAATAATTAATATAATGAAAGTAGATAAAGTAGGTGAGAGAAATGATAAAATATGATAAAGTTATTTCCTTTTTTGGAAACATGTCGTTTTCAGTGGGATGGCCCGAAAAGGAAAACGTGTCGTTTCCAGTGGGACGGAGGGAGTAAAAATTACTTTTAAACATAAAATAAAGTGGGTCCCCCTTACTCACTACTCAACCTCCACATTCTTATACTCTCTCTTCAAAAATATCTCTCACTCGATTATGTTCCGCTCCGAACTCAGAAAATTATGATTTTTATATTTTTGAAAATTTTAGATTATTTCTTCAAATACAATATAAAAAAAATATAAAAAATAAAAATCGATTGCCTTTCACTAGCCTTGCAAAAATTTGGATAATTCTCATTTCTTTCCACCAACCACTCCTCGAAAACTGTGTCATTTTCTTTATACAATTAAAACTCATAAAATACACATTAAATTAAAATTTCTTAATCTCCATGCCGAAGTCAACTGGGACGTTTTTAGCGGGACGGAGGGAGTAGTTAAATTTCGTACATTGTTATTTTTATTTGGTAATCTCTTCGCTTAATCTCAGTCAAACTCAAACATATAAGATGCAAAGTTTCATCGATGTGCGTACATTTACCTTATGTTTATTATAAATACAGTAGTAATTACGGATTTTTCATCATTAAAAATATCTACTTTAACTTTTTTTAAAAACCATCTATTTAATATTATTAAATACTTAGTTCACTCTTATAGTGATATTACTAATACAGCTAATATTATTATAATAAATTGAAAATTTCCCTTTCCGATTTTGCACGTATGATATGTAATTATTATTAAGTGTTTTACGATTGTGTGCATTAATTACTGAGTAACTATGATAAAAATCTATAATTTTCAAATGATATTAATATGATACCAATTGTAGTAATCGGCTTTTTGGGTGCACATGATATGAAAGTCTTAATTATAATATCAGTCAGTTATTGGTTATGTACGTTAAAAAAGTCAAAATATTGAGTATTTTTATAATAATTTTTATTGCCTTGTCAATAGTATTATGAAAGGATTATTTCTGTGTTTTGCTTGCGAAAATTATTTTTAAAATAATCACTTCGATAAATAGGCGACTCGATCCCTAATTATCATGTTTCAACAACAAATGTCTCCTTCGACAATGTTTGAAATAAATTTTATTAGCAACTTTTAGATATTTATGCTTAAAGTTGTATTGTTTAAAGTTTCTTATAAGTAAAAGTTGTTAGTAATTACTCCCTCCATCCCACAAATAATGTCGCTTACCTTTCCGGCACGAGATTTAATGAGAGTGATTGGTTGTGAGTAAAGGTGGTGGACCCTTAAAAAAGAGTGGTTGGTTATCTGTAATAATTTACTATTTTCTGAAAGATGACATTATTTGTGGGACGTCCCGAAAAGGAAAGACATATATTATTTGTGGGACGTAGGGAGTACAATACTATAAAAAAGACAGCTTAATTTTAGATAAAATCCAAGCACTCTCATAAGCTGTTTTTCAAATTTTTTTTTGCTTCTGTTTTTAAAAAACATCCATGAAACTTATGAACCTCTGCTTATTCTTACTTATTTCAAACGCCAAAAAAACAGAATCCTACATTTAAAATATTATAAATATTATTTCTACGGTGAAAAAACACAAAAGTAGTTTATTTAAGCTGTTCCAAACACTATCTTAGAATCAATGATTAAGGACCCATTTGGGAAAACAACTTAAGGTTCTGTTTGGAAGATCTTATTAGGAGCTTATTTCAGCTTATTCTAAAAAATAAGCACTTATGCACGCGTTTGAGAGAGCTTTTGAAAACAACATATTCTAAAAAATAAGCTTTTTTTGGCTTATTTTCAAAGCTGTAAGGAATAGCTTATGAAAATAAGCCAAAAAAACTTATGAAAAATAGGTTCTCATATCAAATCCCACAAACAACAATTTTTTAAACTATATTTTATTTTATTTTTCTAATTAAGTGCTTACATAGAAAGATATCCAAACTCAACAGCTTATTAAATTTAAGTGCTCATAGCATAAGCACTTATACCATAAACACTTATGTTATAAGTGTTGTCTTCTGTGATACCCGACACACTACACAAATCTAACTTTTATACAAGATAAATGATAATTTGTATGCTGGAAGCAAATTTTATGCTTGTATACAATGTGTTTTGTCCCTACCACTATTTTATTCTCATATCTGATAAATATATATATTTGCACATGTTATCCTTTATCTTATATAAAAGTTAGATTTGTGTAGTGTGTCGGGTATCACAGAAGACAACACAAATTGGTTGAACTGACAAGATATAAACAATTATCACAGCTGAGACAACTTAAGGATAAGTTGTTGGCTTAAGCTGCAGTTTAGATAAGAAGTGATTTGTCTTAGGTGCTTGTCTTTACTGATACACTTAAGGTGGTGTATTGATGGATTACAGTGAGATGTGTTCTCCTAAATGACCTTAGTGGAGAATCAAGATCTCGGTGACTTAGCAGGTCTTAAGCTTGGTAAGACTTCAGCTGAGTGCATTTGACTATCTATCACTTTGACCTACGATAGTAAACGTCATCGTGACCAGATCTACGTATCTTGGGTGTTAGTAGTTATTTGTGGTTCAAGCTGGTTGTCTGTATCTTGCAACCGTATCCTAGTAAAATGGGTTGATAATATCCCCTGAGGAACTCGAAAGGATTAACACACTAAACACGACCGGTTGATTAAGTTCAGGTGTGTTAATAAGGTCAAGTGGTACTACTCAGGAATATAATAAGATGCTAATTAATTTAAGCTGTCAGTGAACTTAATTAATTAACGGATATTTTTATCTTAAATACGGAGATCGATTAAGTCTAAAATACAATACATTGCTCAATTTGGGATAAAGGGGTAAGTCAACACAGATTCTCTAGTGGAATGAATCTGTGTTTATTAATTAATTTTGCTCTGGTCTGAGCACAGATAATTAATTAATTTGAGGCCCTACTTTATTTCTGGTATTAGATCATTGATCTGGCCCAATTAGTTGCCTAGTTATTTATTGTCTCTCAGAAATCATTTTTAATAGATTAATACTCCCTCCGTCCCAAAATTCTTGTCCGCTATTCCATTTTGGGTTGTCCCAAAATTCCTGTCCATTTTCCTTTTTTAGTAAATTATTACACACAACTTTTTTGTGGGACCCACAACTTTATACCAATCTACACACAACTAACAACTCTCCTTAAAAACCGTGCAAAAAGCAAATTGGACAAGAATTTTGGGACGGAGGGAGTATAATTTTACATTATTCAATAATGTTATTTATCTGGAATTAATTGGACAGACTAATTAATTAATAAATACTAGTAGCCCAATAGATTAATTAATTATATTATGGGCTAATTATGTGGCAGTCCATTAGGAATATAATTAAATTAATGGGCTACAAATATTAATATTATATTGGCTTTTGAAGCCTATATATATTAGTATTCTGTTCATAAACAGATACACACATAATTACTCACACACGCACGCCGTTTGTGGAGGGAGACAGTGATCTTATTTTCTTCAGTTCTCTGACCACCCAGAGGAAGAAAAAGGTCGGGACACACAAATCAGAAGATCTGACACACGAGCAACAATCAGAGCTGCAACAACATACGTAGGAGGAAGGTATATCGTTATTCCCCTCCTATTTCCTTCAATAAGAACTTATTTAAGCTGTTTTCCCAAACGGGGCCTAATAAAAGTTTTTATTGCAAAATGACTTATTTTATAAGGAATTATGATAGAAGTTCTTAAATTTAATAAGTTGTCTGCGTGTGGATGCACACATTAGTAATAACTTATATATTCTAAAAAATTAAAAATTTCAGTGTAAAAAATTGTAGCTGTCAGGATTAGAAAGTGGATCTATTTGCATAAGCTCCTTATAAATATTAACTTATTAAAATAAGTCAAAAGTAACTTATGGAATAGAATAAGTTATTTCGATAAGCTCTTCCAAACGCACGCAAAATGGCTTATTATTTATAATAAGTTGAAATAAGCCATAAACTAGGGCATAAATCCATAATTATACTTCCAAAATTATCTTTTACTGTTTCAATATTCACGACATATATATAAAATTGTTTGTCGGATTATTAAGTACTACAATTCCGATCTGTATAGAGAATATTATTAACGGATCGAATAATACTATTTGCAATAGATAGAGCAAAATTTAATTCAGTTTTCCTATAAAATAACGGTACGCATAAAGTCATTGACATTGTAACTTACCGCGTAAAATTTGTTTAAATTGTTGATATTTATAACCAATCTTTTCAATTATGAAAAATTACATCATACCATTTGTTTTTCGTGCAAAGAAATAATGTACTCCCTCCGTCCCATTTCAAGTGACTCATTTTCCTTCCGGGAAGTCCCATTTCAAGTAACCCTTTTTAGAAAAGGAAATAACTTTAAAAAAAAATCACAAATTCTTTAATATTTACTTTATAATTTCCCCCTCCTACATAATCATTTATCTCTCATACTTTATCATTCACCATTTCATTATCTCTCACAGTCACTCACTGTTGGTCCGGAGACGAGTGTCAGGTGTAGAGGGGGGGGGAGAGGTGAATACACCTGAGTACACGTTTCTTTTCTCAAACGCGAAGGACAGTTGAGCTGTAGGTTGCAACTGATGAACAGTGCCAGATAATAACCTTCTGATCGTGGTTTAGAGTGACTCAACTACTGAGTTTCTTCTACTGACTTTTGTCAGTATTAAATCCTTAGGCGGAGAGTTAGTGCGGATAAGTTTAGGGCCCGATAGACTTCTCGATTTGAAAACGTGTTTTTCGCAAACCAAATAGTTTTGGCTAGTGCACTTTTAAATACGTTTTATGCAAAGTATGAGTTTGTAAGATAGCTTGAAAACAATGCAATAAAACAGTAAATAACACAAAACTATTTTTAACGTGGTTCGGATACGCAAGATCCTATGTCCACGGTCCTGCTGAACAGGAGGTCTTGTTGATTAATCTGAGCAAGCCTCAGCAAGGTATCTGTGCGCTGGACAGACCCTTCTAAGTTATAGTCCTTAGCGACTTTACAATCCAAACCGAAGTTTGAAGGGGAGGGGATTTTCTCTTACTATGAAGGAGTTCTTACAATAAGAACAGTCACAGAAAGTGAACTCCTTCGAAGATTCTAAGCTATAGATATAACAATGGAGCTTAGATAGAGAAGAGAGATCTAAAGAAAACTCTAGAGAGAAGAACTTAAGATATTCTAATAAGCAAGTTCTTCGCTGGATCTTCGTGAATGTGCTAGAGTGTTTGAATGCTTGAGCGTGTAATCCCTTTGATATCCCGCGTGTTGAGCTCGGAAAGGCTTCTCTATTTATAGTCGTAACCCAGGCATTTGTCCGTTGGAGAAGATGATGCCACGTGTCACAAACGTCCGAGGAAAACGGTCATATGTTCGAAATGGTGTCGCAGAGTAGTTGGTCACTGTGCATGAGAGCAGCTTTAGTTGGTCAGAGCAGGTAAGGCTTAGACCGCTTCTCATTGGTCGAGGTTTGTGGTAGGTGAGACTTGTTAGACATCAGTCTTCATCTGAGTTGACTCTCACTCATCCTCGTATGATCTTCTGCTGACTTTCGAATGATATTAAAAGTTGGGTCGTTTTCTATCGGATACAGTAGATCTGACACGATCACTGTCTTCTTCGTCTGAGTCGGCTGATAATAGATTTTCTACTGAGTGTAGTCAGCTGATGACTCTGAAGGTACTGAGCTCTGTCCTGTGTTCTTCTACTGGAAGGTCAGCTGATGAGAAATCTTCTACTGATGTGGGTCAACTGGAGACCTGAGAACACGAGCTCTTACATACTGATGACGTGGGGTTATGGAATTCAACTTCCTACTGAAGTTCAGACCAACAAATATCCCTTACAGGACTTAGACAAAACAAGTAATGAAAATAAGAACAGTCTAGCCTATTACATCATCTTGTCCGAAAGACACTACACTAAGGGTACAAGACAGGTTTTGGGATCTTCAATTCCATAGCAATAAATCACTATGATTTCCCCCATTACCGAAAGATAAGCAAATCCTATTACAAGAACTACTGATAATAAAACAGAGTGCACTCTAAGTGATGATTAAATCAACTACTGACTCATAACCCAACACTCACCTTTACTCGTTTACTTTATCATCTATTCATCTCTCATATTTTATTATCCATTTTCTTAATTCAAATTATTTGAAATGGAATGGTACACTAATATTGAACTAATATTTCCCCTGCGGTGGAAGCGAGCGTGAGGTCAACTCGCTAGGGTCAAGCGTAAATAAAGAAGAAAAATAAAAGGTGGCCCAAATATGAATTCCTTGGTAATATTCATTGTAGGAGAAGGGAGCATCAGATGTGGAAGTGCTGGTCCTTCAGACCCAACATTCTCTCTCCTCTCTCTCTCTGCCATCTTTTAGCATTGCGGTGCTCCCACGGCTCTTTTTAATATGCTTTCAATCTCCTTAATCAACCCTCCTCCTTTTCTCCATTTTTAGAATTAGCATTCCGTCGCCTTTAGTGTACTCATTACATCTTGCTATTTGTGGCCACATTCTTTTTGACACGGGAATTAAAAGAGTAGATGATAAAGTATTAGAGAGAAGATGAATAAGATAATGATGATAAAGTAGGAGATAGAATGTAATACAGTAGGAGAGAGCATATTATAAAGTAGAAGATATAATAATTTTTTACCAAATTAGGAAAGTGACCACAAATAACGAGACACCCCTTTTCGGAAAAGTGAGCCACAAATAGCGGGACAGAGGGAGTAGTTCGGTATGACCACCGATTCGAATCCACTTATATCAGAAATTGAGGCGCTTAATTCCAAATTAATTTAACTCATCTCATAGAATTTTGGAATTGTTTGAGTAAAAAAATTGTAATTGAACTAATTACAACATTTTAGTTAGGAGTTCCGATCGAGCAGCAAATAAAATTACAGTTTGGCTCGGCATCTTTTGATTAAGGCAAATTTGATCTTTCAAGGGTGTTCACACATTTTATATCGTACACTATTGATTGCGACATGCCTCGGGGAATTGATTTCTCACAATTAAAACAAGTTACCATTATAGTGAAAAACACACCAAATTATATGTTGGGAAATTAGTCTCGCTAACATCTGCACTTATTTAACCTACTGTTCGTTCTTATCTCCTCAAGATCAAGAGCTCCTCTCCATTCTTGAAGCTCGCGCCCACGAGCCCCTTTTAACTCACTCTTCTTCTGTACTACTTCATTTTCCCCAATTTAAATAATCTAAAAATCACAAAAGGGCTGCAAAAGCCGAGCTAACTTTCATGAATTCCACTTGCAGACATCCATGTTTCTTCAAGCAATTGCGTACAATTAGTTTTCAAAATCTCGCTCTGAAACACTGATTCCGAAAAATGAAGCGAGATCGTGATCGTGGGAAGGCCGCCGGGAAAGGTAAGATGTGGGCAGAACAGCAGCCGGACGCTGGTGTGGACGAGCTGTTCGCGGTTTTGGGGTACAAGGTGAAGTCGTCGGACATGGCGGATGTGGCGGAGAAGCTCGAGCAGTTGGAGATGGCGATGGGGACGACTGCAGGGAATGGGGCTTCTGTTCTCGGCGATGATTCCGTTCATTATAATCCCTCCGATCTGTCCGGTTGGGTCGGGAGCATGTTGTCGGAGATCAACCAATCTGGCGGATTTGACATGATATCGAATGAAATTGGAGTTTCCGGTGAATCTTCTAACAGTAATTTTATCAGTTTATCGGAGGATGGGCAAAATCGGCAAGCCGGTGAGAGATTCGCCTACGACGATGATTTGAGAGCGATTCCCGGGGGTGCTGTTTTCGGTAATAATCAGAACAAGGGTGAGGAATCGGCGAATGGGAGTAAGCGGATGAAGGCGTCGAGTGGATCGGAATTCGCGGAGAATCGTTCTCCCGAGGTGGCGCTGCCGGTGGTGATGGTGGATTCGCAGGAGACCGGCGTGCGGCTCGTGCACACGCTCATGGCGTGCGCGGAGGCGGTGCAGCAGGACAATATGAAGCTAGCCGACGCGCTTGTGAAGCACGTCGGCGTACTCGCGGTGTCGCAGGTCGGCGCGATGAGGAAAGTCGCCACCTACTTCGCGGAGGCGCTGGCGCGGCGGATTCATAAGATCTACCCTACCGAAACTCTGGAGTCGTCATACTCTGATTTTTTGCAGATGCATTTCTACGAAACGGCGCCGTATTTGAAATTCGCCCATTTCACTGCGAATCAAGCGATTTTGGAGGCCTTCGCGGGAGCTAATCGAGTTCATGTAATTGATTTCAGCTTGAGGCAGGGGATGCAATGGCCGGCGCTGATGCAGGCGCTCGCTCTGCGGCCCGGTGGCCCGCCGGCTTTTAGGCTGACCGGAATCGGGCCGCCACAGCCCGATAATACGGACGCCTTGCAGCAAGTAGGTTGGAAATTGGCGCAATTGGCGGAAACAATCGGAGTTGAATTTGAGTTTCGTGGATATGTGACGAATTCGTTGGCCGATCTCGACGCGGATATGCTTGAAATTCGGCCGAGCAGCGTGGAGACGGTGGCAGTCAACTCCGTTTTCGAGCTCCATCGCCTCTTGGCCCGGCCCCGTGCGATTGATAGAGTGTTGGATTCAATCAAGGCGATGAACCCTAAAATCGTGACGGTGGTTGAGCAGGAGGCGAATCACAACCATGGCGTTTTTTTGGATCGGTTTAACGAGGCGCTGCACTACTACTCGACGATGTTCGACTCGCTCGAGAGCTCCGAGCTGACTCAGCCAAACGGAAAAGACGTGGTGATGACGGAGGTGTACTTAGGGCGGCAGATATGCAACGTGGTGGCGTGCGACGGAGCAGAGCGGGTTGAGCGGCACGAGACGCTGGCGCAGTGGCGGACGCGGATGAACTCGGCCGGGTTCAACCCGGTCCACCTCGGTTCGAACGCGTTCAAGCAGGCGAGCATGCTGCTGGCGCTCTTCGCCGGCGGGGACGGGTACAGGGTGGAGGAGAATGAGGGGAGTCTGATGCTGGGGTGGCACACCCGCCCCCTAATCGCCACCTCGGCGTGGCAGCTCGCGGCTGCGGAGTAGGGTAGTGGTGAATCGGTTGGGCGGTGAAGCTGGTTCCACTGAGTGGAGCGTGGCCAACTCAGAAACGCAGAAAGAGAGTGAGTGAGAGAGAAGCCAAATCCTGTCTTTTTTACTTTCCATTACCAAGTCAACTTCTTCTGTCTTAAAACTTTTTTACTTTTCATTTTCTTTTATGGAACTATTTTTATTAGAATTTTTTTTTTTTACAGTTTCTTGCCCTAATCATCTCTTCCCCCTTTGTCCAAAAGAGTGCGTTAATTCGTGTGCGAGTAAACTAGCTCAATGTCCGTACGTGTGTAATGCCATTTTTAATTATCTTAATTTTATCATATTCCGTATTACATGCATGCAAGTATAGTTGCTAATAAATGTACGAGGAATATTAAAATCCTGCATTAAGTCTCTGCGTATTTGAGTTATGGAGGCATTAATTAACTAACATGTTCTTACTTTTCAACTGTGTCGACTTCCTTTCTAGTTCTGTTATCAATATGCTAAAAATATTAAAGGCATCACAAAAATGCATTATATCCCCTTATACAATCTAAATTAAAAATCATACGATTTAGAATATTTCCTAATGATTGGCCTGCATTTGATATTTACCTTTTGGTGCTATTAATCTGAGCATAACGATAAGCTTAACATGATTATCTGTCTAAATCATAATTAATGAAATGACTATGGTTTGGTAAGTAGTCACAATTTTCACCAAACATTATCCCTAAAACTGGTTAAATTTTATCTAAAAGCCACATTATCGGAGGATTAAGACGGGATAATATTATCCACATTATTAGTTAAGTTACTTTTTCTCCTTATGAAACTTTAAACAATACTATTGAAAAATGAGATCAGTGTATTCAAAATATATTTATTTCGATCAGCAGAAAATTAGTCACTCGCAAACAACAAATCCCGAGTGTATCAATTTGTACATTTGACACGTGATGATGAATGAATTATTTGAATAGGGATGGGTATTATTAGAAATTCATCCAATCAAAAGAGGGAATTGGAGATGGCTTTATGGGATGTTAGGACAATGAAGCCATGTGCATGACATTTATGTCCTAAAACTACATACAATTATTTGTCCGAAACCCATCAAATTTATACCTGAAAATAGTTATGTTTCCATTTCTAGCTGGAGAAATGGGGCATATATATATATATATATATATATATATATATATATATATATATCTCTGTTCGCTGCTGTCCAAACAAGGACATATATATAATGGGATAATGTATTGGCCACAATTCCATCACATATCTTGTTTCCACTAAACTATATTTCACATGTCACCCACATGTGATACTTCACTTTTTTTTTTCATATTTTTTTAATTATTTCATTACTATTTTTTTGAGCACATGGACTCCACATAGCAGCGGTTGATTTCAAACCAATAACTTTCAGTCACAGGCTAACCATCTTAACCGTTATGTCATTCCAAGGAGACATGAATGATCATTCATTCTTTGTCCATAATGTATATTAGCTTAGTGTTTGGAACAACTTAATAAAGTTGTTTTTAAGCTTTTTCACAGTGATTTTTTTTAATATTTGGAAAGTATGCTTTCGCTTTTTTAGAGATTAAAATAAGTCAAAATAAGAAGAAACTCATAAAGTAGTTAGGGGTGCCTTTTAAAAAGTTGAAGGGAAAAAAACTGAAAAACAGGTTATTAAAATATTTGCATAACTATTTTTTTTTCTAAAATTAAGCATTTTTTTTTTCTAATATTGTAAATGCTAACAACTTTTAGTTAAAAGAAACTTAAAGCAACTTTAAGTATAAATAGCTAAAAACTACTAGTATTTATAAAAACTCTTCCTAATAGTATCTAAATAGTGATTGTAGATTTTCATCGTCACCTAAAATTAAGAAAATTAAAAACCATTTTGATACTATCATGAGAAAAATTATCATCTAATTATTTTTGGCAAGTGGGCTCGGCTCACTCTCATAAATTTTTGGTCAGGCTACCAAAATTTGGGCCCACTGTATTTATCAAGTCCCTACAGCCGAACATCCATATCATTTATTTATTCACTACTACTATTGCTTTAATAGGATCAGGCGAAGCTAGGGCTCAAATATGAATTTGCCCATTTCAAAATATTTCACAAGTCTGTAGTCAAGAAAGGCTTAGCCCAAGTCCATTTTTATAATTAATCACATTAATTATGTTGTTATAAACTATATGGAATGAGAGAATAATAGAGTAGACGGAAAATAGAGGTGTATTATTATGATGGTGGAGACCTCTATTTATATAGTACAAGATGGACTCATGGGCTCTTAGGGTTTACATGGTTATCACAATATATGGTAAGCATATGTATAAAATATATTTACAACACTCTCCCTTGATTGACCATCCCTAAAAGAAACTGTTGCCTCGTTAAAACCTTGCCAGAAAAATCCATTGGGATAAAAACTGATCGAAGGAAAAAGAGTACAGCTGCTCCACCTCAATATAGTCATTCTTGATCCTTGAGTCGCGCATATCAATCTTGTGTACCAATTTCTTAAATGTTGACGTTGGTAATGCCTTTGTAAAAGAATTCACTAGATTGTCACTTGAGCGAATTTGCTGGATGTTGATGCCGCCACTCTTTTGGAGATTATGTGTTGCATTGTCTCTTTTATAAATCAATCTCGATGACTCATTTACTCGTGTGTTGTATTGGATGTCTCGTTAAAAATCTTAATTAAGAAAACCCTTTGGGAAAAACTTAGAAAAGAAAAAAGAGTACAACCATTTGACCTTCATGGTCATTTGATCTTTAGGAGTCAGTCTAATCTTCAGGATTATTTACAATTTGTTACTCCCCCTCAAGATAACAATCTTCAAGGTTATCTTTAAGGTCTACACAAATATGTGCAACACAAGTTTAATTATTCTCATAGAGAATATCATGTTTGTCTCGAAGATAATAAATGATGGTCAACACCATTTCAAATCCTCATATTGCACATAAGTAAGGAACTTCTGGTCCTAAAACATCTCTGTTATCTTCTATAGGTCTAAATGAGTCTCCATCCACTTCAAGTGATTGAAGCAACCATTAGGTAGCTATGTGGATGAAATACAATAAATCTCTTTAAAGACCTTTTAGGTAGGTCAACTAGCGTAACTCCATCAAGGAGATGCTCGATCTACAGGTCGAGATAATTATTTGTTTAACCCAAGTCTTTTGATTCTAACTCCGTCTTTAGGCATGAGTTGATTCCATCAAGTACTTTTGTACATAATGATTCACATATCATCTTCAGGAGGAATTTGGAGTGATGTGTTCTAAATTTATATTCCGCGTTCTTTTTATCTTTAGCACTAATAAATCTCTCACGCTTCTGGTGTCAATGAGAATCAATTGATTTATTTTGTCTATGAGGAACTTCAGTTCCTTCATGGTGCATATACAACAGGTATATCGGATTTTAGTCACTCATTTAGCACTAAATAATTTGATGAACTTATAATTCATAATGCGTGAATCTAAATAATTAATCCAACGAGATATTCACGTCATTCTATCATTTATATTTCATATCTTCCCCTAATGCCGACAATGATGTGAGTTGGATTATAAAATAACATATCAATGAATAAAATAATCCATAATGATTTGTTCGATGTAAGTCAATTTGACGGAATATACATATAAGTATTATGCTCTTCAGGAGTTTCAATCAAACTCAAGTCATCATTTTTCTACCCTTCTGTCAAGGGATACTCGTTGTGCTTATTATATCATATACAGTTATACTATTTCAACCCTTACAATGACTTTTGCAGTCTAATTGAATATATCTTTTTGACTTACATGCTTTGAGCAAGTTAAATCCTTCAGGGATCTTCATATGTATGTCACTATCTAGGGAATCATATAAATAGATATTTACTACATCCATAAGGCGCATAACAAGTCTTTTGTGACATAAGTAGATTAATCAAATTCTAAAATACAATGACGTCTATTGGGAGAGTACATAATTAATTCTTGGTCTTTGAGAGAAACATTGAGTTACGAGTATTGCCCTATATCTCGTAATTTCTCATTTCTCTTTGTAACAAAGACGCATTTGTATCCTTTGGGGATATACTTTTCGAATTTTGGAACTACAGGTCCAAATGTTTCCGACTTTCTAGGGAATTTTACTTCACCTTGTATGACTTCTTTCCTCTTTGGCCAATTATTTATATCTTAACAATCTCTTATATATCGTCGTTGATGATCCTCTTTTATCATTTCAAGAGTCATATTAAAAGGCGAAAATACCGCCGTGCGTCCACAACAATATTTGATCTCTCCAATATTTTGAGATCTCAATGTTTTCAGACGCTTGTAGTTCTTCAGAAACTTCATTTGATTGATTAATTATTTTCGTCATTGTTTGGTTCATATGTTGTGCCCCTTTTCTTAGACACAAAATTTCTTTTAAACCAATTGTCGACCATATTTTTGACGAATTTTATATTAATTTGCTACCATGTGTACTTGTCCTTCAAGGACATTTATTCGTGCGGTGGTATTTATAGCAAATGTATAACATTGTCACTTCTTCTATATACATACGAAAACATCAAGAAGTTGATTCGCACTATTTTTGCAAATGAATCTTTCGACTTCTTGTTCACATTGGTTTGCATTTATATATATAAATACAAATATTATACAGTATGCAGAAGAAAAAAAAAACTAAGGTATATAGTAAATACATAGATAATATTAATAACTCTTTAAGAGTCTATAATATTCTTCAGGAATATTAAGTTGTGCTACTTCTGCAGTAACAATTAAATCATTTCAATAAATAAATTCAATTGCTATTTAAGAGCTTATGATATTCTTCAGGAATATGGATTTTGTTACTTCACGAGCAACAATCTAGATTCAACATAAATAAATAAATAAAAACGTATGTAAAATAAATGCTCTTCAAGAGTATGTAATATTCTTCGGGAATATTGATTGTGCTATGTCAGGAGCAACAAATAATCATTTCAAAAATAAAAAAAATTGAATTGCCCTTTAAGAGCATGTAATATTCTTCGGGAATATCATAGTGTTGTTGCGGGAGCAATAATTTAAGTAGTATATAAATATAACATACTTTCTTTTATAGATTATGAGATCTACGGGATTTCATATCATTTCTTGAAAAGAAATCAAATCATTAGACATGTTCTTCAAGAACATGTGATATTCTTCTGAAATATTCATGTATTGTGTCACTTCTAGGGCAACAACTATAACAATGTATGAGATCGAATAAATCTCTAAATTAAAATAGATCATACTAAATATCATGTTGTATCCGAATTGAAGAGTAGTAAAAGATGTCATACGAACACGTCCAACATACTAAATCAATTACTCCATATGCGACATTAATTCGAATATTCATTTAATATATGCAAATAAGGATGCACAAAAAAATTCTCGATGCATAAAAAAAAATCACGAGATTGTCTCTCAAATATTGATCCATCATCTATTTAGGAAGATCTCATAATTAGTTAAGAAAATGTGTACGGATCATTAAACAATAATTCTAAATTAACCCAAACCAAAACAGACTACTCACGTGTCCCTATAATTATATAAACTATATTAAACAATAGTTATATCATGATATTGCCTTTAATCATGGTGTTTGGGGGAAAGTTTTATGACACCCATCAATTTACGAAATCACATAATAACGAAAACAAATAGTAGGTGATCGAAATACCTTGGTGAAAAATAGCAATTCTTATCGAGGAAATTAGATAGTCACTTTTTCGCCCAACGAAGATGTCAAAATCATGCCATGATTTTCTCTGGTCAATTAAGAGCATAGTCGTGTTGATAACGTGTTATAAAATATATTGAATGAGATAATAATAGAGAAGAAAGAAAATAGTTATGTATTATTATGATGGTGGAGACCTCTATTTATAGAGTACAAGATGGACTCATAGGTTCTTAGGGTTTACATAGTTATCACAATATATGGTAAGTATATATATAAAATATATATACAACAGTTGTACGGTATTTGATTTTTTTTTTTCATTTTATTTTATAGATGATTAGAAAGAACTGGGTTATTAGGTGGTGAAGCAATCATAAATCCTTGAAGGTCTAGATCTGATTAGTTTTTAATTGGATTTTATTATTATCTATTTATTGGCCCATTTATGCCATGGATTTTTTTTATTGTATTGTCTTTATTTAATTATAGCTAGCCCAAGTGTGAGATTTTACATGATACACAATAACAAAATTATATTAGTTCTACGTCGGATCATATTAAAACTTCGAAGTTAATCGTATTTTAGTTTGAAGATGAGTTTAAGTATGTCACGCGTGATTGACCTAATGTGATTTCTAAACTAATGAATAGACTTTGTTAGATTTGCATTTCAGGTATGAGCGGTAATTTTTTTCTCAACGGAGGATTTTAAATTGTAACGAAAACTTTAGTCTCATTCAAATTAATAAATTATTCTATCAAAAGACACCAGTGGCTTTCCAGAAATAATTAGAAGTACAAATGCAGAGATCAGATCTTGTGCATTAAATCATATGATTAATTTTTTTTAATTCTTTTTTTCCATATGACAAATTAAGTTACACGCAACTGAGCTATGCTCTTATGTCAGATTTAAATATAATTAAACTTCGATAAAATAATAATAAGCGATATACTCGTTTTGTATTATGTTAAGAGTAATTTCTTTTGGTCCCAATTTGCGTCAGTATACTAAAATAATTATTTTACTAAATGCATTAAGTAATAAAAAAATTAATATTTAAACAGCCAAAAAAATATAAAGTAATAATTACTAATTTAAGAAATATGTATATAGTGTTATAAACTATATGAAATGAGAGAATAATAGAGAAGACGAAAAACAAGATGATCTATTATTATGAGGGTGGGGACCTCTATTTATAGAGTACAAAATGAGCTTTTTACATTGTCATCACAATATATGGTAAGCATATATATAAAATATATTTACAACACTCCCTTGATTGACCATTCCTAGAAGAACCTGCTATCTCATTAAAACTTTGCCATAAAAACCCATTGGGATAAAAACTGGTCGAAGGAAAAAGAGTACAACTGCTCCACCTCAATTTGGAGTGATATGTTTTAAATTTCTATTCCTCGTACTTTTTATCTTTAGCATTAATAAAACTCTCATGCTTCTAGCGTCAATGAGAATTAATTGATTTATTTTGTCTATGAGGAACTTCAGTTCTTTCATGGTGCATATACAACGGGTATATGATATTTTAGTCACTCTTTTCGCACTAAATAACTTGATGAACTTCTGGGTCATAGTGCGTGAATCTAAATAATTAATCCAACGAGATACTTGTGGCATTCTATCATTTATATTTCATATCTCTCCTTAATGCCGACAAGGATGTGAGTTGGATTATAAAATCAACATATCAATGAATAAAATAATCCAAAATGATTTGCTTGATGTAAGTCATTTTGACAGAGTATACATATAAGTATTATGCTATTCAAGAGTTTCAATCAAACTCAAGTTAGCATTTTTGTACTCTTTTGTCAAGGGATACTCGTCATTCTTATTATATCTTATACGACTGTAATATTTCAGCCGTTACAATGATTTTTGCAGTCTAACTGAAAACATCCTTTTGACTTACATGTTTTGAGGAAGTTAAATCCATTAGGGATTTTCATATATATGCCACTATCTAGTGAATCATATAAATAGATATTTACTACATCCATAAGACATATAACAAGTCTTTTGTGACATAAGTAGATTAATCAAACTCTAAAATATAATGACGTCTATTATAGGAGAGTACATAATTAATTCCCGATCTTTGAGAGAAACATTGTGTTACGATTAGTGCCCTATATCTCGTAATTTTTATATTTCTTTCTAACAAAGACACATTTGTATCATTTGGGGATATTTTTCCGGATTTGAATTACAAGTTCAAATGTTTTCGGCTTTCTAGGGAATTTTATTCACCTTGTATGACTTCGTTCCACTTTAGCCAATTATTTATATCTTGAAAATCTCTTATAGATCGTCGTTGAGCTCTTTTATCATTTCAAGAGTCATATTAAAAGGCGAAAATACCGCCGTGCGTCCACCACGATATTTGATTTCTCCAATATTTTGAGATCTCAATATTTTCAGACGCTTGTAGTTCTTGAGGAACTTCATTTGATTGATTAATGATTATCGTCATTGTTTGGTTCATATTTTGTGCCCCTTTTCTTATACACAAATTTTAAATGCATTTGCTGTCATTTATGCTTGTCCTTCAGGGACTTGAATTCTTGTTAGGAGTACTTGTAGCAAATGTATTACATTGTCACTTCTTATATATATACAAAAACATCTAGAAGTTGGTTTGCAATCTTTTGTAACTGAATCTTTCGACTTCTTATTCACATTGATTACTTCGGGAATCCAAATATGACTAGTTTTTCCTTGTGCTTTTCGTTGGATGTAGATTTCACATTGATTTCTTCAGGAATTCAAATATGACATATGTTCCAACTAATGTTGGAAATGTTATTTCATCATAATAACAAGTGAGATCTTTTTATACGGACAAATGCCATTTTCAGTATGGATATGAGCAACTAATTATTTAATCTCAATTCCAAATCCATATAGTATAAATCATCTTCAGGAGGAACTTGAAGTTTAATAAACTCGCTAGTTTTTTCAAGACAATTCTTCTTGAGGGAATTGAGTTATTTATTATTTGAACTAGTAGCTCAAACAAGTACTACATTTCTTCTACAAATCAAGCAAATCATGAAAAATCTTTTATTACGAGATTCTTCAGGATCTCTATTTTGCGCCCATATAAATTTTCAATTATGTTGCGCATTATAGTTGCTCGTAAATTTCAAAGACTATTATGTTAAAGCATACAACCCTTTGAACTTCCGGTTCATGACATGGTTTGTCTCACTTGTTTTTATAAATGTGTTAATACATTTAAGATGCTAGTGTGAAAACTTTTCTTTTGTCAGCTTCTGGCTAAATACAAAATAAATTATACAAGAATATGTATCACTACCTTCTTATATTATTTTAATATAGAATCCATTGCAGCGGATATCCTTAAAGCTTAGTAAGTGTCTTTTAGACTTACTAGAGTAAAGAACATGATCAATAGTTAATTTAGTATCATTTGATAGAATGATACATGCTCTTCTGGAGCCTTCAATAATTTCAATACACTAGATTGAAAAATCTCGTAGCTTAAGATGCATCTACTCGTATTGAGCTTTAGGGAGGACACGTAATTAATATTCTTTAAGAATTGCTCTTTAAGAGCATTTAATATTCTTATAGAATATAAATGATGCTACTTCAGGAGCAAAAGTTGAGACATTTCCACAAACATGTGATAGTAATGTTAATATCACAATATGGTCATTCTTCAGGAATGTAATTGTGCTAGTTCCATAGCAACAATTTAGTTTTATTCAAGATAAATGAAATCAATAAATTGCAAATTTTGAGATCTACAGGATCTCGCATCAATTCTTGAAAAGAAATTAAGCCACAATAGGATATTGGCAATGCATATCGTTCCAAGAACATGTAGAGTTAATTGTGCTACTTCAAGAGCAACAATTAAAATTATGAACATATAGCATTTGCCAAAATAAAGAGCTTAAATCGTTCTTCAAGAACATGTAGTATTCTTCTGGAATACAAATTGTGATACTTCAGGAGCACCAATTTTAGTCTATATTACACTACTTCAAGCGAAAGACTAATATTTTCAAGAAACTCAATTGCTCTTCAGGAACACGTAAGTGTTCTTTGGGGATATCAATTGTGCTACTTCGGGAGCAACAACAATAACTATTCAAGAACCAAGATTCGCCCATCAATAAGACATATTATATGAATTGCTCATCAAAAGTACGTAATATTTTTCAGGAATATTAATTGCGTGCTACTTCAGGAGCACCAAATTAAGATTATATGTATATATAAATATAAATATTATACAGTATGCATGAGAAAAAAACTGAGGTGTATGGTAAATACATAGATAATATTAATAATTCTTCAAGAATGTGAAATATTCTTCAAGAATATTAAATTGTGCTACTTCTAGAGCAACAATTAAGTCTTTTCAATAAGTAAATTAAATTGCTCTTTAAGAGCATATGATATTTGTTGGTCCCGAGTGTACGGTCAGATGTAGAGGGGGGGGGGGGGGAGGGTGAATACACCTGACTCCGATTTTCTCAACTTCGAACACGAATAGTCCTTTTCAGGAAAGTACCGTACTGAAATAATTCAGTAGACCAAATAGCTGTTCTGAATCGTGTGTGGCAAAGAATCTGACTCTACTGAGATCTGCTAGCTGACTGAGTCAGAATTCAGTATCAAACAGGTATAGTTCAGCGGTGCGGAAAAGTGTAGGCCCAAATCAGTTGAGTGGAAAAACTGTTTTAGCAAGTCTCAGTTCAGTAAATAGACAGTTCAGTATGCTGAGACAGTTGTATGATTTTAAAGTAGGTTTTCAGTATGAACAGTAAAATCAATGCAACAGTAATCAGAAAGCAATAACAAGACACAGATTTTTAAAGTGGTTCGGATATCAATCGATCCTACGTCCACTGTCCCGAAAAGTTCGGGAGGCTATTTATTATCTTGAGTTAGTCTCGGTCGGCTTGTGCAGTGGCAAAGCCGTGGCTTGGGGATTATATCGAGCAAGTCCCGGTTTACAAAGGCATCAAACTAAAGTGTTTGACAAACTTCTCCAACTATGAAGGAGTCATTTTACAATAAGGATTGGGTTCAAATATGAACTCCTTCGTCTAAGCTATAAGTATATTACGTTGAGCTTAGGGTTAGAGGGATAGGGAATGAGAGAGTGGCTTCTAGATCGACGAACATTGAAATAAGCTTTAGGTTCGTGTATCGTCGATTTGGATACTAGAGGCTCTTCTAACAGTTTAGCTTGGTTCCCTATGAGCTGAGAAGGTAGTCTTTCACCGGAGATAGATCTTCAAGTTCTTGCGGAAGACTTAGGGTTTTCTGGTTCTAGCTCGTTTGAATGCTTGTGCTTGTTTTCGTCGTTAAGCTTATGCGCATTCTCTCTCTCTTTTCTCTTGAAATGTCCCTCTATTTATAGAGCAGAGATTGGAAAAGATCCGTTGGAGACGATCTTCCTTTCTCTCTCTCTTTTGGTAGCTAACGGCTCTTTTTGAAGGATGTAACAGTGTCCTTTCCCTCCTTTTCTGGAAATATGTTGACTTGCAGCTTTAGTAGGTAGAGACACGTGTATACTTGTTATTTGTCGAGGATTATGGAGTGGTTGAGACGGAACAGACTTCGAGGCATACTGAAGCTGACTTCTCTTTTCCTCGTACTTGACAATACTGATTGTATATTCAAAAAGTGTCGAACAGTTAAGAGACTGCGTCGTCGTTGCTGAGTCTGATCTTCATTCAGTAGAGAGATAGCTGAGGGTACTTTGCGATGGTCGCGCTACGAGTTCGGTGAACTACTCCCGCCGAGTTCGGTTCTCCCGACTCCTTCGCATATCTTGCTCCCGCTCGAGTCCAAGTAAATACTGAGTCTTCTACTTCTGGTGCTGAGGCTGATAAGCTACTGACCACCTTAACCAGAGCAGAGTGTCTACTGAGTCTGAATGGTTCATCAATCAAGATAGGGTTTTGGGATCTTCAAATCTTCGGGATAGGTACGGAGCACCGGGCTACCGAGCTTACGGTCGTCTTCGAAGACGAGAATCATTTCCCACTAAGTGTAACGATCTTGAGGACAAAATCATCACCCAACAATTTCCCCTATTTGATGATGCCAAAACCTATCATCTATGCTAACACTAAACTATCGAAACGAGCTCCTTACATTATTACAAGTAGGATCGGTGGAGTTTGTTCTTCAAGTTCTAGTCTACCGAGGGGAGCGAGGGCATAACAATTTCCCTCTATCTAAACAATTCCCCGAAACACAACAACTAGACTATCGGATCTAGAGAAGCAATAAGGCGACAAGTAAGATAAAGTGAGTATGTGAGTCAGCAATCACTTCAGTGATTCTGAGTGTTTAAGCATAAAACAAACACGGCTGTTTAGACAATAAGATATTGTCTGAGCCAAAAGAGAATGTATAAAAAGGATATGAAAGTTCAGTACATTACATCTCTTTCTAAGCTAGGAAGATAAAGAAATCTAATACTAAGAACGCTTGTACTGCTTGATCCTGTCCATAAAGTTTTGCGATTCTGACTCAGGCAGGGGTAAGCCATACATTCTGTATGAGTTCTTCCTCAGCTTCAGGTATTCAGCGAAGTCTGCTGGCTCATCTTCTTCAAGTCCTCTATTTGCGGCAGCATTCTTCACTTCTTTTTCTATTACTCCATGATGGACTGAGTCATCATTTCTTCTTGGCGGAGGTATGATTCTGGGCTCAGGAACACTGACTTCTATACCTTCAAATACGGCTTTAAGCAAGTATATGTATAGATCCGGTTCTGTTATCATCATCCATTCTGTGTAAGCATCAGTCTTAGCCTTGTCTGGCCAGAACCTCCAGAAATAATTGCGCTTGATAAACTCTATCTTTGCAGATTCCCATCTCTCGAGTAACCGAGCGAGGCATCCAATCGTCCGTCCTTGGCCATCTATGGGATTTCGGATCACCGGCTTCCTGAACCTTCTGTATCGATAAGGAATATCAGCTTTTGAAGGTACTCTCAGCCTGGCCTCTTGTTCAGTACGAATTCTCAGTGCCTCAAGGTCTGCCATATGTATTCTCTGTCTGGCAGCTTCTATCTGTCTGGCTTCCTCTCCGCTGTAGAGATACCTATTCATCTGAGCGAAAATGGCTTCGATCTCAGCATCTTGTTCTTTGGATCTCATATAGGAAGGTTGGTGAGGAGAGTCTTCTGAGTCAGCAGGGGTACTGGATTTCTCTTTGGATGTACCCTGCTTCTCAGTATTCTTCTGCTGTTGCTCTTTTTCCTTTTCTCTATCTTCATCATCATGAATCTTGAGCTTCTTTGGAGGCAACCTAGCAGTTTTCTTTCCGCCTCGAGCTGGTGCCTTAGTTTTGCCTTGAGAGGTCTTTCCTTTAGGCTTGTTGGCAGCCTCAGCTTTGGCTATCTCCCTAGCAAGCTTCTCGTCAGCTGCTATTTGAGCCTCCTCTTCAGCAGAAATGTATCTCTTTGATTTCTTTACTGGAGGGGTCGGGAGTTCCAGTACTTTCTTCCCTTTGCCTGGAACAGGCGGTGGTAGAGGGGCTTCTTCCTCTTCTGAATTATCACGTTCAGCATACTCAGCAACCTCCTTAATAATATCAGTAGGAGTCTGGGTTGCGTATGTAGCTGTTCCAGAGCCACTTGGGCCGGTCTCTGCTGTGCTCGCAGCGGAGATACCCTGGGTACCCTGGGTCTCATCAGCTGGTCCAGTAGCAGCAATAGTCTGAACTTCGCTTGCGTCTGCTACTGACCTGGTTTTCTTGGCGGGCTTCAGTGGAGCTTCCCCCTTAGTGAATTTAGCTGAGGGTTTAGTCAGGGTCAGCTTGGGGGTTGACTTGTCCCCTTTTTCACTGTCTTTCTTTTCTTCCCTTTTATCCTTTCCTTCCCCCTTTTTGGCATCATCAATTATTACCGGAGTTGGAGAGGATACCTTTAGGTCTAGGTTTTTGTAAGAGGTTGACAGAGAGTCAAGTTTGTCTTTGGTTTTTGTCAGTGCCTCATGCAGCTCATTCCTCTCAGAAGCAAGATCTTCACTGTATTTCTTGTGGGAGAGTTCAGCTGCAGCCTTAAATTCCGTCAGCTTCTCAGACACCTTATCCTCCAGAGCTTGTTGAATATTGTTGAGTCTGAGCTCAATGGCCTGGGATAGGTTTGAGACTGATTCAGTATTAGTGGACTGAGAGGCCTTGAATTCTTAAAGCAGTTTGGCCTGTCCCTCCTGAATCACTCTGAGCTGATCTTCAAAGTCTTGTCTCTGCTTTGCCAGCGCATTTGAGACAATGGAAGAGACATCAGGGGCAGCTGAGTCGGATAGAGAAGTTTTCAGCCCCTGAAGCTCAGCGCTAGTGGCTTCAGCAGTTTTCTTCCATACTTTATGGACAACTTTGGCTAGTACTCTGTTCTGAGCTCCTTGGCTTTTCAGTGCCTTGGACATGGACTTTGAGCGTCGGCCTTTGGGGCTGGGCGCTACTTCAAACTGAGATGTTAGCAAGAGCTGAGCAGGCTCTACAGACGTTGAAGTACCAGCCGCCGACTTCACAGGCCCAAGGATACTGAGCGGTAGAACAGAAGTTTCAGCAGGTGTATCCTTGTCCTGGGGTACTCCCTCATCAGGCTTCCCAAGGCCTGAATCATGGGGTTGGTCCTGACCGTCGTGGTCAGATCCATCTGAGGGGGCTGAGCCTGAAGTCTGCTGCCTATCGTGCAGCAAGGCCAGCATCGCGGCCCTCAGATCATCGAAGTTACCTAGGTCGGCGGGGCACGGAGTAGCCTATCTCGCCGCCTTAGGTGCTTGCTCCTCCCGATGTAATTGGTCACAGGAGTAGTGAAGGATGAGACGAAGCTATGGGTGCCACTCCTGGAACCTTAGGAGCATGTGGAGCCTGGCCTGTCTAGCAATTAACACCAAGTCTTGGTGGCCAGTGATCTCCGGTATTTGGTCAGCTATCTCTCGGAATGCTTGAGATCTGAGCGCTGAGGCTTCCATTCGATTGATTCTTGCTCGACGCCGTTTCGAGTCGTCAAGATCTATGGCGGACGCCCGTTTTTCGGCAGATGGCAAAGTGCCGAGTGGTGGAATATCAAGCGGGCTTTCCGAGTTTGTATATCAGCACTCGGCTAGGTTCACTCGGAACCCCTTGATCCACTTCTTGAGTCCGTTCGGTGGAGACGGCCTTCTCCACCTGAATGAGTCTCCTCGGAGGACTCGACTTATCTATTAGCTGCATAGGTGAGTAGCCGTTCGTAGCATGTTCGGAGCTTTGTTCGGCCAGTTGGTTGTTCAAGTAGTTTCCTCCGGCATGCCTCGGATTCAGTAGGGACATCGGCGATGGCTCTCTTCGCACGCTTAGCCGATATCTTAGAAATTTTCGCTAGAGGAGACCTCTTCTTGGTAGGCGTGGTTTCTTTGAAGCGACGGTCCCGAACCGATCTGCCCAAGAGCAACCGTCTGTTGTGGAACCCGATCTTCTTTACATTAAAGTATACCTTGTCTTCAAAGGTGACACGGTCATCTCCACGATATCTTGTATCATGATGGACGGCTTCGATCCATACAACGAGCTTGCCTTTTTGTCGGGTTGCACGTTGCCTTATCAAATTTGGCGGCTTGAACCATGAACTCTCGAAGAAAGAACTCCGTCCGAGTTGATTTTTGCTTTGTCATATATTGCCATCATGAGCTGGATCTTGGGTCTCGATACTTGATCGAATGAACCCGCTTGGCTTGTCAGTAGCTGCGTGACTATATAAGCTAGTGCACGGAACTGGGGCAGCATACTGTTCTTTGGGAAGGCTGCTCTGAATGTGGTAGGCTTTCCGCAGAATATAGATAGATAGCCGTCTATCCTGTCATCGTTGTAGCCAACATGGCTAACTCCTTCAGCAGGCAAAGCGAAGCTTCTCCTCAGTGCTTCTTTAATTGAGATCCGCTTCAGTTGCATAGAGGCATCGCCTATGGAGTGGACGGCAAAACGTCCAATGATGTCTCCAGATATCGAATCTGAGTTGAGGTATATCTGAGACACCTGCCGAGGAAGGAAGAAGGTAGGCTTCCTTGAGAGGAACTGCTCCAACCCAGACGCTCTCAGATACGAGAAAATCTCGTCCATGAAGTCAAGGTCGCATGCGTCAAACTCCATGATTGGTTCGCACCAGACACGATCTTTGTCTAAGATTTCCTGCATGTTCCCTGGGGAGACGAGAGAAAGATTTGCCATTTTATCTGTCACAAGAAAAGATTATCAGTATCGTTTGTTCATAAAACAGTTAGTATGGCGATACTGAAAGGAGATAATGAAGTATAGTAACATATTTAATCATACCGATAAAATTCTGAGAGTAGAGAAGATAAGAAGCAAGTAAAGGATTGCTAGAGATCTCAAAATTTACGGAGCAAGAATTTTAAGATATACTAATGGCGGTTTCTAAGATATGATCGAAAATATATATCTAACGTGAAGGTGAATGGTTTTCGATCAAAGGCCAAATTTAAATCTGCTTTATGATATGGACGGTTAAGATTGGATATTAAAAAAAGGTAATGATCACAGTAGCCGCCTAAGTCAAAGCCAGTTGTAATTTGCTTAAGTAGTAACTATGAGAGGACATGCATTAAATGCGTGGCAGAATTCAGCATACTTATGCATAGAATGTCGTGCATTAAATGAGAGTCGTTTTCATTAAATGACAAACTTTAAGATAGTTAATACCATGTTGAATCTGAATTATAAGTGCAGAATACTGTTCTATTAGTTACTACTGAGTAGAGATACGCAAACTTGTCAGCTGAACATAGTAGTCAGCTGATACCTCATGTAGATGGTTGCTGATTCTCTACGTACTAGTTATACTCAGTACTGAGAGTGAACATTCCCCCTTACTGAAATGGTCCTCTCTTGAAGACTCTTACTGACTGGGGTCAGTAGGGTCCAGCAGACCTAGCTCTACTGAAAGTTCTTTGAATCTGGATTCAGCTAGAGGCTTGGTCAGAATATCAGCCCTTTGTTTGTCAGTATGTATCTTTTCCATCCTGATATCCTTCTTTTCGACATGGTCACGAATGAAGTGATGCCTAATGTCCACGTGCTTGCATCTCGTGTGAAGTACAGGGTTCTGAGTGATTGCAAAGCACCGGCACTGTCGCGAGAATATCGGCACTTCATTCCGAATGACGTCATAGTCTCTTAGGCTCTTGTCTCGCCCAAAGGATTTGGGCGCAACAACTTCCGGCAGCCATGTATTCAGCTTCAGTAGTTGACGTGACTACTGAGTGCTGCTTCTTTGAAAACCATGAGATCAGCTTACTGCCTAGGAACTAACAAGTTCCTGAAGTTGATTTTCGGTTAATTCTACATCCTGCATAGTCAGCATCATAATAGCCAGTTAGTTCAATATTATCATCAGCTGGATACCATAAACCTATGTCAGGTGTGCCTCTGAGGTAGCGGATAATCTTCTTTGCTGAGTCCATGTGGCTCTGCTTAGGATTCGCCTGAAATCGAGCTCAGACACCTACAACATAAGTTATGTCAGGACGAGTAGCTGTTAGATATAATAAAGAACCAATTATTGTACGAAATTCAGTTTGGTCTACTAATACTCCCTCTTTATCAAGATCGATTTTCATATTCGTGTTCATCGGGATCTTGATAGGTTTGCCAGATGTGCAACCAAATCTTTTGATGAGGTCTCGAGTGTATTTGCCTTGGTTAATGAACGTTCCCTTTTCAGATTGTTTGACTTGAAAGCTGAGGAAATAGTTCATTTCACCCATCATTGACATCTCGAACTTGTCCTTCATTATTTTCTCAAACTGCTGACACATGACGACGTTCTTTGATCCGAAGATAATGTCGTCTACATAGATCTGCACGAGTAATAAGTCGTCTTCCAGTCGAATGCTGAACAGCGTGCGATCTACTGTGCCTTTCTGAAAACCTTTCTGAAGAAGAAACTCTGACAGGGTATCGTACCAAGCCCTGGGTGCTTGTTTTAACCCATATAGAGCCTTTCTGAGTCTATAAACCTGATGTCCCTACTGAAAGCCGGGCGGTTGTTCTACATAGACTTCTTCTTTCAGTACGCCATTCAGGAACGCAGACTTCACATCCATTTGATAGACTCTGAATCTTTGATGTGTTGCGTAGGCTAGGAATAGTCTGATTGCCTCCAATCTTGCAACTGGAGCGAATGTCTCATCGAAATCTATTCCCTCAGCTTGACAGTAGCCTTTCGCCACGAGCCTTGCTTTGTTCCTTACTATAATGTTGTATTCATCTCGCTTGTTCTTGAAGGCCCATTTTGTTCCAATGATGTGTTGATGCCGGGGTCTGTCAACAAGCTCCCAAACTTCGTTTCTCGTGAACTGATTCAGCTCCTCCTGCATAGCTATGATCCAGTCAGCATCTTTAAGTGCATCCTCAATCGTCTCGAGGCTCTTCGGTAGACAAGAAGCGGGAATATAATGCGCTTTCTCCTTGACGAATCCGGATCTTGTCTTGACTTTTCTTGAAGGATCTCCAATGATTAGATCGGGAGTGTGAGCATCTAGCCATGATCTACGATGTTTCGACTCTTCATCCGAAATTTGATCAACACGAGATAGTAGGTGAGTTAGGCATTTCAGTTGTACTATTATGAGATTGAAGCAATTCAGGAATGAGAGTGTGATCTACCGAGTTTCCGAGGTTCGGGGGGCATTCGGCCCGGGAACATTAATAGATGTTCCCCCCCGAGTTGTTATTCTCGGTAGTGGTCTCGAGTTACCTCTAAGGTTTCTTCATCGACCTGAGTTACCCGGGATTGACTACGTTCGGGAGAGTCGAACTGTTCAGCTACCTTGCGTTGCCGGTTCGATTCGCAGGCTTATCTTCGGTTTCTTCATCGAATCATCATCCCAACAAAGCTGGATCCTTTCAGGTTTGTCTTTTAGGTTCATATCCTGTAGCTGCGTACTGATGTCCTCAGATTCAGACTTAGAGTTATTGCTCCTGTCTTCAGTAGCAAACTCATTAAAAACAACATGAGGGCTTTCTTCCACGCAAAGGGTCCGATAGTTGAATACTCGAAAGCTTTTTCGACTCGAGAGTATCCTAAGAATACTCCACGATCGACTTGCTATCAAAAGTTTTCACTGATCTTTCCCATTATTGTGAATAAAGCACGAACAACCAAAGATATGGAAATAAGATAAAGAGGGCTTCCTGCTGTTCCATAGTTCATATGGTGTTCTCTTATGCTGCTTTGTCAGTAGAGATCGGTTCTGAGTATAACATGCAGGTGTCGGTTTTACGCCCGGAATTTGGTTGGGAGTCCCGAGTCTGCGAGTAGAGTCCTTGCTTGCTTCTTTGAGTGTGCGATTCTTTCGTTCAAAGCAACCCCGTTCTGGCGAGGGGTGCGCGCAGCAGATGTCTCATGCTCAATCCCTTCGGTTTTGCGAGAACTCCTCTACCATGGAATTAAGGAACTCGGTTCCTCCGTCGAACGAATTTTGATTATCTTGGTGTTCTTCTCGACACCGAGCTTTTTCGAAGCGTTGGTAACTCTGTTTTGACGTCGAGACTTGTTGGCAATGAATATGACCCATGTGTAGCGCGAGTAGTCATCGATGACCACTAAAGCATACTTCTTGCCTCCGATCGTCACCTGGAGAGACCGGACCGAACAAATCCATATGTAGCGGTGAAGGATTCCATCGGTGGAAAGAGATGGAACAGTGGATTTTGATTCCTTGTTTGCTTTCCCTTCGGACATGCTTCACACCGAGTGTCTTTTTTGAATACTTCATTCGGCAGTCCTCTTGCTAGAGTGTTCCTTGCTAGTTTGTTGAGCGTTTTGAAGTTGAGGTGGCCGAGTCTCCTATGCCAAAGCTATCCCGTACGGTTGTCGTTCTTCGCCAACGAGACAAGCTTCGAGTTCCGCCGAGTTCCGATCGGCTACATATATATTCTTTTTACGCGAACCCGATAACACTTTGTTTGATTGTGGATTTATCAATGACATCACGTAAAACCGGCGTAAAAAATCACTCTATTCGAGTTATCACGGAATTGACTAACAGAGAGAAGATTATCTTGAAGTCCTTCAACATATGATACTCTAAGGAACCGTGGCGAGTCCAATGCCGAGTGCTCCATATCCTCTTGTATAGCCTTTTGCATTGTCTCCAAACTCGATTCTCGGGTCCTTCTTCGACTATATAATTCTTCGGTAGGTTCCTTTGGTACGTCATATGTCTTGAGCATCCACTGTCCACATACCAAGGATCTTTGTGCACCTGCAAAACAGAATTATATTCAGGTACCCTTTATTTTGTTTTTGGGTCCTTAGATGTTAGTTTTAGTAACCCAAATCTATCTAACAACCCTGGTGGTTTCAGACAGTTTCTTTCCACTTGAGTCAACATACTTGACCATTGGACTGGTCAAAGCTGACTTCTTAGGCTGTTCAGGTTCAGGAGTCCGAATCTTCTGAGCTGGTGGACTGCTGACCTTTGCCTTTTGTGCGATTTTCTTCTTTTTCTGACTCTTGGAACCTCTTCGACTATAGGATCATAGTAATATGACCCATACCGAGCTGGATGTGTCAACCGAGGTGGTCCATACCGATCGACCCCACTTAACTCGCTAGTTCCCCCTTGGACCGAACCGGGGTGTCTTGGTACCGATCTTCCGGTCGAATATGCGATGCGTAGGATGAGGTGCTTTCATCTTTTGTTTGTTCTTTGCTGAGGGGTTCAGAACATTTGTATTGATTGTTTCCCCTCGAACAAACCTATCAGTTAGACGCACTTCTGAGTGTACGGGGGCAGATGAGGAAGCTTCTTGGTTGAAACCAAGTCCTTCCTTACAGTGCTTGGGCTTGTTGCTTGCAAGCATAGCCTCCAGCTTCTTTTCAGCGCCCATGTAACGCTCAGTCATCAGGCTCTTCCAGACATCATCACTCTTTTTCAGTATGTCGTGCTTGGTCTGAAGTCCTGACAGTTCTTGCTTCAGTAGACTCAGTTCAGTATCTTTCTGAGTCAAGTCATTGGTCAAAACTGAAATTCGATCTTCTTGATGCTGAGACTTGGCCATCAGAGAGTTTATCTCCTCCCTGAGTCTCAACACAAGTCCTTCGGCTTTAGTAGCGGCCTGACTCTCATGAGAAAGTCTCTGATTCTCCACTTTCAGGGGGTCCAATTCCTGAAGAGTCTTACTGAGCTGCAGACTCATCTGAATTTGTTCGTCTAACAGTTCTTCATAAGTGGTAGCAACGTCCAAATTCTCATCTGCACCTGAAATAGTGTTGTGTGTGCAGTGTGAAGAGGAGTTAAGTGGTTCATGAGAATTTACATCATCCTCTTCTCCTGCCATTAGGCACTTTTCAGTAGCTTCTTCAGCTTCAAGCTCTAAGGCCATAAAAGCTGCTTCATCATCCGATGAATCCATGAAGGAGTCGACTTCTTCTGAGTCGTCTGAGATTTTGCCTGCAATATAAGATTGTCTCTTTTTGGCGAATTTATCTCTCCTTGCCTTGCATGCTGCGCGTTCAGTACTACTGAGCTCAGGACAGTCATATTGATAATGTCTTGGCTTTTTGCAGTTGTAACAAGCGATGACTCTTTCTTCTTTGTTTTCGCTATCCTTTGATGGTGCTGAGTCATCCTTCTTTCTGCATTCAGAGGATTGTGAGTCAGGAGTGCGTTTTGATGTATAATCTGACTTACCTTTTGTGTCTCGGTATGCTTTAGTCAGTTTTCTGCGCCTCTCCTTCTCCTTCTGATACTTCACGGCGAGCAGCGTGTACTTCTGAGCGAGACTTCCTTCTTGTAAGTCGTTGAGTGAAGGTTCAGTCTTACTCGTTGTCTTGCTCGTCGCGGGAGATGATGCGCTGACTGATGCTTTGAAGGCATGGTCAATTGTTTTGTCAGCTTCAGCTCTTTGCTTTCGTTGAGGTCTGTCGAACTCAAACTCTTCTGCCTGAAGTTCTGAAAAGATATGGTCAGGAGAGACATCTAAATCAGAATGACACAATAAAGTGGCAAAAGGTGTCCAGTGTCCGTCCGACAGTGCCCTCAGTATCTTGAGATTCATCTCTCGGTTACTGAATGTCTTTCCCAGCCCGTTGATGGAGTTCATCAGATTCGTGAATCTGACATTTAGATCTTCTATTTTGTCACCAGGCATGAGAGACAAATTTTCCAGCTTTTGGAGTTCTAGCGCTAGTTTGTTGGCTTTTATCTTCTGAGTCCCCCGACTCAGTAGCGCTAGAGCGTCCCAGAGCTCCTTTGCAGTTTTGCATTCCTGAACCCTGCCAAGATACGAATCACTTAAGGTGGTTAGTATAGCGTTTCTGGCAACACGGTCTAAGTTATGAAGTTTCTTCTCCTCAGGAGTGAAGAGACTTCTGTCTTTGGGAATCTTCTTCTCGGTCACCATTCCTCCTCCAGCAGCTGCATCCTGAGTCACGACGCTGTCGATCATAGGAACGATAGGCCCTTCCTCAAGTACTTCAGTCATACTATCGTGGAGGGAGGTCAGATGTGCTTCCATCCTGACCCGCCATACCCCATAGTTCTCTACTGAGAACATAGGTACCATCCTTATACCTGACATATCAGCCATGAAGAGTAATGGTATGAATGTAGAGTGATATGCAGTGAAAACAATTTTCCGGATCCGTTCAAGTAGACCAGTTTCAGAACGACGAGAGTCTTATAGAACTCAGGTGGTTAGTTGAACACCGTGCGCCCGATACCAATTGTTGGTCCCGAGTGTACGGTCGGGTGTAGGGGGGGGTGAATACACCGACTCCGATTTTCTCAACTTCGAACACGAACAGTCCTGTTCGGGGAAAGTGCCGTAATCTTGAAATAATTCGGCAGACCAAGTAGTTGTTCCGAATCGTGTGTGGCAAAGAATCGACTCTACCGAGATCCGCTAGGCCGACCGAGTCGAATTCCGTATCAAACGGGTAGAGTTCGGCGGTGCGGAAAAGTGTAGGCCCAAATCGGTTGAGTGGAAAAACCATTTTAGCAAGTCTCGGTTCGGTAAATAGACGAGTTCAGATGCTTCGAGACGGTTGTATGATTTTAAAGTAGGTTTTCGGTATGAACAGTAAAATCAATGCAACAAGAATCGAAAGCAATAACAAGACACCAGATTTTTAAAGTGGTTCGGATATCAATCGATCCTACGTCCACTGTCCCGAAAAGTTCAGGAGGCTATTTATTATACTGAGTTAGTCTCGGTCGGCTTGTGCACGTGACAAAGCCGTGGCTTGGGGATTATATCGAGCAAGTCCCGGTTACAAAGGCATCAAACTAAAGTGTTTGACAAACTTCTCCAACTATGAAGGATTCCTTTTACAATAAGGATTGGGTTCAAATATGAACTCCTTCGTCTAAGCTATAAGTATATTCTGTTGAGCTTAGGGTTAGAGGGATAGGGAATGAAAGAGTGGCTTCTAGATCGACGAACAGCTGAAATAAGCTTTAGGTTCGTGTATCGTCGATTTGGATACTAGAGGCTCTTCTAACAGTTTAGCTTGGTTCCCTATGAGCTGAGAAGGTAGTCTTTCACGGAGATAGATCTTCAAGTTCTTGCGGAAGACTTAGGGTTTTCTGGTTCTAGCTCGTTTGAATGCTTGTGCTTGTTTTCGTCGTTAAGCTTATGCGCATTCTCTCTCTCTTTTCTCTTGAAATGTCCCTCTATTTATAGAGCAGAGATTGGAAAAGATCCGTTGGAGACGATTTTCCTTTCTCTCTCTCTTTTGGTAGCTAACGGCTCTTTTTGAAGGATGTAACAGTGTCCTTTCCCTCCTTTTCTGGAAATATGTTGACTTGCAGCTTTAGTAGGTAGAGACACGTGTATACTTGTCATTTGTCAAGGATTATGGAGTGGTTGAGACGGAACAGACTTCGAGGCATACTGAAGCTGACTTCTCTTTTCCTCGTACTTGACAATACGGATTGTATATTCAAAAAGTGTCCGACAGTTCGAAGAGGCATGCTGCCGTTCTTGAGTCGATCTTCATTCGCAGAGAGACAGTGAGGGTACTCTGCGATGGTCGGCTCCGAGTTCGGTGAACTACTCCCGCCGAGTTCGGTTCTACCGACTCGTTCGATATCTTGCTCTTCTTGAGTCCAAGTAAATACCGAGTCTTCTACTTAGTGCCGAGGCTGATAAGCTACTGACCACCTTAACCAGAGCAGAGTGTCTACTGAGTCTGAAACCTCAGAGACAAAACAATTACACGGGAATGGTTCATCAATCAAGATAGGGTTTTGGGATCTTCAAATCTTCAGATAGGTATAGAGCACGGGGCTACTGAGCTTACGGTCAGTGCTGAAGACAGAATCATTTCCCACTAAGTGTAACAGTGCTGAGGACAAAATCATCACCCAACAATATTCTTCAGGAATATGAATTGTGATACTTCTGGAGCAACAATTCAAGTTGAAAATATGTTTTGGAATTGCTCTTCAAAATCCTATAATATTATTCAGGAATATTAATATATTGTGCTACTTGCGGAGCAACAATCGATTAGTTTATAAATATAATTCTGAACATGAAGAACACATTCGAATACATATCATGATACATGTAATTTCCTTTCTTGAAAGACATGCAAGATCAAAACAAAGTAATTATCTTAATTGTTTAATCATGCACGGTAAATGATCCAAAGCAAACAATTTTTCTATTGAAGATCCATATCAATACAAAACACAATTCATCATATACAAAAAGCTACGTGATTAGTATGTCATAACTTTATCATTGAATCTACACGTTGAATTGCAGCCGACAGCATAAAGGAAATAAAAACATTGCAATAAGAACACATGTCGAACTAATCATGCTTACCTTAAGCGGATATTTTCTTTTGTGAGAAAGAGTTGTGAGAAGAGTTTCTTCGTGCTGATAACGTGTTATAAACTATATGAAATGAGAGAATAATAGAGAAAACGGAAAATAAGATGATCTATTATTATGAGGGTGGAGACCTCAATTTATAAAGTACAAGATGGACTCATGAGCTTTTAGGGTCTACATGGTCATCACAATATATATATATATATATATATATATATATATATATATAGGGGAGGGTTCTATAAGGAACACCTCCTTAACGAAGGAACTAAGAACACATCTCCTCCTTTCATTTAAAAGTTGTGTGGTCCAGATTGAAGGAGATGTTTTAACTTTAAATCCCTTATTTAACTTCATTAAGGGTATATAAGTCATTTGATTTCTTTTTTCTTATTCTATTCAGTTTTTTCATAGGGTGAATTATATATATCATTTAATTTAATTTGAAGAGGTAGAAAACGGCTTTCTGTTCTTTTTCTTCATCTCCTCGTTCCTCCGAAGAAGCTCTCATTCCATACCGAATTATTTATGCACTTTATTCGTAATTATTATGCACTTAATTCGTAATCTTCATGCACTTTATTCGTAATTATTATGTACTTAATTCGTAATCTTTATGCACTTTATTCGTAATTATTATGTACTTAATTCATAATCTTTATGCACTTTATTCATATTTTTTATGCATTTAATTCGAAATTTTTATGCACTTTATTCGTAATTTTTATACAATTAATTTGTAATCTTTATGCACTTAATTCGTAATTTTTATGCACTTTATTCATATTTTTTATGCAATTAATTCGACAAACCTAAATCTTAGACTGCAATATCCAGTAAAATCAAATCTCCCATAAAAATCAATTCCAGAATTGAATCAATGAACACTAAGTAACAGTAAAAATCAAATCTCCAAGAACATCCAAATTTCTTTATAATCAAATTTCCATAAACATGCAAATCTATCATCAATGCTTTTAATTTCTGAAAATTGTGAAATTTCTCCTAATTCATAAGCATAGAAAAAAAATTAACAATTAGGAGAACAAATGGCAGAGAATGAATAGAAAATTAAAAATTAGGGAAGAGTGAAGAACAATGAAGTGTTCAGGTCGGTGATTTCCTTCAAGCTAAAATCGAGGGAGGAACGGAGTATGGCGGCGGTGTGGTGTCGTCCTTGTCCGTTGAGGGGCGGCGCATCACCATATTGCTGTCGATCGATGGACGCAGATCTGAGTGTCAATTGAAGGGCGGGTGTCGTCTCTGGACGAGAAGAAAGGCAAAATAGAGGGAGAACCGTGTATGGCGGCGGCGTTGTCGTCGATTGAAGGGCGGCGCGACGCGGTGTTGGTGTTGATTGAGGGATGGCGGCCAGATCTGATTTTCTGGTTTACGTGAGAGAGAGTTGAGATGAGAGAGAGAGAATTGAGATAAGAGAGTGAGAATAGAAAGAAAGTGAGCGAGAGATATTGTGAAGAAGATTATAAATTTAATTTTTGACTTTATTGTCCTTATCTTACCATAAACATTATTAATCTATATCATACAAGATTAGATCTTAGCCTTTGATTATACAAAATAAATGGATGGATTTTGTTCATAGTTCTTTCATTAAGAAGGTGTTCCTTATATATCCATTCCCTATATATATATATATATATATATATATATATATATATATATATATATATATATATATATATATAGATATATATGTACGAGGAGGTTCAAATGTGAACAACCTGTTATCGTGTGAACGTGTGAACACTACATTTTAAAGATAAAATGTACTGCACTTTAAAGGAAAATTTATTGCATTTTAAAGTACAGTATATTTGTCTTTAAGTGCAATACGTAAAGTGCAATATTAAAGTGCAGTATATTTACCTTAAAAGTGCAATACGTTTGTCTTTAAAGTGCAATGTTCATATGTTCACACGATAATGATTATTTACATGGGAACCTCTTCATATATATATATATATATATGGGTATGGATTTAGAGAGATCCAACCTTTAAAAGAGATAAGAGAACCGATCATAAGCGTTGATCGGTTCTAATCTAATGGACAATATCAATCCCTTCTTTCTTAAAAAAAAATTAACAAATTAGAGAAAAGGGCAAAATGGGTATGCAAACGAATTTTTGGGCGCATTTACAGAAACCAAACTCCCTCGATTTCAAACCCAAATTCCTCACACAATCCAACCAACCCCATACTCCATACCCAGAACCAAAATCAAACACAAAAAAACCTAAATCCTAAATCCCCCTTTCCCCTCTCCTTCCCAATCGGCTCCGGAGGTGGCGCAACCTGAAGTGAAAACATCAGCCAATAGCACATTGAAAGAAATTGTGGTTTGATTTGCGTATGATTTCGTGAAGGAGTTTCTATGGGTGCTCATTAAATCGAGAGTGGCGTTCATGCTGGCGATGCAGATCTCTCACTCGTAGAAGCTGTCGCGCGGTTAGGATTGGTTTTTGTCGTCCGCCGTGAGTGACGATATGACGGAGGAGTTCGGCCGTTTTCGTGGCTTCTTCGAGGGTTTTGTGTTTTCTTGAATCCATTTTTTTCTGGATTTTGCATATTTTTCTCTGGTTTTGTTGATATTGGTAATATTGGTGTGCGGGGCAATGAAAGCGAGGAAAAGTCGTTGGGATTTATGAATTTGTGTTACAAATATAGAAAAACTGCATGCGTACTAAGTCAATATTCTAAAAAAATAGGAACATCGCGAATATTTAACTGTGTGCATATATTTTGAGAAAGTTAAGCATAAATATTTTTGCTACAATACTAACTGAGTGTCTATGTGCATGAAAGTCTTAATATTGGTATGCACACCCTTTTTTTTCGTGTGCTTTTTTTATAAGCGTAAGCATAAAATATTTTCTATATTAGCATAAAAATATGAAATAGTAAGCATAAATTTTTTGTCCATATGTACATATTATTTTGGATTTTTGTGCATAATTAATATTGGTGGTCTGCATAACTTGATCGAAAGGTTAGCATAAAAAGATTGAGTCAAATGCAAAAAATGTGTGCATAATTTGATCGAAAGGTTAGCATGAAATTATATACTTGTGTGCATTATTTCTGAGAAAGGTAAGCATAAATCAAATTGTAACGGTAAAATATGATAAATATGAATTATTTCTTGAAGGGGGGACTTCCATCCATAAAAATCTGCATAAATTCACCTAGAATATAATATACATAAACAGATAATCAGAAAATAAGAAAACACAAAAATCGAATAAAACAAATGAAATGAGCAAAATTGCCCAAGAACAATGAAGGCCCATCCAAAATCAATCTTTATGCGTACACATCAGATTCATTCTAACAAAAGAAACAATCGGGATCAAAAGAAACACGACTATGTCATTCCGATTCGGACATGCATGAAAAGTTCACAAGATGAGCATAAACACATAACATCATGAGCATAAAGATGTAAAACTCGAACATGGCAGCGAAAATGGGTGAGAGAGAAAATCTGAAGTTGAATTAAAAGAAGAGGAGTTTACAAAAATACCCTTAAAGAGCTAGATTTTCTCCTTTTTTGATTTATTTTTAAATGTTTTTGAGGATAAATGAGAGCCTTAGATTTGCGAAATGAAGGGACGAGATCGGTTCTCGTATCTCTTTTAAGATTTGGTTCTCATAATATCCATTCCCTATATATATATATATATATATATATAGTGTACAATACTATAGTACAATAATCACTTCTTATGAATTTGCAATTATATCATTCTCTTTATAATAATATTGTTCATAATTGATTGAATAATTTATGCATCCTTCTTTTATTCCACAGTTACATCATTTTCATCAGGATATTTTAAAAGATCTTTAACATTCATAGCATTTTTATAACGTAATTAAGAGATGACATCACCTAAGGTCTGGAGATCTTTATTATCTAATACAATGATTTTTGTTTCGTAAACATAATTTTTTTAAAATGTGGATGAACTAAGTTATTAGAGAATTAAGCTTAATACACATATTTAACTTATTTTATATCGAAAAATTCTTTAAATTAATAAATATTAATTTATTAATAACTAAATAACTTCGCTAAATAAATATATTTTTTTTCCAGATTGCAATATTATTAATTTAAAGTGATTTAGTTGTAATTATATAATAGAGATATGAACCACGAAATATCCAAAACATTCCATTAGAAACAAGTGAACAATATATGTGTACGTGAAAAATGTACGTACACTACATTACAAATTTCACTACAATAAAAACGAAATAGCAAAATATATAGAAAATGGGGTCACTAATACAAAGTAACGCCTTCAAAATTCAAAACATGAACTGTAGTATAGTTGAATTAGTGGTAAGAAGTAGAGCGTCAATTAAGGGCATTTGGGGCGGCCTTCTTGGGTCTTCCAGTTGTTGTAGCAAGGGCATGTTTGTTTGTTTCCGTACACACCCGGCGGCACACACCGGCAAGTGGCGCAGCACTTTTGGCAGAAAAACATGCACGGCTTCTTGTGCGACGTCGCTGAGCAACGGTACGTACAACGCGGCTTGCAATCTGCAGTAATTCAATTTTCAGTTTTCATCCACACCCAGACACGGTCTTAATAATTTTACTAAATGTGAAAATCAGAGAAAAATTGTACCGCGAGGTCGGAGATTGTTGTATCCCTGATTAGTTAAGATAGGAGAAATGTTAGTTAGAATTCAAAAATTTGAAAATTCAATCATTAGTATAGATTGGGAAAAAACAAAATTCTAGCATATATATAAATGTTTCTTTTAAGTAACGAGAGAAACCAACTGTCGGTAGCGTTACCTCAGCGACACTGGATAGTGTGATGAAGAAAAGAATTGAGAGGACTAGCAAAAGAGTTGAGCGGGACGCCATCTTACTTTCTCTCTCCGAAATCAAAGAAACAATAATCAGATTAGTAGAGAGTGAGTGAGAGAGATGTGTGATGAATGCAGGCGGCGATGTGGGGATATTTATTGTGCAAGATGATAGAAGGAAAGAAATGGAGGATGTCTGAAAGCGTTGATTAGGGAAGAAATCATATGCAGATTAAGTGTGGATCCGGAAACGGCGCCGTGTTTGTTGTGCTCATGATTTGGCATCATTAAATTAGTCAATGGATTTTAGCTTTTATGCATGTAAACTTTTTATACAGTATTAATTTTTTTGAGCGGTTAGATATTTTCAATCTTTGTATGTTGCGTAATGTACCTTTTGAACATAAGTTTAGAATTAAGAGTTCTATCAGACGTACACAGCAGTAAATATTCATTCTCTTTATGTAGAATATGATAAATTTCGAGTTCAAATAAATCTTCTATAGTTGATCATGAATATATTCTAGACATTAGTATAATAGTGTGTAAACCACATAAAATGAAATAATGTGAATTGATTGAAGCAGACAGGTAGTCCTAATGGGCACATGGGGCAACTTGTCCACTAATTTTGTTCCATCAACTGTTAACTGAAAAGTACGGCGGTCAACTTGTTGGGCATAATTCGCGTTAATTGTTTGATTTATTTTGCTGATTAGTGGTGTTGGAGGATGAGCATTGAGCTAATTAAAGAGATTCATCAATGAATATATTAAATTTTAAGATTTAATAAAATTAAATAATTACCAAATATAAATGATAGCATAGATACTTCCTTTTGTGTGGGTGCGTTTTTCTAGTTTATTTCATGAAACAAAAATAATTGGAAAATAATTCCGATTTTGCGATTGGGGTTGATAAGTGTGAGTAATAAAATGGCAGGTATTCAAGTGGGCACATGTGATAACATGACCCATCAATTGAAGCCAAGTTATGGACTGATACGTACGGCACTCATAATTTGGTTATGGTGGAGATCTAACGATAGAGTAGATAGTTAATTGATAAATTGTGGAGGTAATGAAGAAGTCGAATTAATTAGAGAAGTAGCGGTAGATGCGGATGACCGTGGCTTTAATTTGAGTACATGATGTGTTTCATTTAATTTGCTCAACTGTAAAATGTCTAAATGTTGTGGATATTTCCATTTGGTCAAATTTCATATATATTTACAAGTCATGCTCCTACATCACATGAAGGAGTTCAACAGCATTTTCTGGCTTAAGTAAATATTAGTTTCATCAATGAACAATGAAGCTGAATAAGTGTGAACGTACATACAAATAAGTTGATCTACATATGCAAACATCACCAGTAGTGGCATAGCCACATACGAGCCAGTGGATCCCCACTGGCTCAAATTTCATCATTGAAGAATTATATGAATGTGAGAATCGACATTCATTAATCATTTACTAGACACTCTTTGGATCATGATAAGCCTCAAGTATTATGGGCCGAAAATACGGATGATTGTGATTGGGCCAGCTAGGATGCATATTATGGGCTATAAGAAAAATGGTGAAGAAAAGGCTTTAGGCTTTGGAGAGCCTAAGCTTCATTTGAGTGGTTTCTATTAGGTAAGCTTATGTTAATCTGATCCTTAAACTTTGCAATCAAAATGGAAGCTTATCAGATCCATAACTAATTAAAAATTAAAAGGGACTTCTCATTGTAACACCCCACTTCCTTTTCAATTAAAAATAATAATAAATAAACAAATAACATACATTCATATTCATGTTAGTATCCATTTTTATTTTATTTTCTTTCATATATATTTTCCTTTAAACCCCGCTTCAGAGGCATTCATTTATTGTGGCTCGTCAGTCCATTATCTTGAAAATTTATGGGCCCCACCCATAACAGCATTAAACATATAGTGAATCTAGACCCATTTTCTTGAGAATCCATAAATTTCACCCATAAGGACATTTTAACATATAGTAGCCCGTAGACTCATTTCTTTATTGAAATAACTATAAAATATTAAACATTTATCACTTACCATTTTTCTAAATAAAATCATTTTAATAATCATAACTAAAATTTAAATGAAAATGTAAAACAAAAAAAAAAGGCATGGACGATTCATATGCCCAATATAATGATTTGCCTTCAAAAATTTAATTTACAATATTGACTCATTGAAAAGAATAATATATATATATATATATATATATATATATATATATATATATATATATATATATATGTAGGGTATGGTTCTAGGGAGATCCTCCCTTCAAAAGAGATACGAGAACCGATCCTAAGCGTCGATCGGTCATAATCTAATGGCCAAGATTAAACCCTTGAATCTTTAAAAAAAAATTTGTAGAAAGGGTGTTTTGGGCAAACCCAAATGTTTCATTTGAAAGGGGTTGGAGATTGGGCGGGAAAAAAATTTCACATTTTCGTTCCTCCACAAAATAGAAAGGCAGCGGTTTCTCCTAGTAACGGCGCACTTCCATTTTCTTCTTTGGTTGCAACTTCCTTGGTAGAAATTGTAGATCCTCCGTCCATAATCTACGTAGTAAGAGGTTTATTGCAAGTTTTCTGTTCTTATTTTCGTTTCCCTTGGCTGAGATTTCTATTTTGAAGACAAAAGGTTTCTGTAAAATCTTATTTTTTTCTACCGCCTTCGTTGGAAATCGACTTCAATTACTCTTAATCGACGAATTGTGAGGTATGGTTCATCTTTTTGGTTGTTAATTAGGTTTACCCATGAATGAATTTGTGTTTTAGAAGAGAAATTGTTTGTGTAACCCAAACCCTTTTGAAACCGAAAATTGTAGAAATTCCTCAAATATGTTGCAGTCCGTATATTTTGTTTTTTAATCGGAATTGAACACGGAATCGGTGTAATAACTGTTGGGTGAACGATTCTGATGAAGGAATTTTTTTTTGATTTTGGGTTTTGCTTAATGTTTAAGATCATTGTTATTTCCTTATTTTCGTTGTCAATATGATGCTCGTGTGAATCTATTTTGTTTGTTGATTTTGGTTTTGGCAAAAGACTTTCGATTATGTTCCCTTCATTACTGATATTTGGATGGAAAATGGTTTGTTTGTGGATTTCAGGCATCGAAGATTGATAGTCGCATTTCGGTTCAAAAAACGGTATAAACATGGACGCAGGTAACTAATTTATCGAGTTCTTAGTTGTTTGGATTTCATATAAAAACCTTGTATTTTTCCTTTCCTGTTTCATTGATATGCATGAATCTTATGACTGATGTGCATGAAATTTAGTTTCTGTGTGCATGAAAGTTTAAATATTGGTCTGCATTAGGTTGTAAATTTAATTTTTTTATGTAAGTGTTAGCATAAAACATTTTATATATTAGCATAAAACTCTGAAATAGTAAGCATAAAAAAGATTTCCATTGGTACATATTATGTAGGTTGTTTGTGCAAAATAACTATTGGTGGTATGCATAACTAGATGGAAAGGTTAGCATAAAATATGATACTTATATGCATTAAATGTTCATATTCGGGAAAGTTTTATGTGTTACTTGTATGCATAAAATATGATACTTATATGCATAAAATATATAAAGTGGGTGCATGATATTGAGTATATAAGTTTAAAGAGAGTGAAAATACTGCAATAGTAATAACTAAAATTTGTGAAAAAACATGAACATCGGGAGCTAAAGGAAAGAGGAAGAGAACAACACTGCCGGACGAGAATCTTCCTTTAATAAAGTTGGTGAATAAAGTTGACGAGAACAACCGCTCATGCAAGTTTTGAATGTGTTAAGTAACCAAGAATAAGACTCCACCGTCTATGAAGACAACAAACCCGCAGCAAACGTAATACACTTGCCGTGGTTGTCGAGGCCGGTGAAGGGAACAAAAATCATGTCGTAACTGCATGAAAAAAATAGAAATTTAAATTAATTTGTTTGCATAAATTTTATACTGTATGAACATTATTGCAAGGAATCATGAGCATGAAATCGGCAAAACAACTAACTATATTATATGAATGTGTATGACTATGTGCATAAAAGATATGTACAATGTGCATAAACGAAACATTTCGTATGCATAAAACTTTGACTGCGAACAATAAAAATTTGATAACAATACTAACTCGTATCAGCTACAGAGAAAAACAAATACCTATTGGTTGAATAAATTGCATCCATTGATAACGAATCACCAAAAATCTTGTAATTGCCAATACATATATCATCAGTCCAAAATACACGCTTCAATTTATCCCCTCCGTCCGTAAAATATTCGTAAAAGAGATCAGGGTTCCTATTAAGAGATTCCTTTATTTTATCCAACATCATTTGTGCATCCGCACCCTCAACACATATACGAAGATCACGGTGGAAATTTCTAAAATCTACTCCATCACAACCGATGTTCTCATAGCTGCCCACCAACTCACTAGACATTCTATATGACCTCACCGGACCAACATTAGAACGCGCACAACTAAGGACGAAATTCTTATGAACGGAAGTCATGGTCCGATTGTATCTCATGAATTGCTTGCGAGTTGATAATAACAAAGGATGTGTGTGTGCCTCGTGAAATAAATCAACAACAAAACCTTCGGGGTGGGATTTAAAAACGACGCATGCCAAGCAAGATGACCGTTTTGAATTACACCTTCGCTTTGTTCTTTTCGAATTAAAATTATCAACATCTATGAATTTCTCCCCTTCTCTACTGCAAACCAAATATCTACGCATGATAAACCCATCCCCATGACGTTTTATCGACCACTTACGGATATCAAAACCGCACAAACCTCCGTAGTCTCCATAGAAAGTTTCGGCCTCATCAAGAGTATCAAATTTCCGTCCAACATACGATTTTAATTCGGCAGCGCAATCAGGAATGAAAATGAATTCATCGGATTCAAGAGACACATTGGACTGTAACGTTTCAGCCATTCAACAGACTGCATGCTTGAATGTTATACAGTATCAACATAAACACTCAAAAACATATGCATAAAAATTGTCTTTACGTAGAAAATGAAATGGAATAGTGAATCCAGAACAGAACAACAATACTTAATCGATACATATATCTCAGAAATCCAGTACAGAAACCCTAATCCCCAAAAAAAAAAAAAGGCTTCTACAAAATAAATCCAGAAATCTCTAAGAAATTCACATAAAATGAAAACGACGATAAAGAAGTGGAACCCAAAAAATCAATCCACAAATCTCGTACTACAATATTTTCAAAACCAGAACGAATTCTTACCTTTGCAGCAAATTGGTCAAATGCGAAAAATTTTCAGAAATCAATCTTCAAAATCGATAGTAATCGGGATAAATCCAACGGCAGAACGAGCTTAAATCACGCAACAAACATAAGAGAACGAAACCCACGAAAGATAATCGACTTCATTTTGGGAGATTTGAAATCGAGAAAGACAGTATGGTTCGACTTCGTTTGTTGCTGGGTTTCTCTTGCATATTTGAAATCGAGAAAGAGAAGGTAGGGAAAAGAAATGAGAAGAGATTACAGTTTTGCCCTTAATGAGTAGATTTATTCCTTTTTTAATTTAATTTTAAATGACTTTTGGGAAAAAAAAGAATAGTCTTAGATTTACGAAATGAAGGGACGCGATCGGTTCTCGTATCTTTTTTGAGATTAGGATCTCATATGATCCATTTCCTATATCTATATATATATATATATATATATATATATATATATATATATATATATATATGGAATGGATCATATAAGAATAGGAACAAATCTCTACCCTTATATGTTTGGATTGATTATGCTCTGAAATATTCATTATGCGTATTCCTTATATGTTTTATGCATAAGGGCAAAAATGTAAAAGTTACTAGAAATATGCATAAAAAATTAAGGAATATGCATAAAACATATAAGTAATATGCATATAACTATGCCTTCTCACTGGATCCATACCCTATATATATATATTCAAATAAGAACATCATTTAAAGTAAGAAATAGGAAGATTTCTTCGCCTTTAAATCTTGGTAATAAATGGACCAAATTGCATTTTGTATTTTAAATCCTGAATTGCATAATTCAGTAATAAAATCCGCGTAGAGGTCACAATGGTCAAATTGCATTATTAAAAGAACTAAAACCTAATTTCCACTTCACCTTCTTTTCGATAAATCGTAGGAAACAGAAAACCGCCTCACTTCGATAAGAGACATTCGTTCCTTTTTTTCCTGAATCTTTTCTGACGTTGTTTGTCCATGGCCAGAAGAATTTAATAGCAAGGGTTTTTTTTTTCAATTGTAAAACATTTTGGTGTCGATTTTCTTTATCTTCCATGTCTAATTTTCATCGGTGGCGTTTTTATAGGGGAAGTAGAATTGTTCGAAAAACTTTTATTTGGCTGCCGAAATTGAGTAATTGGCCCTTGGTATATTCTACTCTTGCACTTTTATTATATGTATGTTTTCCCAATTGATTTTGCAATTTTATGGGTAATGATATATAGATTGGTTCTTGTGTCTAAATTATGTTAATTGGTCTGTTGTAAGTCTAAAAATACACAACGTGCAGAGGTGCTTCCTTCCTTTCAGAGTTGCTTCGGATTTGGATGTGTGTGTTGTTGATTGCACAAGTATTAGGGAAAATATGCACAAACAATGAGAAAAAATATGCACAATTACTAGGGAAAATAAACACAAATAATGGGGGGGAAATGCACAATTACTTTGAAAAATATACACAAATAATGAGAAAAAATATGCACAATTACTGGGGGAAAATATGCCCAAATAATGGGAAAAATATGCACAATTAATGAGAAATGAAGAAAAGATGAAACAAAGAACCGAATATTAAACATTGTTCTCGTAAAAATTTGGGACGAGACTTAGTGATATTAAAACCTAGAAGAGTAATAACAAAAATGACGGTTACAACAAAAGGTAGGATAATAAAGTAAAAACAATAGATTATGCAAGATTACAAAAATAATCCCAGTGCAAATTTTTTATATTAAAGGTACATTTCAAAACTTTAACTGATGACAAGATCTAACTCGGTCCAACAATGATGAGATATTCTTAGCTCTCACTATAAAACTTGTTCTCATATAATCTCTCATCTATATAGATAAATAGATAAATCATAAGTTTTTTTTAACAATTTTTAATTAAGCAAATCAAAGTAGAAGTTTTAACGAATAAATAAATTTTTGAATTTTGAAAGAAATGAAAGGAGAAAACTAGTTTTGTATCTCCAAAAATGAGGTTGTGAAATCTAATTTTATAGTTAAGAAATTGGTTCAAAAATGGCAAGAACTAATTAATAAAATTTGTTTGAAATTATTGTGATTGATGATAGGAGTGGTTTTTGTTTTTAAAAAAGAAATGAAATGGATATTTGATAAAATACCCAAAAATAAATGCGAAGCTAATTAAAGATAGAATTTTTGGGTTCTTACACTCATAACTCATTTACCTGATGCTTCTTCAAAAATTGGTGCCAATTTGATGTATATATAATCTGATTCAAATGCCATTAAAAGAAGTAGACGGGAGAATACATCATTTAGTGAATCGATTATTAAGGAATCACTATCAGAGCCTAAACATTATTTGTTAGATTGCACTCACACATTACACATACACACGATAATACTAACATGAGTACAAAACGCAATATTTTATAAGAAATATACAACAAGATATGACACGAATAAATAAAAATTACTTCCCTTGTCCCAATGAAAATAGTCTGTTTTTTTAAGCACAGCTATTAAGAAAGTGGGTGGAGAGTATTTTAAGTTCAGGCTCACCTCTACTAATCCTTTCTTAATATTTCTCTCTCCTCACAATGTAAATATAGACTTATTCATTGTTTTTATTGTGTCCATGTTGATCATAGTTGAATATTTCGTGTTTTTTCGATTTTCGATGATACTCTCCAATACTCGTATTTTTTTATGAGCACTGTTTTGGAACAAGAACTTGTCACACCCCAATTCCCGATGGAACACATTAAAGTCAGTGTGCGATTAGGGGTGGGAGAAAAGAAGCGGGAAAGTACGGGATATTTATAAATTATGGAAAGACAGGTAACTAAAGGAACACATCACAAAGAAGATGGAATATACCAGAACGAAGATAATTAACATACTAATATTGACGGGTTCAAATATGACTCGAGACGGATCAAGTCATAGCAATCTAGTAACAAAAGAGTAAGAGTACATCAAAAATCTCGTCAACTATATACAAAACCAAGTTCAGTGTTTTCATAAAAAAAAACGAGCTAAAACAGAAGTTATGGTTAAATACAACAAAAACCCTTGCCACAGCTCTGCCCGTCTTCACTAGCCACTCAACTTGAAAAACATTTAAAAATATTTGGGGATGAACACTATAGTACTCAGTGGGTAAAACAATTTATAAATATTTCATAAATAAGTTTATCCATGCACAAACCATATGACTTGGAAGGTTTTAAAACAAAAGTCACTTCCAAACATACAAATATTCATCTCCTTGTGTGCGCGCGTTGTCACGTTCTACAATTGCTCTTGCTCTATACCCCTTGCTCTCGGACTTTGGGTTAAAAACTCAATGAGTCTCATAAACATCTGACATCGGGTCTTGACACAGAGATCCCAACCGTTGGACTTAAAGCTAAAGCCCATGAGTCCCCTCCAACTAGTTAGCACACAATAGGATCAACTCATTGCGCTACTAACAAACGTGTACACAATCCTCAATTAGCGTGTCAAGAACCTCGATCGATTAAATTCAAAGCATTAAACATGTAAAACACACAAACATCTTTCAAAGATAAACAAGCATTTCACATAGCTTAATAATTCAAAATAATTTTAGATAGTAAAACCTAGCTTGCTGTTGTGCTTGTAGAGTAATATTACTTTTCTGGTTAAATACAGTGGTACTTGTCTCCTTCGATATCTCCTATAAGAGGAATCCTAAGCTTAGTGATGATTTAAACTCCTATTCCTTAATAATCATAATAACTTTTGAATTTTAGTTCACAACCCTCGCTTTTCAAAATGATTTCATTACTAATAGTTTCAATTTAGGATATCAATAATAACTTAGTTAAATATTGATTTCTATATAAATATATAACAGTTACTATTTCAACAGTTACTAGAATTGCACTTTAATAACTTCCGGAAACCGTACAAATTATACTAATAATGATTATAAATAAAAAGGTACCTAATCATCACTTCAGCATATCCATATATAAATACACTTGTATGCAGGAAGAAGAGATGTTGATTATTAAGGCAATTCATGTATTCAGATAACTTACATAATTCATATGTTAATATTGGCAATATGGCATGTCTATGTATATGCCTATATGTATATAACCTCTTATTCTACCTATATAACCATAGATTGATAACCATGCGATATTATGTTTCCAATCACATTATTCTACACAAACTTTTTTTTTTGTTATTTTAATTAATACTACTCCAAGTTCCACCATTGTTAGTTTAATTCAATAAAGAAAAATGCTTACAAATTAATATTATGGTTGTCAGCAACCATATATTACTTACTGTATTTTTTAGTTTCAAAGTCATCATTATTTCTCCGAAATAAATCCCAAATTCCTTACGCCAGCGTACGAATTATATAACTTGCTGCCTATTTTATCTCATGTGATAATAATTAGTAATTAATTAAAATCTCTATAAAACAGAGCATTTAAAAGAAAAGAATATTGATCATCCATTCACAGTTTTCAGTATGCTCTCATGCAAATACATGGTTAATTTATTTATCGCTGTGATATCATCACATATATCTACATAAGGAATTCTAATTTGTAATCTGTATACTCTTACGTAATAATATAACATTTTATTTTAATTATCAATTATAGCTCCTCTATTATCATATCATTAATAACTATGCTGTGACCTTAACAATTCTAAAAGAGTAGGAAAGAGGAATGATACTACAGCTTCCGAATCATAAATCCTCATAATTAAATGCTCCGAACTTGTACACAACTTAATTAAACATCATCTGAGCTTATTTCAATTTTATACTCAAAGGAGGAAATACCTTTATGGATTCTTAGATTATGAACTCCAGCACTCAACAAATTATACGTTTTGCCAAAGTTATGCAAAAGAAAAAGAGGAAATGAAGTAAGGCTTAATAATATTTAAAGGAAGGTTCAAAATGATTAGTCATAGGTCTATACCTAGATATAATATGCAACTTAATGTTATTTGAATTGTAAATATTCTAATACTATTACTAATTGCAGCCAATCAAGTAGGCTCTAGAATTATTATATGTATATATCTATCTATCTATATTAATACAGTAGTATCGCATTGTAGACATGTAATTGTAATACTAAACTTTTAAATATATTCATTGTGATAATCCGTATTTTTTTATATAGTACAGAATCAGTTATTTAAGCCTAAGAAGCAAGTCTAGTAGCGTAACATGTTATCGTCAAATCTTATTTACGTAAAAGTAACGCATTATGTCTTAGAAAATCGGTATTCATGTATAATGAACTCGTGGCATTATACATTAGTGTGGTCTTAGAAAGTCGCGTCGCATTATACGACTGAACTAGTATAAGCTATTAATAAATGATGCCATATTACGTACTAAAAGAAATTAAAGACGAGAATATAGTCCTTTCTTGCCAAATCAAAATCATATGTACATGTAATTATAGGCTTATAGAGTTTAGTAAATTATAAGCCCCTAACCTTATGATGTATATTACACCATAAATTAATACTTAGTAATTCTTACATACATTTTTTTAACTAGGCGAGAGAGAGACATGAATAGTGCTTGTTATCACTTAGGAAAATTATAATATTATATATAAACACTTAATCATCAAATGAAATAGGGAAGCATAGACTATCAATAGGTTAGAACCTAGCATCAAAACTGTCCCCTTAGTGGAAGGCGTGGCACTATGCATGGCATGGAGGAGATGTATGTTTCTCAAAATTTCATGATGCTGATAAGATATGAATAGTGAAGCTTAACACTTGATAAACAACTCCTTGGCCACGTGTTCAGCATGCAATTCTAAGCAAGAAGATCACTTCCACTTAAAAGCATGATCTTGGCATCAATCCCCTTTATATAGAATCATAGAAGTCGATCTCCCTAAAGCATTGGAGTTCCTTCGTCTTCTTCACCAGTCACGCTGCTCCCATTCTCAATGGTATATCTCCTTACTCAAGGTCGAAATTCCCTCTTTTAGACAGCACGTGTTCGATCAAGTAAGATACACCACTCTTGTTAGTTTTCGGTTCCTTGTTTGAGATGGTATAGATTGAAGATTATACACTTTTAAGAACCTAAATCTCAGATTTAAAAGAAAAGAATGGTTAGGAAGGCTTGCATGTATGAATATAGAGCTGCGATCTAAGCATAAGAAGTGATTTCTTTGATCTATTTCCTCTATTCTTGCTTCTCACAACACCAATATTCCTAATTGTACATTGCATGGTGCTTGCACAGATCTTCCTAGGATACTCGTGTAATTCTATGCTAGATCTTAAATAACGTCCTTTTTAGAGTTAGCAAAGTCTTGTTTAAAACTGAAAAGAGTAGATAATTTTTTGGGCAGAACGTATTTTTAAATTTTCCTATTCTTCCGAGATTCCCATAGCAAATTCACGGTCTTTTGGTACTTGAAAAATTCCAGAAAAAATATAAAGATAAAATTTAAGATGTCATTAAGATCTTTGTAAATTTTGGTGATTTTTAGACAAGTCTTTATATTTTTAATAATTTTTTACTTTTAAAAAACCATGCTTTCTGGATGGGGCTTAGTAAAATACTCATATCTCACTCCACACAAATGATTTTGACTTGATTCATTTTCCTAAATATTCTATACATGTAGGGCTTTGTAAAAATGTTTAGTTTGTATTTTTAATTGATGCATGTGAAAGCAGTTTAATGCAAACTTTCGGGTATTAATCGAAGTATGCATTAAGTAATGTGAATTTTGGTAGAAAATGTTCTGTATTTTTCAGAAATTATCACTTATCAAAAAAATGTGAAGTTTTGATATGATATTCATGTGCATGTCCCCTAAACATGTGCTAAATTTCAGAATTTTTAAAGTATGTTTGGTCCCACAACTTATAGCTAAAAGATAGTAGGACAGAAACTGTCCCTGTTGGTACAGTAGGTACTATTCTGGTTATAATTTTTAGAGGAGTTATCATATTGATATGAAACCAATTCTGGTATGACCTAGACTTATTAAGGAATCTACATGCAGAAGATTAGAATTTATGGAGTGAATACACGGCCCGTGGAACTTATTTAATATGGGTTCTCTGCACAGGTTTAATAAAGCATGGAAACCTAATTATGCTAATGATCATATAGCTATGACAATTATTATAACCTAATGACTATTAGATATTGTTATATAGGTCATGTTTTGTACGCTTACTACTAGATTAAGTTGTAAAAACTTAGGATATTGTTGTAGGACCGATTGTGGAAGAGCAATAGCCCTCGGTGTCGGAAAGACTCATAGGATAAAACGATCTACTACAAGGTGGGTAATATTTTTATAAAAATTATTTTTGAGTTATTGAGCTCTGTAAATTACTGTTTATCAATGAAAGTCTTTATTCATTTATATTGTTTAACGCTCCTGAGAGATCGATCCTTGATTAATCTAAAACATTAATCAACAATTGTGTACACGTAGTTAGTTACCAATGGTCTGATCCCCACTGAGTGCTAACCAAGAAACGGGACCCCCTGAGTTACGACTTTAGGGGGCAGGGTTCCCAAGTAAATAAGTGAGACCCACTGAATTACGATTCTAGGGGCTAGGGTTCTCGCCGTAAGGAGTAACGGTTAAATGTGACATGAATGCGCGCACTGAAATATTTTGTATGCTAGGAGTTGTTTATATTTTCAAATCCTCCTTGTGATACGTAAATGATTGGATAAACTATCTTTTGTTTTCAAAACACATTTATCCACTGAATACACTAGTGCTCAGCCTCAATACTTTCAAACTTTTTAGGTTGAGCTGCAATTGGCGACGGAAAGAGCTGAGGAGGGGGGTTAAATCGTGGATGTTTTGGCACTCTTTTAGACATAAGAGATTTAAATAATTTATGTTTTGTTAACTTTTGGGATTTCTAACTACTTTCATTATGCAGAATATATATATAATCATTTTACAAATAATTAGTATTAAATTATACTCCCTCCGTCCCATTGGAAGCGTCTTGTTTTCAATGGGCACGGATGTTAAGAAAACGATAATGTGTGGTGTATATTGTTTGACTTTTGGATAGTTAAATCTTGTCCACATATTCTTGCCTTTTTTAGAAACAAGACGCTTCCAATGGGACGCCCAAAATGGAAAACAAGACGCTTCCAATGGGACGGAGGGAGTATATTTTAAAATCAAAGAATATTCCGGTTTATCCAATGATGGTTTAAAATATGTTTTATATCCTTCTTTCCGTGGCGTCTCGACTTCTGCGATTCTTCGTGGGGGTCACGGCATTACATTCATTTACGTGTCTTCATTCTAGCCAAGTTTATAATATACTAATATTACAAAACTAAGTATGTAGCAACCTTCATGTAACATATATACGAACCTTATTTAGCATTGACTATGAGAAATACTTCGGAACCTCGAATTTATTTATTTTATTTTAATATATTTTTCTCTTGGCATTGAAATCATTTCCTGCGAGAGGTGTGAATCTTCTAATCTATAATTAAGGATCAAATAGTCTTCTTAAACCTTATATGAAAAACCTTATTTTTCTTATAATATAATGCAGATTGTACGAAAATCGAAAGACTACGAAAATAAAAGAGATGGCTTATAATAAAACTGCCTCCGGCAGAAAATAGCCCGTCCCCCGTAATATTTATATCTACCAAATTGCATCAACATATCAAATCACAGTTTCGATATGAGTCTAAATCCTACCAAATCACATCAACCAAATTACCAAATCTAATAACCCAAAATATTGGTGAGAATTTTGGAGCCAAAAGATAAAGCTAAAAAAATCTTCTAAAAATCTATAAATGTGGATCAATTTATAGTAACATCATTTCCATTTGCACCCTCATAATCTTCATTCTCCCTCTCATGGCCAATAACGATCTTTCCACCAGTACAAGAAATTTAATTGTGCAGTTTCTTTTACAAAACCTTGACAGCAAAAAACAGGCCAAGAAAGGGCAAAATTACAGAAGCAACACTGAAGTGGAGCACACGTAATTGGATAGTTAGCCGTCTTTGGGCTACAACAAGAAAGCTGAAAAAGCAGCAACAAGTTATTGCTGCAGCCAAGCCTAATGCTGCAATAGGTAAAAGAGGAATTCTAGATATCAACTTTGTGCAGAGTCAAGCGATGCACCATATGGAATCAAATGCAGCAAATCCACTATTTGGAAACGGGTGAAAGTAGGTATGATCAGGGCCGACACAAATGCAATCAATCCATACCTAACATCCCCTAAAAGCTTCTTTTATAAAATAATACAGAAACTAAAGTTTATAGATAAAGTTTTATTCAGTTTTAAATTAATTACTTATATGAAGCTTATAGATAGAGCTTCTATTTAATTTATAGCATGTAGTCTAATTATAGTAAGTTAGTATTCAGAGCCATCAAATAATCAAGATTATCCTATCTAAACACATGTAGATCTTACCAGCTATAAGGGTCACGTGGCCTCTATTTGCAAGCAAACACATTTTTATGCAGTAGGACAATACAAAGCCGCATATCAAAGATTCAGACACATATTTCAGATAAGCTACTTGCATTGATGGGTATGACATTAGACTAGTTCACCAATCCCTAACTACCCGACACTAATGTAAATGACTTAGGGTGGTTTAGAGTGATACAGAGTATTCGGATAGAGAGTGCATGCTATACTGTTGATGAACTAGTGAATGTAGTTATAAGTTCTTATGAAGATCTATCCCCCAAACATTAAACAAAGTATTTTTAAGTCTTTAAGGTTGCATGATGGATATCATGAGGGTGAAGGGCCAAAATTGTTATAAAATACCCCACATGAAAAAGGATCAGCTAATTAGAGAAGATATACTGCCCTTCACTCTTGGTGCAGGAGTGCATTGAATATATGATAGAGAATGGGATGGTGGAAGATATAGCAAACTTGAAGACTAGGGTAGGAATGTAGGACTTTTTAATGTGCAGAAGGTAGTTTTTTTTATAAGTGTAAGGCTAGTAATAAATCAGGAGGTTGTTTTGTATAAAGTCCAAGGCTAGCAAAAGAGTAGGAAGGTAGTTTTGTCTGAAGTCCACAAGTCTAGCAAAAGTGCAGAAAGGTAGTTTTGTATAGCTTCTAAGTGTAATGTTAATGATTCCTAATATTGATGCTACAAATCAAACTAAATTTCAGAAAAGCCATGTGGAGATCATGCAGGTTGCTGTACAGAAAATCATGGAGTAGAAGACAAGAGATCATGCTACAAACTATACACATAAACAGTTAAGCAATACTACATCACAAATGCTACAACTAAAACAGATAAACAATAGAACATCACACATGCTTCAACATAAACAGATAAGCAGTAGAGCATCATAGATGGAACAACTATAAACAGATACTAAATAGAGCATCACTATAAGCAACAGAGCATCATAGATACCACAACTAAAAAAGAAAAAAACAATGCTGCATCACAGATGCTACAACTATAAATAAATTTTAGATAATATGTATAGATAAGCAGATAGCCCAACACATCAATATAGCATGGTATATCAAAACACATCAGAATCAACACATTTGAAAGAACCCAATACATGCTACATCAGAACATATCGTAGGAAGAATATTATGGTAATGACAGAATCAGTATTATCTCACGTAGTGAGACGAAAAATTATAAGCTTAAAAGCTGATAAGTTTAAAAGTTTATAAGCATCAATTCCGTGATTACAAGGAAAATATTGAGTCTTGATTTCAGAAGTAAGCAATAAAGGCAAGCAACAAGTTTTAAATCTTAATTTCATAAGTAAGCAATCAAGGCAAATAACAAGTGTTTTATAAATAGACCGATTACCTACTTTAGAAGTTCAGAAAACCCTAACTGGTGAAAACTTTCAAATTTCTACGGAAATCATCATCGAGGAGTTGAATCGATCGAAGAAATGTAAGCTCAATATCATCATTTCATAATCCATACCATTCATCATACAACCAGGCAGTATGGAGAAAAACAAAATGCAGATCGGGAAAGATCTCACCCGTTTCACAGGCGGCCCTTCCTCATTGTCAGGCCGACCCTTAGATTCCGGAGGCCTTAGGCGAAAAGCAAAAAATGGGTCCCCTTATTGAAGCTTAGTGAACAATTTGTCAATGAACTAAAGCATATATTTCCATATTTGTGTCTACATAACTTTAAAAGTAGAAACCGTAAAGTGTAACTGTTGGGATTTTGTATACTGGAAGCAAATTTTATGCTTGTATACAATGTGTTTTGTCCCTACCACTATTTTATTCTCCTATCTAATAAATATATATACTTGCACATGTAATCCTTTATCTTGTACAAATCACAAAAGACAACACAAATTGGTTGAACTGACAAGATATAAATAGTTATCACAGCTGAGACAATTTAAGGATAAGTTGTCGGTTTAAGCTGCAGTTTAGATAAGAAGTGGCTTGTCTTAGCTGCTTGTCTTTACTGGTACACTGAAGATGGTGTATTGATGGATTACAGTGAGATGTGTTCTCTTAACTGACCTTAGTGGAGAACCAAGATCTTGGTGACTTAGCTGGTTTTAAGCTTGATAAGACTTCAGCTGAGTGCATTTGGCTATCTATCACTTTGACCTACTATGGTGAACGTCACCACGATCGGATTTACGTATCTTGGGTGCTAGTAGTCATTTGTGGCTCATGTTGGTTGTCTGTATCTTGCAACCGTATCCTAGTAAAATGGGTTGATAATATCCCCTGAGGAACTCGAAAGGATTAGCACACTAAACCCGGCCGGTTGATTAAGTTCAGGTGTGTTAATAAGGTCGAGTGATACTACTCAAGAATATAAGATGTTAATTAATTTAAGCTGTCAGTGAGCTTAATTAATTAACGAATATTTCTATCTTAAATACGGAGATCGATTAAGTCTAAAATACAAACTCTTGCTCAATTTGGGATAAAAGGGTAAGTCAGCACGAATTCTCTAATGGAATGAATCTGTGTTTATTATTTAATTTTGTTGTGGGCTGAGCATAAATAATTAATTAATTTGAGGCCCTACTTTATTTCTTATATTAGATCTCTGATCTGGCCCAATTAGTTGTCTAGTTTCCGTCATTATCCACAAATACTCCATCACTATTTCTCTTCAGTGACGGATTAGTGACGGATTGTGTCCATCAAAATAATTTTGTCACTAAATATTTGGTGACGGAATATAGCTTCCGCCACCGGTTGGTGACAGACTTAACGACAGAAAATCCGTCACCAAGATCACGTCGTCCGTCGCGTCCCACATCTATGGGTGACGGTATGGTGATGGACATTCCATCACTAAATAGTGACGGATTTGGTCTGTCACCCTTTAGTGACGGAATGTCCGTCACTATTTGCTCAGTCGTATCGGAGAAAAACTAATTATGTTGTGACGGAATATCAGTCACAATTTTGTTACGGATAGTTTCCGTCACCATTCCGTTACCAATTTACTATTATTTTTACTTTTTTTCGTCACTATTTTTTAGAATTATTAGTAGAATATATTTTGTTTTCTAATTCCCCAATTCCATAAAAGCACAAAACACAATATTCAACGAAACCAATAAGACAATACACACCTGAAAGTAATTTACATACCAATAACACCAATTTTTAGTAGGTTTGAAGATAATAGTAGAAGTTTTCTAAACAAAGCTAAAAATACTAATGCATGTTTTATAATGCTAATGTATCAAGAAATACATAATAATCAACCATGGGAAGAGGAGGTGCAATCCTCTCGTCTATGCTGGTTCGCAATCAGCTGTTGGAGTGCCTCTAATTTCTTTTCAAACGCATCATCCCTTGCGCGTTGCTCAACCTTATCATTGTCTATTTGTGCACTAAGATCATCCACTCTAGTCATCAGCTCTAACTCTCGGGCTGTCGGACTGTGATATCACAGTCTAATATAAGTATAGTGATAAAAATGTATACTCCCTCCGTCCCATTATTCTTGTCCAATTTGCTTTTTGCACGGTTTTTAAGAAGAGTTGTTAGTTGTGTGTAGATTGGTATAAAGTTGTGGGTCCCACAAAAAAGTTGTGTGTAATAATTTACTAAAAAAGGAAAGTGGACAAGAATTGTGGGACGTCCCGAAAAGGAATAAGGGACAAGAATTATGGGACGGAGGGAGTATTATACTAAGCTAAACACTCAAAAGTCAAAACTAGGATAATCACTCATAAGTCAAAAGTAGGATAGTAGGATTAGAGACTATCACAATCCTATACTTAAGAATATTCTACTAAGCTAAACACTGAAAAGCAAAACTAAGATAGTAGGATCAGAGACTATGTTACAAGCACACTAATTCACTCTGTTTATATAATTCCTCCATAATGCATAGTATAAATTGAATGATCTTAAATTGAAGTACATGGGATTATCATAATTTGTTTTACAAGTGTGTGTATACATAGCATAATATAAATATAATAAGAAATGTCCAAGTTACATGTCGATATGCAACTGCAGCTGAGTGGGACTCCAGTATGGCCATATTTTTCCATATTTTTATATAGAAAAACAAGAGTCCCTACATTTAACCTTTGACAATAAGGATTTATAAATCATTAAGCAGCAACATCAAACTAGATTTCAATTATTTAAAAAAAAATCATATATGAAGTAAAATAATTTATTTTCTAAAACTAAATTAATCATAAACCAATAAAAGTGGAGCATATTTATCAAATACCTTAGTAATAGTATTGATGCAACACTTCTTCAACGCGAGCCCCTTCGTTTATCTTTGAACTATGGTTGTCTGTTGAGATTGCACACCATCACAACTCCGAGAATTTCACAATTTCAACAATGTTTTTTTTCCTAAAGATTGATAATTGTGTTTACCTCTCTACGTTATCAGAAACTGATGGTGCATGAAGAGAAAATCTTCCGCTTGCAACAACTGCATGACATAGTCGGATAGAAGATAACTCTGCACAGGAAAAAACTTAAACAAACTGGTTAACACCTATTGTTTCTGAATTAGCCAGACCAGAAACAAACCTATCAAATCTCTAAGATGAATACCTGCACAATAAATAAAGATCAAAATGTTGCTAGAAATATATATTGCTAGAAATTATCAGCATCAACACCCACGAGAATATATAGTTTGTTGGACAACCATTGAGTCTACATTCTTCTCTTAAAAACTAACAAGGTCGATAATTTATTATATAATTTACATATGTAACCATTGAGTCTGCATTCTTCTCTTAAATATTAGGCTGAAAGCAGTTAGAAAGAACAGTTAACATTTAATATTTCGAAGCACAGATTCAGATAGTAAAGACATCAGCAGCTCATGTTATTATGCTATCAAGGTATACTAATTCAATTTCAAACTGAAATGAGTTTGTTCCAGGAAACGGAATAAAAGTTTTAGAACAAGGCATGCAAGAAATTATTTATGAAGGTCAAGATTTCAGTTTCTGTAGCAATTAATGGTGCAAGATACACCAAATCCAGTTCCTACAAACTCCATGTAATATATCTAATCTAGTTGTAGACGCATTTATTTAACCACAATATGAGGATTTATCCATTTAATTTCATCCATACTGCTTGAGATGGAGACAATCTCATTAACAGATTGCCTCAAAAAAGCAAAATGCAAGACCACCTTTCCACTTCATTATGTAGTTAGACATACATGAGATCTAATTGTTTGAAAGTATACTCAAGGCACAATAGATTGCATCAATAATTCCTGGACGAGAATTACACTAAACAATGCATCATCAGTTTTTAATTGCAAAATCAATTGAGCTTCATAAAATCACACCTTGGAAAGTGAGTTGAACATAGGCAAGACTTATTGTTATGAATAATTGTGCACGAGAAAGGTTAATTAAAGAGACTGCAGTCACGACCGACTAATCCACTTTTTCTCATTGTCACAATTAATTAATAAAAGTGTCAATAATTTGAGCGTGATAAATTTTCACACCTTCTAGTTTAAGCAACCAGCTCCATAATCGTGGTGAGGATTAGGGAAATGACGCCAGCAAAATGATGAAGATAAAATTCTATATTCACAATACCCAATTCCGGGTGAGTTTATCCTAATCAAAAAAACTAGAAAAAAGAAAATGAAATCTGAATCGATGAACACCAAAAATAGACAAACTTAATAGATCTAGAAGCTTCTTCCACCCAACAATAAAAAAAAAGATACAAAGTTACAGGCGTAGGATATTGGACCTTACTGCATCTGGTTTTCAGCCGAGTGTTGACCTCGTCAAATGCGCGGCGGAAGGTGGAGAACCGACAACGTGCATCGTCGTAGACCAAAAGCTTCAACATACCTACATTGTCGGTCACCTTCTTCCCCCACTCCACTCATTCTTGGGATTAGGAGAGAGACTAGGGCTCACGTTAGAATTGGGGAAGTTTGAAATGTTAACCATTTGTAATGGTGTTACAATTAATCATTTAAGTTTAAATTAAAGATTAAAATGTGTAATTAAAGATTTTTATTTAAATTTATATTAAATTTCACTATTTAATTTTATTATTTTTTTAAAAAATATAGAAATTTATAAATAATATATACATATTTGGGTAAAAGACTACCAATAAACAATAACAATTGACAAAACTTTTTTCTAGGAATGAAGTTTTAACTACAACAACGGCTTAACGACAACAGTTGGTGAAAATCGTTGTCTATTAGCGTACCCTTATAATATTACAATGCATAAACAGCAACGTTTAGACAACCGTTGTCTATGAGCGCTTTTTTGCACATACGACAACAGATCAATGACAACAATTGTCAAAAATCGTTGTCTATGAGCGCACCCATATAATACGACAACACATAAATAACAACAGTAGACACAACCGATGTCTATGAACGTCATTTTGGACATACGACAACGGGTCAATGACAACGGTTGTAAAAAAATCATTGTCTATGAGCGCACTTTTGATATAAAAGACAACGGTTTTTTGATGTACGACAACGGTTTTTCACCAAAACCGTTGTATTTTTAATGTTGTCGTAGGCCAAATTTGTAGCAGTGAAGGCAGAAAAAAAATCTAAATCAGGACTGGGATGAGAGTATATTCACCGTTTCACGGAAAACAGAATATTAAAAAACCTTCAATTCACTGATTCTTCCCGTAAAATTATGAAATAATGTAGTTTCAAATTGATCGATTGAAGTAACAAACCATAGAAGACAACAAAAATCAAAAAAAAATTTAAAAAAAAAAATCAACAAATTGATGGAACGACCTAGCGGCTTACGGGCGGCGCTATTGGCGACGGGCTGGAGAGGCTTTCGCTGCGGGCGGAGGCGGATCGGAGACCTAGCTAAAGGGGGTTTACCACTTGATCTCAGCATCGTCTCTGGAACAGTAAAAATTATATGACTTTCGAGAGACATTTATATCTTATAAGGGTATTACCTGCCTAATTGCATGCAGGTCCAACAAGTCCAGAGCCTTTTGCCACCGCTACTCTAAGGATAACCAAGATTATATCATGGTGCTACTGAAAATTTCACATTTAAAATAGTGACAGATATATCTGTCACTAAGATACTCTTTAATAAAATTAACAAATCGATAGTTTAGTTAGTGACGGATATAGCCGTCACTATTCAATCATAGTACAACTATTATTTTGACATGTATTAATTTGTGACGGATGAATCCGTCACTACGAATTTTTAAAAAAAATAAATCTATAATCTAGATAGTGACAGATATATCCGACACTATACAAGCGTCGCCTGCTTCAATAAATTGGTGACGGATAAATTCCGTCACGAGGAAAAAAGAAAAAAATAAAATTATTTTGGTGACGAAATATGTCCGTCATTAACATTAGTGACTAATATTTCCATAACTAATTCGTCACTATCTCTTAATTAAAAAATCCATCACAAATCCGTCGCAAATTGGTGACCCGTATTAAAATCCGTCATTAAGTTCGTCACTAAATTAATAATTTGTTGTAGTGCTAACTGACCTTAGTGGAGAACCAAGATCTTGGTGACTTAGCTGGTCTTAAGCTTGATAAGACTTCAGCTGAGTGCATTTGGCTATCTATCACTTTGACCTACTATGGTGAACGTCATTGCGACCGGATCTACGTATCTTGGGTGCTAGTAGTCATTTGTGCCTCAGGCTGGTTGTCTGTATCTTGCACCGTATCCTAGTAAAATGGGTTGATAATATCCCCTGAAAACTCGAAAGGATTAGCACACTAAACCCGGCCGGTTGATTAAGTTCAGGTGTGTTAATAAGGTCGAGTGATACTACTCAAGAATATAAGATGTTAATTAATTTAAGCTGTCAGTGAGCTTAATTAATTAACGGATATTTCTATCTTAAATACGGAGATCGATTAAGTCTAAAATACAAGTCCTTGCTCAATTTGGGATAAAGGGGGTAAGTCAGCACGAATTCTCTAGTGGAATGAATATGTGTTTCTTAATTAATTTTGCTCTGGTCTGAGCATAGATAATTAATTAATTTGAGGCCCTACTTTATTTCTTGTATTAGATCTCTGATCTGGCCTAATTAGTTGTTTAGTTATTTATTGTCTCTCAGAAATAATTATTAATATATGGCAAATTGGATTTTTTAGTCCACAAATTATGTTTGTTTGGCCAATTTGGTCCCTTATTTATTTACTTTTAGTTAATTGGTCCCCAAACTATAGAATTTTGGATGAATTGGTCATTCTGTTAATTTTTTGGTAAGTCAACTGTTAGTCAACGATTTTTAAAGGGTATTTTCGGTATAATATTATTGAGAACCAAAACGTCCAAATACTAAAAAATTGAGGACCAATTTGGCCAATTTTTTTTACTGAAATTTTTTTAATTTTACAAAAATTGAAAAGTACTTTTGTCGTTTTGATTTTTTTAAGGTCCAACTACGCCAATTTTAAATAAGTTGAAGACCAATCCCTATATTTTGGGATCATAATCGTCAAATTTTATAGCTCTGTTATCAAAATTTTTGAATATATTATTATGATAAAGAGAGATAAAAACGTAGAATATTTGATAATCAATGAATAAAACTATAGTAGATTTCCATTCAAAACATGTTTTCATTCCAATTTGATTTATTCATTAATTTTTCGTATGTTTTATGTTTTAATCCCCTGTTTTCATAGTAATATTCGGAAAAAAAATAGTTACAGAGTAATATATTTTATGTTTTAATCCATCGTTTTCATAGTAATATGATCCCCAAATATATTATAATTAACGGGAATGGTCCTCAACCTATTTAAAATTGACATAATTGCTCCTTAAAAAAAAAGCAAAATTATTAAAATAATTTTCGATTTTTGAAAAACTTAAAAAATTTAAAGAAAAAAAATTGGTCAAATTGGTCCTCAATCTTTCAATATTTGGACGTTTTGGTGCTCAATAATATTATACCAAAAATACCCTTTAAAAATCGTTGACTAACAACAAAATTAACAGAAGGACCAATTCGTCCAAAATTCTATAGTTTGGGGACCAATTAACTAAAATAAATAAATAAGGGACCAAATTGGCCAAACACGCATAGTTTGGGGACTAAAAAATCCAATTTGCCTTAATATATTAATGTAATTTTTACATCATTTAATAATGTTATTTATCTGGAATTAATTGGCTGGGCCAATTAATTGATAAATATTAGTAGTCCAGTGGATTAATTAATTATATTATGGGCTAATTATGTGGAAACCCATTAGGAATATAATTAAATTAATGGGCTACAAATATATTAATATTATATTGGCTTTTGAAGTCTATATATATTAGTATTCTGTTCATAAACAGTACACACACATATTACATAGACGCACGGCATTGATGTGTAGGGAGAGACATAATCTTATTTTCTTCAGTTCTCTGACCACTCAGAGGAAGAAAAAGGTCGGGACACAGATCAGAAGATATAACACACGAGCAACAATCAAAGCTACAACAACATACGTAGGAGGAAGGTAATCATTCCTAACCTAAAATTTTCCATCAATTGGTATCAGAGCATGTTTAGGCTCTGATTGTTGTTATTAGAAGCAAGATTAGGGTTTATTTTCATCGTTATCGGGTTAATTTCGTGTTTGGGGCGGCCTGCGAGCCACTGTTTTGACCCCGTTGTAATGTTTTTCTCGTGAGAAAATCCACGAGTAGATCATAGGACCTATATGTTATGTTTTTGTACTGTAATTGTTTCGGGAGGCACAAAAATCGAGGCACGACGGCGCAGAAGGACAGAAAAGGGCGAAACCATAGTTTCTGGCAGAACATGACCGCCGACTTCAGGAGGTGTGTGGGGTGCGTGTCAACTCATTTCTCCAATCCGTTTAGATAGTTTTGTTCGCTTTTCGTTAGCTTCGTCTGGATAGGTCGCATGACCCATTCCGATTTCTGGTTTGTTCCGAATAGCGTCGGAAAGGAGAAGTGGTCGTGTCCAGAAATCCCCAAATTGGCCAGAAAACCCTAGTTTTCTAGGGTTCCGCCGCATTTTACGGTGGCGATTCCCGGTGCATCCAGCGTCCGATTTCCGATCGGCTTGAACCGTTGGATTTCTCGTTTCACAAGCTTCGTGTCGATATGTCGTATGGGATCATCTAATTCCGGACGCGACCGAAATCGATGTCGGAAGTGAGCTGCTCATCATGATTTTTTCTGACGAATTGTTTGAGAATTAAGGGAAATGGATGGACAATTTTGGCCGGAATCCGTTCATGGTGGCCGAAAATCGTCCAAGGATCATTACCCATGTTTCAATTGATCGAATCGCGGCTCGGAAATACGCATTCGCGGTGAAACTCGCCGGCGACAAGCTGCGTAATTACGCAGCGGCACAGTCGCGGCGGCGGCTCCAGGCGGCCGTTATTCACGGCCTAAGACGTATAGAAGGTATCGGGCCATCGTAGACGGCCGGACGTGGCGGCGGGAGGGGGCAGGAGCCACGCGCAGGCGGAGGCGCGACATCGCGCCGCATGCGCGCAATTTTGCGCGCTGGCCAGACGCGGGCGATGCCGAGTGCAGACGGCGATTTTTGGTTCGCTGTTGTCCGGCGCTCCTCCGAGTGCAGGCGGCCGGGAACCAGCCTTGAGCGACGGCGGCGGCGGCGGCGGCGGCGGTTAGCTTGAGGAAGAAGACGCTGACGTGGCGCACCACGTCAGCCCTTGCTGACCAGGCGTACACGTGTCTGCCACGTGGCAGGCCCCTGATGACGTGGCGATGCAGTTTTCAAATTCGAAGATTTTGAAGATCGAAGAGCTTTATTTTGATCGGGCTATGTAATAGTTCGGAATTACGTGTTTTGAAGCCCGATAACGATGTTTTAAATTTCCTATTTGCGTATTTATTTATTATTATGCTTTAGCATGCGATTATGTGATTAATTGCGCTTAGAAAATCATGTAAATAGGATTTATGTCATTATTAAGCATGTTTTAATTTTCGCGAGCACGTTTTATTATGTGCGTTTAGAAATTGCATGCTTTAGGAATTATGTGATGATGCATGATTCGTAACAAACCTTTTGAATAAAAAGACTAAGCAATTTTAAATTAAATGTTTAATTAGATTCTATTAATTTGGATATTAAACACTTAATCGGACTTCCATTAATTGGACTCTACACGAAAGTAGTAAGATTATGTGAGTAAACGTCCACCTGCGTGGCTTGCTTGCATTTTTGAGCTACCAATTTTGTGAGATGATTTTTCCAAAACAATATTTGATTATTATTGAGTAGTGGGAGCGAAGCCGTAAACGTCCACCTGCGTGGCTTGCGTGCCTAGTAAACACAAGTACTCTATAAGATAATAATTAAATAGGATGGCTAATTAGATCAAATTGAATGCGGCATTGCTCGAGTAAGTATGTCAATTTTGAGAATTTAATTCTATTTTGGTCAAATTAATGGTCAATGCTTAGATGTCACCGCATGTACAATTCACTTCCCTCGAAGTCCCTTCCTGCGATTTAATAGTGACATGGTCCAGAATATCGAACTATTAATTCCATTCGTCTTAAGAACCTAGACGTGGATTGGAATTAAAGAGCTAGGTAAATAGCTTGGTTTAGGGTTACGCTAGTAAACGTCCACCTGCGTGGCTTGCTAGTGGAATTCCTAGAGCTGTTCGAGGTTTTTAATATCATTGTTTTTACAAAAGGTTACAATGATTATTAATTATGAATTATGTGCGAAAATTAATTTCATATATGCTTTTAAATTACATTTTTCAGATATGTCTGTTCGAAAAATTTTCGAGTTTCTAAACAGTCTCACCAACCAAACCCTAACGGGTTTAACAATTTTAAATAATTTCAAAGAGTGGAAGATATATCTTACCTTCCCAATAAATGTTCTACAAAGGTCCTATAAGAACTTCTGTTTTAGGACCGTTATGTCTAAGAACGAGTTTACTATGAGTAAGTTACTCAAATCTTTGGTAGGGGTCAAAGAGGTTATAGGAAAGGACAAGAGTGCTCAAGTCTTGAATATCCCTAATAGTTCAAGGAATCCTCCAAAAGGCGGAAACCAGAAAAAGAGCAGGAATGGTGGTCAATTCAAGAAAAGCAGTGGGAGTAGGAAGACGGTCCTTACCGGCGACATACAAATGTCAAAGGAGAAAGGAAGGTTCTTCAAGAAGTGGTAAGAGAGTACACTGGAATAATTATAATACAGATGTCAAGGCAAAACAGAAAGAGACGCGAGTCGCTCTTGTAACTGAGATTGTTCTAGTTTCCTCTTCTACCCACGAATGGGTAGTGGATTCGGGGGCAACTTGTCATGTTTGTTACACCTTGCAAGGTTTCTTGCGGAAAAGGCAATTGAGCAATGGCGAGGTGGTAGGCTCAATGGGCAATGGATCGAAAGTTCCTGCAATTGTCATTGGAGATTTACATCTATCTTTTAATAGTTCTGTTTTAGTATTTAAAGAAGTTTAATATGTGCCTGAGTTTAGGCGAAACACTATTTCTGTTTCAAAACTCTGCACCATGGATGGTTATAAATCAAGTTTTGATAGTGATGTTTCTATCATGAAAGACGACGATTTTATCTGTGGTGGACCATTAAACGGATCTTTATATACTATTACTTGTAAACCGCGTAGTTCTGTTAATATTGCTTCCTCATCATCAAATCATAAGAAGAGGAAAGAGTCTTCTAGGGTAAACCAAACTTATTTGTGGCACTTAAGACTAGGTCACATCAATCTTAATAGGACTCAAAGGTTGGTGGTATATGGATCATTGGAGTCTCTCCAAGTTGAACCATTTCCAACTTGCGAAACCTGTTTGGAAGGAAAGATGATGACTAAGCCTTTCAAGGCAAAGGGTTATAACGCCACATAAGTATTAAGTTTGATACATTCTGACTTGTGTGGGTCCATGTCTACACAAGCTCGTGGATGGTATGAGTACTTCGTCACATTTACTGACGATTACTCGAGGTATGGATATGTTTACCTTATTCGCCACAAGTTGGATTGCTTTGAAACCTTTAAGGAATTCAAGGCATAAGTAGAGAAGAAGCTAGGTAAAGAAATCAAAACACTACGATCTGATCGTGGTAGGGAATACCTATCCAACGAGTTCAAGGACTACTTGACAGAATGTGGGATTACATCCCAGCTGACAGCATCGGGCATGCCTCAGCAGAATGGTGTGTCAGAGAGAAGGAACCGAAGTCTCTTAGAGATGGTTCGGTCGATGATGAGTTATGCAACTTTGCCAGTTTCCTTTTGGGGATGCCCTAGAGACTGCAACATACTTGCTGAACCGTGTGCCTTCCAAGTCGGTACAAAAGATCCCTTTCGAGTTGTGGAGCGGGCACAAACCCAGTATGCACCACTTAAGGATTTGGGGTTATCCTGCTTATGTGCTAAATAGGCAGGCCGACAAATTTGAATCACGTTCAGAAGTGATGTTGTTCATAGGGTATCCGAAGGAAACGAAGAGTGGATACTTTTATGATCCAAAAGAACATAAGATCGTTGTTAGCCCAAACGCTCGGTTCTTAGAAGAGGATTACATTAGTAACCATAAATCTCGAGTCGACATCATCCTTGAGGAATTACAAGGGGGTCGAGTTCCACTTGAACAGCCAGTTGTGCAAGATAGTACTCCACGAGTAACTGCACAATCTGTTAACACAGCGCCTGACACTGTTCGACGTAGTGGGAGGGTGATATTTACACTTGATCGGTATATGTTCACTGGGGAGACGTTTGATCATCTCCCGGCAGATGAACAAGATACCGTGGATCCCTGGACTTACAACGAAGCAGTGGAAGATGTAGATGCAGATTCCTAGCGAATCGTCATGGAATCAGAATTTAAGTCCATAATTGATATGGATGTATACGAGATCATTGAACTACCTGAGGGTTGCAAGGCTATTGGTAGTAAGTGGGTATACAAGAGAAAGAGAGAGAACCGAATGGAGAGATCATGGCGTTTAAGGCCAGGCTAGTGGCCAAGGGTTTTACCCAGAAAGAAGGTATCGATTACGAAGAGACCTTCTCGCCTGTAGCAATGATCAAGTCCATTCGGATTCTCCTTGCCATAGCAGCTCACATGAACCTAGAGATCTGACAAATGTATGTCAAAACCGCATTCCTAAACGGTCACCTTGAAAAAAGGTAGGGACATCTACATGAAACAGCCAGATGGTTATGTGAAGGAGGGCGAAGAGCATCTAGTTTGGAAGCTTAAGAAGTCTCTTCATGGACTTAAGCAAGCTTTCCGGTTATGGCACCAGCGTTTTCGACGAGGTAGTCAAATTCTATTGATTTGTATCATGTCCTAACGAGGTGTGTGTACTGTATTTGTGTTAACGGATCAGTGGTGTTTCTTGCATTTTACGTAGATGGCAACCTTCTCAATGGCAACAATGTTGAAGTGTTATCAGACGTAAAGACGTGGTTATCCGAGCAATTTCAAATGAATGACTTAGGTGAAGCTGCTTACATCCTTGGGATCAAGGTTATCCGAGATCGCAAGAAAAGGATGTTAAGCTTGTCACAAGCGTCCTATATTGACACTGTTATTGCTCGTCTTAGCATGCAAAAAGCCAAGAGAGGTTTAGTACCTTTCAGATATGGCATTTTTCTATCCAAGAATCAGTGCCCTAAAACGCCGGAAGAGATAGAAAGTATGAGGCTAGTACCATATGCTTCCGTTGTCGGTAGCCTCATGTATGCGATGCTTTGTGCGAGAGCAGATATCTCATATGTTGTAGGCATGGTCTCAGGATATCAGTCTAACCCTGGAAAGGAACACTGGACTGCGGTCAAGCATATTCTCAAGTACCTTAAAAGGACTAGAGATTAAAGGCTTGTTTACCAGTCAGATAGTCTAGTGTCTTTTGGTTATACAAAATCGGTTTTCCAGTCATATGTTGTAGAACAGATAGGCTTGTTTCACTTAGTGGGAAATGATTCTATCTTCTATACTGAACTAAGCTCAGTAGCCTATGTGCTCTGAACTGTTGAGAAGATTTGAAGATCCCAAAACCCTATCTGATTGGTGAACCATTCCGTTGTATATGTTGTTTGTCTCTGAGGTTTCAGACTCAGTAGACACTCTGCTCTGGTCAAGGCGCTCAGTAGCTTATCTGCCTCAACACCAGTGTAGAAGACTCAGTGATACTGGACTCAGTAGGAGCAAGATATCGAGAGAGTCGATCGAACCGAACTCCGGCGAGAGTAGTTCACTGAACTCAGAGCTGATCTTCAGTAGACTTATCTCAGCTGTCAATCTACTGAATACAAGGTCAGACTCAGCATCGGCAGATAGTCTTCAGGATTGTCAGAATCTTTTGAAAGACAATCAGCACTGTCATATACGAGGATGAGAGAAGTCAGCTTCAGCTTGTCTCGAAGTCTGTGCTGTCTCAACCGCTCTATTCACCTCGACAAATGACAAACATACACATGTCATCCTACCTACTAAAGCTGCAAGTTAACACTTCCCGAAAAAGGAGGAAAAGGCACTGTTACCTACGCCAAAAGAGCCGTTTGCTACCAAAAAGAGAGAGAGAGAAGAAGATCATCTCCAACGGATCTTTCTCAATCTCTTCTCTACAAATAGAGGGATCATTCAAGATTTGAAGTTCACGAGTGCATAAGCTTAAACGACGAAAACATACAGAGCATTCAACCGAGCGAATTCCAAAAGCCTAAGTCTTCCGCAAGAATCGAAAGAGTTATCTCCGGCGAAAGACTACCTCTAAGCTCATAAGGGAACCAAGCTGAACCGACAACAAAGAATCTAGTATCCAAGCGACGTGACACGAACTTATAGCTAAACCTCAGCTGTTCGTCACTCTAGAAGCTACATTCTTGTTCCCATCCCTCTAACCCTAAGCTCAACCGATATATCCATAGCTTAGACGAAGGAGTTCACTTTTGAACCCAATCCTTATTGTATAAGGACTCCTTCACTGTTGGAGAAGTTTGTCAAACACTTTAAGTTTGATAGAAGTGTAACCCGGGACTTGCTCGAGTATAATCCCCAAGCCACGGCTTTGTCACGTGCACAAGCCGGACCGAGACTAACTCGGTATAATAAATAGCCTCCCGATCTATCGGGACAGTGGACGTAGGATTGTTGATATCCGAACCACTTTAAAAATCTACGTGTCGTTTACTTACTGTTACATTGATTTTTTCGTGCATACCGAACATCTTATTTAAAATCAATTAAGCGTCTCGATATCTGAACTTCTTATCTACGGAACCGAGACTTAAAACGTTTTCTCATAAAAACCGATTTGGGCCTACACTATTCCGCGCACTGAACTCTTGCTGATCGATACTGAATTCTGACCTAGTCAGTTAGCAGATCTCAGTCGAGTCAGACTTTTAGCCTTTAAACACGATTCGGAAACGGTTATGCAGTCTGTTTGAATCATTTCGAGACGGCATCTTCCCGAATAGGACTGTTCGTGTTCGAAGTTGAGAAATTTGGATTCGGGTGTATTCACCCCCCCCCCCTCTACACCCGAACTCACTCTCGGGACCAACAATTGGTATCGGAGCGGGAGTTCCTTAAGACTCTTGTCACTTTGAGACCGGTCTATTCGAACGGATCCGGAGGAAAACGTTTTTCACTGCATATCACTCTACATTCATATCATTATTTTTCATGGCTGATATGTCAGGTATAAGAATGGTACCCATGTTCTCGGTGGAGAATTATGGAGTATGGTGAGTCAGAATGGAAGCACATCTGACATCCCTCCATGACAGTATGACTGAAGTGCTTGAAGATGGACCTATCGTTCCCATGATCGATAGTGTTGTAACTCAAGTGAAGGAGGAGGAATGGTGGACCGGGAAGAAGATCCCTAAAGACGAAGTCTCTTCACTCCCGAAGAGAAGAAGCTTCACAATCTAGACCGAGTCACCAGGAATGCCATACTAACCACTCTTAGCGATTCTTATCTTGGCAGGGTTCAGGAATGTAAAACCGCTAAAGAACTCTGGGATGCTCTAGCGCTACTGAGTCGAGGGACTCGAGAAGATTAAAGCGAATAAACTAGCGCTTGGAACTCCAAAAGCCGGAAAGCTTGTCTCTCATGCTGGTGACAAAATCGAAGATCCGAACGTCGATTTACCAATCGATGAACTCAATCAACGGGTGGGAAAGACATTCAAGCAACCGAGAAATGAATCTAAAGATACCGAGGGCAGCGGCGGACGGACCTTTGGACACCTTTTGCCACTCTATTGCGACATTCGATTTAGATGTTGTCTCTCCCGACCATATCTTTTCGTAATTACGAGCGAGAGGAGTTTGAGTTCGACAGACCTCAAAGAAAGCTGAGAGCTAAAGCTGACACAAAGATCGACCATGCTTTCAAAGCAACAGTCAGCACAGCATCTCCCGTGACGAGCAAGATGACGAGTAAGACTGAGCCTTCACTCAATGATCTACAAGAAGGAAGTCTCGCTCAGAAGTATGCGATGCTCGCTCTAAAGTATCAGAAGGAGAAAGAGAGGCGTAGAAAGCTGACTAAAGCGTACTGAGACACAAAAGGTAAGTCAGAATATACACCAAAACGCTCTCCTGACTCACAATCTTCTGAATGCAGAAAGAAAGATGACTCAGCACCCTCAAGGGATAGTGCAACCAAAGAAGAAAAAGTCATCACTTGCTACAACTGTAAAAAGCCGGGACATTATCAATATGATTGTCCTGAGCTCAGTAGTGCTGAACGCGTAGCACGTAAGGTAAGGAGAGAGAAATTCGCCCAGAAAAGACAATCCTACATAGCTGGCGAAATCTCAGACGACTCAGAAGAGGTCGACTCCTTTATGGATTTATCTGACGATGAAGCAGCCTTCATGGCCTTAGAGCATGAAGCGAGATGAATCGGCGAAATGTGCATGATGGCGGGCGAAGAGGATGAGGTAAATTCTCATGAACCGAGTTAACTCCTCTTCACACCTGCACACACGACACTTATTTCAAAGTGCGGATGGGAATTTGGACATCACAACCGCATATGAAGATCTACTAGATGAACAAATTCAAATGAGTGCACGGCTCAGCAAGACTCTTCGGGGAGTTGGATACCCCGAAAGTGGAGAATCGGAGACTTTCTCGGGAGAGTCGGGTTACTACGAGGCCGAAGGACTTGTGGTGAGACTCGGGGAGGAGATAAACTCTCCGATGGCCAAGTCTCGGCTTCAAGAAGATCGGATTTCAGTTTTGACCAATGACTTGACTCGGAAAGATCTTGGCCGAGTCTGCTGAAGCAAAAGCTGTCGGGACTTCGGACCGAACATGATGCATGAAGAAAAGTGATAATGTCCGGAGGAACCCGATGAGCGAGAGGTACATGGGCGCCGAAAAGAAATTGGAGGCTATGCTAGCAAGCAACAAGCCAAAGCACCGCAAGGAAGGACTTGGATTCGGCCGGGGAGCTTCCTCGTCTGCCCCAGTACACTCAGAAGGACGGCTTGCTGATAGGTTTGTTCGAGGAAAAACCATCAATGCTGATATACTGAACCCCCTCGCAAAGAACAAACAAAAGATGAAAGCACCTCATCCTACTCGGCAGCATTCGACAACAAGATCAAAGCCGAAAGTACCCCGGTTCGGTCAAGGGGGAACCAGCAAATCAAAATTGGCCGATCAATATGGACCTCCAAAGCTGACACATCCAGCTCAGTATGGGTCATATTATTATGATCCTATAGTCAGAAGAGGTTCCAAAAGTCAGAAGAAACAGAAAGCCGCACAGAAGGCAAAGGTCGGCGATCCGCGGCTCGAGAAGATTAGGACTCCCGAACCTCAGAAGTCTCAGAAGTCACCTGTGACCAGTCCAGTGGTCAGATATGTTGACTCTAGTGGAAAGAAGATGTCTGAAACCACCAGGGTTGTTAGACAAATTTGGGTTATTAAAACTAATACCTAAGGACCCAAAATCAAAAATAAAGGGTACCTGAATATAATTACGTTTTTGCGGAGTGCGCGAGAGACCCATGGTATGTGGACAGCGGATGCTCAAGACATATGACATACCAAAGGAGTCTACTGAAGAATTATATCACTGAAGAAGGACCCAGAATTGAGTTCGGAGACAATGCAAAAGGCTATACTAGAGGATATGGAACACTCAGCATTGGAACTGCCAAAGTTCCAAGAGTATCATATGTTGAAGGACTTCAGCATAACCTTCTCTCTGTTAGTCAATTTTGTGATAACTCAAAAAGAGTGGTATTTGACGCTGGTGTCTGTGATGTTATTGATAAATCTATAGGGAAAACAGTGTTATCAGGTTCGCGCAGAAAGAACATATATGTTGCTGACTGAACTCAGCTGAACCTGAAGCTTGTCTGTTAGCAAAGAATGATAATCGAACGGGGTGGCTATGGCATAGAAGACTCAGCCATCTCAACTTCAAGACGCTCAACAAACTAGCAAGAGACACTCTAGCAAGGGGACTGCCGAATGAAATATTCAGCAAAGACACTCAGTGTGAAGCATGTCTGAAGGGAAAGCAAACAAAGAATCAAAATCCAGCAGTTCCATCTCCTTCCACTGATGGAATCCTTCAGCTGCTACATATGGATTTGTTCGGTCCAGTGTCTCCAGTGACGATCAGAGGCAAGAAGTATGCTTTAGTGGTCATAGATGACTACTCGCGCTACACATGGGTCATATTTATTGCCAACAAGTCTGACGTCAAAACAGAGTTACCAAAGCTTCTGAAAAAGCTCAGTGTCGAGAAGAACACCAAGATCAGAAAAATACGTTCGGCACGGAGGAACCGAGTTCCTTAATTCCATGGTAGAGGAGTTCTGCGAAGCAGAAGGAATAGAGCATGAGACATCGGCTACCCGCACACCTCAGCAAAATGGAGTTGCTGAACGAAAGAACAAAACTCTCAAAGAAGCAGCTAGAACTCTACTCGCAGATTCAAGACTCCCATCCAAATTCTGGGCAGAAGCAACGGATACTGCGTGTTACACTCAGAATAGATCTCTACTGACAAAGTAGCATAAGAGGACACCATATGAACTATGGAACGGCAGGAAGCCTTCTCTATCTTATTTCCATATCTTTGGTTGTTCATGCTTTATCCACAATAATGGGAAAGATCAGCTGAAGACTTTTGATAGCAAGTCAGATCAGGGAGTATTCTTAGGATACTCTCGGGTCAGCAAAGCTTTCAGAGTATTCAACTATCGGACTCTTTGCGTGGAGGAAAGCCCTCATGTTGTTTTTAACGAGTTTGCTACGAAGACAGGAGCAATAACTCAAATTTCGAATCGAGGACATCGGTAGACAGCTACAGGATCTAAGCTTAAAGGACAAACCTGAAAAGATCCAGCTATGTTGGGATGATGATTCAGACGAAGAAACTGAAGACAAATCTACTGAATCTCAACCAACAGAGCAAGTAGCTGAGTAGATTGATTCTCCCGAACAGAATCAATCCCAGGTAACTCAGGTCGATGAAGAAACCCAAGAGGTAACTGAGACCACTGCTGATCTAATCATTGGAGATCCCTCAGCCAATGTCAAGATAAGATCCAGATTCTGTCAAGGAGAAAGCGCATTATTTTCCTGCTTCTTGTCTACTGAAGAGCCTCAGACCATTGAGGATGCATTAGAGGACGCTGACTGGATCATAGCTATGCAGGAGGAGCTGAATCAGTTTACGAGAAACGAAGTGTGGGAGCTTGTAGACAGACCCCGACATCAACATGTCATTGGAACCAAATGGGTCTTCAAAAACAAGCGAGATGAAAACAACGTTATAGTAAGGAACAAAGCAAGGCTCGTGGCTAAAGGCTACTGTCAAGCTGAAGGAATAGATTTCGATGAAACTTTCGCTCCAGTTGCAAGATTGGAGGCAATTAGACTATTCCTAGCCTACGCAACACATCAAAGATTCAGAGTTTATCAAATGGATGTGAAGTCTGCGTTCCTGAATGGCGTGCTGAAAGAAGAAGTCTATGTGGAACAACCGCCCGGCTTTCAGCAGGGACATCAAGTATATAGACTCAGAAAGGCTCTGTATGGGTTAAAACAAGCACCCAGGGCTTGGTACGATACCCTGTCTGAGTTTCTTCTTCGAAAGGTTTTCGAGAGAGGCACGAAGAACCGCACTCTATTCAGCATTCGACTGGAAGAAGACTTATTACTTGTGCAGATCTACGTGGATGACATCATATTCGGATCAAAGAATGTCATCATGTGTCAACAATTTGAAAAGATGATGAAGGATAAGTTCGAGATGTCAATGATGGGAGAAATGAACTACTTCCTTGGTTTTCAAGTCAAGCAATCTGAAAAGGGAACGTTCATCAACCAAGGCAAATACACTCGAGACCTCATCAAAAGATTCGGCTGCACATCCGGCAAATCTATCAAGATCCCGATGAATACGAATATGAAGATAGATCTTGATAAAGAGGGAGTGTCAGTAGACCAAACCGAATATCGTGCTATAATTGTTCATTATTATATTTAACAGCTACTCGTCCTGACATAACTTATGCTGTAGGTGTCTGTGCTCGATTTCAGGCGAATCCGAAGCAGAGCCATATGGACTCAGCAAAGAAGATTCTCCGCTATCTCCGAGAAACACCTGACATGGGTTTATGGTATCCAGCTGATGATAATATTGAACTAACTGGCTATTCTGATGCTGACTATACAGGATGTAGAATTAACCAAAAATCAACTTCAGGAACATGTCAGTTCCTTGGCAGCAAGCTGATCTCATGGTTTTCAAAGAAACAGCACTCAGTAGCTACGTCGACTACTGAAGCTGAATACATGGCTGCCGGAAGTTGTTGCGCCCAAATCCTTTGGTTGAGACAGCAGCTGAGAGACTATGACATCATTCAGAATGAAGTGCCGATCTTCTGCGATAGTACCAGTGCCATTGCAATCACTCAGAATCCTGTACTACACACGAGATGCAAGCACGTGGACATCAGACATCACTTCATTCGTGACCATGTCGAAAAGAAGGATATCAGGATGGAAAAGATCCATACTGACAAGCAACGGGCTGACATACTGACCAAACCTCTAGCTGAATCCAGATTCAGAGAACTTTCAGTAGAGCTAGGTCTGCTGGACCCTACTGACCCCAGTCAGTAAAAGGTTTCAGGAGAGGACCATTTCAGTAAGGGGGAATGTTCACTCTCAGTACTGAATGTATTCAGTACGTAGAGATTCAGAAACCATCTACACGAGGTATCAGCTGACTACTATGTTCAGCTGACAGGTTTGCGTATCTCTACTTAGTAGTAATTTATATAACAATACCTTGCATTTATGACAAAGATTCAGCATGATATTAATATCTCTTGGTTTGTCTTTATTATTAACGAATCTCATTTAATGCACGACATTCCATACATAAGCTTGCTGAACTCTGCGCGCATTTAATGCATGTCTTTTCACAGTTACTACTTAGGCTATTTTACAACTGGCTTTGAATTAGGCGGCATATGTGATCATTACCTATAATATATCTTCTAATCTTGACCGTCCATTCTATAAAGCAGTTTAATCACAACCTTTGATCAAATAACTGTTCATCTTCACGTTTGATATATATATTTGATCATATCTTCTCAAACCGCCATTAGCATACTTCAAATCTTTCAAGTCCGAAAAATCCGAGATTTGCAAAAGCAATCCTTACTTGCAACTTCATCTTCATATCTTATCTCAATTTTATTGGTATGCCTATGAGAAGCTACTTCCGTATTCTCTCGTTTTTTTTTTTTCGGTATCACTACGAAGCTAATTGTTCTAACTAAGAATCGATACCGATAAATCTCTTGTAACGAGTACTATGGCGGGTATTTACGTAGTTGCTCCTGACAACATGGAGGAGATCCTCAGCAAAGGCCGTGTCTGGTGCGAACCAGTCATGGAATTCGATGCTTGCGAGCTCGAATACATGGATGAAGTCTTTACATACCTCAGAGGATCTGGTCTGGAAGAATATCTATCGAGGAAGCCCACTTACTTCCTTCCTCGACAAGTGGCAGAGATATATCTGAACTATGATTCCGTCGGAGGAGATATTATGGCGAGATTCGCTGTTCACGCTATTGGCGATGCGTCGAAGATTCTGAAGCGGATATCGATCAAGCAAGCAGTGAAGAAGAGCTTCAATCTTCCATCTGAAGGCATCAGTACTATAGGCTATAACGACAACTCAGTAGACGAATACCTGACGGTATTCTGTGGCAAGCCTACAACCTTCAGAGCAGCCTTCTCGAAGAACGCAATGCTACCACAGTTCAGAGCATTGGCCTACATCGTCATGCAGTTGCTGACGAGCCAAGCTAGCTCCTTCGATCAGGTCTCTCTACCTAAGATCCACTTGATGATGGCAATTTATGATTGTGCCAAGGTCAACTGGACCGAGTTCTTCATCCGGGAATTTATGGCTCAAGCAGCCAAGTTTGACAAGCCCACGCGTACGCTGAGCGCAAAAGGCAAATTACTTTATGGGCTAAAGGCCATGCGTTATGATTGAAGACTTCTGTGGCTCTGAGCAGATCACCTATGACGACAAGGAGTACTTCAACATAAAGAAAGTTCGGTTTTACAACAGGACTACGGCCCTTCAGCAAATCGGGTCAGGCCCCTCAGCCGTGACTCAGCAGACTGAGTCTCAGAAGGCTACTCCAACGAAAAGGAGAACGCCTCCAGCAAAAACCCCAAAGGCACCGGCTAAGAAACTGAGGAAAGCCAGCGATGTGCCTGCTCGAACACCGAAGCCCCTGCCGAACGGGCCACTCGGCAAACTACTCGGGCCCCGCAGGCCGATAGATGAATCCGAGTCTTACGAGAAGACTCAATCGGTGGAGAAGGGAGTCTCCACCGAAGAACCAATAGAGATGGAACAAGGGGAGGCTACGAAGCTCACGGTGAAGAAATTCAACGCCTTGACCGGCCCCTCGCAGTTCCTCCACTCGGCGATGCGCCACCTCGCCGAGACTCGGACGTCTCCAATTGACTTGGAATCCGAGACGGCGTCGAAGAAGAAACAATCGGGATGGAAGCATCGGTGATTCTATCCGAGCATCCCGAGAAATTCTTCAACTAATTCCAGAGCTTGCTGACTACTCAGACCTGTTGCAAATTGCCAAATCGGCAAGGCTCCACATGTTCTTTGCGACATCGGGAGTGGCCTCGTCTACAACGCTTAGTTCTTCACTACTCCTGTCAGCAGCTTCATGAAGAAGAACTGAGACTGAGAGAACAGATAGGCTATTCTGAGCCTGAAGACCTCAGTTCAATGGACAATATGAGGGTTGCGATGCTGGCTATGATACATGATCGACAGCTTGCCTCCGGCCCAGCACCCTCAGATGGGTCAGACCATGACGACCCACCCCGGTGATTCGAGCCACGGAAAGCCCGATGAGGGAAATCCCGGGGACCGGGGATACACTCACTTCTGCAGAAGCTCCGCGTCCGCCCAGTATCCTTGGACCTGCGAAGTCGACGGCTGGTACCTCAGCATCCACAGAGCCCGCTCAGCTCTTGTTGAAGTCTGCATTCGAGGTAGCGCCCAGCCCGCATCGTCGACGTTCCAAGTATGTGGCGAAGGCTATTAAAAGCCAAGGCACTCGGGAACCGTGCCCTCGCCAAGGCGAGTCCACAACGTGTGGAAGAAGAGCTGGCCGAAGCCACCGCTCCGAGCTTCGGGGCTGAAATCCTCTATGTCCCAATCAGCCGCCCCTGATGTCTCTGCCATTGTCACTCAAGCACTGGCTCAGCAGCAAGACAAATTTGAATCTCATCTCAGGATTTTTCAGGAAAGCCAAGCCAAACTACTTGAGGAATTTCAGGCTTCCAAATTGGCTCATACTGAAGCTATTACTGAACAATCCCAGGCCACAGACATAAGACTTGATAATATTCAACTGGTCCTGGAGGATAAGATCTCACGAGAAGCTGAATGATTTTAAGGGGCTGCACTGAACTCTCCTACAAGCAATACGATGAAGCTCGACTTCTGAGAGGAACGAGCTGCATGAGGCACTGACAGACTTTAAGGATCAAATTCAGTCGCTGTTAACCTCCTTCAACAGCCTTCAGAAAAAGGTACTTATCCCTACCCCGGCTGCTATTGATGATGCCAAAAAGGGGGAAAGTAAAAGAGGGAAGGAAAAGAGTACCGAGCCAGCAAAAGGCAAGAAACAGAGTGCTGAGAAGCCTACTCCTACAAAAATCACAAAATCTACAAAATCTTCTAAGGGGGAAGCTACACTAAAGTCATCTCAGACTCAGACTCAGACGGGTGAGGCCCAGGGTGTCCCAACTGCGAGCACAGCTGAGACCGGCCCAAGTGGCTCAGGATCCCAGGCTACTCATGCAACCCAGACTCCTACTGATATCATCAAGGAGGTTGCAGAGTATGCTGAACAGAAAGAGGACTCAGATGATGAAGAAGAGGTTCCTCTACCTCCACCTGTTCAGGGAAGAGGTAAGAAAGTAATGGATCTCCCGACCCCTCCAAAGAAAGAAGAAAACCAAGAGATATATTTCGCCGAGGAGGAGGCTCGAGATAGCGGGCGATGAGAAGCTCGCTAGGGAGATTGCCCGATCTTGAAGCCGCCAACAAACCAAAGTCTAAGCTCGCTAAAGGAAAGACAAAGGCACCAAGCACGCGGTGGAAAGAAGAAAGCACACGCTAGGTTGCCTCCCGAGAAAACTTCGGAATCGAGGATGATGAAGATAGGGAGAGGCAACAACAACAAAGAAAAAGGCACTCGGCAAAGCAAGGTACGTCCAAAAACAAATCCAGTACCTCTCGCTAACTCGAACAAGCTCCTCGAAGCCTCAAGAGCAAGATGCGGAAATTGAAGCAATATTCGCTCGGATGGAGAGATATCTCTACCGAGGAGAGGAAGCTAGACAGTTAGAGGCTGCCGGGCGAGAGGATACATTTGGCGGACCTCGAGGCACTCGAGAATTCGTGCGAGCAAGAGGCCGGCCGAGAGTTCCTTCGAAAGCCGACATTCCTTACCAATACGAAGGTTCGGGAAGCCAACCGATCCGAAAACACATAGATGGCCGAGATCGGACGAATGGATGCCTATTCGGTTCAATCGAGAGATGGGAATCGGCCAAGATTGAGTTTATCAAGAGAAATTATTTCCGGAGATTACGGCTCGAAATGTCTAAGGCCGATGCCTACGTTGAGTGGATGGGTTACATCGAACCCGATCTTTACCCATATTTGCACGAGCCGTAACCGAAGGGGTAGTAGTCGGCGTTCACGAAGCAAGAATCATTCCTCCACCCCCGAAGACAAGACGACTCAGTCCATCTCGGAGTGATTGAACAAGAAGTGAAGAATCTTGCGATGAACAGAGGTCTAGAACAAGATGATCCGGCGAGACTTTGCCGAATACTTGAAGCCGAGGAAGAACACGTTCGAGAATGTATGGAGTCCCATTTGCCGAAGATCAATCTCAAGGTTTCATGAATAGGATTCAGCAGTTTAAGGGTTCTCCTCCTTAGTTCTCTTCTTAGCTTAGCAAGATTTGTATTGTACTTAACCGACTATCATATATATACAATCGCTTTTTGGCTTTGACAACTACTTGTTGTCTAAATAGCCGTGTTTGCTTTATGCTTTAACACTCAGAATCACTGAAGTGATTACTGACACACACACACTTTGTTTATTTACTTGTCAGTTTTTGCTCGGTTAGATTTTTGATAGACTAGACTTTCATAGAGTTATTATTTCTCATAGGGGGAAATTGCTGCATGGGGGAAATTGTTGTAAAGGGGGAAATTGTTCTGCTCTGTCTCCCTCAGTAGTCTAGCACTTACCAGACAACTCCACTGATCCTTCTTGTAATTATGTAAGGAGCTCTGTTCCTGAGTAAGTTAGTGTTTAGCATAGATGATAGGTTTTGGCATCATCAAATAGGGGGAAATTGTTGGGTGATGATTCTATCCTCAGCACTGTTTCACTCAGTGGGAAATGATTCTATCTTCTATATCGAACCAAGCTCGTAGCCTTTATGTGCTCCGAACCGTTGAGAATATTTGAAGATCCCAAAACCCTATCCGATTGGTGAACCATTCCGTTGTATATGTTGTTTGTCTCCGAGGTTTCGGACTCGGTAGACACTCTGCTCCTGGTCAAGGCGCTCGGCAGCTTATGCGCCCCGGCACCGGTGTAGAAGACTCGGTGATCTTGGACTCGGCGAGAGCAAGTATAGTGAGAGAGTCGGTCGAACCGAACTCGGCGAGAGTAGTTCACCGAACTCGGAGCGATCTTCGATAGACTTATCTCGATTGTCTATCTACTAAATACAAGGTCAGACTCAGCATCGGCAGATAGTCTTCAGGACTGTCAGAATCTTTTGAAAGACAATCAACACTGTCATATACGAGGATGAGAGAAGTCAGCTTCAGCTCGTCTCGAAGTCTGTGCTGTCTCAACCGCTCTATCCACCTCGACAAATGACAAACATACACATGTCATCCTACCTACTAAAGCTGCAAGTCAACACTTCCCGAAAAAGGAGGAAAAGGCACTGTTACCTACGCCAAAAGAGTCGTTTGCTACCAAAAAGAGAGAGAGAGAAGAAGATCGTCTCCAACGGATCTTTCTCAATCTCTTCTCTACAAATAGAGGGATCATTCAAGATTTGAAGTTCACGAGTGCATAAGCTTAAACGACGAAAACATACAGAGCATTCAACCGAGCGAATTCCAAAAGCCTAAGTCTTCCGCAAGAATCGAAAGAGTTATCTCCGGCGAAAGACTACCTCTAAGCTCATAAGGGAACCAAGCTGAACCGACAACAAAGAATCTAGTATCCAAGCGACGTGACACGAACTTATAGCTAAACCTCAGCTGTTCGTCGCTCTAGAAGCTACATTCTTGTTCCCATCCCTCTAACCCTAAGCTCAACCGATATATCCATAGCTTAGACGAAGGAGTTCACTTTTGAACCCAATCCTTATTGTATAAGGACTCCTTCATTGTTGGAGAAGTTTGTTAAACACTTTAAGTTTGATAGAAGTGTAAACTGGGACTTGCTCAGTATAATCCCCAAGCCACGGCTTTGTCACGTGCACAAGGCGACCGAGACTAACTCGGTATAATAAATAGCCTCCTGATCTATCGGGACAGTGGACGTAGGATTGTTGATATCCTAACCACTTTAAAAATCTACGTGTCGTTTACTTATTGTTACATTGATTTTTCGTGCATACCGAACATCTTATTTAAAATCAATTAAGCTGTCTCGATATCTCGAACTTCTTATCTACTGAACTGAGACTTAAAATGTTTTCTCACAAAAACTGATTTGGGTCTACACTATTCCGCGCACTGAACTCTTGCTGATCGATACTGAATTCTGACCTAGTCAGTTAGCAGATCTCAGCCGAGTCAGACTTTTAGCCTTTAAACACGATTCGGAACGGTTATGCAGTCCTGTTGAATCATTTCGATGACGGCATCTTCCTGAATAGGACTGTTCGTGTTCGAAGTTGAGAAATTTGGATTCAGGTGTATTCACCCCCCCCCCCCTCTACACCTGAACTCACTCTCGGGACCAACAATAATCCTTTCACAAAGAGCTTATCACTCCCGCCTTACGAGAAGCATGTTCATGTCTTAGGAGTGGTAGAGATGCCCCCACTTAGGACTGCAGAAACTTTTGTATAAGTGGGAGAAGATGTAGTGATAGATAGGATAGATAGCTGAGAGATAGTTGAGTACTAGTTTGTACCTAGAACTAACACATTGTATACTAAAAGTTTACTTTAGTATAAGTGGGAGAATTGTTGGGATTTTGTATACTGGAAGCAAATTTTATGCTTGTATACAATGTGTTTTGTCCCTAACACTATTTTATTCTCTTATCTGATAAATATATATACTTGCACATGTAATCCTTTATCTTGTACAAAAGTTAGATTTGTGTAGTGTGTTGGGTATCACAGAAGACAACACAAATTGGTTGAACTGACAAGATATAAACAGTTATCACAGCTGAGACAACTTAAGGATAAGTTGTCGGTTGAAACTGCAGTTTAGATAAGAAGTGGCTTGTCTTAGCTGCTTGTCTTTACTGGTACACTGAAGGTGGTGTATTGATGGATCACAGTGAGATCTGTTCTCCTAACTGACCTTAGTGGAGAACCAATATCTCGGTGACTTAGCTGGTCTTAAGCTTGATAAGACTTCAGCTGAGTGCATTTATCTATCTATCACTTTGACCTACTATGATGAACGTCATCGCGACCGGATCTACGTATCTTGGGTGCTAGTAGTCATTTGTGGCTCAGGCTGGTTGTCTGTGTCTTGCAACCGTATCCTAGTAAAATAGGTTGATAATATCCCCTGAGGAACTCGAAAGGATTAGCACACTAAATCCCGCCGGTTGATTAAGTTTAGGTGTGTTAATAAGGTCGAGTGGCACTACTCAGGAATATAAGATGTTAATTAATTTAAGCTGTCAATGAGCTTAATTAATTAACGGATATTTCTATCTTAAATACGGAGATCGATTAAGTCTAAAATACAAGCCCTTGCTCAATTTGGGATAAAGGGGTAAGTCAACACGAATTCTCTAGTGGAATGAATCTGTGTTTATTAATTAATTTTGCTCTGGGCTGAGCATAGATAATTAATTAATTTGAGGCCCTGCTTTATTTCTTGTATTAGATCCTGATCTGGCCCAATTAGTTGCCTAGTTATTTATTGTCTCTCAAAAATCATTATTAATAGATTAATGTAATTTTTACATTATTTAATAATATTATTTATCTGGAACTAATTGGCTGGGCCAATTAATTGATAAATATTAGTAGCCTAGTGGATTAATTAATTATATTATGGGCTAATTATGTGGAAGTCCATTAAGAATATAATTAAATTAATGAGCTACAAATATATTATTATTATATTGACTTTTGAATCCTATATATATTAGTATTCTGTTCATAAATAGTACACACATATTATATGTAGGGAGAGACATAATCTTATTTTCTTCAGTTCTCTGACCACCCAGAGGAAGAAAAAGGCCGGGACACAGATCAGAAGATCTGACACACGAGCAACAATCAGAGCTGCAACAACATACGTAGGAGGAAGGTAATAATTCCTAACCTAATATTTTCCATCAGTAACATAATAAAAAAATAAGGATCAAATACTTATTAAAATAACTTAGATCTTTTAACATTTTGAGAAGCAAAATCATCAAAAATATTACTTGTCCATTTAACCGTTCTTGTGACATAGTAGAACGCAGATATGATTTTATCATTTTTAATAAGATCAAGTATTACTTGCGGTTCTGTTGTTCTGCATCATCAAAATGGACTGTCTGCAATTACTAAAAAGAGAAAAGAGTCATTGCAACATCGTGACCAATTTGGTTATTAATTAATTTATAAGTGGAGTGGGCTTGATATATCATTTTTTAGTAATGAATTATATCTATTTATTTAAATTCTATTAATAGTATTGGACTTCATAAATATATTTTATATAATATAGGATTATGACTTTGGACTGTATATCTTAAATTTGGAGCCCTCAAATTTGGGAGCCCTAGGCCATGGACCCATTGGCCATATATAGGGGTCGGCCCTGCTCATTGTTAGTGGCCCCTCTCATCTTCATCAATCATTCCAAGATCAACCTAGGTGTTCGCCTCAAACTCCTCTGGGATGGAGAAAGGCATAGGCTTTCTGAAGCGTCTATTTCAGACGACGGAGGAATAGCCAGCCGGCCTCTCACATCGGCGGAGTCCGCATCTTACAGATCTGAGAGCGACAACCCGTCACTCAGATCGGCGGAGTCTTCGAGATCGGCTTTTCGTCGGCCAATTCTGCGGCGAGAAGCTCGCTCATCATCATGGTGAGGCGTCACGTCTTCAGATTTACGGAATGAATGGGGAGATCGGCGGAAGGAAGTGGGTAGCAAAGAGAGAAAGTGAGTCGCGCGCAAGAGAGACAGTCGAGAGAGAGGTGCTTGGGTTTCTGTCGAGAATAGAGATCAATTTGATTTGCCTTCACCGACACTTGTAATTAGCTTAATAATTACACAATTAAAATCCCTTATGACAATGCTAATTCATTCTTTTAAGGAAAACAATAACGGATATCCCAAAAAGGAATACATATTATGTTTATTGGGACGGAGGGAGTATAAAACAAATGTGAGATATAAGAATAATACATTCAATGTAAGTGAAGTAAGAAATTTAAATTGATGTTTGTCAGGAAAGTAAAGTTATTAGGGAATGTAAGTGAAGTAAGAAATTTAAATTGATGTTTGTCAGGAAAGTAAAGTTATTAAAGAATATGATTATGAGAAATATGATTTTTAGGAAAATGATTGGAAAGTAAGTTGCTAGGGAACATAAAATAGATTACTTGCCCTGTGTTTGGAAAACACAAGAAAACTGTTCGGATTCTAATTTTTTTAAAATCATTTAAAAATCTTATTTTCTTATAAATTTATAAAACGAGAACATATATAATAACCAATATAATATATATATATATATATATATATATATATATACAACTTCAAAAGATAGAAAGAAAAAAAAATTTGCAACAAAAATAAACAACAAAAGTTCTCACATCTAAATAATCGGGCTTTAAAATACAGATACCCACTTAATTATCTCGATCCTACATAGTATATATTATATCAATGGACAGGTGGAGATGACGCTGCAGCCCTCCATTGACGGCGAGCCTTCTGCATCGGCTTTTTAGATTGCTTTTTCATCTTGAGCTTCTTCTCTCCTTCTTTGCTACACACGCTTTCCACTTTTACCAAACAGAATACCAAATCACGCCTACGTCAACGCATCTGAAAACAACTCCACTCAAAATCAGCTCATTCGTCTCCAAATTAACATCCTCCACCATTTCATCTCTCGTCAAATTAGAGATGAAGTACGGAAGATCCTCGCACGGTTCGATCCAGAAGATTGTCCGATCACCATCACTCGTCGCGTGCCTAATCCCCACCATGGATACATCCTTCCCCTCGAAAGTAGGAAATCGCGACGACATTTCAAGCCGAACAACTCATCAAAGAAATTGCTGATCGAATAATCAATCGGCTCGATCTGCAAATTCAACATCGAGCAATTCGAATTTAAAATCGAATACGAACCTTTCAAATTGACGACGAGATAATCGGATTCCGGGCACCGCTTTCCGTCAAATGAATATGAAATTAGGGAGAGGAGTGGATTACGGTCCCAAATTTAAAGAGCCAGAAAAAGAAGATGGGAACTTGGTATATTCCAATTTGAAGATACAAACTAAAAATTCGAATGAATAATTTATCTTTAAGGAGAAAGATGAGATATGTTGAGATGAACATGGTTGGGGAAGGGACTCGACAACGTAAGTTAATTGATAATTTTTTTTGTATGCGCGAAGAATCGATGGTGGTAGTCCTCATCTTACGAAAAAGAATACCTAAATTAGTGTAAGGAAAAAGAATCCTTGAAAATAATTATATTTTCCCCATTTTTTGGATTCTTATTACTTTCCCCAAATTTATTAAAGTTAAACCAAACACATGATTTTAAATTTTTGGAATTAAAACTTTCCAAAGTTTACCAAACATTGGAAATTAATAATCTGGAATAAGATTACTTTCGCAAAGTAGAATTCGTGTAAACCAAACGGGCACTACAAGTAAAACACATAAGAAAATGTATAAACGAGCGGGAGATAAAAAAAAAAGTGAGTATATAACCATAACGCCAATAATTTGAGTGTCCAAAATGTGACAAACTTCATCTTGGACTCAGGAGCAATTGTGTGTTTGTATTGATTATTATCAAGGTCACTAAATCAATAGTTCTTACTTGTCGAGAAAATGTTGGCTGCTTGTGAGAGAGGAATAGAAGCTGGTTGGAAAGGTGGAGATATAAGAACCCTGAGATTATGATGGAATTATGAATAAATTGAAATTTTTTAATTAAATTATTTTTATTAGAATAAGTTGTAGATGTGTCGTGAAACATATAAAGACACATTTAGACATGTGTATTATCATTTTAGGACAGTTTTTAGATTGTAATCATACGTATCAAATATCGTATTACATGGGAGTGTTCAATATAACATGTGTGAGATTTTAGGGGTGTATATGATTTTTTTTTTTGAAATAAAAAAGATAATTCGCAGGCGCTATAGATGTACATTTGATTTATTTTTTATTTGAACGAGAGAAATATAACCACCGTAGTAGTGAGTTAATACATTTTAATTTTTATGACACAATTGGTCGAGATTTACGGTAGTACATTAGTTAATTTATAACGAAGTCGATTTTTATAACATTATCTTAACAAAATCGTAGATTACTATGTAATAAATTAGACTATTATATACATATGTCGTTTACTGTGATGTGGAGATGGTTTACTGTGATGTGGAGCTGATCCCGACTCTCCACTTGGTGCGGGACTTTCTCTCTCTATTTTCCATCTTTTTCCTCGTTTTCTCTCTCTCTCTCTCTCTCTCTCTAACCTCACAGCTCGACAGCTAGCTTCAATGGCGACGGTTGAACTCAACGAATCTTCGTTCCTCCCTCCATATCCTCAGGTCAAATTGCTAAAACCCATTTCTTTCCTCTTCCTCTTCCTCTTCCTCTTTCCTTTCGTGTTTTTTTTTACAATCGATAATTCTCCTGTTCATTTCGCTGTTTCTGTGCTTTTAACGTATATTTATTTTTACCGTGTTTTTTGCCTTTTGCTGCATGAAATCTTGGGGAAAAAAATTGTTGAAGAATGACAAATAATTTGTTTCAGAAACACTTTTCCTAATGAAACCCTCGTTTTTTTGTTACTCTTTTACGTTTCCTTCTTCAAGATAACGTCTTTTCACTTGTATATTTACAGTAAGCATTTTTGTCTCTTTTTTGAGATGCGCTTTCTCTCTCCAAGAAGAAATATAATCCTAGAACAAGGGAAGTTTCCTTTTTCTTAGTAGTTTTGATAGTTCTAGTGGAAGAACAAATCGGAAATTCATTGGGATATTAAAAAATTGAATCTTGATTTCGGCTCGAGTGAAATTACTTGTCAAAAATGAGTTAAACCATGTTAAAAGAAATGCAACCCTCCCATTTTCACAACTAAAATTTGCTTCCCAGATGATCATGGAGGCTCTAGATGAAGTGAAACAAGCCGAGGGTGTTAACAAGTCCTCTATATCCAAGTACATAGAATCCAAGCACGGCGAGATGCCACCCGGTCATGCTGAATTGCTAACACATCACTTGACTATAATGAAGGACACTGGGGAGCTTCTGTTCATCAAGAACAACTATCTGAAGCCTGGACCCGATGCGCCTCTCAAGCGTGGTAGGGGCCGACCCCCAAAACCAAAGGAGGCCCTGCCTCCGGGCAGCATCCCTGCCCCTCCTAGGCCCAGAGGCCGTCCTAGGAAGGATCCTAATGCGCCACCTGCTACTAAGAAACCGAAGCCTCCAACCATCTCCAAGACCGGAAGGCCTAGGGGCAGGCCGAGGAAGGTGAATCCACAGCCACTGCAGAATGGAGTTGAGGCTTGAGATGACTGAGTGGCTCTCTTAACTTAGAGGTTTGTGGTTCCTCATTAGGTGTTTTCGATGAATATGGTTTTAACTTGTAGCGTGTTGTGTGCAGTGTAGTTAGTTCTGATGTCAGATTGGGGAAGTTGTGTGTTGTCTACTAGTGTTTGTTGTTTCAAACTTTCGATAGGAGATATGTCTGATCTCATTCATGGAGTTCCCTTAGCTTGTTTTCCGACTACTGTTGGTATTGCATGTGGATCCTCTGTGTGACCAACAAGTAGTTCATCTTATCTTGCAAAGGTGGTCCATTTTAGGAAAATTGCTGCTGAGTCTTTCACTTTGCCCAACTGAATTCACTTATTGTCTACTGTTGATCCTTTCCCATGTGGTCCATCTTTCTTAAATATGGCTGAAGTTTAAAACCATTGCATAAATCTAGATTCTTGAGAGCAACTTCTGATGCTACGTGTTTAAGTATTTACCTGGTTATCTGGTACCATACTGTCGATCAATTTGAACGGTTGTAATGAGGGGCAATGAGCAAGGATGCTTGATCTGTAGGTAGTGATGAAGGGTTAATGATTTCAGATAAAGAAATGAACTTTGTTTAGGTTTAGATACTTGTGTGGTGCTGGTTTTCTTGGACTGGACATGGTAGTTTTGGTTTGAGTTACTAATCCTTAGATTATAGCATCAATCATTTCCTTATCTAGAAACTCAGCCCCACCATCTTGATTTGTGAATAGGTAAGGGAATGAATACAAGATTAGAACTCATCAGGTTTTGCCCTTTCATTCTGTTTGACTTTGGGTTTATTATATCAGATTTGAATGTCATTGATAGGGAAGTTACTTTTAGGTGTAGCCCCACTCTCTCTCTACTATTGTGGAATTGATGCATGGACCAGCTACAACGGTAACTGTTCCCAGAGTTATCTGCATTCAATGGCATAAAGAGTTAAAAGATAATTATAACAAAACCAAACCATTGATGTTCTTTAAGGTCTTTCTGCAAACTACAACTCCTCATACTGTATCGAGAATCCACAATGACATCGCTTTATACGCGTCGAACCATCTTCCCCAGATGCCTCATCTTCCAAAATGAACTCATGCTCGTGGTCTTCTGCGGGCATTGAGGGTGAAACGTCGTGTTTCTCCGGTGACTTTGCTTGTTGGGACAGTGGTGATGCCTCCCTTTTCGAGTATTTGTCGCTCGGTTTTGGGGTTTTATCGATGGAGGGCGATGAAGCTCCTTCTCCGTAGAGATTGTGCAGTCTCTGACGAGTTATGATGGAGGAAAGAAGCTGATACCACCTTGAGAGTGCTTGTGCCTCGTTCTTCCTCTTCTCTTCAGCCTCCCTTCTCTCTACATCTTCTGCATATGCCTAGCAAGCAAATTTCATTCAAATACAGTAAAGATTGTAGAGTAGTCCTTGATAAGCAGCCCATATCAGTTCACAGTTGATGCATATTTTACAATATTCAAGACAACTAAAGATTATGCAAGAAACTGAATATATAAATCAGGTAGTTGTGTGAATAGTTTGGTCTTACTGCTAGAATAGCATGCTTGAACTCCACGCATACTACGATACCCTCGAATAGAGGAACAGATCGACCATTTCTGAATTCAAATCCAACCATAGCAGGAGCATAATCAATATCAAGCCTTTTAGCAACATATGCCACCCTTGGCAAAGGCAGGTGGACTGTACCAGGTGGGAGGCACTTCTCAGACCAGACATCCACTCGTCCACGTTCGTTCTACAAAATCAAAGTTGAGAGATCAGCTATAACAACCAGATCTGAGCACTAGGTAGAACAACCAATGACTACAAGATCACTCTCTGATGATACTCTTTAGGTGCCATAATCTGAATTATCAGTGTAACATCAATATAGAACAACAAATCGACCTTTGGCACAATTCCATCAACAGCTCGGGGAAGACATAGTGGTTCCGTCTGCCACTTCCCGAAAAGAGCAGTGGCAGTCTCTAGATGATCAGCATCTGCATAGTTGTTGTCATTCAAAGCTGCTTCCTTAATAGACTTCAGGGAGCGATTCAGAACCTAAATGAAACGGAACAAAAACTCATATGCATTTGATTATCAAATTGAGCGATTGACATGAAACTCTGCTCAAAGATCGGACCTTAGAAGGAGCTTCACCAGCTTTTACTTGCAGCCCCTCACGCAACCACCTTTGTTTAGTGTGGAGAGTTTGGACACAAGCACGTGGATATACGGCATGCCCTGAAATAAACCCCAGCACAGGTCCCTTGGGATGCAAAATTTGGTACTTCTTAAGCCATCTTTCAATCACATACAAGTGATGATTTCTGTAAGCCTGAATGTTTCAGAAAATTATATACTAAATAAACTTGTACTATTGATCATGGTCAGTTAAGTAAACCGAAAGCTAATTAAATGAAAATATGTCATACTTGTTGATTAGTGGGAAGTGGTTCAGTCAGCGCTCTAGTTTCTAGTTCAATATCTTCGAGGGAGCTCCTGCTAGAAGAAAAACTGTTCCTAGTAGGTGGTTTCACAAATTTTATGTCGGAACATTCCTTGGATGTTCCACATACTTCATTTGCATCAGGCAGGCAGCCATGATATACATTTGCTACTTGAGAAGCTTTCATCTTCTGAGGCCCCGAGGCTTCAACTTCCAAATCGCTCATACCAGCAGTTGCTGCTGACTCCAACTGCTTCAGAGGTGCTAACACTGCATCCCACCAGGTTGAATCAATTCTTTGTGCTGCTACCTTGTACCATTTTGTGCAATACCTGAAACAATAATCTTCTTAGCAAGTGTAATATTTTAGGACGGAACATTTGTCTAAATAATCAAACAATGCAACATAAAAGTCTCACATATATATATATATATATATATATATATATATATATATATATATATTTACAACATGAGAGACCTAACAGACTTGAGCTTTAACTATTATACAATCTCCGCACACGACAACCTAGTACCTAGGATGTAAAGAAGATATATTGCAGCATCCTACTACGTGCTAGTTATAATTTACTGAGTTTAACTCTTTATCCAAACACTCAAACCATATCTAGCAGAAATAATTCCATAAAATTTAGCGTATGCCCTCTCATCTAAATTAACATGTCCTCATTCCATGTGTGTCATATTTAAATAATTAGTCTACCAAACATGATTGCTTTAGTACCTGCGAGTCACGTCCTTAGCACCATTTCCAGCAAAAGCAACCACATATCTCAATGACTTTCTGCATGCAGCAGCTGCAGCTTCTACTTTATCCTCTCCATCTATAATTGCATTGACAGCATCAACATGGACCCATTTTCCAGTCAAGTTTTCTCCAGAGCAAAAGACCTCTGCCCAATAAAGTGGGGCTCCCATCTTTTTTGATCCAATAGCTGTAGATATTCCGTTTGAGGAAGTTTGAGGTTCATCTTTTATAATCTTTTTCATCCTTTTAGAATGTGGAGCGGGAGTGGAAGACGTGCCAGGCGATTCTGCCTCACTGGTTTTAGAACTTCCAACTGCTGTGGCTGCAAGAGCCATTTCCAACTGCATCTGAAATTCTAGATCTCCTTTCCGTTTCACTCTCTCAGATTTCATGAGGCATTCAGAAGTATCAGATGTGGTCTCAGATGCTGACAGCTCTGACATATTATCTTTAGGCTTATCAGTACTAACAGCATCATGAGATTGCAACCCATCCTTTCTTGAATTGTCAGCCTTCCGCCTACCAGAACCTCTTGCAGCAGTCTGAATACAGCCCTGCTCTACATCAGGAGATGATTTCATGTTACAAGCAGAAGAACTGCTAGGTCCAGCAACCATCGGAGTCGCGTTGTTAAATATATTCGTTTTTGTCTTGCTTCCAGGTTCCAAGGTATGCTCTGATTTGTCAGCACCGGGCTTCAAGGAAACCACATCCAAAATGGTGACAAACCTGAAATGTCAAGTACTCAGAATATCTTTGTAGAAAGCGTGGCAACATTTTATCTAGAAAAAGCAAAGACACTTAAGAGCACTGCCAAATGTATTCTAGAACACACAAGAGGTTGTGCATCAAACCAAAAAGTCCAGCACAAGGAAATTAGACAAGTGATCCTTCTGGTTAAGCAATATGACAACAAAAAAGGAAATGAGGAAAACTCACAAAAATAATCAAGGTTCAATCTCATCAATATGAATGGTGCACAGTAAAAAACAAGAAGATAAAATTCTCAAGTCAGAAAAATAAAATACCGAGTGGTCAGATTCAGAGCCCTAAATAGTGCCACGGATAATGCTGCAACCTGCAAGAAAAGTAACCAGAAGAGTCTTCAGTCACAACATCTGATAACTACCAATAAAAAGCATGCTCCACCAGAGTCTTGTCATAACTTTGCTTTTAACACTAAGAAAGGTTGAGAGGCAAATGATCCATCATATAGGAATATCAAATCCACTGAATAAGTAGAATCAGGAAAGATATGCTAATACTAATTACTTTGTACTCTCTCCATCCCATAGATCTTGTCCTGTTTCTTTTGGGCGCGGAGTTTTAGGAGAGTTATGAGCAAGATTTAAAAAAAGCAAACGAGGCGCGTTTTGAGGCGCGCCTTGGGACGTAACGCTGCTGGGCCTTTCTGAGGCATACGCTTCCCGCCGTGCGTTCCATTTCTCCGCCTCGTGCCGGCGAGGTACGTTCCGTTCCGGAACGTGAGGCGCTCCAATTTTTTTTGGGCTGGAAATTAACAATTAATCCATTGACCCATCTTCCTTCTTACAAATTGGGCTAGAAATTGGACTGGATTTTTAACAATTAATCTAATTAATCCAATTAATCCATCAATTGAGGGCCTAGGTTAGGTTTTGTACTACAATCTCCCATATCCCGCTCAAAAATAGAACATTTCTCACCCAAGTAAGAAACTTCCGCGTTCGCCAATCCTCCATGCTGTTGCCGCCGCCGCTGCTCACCCCTGCCGCCGCCGCCGCTGCTCACCCCTGCCGTCGCCGCCGCCACTGGTGCTCCTCCCAGCCGCCGGTAATTATTCACAGTTTTACACTATACTTAGTTATGAGTTATGACTTATGAGTAGTATTACTTCAGCAGCTGAATTATGTAATTATGTAGGTTATAGTTTAATAAAATTCTGGAAGTATGTAGCTCATGTATAACTATAATACTTATACTTTAATTAATTGATTTAATTCCCTTGGTTATGTTCTGGAACTTAGGAATTAAATATGCACATATGAAATATTTGTTTTAATACGAATTTGAGAATATTTTGGATTTATGTGTTATTATATATTTATTAGGGGGAAAAATTAAATTTATGCCTCAATTTTACGCCTCATTCCGTTTCGAGGCTTGCCTCAAAACCTGTTTACGCTTTTTAAAACCTTGGTTATTAGTTGTGTGTATAGTGGTGGCTCCCTCAAATTGTGGGTGGTGAATTCTAGCCACACAATCTTGACATTTTAGGAAAGAGGACAAGATCTATTGGACACCTTAATTAGGAAAACAGGACAAGATCTATGGGACGGAGGGAGTAATATTTTTGGAACACTGTCAATAAGTCGTCATGTACAGAATGTCAAGATTAGGAAAACAGGACAAGATCTATGGGACGGAGGGAGTTATGACAAGATCTATTGCACACCTTTTGATCAGTAAGTCGTCATGTACAGAATGTCAGAATCAAGCTATATAATACATGCATTTCCTGACTCCATAGAGCTTTACCTACTACATAGTCTCAAAGTAATAGGAGATGTGACTAACCCTTCTTGGTTTTGTTTATATCACCAGAATACTTTAAATGTTTGCTAACTCAGGTTCACATCAACTTAAGGTGTATGAAGTAAATGAGGCAAAAATGAAGTGACAAACTGAATGATGCTTTACCTATATAAAGAAAATAGACTATAAAAATGCAAAAACATGTGAATGGGTTTTTATTTTTAATCAGGATTATACCAAACTTTAAACATGGACCTCATAAGCACCAAATAATCTCTTTGTTGCCACATTTTATCTTCAATATGCTTGAGGAGAGTTGCCAAAACACAAAATACGTATAGAACAATATTACGCGCTCATAATAAACACTGTTGGCTGAAGATCCTCGTAACTTTTGGGATTGCATCAGGAATCTAGTTTTTCAACTGCTGGTGTTAATTGTTAATATCTAAATCTCGTAGCAACTACCTAGAAAAATAATAAAGTTATACCACTATCCTGCTTATCTATCTATAAATATTGAGACGGCTTCATTCAGGATTCAAATTCTCAGTGCATTCACTAGAATGGTATTGTTACCTCAGAAACGTACGGAGTGCTTATGAGAAGTTAGATTAATTATATAAATTAAAAACATATAAGGGCAAATCATACCATTTCTGGTGTCCCCTCTTGACTTTCCAAAGTAGATGACAACGCTAAATCATATGATTTTTCATCCAAACTTGGGCTTCTAACACGGAAATTGTTGTGGAGCTGTACGACCATAAAAGGCCATTGAGTGAAAAGTCAAATCTGATTAACAGATTCAAAACAAGACAATGGAAATAAATAAAGAAGAGCATACCCAATTGACAAGAGGGGACAGGCAACTAGCTGTAAGTTTTGGCGCATCTGCTACCTTCAGCAAATGTTTTGGAACAAGAGAAAGAAGGGAAGCCTGCTATGATAAAGTATTCTTGATCAGGAGAACTGTACTATCGTCGCTCTATCTCATGGGCCCAGAAGAAGTTGACACTTTTGATGGATGTTGTGCCTAAAGTTATGTCTGGTTCCTACAATGATCGCTGAGTTGGAGAAAAGACAATTACCTGAATGAGAGGATCATTACAAGCCTTTTCAATCAACCTTCCCCTTCCTAATAGGCAAAGCAAATGAACTTTGTGCATAATTTCAGCTACTTCCTGTCACAAAAGAATCTGTATTCAAATGTAGCAAGCACAAGGGTCGTCATAAGAAGGCAATCGTGGATGGCTAACTCCTATTCGGAGTTTACCTTCTCTTCTGCAGTAGCTCGACGAACAGGCTTTCCCTTTGCCAACCCAGGTGAAACATCAAACTCAACAGTAACTCCATTAGCTGAATCCTCTTGAAAATCTTTCATGTTCGAAAACGTATGAAGCAAACCATCTTCCCATTCAGAACCATCGAAACCATTACCCTCATCATCTGTTTCAGGGTAAGATACACACTCCATTGCTACTCTACCGTGAGTTTCAGAATGAGCTACATTATCTCCACCAGTTGTAGCCAAAGGTATTTTCTCAATGTCCTCTGATCCTTTCTCCATCTAAAAGATGGTCCAGAAATTCATAGAAACACATATAAATTTGTTAAATGAAAATATAGAATCCATTCCCTCGTGTATCCCACTTACATCACAAACAAGCAATATAGTTAAATACTAAATCAGAAGCAACAAATGCTAAACAAGCAACAAAAAATTATATTTCCTTACATATTTAATTAATCAAAAATGACAAATTGTTACAAGTTAAGAATCTAAGTTTTATTCCAGTCTTCTGTAACAAAGAGGTCAAATGTGGCTGGAATTTTTTCAATCGAGTAATGTGAATATATATGTGACCAATGATACTTCAGAATTTATTTTGTTTCTAAAAAGCAACAGTAGACATAACCTCGTAGTTAAACATCCGAGGATTTTGATTGTGGAAACCGCAAATTAAAAAAAAAAAAAGTTGCATAAATGAATAATCATCAATAACGCATAACAACCAATGATCGAGTATGTGACAAGGAAACAAGAAAACGGATTAAACTTACAACCATGGCATTTTCACAATGACGCAAATAACCAACATCTTCTTTGTTAAACCCTTTCTTTACTCTTTTCAGAAGTTTTCCCACAGCACCTCTAGAAATATTCGACAGAGTCTCTGGTAACCGAAAATATAACCCATCAACAATATTTCACTAAAAGAAAGAAGCTTCACTGAACTCAAAAAGACAAACCATTATCATCAGCGCCCTCGCCTTCTAGTTCGTCTACACCACGAATCATAAAGAATGACAAAGATTAGTGACTCGGTACAAACCAAACAGATACCTAGAGTTTTCTCAATTCCCCATAATTCAAAAAAGTATGAATTTCTAGAAGACGGAAACTCTTTGAGACTCGGCACAATACCTTGTGAGCGCGGGCGCTTCAATTGGCTTCTGGTTCGCATTGCTGTGGAGGGGAGGGTTGTGGCGGTTGCTCTTCGTGGCGGAGGCGCTACATTTAACTGCTGCAGCGGCTACGCGGTTGAAAATTGTCCAGCGAGCCGAGTTACCGAGTCGGAGAAAAAAATGATTCAAAAGCAGCTATCGGTGACTATTTTTTGTTGTTTTTATTTAATAAATTTCGAATTTTAATTTTGGTTGATGAAGTCTATTTTGATGTTTATGTCTATTCTAATCGTTAAAGTTTGGTATTATTGAGGATCATCTCCACTTTTTTTTTTTCAAATATTTTTATTATGTTAGTACATTTTTTCTCTAAACTCGAAAGTGATGTGAAACTACATATTTGTTGTATAAACATTGATGTAAGTGAGATTGCAGAAGTAATATATAAATTAGTTTTAATTGTATCAGATAAGAGATTATATAATTTTCATTTAATATGTTAAATGAGATTATAGAATTATATAAAAAATTGGATGAGGTCGATTTTAGTTAAAGTCATTTTTGTGATCAAGATTAGATATGAGTTGGATTAATGTGTCAATAAACATAGATATGTGAATTTGATCAAAACATTAAGATATGATTTTTACCTAATCTTATGAGTTTGATATTCCTGAGCAATTGCAATAATCGGGTTTATTGATATTCATGCTATAGTAGATATTATCACACATACAATCATACTCAATTCAATGGAATTGTTTAATCTTAAAAAAGATTTATAATTTCGCACGTGAGGGGTGATTTATTGGTTTCGGTCAGTCATTAGTAACTTGATTATTTTTAGATAATAGTAGATAGAAACAACGCTTGTAAGGAGTTCTATTAAAACCAAAAAATATAGGTCTGCTCGCCACCCACACCATAATAAATAGAGTTTTTCGAAAAAAACCTGCTAGTGAAATTTAGCAGTTTTTTGGATGTTAAATACTATTGGATGAGTTACTTTTTATTGGCATTGGAAGCATATCACATTATGGCAGGGTAACATTTCACAGTTTAATGAATCTTCCACTTATTTAATGGGCTGATTGAGAGATTATTTATGATTAAACTCTTCACAACTTATAAATGGATATAACCCTTTTGAGTTCTCCTATAGCGCTCTTGGGCAGTTGGGCCATCATTCTCCAGGTCTTTGAGTGCCCGTCGTACAATGTGGTTGGTGCACTAGGCTGATCCGAGACTCAACTTTTCGGATCTTTTATCTTTAAACTGCGCCCGACTTGGTCTGCCAGCTCTCACATAAAACCAGTTTATAGGATTATATTTTTTGTTATTATTTCAATTATGTGATATGATATTATAGAGTTATTTATTACATAAATTTCAATAAATTCCAGCCCCTAATAATTTATTCCATGAAATGTATATGATTGAATGAATATTTAATTGTTGCAAATGAAAATAGTTAAAAATATAACATATATATATTTTTAAAAAAATAGTGCACATGATTTTTCAAGACCATTACTAAATAAATGACTGTTAGTGATCTTAAGTGATTAGATTAGACTAGACGACCAAAAGAAAGTACTTGGTTAGTTCATCAACAATAATTCAAATTTCTGAAATGAAACTACAAATACCAAAAGATTTTTTTTTTAAATTGCAATTTTGTTCATTCTATAAAAAATTGATTTTAATCATGTAATTTGATATTTGTTCGTCTTCCTGTCCTGTAAAACGGCTCACGTTTTTTGTCCACTAATATGAATGGTTCTCCGACATTAATTATTGTGTTTGACCGTGTTAATACAAATAAATCACCTAACTAAAAAAAGTATTTGACTTACAGTGAAAAGGGTGTTTGCAAATGCTTAATTTAAGCACTTATCTTCATATTGAAAGTCTAAGCAGTTTTTTAGTGTTTGAAAAAAGTGTTTAATGTGACAGCTTCTCTAAAATTAAGCAATTAGACTGCTTAATTAAGCAGTTTTCTTAAGCATCTATTGAGATGTTTTTAGTGCTTAAAGCACCATAATTTTTGAAACTACGAAATATATCTGTTTTTTATTATTGATACAAAAAATTACCAATTTTTGCTTAAAAATAATTATTTTCAACTTTAAGCAAAATCAAATAAGTACTTATGATAAGTATTTGCAAACACTCCTCAGTCGGATGAAAAAAAAGCCACGATACTAGACGAAAATCAAATTTTATCTGCCGGAGTCTTGGAGCCATTTTAATGATTCCATAATCATATTATATAAAAACAATTAGCAACAAAATTGTATTTAAAATTTCAATTTGAGCTCTACTTCAATAAATAAAATTAGAACGTATAAGTTATTAAATATTCGAACACGACTTCTATACAGGCCCAAATTAACCCATTGTAAAGGCCCAATAAGCCGCATTCATCCATACAATTATACGTCAACTCAATTGGAAAATTCGTTCTCTTTCCTTTTCACCGGAAACCCTAATTTCTCTTGTAAAAACTCCCTCCTTTTTCGCATCTCTCCATCAGATCTCTCTTCCTCCCATCTCCTTTTCTGGTTTGCAGTTGAGTTTGTGTGCTTTTTTTCGCTGCGGATCTTTTAGTCCCGAAAGAACGAAGCTTTCTGTTTCCTGCTTTTTGGGCACTAATTCAGGTATTATTAGTTTTAAATCTCGCGATATACTGTTTCGATATTCGTTCAAAACGTGTTCGTATCAAGTGCAATTGTTATTTGTACCTACACCCCCAAAAATTGAAATTTCAATTCATGAATTAGGTTTCCTTATCGTTTATTCTAGATTTACTTTGCGCAACAATTGGTTATATTTTGATTATATACCTTTCTTTCTCCCTATCATGAGTTTTATGGACGTTGTAGACTGTTTTACATGATTCTCCTGTGTGCTGACTTTGGTGTAGTTATCAGAATGTAACATGTTATCAGCATATATTGGTCTCTGTGTACTTTCACAGAGAAATCTCTTATTACAATTTTCTTGACTAATTTACCCGTCTTTTCTCTTTCATCCGTTTTCTAGTTGATTATCGTTTGTATCTATTGTGCCTGGAATTTTGACTGATTTGTGTCCGTGATGTTCTTGCCTTGCAGTTTCCCTATATTTTAGAGAGGCTTCTGCTTTTGTTGTCTATGGCCTCTTTGGATATATCACTGGATGATATGATAAAGAGTAGAAAAAATACTCCAAAAGGAGGCAGAGGGCAAGGTCAAGGGCAAGGGCGAGGCAGAGCTCAACGCGGAAGAGGGGCCGGATGGTCATCACAAGGTCGAAGACTATCTGGTGCCCCTCGCAGAAATCCTCTTGGAGTGAATGCTCGATCTGCAGCTTTCTCCATTGCCAAGGCAAGCTCGGTGTCTTATGCATTACATAGACAACTCTGCTATGCTATAGTACCTCAATGAAGGTTTTCTAGTTTTGCCTTGTTAATTCAAATATGAGAGGTTTGCGACATGTTTGGTCATGGAAGATGCCCACAGTAACTCAAGAAGGAATACTGCTGTCATATTCTAGTGAATGCTCTATGACCCTGATGGTTATTATCTTGTGGATTTTGTCAAGTACTGTGCAAGTATGTTTGTGAAAAGTGAAAGATTTGGTGGATATCTGCTTAGCATCATATATAGAGCAGCACCGTACCTGAAAACTTAACATCTTTCGCCATTTTAGTATCCACTAACATTCGAAAAAATTCACCATCGTTATAGATAATTGTTTAATCGAGGTCTCTAGTTTGTAATGCCAATCATAAGAGTGGGAGTTTGTGAATGATAGCTACTGTTTTGTGATGGGTGCCACTTCCATACTCTGGATTTACTATGGGGCCGACATGTGCGTCACATCTCAGTTCATGGCATATTGCAGAGGTGGCTTCCTTTGCTGAACTTGAGAACTGGATATATATCAGTTTGTATGGCAGTGGCGTGCTATGGGTCATATCTCAATCATCACGACTAATTTTTGTGTCCCAAATTTCAATGGACTTAGATATTCTTCTTTGAACTTTTCCATGTGACTCCTTCCTGGATCTTTGATGATATCTACTTTATCTTGAAGAGCGGTAAAATATAATTTTCTGGTCATGTGCTCACATTCACTTTTCCCAATTCAAATGTTTTGGTTTGCTTGCATCAGTCATTCCGCAGAGCCAAGAATGTACCGTGGCAGAATGATATGTTTGAAGAAAGTCTTAAGGCAGCTGGGCTCTCAGGGTTGGAAGCTGGCACAAAGTTACATATTTCAAACCTGGACAGTGGGGTTTCGAATGAAGATATAAGGGTATAAACTTTGCGCCCCACCCTTTTGGCATTTTATACATCTTTGAATGGTCTCTTTTGGAAAATTTCTGAAGATAATTTCCGACACAGGAGCTATTTTCTGAGATTGGGGAGTTGATTCGTTATGCCATTCACTTCAATAACAATGGGCGGCCAAGTGTAAGTTTTTATTTTTTGATATGTTGTGCATTTTAGTGCAATATTCTGCAAATTTTTAAATGGATCCATCTATATCTTTGTCAGAATGGAAAAGACAAGACTTTCTCTAGTACTTCAATCTCAGGCTATGCTTTCTCTACAATTTTTTTTGCACTGTAGTACACCAAAACACTTATTGAAGAAGATACAGTTTAATATACTGGTTTCCAAAATTATAATTTCTTTTACCAAACAGGGTTCAGCAGAGGTGGTTTTTGCAAGGCGGAGTGATGCATTTCAAGCACTTAAACGATATAACAATGTCCAATTAGATGGAAAGCCTATGAAGATAGAGATATTTGGTGCCAATGCAGAGATCCCATTATCAGCTCGTGTTAATGTAGTTGGAGGAGCAAATGGAAAGAGGACAGTTGTTATGGCGTACGTGACCAAAATATTTTTCCAAAGATCTCCGTTTACATTTTATTTTCTATGTTATTTTGTGTCCTATACCACATTATGTCACCAAAGTTGCACGACACTGGTCTTTTAGTTTGTCCGTAATATTTTACTGTCAATCACGTTGGATTTGGAGTTATTGAGTTTCCTAGCTGGATTCTTGATGTTCTTAGGTCTGGACCTGGTCGCTCAAGAGGTGGTTTTGCTGCGCCCAACCGTGGTTCCGGGTAAGCTACCTATTGAATGTTCCTTTAGTTGTGTTCTCTTTGTTATTGTTTCCGTCAATGACACGGCCGGTCAAAAGTATAATGAGATTAGATTTCATTACATGTTTTGTATTGAAAATATGCATTTTGGAAACAATTGGCAGGCGTAGAGGTCGCGGTGGCTCAAACTTTGGACGTGGAGGTGCTGGTCAGGGTCGTGGTGGGGGACGAGGTCGGGGTCGTGGAGGTGCACAACGGAGAAATAAGACTGGGAAATCGGCTGATCAACTTGACAAGGAACTCGAAGGCTATCATGCGGAAGCAATGCAGACTTGATGTTAAGATTTTAGTTTTACGTTTGATGAAATTGCTTTCTGTAGTTGGAGTATGATAGAGGCGTGGGTTTGTAATTGCCTGACTTGCTGCACCCATTTTGCCAATTGCCATTCATCAAAGCTTGATTTCTATTTCTTTCATTTGCGTTTTCTATTAAGAGCTAAAATATCATTAATTTGTGTTTTGTTCAAAAAATGCGGAATTCTTTTTGAAATATTTCTCCATTTAGTATTTAACCATAACAGCGTGAATTTATTATTATTATTATTATTATTATTATTATTATTATTATTATTATTATTATTATTATTATTATTATTATTATTATTATTATTATCTTACTATATTTGAACATAAATAATGTGTATGGGCTTTTTTTGGATCAATTATGGATGCCGTCGTCTGGGCTGGCATTCAACTTAATATAAAATTAAAACAGGCCTCATTTGTTAGTCCAAACCCTCCGACCCAACCCATTTCTATTTGGGTGGGTGGAATTTTTGGTTGACACCCGTCCAAAGCCACATACGTACACCCTACTCTCTACCCTTCTGTCCGGCCAAATGGCGCCGTGGAAATCTTAAGCACAAGCTTTAAGAGGCTATTTACTGTCAATGACAACCGTTTGAAAGCCTACTATGATCAAACTTAACTAGGAAGTGGACTGCTTGATCCTACGGTGCCCCTCTACTATATGCAAGTCGAAAGGAGCGTCGGACCGAATATGTTAAATTCTGGCACTCGAAAGAGTCCCCCTCATGTAGATAGTTTTTAATCTTTTCTTACCTGCCCCGAGTGGGATTTTAATTACTTATTTTATTGCATTTGTTTTTGTTTTTGAATTTTGTTTTTCCTAGGACCGAATTGCAAAATGGAGGAGCAACTGAATACTGTAGTAAATTATTTGAAATGCGCCCTCTTCCCAATATTGATATAAGTCGTGTCTGCTCCTCACTCAACCTGTCCCATCACTACAGTCGTGACCTTTTGTTGTTCTGTTCTTTCGTTCATCAAGAGGGTTTTGCTGAGGAGTGCGAGCTGCTGAGGTCTCGTGCTGAATCCCCTCTGTGTCGCAGTACTCTTTTATGACTGAGTTGAGAAATTATGTCCCTATACTTGAACGAATTATCTGAATCTTAATGTCCTTTTCCACACTGAGTTTCTTCAGCAATATCGGCAGCTTAGTCTTGACATCAGATTTGTTGGATATGAAGATAACTCACGTATATCTTGAATAATCGTCAATAACGACGAGGGCATACTTCGTGCCTCTTATAGTTACTGGAGAGACTGACCCAAACAAGTCCATGTGGAGCAGTTGAATGATTCCATCAGTGGAAGGTGATGGAATTGGTGGATTGCTTTTCTTTGTCTGCTTTCCCTTCAAACATGCTTCATAGTTTTTATCTTTGATGAAGGCTTCATTGGACAGTCCTCTGACTCTTGAGTCCTTGGCTAGCTTGTTCATTGCCTTGAAGTTCAGGTGACTGAGCCTCTTATGCCACAACCATCCTGTTTTGTCACTTGATTTCGTCTGGGCAAGTAAGCAAGCCTCAGGTTCAGTGGTGTTCCAGTAAGCAATGTAGATGTTCTTCTTCCGCGAACCTGATAACACTGTTTTCCCTGTAGATTTATCAACAACATCACAGAAACCAACGTCAAAGATAACTCTATTCAGATTATCATAGAATTGACTGACATAAAGGAGATTATGTTGAAGTCCTTCAACATATGTTACTCTTGAAACTGAAGCAGTCCCAATGTTCAGTGTTCCATATCCCCATAGCCTTTTGAGTTGTCACCAAACTCAATTCTGGGACCATCTTCTTGTATGTAATTGGTCAGCAGACTCTTTTGATAGGTCATATGTCTCGAGCAGCCGCTGTCCACGATCCAAGGGTCCTTATGCACCTGCAAAACAGAAATAATTTTAGGTACCCTTTGGTTCAATTTGGGTCCTTAAGCGTTAGTCGATGGTTTCGCGACCCAAATCTGTCTCGCGACCTTAGGAGTCTCAGACACCTTCTTTTTCTGAACCTTGTCAGTCTTCTTCTCCACTGACTTAGGAGATACTGACTTTCTGGCAGCTTTGGGTTCAGATGCTTTCTTCTTCTGAGGTTTTGTGCTCCTCCTGACTCTGGGCTCATAATAGTATGAACCAAACTGTGTTGGATGCTCATACAGTGGCTCGCCATACTGCTCTGCCCATCTAACCTTCTTAGTTCCCCCTGAATTTGATCGTGGTGTTCTGGAGCTAGAACTTTTGGTAAGTTGCTTCTTGTTGCTCGGCTGAGGTGCGATGATCTTCTGTCTGTTTTTCGCCTGAGTTGTAGGTTCAGTGATTTGAACTTTTCCTCTTACGAACCTATCAGCCAGTATTTCTGAGCCTTTTGAAGCTTCGTGAGTATAGCCGAGTCCTTCTTTCATGATGACTGGCCTTTGAACTCTAAGCATAATCTCCAACTTCTCTTTGGCTCCTAGGTATTGTTCACTCATCAGTCCTCGCAAAACTTCATCACTTTTCCTAAGTGATTCGTAATCCTTTTCAACCTCTGCAAGCTTCTGACTGAGTCTGGCTATCTCAGTATCTTTCTCAGAATTGTCCTTAGTCAGAACTGATAAATGAGTTTCTTGAAGCTGAGACTTAGTCATAAGATATTCAATCTCTTCCTTTAGTCTCGCAACGAGATTCTCTGAATCAGTAGAGACCTGACAATCAGAAGAAAGTCTCTGATTTTTAGCCTTTACCTGTTCCAGTTCCTGAACAGTTCTACTGAACTCTCTGCTCAACTGAATCTGCTCCTCTAGTAGATCGTCGTATGCTTGTATCATGTCTAGAGGTTCACCTGTAACTGAGCACGTGTTGTGTGTGCTCTGTGAAGAGTAGTTTATAATAAGTTTCGAATTTACCTCAACCTCTTCTCCGGCCATTAGGCAGTGTTCAGTTGATGTTTCAGGATCTATTTCTCCGACCTCAACGACAATAAATGCGGCTTTGTCCTCAGAAGAATACATGAATGCGGAGTCGTCGGATAGCTCTCCGGTAATGTAGGCTTGCCGTTCTGCTCCTTGGGCAGCTGAGAGCTCAGGACATTTGTACTGGAAATGTCCTTCCTTCTTGCAGTTGTAGCAAACAGTCACACTGCCTCCTTTTCCAGTTGAGCTGTTGGATGGACTAGCAGCAGGTTCTGTGTTCGTGCAATCAGGAGAAGGTTTAGATTCTTCCTTTTTATGATTATCTTTCTTACCCGAGGGAGAATCTCTGTGGTATTTATTTAGCTTTCTGACTCTCTCCTTCTCCCTTTGATATTTGAGTGCCATAAGCGCAAGACGCTTAGTAGCAGGAGTCTCCGTGGACTTTACATCTGATGTAGCTATTATCTTGCTGGCAGAAACGGGGTTGGCTCCTAAAGTGCAGACTGTTGCTTTGAAAGCATGATCTATTTGAGTATCAGCTGAAGCACTAATGCACCATTGGGGTAGACTATGCTCGAACTCCTCAGTCTTCAGTTCTGAAAAGATAACATCAAGAGAAGCATTAAGATCTGAGCGACGTAAATAAGTAGCAAAAGGAAGCCACTTCAGTCGAGGTAGCGCTCTCAAGATCTTGGTGTTCATCTCTTTGTTGGTGAACGTTCTCCCCAGCCTGTTGATCACATTGATCTGATTGGTGAATCTGACGCTAAGCTCGTCAATGGTTTCTGTTGGTCCGGAGACAAATATCAGGTGTAGAGGGGGGGGGGTGAATACACCTAAGTACCGTTTCTTTTTCTCGGTGAAGGTCAGCTGAAGCTGTTGGTTGCAACTGATGAACAATGCCAAATAAACCTTCGATCACGGGACGAGTGAGTCGGCCCTACGAGCTCTCCTACCGACTTTTGTCAGGATTCCCGAAACTCGTCGGAGACTTAAGTGTGCGGATAAGTGTGGGGCCCGGAGTTTGTCTCTTTTTGAAAACGTATTTTCGCAGATTAAATTCTTTTGGCTGTGCGATTTTAGAAATACGTTTTATGCAAACTTATGATTTTCAAAGGTTTGTATGCAATAAAACAGTAAAGAACACAAGCAGTTTAACGTGGTTCGGATACGCAAGATCCTACGTCCACGGTCCCGAACGAGCGAGGATAACTTGTTGATTAGTCTGAGCAAGTCTCAGCAAGGAAACTGTGCACATGACAGATCCTTCTAAGTTATAGTCCTTAGCGACTTTACAATTCAAACCTAAGTTCGAAAGGGAGCGAAAACAGTTCTCCAACTAATGAAGGAGTTCTTACAATAAGAACAGTTCACTAAAAATGAACTCCTTCGAATCTAAGCTATAAATCTGACAACGAGCTTAGGTAGAGAAGAAAGGGATCTAAAGACTCTAGAGAGAAGAACCACAAAAATATTCTAGTAAATGCAGATTCTTCGCTGGATGTTCTGATTGAGTTGCTAGAGTGTTTGAGAGCTTGAGCAATTTCACCTTTTTAATTTCGTGCTTCGCGCTTGTGGAGCTTCGAAATCTTCTCTATTTATAGCTGTGAGCTATGGCATATGTCCGTTGGAGACGACGATGCCACGTGTCACAAGCTTCCAAAGAAAACGGCCATTAATTCGAACTTGTTGCAAAGCGGGCGGTTAATTACGTACATGAGAGCAGCTTTACTGTTTGGAGCAGGTAAGGCGTTGTTGGCTTCTCATTGGTCGAGGTTTGTGGTTGGTGAGAATGTCAGAGTTGACCGTTCAAACAACCTCGTATGATCTTCTGCTCAACTTTCGAAAAGACTTAAGTAGCTGGGTCGCTTTACGTCGGATACGATGAAGCCGCAAAGTCTCTGTCTTCTTCGACCGAGTCGGCCGACAAGGAATGTAACCTCGAGTAAATCGGTGCGCGGCTGCGAAGGATCTTGGGCTTGCATGAGTTCTTCGCCGATGACTTATCACCGCTTTGGATTGGCTTCTACTGAGGTCTACTTAGCTGATGACTGAAGAACGCAAGTGATTACACTGATGACGTGGGGTTCTGAAAAGTATCTTCGACAGAAGATCAGTTCAACAATTACCCCGTACAGGACCTAGACAAGAATATAAAAACGATTACAACAAGTCTAACCTATACATCAGCTAATCCTAACGACACACTGAACTACTGATATCAGCTCGGTTTTCGGATCTTCAATTCCATAGTACTACTATGATTTCCCCCAATTTTCTTTTAACCATGAACAACTGAGTATCATCTACTGACTCATATCCAACAATTTCCCCCTAATTGATGATGCCAAAACCTCTACTTCTAAACTCTAAACATCTTATAAGAAATGCTAACCTACTGACAGCAATTTCCCCCTTAATCTATCTGAGGAAAACAAACTGATATGATGACTTCAAAACATCAGCAGGTGAGAGATAGGCAAAATCAGAGAAACTGATTGTGTGTGTGTGTCAGATCACTTAGTGATCAGTTGTGAAAACACAAAACAAAATGCTGTAAGACAATGAGTAATTGTCTATCACGCAATAGGAACGATAGCATATATGATTAAGAAATTACAGGTTCCTATCACTATTACAAAAGAGTAGAGAAGAGAAAACACTACTGATGCCTGAAGCCTTGAGTGCGCTTCTTGAAATCAGCAGATCTGTCGACAGGAGGTTGCAGACCATAGTATAGGTAGATTCTCTTCCTCAGTGTCTGGACATCCTCGTCGTCTTCAGCTAAGTCGACACTCAGGTCGAAGCGATAAGCTGCAGCTCTGACCTCATCCTCTATTTCCTTTGTACACAGAACTCCGCGCGCAGTTCTAGGAGGTGGGATGCGCCTGAAAGCCGGAGCTCTGAAAGGAATGTTCTCTCTCTTCATAATCTCCAGAAGTTGTTCCCTCAGCTCAGAGTTATAATTGAACAAAAACTCGTCAAAGGCTTGTTCGATAGTTTGCTCACTTGGATAGAATTTCCATACGTAGTAGCCTTTGATAAATTCCTCTTTGAGCTCTTCCCATTGATCATTAACCAGAGCAGGAACCCATTTATCAACATGAAGCACAGGGTCCTTTTTGACATAAGGCGTTCTTTTCCTTGATCCTCGTGGGATTTGTCTTCTGGGATCAGCTGCTGGCTTTTGAGATAGGCTCATCATCTTAGCCATATCAGCCATTCTCTTCTTCTCTCGAAGAGCCGCTGCCCTACAATCTCCTTTCCTCAGGTTAAGGCCTCGCAGCATGGCTTCCCACGTGGCTCTATCTTCAGGTTCTTGCTTAGGTGTAAGATGAGTCTGATAGTGACTCTGAGCAGTAGCTTGACCTGTAGTAGAAAGAGTTTTTGCGAACTCCTCCTGAGCCTTTTTCTTTTCTTCGTCCACAGACTCTTGCTTCTTCTTTCCTCTGCCCTTAACAACTTTGCCCTTAGGCTTTTTAGCAATTTGAGCTTCTTCCAGCTGTCGCTCATGGTCCAGCTTGTCTTGTAGTTGTTGGGCTACGCGGAGGTCGAAGGCCTCTTGTTCCGCTCTAGATTTGAATTTTTGGACCGGGGAGGAAGGAGGAGTAGTGGCAGTAGCAGTCTCCTTCCCCGGCCTCTGCGGAGGAGCCTGTTCTTCTTCAGACTCTTGCTCAATGAAGTGAGCAACATCTTCTATGTGGGCAGCAGAAGATGAGATGGGGGTAGGTTCTAGAGGAAATTCAAGTAGCGGGAACCCCCGAAGTATCTTGAGCATTAGCAGTTGAGGGTTGTTCTGCCTGAATACCTTCCCCCTGAGTCTGAGCATTAGAGGGTCCTTCCTCCTGACCACCCTCTAGTATTTGGACATCAGCCATATCCGTATCAGGTTCATCCTTCATAATACCTTCCCCCTTTTTGGCATCATCTGCCTTAGAGAGTTGGGTGCGGATGGCTTGAATGTCTGTTTCCACAGTGTGGACTGAATCCTTAATCTGAGTTGCTGTGGATTCGAAGTCCTTGACAAGATCGCAATATAATTCCCAGTCTTTTTCCTGATCAGCTCTTGATGTTTTAAGCTGTGCAGCTGACTCCAGACGGAGTTTCAGCAGAGCCTGATCCTGCGATTCTGTCATTTCTTTCTGAATAAGCTTCAGAGCCTCTGCCTGTTGGATAATAACTTTCTGAAGGCTAGAGGTGGCAATCTTATTCCTTTCATCGATTTCGAGCTTAACAGTTGCAAGAGCTTGAGTCAGCTGCTCTGAAAATATCTTATGCTGATTCTGGAGCAACTGCTGACTCTGAGCTTCTAGATCGATTTTCTGAGCTGCTAAGGCTGCCTCAATAATCTCCTGAAGGTTGGGTTGAGGAGTAGGTACTGGAGTCTTTGAGATGCCAGCAACTATTCTGTCTAAGCTCTGTGTCTGAGCTTTAGTATACTTTGTCCACTTTAGATGGACGTCCTTAGCCAAAAGTCTGTTTTTCTCTCCTTGGCGTCGAATGGCTTTATTTATAGACTTTGAGGACACGGAACCGATAGGTTCTATCTGGTACGAGCTGGTTCCGAGCCTCTGCTCAAAAAACGTGAGGAGTTGCTCCCAACTGTACTTCGGAGCACCTTGAGCATCACCTGATGTATCAGGAAGTGGTGATTTGCTCTTCTCACGGGGAGTTGAACCCTCAGCAGAGCCTCCCAACTCTGTATCCTTGGGTGTCTGATCCTTCCTCTGATTGTTATCATCATCATCTTTCTTATCATCAGCAGGAGGAGATGGGGGTGGAGGAGTGTTACCAGGGACTGACTCTCGCAAGCTTAGAAGGTAAAGCATTGCGGCTCTGAGATCTTCAAGAGTAGCTAAGTCAGCTGGTTCTCCATACCCTATTACTTCTTGTAGCTTCTGCTCCTCATCGAGCAGGTAGATGACTGAGTGGGTTTTGATTATGTCTTCTAGAATATCCCAACTCAGAAATCTAAGAAGCATTTGAACCCTAGCCCTGATGGCTATGTCGACTAAGTCTGAGTGCCCAGCGATCTCAGGAATATGATCGTGTACGTCAGCTACGGCACGGAGACGAGTGGTGAGAATAGCTGTCCACTCAGTCGCAGTCTCCTCAGTCGGTTCCCTGACGTCCGACTGTGTCTCCTCAGAGCTAATTACCTGGACTTTATCTTTGAGGGTCGCACCCTCAATGCCAGTATCAGAATCTAAAATCTGCTCTTCTTGAGTAGGAGGAGGAGTGGGTTCAATAACAGAGAGGGGCTGAGCAGCTGAGACCTCAGCTGGTCTGGTCTTAGTCAGCCGCCTCTTCTTAGGCACTTCGGTATGCGGGGGCAGAGCGGATGCTGCTCTCTTCGGCTCAGGTGGCCCCTTACCGATAGACTTCTCAGTCGCTGCTTTAGTCTTAAACTTAATCAGTTTTACATCGAAGAACTTAGAATCAACAAACGACGAGTGCCTCTGAACAGAGTTTTCTATGAGGACTGACATCTTAGTCCCATAGAGTAACTTCCCTACACTGGCTAACTTCCTCTCTCCAGTGGGTAGGGTAGTGAACTTTTGGGCTTGGGCCTTCATCTCCGAGATATAATAGTCGGCCCAGTTCACTTCAACTCCATCATCTATCGCCATCATCAGATGAATCCTTGGCTTGGATAATTGATCCTATGATCCAGCTGAGCTCGTTAGGATATGAGAGACTATGTAGGCTAGTCCCTCGTATTCGGGGAGCGAAGGTTCTTCTACGCGGAGCCGACTTGAATGATATGTCAGAGCGTCCGCAGAACTTATGAACATATGCGTTTATCTCATTCTCCTTGTATCCGATAGGAGACATACCAGAGTCTGGAAGATCAAACGTCAGCATCAGCGCGTCTCTGACGTTGAAGATTCTCTGAGTAGTATCCCAACAGTTCTGATCTACTTCCTTCATATAGACGAAGGAAGATTCCTCGCCTCCAGACGCGAGTGACCTCCAGTTGTAATAAACTTCTACCACTTGCCTAGGTAGATAAGATCTCGGGTGCTTCGTCACCAGCTCCTGAAGACCAGAACACTCCAGAGCATCAAACACGGGTTCCAAGAAAGAGATATCAACTTGTCGGAAGGCTAAAGTTGGTTCAAACTGAATCCTGGATGCCATTATCTCCTCTATATTTTCAGGAACTTGAGATGTCGCCATTGAAATCTGCAAAATAACTTGTTAGCACTTGAAAATAGAGTAAGTTAGTAAGTATTCAGCAGGTTTCAATACATTACCGAGTACTAAAGAGCTTTGAGAGATGCAAAAGTGAGACAGTTAAGATGATTTTTGAGAAAGAAATTGAACGCTTGAAAATAGCTCTTAAGTTGAAAATGGCGAAAAGTGAGGAGGAAGATAGAAGATGAAAGATTTATATATCTGACTGATTATAACTTTAGATCCAATGATCCTATTTTAATCTTTCAAATCTATAGACGGCTGAGATTAAAAGTTATAAAAGGAATGATTACAAAAGCCGCCTCAAACATAGACTTACGTAATAAAGGTAAGTGAGAAGACATGCATTAAATGCGCGACAGACATCATTAATTACTCAGTTTATGCGAATGAAAAGGTTTCCTACTGACCTTTCCTTAAATTTATTAATGGCGGGAAATAAATGCACATTAACTACTGACTGCGTGCGACTGATGCAGACATGCTTCTGAAAAGAAATTAAGTATATGATACTACGCAAACCTCTTCAGCTGAACTTTCGATCAGATGGTTACCGTTATATCGCAGGAGGATGATTGATGTACTGATAAGCACGTTCCCCCTTGCTGTGTACAGTGTGATTCTTCCCACTGAATCACTGTACGGAGTCTACTGACTTGTCGTACTGGTTCCATCTACTGATACCAAATATTTCCAATTCTCCACGGACTGCTATCAGTAGTTGTCTTCTACTGATGCATTTCAGTAGGATCCAGTAGACCTAGCTCAACTGATAATTCTCTGAATCTGTTCTTAGCTAGTGGTTTGGTCAGTATGTCTGCCCTTTGTTTGTCAGTATGGATCTTTTCCATTCTGATATCCTTCTTCTCGACATGGTCTCTGATGAAGTGGTGTCGGATATCCACGTGCTTGCATCTCGTATGTAGAACTGGGTTCTGAGTTATGGCAATAGCACTGGTGGAGTCACAGTAGATGGGCACTTCATTCTGAATGATACCATAATCTCTCAGTTGTTGTCGAAGCCAAAGGATCTGGGCACAGCAACTTCCAGCAGCCATGTACTCAGCTTCAGTAGTGGACGTTGCTACTGAGTGCTGTTTCTTTGAGAACCAAGATATCAACTTGCTGCCTAGGAACTGACACATTCCGGAAGTTGACTTACGATCTATCCTGCATCCTGCATAATCAGCATCAGAATAACCTGTCAGTATTAGATTATCATCAGCAGGATACCATAACCCAGCATCAGGTGTTCCTCTTAGATAGCGCATAATCTTTTTAGCTGAGTCGAGATGACTTCGCTTGGGATCCGCTTGAAATCTTGTGCATACACCTACAGCATAAGTTATGTCAGGTCGGCTAGCTGTTAAATATAATAAAGAACCAATAATAGCTCTATAATCAGTAGAGTTAACAGAAGCTCCCTCTTTGTCTAGATCGATTTTAAAATTCGTATTCATGGGGATTTTGAGTGGCTTGCTGGAGTCGCAGCCGAATCTTTTGAGAAGGTCTCGAGTGTATTTGGCTTGATTGATGAAGATTCCTTCAGGTGATTGCTTCACTTGAAATCCAAGGAAATAATTCATCTCTCCCATCATGGACATCTCGAATTTCTCTTTCATCATCTTCTCGAACTGGCCGACATATGATCTCGTTTACGCAGCTCGAAAATGATGTTGTCCACGTAGATTTGCACCGGTAGGATGTCATCTCCCGACTTTATGTTGAATAGGGTGCGATCTATCGTCCCCTTCCGAAAACCTTTCGAAGTAGAAAGTCCGATAGGGTATCATACCAAGCCCCGGGTGCTTGTTTTAACCCATACTGAGCTTTCCTAAGTTTGTACACACGATGTCCCCGCCTGAAAGCCGGGCGGTTGTTCCACGTAGACTTCTTCCTTCGCACGCCATTCGTAAAAGCCGACTTTACATCCATCCGATAGACTTTGAAGCCTTGATGTGTTGCATAAGCTAGGAATAGAAGAATGGCTTCCAATCTAGGCGACCGGAGCGAATGTTTCATCAAAATCAATTCCTTCCGCCCGACTATATCCCTTTGCAACTAGTCGTGCTTTATTTCGACAATGACGTTGTTTTCATCTCGCTTGTTTTTGAAGACCCACTTGGTACCAATGACATGCCGATGTCTAGGTTTGTCTACAAGCTCCCAAACTTCGTTTCGAACGAACCGGTTCAACTCTTCTTGCATGGCGATGATCCGGACCGGCATCATTAAGTGCGTCCTCTATCGACCGAGGTTCTTACGTAGACAAGAAACAAGAATATAGTGAGCTTTCGCCTTGATTAAATCTAGATCTTGTTCTTATCGTTGCTGATGGATCTCCAATGATAAGATCGAAGAATGAGCATCTAGCCATGATCGTCTCGAGTCCGGCTTCTTCTTCGATACAACTTCGAGAATCGGTAGGAGTGTTAGGCATTTCGGTAGTGCGTTACGAGATTGTAATATTTCGAGTAAGAAGGTTAGGATCCATTGAGTTTCCGGGTTCGGGGGCATTTAGCTCGGGAACATTAATCGTTCCCCCCGAGTTTATATTCTCGGTAGAGGTCTCGATTACATCGGGGCTTCCTCATCGACCGATGTTACCTGTTGTTGATTACGTTCGGGAGAATCAACAAGGTCGCCTACGTCGATCGTTGATTGAGTCTGAGTTTGTTCATTGTCTGACCATCATCCCAACAATGCTTGGGATCTTTTCAGCTTTATCAGTAAGTCCGAGATCCTGTAGCTTGCTGCTGACATCATCAGTATTTAACTGTGTATCTTCCCTGTTCTCAGTAACAAATTCATCAAAAACAACATGAGAGCTTTCCTCCACACAAAGAGTCCGATAGTTAAAGACTCTGAAGGCTTTACTGACTCGAGAGTATCCTAAGAAAACTCCTTGACCAGATTTGCTATCAAAGACCTTCAGCTGATCTTTCCCATTATTGTGGATAAAGCAAGGACAGCCAAAAATATGAAAATGAGAAATAGAAGGAATTCTCCCTTTCCATAGTTCATATGGTGTCTTCATGTGTTGCTGAGTGAGTAGTGAGCGATTCTGAGTGTAGCAGGCGGTGTCAGTAGCATCAGCCCAGAACTTCGAGGGTAGTCCAGAATCTGCGAGGAGCGTTGCTGCTTCTTTGAGTGTTCTGTTCTTTCGTTCAGCAAGTCCGTTCTGTTGAGGGGTGCGAGCAGCTGATGTCTCGTGTTTAATTCCCTCTTTATCGCAGTATGTCTTAACTACTGAGTTTAGAAACTCTGTTCCTCTGTCTGAGCGAATTCTTTGAATCTTGATGTCCTTTTCCACACTGAGCTTCTTCAGCAGATTGGGCAACTCAGTTTGAACATCAGATTTATTGGCGATGAACATGACCCAAGTATATCTCGAGTAGTCGTCAATAACGACGAGGGCATACTTCTTGCCTCTTATAGTCATCGGAGAGGCGCCCGAATAGGTCCATGTGCAAGCGGTGAAGGATTCCATCAGTGGAAGGTGACGGAATAGGTGGATTGCTACTCTTTATTTACTTTCCCTTCAGACATGCTTCACAATTTCTGTCTTTAACGAACGATTCGTTGGGCAGTCCTCTGACTTTGGAGTTCTTGGCTAGCTTGTTCATGGTCTTGAAGTTCGAGTGGCCGAGTCTCTTGTGCCATAGCCATCCCGACTTGTCACCGATTTTGTCCGTGCTAGTAAGCAAGCCTCGGGTTCTCGCGGTTTTCCGGCCCGCAACATAGATGTTTTTCCTCCGCGATCCCGATAACACTTGTTTTCCCTGTAGATTTATCAACAGCATCACGTAAAACCAGCGTCAAAGATAACTCGTTAAGATTATCACGAAATTGTCGACGAAAGGAGATTATGTTGAAGTCCTTCAACATATGTTACTCTTGGAACTGAAGCAGTCCCAATGTTCAGCGTTCCGTATCCCCTTGTGTAGCCTTTAGAATTGTCTCCAAACTCAATTCTGGGACCATCTTCTTGTACATAGTTGGTTAGCAGGTTCTTCTGATATGTTATGTGTCTTGAGCAGCCGCTGTCCACTATCCATGGGTCCTTATGCACCTGCAAAACAGAAGCATCTTTAGGTACCCTTTGGTTCAGTTGGGTCCTTACTTGGTAGTGGGTGATTTCGGAACCCAAATCAGTCTCGGGACCTTAGAAGTCTGAGACTTCTTCTTCTGAACCTTGTCAGCTTTCTTCTCCACAGGACTTGGAGATACTGACTTTCTGCTGATGATTTTGGGTTCAGGCGCTTTCTTCTTCTGAGTATTAGCGCTTCTCCTGACCCTGGGCTTATAGTAGTACGAACCGTACTGAGCCGGATGCTCAAACAGTGGCTCCTTGTACTGTTCTGCCCATCTGACCTTCTTGGTTCCCCCTGAGTTCGATCTCGGTGTCCTGGGGCTGGAACCTTTGGTCAGTTGTTTGTTGCTGCTCGACTGAGGTGCGATTACTTTTTGTTTGTTCTTCGCCTGAGGTGTGGTGTCAGCAGCTTGCACCTTTCCTCTGACGAACCTATCAGCCAGTGCTTCTGAGCTTTTGGAGGTAGAAGCTTCATGGGTGTAGCCAAGGCCTTCTTTCACAACAGTTGGCCGTTGTGCTCTGAGCATGCTTTCTAGTTTCTCCTTTGCTCCCAGGTATTGTTCAGTCGTCAGTTCTCTCCAGACCTCATCACTCTCCTGAGAGAATTATAGTCCTTCTGTACGTCTGAGAGTTTCTGTCTGAGTTGGGCTATTTCAGTCTCTTTCTCCAAATTGTCCTTGGTCAGGACTGAGATCTGAGTCTCTTGAAGCTGAGACTTAGTCATAAGAGATTCGATCTCTTCCTTGAGTCTCGCAACTAGATCCACTGACTCAGTAGAGACCTGACAATCAGAAGAAAGTCTCTGATTCTCAGCCACTTGTTCTAGTTCCTGGATGGTTCTGCTGCACTCTCTGCTCAGCTGAATTTGTTCCTCTAGCAGGTCGTCATATGCTTGTACTATGTCCATAGGGTCATCCGAGACTGAGCAAGTGTCGTGTGTGTTGTGTGAAGAGGAGGTTATATTAAGTTTAGAATTTACCTCGGCCTCTTCTCCAGGCCATCGACACCTTGTTCGCCGATTCCTCGAGGAACCTTCTCTCCGACTTCAACGGCTACGAATGCGGCTTCATCCTCGGAAGAGTACATGAATGTATCCTCTTCAATTGAGTTGTCGGATATCTCTCCAGGTTATGTAGGCCCGCCTCTTCTAGGCGAATTTATCTCTTCGGCTTGCCGTTCGCTCTTTGAGCGCTGAGACTTCGGGACGATCGTCCGATAGTGTCCCTCCTTCTTGCGGTTGTAACACGTGGATGTTCTCTCGCTTTTTCCACCGAAGCTTTTGGTCGACTAGCAACGAGGCTCCGTGTTCCCGCATTCGGCAGAAGTGTTAGATTCTTCCCTTTTTGAATATTCTTTCTTACCGGGGGGGAGAATCTCCGTGATATTTCTTTAGCTTTCGACTCTCTCCTTTTCTCTTTGGTATTTGAGAGCCATCGGTGCGAGCTGGTCAAGCACGGACATTTCGGATGTCTTTGTATCTGCGGCGGCACGCTTTGCCTTCTTGGAAGAAATCTTTTTGCCTCCAATTTTCTTGATTGTTGCCTTGAAGGCATGATCGATTTGAGTGTCGGTGGAGCACTGGAACACTTACGAGGTAGACTATGCTCAAATTCCTCCGTCTTTAATTCGAAAATATAACATCAGGAGTTAGAGCATTAAGATCAGAGCGACGTAAATAAGTAGCAAAAGGAAGCCACTTCTGTCGGGGTAGCGCTCTTATGATCTTTGTGTTCATCTCTTTGTTTGAGAACACCTTTCCCAGCCCGTTTATCACATTGACTTGATTCGTAAATCTGACGCTCAGTTCGTCAATGGTTTCACTGGGCTCCATCACAAAGGCTTCGAACTTTTGAAGCTCTAATTCGAGCTTGTTTTCTTTAATCTGAGGAGTTCCTTGGCTCAGTACAGCCAGGGCATCCCAAAGTTCTTTCGCCGTTTTGAGGTCCTGCACCCTCCCGAGGTGTGAGTCACTGAGCGTTGTCAGTATATCATTTCGTGCGACTCGGTCGAGGTTATGCAGCTTTTTCTCTTCAGGCGTGAAGGCAGATTTGTCCTTGGGAACCTTCGGACCGATACGAGCACCTTCACCTTCCACTTCAGCAAACTGAACGCTGTCTATCATTGGAATGATGGGTCCGGTCTCCAGTACGTCAGTCATGCTGTCGTGCAGCGACGTAAGGTGTGCCTCCATTCTTACACGCCATACCGTGAAGTTCTCTATTGAGAACATCGGCACCATCCTAATACCTAACATGTCAGATGTTATGTGTACGAGTATAAGGATGAATGAAGAGATGCTTGTGCAGAGAAAACGTTTTCAAGGATCAGTTCGAGAAGACCAGTATTTCAGAACAGGTGGTCAGTTGAACACCGTGCGCTCTAGTACCAATTGTTGGTCCGGGGACAAATATCAGGTGTAGAGGGGGGGGGGTGAATACACCTGAGTACCGTTTCTTTTTCTCGGTGAAGGTCAGTTGAAGCTGTTGGTTGCAATTGATGAACAGTGCCAAATAAACCTTCGATCACGGGACAGAGTGAGTCAGCTACTGAGCTCTCCTACTGACTTTTGTCAGTACTTTGAAACTCAGTTGGAGACTTAAGTGTGCGGATAAGTGTGGGGCCCGGAGTTTGTCTCTTTTTGAAAACGTGTTTTCGCAGATTAAATTCTTTTGGCTGTGCGATTTTAGAAATACGTTTTATGCAAACTTATGATTTTCAAAGGTTTGTATGCAATAAAACAGTAAAGAACACAAGCAGTTTAACGTGGTTCGGATACGCAAGATCCTACGTCCACGGTCCTGAACAGAGCAGGATAACTTGTTGATTAGTCTGAGCAAGTCTCAGCAAGGAAACTATGCACAGGACAGATCCTTCTAAGTTATAGTCCTTAGCGACTTTACAATTCAAACCTAAGTTCGAAAGGGAGCGAAAATAGTTCTCCAACTAATGAAGTAGTTCTTACAATAAGAACAGTTCACTAAAAATGAACTCCTTCGAATCTAAGCTATAAATCTGACAATGAGCTTAGGTAGAGAAGAAAGAGATCTAAAGACTCTAGAGAGAAGAACCACAAAAATATTCTAGTAAATGCAGATTCTTCGCTAGATGTTCTGATTGAGTTGCTAGAGTGTTTGAGAGCTTGAGCAATTTCCCCTTTTTAATTTCGTGCTTCGCGCTTGTGGAGCTTCGAAATCTTCTCTATTTATAGCTGTGAGCTATGGCATATGTCCGTTGGAGACGACGATGCCACGTGTCACAAGCTTCCAAAGAAAATGGCCATTAATTCGAACTTGTTGTAGCAGGGCAGTTAATCACTGTACATGAGAGCAGCTTTACTGTTTGGAGCAGGTAAGACGTTGTTGGCTTCTCATTGGTCGATGTTTGTGGTTGGTGAGAATGTCAGAGTTGACCGTTTAAACAACCTCGTATGATCTTCTGCTGAACTTTCGAAAAGACTTAAGTAGCTGGGTCGCTTTCTGTCGGATACAGTAGACTGCAAAGTCTCTGTCTTCTTCGACTGAGTCGGCTGACAAGGAATGTAACTTCTGAGTAAATCAGCTGGCGACTGCGAAGGTACTGGGCTTGCATGAGTTCTTCTGCTGATGACTTATCAGCTGCTGGATTGGCTTCTACTGAGGTCTACTCAGCTGATGACTGAAGAACGCAAGCGATTACACTGATGACGTGGGATTCTGAAAAGTATCTTCGACAGAAGATCAGTTCAACAATTACCCCGTACAGGACCTAGATAAGAATATAAAAACGATTACAACAAGTCTAACCTATACATCAGCTAATCCTAATGACACACTGAACTACTGATACCAGCTCGGTTTTCGGATCTTCAATTCCATAGTACTACTATGATTTCCCCCAATTTTCTTTTAACCATGAACAACTGAGTATCATCTACTGACTCATATCCAACAGTTTCATTGGGCTCCATGGCAAAGTTGTTGAACTTTTGAAGCTCTAGCTCGAACTTATTTTCTTTGATCTGCGGGGTTCCTTGGCTCAGTACAGCCAGGGCATCCCAAAGTTCCTTTGCCGTTTTGCAGTCTTGCACTCTCCTGAGGTGTGAATCACTGAGCGTTGTCAGGATTGCATTCCGCGCTACTCGGTCGAGGTTGTGCAATTTCTTCTCTTCAGGCGTGAAGGCAGATTTGTCTTTGGCAACCTTGGCACCTGTTTGTGCTCCTACACCTCCCACAACTGCATATTAAACGTTGTTGATCATGGGAATTATAGGCCCTGTTTCAAGGACGTCTGTCAGGTTGTCGTGCAACGATGTAAGGTGCGCTTCCCTCCATTCTCACGCGCCATACCGTATAGTTCTCCACCGAGAACATAGGTACCATCCGAATACCTGACATATCAGACATTGTAGATGAGAGTATAAGGATGTATGAAGAGATGCTTGTGCAGTGAAAACGTTTTCAGGATTTGTTCGAGTAGACCAGTAGTTTTCAGAAACATGATTAGGAGAACACCGCTCTGATACCAATTGTTGGTCCGGAGACGAGTTTTAGGTGTAGAAGGGGGGGGAGAGGGGTGAATACACCTGAGAACAAGTTTTTCCTCAATCGCGAAGGACAACTGAGCTGTTAATTGCGACTGATGAACAGTGCAAGATAATAACCTTCTGATCGCGGGTCAGAGTGTCTCAACTACTTAGTCTGTTCTACTGACTTCTGTTAGTATTGAGAGCTCAGTCGGAGAGTTTCAATGCGGATAAGCGTGGGGCCCGATAGACTTCGTCTCTTTTGAAAACGTGTTTTCGCAAACCAAGGTTGTTTTGGCTGGTGCACTTTTAAATACGTTTTATGCAAACTATGAGTTTGTAAATCGGTTTGAGAACAATGCAATAAAACAGTAAATTGTTGGGATTTTGTATACTGGAAGCAAATTTTATGCTTGTATACAATGTGTTTTGTCCCTACCACTATTTTATTCTCCTATATGATAAATATATATATTTGCACATGTTATCATTTATCTTGTATAAAAGTTAGATTTGTGTGGTGTGTCGGGTATCACAGAAGACAACACAAATTGGTTGAACTGACAAGATATAAACAGTTATCACAGCTGAGGCAACTTCAGGATAAGTTGTCGGTTTAAGCTGCAGTTTAGATAAGAAGTGGCTTGTCTTAGTTGATTGTCTTTACTGGTACACTGAAGGTGGTGTATTGATGGATCACATTGAGATGTGTTCTCCTAACTGACCTTAGTGGAGAACCAAGATCTCGGTGACTTAGCTAGTCTTAAGTTTGGTAGGACTTCAGCTGAGTGCATTTGACTATCTATCACTTTGACCTACTATGGTGAACGTCATCGCGACCGGATCTACAAATCTTGGGTGTTAGTAGTTATTTGTGGCTCAGGTTGGTTGTCTGTATCTTGCAACCGTATCCTAGTAAAATGGGTTGATAATATCCCCTGAGAAACTCGAAAGGATTAGCACACTAAACCCGACCGGTTGATTAAGTTCAGGTGTGTTAATAAGGTCGAGTGATACTACTCAGGAATATAAGATGTTAATTAATTTAAGCTGTCAGTGAGCTTAATTAATTAACGGATATTTCTATCTTAAATACGGAGATCGATTAAGTCTAAAATACAAGCCCTTGCTCAATTTGGGATAAAGGGGTAAGTCAGCACGGATTCTCTAGTGGAATGAATCTGTGTTTATTAATTAATTTTGCTCTGGGCTGAGCATAGATAATTAACTAATTTGAGGCCCAACTTTATTTCTTGTATTAGATCCCTGATCTGGCCCAATTAGTTGCCTAGTTATTTATTGTCTCTCAGAAATCATTATTAATAGATTAATGTATTTTTACATTATTTAATAATATTATTTATCTGGAATTAATTGGCTGGGCCAATTAATTGATAAATATTAGTAGCCCAGTGGATTAATTAATTATATTATGGGCTAATTATGTGGAAGCCCGTTAGAAATATAATTAAATTAATGAGCTACAAATATATTAATATTATATTAGCTTTTGAAGCCTATATATATTAGTATTCTGTTCAGAAACAGAACACACATATACACATATATACACGCCTGCGTGAGTTTGTGGGAGAGACAGAAATCTTATTTTCTCCAGTTCTCTGACCACCCAGAGGGAGAAAAAGGCCGGGACACAGATCAGAAGATCTGACGCATGAGCAACAATCAGAGCTGCAACAATATACGAAAGAGGAAGGTAATCATTGCTAACCTTATATTTCCTTCAATTGGTATTAGGTGTATGATTAGGGTTCTATTCCGTCGTTATCGGGCTAATTTCGTGTTTAGGGCGGCCTGCGAGCCACTGTTTTGACCCAATTGTAACGTTTTTCTCATGAGAAAATCCACGAGTAGATGATAGGACCTATTTGTTATGTGATTGTACTGTTATTGTACTGTAATTGGTCCGGGAGGCACGAAAATTACGGCACGACGGCGCGGAAAGACGAAAAAAGCGAAACCCTAGTTTCTGGCAGAACACGAACGCCAACTTGATACCGCGCGTGGGGGCGCGTGCCATTGTATTTTTCCGCTCCGTTCGGATAGTTTTGTTCAGTTTTTCGTTAGCTTCGTCTGAATAGGTCGCACGACCCATTCCGATTTCTAGTTTGGCCGGAATGCCGTCAGAAAGGAGAAGTGGTCGTACTGTCCAGAAAAGCCCCAAATTGGGCGAAAACCCTAATTCGGTTAGGGTTTCGCCGCATCTTGCGGCGGCGATTCCCGGCAGGTCCGGCGTCCGATTGACGATCGGCTTGAACCGTTGGATTCCTCGTCTTACGAACTTCACGTTGATAAGTCGTAAGGGGTCATCTGACCCCGGATGCGATTAGAATTGACGTCTGAAGTTGGCTGCTCGTTATGAATTCGTTTCGGCGAATCGTTTGAAATTCGGGAAATTGAGTAACTTATCTCGGCCGGAATCCGTTACACGGTGGTTGTGAGTGTTCCAATTACATTTCCCCTCTTTCAATTGATCGAATTGCGGCTCGGAGAGCACGAATTTGAGCACCGAAGTTCGCCGGCAACGGGATGCAAAATTCGCTTGATTCCTGTCGCGGCGGCGGCAGTTATCGCCGGAATTGGGCCGCCCAAACACATGGGACATGTTCAGAGGTGGCTAGGGACGACGAGGACGGCAACATCGGGCTGGGGATAGCTACGCGTCTGCCGCCGGTAGTCGCAGCTGCGCGCAAGCGAGCCCGATTCCCGCCGCAGCGGCGCGGCGCGAGGCGAGACACTGCTCGGCGGAGGCCGAGGCAATGGCGGCGACCCCTAGACAGCGGCTGGGGACGACACGGCGGCGCGCGTCGTGGTGTCTCGGTGCGGGGTAGTCGGTTCCCGGCTCGCCGTCGTACGGCGCGTCCTTGGGTGCCGGCAGCCGGCCGAGAACCGGCCTATAACGGCGGCGGCGACGGCAGTTCGATGAAGATGATGATGACATGGCAGCTGACGTGGCATGCCACGTCAGCCATAGCTGCCACGTGTCTGCCACGTGGCAGACACCCCTGATGATGTGGCGGTGCAGTTTTCGATGCAGTTTTCAAATTCGAAGATTTTGAAGATCGAAGAGCTGTATTTGGATCAGGCTATGTAATAGTTAGGAATTACATGTTTTAAAGCCCGATAACGACGTTTTAAATTTCCTATTTGCGCATTTATTTTTTTATTATGCTTTAGCATGCGATTATGTGATTAATTGCGCTTAGAAAAACATGTAAATATGATTTACGCCATATTAAATCATGTTTTATTTTTTGCGAGCACGTTTTATTATGTGCGCTTAGAAATTGCATGCTTTAGGAATTATGTGGATATGCATGATTCAAAATGAACCTTTTGAAGAAAAAGACTAAGCAAATAACAAATTAAATATTTAATTGGATTCCATTTAAATTGGAAATTAAATATTTAACCGGACCTCCATTAATTGGACCCTACATCTGAGTGGCTTGCTTGTATTTTTGAACCACGAGTTTTGTGAGATGGGTTTTCTAAATGTAATATTTAATTATTATTGAGTAGTGGGAGCGAAGCCGTAAACGTCCACCTGAGTGGCTTGCGTGCCTAGTAAATACGAGTACTCTAGCATATAATAATGAAATAAGATGGCCAATTAAATCAAATTGAAAGCGGTATGGTTCGCGTAAGTATGCCAATTTCGAGAATTTGATGTTAATTCGATCAAATTAATGGTTAAAGCTTAGATGTCACCGCAGGTACAACTTTCTGAGAAGTCCCTTCCCGCATTTTTAATATTAATAGTGACATGGTCCAGAGATATCAGATTATTAATTCCATTCGTCTTAAGAACCTGGGCGTGGATTGGAATTAAAGAGCTAGGTATATAGCTTGGTCTAGGGGTACACGAGTAAACGTCCACCTGAGTGGCTTGCGAGTGTGATCTTTAGGGCTATTCGAGTATTTAACATCATTGGTTTTTCAAAAGGTTACAATGATGGTTAATTACGAATTATGTGCAAATATTAATTTCATATATGTCTGTTTGAAATTTTTCAGATATGTCTGTTCGAAATTTTAATTATATTTTTCAGATATGTCTGTTCAAATTATGTGCAAATATTTCAGATATGTCTGTTCGAAATTTTTCAGATATGTCTGTTCGAATTATGTGAAAATATTAATTATATTTTTCAGATATGTCTGATCGAAATTTTTCGAGTTCCTAAACAGTCTCACCAACCAAACCCAAACGGGTTTAACAATTTTTTAAATAATTTCATAGAGGGGAAGAGATATCTTACCGCTCCCAATAAAAGCTCTGCAAAGGTCCTATAAGAACTTCTGTTTTAGGACGACTATGTCTAAGAACGAGTTTACTCTGGGTATGTTACTCAAATCTTTGGTAGCTGTCAAAGAGGTTATAGGAAAGGGCAAGAGTGCTCAAGTCTTGAATATCCCTAGTAGTTCAAGGAATCCTCCGAAAGGCAGAAACCAGAAAAAGAGCATAAAGGGTGGAGATTTCAAGAAGAGCAGTGGGATTAAGAAGACGGTCCTTACCGGCGACATTCGAATGTCAAAGGAGAAAGGAAGGTTCTTCAAGAGTGGTAAGAAAGGACACTTGAATAATTATAATCCAGATGTTTGTTACACCTTGCAAGGTTTCTTGCAGAAAAGGCAATTGAGCAATGGCGAGGTGGTAGTCTCAATGGGCAATGGATCGAAAGTTCTTGCAATTGCCATTGGAGATTTACATCTATTTTTTGATAGTTCTATTTTAGTATTTAAAGAAGTTTAATATGTGCCTGAGTTTAGGCGAAACACTATTGCTGTTTTAAAACTCTGCACCATGGATGGTTATAAATCAAGTTTTGATAGTGAAATTTCTATCATGAAAGATGATGATTTTATCTGTGGTGGACCATTAAACGGATCTTTATATACTATTACTTGTAAACCGCGTAGTTATGTTAATATTGCTTCCTCATCATCAAATCCTAAGAAGAGGAAAGAGTCTTCTAAGGTAAACAAAACTTATCTGTGACACTTAAGACTAGGTCGCATCAATCTTAACAGGACTCAAAGGTTGGTGGAATATGGATCATTGGAGTCTCTCCAAGTTGAACCATTTCCAACTTGCGAAACCTGTTTGGAAGGAAAGATGATGACTATGCCTTTGAAGGCAAATGGTTATAAAGCCACAAAAGTATTAAGTTTGATACATTCTGACTTGTGTGGGTCTATGTCTACACAAGCTCGTGGAGGGTATGAGTACTTCATCACATTTACTGACGATTACTCGAGGTATGAATATGTTTACCTTCTTCGCCACAAGTCGGATTGCTTTGAAACCTTTAAGGAATCCAAGGCAGAAGTGGAGAAGAAGCTAGGTAAAGAAATCAAAACACTACGATCTGATCGTGGTAGGGAATACCTATCTAACGAGTTCAAGGACTACTTGACAGAATGTGGGATTATATCCCGGTGACAAAGACGGGCACGCCTCGGCGAGAATGGTGTGTCGGGAGAGAAGGAACCGAAGTCTCTTAGAGATGGTTCGGTCGATGATGAGTTATGCAACTTTGCCGGTTTCCTTTTGGGGATATGCCCTAGAGGCTCGGCAAAGCATACTTGGCCGAACCGTGTGCCTTCCAAGTCGGTACAAAAGATCCCTTTCGAGTTGTGGAGCGGGTACAAACCCAGTATGCACCACTTAAGGATTTGTGGTTATCCTGCTTATGTGCTAAATAGGCAGGCCGACAAATTGGAATCACGTTCAGAAGTGATGTTGTTCATAGGGTATCCGAAGGAAACGAAGGGTGGATACTTTTATGATCCTAAAGAACAGAAGATCGTTGTTAGCCATAACGCTCGGTTCTTAGAAGAGGATTACATTAGTAACCATAAATCTCGAGTCGACATCATCCTTGAAGAATTACAAGGTGGTCGAGTTCCACTTGAACATCCAGTTGTGCAAGATAGTACTCCACGAGTAACTGCACAATCTGTTAACACAACGCCTGACACTGTTCGACGTAGTGGGAGGGTGATATTTACACCTGATCGGTATATGTTCACTAAGGAGACGTTTGATCATCTCCCGGTAGATGAACAAGATACCATGGATCCCTGGACTTACAACGAAGCAGTGGCAGATGTAGATGCATATTCCTAGCAAATTCGTCATGGACTCAGAATTTAAGTCCATAATTGATATGGATGTATACGAGATCACTCAACTACCTGAGGGCTGCAAGGTTATTGGTAGTAAGTGGGCATACAAGAGAAAGAGAGAGGACCGAATGGAGAGATCATGGCGTTTAAGGCCAGGCTAGTGGCGAAGGGTGTTACCCAGAAAGAAGGTATCGATTACGAAGAGACCTTCTCGCCTGTAGCAATGATCAAGTCCATTCGGATTCTCCTGGCCATAGCAGCTCACATGAACCTAGAGATCTGGCAAATGTATGTCAAAACCGCATTCCTAAACGGTCACCTTGAAAAAGGTAGGGACATCTACATGAAATATCCAGATGGTTATGTGAAGGAGGGCGAAGAGCATCTAGTTTGGAAGCTTAAGAAGTCTATTCATAAATTTAAGCAAGATTTCCGGTTATGGCACCAGCATTTTTGACGAGGTAGTCAAATCCTATGGATTTGTATCCTGTCCTAACGAGGTGTGTGTACCGTATTTGTGTTAACGGATCAGTGGTGTTTCTTGCATTTTACGTAGATGACATCCTTCTCATTGGCAACAATGTTGAAGTGTTATCAGACGTAAAGACGTGGTTATCCGAGCAGTTTCAAATGAAGGACTTAGGTGAAGCTGCTTACATCCTTGGGATCAAGGTTATCCGAGATCGCCAGAAAAAGATATAAGCTTGTCACAAGTGTCCTACATTGACAATGTTATTGCTTGTTTTAGCATGTAAAATGCCAAGAGAGGTTCAGTACCTTTCATACATGGCATTTTTCTATCCAAGAATCAGTGCCCTAAAACGCCTGAAGAGATAGAAAGTATGAGGCCAGTACCATATGCTTCCGCTGTCGGTAGCCTCATGTATGCGATGCTTTGTACGAGAGCAGATATCTCATATGCTGTAGGCATGGTCTCAAGATATCAGTCTAACCCTGGAAAGGAACACTGGACTGCGGTCAAGCTATTCTCAAGTACCTTAAACGGACTAGAGATTATAGGCTTGTTTACCAGTCAGACAGTCTAGTGTCTTTATTTATACAGAATCGGATTTCCAGATTGACAAAGACGAGAAGAAGTCTACCTCGGGTTATGTGTTTACCTTGGGAGGTGGCGCCATTTCATGGAGGAGTGCAAAGCAGAAATGCATTGCGGACTCAACCATGGAAGTAGAGTATGTGGCTGCTTCAAAAGCTTCGAAAGAGGCAGTTTGGATCAAGAATTTCCTCCTGGATCTTGATATTGTTCAGAATTTGCCTAAGGCGATCACGATTTATTGTGATCATACGGGTGCAGTAACAAATTCTAAGGAACCTAGATCTCACAAGGCGTCTAAACACATAGACAGGAAGTACCACATTATACGAGTATTCGTAAATCGAGGAGACATGGTGATTGACAAAATTGGAATTGAATTCAACCTAGCTAATCCTTTCATGAAGAGCTTACCACTCCCGGCTTACGAGAAGCATGTTCGTGGCTTAGGGATGGTAGAGATGCCCTCCACTTAGGACTACAGAAACTTTTGTATAAGTGGGAGAAGATGCAGTGATAGATATGATAGATAGCTGAGAGATAGTTGAGTACTAGTTTGTACCATAGCTGAGTACTAGTTTGTACTTACAACTGACATATTGTATACTAAAAGTTTACTTTAGTATAGGTGGGAGAATTGTTGGAATTTTGTATACTCGAAGCAAATTTTATGCTTGTATACAATGTGTTTTGTCCCTACCACTATTTTATTCTCCTATCTGATAAATATATATATTTGCACATGTTATCATTTAGCTTACAATAAGAATAATTCACAGAAAGTGAACTCCTTCGAAGGTTCTAAGCTATGGATATACCAGTGGAGCTTAGATAGAGAAGAGAGAACTAAAGAATCTCTAGAGAGAAGAACTACGGATATTCAACTAAGTAAGTTCTTCGCTGGATTGACTTGAATGCGCTAGAGAGTTGTATGCTGTGAGTCTGTATTCCCTTTGATGTCCCGTGCGTTGAGCTTGGAAACTCTTCTCTATTTATAGTCGTGACCCAAGCATGTATCCGTTGTAGAGGACGATGCCACGTGTCACAAACTTCCAAGGAAAACGGCCATAAGTTTTCAAAGTAGCGGCGCAGAGTGGTTGACTTCTGTACATGAGAGTAGCTTTAGTGTCAGAGCAGGTAAGACTTTGGTTGCTTCTCATTGGCCAGGGTTTGTGATAGATGAGACTTGTCAGACATCAGTCTTCATCTGAGTTGACTCTCACTGATCCTCATATAAATAGACTCTGCTGACTTTCGAATGACAATAATAGTCAGACAATAGTTTCTTTGTCGGATTCAGTAGATCTGGATCGATCATACTGACTTCTTCATCTGAGTCGGCTGATAGAAGTCTTCTACTGAGAACAGTCAGCTGATGACTCTGAAGGTATTGAGCTCTTCATACTGTGTCCTCAACAGAGGTCTGCTGATAGGAATCTTCTACTGAGAACAGTCAACTGATGACTCTGAAGGTACTGAGCTCTACAAACAGATGACACGGTGTTGGAAGATGATTCAGTAGATAACTCAATAGCCTAGTGCTCAGTAGATTTGAAGATTCCAAAACCCTACTTTGACTGATGAACCATTCTGTTGTAATTTGTTGTTCTGTCTCTGAGAGTTTCAGACTCAGTAGACACTCTTCACTATGGTTCAGGCGCTCAGTTCTGTCCGCTGGTTCTTCAGCAGACTATCAGCCTTAGTACCAAAAGAAGAAGACTCGGTAGTACTATACTCTGCAGGAGCAGTATACTGAAAGGTGTTAGTGGAACTGAACTCAGTAGGAGTAGTTCACTGAACTCAGAGTTGATCTTCAGTAGAGCTGACTCAACATGAGTATGCTACTGAACATAGATCAGACTCAGCAACAGCTAGACAGTTTTCTGACTGTTAGGATATATTAAGTCAAATCAGCAGAGTCATACGAGGTATAGAGAAGTCAGCTTCAGATCCACCTTGAATTCTGTTCTGTCTCACCTACTTTCTTCAGCCTCAACCAATGACGAGCGGCCAACTGTCTACTTTCTGATTAAAGCTGCAAGTCAACAACTTTCTAGAAATGGAGGGAAAGGACTTTGCCACCATACTTTGAAAGAGCCGTTAGCTACCCAAAAGAGAGAGACACATGGATCGTCGTCTCCAATGGATCTATCCATGTCTCTGCTCTATAAATAGAGGGAAGATTTCAAATTGAAGCTCACTGAACAACACAGACAAGAACACAAGAGCATTCACGAGCAAACTCAGAAACGATTAAAGCTTTCCGCAAGAACTTCATAGAGTAATCTCCAGCGAAAGATGACATACTTGCTCATAGGGAACCAAGCTGAATCAGATAATAAAGCCTCTAGTATCCAAGCGATTGAATACGAACCCAAGTCCAGACTTAACCGTTCGTTGCTCTAGAAGCCACTTGCTTGTTCCCTGTCCCTCTAACCTAAGCTCCGCAGACTATATCCATAGCTTAGAACGAAGGAGTTCATCTTTGAACTGATCCTTATTGTAAAGGACTCCTTCATAGTTGGAGAGTTTGTCAAACACTTTAGTTTGATATCTTGTAAATTGAGACTTGCTCAGTATAAATCTCAAGACCAGTGTTTGTCCAGTGCACAAACCGACTGAGACTAACTTAGTATAATAAAATAGCCTCCTGATCTTTTCGGGACAGTGGACGTAGGATTGTTGGATCCAAACCACTTTAAAAATTGCATGTGTTCTGTGTTTTTACTATTGCATTGATTACTGTTCATACTGAAAATATTTGTAAAATCATTCAACTGAGTTTCAGCAAAGCTTAATTGATCGCACTAATATACTGAAACTGTTTTATAAAAAATGTTTTCTAACTCAACTGAATTTGGGCCTACACATTTTCGCACTCACTGAACTTCAGCTGAACGGTACTGAATTCTAACCTTAGTCAGCTAGCAGGCCTCAGTGAAGTCAGTCACTCTGCCACGCGATTCAAAACAGCTTATTTGGTCTACTGAACTTGTTCAGTACGACATTCTCTTGAAAAGGACTGTTCGCGTTTTAAGTTGAGAAATTGTTCTCAGGTGTATTCACCCCCCCCCTCTGCACCTGAACGTTTAATCTCGAGACCAACAATTGGTATCAGAGCAGGAGTTCTATAAGACTCTTGTTTTTTGAAACTGGTCTACTTGAACGGATACAGAAAACGTTTTCACTGCATATCATTCTTCATTCATATCACTATTTTCAATGTCTGATATGTTAGGAATCAGAATGGTGCCCATGTTCTTAGTAGAGAACTACGGGGTATGGCGAGTCAGAATGGAGGCACATCTGACTTCCCTCCACGATAGCATGACAGAGGTACTGGAGGATGGATCTATCGTTCCCATGATTGATAGTGTCGAAACTCAAGAACCAGCACAAGGAGGAGGCATGGCGACCGGGAAGAAGATACCCAAAGATAGAAGTCTCTTCACCCCTGAGGAGAAGAAGCTTCACAACTTAGACCGGGTTGCCAGAAACGCCATACTGACCACCCTGAGTGATTCTTATCTCGGGATAGTTCAGGACTGCAAGTCCGCAAAGGAACTCTGGGATGCTCTAGCGCAACTGAGTCGGGGGACTCAGAAGATCAAAGCGAACAAACTGGCGCTGGAACTTCAGAAGCTGGAGAGACTGTCTCTCATGCCTGGTGACACCATAGAAGATCTTAACGTCAGATTCACGGATCTGATGAACACCATCAACGGGCTGAGAAAGACGTTCTCCAACCGAGAAATGAATCTCAAGATTTTGAGAGCACTGCCAGATGGACATTGGACTCCATTTGTTACTTTACTAAGACATTCTGACGTAGATATTGTTTCTCCTAACCATATCTTTTCAGAACTAAAAGCTCAGGAGTTCGAGTTCGGTCTACCTCAAAGGAAGCAGCGAGCTGAAGCTGATACCCAAATCGACCATGCTTTCAAAGCATCAGTCAGCACAACGGCTCCAGCGTCTAGCAAGGCTGAACCTTCACTCAGTGACATACAAGAAGGAAACCTGGCTAAGAAATACGCGCTGCTTGCCGTAAAGTATCAGAAGGAGAAGGAGAGGCGCAGAAAACTCTCTAGAGTCGTCAGAGACTCCAAGGGTAAGTCTAAATATACACCCAAGCGCACTCCTGACTCGCACACTTCTGATTGAAGGAAACAGGAAGACCCAGCTCAGTCAAAAGACAGCGAGAGCAAAGAAGAGAGAGTCACCACCTGCTACAACTGTAAAAATCCAGGACATTATCAGTATGACTGTCCTGAGCTCAGTACTGCTGAGAGAGCAGCACGCAAAGCTCGAAGGGAAAATTTCATCAAGAAGCGTCAAACATACATAGCTAGTGAACTCTCAGACTACTCAGATGAAGTCGACTCCTTCATGGATTCATCAGACGATGAAGCGACATTCATGGTCATAGAGCTTGAAGAAGATGCTGAAAAGTGTCTTATGGCAGGAGAAGAGGATGAGGTAAACTCTCATGCTCCATTTAACTCCTCTTCACACTGCACACATGACACTATTTCAGGTGCAGATGAGAATCTGGACGTCTCAATCGCCTACGAAGAACTTCTAGACGAGCAGATTCAGATGAGCCTGCAACTCAGTAAGACTCTTCAGGAGTTGGATACCCTGAAAGTGGAGAATCAGAGACTTTCTCAGGAAAGTCAGGTTGCTACTGAGTCAGAAGGACTTGTGTTGAGACTCAGGGAGGAGATAAACTCTCTGATGGCCAAGTCTTAGCATCAAGAAGATCAGATCTCAGTACTGACCAATGACTTGACTTAGAAAGTTACTGAACTGAGTCAACTGAAGCAAGAGTTGTCAGGACTTCAGACCGAGCATGAAATGCTTAAGAAGAGTGATGATGTCTGGAGGAATATGATGACAAAGCAGTACATGGGCGCTGAAAAGAAGCTTGAGGCCATGCTAGCTAACAACAAGCCTAAGCACTGCAAGGAGGGACTTGGATTCAGTCATGGAGCCTCCTCATCTACCCCCGTACGCTCAGAGAACCGGCTAGCTGATAGATTTGTTCAAGGGGAGACTATCAATGCAGAGATTCTGAACCCCCTAGCCAAGAACAAACAGAAGATGAAGGCACCTCATCCCAGCTATCAGCATTCTGACAAGAAGATTAGCTCAAAATCACCCCAGTTCAGTCAAGGGGGAACCGACAGAGTTAAATGGGCTGATCAGTATGGACCTCCACAGCTGACACATCCAGCTCAGTATGTGTCATATTATTATGATCCTATAGTCAGGAGAGGACCTAAAAGTCAGAAGAAGAAGAAGAAGAAAGCCGTGTAGAAGGCAAAGGTCAGCAGTCCACCAATTCATAAGATCAGGACTCATGAACCTACTAAGCTTCAGAAGTCAGCATCGACCAGTCCAGTGGTCAAGTATGTTGATCAAAGTGGAAAGAAACTGTCTGAGACTACCAGGGTCGTGAGACGGATCTGGGTTTCCAAAACCAACATCTAAGGATCCAAAATAAAAAATAAAGGGTACCTGAATATAATTCTATTTTCTAGGTGCACAAGGACCCTTGGTATGTGGACAGCGGATGTTCAAGACACATAACATACCAGAAGGACCTACTGAAGAATTATACTACTGAAGAAGGACCCCGAATCGAGTTTGGAGATAACGCAAAAGGCTATACCAGAGGCTATGGAACACTCAACATTGGAACCACTACAGTTCCAAGAGTATCATATGTTGAAGGACTTCAGCATAATCTTCTCTCTGTTAGTCAATTTTGTGATAACTCGAATAGAGTGATTTTTAACGCTGCTTTCTGTGATGTCATTGATAAATCTACAGGGAAAACAGTGTTCTCAGGTTCGTGCAAAAAGAATATCTACGTAGCTGACTGGAACTCAGCTGAACCTGAAGCTTGTTTGTTGGCGAAGAACGACAACAGAACGGGGTGGCTCTAGCACAGGAGACTCAACCATCTCAACTTCAAGACGCTCAACAAGCTAGCTAGAAACGCTCTAGCAAGAGGACTGGCGATTGAAGTATTCAGCAAAGACACTCAGTGTGAAGCATGTCTGAAGGGAAAGCAAACAAAGAATCAAAATCCAACTGTTCCATCGCCTTCCACTAATGGAATCCTTCAGCTGCTACATATGGATTTATTCGGTCCAGTCTCTCCGGTGGCGATCAGAGGCAAAAAGTATGCTTTAGTGGTCATTGATGACTACTCGCGCTACACATGGGTCATATTTATTGCCAACAAGTCTGACGTCAAAACAGAGTTACCTACGCTTCTGAAAAAGCTCAGTGTCGAGAAGAACACCAAGATTATAAAAATACGTTCAGACAGAGGAACTGAGTTCCTGAATTTGATGGTGGATGAGTTCTGCAAAGCTGAAGGCATAGAGCATGAGACTTCTGCCGCGCGCACGCCTCAACAAAACAGGGTTGCTGAAAGGAAGAATAGAACACTCAAAGAAGCAGCTAGAACCCTGCTCTCAGACTCAGGACTCCCAACTAAATTATGGGCAGAAGCAACTGACACTGCATGTTACACTCAAAACAGATCTCTACTGACTAAGCAGCATAAGAAGACACCATATGAACCATGGAACGGAAGGAAGCCTTTCATATCTTATTTCCATATTTGTGGGTGCTCGTACTTTATCCACAATAATGAGAAGGATGAGTTAAAGACTTTTGATAGCAAGTCAGACCAGGGAGTCTTCTTAGGATACTCTCGGGTCAGCAAAGCCTTCAGAGTTTTTAACTATCGGACCCTTTGCGTGGAGGAAAGCCCCCATGTTGTTTTTAATGAGTTTGCTACTGAAGATAGGAGCAGGAACTCTAAATCAGAGTTTAAGGACATCAGTAAGCAGCTACAGGATCTGAGCCTGAAAGATAAAGTTGAAAAGATCCAGCTGTGTTGGGATGATGATTCAGAAGAGGAAAATGAAGATAAGACAACTGAATCTCAGCCAGCAGCAGAAGTAGCTGAACAGATTGACTCTACTGAACAGAGTCAATCCCAGGTAACTCAGGTCGATGAAGAAACCCAAGTGGTAAGTGAGACCTCTACTGAGGATAATAATTCAGGGGGAACAAATGAAGTTCCTGAGCTAAATGCCCCTGAACCTGGTGACTCATTAGACCCAACTCTCGTAACTGAATTACTTCAATCTCAGAATAGTACAACTGAAATGCCTAACTCACCTACTATCTGTGTTGAACAAATTTCAGATGGAGAGTTGAAACATCGTCGATCGTGGCTGGACGCTCACACTTCTGACTTGATTATTGGAGATCCTTCAGCAAGCGTAAAGACAAGATCCAGATTCTGTCAAGGAGAAAGCGCATTATATTCCTGCTTCTTGTCTACTGAAGAACCTCAGTCAGTTGAGGATGCACTCAAGGATGCTGATTGGATCGTAGCTATACAGGAGGAGCTGAACCAGTTCACGAGAACGAAGTATGGGAGCTTGTTGACAGATCCCGGCATCAACATGTGATTGGAACTAAATGGGTCTTCAAGAACAAGCGAGATGAAAAAAACGTTATAGTAAGGAACAAAGCAAGACTCGTGGCTAAAGGCTACTGTCAAGCCGAAGGGATAGATTTCGACGAAACTTTCGCTCCAGTTGCAAGATTGGAGGCAATCAAACTATTCCTAGCCTACGCAACACATCAGCGATTTAGAGTTTATCAAATGGATGTGAAGTTTGCGTTCCTGAACGGCGTGCTGAAAGAAGCAGTCTATGTAGAACAGTCTCCCGGCTTTCAGTAGGGACATCAGGTCTACATACTCAGAAAGGCTCTGTACGGGTTAAAACAAGCACCCAGGGCTTGGTACGATACCCTGTCTGAGTTTCTTCTTCAGAAAGGTTTTCAAAAGGGCACAGTAGACCGCACATTATTCAGCATTCGACTGGAAGACGACATTTTACTTGTGCAGATCTGCGTAGATGACATAATCTTCGGATCGAAGAACGTTATCATGTGTCAACAATTTCAGAAAATGATGAAGGATAAGTTCGAGATGTCAATGATGGGAGAGATGAATTATTTCCTCCATTTTCAAGTCAAACAATCTGAGAAGGGAACATTCATCAATCAAGGCAAATACACTCGAGACCTTATCAAGAAGTTCGGTTGCACATCCGGCAAACCAATCAAGATCCCGATGAACACGAATATGAAAATTGATCTTGATAAAGAGTGAGTATCAGTAGACCATTATGAATTTCGTGCTATTATTGGTTCATTATTATATCTAACTGCTTTCCGACCTGACATAACTTATGTTGTAGGTGTCTGCGCTCGATTTCAGGCGAATCCCAAGCAGAGTCACATGGACTCAGCAAAGAAGATTCTCCGCTATCTCAGAGAAACACCTGACATGGGTTTATGGTATCCAGCAGATGATAATATTGAACTAACTGGTTATTCTGATGCTAACTATGCATGATGTAGAATTGACCGAAAGTCAACTTCTGAAACTTGTCAGTTCTTTGGCAGTAAGCTGATTTCATGGTTTTCAAAGAAACAGCATTCAGTAGCGACGTCAACTACTGAAGCTGAATGCATGGCTGCCGGAAGTTGCTGCGCCCAAATCCTTTGGCTGAGACAGTAGCTACGCGACTATGATGTCATTCAGAATGAAGTGCCGATCTTCTGCGATAGCTCCAGTGCTATTGCAATCACTCAGAACCCTGTACTTCATACTAAATGCAAGCACGTGGATATCAGACACCACTTCATTCGTGATCATGTCGAAAAGAAGGATATCAGGGTGGAGAAGATCCATACTAACCGTCAAAGGGCAGATATTCTGACCAAGCCTCTAGCTGAAGCCAGATTCAGATAACTTTCTAGGTCTGCTGGACCCTACTGACTCCAGTCAGTAAGTGGATTCAAGAGAGGAGCATTCAACAAGGGGGAATGTTCACTCTCAGTACTGAATAAATTCAGTACGTAGAGACTCAACAACCATCTACACGAGGTATCGGCTGACTACGATGTTCAGCTGACAGGTTTGCGTATCTCTACTCAGTAGCCAATGAAATATTTTGTGCATTAATGATTCAGATTCAGCTTCATATTCAATGCATTAGAAATTGTCATTTAATATAACGGTTTACATTTAATACACGACATTCTATGTAAAGTATGCTGAACTATGTGGCGCATTAAATGCATGTCTAATCGAATTACTTCTTTGGCTATATACAACTGTAATTTGACTTAGGCGGCTAAATTGATCATTGCCTATTTTATAACTTTAAATCCTAGCCGTCCATCTCATAAGGCAGATTTAAACTGAACCGTGGATTTTTAACTGTTCATCTTCTTTAACATATAAAAACACGTTCAAAGTTTAGAAACCGCCATTTTACTCTGCAAATTCTCACAACCCTAAATTTTCTGAGAAACGCACTCGTTTACTTGCAAACTTCTATTTCAATCTCTCAGAAAAACTTTGGTAAATCTTAATGATTATTCAGTATCGTATATGATCTTTATAATATTTTTCGTTCGATACTGATATCTTTTCTTTGCAGATTATAAAACATGGCAGAAAGGGATGTTATTGGTCATGTAAACATGACATAAATTCTTGAGAAAGACCGCGTGTGGTTTGAGCCGATGATGGAGTTCGACTCATGCGACCTTGATTTCATGGAGGAAATCTTTGACGCGCTGAGAGCGCCAGGACTAGAGGTGGCAAAATGGGCGGGCGGGCCGGCCCAGCCCTGGGCTTATCGGGCCAACTTAATTTTTGGGCCTGCTCGAGCCCGCCCGGTACTTTACCGGGTCATGATTTATGAAGCCCAACCCGACCCCGGGCTTTCGGGCGGGCGGGCTTAGCCCACTAATTTATTTAATATTTTTTTATAATTTTATAATTATATATTTGTTGTATGAAAATAAAATTAATATGTATAATTTAAATTAAATATATTAATATTGAATAAAATATAAATTATGAAGTGATTAAATCAACTAAATAGATCATATTATAGATTTAAGTACAAATAAATATCAAAATTCAAAGCCGTATACAAGTAAACATTACAAAAATTCAAACTAAGACAATAAACAACTTAAAATCGTCAAGTTTCAACATATATTAATTGCATTTTGAATCTTTCTTTGATAAGTTTTTCTCTCCCATCTTTTTTTCATTTATATTTATGTATTAATATTAATATTATCTAATAATTATGCATTTTTTTCGGGCGGGCTTTTTAGCCCAAAAACCCCGGACTTTTTTAGCCCAAAGCCCATATAGCCCGTGGTTTTTTTGGGCGGGCTTTTTAAGCCCAGCACACCTTCGGGCTTCTATTTTTAAGGCCCAACCTAACCCTTTTTTCAGGTACCCCGGGCTGGCCTACCGGGTCGGGCCCGCCCATTTTGCCGGCTCTAGCCAGGACTGGAGGATTTTCTTTCAAGGAAGCCATCATACTTCCTCCCGCGACAGATAGCTGAGTTGTATCTGAACTCAGAGTCAGTAGAAGGGGATATCCGATGTCGGTTCGTCACTCATCTTATTGGAGACCCCACCCGCGCTATACCAGAGATCAAGTTAATGTCCATCAAGGAAGCTCTTCAGCAAATCTTTCAACTTTCGAGCGAAGGGTTCAATATAGTGGGTTATAAAGACGATTTAATGGACGAGTACGTGGAAATTTTCTGTGGGAAGCCTACGACTTTCAGAGCCGCCTTCCCAAAGAATGCTGTGCTTCCATAATTCAGAGCATTAGCCTATATCATGACTCAGATACTGACGAGTCAGGCTGGCTCTTTTGATCAAGTATCGAGGCCTAAGATTCAGTTGATGATGGCCATACATGACCAAGCGAAGATTAACTGGGCATAATTCTTCTTGAAGGAGTTTATGACTCAGGCCGCGAAGTTTGATTATTCCAACAACTGTTGTCTGTCAAAGGAAAACTCCTATACGGCACAAAGCTCTCAGTTATGATTGAGGATCTATGTGGAGCTGACAATGTCGTCTATACTGACAAGATGTATTTCAATCCGAAGAGAGCGAGGTTCTAGAGCAGGGCAGCGACCCTTCAGCAAATCAGATTAGGGCCTGCTGAGCCCAAGCCCAGCTCTCAGAAGACCTCAACACCATTAAAGAAGAGGTCGCCTCCCAAGACTACTCCTAAGATACCGACCAAGAGACTGAAGAAAGTTAGTGAGGTCATAGTTGTACCTCCTCTACAACTCAGGGACGAGGCTGAGTCCTCTGAGAAAACTGTGTCAGTGGAGAAGGCCGTCTCCACTGAACAAGGAGAAGCTGTGGACCAAGGGGTAGAAGCTGATCCGATTTCTACTACTCAAATCCCCTTGGATATCCCACCACTCAGCAGCATCCCATCTGCTAAAAAACAATCGTCTCCGATAGAGGTTGAGGACTCGGAGACTGCTTCAGAGTCAGAGTCAATCGGGATGGAGGCTTCAGCATTACAATCGAGAGCCTCACAAGAGATTTTAGAAGCAATCCTGGAGATAGCCAGCCATACAGATTTGATCATATTGGCAAGGCAGACTAGGCTCCACACTCTGATTCGATTCCAGGAGTGGTCAACACTGAACAAGTTGATCCAGCACCACTCCTGCGAACAACTCCACGAAGAGGAGTTGATGATTAGGGAGAAGATAGGCTATTCAGAGCCTGCAAATATCTGCTCCCTGGAGGATCTGAGGGCTGCCATGCTCGCTATGTTGAACGACTGTCAACCTACTTCAGCTACGGCTCCCTCAGATGGGTCTGATCCTGACGATCAGGACCCACCCCGTGATTCAGGCCCTAAGAAGCCTGATGAGGGAACTCAACTGGAGAAGGATGCTCCTACTACTACTGCTGAACCACCTCTCAGCATCCTTCCTCCAGGCCAGTCGGCGGCTGGTACCTCCAAGTCAGCGGACCCTGTACAACTGTTGCTGGGGTCTGCGTTCGAGGTAACGCCCAGCCCGAAGAGCCGATGTTCGAAGTCAGTGGCCAGGGCACTGAAGAGTCAAGGAGCTCATAACAGACTCCTTACCCGCGTCGTCCACAAGACGTGGAGGCAGTCTACTCAGGCTCAGAGTGCAGAGATAAAGGGGCTCAGAACTTCAATTCAAAATACGCCTGCCCCTGACTTCTCAACTATATTGGCCAACACACTTGCCACTTAGAGAGCCAACTTCGAAGAGCAACAGAAGTTGATGGAAGCTGCCCAAGCTAAACTTCTTGAAGAATTCAAGGTAGCCCAGACAGCTCACACTGAATTCGTATCTTCTCTAACTCAGGCCTTCGAGCTCAGACTCTAGACCATTCAGAAGGCCATGGAAGATAAGGTGGATCAGAAGTTACAAGCTATCCAGACTGTGGTGGAGACCTCTCAGAAGAAGTACATCGAAGAACTCACTGGTGAGAGGAATGAACTCCATGAGAGGCTTGTCAAGCTGTAAGATGCATTAGACAAACTTGCCTCAGCCTACACCAGTCTAGATAAGAAGGTACAAATTCCTACCCTTGGCTTATTTGCTGATGCCAAAAAGGGGGAAGGAAAGGAAAAGGTACCCAAAGCACCAAGAGGAGTAAGGACAGTGACAGGAGCATCTCAGACTCAGCAATCAGCTCCCACTGCTCCCACTGCTCAGCAAGAACAGGGTGAGGCCCAGGGTGTCTTAGTAGCAGGGGCTTTAGTGCCTGCTGAGACTGGCCCAAGTGGCTCAGGACCCAAGGAATCTGCTACTCAGGCAACTCAGACTCCGAGCGACATTATTAAGGAAATTGCTGAGTATGCAGAGGAGGACTCAGAAGAGGAAGAAGTCCCTCTACCTCCTCCAGTGCAACAAAAGGGAAAGAAGATTCTGAAGCTTCCCACTCCACCTAAAAAGAAAGGATCTAAGAGGTTCATATCTCCTGAGGAAGAAGCTCAGATTGCCGCTGATGAGAAGCTGGCAAGGGAGATAGCCGAGGCAGAGGCTGCTAATAAGCCCAAGAAACAGCCTGCCTAAGGCAGAACTAAATCTCAGAGGGGCAAGAAGCCTGGGAAAAGGCTACCCCCAAGGAATCTGAAGCTCAGCGACGAAGCTGACAAAGAAAAAGAAAGAGAACAGCAGCAACAACAGCAAACTGATCAGCAGGGTACTTCTAAAGAGAAATCTTCAACACCTGCTGACTCAGAAGAAGATCAAGAGCATGTGCCATCCTATGTTCCCTCTAAAGCTCAAGAGCAAGAGATGCAAGAAATTTGGGATCAGATGGAAATGTACTTAGACAGAGGAGCTGAAGCCAGACAGATTAGTGCAGCAAGAGAAAGGCTCAAACTCGATGATCTAGAGGCTCTAAGGATCAAGGCTGAGAAGGAAGCTAGTCAGAGGATTCCTGAGAAAGCTGATATTCCATACAAGTATAGAAGACTCAGGAAGCCCACAGACCTCAAAATCCATAGATGGCCCAAGGTTGATACTTGGATGCCATGGGAACGGAATCAAAGATGGGAGACGCTAAAGGCTGACTACATTAAGAGATTCTACTTCTGGAGGTATTGGCCTGACATGCACAAGTTCATTGCCTTTGCTGAGTGGCTTCTGAAGAGTGATCCAGAGATTTATGCAAGAGTTCAGAAGGCCTTAGCTGAAAAGGTTGATGTCAGGGTCCCAGCTCCAAGACTTATGCCTCCCCCACTGAAGCTTGATGGTTCTCTACACTTTGGGGTGATTGAAAGAGAAATCAAGGATGCTGCTCAAGCCAAGAATCTAGATAAGGTTGATCTTGCTGACATGGCTGAGATAGTGAAGCTGAGAAGAGTTACTTACCGAATGTATGGACTGCCGCTTCCTAAGGAGAAATCAAAAGACTTCAAAGATCGGATTCAACAGTTCAGAAGATGATAGTTGTTAGCTTTTGTATCTTTTTCTTTCTTTCTTAGAATAGCAAGCTTGATGTACTGTACTGATATTTCTTCATATATATAACATCATTGCTATTCGGCCCTAACAATACCTTATTGTCTACATGGCCTTGTTTCTTTTATGCTTAACACTCAGAATCACTCAAGTGATTACTGACTCACACACTCACTGAATATTTATATTTACCTGTCAGTCTTTACTTAACATTGTTAGATTCTGGTTTGTTAGATGCTTTTGAGGGAAATTGTTGTTAGAAAGGGGGAAATTGCTGTTAGTTTTCTGTATAGGATCTGATATTTCTTCCCTGACTCCCTCAGTAGTCTAGAACTTGAAGAACAACTCCACTGATTCTACTTGTAATATTTGTAAGGAGCTCTGTTTCTGATAGTTTATAATGTTAGGTTTTGACATCATCAAATATGGGGAAATTGTTGGGAGATGATTCAGTAGATAACTCAGTAGCCTAGTGCTCAGTAGATTTGAAGATCCTAAAACCCTACTTTGACTGATGAACCATTCTGTTGTAATTTTTTGTTCTGTCTCTGAGAGTTTCAGACTCGGTAGACACTCTTCACTATGGTTCAGGCGCTCAGTTCTGTCCGCTGGTTCTTCAGCAGACTATCAGCCTCAGTACCAGAAGAACAAGACTCAGTTGTACTGGACTCAGCAGGAGCAGTATACTGAAAGGAGTCAGTGGAACTGATCTCAGTAGGAGTAGTTCACTGAAGTCAGAGTTGATCTTCAGTAGAGCTGACTCAGCAGGAGTATGCTACTGAACATAGATCAGACTCAGCAACGGCTAGACAGTCTTCTGACTGTCAGGATATATTAAGTCAAATCAGCAGAGTCATATGAGGTATAGAGAAGTCAGCTTCAGATCCACCTTGAAGTCTGTTCTGTCTCACCTACTTTCTTCAGCCTCGACCAATGACGAGCGGCCAGCTGTCTACTTTCTGATTAAAGCTGCAAGTCAACAACTTTCCAAAAATGGCGGGAAAGGACTGAAGGAATAATTTAGGTTAGGAACGCTACCTTCCTCCTGGTGTGTTGTCGCGGCTTTGATTGTTGCTCCTGTGTTAGACCTTCTGATCTGTATCCCGGCCTTTTTCTTCCTCTGCGTGGTCAGAGAACTGAAGAAAATAAATTTTTGTCTCTCCCTTACTCACGGTATGCGTGTGTAATTATGTGTATGTGTGTGTAATCTGTTTCTGAACAGAATACTGATATATATAGGATTCAAAAGCCAATATAATATTAATATATTTGTAACCCATTAATTTAATTATATTTCTAATGGGCTTCCACATAACCAGCCCATAATATAATTAATTAATTTACTGGGCTACTAATATCTATCAATTAATTGGCCCAGCCAATTAATTCCAGATAAATAACATTATTAAATAATGTAAAAATACATTAATCCATTAATAATGATTTCTAAGAGACAATAAATAACCAGACAACTAATTGGGCCAGATCAGGGATCCAATACAAGAAAGAAAGCTGAGCCTCAAATTAATTAATTATCCATGCTCAGCCCAGAGCAAAATTAATTAATAAACACAGATTTATTCCACTAGAGAATACGTGCTGACTTACCCCTTTATCCCCAATTTGAGCAAGGGCTTGTATTTTAGACTTAATCGATCTCCGTATTTCAGATAGAAATATCCGTTAATTAATTAAGCTCACTGACAGCTTAAATTAATTAACATCTTATATTCCTGAGTAGTACCACTCGGCCTTATTAACACACCTGAACTTAATCAACCGGCCGGGTTTAGTATGCTAATCCTTTCGAGTTCCTCAGGGGATATCATCAACCCATTTTACTAGAATACGGAAGCAAGATACAGACAACCATCCTGAGCCACAAATAACTACTAACACCCAAGATACGTAGATCCGGTCGCGATGACGTTCACCATAGTAGGTCAAAGTGATAGATAGCCAAATGCACTCAGCTGAAGTCTTACCAAGCTTAAGACCAGCAAAGTCACCGAGATATTGGTTTTCCACTAAGGTCAGTTAGGAAAACACATCTCACTGTGATCCATCAATACACCTCCTTAAGTGTACCGGAAAAAAGACAAGCAAACTAAGACAAGCCACTTCTTATCTAAAGCTGCGGCTTAAACCGACAACTTATCCTTAAGTTGTCTCATTGTGATAACTTGTTTATATCTTATCAGTTCAACCAATTTGTGTTGTCTTCTGTGATACCCGACACACCACACAAATCTAACTTTTATACAAGATAAAGGATAACATGTGCAAATATACATATTTATCAGATAGGAGAATAAAACAGTGGTAAGGACAAAAACACATTGTATACAAGCATAAAAAGTGCTTCCAGTATACAAAATCCCAACAATTCTCCCACTTATACTAAAGCAAACTTTTAGTATACAATGTGTCAGTTCTAGGTACAAACTAGTATTTAGCAGCAAATCCTATCTATCACTCCTCTTCTCCCACTTATACAAAAGTTTCTGCAGTCCTAAGTGGGGGGCATCTATACCAGTCCTAAGCCACGAACTTGCGTCTCGTAAGCCAGAATTGGTAAGCTCTTCGTGAATCGATCAGCTATGTTGTCTTCAGTTCCAATCTTTTCTATGAGTACGTCGCCTCGATTTACGAATTCTCGTATAATGTGGTACTTCCTGTCTATGTGTTTAGACGCCTTGTGAGATCTAGGTTCCTTAGAATTTGCCACTGCACCCGCATTATCACAATAAATCGTGATTGCCTTAGGCAAATTCTGAACAATATCAAGATCTTGGAGAAAATTCTTGAGCCATACTGCCTCTTTCGAGGCTTCTGAAGCAGCCACATACTCTGCTTCCAAGGTTGAGTCCGCAATGCATTTCTGCTTTGCACTCCTCTATGAAATGGCTCCACCTCCCAAGGTAAACACATAACCCGAGGTCGACTTCTTTACGTCTCTGTCAGCCTGGAAATCCGAGTCCGTATAACCCAAAGGCACTAGACTGTCTGATTGGTAAACAATTCTATAATCTCTAGTTCGTTTAAGGTACTTGAGAATATTTTTCACTGCAATCCAATGCTCTTGTCCAGGATTAGACTGATATCTTGAGACCATGCCTACAACATATGAGATATCTGGTCTCGTACAAAGCATTGCATACATGAGACTACCGACAGCGGAAGCATATGGTACTAGTCTCATACTTTCTATCTCTTTAGGCGTTTTAGGGCACTGATTCTTGGATAAAAAAATGCCATATCTGAAAGGTACCGAACCTCTCTTGGCATTTTGCATGCTGAAACGAGCAATAACAGTATCAACGCATGATGCTTGTGACAAGCTTAACATCCTTTTCCTGCGATCTCGTATAACCTTGATCCCAAGGATGTAAGCAGTTTCACCTAAGTCCTTCATTTGAAATTGCTCGGATAACCATGTCTTTACGTCTGACAACACTTCAACATTGTTGCCAATGAGAAGGATGTCTTCTACGTAAAGTGCAAGAAACACCACTGTTCCATTAACACAGATACGGTATACGCACACCTCGTTCGGACAGGATACAAAACTATAGGATTTGACTACCTCATCAAAACGCTGGTGCCATAACCGGGAAGCTTGCTTAAGTCCATAAATAGACTTCTTAAGCTTCCAAACTAGATGTTCTTCGGCCTCCTTCACATAACCATCTGGTTGTTTCATATAGATGTCTCTACCTTTTTCAAGGTGCCCATTTAAGAATGCGGTCTTGACATCCATTTGCCAGATCTCTAGGTTCATGTGAGCTGCTATGGCAAGGAGAATTCTAATAGACTTGATCATTGCTACAGGCGAGAAGGTTTCTTCATAATCGATACCTTCTTTCTGGGTAAAACCCTTTGCCACTAGCCTGGCCTTAAATGCCATGATCTCTCCATTCGAACCTCTCTTTCTTTTGTATACCCACTTACTACCAATGGCCTTGCAACCCTCAGGTAGTTCAGTGATCTCGTATACATCCATATCAGTTATGGACTTAAATTATGAGTCCATGGCGATTCTCCAAGAATCTGCATCTACATCTCCCATTGCTTCGTTGTAAGTCCAGGGCTCCACGGTGTCTTGTTCATCCGCCGGAGATGGTCGAAGTCTCCCCGGTGAACATATACCGATCAGGTGTAAATATCACCCTCCCACTACGTCGAACAGTGTCAGGAGTTGTTGTTAATAGATTGTGCAGTTGCTCGTGGAGCTCTATCTTGCACAATTGGCTCTGTGAGTGGGTCTCGATCACCTTGTAATTTCTCAAGGATGATCTCGACTCGAGACTTATGATTACTAATATAATCCTCCTCTAAGAACCGAGCGTTGGTGCTAACCACGATCTTCTGTTCTTTAGGATCATAAAAATAACCACCCTTCGTTTCCTTCGGATATCCTATGAACAACATAACCTCTGAACGTGAATCCAACTTGTCGGCCTGTTTATTCAAGACATAAGCAGGACACCCCCAAATCTTTATGTGGTGCATACTGGGCTTGTGCCCGCTCCACAACTCGACTGGAGTCGTGTCAACCGACTTGGATGGCACACGGTTCAACAAGTATGCTGTAGTCTCTAGGGCATATCCCCAAAAGGAAACTGGCAAAGTTGCATAACTCATCATGGACTGAACCATCTCTAGGAGAGTTCGGTTCCTTCTCTCTGTCACACCATTCTGCTGAGGCGTGCCCGGTGCTGTCAGTTGGGATGTAATCCCACATTCTGTCAAGTAGTCCTTGAACTCGTTGGACAGGTATTCCCCACCACGATCAGATCGCAGTGTTTTGATTTCTTTACCTAACTTCTTCTCCACTTCTGCCTTGAATTCCTTAAAGGTTTCAAAGCAATCCGACTTGTGGTGAAGAAGGTAAACATATCCATACCTCGAGTAATCGTCAGTAAATGTGACGAAGCACTCATACCCTCCACGAGCTTATGTAGACATAGGTCCACAAAAGTCAGAATGTATCAAACTTAATGCTTATGTGGCTCTATAACCTTTTGCCTTAAAAGACCTAGTCACCATCTTACCTTCCAAGCAGAATTCGCAAGTTGGAAATGGTTCAACTTGGAGAGACTCCAATGATCCATATTTCACCAACCTTTGGATCTTATTTAGATTGATGTGACCTAGTCTTAAGTGTCATAGATAAGTTTGATTTACCTTAGAAGATTCTTTCCTCTTCTTAGGATTTAATGATGAGGAAGTAACATTAACAGATGTACATGGATTAGACGTAATAGTATATAGAGATCCATTTAAAGTCTCATTGCAGATAAGATCTTTCCCTTTTGAAATCGAAATTTGATCATCAAAAACAGATCTATAACCATCCAAAATAAAAAGTTTTGAAACGGAAATAATGTTTCGCCTAAACTCAGGCACCAATAAAACATCTCTTAATACTAAAATAGAGTCTAAAATAGATAAATGTAAATCTCCTATGGCATTAGCTGGACCTCGCGATCCATTGCCTATGGAAACCACTAACTCGCCATCAGCCAGAACCCTTTTCTGCAGAAAACCTTGCAAGGTGTAACAAACATGATCAGTTGCTCCGGAATCTACTACCCTTTCATGGGTAGATGCGGAAACAAGCACAGTTTCTGTTACTAAGGCGATGCGTGTACCTTTCTGTTTTGCCTTGAAGTTGGGACATTCAGTCTTCCAATGTCCAACCTTACCACACTTGAAACACTTCCCCTTAGGTTTTTGAACCCCTGCAGTGGGTGCTAACTTCGTGCTCCCACTATTCTTCTTAACATTCGTAGCCTTCTTGCTCTTTTTCTGGAATCTACCCTTAGGAGGGTTCCTTGAGCTGCTAGTAGTGTTCAAGATTTGGGTTCCTTTACCTTTAGTCTGACCCATGTTCCTTCTGTAGTAATTAACTCACTCGAAAGTTCATTTAGAGTGTAGTCTTTCCTTGACATTACTACATTTAGGCGGAAATTCTCATATGACTTAGGTAGTGAATGTCGAATGACGTCTATCTTGATACCAAGATCCAAGACACCACCAACCTTTGCAAGCCGATCTAGCAGCTCGATCATATGTAAAACATGAACCTGCACGGACGCACCTTCAGCCATTTTGCAGGTAGGAACCTGCCTCAGAAGATGAAATCTCAGAGATCTGCCGGTCACACCGAACTTTTCAGCCATGGAATCCCATATCACTCCCGCATGAGGCGTATTTTCATACTGTGAAGCAAGAGAATCAACCATAGTGGATAGAATGACAAAACGAGTCTTGTCATTATCCTCTATCTACTTTTCAGATTCCCTTATCTGCTCCTCAGTCGCCTCATCTTCGGGGAGTTTAGGTTCAGGGGTACTGAGAACATACAAGATCTTCTCATTTTGGAACATTAGTGTAAGGATTCTCCTCCACTCTTTAAAATTGTCAACACCCTTTAAGGGTCGGCTCATAAGACCATTAACAACAGCTTGAACAGACATATCTGAAAAATAATTTAAAATAAAGCATGTAAGGAAAAAAAAATATTTGCACATAATTCGTAATTAACAATCATTGTAACCTTTTGAAAAAAACAATGATGTTAAAAACCTCGAACCGCTCTAGGAATTCCACTAGCAAGCCATGCAGGTGGACGTTTACTAGCGTAACCCTAAACCAAGCTATTTACATAGCTCTTTAATTCCAATCCACGTCTAGGTTCTTAAGACGAATGGAATTAATAGTTCGATATACTGGACCATGTCACTATTAAAACGCGGGAAGGAACTTCGAGGGAAGTGAATTGTACCTGCGGTGACATCTAAGCATTGACCATTAATTTGACCAAAGTAGAATCAAATTCTCCAAATTGACATACTTACTCGAACCATGCCGCATTCAATTTGATCTAATTAGCCATCCTATTCAATTATTATCTTCTAGAGTACTCGTGTTTACTAGGCACGCAAGCCACGCAGGTGGACGTTTACGACTTCTCTCCCACTACTCAATAATAATCAAATATTATTTTTGGAAAACTCATCTCACAAAACTTGTAGCTCAAAGATGCAAGCAAGCCATGCAGGTGGACGTTTACTCACATAATCTTACTACTTTTGTGTAGAGTCCAATTAATGGAGGTCCAATTAAGTGTTTAATATCCAAATGAAATCTAATTAAACATTTAATTTAATGTTGCTTAGTCTTTTTAATCAAAAGGTTTGTAACGAATCATGTTTAATCTAAGCGCACATAATAAAACGTGCTCGCGAAAAATAAAACATGCTTTAAAAACGATATAAATCATATTTACAGGCTTTTCTAAGCGCAATTATTCATATAATCGCATGCTAAAGCATAATTAAAAATAAATACGCAAATAGGAAATTTAAAATCGTTATCGGGCTTTAAAACACGTAATCCCTAACTATTACATTGCCCGATCAAAATACAGATCTTTGAAATCTTCAAAATCTTTGAATCTAGAAACTGCGTCGAAAATTGTACTGCCACGTCATCAGGCTCGTCTGCCAAGTGGAAGACACGTGGCAGACACGCAGGCAGCACAGTCAGTAAGGGCTGACGTGACGCACCACATCAGCGTCGTCTCCACCCTTCTGCCGCCGCCGCTGCTGCAGGCCGGTTCTGTGCCGGCCGCCGACACCCAGGGGTGCGCCAGACGACGGCGAACCGAGAACTGTCGTCCGCGTCCGGGCGCCGCCGCGTGCGCGCGGCTGCCGCGCCGCAGGCGCGCGCCGCCGCACCTTCCCCAGCCGTTTCCAGGCCTCCTCTGCCTTCTACACACCTCCTCGATGTCGCCTAGACGTCGGATTCGTGCAGAAACGCCGCCAGGAGTCCCCGCAGCGAAGATTACTGCGCGATAAATCGCGCCTCCGCCGTCGCCGCCTTCCACGCCCGAATTCTTCCTTTCCGAGCCGCGATTCGGTCAATTGAAAGAGGGGAAACAATATTGGAACACTCACGACCACCGGGTAATGGATTCTGGCCGAGATTAGTTCCTCAATTTCCCGAATTTCAAACGATTCGCCGGAACGAATTCATAACGAGCAGCCTATTTCAGACGTCAATTTTGATCGTATCCGGGATCGGATGATCCCTTACGACCTATCGACACGAAGCTCGCAAGACGAGGATTCTAGAGGTTCAAGCTGATCGTCGATCCGACATCGAACGCGGCGGAACCCTAGAAAACTAGGGTTTTCGCTGCGAAAATCAGATTTTCGTTATCTCATTTTTCGTGCCTCCCGGACCAATTACAGCACAAAAAATAGTACAATCACATAACAAATAGGTCCTATAATCTACTCGTGGATTTTCTCACAAGAAAAATGTTACATCGGGGTCAAAACAGTGGCTCGCAGGCCGCCCCAAACACGAAAATAGCCCGATAACGACGAAATAAAACCTAATCATACATCTAACAGCAACAATCAGAGCCTAAACCAGGCTTTGATACCAATTGAAGGAATAATTTAGGTTAGGAACGCTACCTTCCTCCTGGTGTGTTGTCGCGGCTTTGATTGTTGCTCCCGTGTTAGACCTTCTGATCTGTATCCCGGCCTTTTTCTTCCTCTGGGTGGTCAGAGAACTGAAGAAAATAATTTTTTGTCTCTCCCTTACTCACGGTATGCGTGTGTAATTATGTGTATGTGTGTGTAACCTGTTTCTGAATAGAATACTGATATATATAGGCTTCAAAAGCCAATATAATATTATTATATTTGTAACCCATTAATTTAATTATATTTCTAATGGGCTTCCACATAACCAGCCCATAATATAATTAATTAATTTACTGGGCTACTAATATTTATCAATTAATTGACCCATCCAATTAATTCTAGATAAATAATATTATTAAATAATGTAAAAATACATTAATCCATTAATAATGATTTCTGAGAGACAATAAATAACCAGACAACTAATTGGGCCAGATCAGGGATCCAATACAAGAAATAAATCTGGGCCTCAAATTAATTAATTATCCATGCTCAGCCTAGAGCAAAATTAATTAATAAACACAGATTCATTCCACTAGAGAATCGTGCTGACTTACCCTTTATCCCAATTTGAGCAAGGGCTTGTATTTTAGACTTAATCGATCTCCGTATTTAAGATAGAAATATCCGTTAATTAATTAAGCTCACTGACAGCTTAAATTAATTAACATCTTATATTCCTGAGTAGTATCACTCGACCTTATTAACACACCTGAACTTAATCAACCGGCCAGGTTTAGTGTGCTAATCCTTTCGAGTTTCTCAGGGGATATTATCAACCCATTTTACTAGGATACGGATGCAAGATACAGACAACCAGCCTGAGCCACAAATAACTACTAACACCCAAGATACGTAGATCCGGTCGCGATGACGTTCACCATAGTAGGTCAAAGTGATAGATAGCCAAATGCACTCAGCTGAAGTCTTACCAAGCTTAAGACCAGCAAAGTCACCGAGATCTTGGTTTTCCACTAAGGTCAGTTAGGAAAACACATCTCACTGTGATCCGTCAATACACCTCCTTCAGTGTACCATTAAAGACAAGCAGCTAAGACAAGCCACTTCTTATCTAAACTGCAGCTTAAACCGACAACTTATCCTTAAGTTGTCTCAACTGTGATAACTGTTTATATCTTGTCAGTTCAACCAATTTGTGTTGTCTTCTGTGATACCCGACACACCACACAAATCTAACTTTTATACAAGATAAAGGATAACATGTGCAAATATACATATTTATCAGATAGGAGAATAAAACAGTGGTAAGGACAAAAACACATTGTATACAAGCATAAAAAGTGCTTCCAGTATACAAAATCCGAACAAGGACTCTGCCACCATACTTTGAAAGAGCCGTTAGCTACCCAAAAGAGAGAGACACATGGATCGTCGTCTCCAACGGATCTATCCATGTCTCTGCTCTATAAATAGAGGGAAGATTTCCAATTGAAGCTCACCGAACAACACAGACAAGAACACAAGAGCATTCACGAGCAAACTCAGAAACGATTAATGCTTTCTGCAAGAACTTCATAGAGTAATCTCTAGCGAAAGGCGACATACTTGCTCATAGGGAACCAAGCTGAATCAGATCATAAAGCCTCTAGTATCCAAGCGACTGAATACAAACCCAAGTCCAGACTTAACCGTTCGTCGCTCTAGAAGCCACCTTCTTGTTCCCTATCCCTCTAACCTAAGCTCAGCAGACTATATCCATAGCTTAGATCGAAGGAGTTCATCTTTGAACTGATCCTTATTGTAAAGGACTCCTTCATAGTTGGAGAGTTATTCAAACACTTTAGTTTGATATCTTGTAAACTGAGACTTGCTCAGTATAAATCTCAAGACCAGTGTTTGTCCAGTGCATAAACCGACTGAGACTAACTCAGTATAATAAAATAGCCTCCTGATCTTTTCGAGACAGTGGACGTATGATTGTTGGATCCGAACCACTTTAAAAATTGCATGTGTTCTATGTTTTTACTGTTGCATTGATTACTATTCATACTGAAAATATTTGTAAAATCATTCAACTGAGTTTCAGCAAAGCTTAATTGATCGCACTTATATACTGGAACTGTTTTATTAAAAACGTTCTCTAACTCAACTGAATTTGAGCCTACACATTTCCGCACTCACTGAACTTCAGCTGAACGGTACTGAATTCTGACCTTAGTCAGCTAGCAGGCCTCAGTGAAGTCAGTCACTCTGCTACGCGATTCAGAACGGCTTATTTGGTCTATTGAACTTGTTCAGTACGCCATTCTTCTGAAAAGGATTGTTCGCGTTTTAAGTTGAGAAATTGTTCTCAGGTGTATTCACCCCCCCCCCCTTCTACACCTGAATGTTCAATCTCGGGACCAACACACGGGGTTCTGGAATTTAACTTCCTACTGAAGTTCAGACCAACAAACACCCCTTACAGGACTTAGACAAGATAAATAATGAATACAAGAACATGTCTAGCCTATTACATCATCAAGTTCGAAAACACACTACGGGTACATGACAGGTTTTGGGATCTTCAATTCTATAGCGATAAAATCACTACAATTTTCCCCATTACCAAAATATAACAATAAGTCCTAAGTACATAAACTACTGATGTCAGTTCAAAGTACCCCCATATCAATGATCTAGACGACCACTGACTCATAACCAACAATCTCTTAAAAGGATCCAACTTTATCCAAAGTTGAGAACTTCCTTCCATCATAAAGCTTCAAATCATGTAGGCATTTGAAGATGAAAATAGATTCAGGTTAATCAAACGAAACATCTTTTTCCAAATATTTAGTCATTCCTGTTCTGTCGTGCATAAAAATTTCTAAATTTATGCATGTATTAATACTATAATGTGCATAATCGAGTGATATATTATAAATGTGAACATATGACTTATACCATTGAAAGAAATAACACATTTATAAATCAAGGAACTCGACCAAAGAGTAAGAAAATTGGAAATCTGAGCAAAAAACAGTAAAAGTGATGAGCCTAGATTTGTAGCTCATTTATCCATTTAATTCGTGTATTTAGTGTTGTGAAAATGCAGGTTTTTAGCTTAGAATAGGAGAAAATGGGAGAAAAGAGGATACAGTTGGTATTGGAAGACTTTGGGCCGAAATTGCTGAAATTGCCCAGACTACAAGAAGAAGGGCATGAAAAGAGGCCAGAATCATTGCAGTGTCCACTGGGTCGAAAATAAGAAGAATTAAGTTGAAGCATAGCCACAAACCCGACCCACAACTTCTTGTCAAACTATGGCGGGAAGTAGACTACTAGAAACTACAGTCTAGGCCGACTTTGACCAACAGACCATACTTGACACAATGTCCTCCCACCTACTGTAACGCCCCAATTTTTATAACTTAACTAGGGACGCTACTTTACACTTAACATGTATATCTTAATTCTTTCAAAACATTTCCATGGAAAAGAATCATTGAAAAACTCATTTTATTTTCATACTCAGCGGAAGACTTAAATAAAAATAACTACGACTACTAGTTCTCGAAAAATAAAATGCACAGTTCGTAATTAAACTAGTTTAATGCAATAGTAAGTTTCATAAATCGTGTAATGCAATAGTAAGTTTCTTAAATCCTTCATCGTGTGACCATCACCACCAACACCTCTACGTATCGGCCGAGCCATTTCCTGAAAAATATTAAAATGATAGGGATGAGTACGACTACTCAGTGGGGAATACACTTATCCAAACTATATAATATACCAATATATTATGAACAATTAGAACATGTAAGAATTACGTAGTCACACAGACCACCGAGTCAACTTCGACTCTAACTTTAAAACGGATCAACTTCGATCCAGGTCAACTTCAACCATAAACATGTGTACCGATCAACTTCGATCGCGGATCAACTTCGATCCCAGCCAACTTCGACCATAAACCTTTATACCGATCAACTTCGATCGCGGATCAACTTCGATCCTTCCTTATCATGCCTGACATTAACTCATAAATATCGAGCATAAAATATAATAAGGATAAACGTAGTGTAAGAAAACTTCCTCACCTTAACTTTGACTTGATGAAAATAATGGATATCAGATGTTTAAGTCCTGCGCTCCCATCCTAACATGAAAATTGATAATTCTTAATGATTCATGAAAGTTGTGTATGTATTTTACATATACAACAATACCTCATAGTCATTAGGTTACAAACAATATCATATATATATATACTCATTAGTGTATTTAGGTTTCAACGTCCTATATTAACTTGTGCATAATACCTATTTTAAAAATATTCCACAGAATATGAATTCATTCCATAAATTTTAATTTTCTACATATAGATTTCTTAACGAGTCTAAATCACACCAGATTTGGTTTCATATCAAAATAATAAGTCCTCTAAGAGTTATAACCAAAACAGTACCTACTGTGTCAACAAAGGCGGTTTCTGACCTACTGACCTTTAACTATAAGCTTTGGGAACTAAACATATCTTAAAAATTTTAAGATTTAACACAAATCTAAGGAACATACGTAGAAATATCATACCAAAATTTCAATCTCTATGAATAAGTAAAGACTTCATAAAATACATAATAGTTTTCACCAAAATCCGAATACGAAAATGCATGCTCCGACTGACTTCCCGGAAATTTGTATTAAAATATTTTCATACACATAAGTTAAAAATACTAAATAAATATTTTTATAAATCCCTACGTGTTTAGAGTATTTAGGAAAAAGAATCAAGTCAAAAACATTTTTGTGGAATGAGATATAAACATTTTTGTGGAATGAGATATAAACATTTTTGAGGAAAAGGCTTCCTTTTATACATGTTATCGGTTAACTTTAATTTCAACATTTAATTTCAATCTTGAATGGTTGTATTTATTTCTAGATGTTTGTCAACAAGCTTCTTTACTATTTACACGTGAGTTACTCCATTTATTTCCTGCTTTCTGTCCTTGTCATCTTTAGAATAATGTTGTTTTCTTTTCCTACGAATATACCAAATTTTTAGATCTCATCGCTTTGGATATCATACCATGTTGTCTCTTGCCGTTTTTAGTTAAATTCTCATGCTAGTTTCTTACCGTTTTAGGAAAGTTTACTAATCCGATTTTAGTTCCCAGATCTGTTTCATGCTTTACTTTTACATGCTTAGTTTCACGCCCTTAGTTAATATGTGTAGCTAACTCCTTAGATCTGGCCGAGGTAATAAGGCACCATCCCTAAAAATCCGTAAGATGTGAAAACGTGCTTGATAATTGGTTTAGTGAAGGTCTTAGTCGAACTTTGTTTGAGATAGTTGATAACTGCTTAGATCTGATCAATCTGGATAAGTAACCATCTTTCTAGGCAGACGTAGACTAGCTAGGTTATCTGCTTTGAATGCTACACATCGGTAGATGCCTAGATCTGGTTCCTTTGTTCTTAATGCTCCTTAGTGCCTCCCTAGTCATTCCTAAACAAGGTAGGGTAGTCACATGGGTAGGGAACTGTTTCTATGCTCAACATGACAGTCTAAGCTTAATAGAAGGAATGGACACCCATGTGCTCAACACAACGTCCTGGCCAGATAACCTTAACTAAACTGATTCACATAGTAATCTAGGATCGGACAGGGGGTAGTGTGGAATTACGTTGGCTGGATTGCTTTTAAAACTTGTTATTTGCTTTTCAATTATTGTGTGTTACCTTTATGCCTAGTTTTAGAACACACAAAGTTTATGGTGGCTACTAGCCAAACCCTTTAGGTCAGTAGAGATAGTCGCTTAATCACCCGTTTCCTGATGAGCGACCTCTTGCTTGTCACTGTACTTTATTCAGTATAGTTTCTGTGCAGGTGTTCTATAAATTTATTTATTTGCAAAGTATTTGTACATCAGAAATACGTGCGCATCAAATTGGCGCCGTTGCTGGGGAGCGGTATTTTAAGATTTAAGTAGCTTTTTCTATTGACAAGTTTGTTATTGTCCACAATATCCCTTCTAGGTGTTTATGAGCGGCTTTTTCAATCCTAACTTCTGGTATGATCCCAAAATAGAGAAGGCAGCCAGGAGAAATTGGAAGGGGACACGACAGCGCAGGCGACAAAATCAACTGGAGTCGCAAGGCGAAGAAACTGCCCATACAGGAGCAGCAAGTGAAGCTGGTACTGAAGCCAGCAACCAAGGAGACCAAGAGTACTTCTCCGACCAAGAGAAGGAAGCATCCAACAAGGAAGCATCCGACTTAGAGTCCAAAATGGAATCCGAACAAGCAACATAAATGGATGAGGAAGATAGGCAAGTCCTTGAAGTCAATGAGCACACTGCGAAGAAGAGGAGGACTCCTGTGTAGATTGCTGCATATGGAGAGAACCCAGTGGCACTGAATGCACTACCCAAATTCCACGGAAAGAAAAATGAGAATCCTTTCTCATTTTGAACGAGTTTTAGAAGATATGCTGGTTATAAAAGAGAACTGGCTAGCAATCTGAAGATGAAGTGAAGCTAATGGCATTTTCTTATGCCCTGAGCGCTCGTGCTAACACTTGGTACTCAAGTTTGCGCACAGACACCATTATTGATTGGCCACAGATGGAGACCACTTTTCTGGAATACTACTTTCCATCAACGAAGAAAAGTGCCTTGAGAAAGGAGATCTCATGCATCCAACAAGATGGTGATGAATTCCTGAATGAGTATTAAGAGCGCTTCAGCAGATTAGTGGAAGATTGCCCAAACCATAAGTACAGAGATGGAGAGTTATTTCAATTCTTCTACCAAGGCCTAAACTCTTAACCCTAAATCCTAATCTTTTGAGATCCATAGCCCCCCATGAGATATGAGAACTAATCTCATCCCTTCATTTTGATGATCTATGTCTCTTGTTTTTCTAAGTTAATGAATTAAATTTAAATCAAAAATGGAGAAATTAGATATCATTAAGGGTATTCTAGTCTATTTCATTTTAGGTTTATACTTTTGAATAGATATACATATACAAGCGTTCCTCAGTACTGACAAGAAGGTGATGAATCCCTCAGTACTGCATGATTTAAACATGTGAGGTATTGGCTGGTCATGGTGATGATCTGTTCTCATGGAGGGCTATAGATCTCAAAAGATCTCAGGCATCCAACAAGAAGGTGATAAATCACTCAGTACTGCATGATTTAAACATCCATGATGATTTTCTTGCTTGATTTGAGGTATTGGCTGGTCATGGTTACTGAATGTGGACCCACTGGAAGTGTATGAACAACTTCTCCCTGAATTATGTTCTTCATTTAGATAGAAATATGTCACTTTGTTAATGACAAATCCATATCATCTAGATTTTTAAATGTGTGGTACAATCTTTCTCTAGCTCAATGGAACTTTTGCCTTGGCATTATCCCCTTTGCTGTTGAATTCATGTTGATTACCTCAATGCCCTACATGGTCTTGTAGAGGAAATTCCTGTCTATAAGAACCCACAGTTGTATGCTCTAGCCTTACACCCGGGTCTGGTAAATTTGTGTCCTCTAAGTCTAAAAATTTATCTTTTTCAAGACCACACCCTTCGTGTCTACCACCTGTTTATTACTTATAATCTTTCTGGTCGCTTCACAACCTACTCTAAGGTCTCCTACCAAGAACGTTTTTTCATGTGGTGTATGCGGGAAAGGTACAAGGTAGAGTTGGGGTTATTAGATAGCTAAGGGATTTGCAGAAGTTAGCGGTAGGACATCCCCCCATTATACTTTGTGTCATTACTTTGGAATCTTTTTCCATAGACATTTCCTGCTATTAAGCAATCGCCACCTCTCTAGGCTCCCTCCCCTAAAGCCTTTCTCTATGTATAATCTAATATGAGCCAAAGTGGTTTTGCGCAAGGTTAAGAATGTGTATAAGTTTGTTGAGCTGGGAGTCAAGCTCCCGAGCTATTCTCTAAGTGCATGTGCCTCTTCTTCTAAGATAAAGTGTGTATGCTGCAGGACACCAATGCCAAACTACAGTGCAAAGTATGCAGATTGCAGAGCAAACTCAACAAAATTCAGAAGAAAGCCTTAGATGAGGCCAGAAAGAAGGGAAAGCAGAAGCAAGTCTATGATGAAGAATCTGAATTGGAGTCCGAATAGGAGTGTGATGATATAACTGAAGAAGAGAGCCCGACTAAGGCCGAGGAAGACAGCGAACTGGAACCTGGTGAAATCGGGATTACAAATATTGATACCAACAGTGAGGAAGAAGAATCCAAAAATGAAAACTCTAGCCAATTACACTCCGAGTGATCGAGGAAGAAAGTGAGTTAGAACTGGGAGAAATCAGGATCCATACCACCACAACCGAAGAGGATAGTGAACTTCAGCCAGGAGAAGTGAGAGTTACTGCAGACAACATGTCTCACCATGATCTTAGCGTAGCACAAGGCCAGGCTGTCAATGCCCCAGCCATGCCAGTGGCCCCTGCAATCGATCTTCCACCCCTGCTCCAAATGTTCAGCTCTCCAACACACCAATTCCCGAAACAAAAAAGCAGTGTGAGCCACCCTCCTCCAACCCTGCATCCCCAAAGAAAAAGAAGAAAGTGGCAAGCAAGGCCACTACTAAGCTGGGACAGACTGAGGCAGCTCACTCTGCGAGGAAGTAGAAAAGGAAGGCCACCTCCTCCACAGATAGTAAGCTGAGCAGAAAGAAAAAGCGTCGTGCGGCTGAGCGCTGCAAGTAAGCCAACTGTTCCCTCCCCTAGATGTTTTTTTATTTTATTTTATTTCTTTGTCTGTTTGTTTTTTTATATCTGAGTGTCTTGTCTTCCCCTACTCTACTTGATCTTGTCTTGCTTGAGGCCAACCAAGGCTCAAAGTGTGTGTGGGGGTGGGTGGTGTATTTGTTGGGTTTGTATACGCAAAGCAGTCTATGCATTTGCTTGTATATAATATTTCCTATTGCCACTATTATTATTCTCCTATCTGATTATTATAATTGCACAAATTAGTCCTTTATCTCACAAGAGTTAGATCATGCAGAGTGTTTTAGATCACAGAAGATTGTAGTGATAGGTTGAACTAGTGAGATATAAACCGTTATTACAGCTGAGGCAACTTTAGGTCAAGTTGCCTATTTTGGCTGCAATGTAGATGAGAAGTGACTTGTCTTGGTCACTTATCTATGTTGATACATTTGATGTATTGATGCATCGCAGTGAGAAGTGTTCTTCTATGTGATCCGTGTGAAGAACCAAGGTCTCGGAGACTCAGCTAATCTTAAGCTTGATGAGATTTCAACTGAGTGAAACCAAAGTTTCATGTTCAGTTTTGAATTAGAGACATTCAAAACACTGAATCGACGTCGACTATAACCCTTATCCTTCCAAGATAATGATGCAGGTTTGATTCTCGGTACCTGCTTTTTTTTTTCTTTTTTCTTTTTCTTCTATTAGAATTCTATTCTAGAATAGAATATTCTAGTCTAGAATATAGCTAATCTATTAAAGGAGTCGAATGAAACCAAAGTTTCATGTTCGGTTTTGAATTAGAGATATTCAAAGCACTGAATCGATGTCGACTACCCGCTTTTTTTTCTTCTATTAGAATTTTATTCTAGAATAGAATATTCTAGTCTAGAATATAGATAATATATTATGATTTGAGATTTGATAACGGTTAGTGAATCGTTGAATATACAATTTCAAAAATTATTTTTTTTGTTTTCAACTCAAGAAAAATCAAAATATGAAAAAATAGGAATAAACAACGTCCATTGCCTTATGGATAGGACAGAGGTCTTCTAAACCTTTGGTAAAGGTGTTCAAATCCTATTGGCCGCAATTTTTTTCCATCTATTTTTGATTTTGACAGCAAAAAAAACTTTTTGCATAATTTGAACCCGAGACACTTGATTCAATTTTGAAGATAAAAAGCGACCGATTTATTTATGCTTGCTCCTAAAGTAGAAACTGGTCCATTTGTTCCCGAATAGCTTCTTTTAAAAGAGGATATCTCAAGTCATTATATAATCCTTGCTATATAAATTGAGAATCACTGTGCGGTGCTTCATTCGGTTTTGAGCTGGGCTATATTGTGAACATTGGCCAGCCGACTTGAGTGGATGCTTATCTTTTCTTTTCCTTCATGTTTGTGTCTGTTTGTGTGCATGCCTGTGGAAGTCTGTCTTGAGCTACAATTTAAGCATAGAAATTTCTCTTTATACCTGAGGGCAAATATTGCTTAAGTATGAAGAGCTTGATAAGCCTAGATTTATAGCTCATTTATCTATTTAGTGTGCAGTTTTTTGTCTGTGAAGTGTAGGTTTCGCGCCTAAGTTAGAGGATATGAAGCAGGAAGTCAAAAAAAAGGAAACAAGGATGAGATCTGGGTCGATGCACTGTTCCTATGAAAAAGGCTGAAAGAATTGAGCTGCAAAAGGCCATTTGGGCCTGAGAGATGTTGGGCCAGGAATAAAAGAAATTATAATTAATCCAAGCCCAAATTCTGGCTCATATCTCTCCCTTGCTGAAAATTGGCGAGAAAGCTGAAGATTTTCTTATTTAGCAAGTATTTAGCAAGTACATCCAACTTAGCTTAGTCCAGCGGTTCTTGCAGATACGCAGCGAGTAAGCCACCAAAACCTACAGGCTAAGATATCTATGCATGTGATGGGAAAACGTGGAAAAAGGAAGAGAAGAAAAATAAGCATAAAAGGGGAAGAAGATATTTTGCAAAACAACACTTCTACTACTTTGTAACTTTTTATCTTTTGGGAACTTCTTCTCCCTCACTACTGTAAAAAAAAACTCCATGGAAGCAAACTGAAGCTCGAACTTATTTCTGTTTTATTTCCGTTAAGTAGTTTATGCTCAAGTGTAACCTGAAGCTCTCCTAAGGGAGAAGACTGCCTTTAATTCAGAGATTGGTTATTTAATGCTGTTAATTTTCTTCTTCATAAATGCTTTCGATATGTTTAATTTTTGCACGTGAGCATCAAGTTTATTTTTATTCCCACCTTTTATTTGAATCTGTCAAGAAGAATGTGCAGTACTTTCATGCCTTTATTACTTCAAATCTTTAGATCTATATGCCTTTAAGTTGTACTCAAAGATTCGTTCATTTTAAGCTTATTGTTCATGCTTATTTCATACCATATTTAGTAAGTTTATTGTTATGCCTTTCATCTCTCAGATTTGCATTATGCCTTTCAACTACTTGCTTTCTTTAGTTCCTACTTGTAGTGTGAATTCCTAACCCCCAGATCTAGCCGAGGTAATGAGGCACCATTCTCGAAATATGTGACTTGTTCACATGCTTAAAAATTGGTGAAGTTAAGATTTTAATTGAACTTTGTGTTGGATGATTAGTAAACTGCTTCTATGTAGCAAGCTTCTCTCTCTGTCCAGACGCAGATTAACCTAATCTCTACTTGTATGCTGAACATCGGTAGAAGGCTTGTCTCGGTTCCATCGTTCTCAATGCTCCCTAGTAGTAATCTAGTCATTGTTCAACAAGGTAGGTTATTTGCGTGAGTAGGTGATTGTTTCTATGCTCAACATGACAGTCACAATCTATGTTATCAAATCCGGCCCGGTCATTGAACCGGAAAAATTAATTTTAGTGGTAAAACCGATCAAACCGGTTGAACCGGTGGGTCAACCCGGTGTAACATAATAATGTATTAAATATCTTTTAATAATACTTATAAATAACTTAAACACTATAAGATTACTAATATTGCTTATTGAAATAATTATTTACCTTTATTCAAAGGTTTCAGCCTTAAAGATAAGATTCAATTTGTAGAAGAAGATGCTCTAAGCCTCGATGGGAGAAATTCATAAATTGAGAAAGAGGAGCAGCCTAACAGAAGCAGAGCTCGATGGAACCAGCGGGATTCACTGCTCAGGCTCACGGTGGAGCCACCCAAGTTGATGGGATTTGGCAATTTTGGTGAAATTGGAAGAGAGAACGAGAGAAATCAGATTCAGAATAAGGGATTAAATCATTAAATTAGATTTTTTTTAATGTTGCCGAGTCAACCGGGTACCGGGTGCCGGTTCGATCGGCCGGTTCTTCCGAGTCACACCGGGTCAAAGGGAAAAACATGTTTTTGATTGGCCCGATCCGTATTTTTCACCGGGTCACGGTTGAATCAAGCCAACCGGCCGGGCCGGGCCGGGTTTGATAACACGGGTCACAATTTATAAAAAAGGATTGGACGCATCTGTGCTCAGCACATCGTTCTGGCCGGATAGCCTTACCTGAACCAATTCATCTAGTGGTCTAGGATCTATAAGGGAGTGGTGTGGAATTATATTGGTTGGATTGTCTTTATTATCTGTATTTATCCCTATTTATTTCTTGCATGTTATTGTTCTGCCTAGGTTTAGAAACTCAAAATTTAATTGTAGCTGCTAGCCAAAATCCTAGGTTGATAGAATTAGTTTGGTTAATCATTCGTTCCCTGTTGATCGACCCCTGCTTGTCGCTATACTTGTTTTAAATGTGAATTCAGTGCAGGTGTATTACAAAATCATTTGGTCCGCGATTCTCATGAGGCAATCGCGCTCAATCAATATTCTGTAAAATTACAGATCAAAATTGATTAAACATATTTACAAGATCAAAATCGATTTAAGCCAAAATTACATGAACAATTTTTCTCTCACGAACAAAAAGTTTATAATTTCAACTGCAATCATCGTAGAAAGTGACGTTAGATAAGATGAGTATTTATAGAAAACGTTAGAGCCAAACCCAATATCGTTACTATTATTTCCTCCGTCTCATAATTCTTGTTCCAAAATTTCGAGGCATAATTTTCAAGAAGAATTGTTGATTGTATTTAAAGATGTAAGACTCTCAAATAACGTGTATATAATAATTTACTATTTCTAAAAATGAAACAACAATTGTGGGTCAATTCGAAAAGGAAAGTGAAACAACAATTCTTAGAAAAGTGCATTTGTTAAATATGGGCTTTAAGTTTATTTAAAAATATAATTATATTTTCACTATTATCTACCAATTCTCAGTTGGGTTAAATAGTAGTATGCGTCAGCAATACATCATTCACTCTTTTGGTCACGTCATATATGCGAATATTACTTAATAAAACAAATACTTATTCTATTTATTTAACAAGATACACAAATATTGTATTCCCTCCGTCCCGTTTGAAACGACCCGTTTTAAATTGGTACGGAAATTAAAAAAGTTGAAGATAAAGTATGAGAGATGAATAGATGATAAAGTAAGAGAGAGAAAATGAGTGTGATAGTGAGAAAGTAGATAATAAAGTATGAGAGAGAAAATGATTAATATAATGAGAGTATATAAAGTAGGTGAGAGAAATAATAAAATATGAAGAAGATATTTCCTTTTTAGGAAACGGATCGTTTCAAATGGGACGTCCCGAAAAGGAAAACAAGTCATTTCAAATGAGATGGAGGGAATATTTATTTAAAAATTCCGACATAACGTGTTAGTATTAATTTTAAGATAAGTTCATTTGACTTTGCCTTAATTTGATGATTCTGTTCCACAGTTACAATATTTTATGATTTGAGTAGTAGAAAAAATAATTTTACATATTTAGCAAAAGAGTGGAGGCCGCCTCCTTTCTCATTCTCTAATACCCGATTACAGTTAAACTTCGATAAAGTAATAACTTTAGGACTGAAAAAATATTCATTTAACGAGGTTATTACTTTATCGAACATTATTTTAGTGCATTGACACATATCGGGACCGGAAGAAATTATTATCTTAGCGAGATTATTACTATCGAATATTACTTTATCGAGGTTTAACTGTATCTTCATATGTTTTGAGAAAATTAATAATTTTTTCTTTTTGAAATGATAGATTTTACTTTCTAATTCTAAATTTTAATTCGCTCGTATGTACTCCTTTCGTCTCATTATTAGTGTCTTTTTTTTTTGGGGCATGAAGATTAAAAAAGTAATATTGTGTAGTGTATGTTGTTTGACTTTTGGATAGTTTATTTTACGGTCATAATCTTTTTATTATTTTTAGAAACAAAATACTATTTATGAGACACCCATTTCAAAAATACAAAGCACTATCAATGGGACGGGGAGTAATTATTTAAAGTACAATTGGAATTGCTATTATTTATTTTTATAATAGAGTTAGAAAAAAAACTTACATTTAACGAAAATTCTTTAAAAAATATATTTTCTTCAAAATATGACAAAAGTGAGGCCCACTTTCCACTAATAAAAACCCGCAGAACTTTTGCGCATGGGGTAAACAGTCCTATGATTCGGTAACCGCCCCAATATCGAAAGTGTCCTATATATTTTCATTTTTGTTTTTAAATAATATTAAAAAATAAATTCGTAGTTGTTATTTAAAATACGTTTTAGATAAATTATTTTATATAAAATTCACATATTTTATAAGTAATAAAATAAAATTTATAAGCCCCCTTAATTTATCCTTGTGAAGCAAATTTCATGCAATTTATAATTAATAACTTATATATTCGATACATACTTCGAATAATATTAATAATAGCTATGTACCTTTTTCTTGTAGGGTTAGAAACATAGTATATATCTACCAACCCAAACTTTTTCTACATGTCAACAATCATTATGATTTATGAGATGAGATTATAATTCCTATCCATCTCACTGTTCCACTACAATTTCTGTTTTTCCATTCATCAATAAATTTATGCTTTTTTGGGATATGGTCATCGATTTGAGATTATTATTTTTTGTATTGCCATCTTTTCGTATTTCCTTTTCTGTGCAAACAGCAGTGATGGTGAAATTTGAGTGTGAATAGAGTTGAATTCAGAATTAAGATATAGAAGTGAAATATGCAAATTCCCTTATAAAAAAGAAAACGATATCTGCAATTTAAAGTGATATTTCTTTAAAAAAACTGAAAGAAAAATTGAAATTTAACACAATTTGAGAAAGGCAGGTGGCGCCCGCCCCTAGATATATACGATAATGAATGTTATAGACAATAATATAGATATAATGCCTTTTTTTTCATTTTCTTGTAATCTTAATCAAAATAGATATTTATATATATATATATATATATATATATATATATATATATATATATATATATATAATATTTATTTTGCACATTTTAATCACGAGCAAAGCCAACATCATGTAGACGTCATCCTAGGTAGGGTTACATAGTACTGCATACCACTCGTCTCGCAACATAACGAAACGTCAACAACTAAAACTAACTTTTTTACATGAATTAAAAATCCACAAAATATATGTTCCACCAATTTGATTTAACGTTTAAGACTTACTTTACCACCATATAAGTCAAGTTACAATATTCAACGTTATATATTAAATTCACGTGTAAATTTATATGATATATGTATTATTAAATTCGATGTAAAGCGACCTACTAACGACAAGGAAGTAAGAAATGAATGTTGCACCTCAAGTCTTGGACTTTAATTTATTTATTTACCTCGAACATTTTCTAGAGATTGTTATGACGTGTATATAAATTGTCGTATTGAAAAGAGTGTCGCAAGTATCACGTAATACTACACAAAATCTATTTCGACCTTCCAACTTCTACGGATAATTTAAACGGGATCATATTGAGTGCTACTTAAACCGTTTTGAAAGTTGAAGATTACGATTGAGCTCATTTTAAAAGTTGAATTCAAATGAAAATGTAATCTAGCTTTTAATATTTTGTATATATTTTCGAGAAGTACACGAGAAAAATGCAATGTATTAATGAATAAAATGACAAGTAATTACAAGATATTAGGTGACAATTTGTATTTGATTAATTAAAATTGTATGAACTATGATGAGCAAGCTCAGCATCCTACTTAAGTCACTTTGACTAAAACTACAATACTACTAACTTGTATTTAACTTTTTTACATGCTTAAAAATTAAGAAATAATTTTTTATTATTTAAATGTTGGGATGTAGTTTTCAGAGATAATGACATAAACACTCCTGTCATGACCAACGTGTGGCAGTTGCTAGATTCTTGCATTGTTACAATTTAAATTCTTGTCCTTTTCTTTTTTTTCGGACAAGAAGTTATTTCCCATTTTTCCTAACTTCAAATGCTGGAATGGGATCCCAGCTTGTGCTTGTATAGTTGTATATATAAGTGTGAAGGTGGTGGTTCTTGTTGCATAGAGTTTCTCTCTCACGACTCTGCAAAATCTAAACTTTTTTTTGTGAAAATGAATGATTAGTTTGTTGTAAAGAAAGATGGGGAGGAAGCCATGCTGTGATAAAGTTGGACTAAAGAAAGGGCCATGGACTGCTGATGAAGACAAGAAGCTCATCGATTTCATCCTCAAGAATGGCCACTGCTGCTGGAGAGCTGTCCCTATACTTGCTGGTTTTGTTTTTTTCGACGTTTTACGTTTCATTAGGTGTAGCATCCACATGGGATAAGACGCCCCAATTTTTAGCTATTGATGGAATTTATTAATTTGCAGGGATAGTGAGGTGTGGGAAGAGTTGTAGATTGAGATGGACAAACTATTTAAGGCCAGATTTGAAGAGGGGGCTTCTTTCTCAGGATGAAGAAAAGATGGTTATTGATCTTCATGCCCAGCTTGGGAACAGGTTGGTTTTATTCTTAATTCAATCAAATAATTAATTTCTTTAAAATTGGTTAAATAAAATTGCAATATTTCATTCAGTTCCGTGGCAGACATGTTGTTCATTGTCATCATTATTTTTTCGCACTTTTCATGCATCTGTATATAGTTAACGAATCATATAAGAGCTATAAACAGAAAATAAATACACATTTACACCCTTCATTTGTTTAAAAGTCAAGTGTTAATATTAAATCTTAATTTAGATATTTTTTATTTAAAATGATTGATATTTATAAATCTATTTGTCATGAAAAAAAATGATTAATGTCATGCATTAATAGGTATATGCAGATGCATAGACTATGGATTGCTTTTAGGCCAATTGAATAATATAATACGTTGAATTGGTTTCTATTAATTAAAATATTTGTAATTGGACGAATTATCATTCCGTAAACTTTTTTTAAGTTAGTTAATAAATATTTTTGGTGAATTAAATTTGTGCAGATGGTCCAAGATTGCTTCTCATCTCCCAGGAAGAACAGACAATGAAATCAAGAATCAATGGAACACCCACATCAAAAAGAAGCTGATAAAAATGGGAATCGACTCAGTAACCCACCAGCCTCTGCTGCCACCCGTCGCCAATCAACCGGACAAAACCTCGGAGGAGAAGGAGGAGGAGGAGGTGCAAGCTGAATCCGCTGCACTTCAGCAGCCAACCGTTTCAGCTGATAATAATAACGATGAACAAATCACGAGCCGAGTCGGAGTCGACTCGGACGATTTCTGCATCGACGAGATTCCATTGATCGAACCCCATGAGATTCTGATTCCTTCCGATCAAGACTCGCCGACCGGTTCGTGGTCGTCGTCTTTTTCCTGCTTGAATTCTTATAGCGGCGGCGGCGCGTCGTCCTCAAACGCGGTCGGAGATCTTCGGACGCCGCAGAGCTTTGAGGATTACTGCAGCGAATTACTGAACAGCAACATCTGGGACGATTATTTTGGGGATGCATTTGATTTGTTGGCTGATCAGACAGTAGTTTGAATGGCCATATTAAACTAAAGTGCCCTAAATTTTGAATCTTCTTCGGTTGCATGTTCAGATGAAGATTCTCGAAAAATTTAATGTTAAGTGACATATTTAGTTTTGAGGAGATAGATAAGACTACCCTTTTTTAATAGATACATAAGTTTTATATTGTGAGTTTTGTACCTACTTTCATAAATTTATTGAGAGTGGTCACTACATTTTTAAAGAAAAAATATTTAAATATTTGGGTAGTGGGTACAGGACTACCAACTCAATTAATTGAATTGCATAGGCGCATAGCTAGTCTTGTCCGTCAAGTTCGTCGCTGTCAACTTAATAAATAACTTTACCCACATCTCAATAATAAATTAATTGTATGAATAAGTTTTCTATAATATAGGTTTATATATTACTCTTATTTGAGACGAGAATTCCGACGAAATTATTCAAGAGCACTTCCTAAGTTTTCCAGTTTCTATGGCACATAGAATACATAGATCTGGTAAGTTATCCTATTGTATCTAAATTTATTAATCTGAGTTCATTTTTCTTTAAGCGGTTAAAATATCACTTAAATACGCATTTTGATTTTTTAGAATCTTGATTGTTCATGACAAGAAGATTGCGATTATACTGTATATTTATTAGATGAAGCGTTAGCGTATCATTCTTTGAAATAACGGTCAGTGGAACATATCTGAGTATGTAGGTGGTGACGAATTATTATTCTATACGTCGGCTAATTTCAATAGAAAACTGTTAATACAAGATACTCACCGGAACCTAAAAAGCAATCCTTCGACTACATACTATGATTTGTTTTATCGGACAAGCACAAACGATGGTAGAAGAATTAAGGTTCCTTTGAATTGCGATGATGATTTGATTCGAATGCTTTTCGACAATATAATTGATCTGATTGTGTATACTATTAAGAAAAGTATTGAGCCGGTGCTGACGTAATCTGGCTCATCATTAAATTTATTTTATGTATGAAATGAAAATTTTGATTATTATATTTATAGCAATTCTATTTAATAACAAATTACATAAAGAAAAATTATTATGCTGACTGACGAATAAATGTGCTGCTATACGATTATTTCTAGCAGCACTGTGCGATTAGTTCTAGTGCCGCCTATAGTTCATGATATTATATACGTCTAAATATGATATTATAATTAAATATTAATGAATTTGAATATTATAATTAAATATTAATATAATTATGAATTTGTTCACCGCAATTTAACATTTTCATTGATTAATCAATCAAAATCTAATTGTCTATACGATTATATTTATGTTCGTTTAATTTACATAATAAAGCCTTATAAAATTTTAAAAAACAATAAATATATTGTATAAAATTTAAAGAGCATTGTAATTAATATATGTTCATTATGAATTAATTTGGCAATCTAATATATCAGAAGGTGAATCAATCGAAATCTAAGTGTTTACTTTAGCTTTGAAACTTGAGAGAAGTTTCAAACTTGAGATATCTTACAAACTTGAGAAATCTTTCAATATACTTTTAATACATGATGGGTAAATTACTAAGTGATCACATAAAACTCATGTTATTTTAATAAAAAAATTTAATCATTAGGTACGCATAAAGGCTTAAGGGCTAGATAGGATTTAAGGTATGAGGTTGAGGGTTGAGAGGGTTCATGATTAAGCGACTAAAAGGGTTTAGGGTATTAGCTGCCTAGGCGACTTGGGGTGTTTAGGCGACTAGACGACTTGAGGGGTTTAGGCGACTAGGCGACTTAGACTAGGCTACTTGGGGGGTTTTAGGCGACTAGGCGACTTGGAGGGTTTAGAAGACTTGGACCATAGGCGAATAGGCAACTTGGCGACGTGGCGTTGTAGGCGATATAGGCGTATAGGCGATATGAGCGATAGGCGATATGGGTGATAGGCGATGTAGGCGATATTGGCGACTAAGCGATATTGGCGACTGTTTTTTTTTTCATGATTATGCTAGTATTTAATACATTAAGTATAAATCGGTGGGAGTTGAAACAGTTCTCCTCACAATGAGGATAACTGTATCTAGATTTGTTTAACATGCATTAAACATGCCTCCACTTTCTTTCCCTAATAAATCTCCCATCCTCATTCACTTTCGATCACACACACCACCACCACACACCACAAGATGTCCTTCAACCGTATTCAAGATCTTGAGAGTGTTGTTGGTCTCATGCATGATGAACTCTTGTCCGTGAAGCAAGAGGTGTGAGCCTTGAAAGACCGAGTTGATCAGGTGATAGCCATGAAGCAGCCTCTCACGACACCCATGCAATACGCGCTCACGGCACCCATACAACAACCTCTCATGGCGAATACCATGCAACAACTTCTCTTGGCAAACACCATGCAGCAGCCTCTTATGGGTATTTGTGATCCTATTTCCTTTAAACTAACTGGAAAACTTGCAGGAAGCCCGGTCTTGGTTCTCGTTGAATCATCCATCAGCCGATCTTTCATTTCGGCGAACTTGGTGGCAAGACTAGGCCTTCCCACTCAGAAGATAGTGATGTACCGCATTCACATGAGCAACAACGAGCACGTTGATGGTCAAGGCCTTTGCGAGCATCTTTTAATGGAGATCGGGGGCAAAATGATCGTGAAGGACCTTCTCCCACTTCCCTTAGAATGAGTGGATGTCATTCACGGCCTGCAGTGGTTGCTGAAGCTAGGACGTTTGTGTTAGTGTTCCACGGACGTTGCTCGGGATCAAAAAGGGAAAGTCGTCTTCGATGGTTAGGGAACCATGCATGTCATCCAAGTCGTATGTGTGTTAGGGGAGGATTAGGCAGCAAGACGAGACCTAATATTTTTTTTAATGTATTTTATTGTTGTAACCGCCTATTTCTATCTATGGTCTAATATTATATTATAATCATCTAGTTTCTTTCTTTTCGTCTAATACACTTGTCTAATTCTTATCGTCTAGTGATATCGCGAATGTACAACCCAACAATGTAAGCGATATAGGTGATACTTGCCACATTCTTGTCGTTTAGTGTTATCGCGTTATCGTGCAACCCAACAGTGTAGGCGATAGTCACCACATTCTTGTTGTCTAATAAATCATTTGCTATTTTATTTTTCGTCTAGCGATTATAAAGTGTCGTTGGCGATTGTGTTTCACGAAGACTGCGTGAGTCCTATTTTAGATAAGTAAGTTAAAAAAACATCAAAATGAGGGTCTCACAATACATAAAAGCTCAATCAATTATGAAGTGGGTATGAAACATAGATTTTAAAAATAATGGATATAAAAGTTATGTAGTTATGTAAGTGAGTATATTTAAAGTTCTCCTTTTAGTTTTCACTTCTATAGGATTTTGGGTAATTGTCGAGGAAGGATTGGTGGGTGACAAAAGGAGGGGAGCCTTTCATTCCAATTTTACAATATTTAATATTGTTTGTCATATTAAGGACTCACTATTTTTTCAAGAAAATGTTTGCCAAGGATTTCGCGAGACAATAACCTCATATAAAACTAAAAATAAGTTTTATTTAGTGGTAACATCTACATATACCTAATTACATAAATCAAAAGGTAAAACTATCTAAACCTTATATTTGATACATAAAAAGTTATCTGACATCAATCATTTTTAGTTGTTTTCCTGAATTCGAGACAAATGAAGACATGAAACGAACAAAAATAACTGACATGTTAATTTATCGTAATTATTCCTGTTTGTAAAACCAAATCTTGCTCGATCCCGCTCATCAACAGTTTTTGAATACGTGTAATTAAGTATCGCTCGTCAAACCCGCTCGCAATAATTATTTAACTATTGGGTCAAATTACGCTCGTCGAGCGAGACCGAGCGGGATTTCACCAAATCAGGATGAATTTAATATCCAGATCTCTCTCTTTCTCAACACAATTCATTCACCCTGTTCGTTGGAATCCTGCTCAAGGTCGCCCGAAACAGACTTTTCGAGCAGTATTCAACCTCAATTACGAGAGTGGATCACCAGGTTAGTACCGCTCGAATTCTATAGTCCTAGTCGAATTTTGTCGGTTAATTTAGCGCGAATATTATGATATATAGAGCATGATATTTTTTTAATTTTGGAGCATGAATTTTGATGTTAACTTGTTGGAGCATGAATTAGTCGAATTTAGAACATGATTTATAGCAATTTTGGAGTATGCATTATGATTTTTGTTGTTTAAAATTTTGCCACGAAATCATGACTTTCTGGTTTGAACTTTTTGTCCAGAATTTAGATAGCATGTGATTTATTTTGTTTAATTTTCCTGCGTAGATATTGTTTTAGATAGCATGTGATTTATTTTGTTTAATTTTCCTGCGTAGATATTGTTTTCCGGTGTAAATTGTGTTATTTCCGACTTGAACGATGGTTGTTTTCCAGCGTAACTTCTAAGCTGCCAGACTAAAATCCTACTCGCCGAGCAGGATTCTATTTTCACACGAGCGAGATTCTCGTTCTGACCGAGCGAGATTTGAAGTTTTTGGTTTTGTTTTAAATCTTTTAACTAGAAATTACGGTGCAACTTGTTTATATTAGAATTGACGTTCTCGATACGACTCTGAGGATCGACATTGGATATAGGCCTAAAATTTTTTAGACGATTAAAAAAGTCTTAAAAGCTGACGGAGACATTGAATTAATTGAACAAATTTTGATTTGGTGTTTTGGTGAGTTTCTTAATTGGAGGGTGGGTAGAAATGCGGCTAGGTCTCTTCACATATTGATGTATCTGAGATTCAATCCGCCGGAGATGACGATTCAATTATTTGGTTTTCCGTGGACGGGACTACTTTCTAATTTTCCTATTTTGACTATGCCATTGTGATGAGTTTTATGTTCGGACTCTGAATATTTGATAAGAATGGTATGTATGACCCCGTCGATCAACGATTTACACCAAGTTAAATGGTTGCACATCAATAAGGGACAGAGAATTGGTGACAAAATTCGGGACTAGAGGATTGAAATTGGACGAGATGGGGTATTTGAAGGTGGCTAATGTTATAGCCTTGTTTGGTGAACATATGGATTTAGGTATTAGTGGATGACTTACCGACTTTCAACTAATTCCTGTGGGATTCCTGCACTTTGGCTACTGCGGCTTTGTTCCGAGGACGTTGTAACAAATTACAAAAAAACATATCATTTTTATAGACTTGTCTAGACACTTCAGGTTTGAAATATTATTTTTAATTTATTTATTTAAAATTTTCAAACAAATTTTGTATGCTAATTTTGGTTTTCAATAATTGTAGACTTGGGCTTATGAGGCTATCCCAGATTTGGTAGAAATTTACGCAAAAAGGCTGGAATAACTATGTCCTTGAGCGGCGCTTTGCTTGTTGCTCATGTACAAGATCTTTTAATCTGTGTCCCGATGCCTGCTTTTCCTTCGGATGGACGAAGAACTAGAGAAGCAATAAGATCAAGTTTGCCCTCTCTCTCTCTCTTTCATGTCTGAACGTGTGCGTGCATGCATGTTAATCGTGGGTTATGAAAATCGTGTGTTCTAATAATAACGTAATATATTATTATATATACCAAGCCCATTAATTAATTAATTCCTAATGGACTTCAAAGACCAAACCTATTAATTAAATAAATAATATTTGAGCTACTTATTATTTATCAATTAATTAGGTCAGCCAAATACTTTCAGATAAATAATACCACATTATTATGTACTGCATAAAATGCATTAATCCCTTGATAATCCCGAGATAGCGCAAAATAAATACTTGACATTTATGTGAGCTAGACCAAGGATCCAATACAGGAAAATAATGTAGGGTCTCAAATTAATTAATTCTCTATGCTCAGACCAGAGCAAAAAATAAACATGAATTCATTCCACTAGAGAACTCGTGCTGACTTACCCTTTTATCCTAATTCGAGCTTGAGCTTGTATTTTAGACTTAATTGATCCTCGTATTTAAGATAGAAATATCCACTAATTAATTAAGCTCACTCACACTCAATTTAATTAGCATCGTATCCAAGAGTAGAACCATTCGACTTTATCAACATACCTGAACTTAATCAACATGTAGGGTTTAATGTGCTAATCCTTTCGAGCTCCTCAGGGGATATGATCGACCCAATTATCAAAAATATGGATGCACGATACAAATAATTAGCATGAGCTACAAGTAACTACAATCACCCAAGATACATAGATCCAGTAGCAATGACGTTCATGTTGGTCCAGATACGAGTCTTTAGGTGTATATTCATCTCTCCACACACCCTGACTTTCAGGCAACATCTATACCCAAATAAAAATTGATGTTTTCATAAGGAAGCCATCGAAGGCTTTCCACAAATTGTTATTTGGATGGTTCATGTAGGCTGGGGTCTTTCATTCAGGCCCTATTGGGGCACCCTGTGGGCCAATGCGTATAAGCTTTGTTTTGTAAACGAGGACGAGGCCAAAGGATGCGAAGGTGGCAGTTTTGGGCTGTGGGGGGGGGGGGGGGGAGTGAATATACATGAGTCCAAGTTTCAACTCAAATGCAAAAGTCAGTCTTCGATTGAGTATGCTACTGAGCGAGTCAACTAGTCAAATAAACTTTCAGATCGTGTAGACAGTGTGATTCAAAATATCGAACACTGTCTACTGACTTCAGCCAGTTTACAGTAAACTCAATAGATGAATAAGTGCGGAATGTGTAGGCTCGATTTTATATCGTCTCTTGTTGAAGAACGTTATTACTGAAAACGATTTAAGTAATGCTTGTGCGTGGATTTAGCTTTATTGAAAATCTGACTTATGAGTGTTCACAAATCAGTTTTATGCAGCGTGAACTGTAAATCAATGAAAAAGTCAGTGGACATGCAGTTTTTAAAGTGGTTCGGATACGCAAGATCCTATATCTACTGTCGTGAACAGAGCAGGAATTCTTGAATTTATTATACTGAGCAAGTCTCAGTCGATTTGTTCGCAGGACAAATACTTTAGTTATAGTCTTAGTGATTTTACACGGTTTCAAACATAGGGTTTGAGCTTTCTCCAACTAAGAAGGAGTTCTTACAATAAGAATAATTCAATGAATATGAACTCGTTCAGTTTCTAAGCTTATGATCTAACAAAGATGGCTTAGAATAGAGATTGAGAATAATGTATATCTAGAGAGAAGAACTATAACAGATGTTATAAGAACTGAGTTCTTCGCTGAGTGAGCTTTAAGTTCACTAGAGGTTGTATACTTGAATGATTGGTGTTCCCGGTGCTTCTTCATTGTTTGAAGCTCAATCTCTATTTATAGTCTTGACTTGTGAATAGATCCGTTGGAGGTGACCTAGACCCGTGTCAAAAAGGACAAGGAAAATGACAAACTTCATTTTGAACGTTACTGTAGAGATTCTCTCTTTTTCAGTGAGGACAACTTTTGTCAGTGCAAGTATAGTTCTGGCAGCTCCTCAATAGTCGGGGTAGAATGGTAGGTGAGGTTTTTTCAAACTCCAAAGCAGATGTTGAGTTAACTTCCTCTGATTCCTCGGACTGAGTTATCTTCTACTGACATTCTTCTCAAAAGTTCAGCTTCACTCCTTTTCATGTCCATGGATTCAGTAGGTTCTGACTAACCATAATGAGTCTTCAATGTTGAGTCCGTCCGGCTAATAAAGATCTACTCTAATGAGTATATCAGCTACTGAACTCTCGCTAGCCTACTGAGTTCTTATCACGATGAACTAAACTAAGCTATTACATAATATGGTTCATCATTCAGCTAGGGTTTTTGGATCTTCAAGTCTTATCTTATTGAATCTCATCCCAACAGTTCACCATAGTAGGTCATGGTGATACCCACATGCACTCAACTAAAATCTTATCAAGCTTAAGGTCAACTAAGTCACCGAGATCTTTGGTTCTCCACTCAAGTCAGTTAGGAGAACACATCTCACTGTGATCCATCAATACACCACCTTAAGTGTACTAGAATAGATAATTAGCCAAGACAAACTAATTCTTATCTAAACTATAGTTTAAACCGACAACTCGTCTTAAAGTTGCCTCAGCTGTGATATCTATTTACATCTTGTTAGTTCAACCTGTAATACCTCGGATATTCCGGAATAATTAAACTCGATTATTAATCCCGATTACTAAACCCCCCTTATGGAAACACAATTTCGTCAATTTAATTATCGGCACATTTAGATAATTACGGAAAACTTATACCTTTCACAATTCGGATAAGTTTCTTTTTCAATCGGCACGCCTATTATTATCATTACGTATACCTACGATCGAGTACCTCGAGATTCTTCAAACGCATTTCTGAGACGAGTTACCGATACGAGAAATTGTTTGCTACACACACACATATATATATATATATATATATATATATATATAAATATATTTTTTTAGGTATATATATATATATATATATATATATATATATATTTATTTATTATTAGTATGAGTTAACCCATATCGGCTTGGGCTCATTTACGATTAACTAGGCCTAAATTATTATCACTTTCCTAATTATTCTATGATAAGTGGGTTAAAAACCTTATTATACATAGTGATATATATATATATATATATATATATATATATATGCGTATGTATACCCTACAAACTAGGAAGTGGACTAGAACATATAATTCTTATGAGATATCTATACACGCACACACGCCTACACATTCGTATTACCCTATCTCTCTCTCTCGCTGCCATTGGTATCAAGCCAATGACGATAGAAATTCTTAGGATCCGAATGGAACATCGCGTGGGAGCAGGTGACGATTCAACTCGGCCTTAGTATTGGCTTGCCTTTTTCGTCTCGCATGCCACAATTTTTTTTTCTTCACACGCAACGCTAGGGCAGGAGTTCTCATTCCCTAAGAGGAGATAGGAGCTAATGATGAACCTGACCGAAAACTCCATTGGCTAAGACCGGGCGGCAAGGCACCTACGATCGTCTAGGAAGAAGGAGAAAGGGCGCTAGTATAGTGGGAGGGAGCGCATACTACAGCAAGGTACCTTAGGAGAAATTAATCTAGACGCTACCTCTACAACTTTCGTCTACATCATCTTCCTCACACCCCGAAACCCCTCTCTCTCACTTGCATCACTCACCTCGGAACACAAGCTAGCGAGTAGCGGCTCTACGAAGAAGGTTTGAGATCTTGGTCTCACCTCCGTTAAGCCGCCACTCCCGTCGAACCAGCGGGCGCCCCTTGTTACCTTCGAGAGTTTCCCGCCTCGACGAAGCCCTCGTCCATCTCAGTAAGGATCGGAGGTATAAACCCCACAACCCCTTTTTCATCTATTTTACTTCTTCGATTTTGCCATTAGTAAGGGATTTCTATCATATAATCGTTTTTACTCCACAAGCTTTGTGACGCCATGCATGCATCTTTACTCTCGGTTTCTTCGCCGAAATGAGTAGTCGTGTTAGGACAACCATGTTTAGAACTCACAAGTTATGAACTTGGCGTCGAGAGGATCCTATGTTCTTCGAGGTGTCGCTGTTCCTTAGCCTCCTTGTTCCCCACGTTCGAATGATAACATATCACTAGACTTGATATAAAGAGTAATAATGAAACGGCCGCTACCACCATATGCCCACGAGGCGTTCGACGAATTGTCAAAACCAACCGAGTAATGGATACATGTTTTCAGCCACTTTCCGGCCCGTTTCTCATCATCCAATCGGAGTCGTAATTCTATAAAACTGACACCCACGCAAACCTTGATAAACAAGGTTTCCAAAACATATCTTCGATCGCAAAACCGAGCCCCGACCGAAGAGATACGCTCGCTCAAACATCGCCCAGAAACTGTCCGGAAAATGCCAAAAACCAGAAAAATTTCTATGGAAATCAAGCTTAGCTCCACCCGTTTTGGGAGATGATTCGCGAACAGATCCCAAGCCTATAAACCCCAATCCCCATACCGTATCTAACCTTGTCATTCAAGGATTCTCCAGAATTTTTCCGTTCGCCAATGGGAGATCGTATCAAGAAGATACGGATCGACAAAAAGGCACCACCGAAACGCCATCTTTTCGGCCATATCGAACCCCCAACTTTAGAAGAGCCTAGAAGCTTCGTCCCTTCTCGAAACTCGCCAAGCATTATACCGATAGAAAGCTGAGTTAGTAGGCTTTCCAAAACCATGCTCGATGCGTAAATTGTAGTCCGGACGAAGAAGATACGAGCTTGCGAAGTACAGCTGGCAGAACTGCCACGAACTCGCTGGTGCAAGTTCGGAGGCCAGTTTCGATATCATAACGACTCCCGATCGAAAAACTTACTTCTACGGACTTGTAGTCCTCCCGGGGCAGAACTTGTACAAAGACTTTCGTCGAAAAACCAACGGTCGGATTGTCCGGAAATTTAGCTGGAAGTTGCTGCGAATATCACTTATAAAGATACTTTTAATCTCAAATATTCCTTCAACACCAAAATTTAATTATTTGTCGAATGAGAAGAGAATCCTACGAAAAATGTGAACGAGTTGTGCCCGAACAGGATTGTTAAAAGACGAGTTTAATTTCGAAGAAAATAGCGAAATAAAATCCGCCCTTCGTGACCAAAAATCCTTATGTCTAGAGACAAATTCGGGGTTTAGAATTCGATAAATTCTAAGACTTTGGGGAATCGGAACCTAACTGAATTTAGGTCCCTATTGTAGGACCATCTAAAGAAGGCGGTAGCCTCGGGAAGAGTTGCTGATAAAGTATCGTGCCACGAGGTGGGTAATATTTTCGTAAAAGTTATTTTGAGTTAATGAGCTATGTAAATTACTGTTTATCCATGAAAGTTTTTGTGCATTTATACTGTTTAATGCTCCTGAGATCGATCGAGATCCTTGATTAATCTAAAACATTAATCAATGATTGTGTACACGTTGTTAGTTACTAGTGGACTGATCCCCACTAAGTGCTAACTAAGATACGGGACCCCCTGAGTTACGACTTTAGGGGCCAGGGTTCCCGGGAAAGTAAGTGGGACCCCCTGAGTTACGACTTTAGGGGCCAGGATTCCCACATAAGTAAGTGAGACCCCCTGAACTACGATTCTAGGGGCCAGGGTTCTCACCGTAAGGAGTAACGGTTAAATGTGACATGTATGCGCGCACTGAAATGTTTTTGTATGCTTGGAGCAGTTTCCTTTTTAAAACCCTCCAAGTCATACCTCATGCATGGATAAACTGTTTTTAAACGTGTTTCAAACTGCTCTACCCACTGAGTACACTAGTACTCAGCCCAAAATATTTTCAAAAACATTTTCAGGTTGAGCGGCTGCTACTGATGGACGAAGCCGAGGAAAAAGGGTTGCAGTCAAATAAATCAAATTCCGACACGCTTAGTGACTTTTGCCCAATTCAAGGAATGTGACCCAACTATTCATCGCGACTCTGAACTCTTCATAGTCATTAGTTATTGTCTTTCCATGTGATCAGAAACATATCATCATTTGAACCGTCCTTGACTTTATGGAAATATTTTAAATTTCATATTTTCCGTACTGCTTGTAATAATACCTTATAAACCACAAATTTTGAATTGTTTATTGGTATTGTACTACACATGGTCGCACGCCCCTTTCTGAAAATCGGGCTGTGACAAATTGGTATCAGAGCAGTTCGTTCCGCTCCGGACCTAAACCATCTGTTCCCAAGGAAGTCTAGACTCGCTTTCCTAGACTTCAAAAATTTATTCCACTTAAGACATTTTCTCGTGTACGTCTAAAACAGAACCCCTAGACTACTGTGTTATTCGACAACCCTCGGCTCGCCGTCGCAGTGCCCTCGACTAAAGGTATCTTCTTCTAAAGCCTGGTTTTAAAATTTACTTATGAAAGTGCGCGCAAAATGGTATTTGCTTGAAAGGAAGCATGAAATGAGAAAGTTGTCATGTTGAGTTATGTTGAAATCACATGACCTAAAGAATAAAATTATGGTCGTACTGGAAGAGTCCACTCGACAAAAGGAACTCGTGTTCATTAATGCTCTATGAGCTCATATGATAAAGTTTTATGAAAAGAAAGGTTTTCATAGTGGGACCTATGTGTCCCTGAAGCTAAAGTGAAATGTGATCATACGATTTTAAAATCCTTTTGACGAAGAAAGTGTTTTCGACGGATAATTTGAAATTCTGTTGACGAGAGTTTTCTGAAACTATATGACTATGTTATGATGATGGCATGGTGTGTTGATAACATCATCCAACTTCCCTACTGCTTTTATGATAATACACTGATACTGTTGAACTCTAGTTCACGGATTACTGCAGATTAGATCACTTGAACAGAAGATTAGTGCTCTAAGTATTACTTAGCTGCCTGGAATGATGAGAACCTAGTCAGTACTATTAACACCACTGACATATTCGGTGCAATACTTGTGATGTTGGAGCTTTACACTCTCTTCTTTCGATGTGGCCTAATGAACCTAGATGCTGAAAGAACAAATCGTGATCTAGAAATGGACGGAGCTAATAGGACAATGACTTCTAGGCTTAAATGCTTTAACCTAGAACTGAACCTTGGCGGCAAGATTTTTGGCAGACATGTATGTTACCTCCATGAAATCTTAGGAATGGACCGGTTAACTAAAAACTATGCAACATAGTTTGTTATGATAGGAATATTATTCCTCAATCCCTCGAAAGGGAAGAAATGATTTCTCGCGATGTAAAATTGGATGGAGGAGTTCCAGCCACCTCTACTATGAGAACCGCCAAGATGATCAGGGGATCGAATTGTCAAAATTTTCTGGCCAGCCCTGCAAGATATGACGAGACACAAGAGGCCATAGAGGCAAGCTACAATCCCGTTTTATGGGATCTTCTAAAGTCCTTGAGAAGATAGATCCTAGCAAGTGGACAACAATGACAAGATAGATATTATTCTCGATTTTCGTTATAGCAAAATATTTGACACCAATCAAGAGTCGAAACTTGCGTATAAGAGCAATCACAACATTTTCTAGTGCTTGAGATACTAGACGGCATGTGGATAAATAATTGCGCTTGATGCGGTTGACGAAAAGCAAGACAGATGAATTTGATACAGTTGTCTCGTAATACCTGATTAAGTACCCATGTATACTCGTTTGTGAAAGATGACCTAAGGAAAAAAAAATTTGATAAAAGGAGTTAGGACGATGGATACATGAATCCTGAGGAAGCAACATTAGGTTCTAAGTAGATGGTTAGGAAAAATATCCTCTATCTCCTTGATTTGCTCAATGTGTTGTCAAAATTTTCATTTGATACGAATCATCCAAACTTTTGCAGAGAAATTGGGCCTTGTGTTTCGATGGTCCAAAATCTCCTTGATAAATATACCACTTTCTTGAACATTCTAAAAGTTCTCATATACGATTTCTTAATTATAATCAGTCATCAATTACCATGATTATTTTTACTTGATTATGTGTTGTTTGAATTTTCTTTTCAACAACGCATCACCTTTGTGACTGTTGTTTCTTTCCTTGAGTAGAAATTTGAATTCTATCAGAGTAGTTTTGTTTCGCTTTGAAATTGAAGGATTTTTCATGTAAGTCTAGACTAGAATCACTAGACTTGAAAGTTAGTAAGCTATTATGAGCACTTCACTACCCCGTCCTCAAAAGAAATTTTTGTGAGAACGTTAACATTACTCGAATTTTCAAACTTTTGTATGTTTGGGATTGTACGCCCATTTTACCCAGTTTCAGAAATGTCCGTTTGATTTTCCCATCCTTTTTACTTAGCTTCAGAAAAAGGGAAAAATTTGAGTTTCCTAATCCCTTGGTAAAACAGTTCTACTTAATGTACAATTCAAAGTGATTAATGAATTGTTGTATTCGGTTCCCTCAGCCATTATGACTCAGAAACACCTTTGTGATTTAGAAGCTATAAGTTCAGAAAAGTGATTATCTTGTAGTTGGAGCGACACACTAGATAACGTCGTATTTTGACTTTATCCCTTATAAGTTTGACTTTGGTCAAAACAAGAATAGATGATCTTTTCGACCAAATGAAGGGCGCCACTGTGTTCTCCAAAATTGACTTGAGATCCGGCTACCACCAGCTAAAGATCAGGAAAGAGGATGTTTCAAAAACGGCTTTCACAACACGTTATGGACATTACGAGTTTACTGTAATGCCTTTTAGGCTGACGAATGCACCTGCAGTGTTCATGGACTTGATGAATTGAGTATTTCACCAATACCTCGACAAGTTCGTTCTGGTATTTATTGACGATATCCTTACTTACTCCAAGAGTGATGAGCAACACGAAGACCACTTACGCATAGTACTGGAAACTTTAAGAGCGGAAAAACTATTTGCCAAATTCAGTAAGTGTGAATTCTGGCTTAGGGAAGTAATGTTCCTCAGCCACATCGTATTGGCCGAAGGAATCAAGGTAGACCCAGCCAAGGTCCAAGCAGTGAAAGAATGGAGGACTCCGAAGAACGCTAGTGATATAAGAAGCTTTCTAGGTTTGGCAGGATATTATAGGCGTTTCATTGAAGGATTTTCCAAGCTGGCCAGACCTATGACACAACTTTTGAGGAAAGGGACTAAATTTATTTGGTCCGATGATTGTGAGAAGAGCTTTCAAGAACTCAAGGTGAAGCTAACGACTGCCCCAGTGTTAGAAGTTCCGGAGGAGAATCAAGGTTTCGTGGTATATACGGATGCCTCGAAATTGGGTCTTGGTTGTGTACTTACGCAGAATCGCAAAGTGATAGCCTACACGTCTAGCCAATTGAAGCCGCACGAGTTGAATTATCCCACTCACGATTTAGAGCTGGCAGCGGCCGTACATGCACTAAAGATATGGAGGCACTATCTGTACGGAGTAAAGTGCGAAATCTACACCGACCACAAGAGCTTAAAGTACTTTTTCGAACAGAAGGAGCTTAATATGAGACAAAGGAGATGGCTGGAGCTAGTAAAGGACTACGACTGTACAATAAACTACCACCCTGGGAAGGCGAACGTAGTAGCAGACGCACTGAGTCGAAGGATCAAGGCCAAGTTAGGATTCCTCTTAACTAAACAGGATGAACTAAGACGAGAATTCGCTGCACTAAGATTAGAAGTTGTACACCCTCCCGAGACAGTGTTAGGATACGTAGCCGCAATGGTAGCTACCCCTGACTTGCAAGGACGAATCGTACAAGCCCAGAGATCAGACGAGTTTCTAGAGAAGATGAGTCGCGCCTCAAGAACCGGAGACACGAAGGAATTCTGTGAAGCTAAGGATAATGCCCTTATGTTCGGCGATAGGCTGTGCGTGCCCCAAAACGAAGAACTTAAGAGCGAAATTATGAGTGAAGCTCACGATACCCCTCACACCGCTCACCCCGGAAGCACAAAGATGTATCAAGACCTAAGAGAGAGATTCTGGTGGAGAGGCATGAAGAGAGACGTAGCGATGTTCGTAGAACGATGTCTCGCGTGCCAACAAGTTAAAGCCTTGCACCAAAGACCGTACGGGACATTGCAGCCACTACCTGTTCCTGAATGGAAATGGGAGCACATAAACATGGATTTCGTAGTAAGTTTGCCGAGATCAGTTCGTGGAAACACCGCTATATGGGTCGTAGTGGATTGCCTTACCAAGTCAGCACACTTCTTACCAGTGCACATGAAGCTAGGATTAGATAGGTTCGCCAAGATATACGTAAAAGAAATAGTACGTCTTCACGGTGTACCTGTCTCCATCACATTTGACCGCGACCCGAGATTCACCTCACAATTCTGGCCTCGTTTGCATGAAGCGTTAGGTACAAAGTTGAACTTCAGCACCGCTTACCACCCTCAGACCGACGGCCAATCAGAAAGAACCATTCAAGTATTAGAAGATATGTTGCAGGCAGTGATCACTGACAAAGGCGGAAGTTGGGAAGACATACTACCTCTCGTGGAGTTTGCCTACAACAATAGCCACCAGGCCACAATCGGAATGGCTCCTTATGAAGCGTTGTACGGCCGAAAATGCAGATCGCCACTTTATTGGGATGAAGTGGGTGAGAGAAAGCTTTTGGGACCAGAGTTGGTGCAACAAATGATCGAGAAAGTAGATGTAATCAAACAAAGAATCAAGGAAGCCCAGGACAGGCAAAAGTCGTATGCGGATAAACGTCGGACCAACCTAGAATTCATAGTGGGAGACAAAGTCTTCCTGAGAGTTTCCCCTTCAAAGGGTGTGGTGCGATTCGGCAAAAGAGGAAAGCTACGACCCCGTTTCGTAGGCCCCTTCGAAATCTTAGAAAGAATTGGGCCTGTAGCCTATAGCTTAGCGCTGCCACCAAGTCTCGGAAACAAACATGATGTATTTCATGTCTCACAACTTCGAAAGTACATTTTCGATCCAAAGCACGTGATCAACTATGACGAGGTAGTCTTAACTCAAGATTTAAGTTACGAGGAGCGACCAGTGCAGATACTCGACCGAAAGATTCAGAACCTGAGGAACAAACAGATCGTCTTGGTCAAAGTCTTATGGAGTCACCATGGACAAGAAGAAGCGACTTGGGAGTTAGAGGATAAGATGCGGGCTCAATACCCTGAGCTAGAGTTTCGGGAGCCGTAAATTTCGGGACGAAATTTGTCTTTAAGGAGGGTAGGATGTAATACCCCGGATATTCCGGAATAATTAAACTCGATTATTGATCCCGATTATTAAACCCCCCCTTATGGAAACACAATTTCGTCAATTTAATTATCGGCACATTTAGATAATTACGGAAAACTTATACCTTTCACAATTCGGATAAGTTTCTTTTTCAATCGGTACGCCTATTATTATCATTACGTATACCTACGATCGAGTACCTCGAGATTCTTCAAACGCATTTCTGAGACGAGTTACCGATACGAGAAATTGTTTGCTACACACACACACACATATATATATATATATATATATATATACATTTATAGGCGTATATATATATATATATATATATATATATATATATATATATATATATATATATATTATAAATTATTAGTATGAGTTAACCCATATCGGCTTGGGCTCATTTACGATTAACTAGGCCTAAATTATTATCACTTTCCTAATTATTCTATGATAAGTGGGTTAAAAACCTTATTATACATAGTGATATATATATATATATATATATATATATATATATATATATATATGCGTATGTATACCCTACAAACTAGGAAGTGGACTAGAACATATAATTCTTATGAGATATCTATACACACACACACGCCTACACATTCGTATTACCCTATCTCTCTCTCTCGCTGCCATTGGTATCAAGCCATGGATAAACTGTTTTTAAACGTGTTTCAAACTGCTCTACCCACTGAGTACACTAGTACTTAGCCCAAAATATTTTCAAAAATATTTTCAGGTTGAGCGGCTGCTACTGATGGACGAAGCCGAGGAAAAAGGGTTGCAGTCAAATAAATCAAATTCCGACACGCTTAAAGACTTTTGCCCAATTCAAGGAATGTGACCCAACTATTCATCGCGACTCTGAACTCTTCATAATCATTAGTTATTGTCTTTCCATGTGATCAGAAACTTATCATCATTTAAACCGTCCTTGACTTTATGGAAATATTTTAAATTTCATATTTTCCGTACTGCTTGTAATAATACTTTATAAACCACAAATTTTGAATTGTTTATTGGTATTGTACTACACATGGTCGCGCGCCCCTTTCTGAAAATCGGGCTGTGACACAACCAATTGTGTAGTCTTCTGTGATCTACAACACACTAAACAATATAACTATTATACGAGATCATATGACTTAACATGATCAAATATAAATAATCAGATAAGAAAACAAATAGTGGATAGGAATAACATTGTATACAAGCATAAAAATTGATTCTAGTATACAAAATTCCAACATAAATGTCTTGCCTCGTTGGAAGAATTGGTTCTTCGATGGAGGACAGTCGTGTATGATTAACAATTTTTGGAACTGTCAAGTATATATTTTAGGTTGTTTTAGAATTTTGTTTCATATAATATATAGCTTATAATATATAATATTTTTTTAATGTAATTGAACCATGCTATCTAGTTCAGTTTCGTACTAACAGACACGAACCCTATATTAGCGAGTGTCGGTGGACCCGATCAATTTTAGGTGGCATACATTCCGCCTGAGAATCCGCTACAGCCTATGATCATATGAGACAATAAGGAGCGTGAGCTATATCGATTCGGACAGCAGACACAACGTCCCTCCAGTTCTAGAGGATCTGGACAGATGCAACGTCATTCTACTAAAGGTGGTAAACGGCTTCGAGCGGAGCAGGGACCGAGGGAGTCGAGTAACAAGCAATACTTAACCAAGGAAGATATTCAGGAGGTTGTAAGGGAAGAACATCGGAGCTTACGACATGAATTATTTCAAGACGTAAGAATCTATTTTTAGGGGGTTTTGGTCAATCTAGGAGGCGAGGATTGACTACTTCTTCCTGTAGTCATTCGATCCGTACACCGCATGGCCTCGTGAGGAGTGAGCCAATGCCGATGGGGCACCGTCATGAGGAGATGGGGGATAACTCTCCCCGTGTGAGGAGAGAGGGAACTCGGTGTATGGCCCCGAGATTATGCAGGAGGACGCGGAGCGTGTCAAGATTATGGACACGGATAAGTCGGATCAAGATCAGGATCAGCCATTCATTCTACCGAAGCAGGGTCGACATAACGTGCATGAGCGTGGTTGTTATGCCCCGAACCAGGTCCGGAGCATGTTTGACCATTATGCCCCTATCTACGTAGATTGTCCGCCTAGTAAGAGTTGGTCATACGAAGCACATCTCATGCACCCACTTCCTTGTGATGATTGCAATTGGCGTCGGTACTGTGATCCTGATCAGGATCGGACGTCCATCATACCACGTCGAAGTAGGTGCATCGTCCACCAACCTGATATGGATCAAACCCACTCATTCAGCGGACACCGATCTTTTCGATACATTCTCTGTTGATTCAGTTTATCAAGTACCGTTTTATTAATTAATTTTTAATTATTAGTAGTATTTTTAATTATTTACTAATTTATTTTTTAATTATAGGCCATGACGCAACCACTAGTAAGAGGAGCGGGATTGTGAGCGAGACATAGCAGGAATCCCTCTCTCTTTTACTGTGAAGTCCCGCTCGGAAGTCCCACTTTGGAGCAAGTTTGGCTCACAGCCCCCTAAATTAATTTAATTATTTTATACTTTTTTTAATTTAAATTTGACTTAAATGAGATCAGTGTTGAATTGAATTTTATTAAAAATCACCAAAAAAATCAATTTAAATTCAAAATCCATTAAAACTTGAAATCCACTGCAATAATATTAGAAGTCGAATGTTAAAATATATGCGACTCTGGCGAGTCCGACACTTCTGTTCCCGGATACTTCATTTTCGTATAACCAACTTGACCATATATACTGCACTTTTTTTGACCGATTGTTCTTCCACTGGATATACTTGCTTCAGCACCCGAGGGTCGTTTATTATTCTTCAGTCTCACTGCCTGACGTGTAATTAATTGTGGCAACACAACTATAGAGGCCAATCACATTTGACGTCCCACCAATTTCGTATGGGGGTACCGGATATAGTGTTCTAGTGTATATCATCCTCTAATTTGAAGTTTTGTATGCATACAAGACGAAGTCTAGTAAATTTAGACCAGCGGCCCTGTAGACGAAAATTCTATTGATACACTAAAATTTTTGTCATAATTATGTAGTGTACAATAGTATACCTGATAGCAGCATAAGCATGTGAATACGGGATCTCATTGAGTTGCCACTATTGACATTTATAAGCGTTTCTACTAATTTGTAGTTCCCACTAACGCTCTTCATCGGGTACCTCGAATTTGTCATTGTTGTTGCTCCGGAGACGAGTGTCAAGTGTAGAGGGGGGGGGGTGAATACACCTGAGTACAAGTTCTTTTTCTCAAACGCGAAGGACAGCTGAGCTGTAGGTTGCCACTGATGAACAGTTTCAAATAGTAACCTTCTGATCGCGGGTCAGAGTGAGTCAACTACTGAGTTTCTCCTACTGACTTTTGTCAGTATTTGATTCTCAGTCGGAGACTTAGTGCGGATAAGTGTGTAGGGCCCGATAGACTTATCTCGATTTGAAAACGTGTTTTTCGCAAATCAAATAATTTTGGCTAGTGCATTTTCAAATACGTTTTATGCAAAGTATGAGTTTGTAAGATAGTTTGAATGCAATGCGATAAAACAGTAAATGACACAAGCAATTTTTAACGTGGTTCGGATACGCAAGATCCTACGTCCACGGTCCTGCTGAACAGGAGGTCTTGTTGATTAATCTGAGCAAGCCTCAGCAAGGTATCTGTGCACTGGACAGACCCTTCTAAGTTATAATCCTTAGCGACTTTACAAATCAAACTGAAGTTTGAAGGGGAGGGGATGTTCTCCAACTATGAAGGAGTTCTCACAATAAGAACAGTCACGAAATGTGAACTCCTTCGAAGGTTCTAAGCTATGGATATAAACAATTGAGCTTAGATGGAGAAGAGAGATCTAAAGAAGAAAACTCTAGAGAGAAGAACTAGAAATATTCTAATGAGGCAAGTTCTTCGTTGGATCTTCGTGAAAGGCGCTAGAGTGTTTCGAAATCTTGAGTGTGTAATCCCTTTGATATCCCGTACGTGGAGCTCGGAAAGGCTTCTCTATTTATAGTTGTGACCCAGGCATTTGTCCGTTGGAGGGGACGATGCCACGTGTCACAAACGTCCAAGGAAAACGGCCATATGTTCGAAATGTTGTCGCAGAGTAGTTGGTCACTGTGCATGAGAGCAGCTTTAGTTGGTCAGAGCAGGTAGAGCTTAGACTGCTTCTCATTGGTCGAGGTTTGTGGTAGGTGAGACTTGTCAGACATCAGTCTTCATCTGAGTTGACTCTCTCTCATCCTCGTATGATCTTTTGCTGACTTTCGAGTGATGTTAAAACTCGGGTCGTTTCCTTTTGGATATAGTAGACCTGATACGATCTCTATCTTCTTCGTCCGAGTCTACTGATAACGAATCTTCTACTGAGTGGAATCAGCTGATGACTCTGAAGGTACTGAGCTTTGATACTGTGTTCCTCTACTTATGTGGGTCAGCCATAGAGAAATCTTCTACTGATTGAAGTCAGCAGATGACCTGTGAACACAAGCTCTTACAATGATGATGTGGGGTTCCGGAAAGTAACTTCCTACTGAAGATCAGACCAACACTTATCCCTTACAGGACTTAGACAAAAACGATAAAGAAAAATATCAGCAGTCTAGCGTATTACATCATCTAGTATTATCAACACTACACTAAGGATACAAGACGGGTTTTGGGATCTTCAATTCCATAGTATCAAATCATTATGATTTCCCCCATTACCGATAAACAGATAAGTCCTAATACAAGAACTATCAATAAAATAATGCTAAGTACCCTCTAAGTGGTTATTAAGATCAACCACTGACTCATAACCCAACAATTTCGCCCTAATTGATGATGCCAAAACCATTATAAATTCTAAGGACACTAAGTTCCAAACTACTGACCTAAAGACACTTTAGTAAAACTGAGCAAATAAAGCAAGGCAGTCAGTAGCTAAAAGATATGCATATTAGAGAAAAAAGGTTATGTGTGTGTGTCAGATCACTTTAGTGATCAGTTGTGATAAAGTAAACATAGCCGAAAGACAATGAGTAGTTGTCTGGCAAGAAGAAAGGTACTGATATATATATATATATATGAGAGATGATTACAATCAGTCCTAACTTCTATACAAAGAGAGAACATCTACTGCTCTCGTCTGAACTTCTTAATCTTGTCCTTGAATTCAGCAGACTTGACAGCAGGAGGATCCAACTCATAGGATCTGTAGATTTTGGCTCGGAGGGTCTGGATACCGTTGAGATCACTTGGCTGCAAAGGATCTAGATCATGGTGGCGTGCAGCATCGACCTCATCTTCAATCTCTTTTGTACACAAAACTCCTCGAGAGGTCATGGGCGGAGTCCGCTGTCTGTAGGAAGGGGCAACGAGTGGCATCTTTTCCTTGAATAAAATAAGCTGGATCTGTGCTCTGAGGTTGGCGTCGTACTGATGAATGAACTCGTCGAAGAGATCAGCAGCCGGTACCTCAGTAGGATAACACTACTATACGTAGTATGCCTTAATGAAATCAATCTTCAGCTCCTCCCATTCCTCGTTCAGGTTCCAGGGAATCCATTTGTCAACATGGCAATGTGGAGACTTCTTCAGTTATGCATCTTTCTGTGCACCTCGCCTGAAGAACTTGGAAGTCCTGGGCACCTGTTTGCTCCTGTCGAGGATTGGCTCCTTGGCGATTTTGTCAGTCAGCTCTATTATCTTCACCAAGTCATCCAACCTCTTCTTCTCCCTAAGGGCCGCAGCTCTTCTATCTCCTCTCCGAAGATGCAGCCCTTGCTGCGTTGCCTCCCAGGTCGCCTTATCCTCTGCATCCTGCTCAGGTGTTAGAGTAGAGATCTTCTTCATCCTCTGAGCAAGCGGCAGGTTGTCAGTGTCAGAGCCAGCCGGCTCATCAACAGATTGCTGAGCCTTCTTTTTCTGCTCATCCAAGATCTTCTTGGCTGTGCTCTTGGACATCCTGACACTAGGTTGTCTCTTCTTCTTCTTAGGCTTTGGAGCCTCTTCCTCCAATCTCAGCTCATAGTCGATTTGATCTTGTAGTTGTTGAGCTACCCTCTTATCGAACTCCTCCTGCTCCTCTCGAGTTCTGAATTTGGGCATCAGGGAAGGAGGTGGAGTAGACTCTGTCGCTTTTTCCTTCCCGGGCCTTTAAGGTGGCAGGGGCTCGTCTTCTTGGTCCAAAAACTGTGCGATCTCCTCTATGTGCTATGCCTGAGCCGAGGATCCTTCTCCTGATCCTCTAACTGGCTCGGGCAGCTGAGTTGCTTGGACTACTGGGATTTGGACTACGGGAGGGGGTACTAAACTGGTTCCAGCCTGAGCAGCTGAACATTCCCCCTTGATGACTTCCCTTGCCTCAGCTTCCACACCCACCTGAGCTGTCTCAGCCCTTTCTTCCCTCTTTTTGGCATCATCAGTAGCCGGGGTCAGAAGAGTACGAATCGCTACAACTTCCTTCTCGAGTTTAAAGAGAGCATCTTTGATGGAAGTGGTGGTGGTGTTGAAATCTCCGACGGCATCGCAATAATGCTCCCAGGCAGCCTCTTGATCCTTGTGGATTTGGCGAATTTGGGCTGCTGTTTCTTGCCTTTGCTTCAGGAGCGATGCGTCGAGTGAGGCAGTCATCTCTGATTGGATGAGCTTTAAGGCGGCCGCCTGATTCTCCAATGCCTTATGTACGCTGGAGGTCGCCATCTTATTTCGCTCATCCATAGTCTTCTGGACTGTGGCTAAGCTCTTTGTCAGCTGCTCAGAAAAAGATTTCTGCTGAGCTTTGAGTAGCTGCTGACTTTGAGCAGCCAAGTCCGCCTTCTGAGCGGCCAGCGCAGTCTGGACGATCTCCTGTATGTTCGGAGTTGGAGTGTCCGAGACCTTCTTGACTGCGCTTGCCAGTCTATCAACAGTCTCCGTCTGAGACTTTGTATATTGCGTCCACTTCAGATGGACGTCCTTAGCTAGGAGACAATTTTTTTCTCCTTGCTTCCTTATTACACGGTTGACCTACTTTGAGGACACGAAACCTATAGGTTTGGCCTGATAGGATGAGGTTCCGAGCCTCTGCTCTGAGGCTGCGAGCTGTTGCTTCCGACTGGGCTTCGAAGCAACTGGGGCGTCACCTGATGTAGGAGGTGGAGGTGGTGACTCGCCCTTCTCGCTGGGAGTTTTACCCTCAGCAGATTCTCCCTGATCTGCATCCTTGGGTGGTGTCTGATCCTCATCTTTGTTATCATCATCATTGTCATCATGATGGGAAAGCTGCGATGGGCTGCTGGCTGTCTGCTGGGAGGACCTCAGGTTCAGTAGATATAGTATGGCTAACCGTAGGTCCTCGAAGGATACAATGTCAGCGGGCTCCCCAAACCATATGGCTGACTACAGACGTTGCTCCTCTTCCAGAAGGGACAATGCAGAGTGCTGCGGAATCAGCTCTGCAAGGATATCCCAGTTCAGGAATCTTAGCAGCATCTGAGTCCTGGCCCTGATCGCTATGTCGACCAGATCCCGATGAGATGAGATTTCAGGGATCTGTGCATCGACTTCTCCTGTGGCTCGGAGACGAGTCATTTGCAATGTCGACCACTCGGATGAGACTTCACCAGCCGGTTCCTCAACTTCCTCCGACTGAGTCTCTTCTTAAGTGATCCGCTGTACCTTGTCCTTGAGGGTGGCACCCTCTATCCCGATATCAGCGTCCAGTATGTCCTCCTCCTAAGGTGGTGGAGGAGAAGCAGGCTTCGCGGGAACCTCAGAAGCTCCAGCCTTGGAGAGCTTCTTCCGCTTCGGCGAGTCGGCCCGTGGAGGCAGATCAATAGAAGATCTTTTGAGCTCAGTGGCTCCACGTCCGACTGACTTCTCAGCCGCTTCTCTCGTCTTGAACTTGATGAGCTTCTTATCGAAGTATTTCGAATCAGCAAACGATGCTGTTGGGAATTAGGTTCCCTGTGATAGATTTGAAGATCCCAAAACCCTATCTGGATGATGAGCTTTCGATATTGTTATGGCTTAACTGAGTTCACCGTGTTAGGAACTCAGTAGACTAGCTAAAGTTCAATAGATGTGCATTCAGTAGAAGACTCAATAAATACTGGACTCAGCAGGAGCAGTATACTGAAAGGAGTCAGTCGAACTGAACTCAGCAGGAGTAGTTCACTGTACTCAGAGTTGATCTTCAGTAAAGCAGACTCAACAGAAGTTATCTACTGAATCAAGATCAGACTCAGCAATGGTCGGTCAGTTACTTTAACTGACCATGGACTTCAGAAGAACAATTCAGTAGAGTTGTCCGAGGTCGTACATCTGAGAAGTCAGCTTCAGTATCACCTTGAAGTCTGAATAAGTCTCAACCACTCTCTGTACCTCGACCAATGACAAGCAGCCAGCTGGCAGAGTCTCCGACATAAAGCTGCAAGTCAACCACTTTCATTAAAGTTAGTGGACTCTACAGAATTCAAATAAAGCCGTTTGCTACCCCATAGAGTGACACTTAGCATCGTCCTCTCCAACGGACATATGCCTAGGTCACCTCTATAAATAGAGAAGAGTCTTCACGCAGAAAAAAAGAGGTGAGGTCAATTATGACGATGATGGACACATCCAAGGAACCGAGCTCAACCGAACAAACACTCTAGAAGATTCAAGCCATATCCAGAGAAGAACTTAATCTTTCATAGATATATTCTTATAGTTCTTCTCTCTAGAGTTCTATCTCGTTCCTTATCTAATCTAAGCTGATCTTATTGTAATATCCATAGCTTAGACGAAGGAGTTCATATTTGAACTTGTTCCTTATTGTAAAAGGACTCCTTCATAGTTGGAGAGTTTGTCAAACACTTTAGTTTGATAACTGTGTAAACTGGGACTTGCTCAGTATAATCCCCAAGCCGCAGTTTGTCCTGTGTACAAGCTGACTGAGACTATCTCAGTATAATAAATAGCCTCCTGATCTTTTTAGGACAGTGGATGTAGGATCGTTTGATATCCGAACCACTTTAAAAACTGTGTTGATTTATTGTCACTCTACTTAATTGTTCACTTGCATAAAACTGACTTTAAATCAAATAGCATAAAAATGGTGTTTTCAGACTTAGACGAATATTCTTTTGGGCCTACTCTTCCGCACTCGAAACCTGATACTGAACTACTGTTCTACTGACTGAATTTAGTAGACCGTACTCAGTAGAAGGATTCTCTGCCCACGCGTTCAGCAGTATTGATTCAGCAGTACTGACTGTCGCGCTCGTTGCTGAACTTTGACTCAGGTGTATTCCACACCTGAAGACTCGTCTACTCTCGGGACCAACAGATACATGATTCGTTACTGAGTCTTCGATCAGTATGGGCACCTTGGTCCTATACAGTAGTTTGCCCACACTAATTAGTCTCCTCTCTCCTGACTGTGTGGTGGCAAACTTTTACGCCTGAGCATTCAGCTCGGCCACAAAGAACTCCGTCCAGTTCACCTGGACTCCGTCAATAATAGTCATCATCAGCTGGAGTCTGGGCTTGGACAGCTGGTCGAAAGAACATGCGGCGCTCGTCAGGATGTGTATAACAATGTACACGAGCCCTCTGTACTCCGGCAGGAGTTGGTTCTTCGGCAGCGCGGACTTGAAGGAGATGTCGTCCCTTCCACAGAAGCGGTGGACATAGGCGTTCAGTTCCTTCTCCTTGTAGCCCACGGGAGAAATCCCGTAAGTCAGAAGATCAAAAGAGGATTTCAGCGCTGCCCTGATGTTGATGTCGGCATGGCTGGATTCCCACTTCTGAGGGGCTACTTCCCTCATGTAGGCGATCTCCGACATCTCTCCATCGGTATCTTCCACGGAACGCCAGTTATAATACAGCTTGGCCACCTGACGGGGAAGATAAGAGCGAGGATGCTTCGTCACGAGAAGCGCTAGGCCAGACTCCTCAAGAGCCGAGAAGATGGGCTCAAGATATGGGAGCTCTGCCTGGTGGAGGACCATCGTCGGTTCAAAGAGAACCCTTGACTTGATGATCTCCTCAATGTTGTGAGGGGTCTGAACAATCGCCATAGTTATCTGCAAGAAACTCGTTAGCACTTGAAAATAGAGTAAGTTAGATTCGAGTTATGCAGAAGTTTAAGAAATTACCGTAAACAGAGAGCTTGAGTTGAAAAACGTAATCAGTTTTGGTAGAAGGCGAGAGGAAAACTGAATGTTTAAAAAGCTCTAAGTGCGAAAATGGTGTAAAAAGATAGGATTAGAGATAAAAGGAGAGATTTTATAAGTTTTGGATATCAAACAGTTTTAATCGGACGACTGGTATAAACTCTCACTTTTTCATGACGACTGTGATCTGATGTTATAAACGGAATGATTACATTAGCCGCCTCTAACCTAGACCCACGTAAGATATACGCAGATATAGTAAGGTGAGAAGACATGCATTAAATGCGTTGCATGCAGCATTAAAGGCTAAGTTTTTAAATGAAAACGGTTTCTACTGACTTAAACCTTAAAAATTAATGGCGGGAAATAAATGCTCATCATGCTACTGAATGCAAACGACTGATTTAATAAATGCGAGCATGCTTCTGAGAATATTAAGTATTTAAACTACGCAAACCTCTTCTGCTGAACTTTTACGATCAACTGGTTACCGTAATGACTCAGGAGGATCTTTGTAGTGCTGATAACTATGTTCCCCCTTACTGTGTACTGTATGATTCACCCGACTGAATCAAAGTACTGAGTCTGACTTCTGACCTGTCGTACTGACTCCTCTTACTGACACGAGTCAGTAGGATCCAGTAGACCTAGCTCAACTGATAATTCTCAGAATCTGTTCTCAGCTAGTGGTTTGATCAGTATGTCTGCCCTTTGCTTGTCAGTATGGATCTTCTCCATCCTGATATCCTTCTTTTCAACATGGTCTCTGATGAAGTGGTGTCGAATGTCCACGTGCTTGCATCTCGTATGAAGAATTGGGTTCTGAATTATAGCAATCGCACTGGTGGAGTCGCAGTAGATGGGCACTTCATCTTGAGTAATTCCACAGTCTCGCAGTTGTTGTCGAAGCCAAAGGATCTAGGCACAACAACTTCCAATAGCCATATACTCAGCTTCAGTTGTGGACGTCGCTACCGAATGTTGTTTCTTTGAAAACCATGATATCAGCTTGCTGCCTAGGAACTGACATGTTCCAGAAGTTGACTTTCGATCTATCATGCATCCTGCATAATCAGCATCAAAATAACCTATTAGTATCAGATTATCATCAGCAGGATACCATAACCCTGCATCAGGTGTTCCCTTCAGGTATCGCAAAATCTTTTTCGCTGAGTCCAGATGACTTCGCTTGGGATTTGCTTGAAATCTTGCACATACACCTACAACATAAGTTATGTCAGGTCTGTTTGCTGTTAAATATAGTAAAGAACCAATAATAGCTCTATAATCAGTAGAGTTAACATAAGCTCCCTCTTTGTCTAGATCAATTTTAAAATTTGTGTTCATGGGGATCTTGACTGTTTGCTTGAGTCGCAGCCGAATCTTTTCAGGAGATCTCGAGTGTATTTAGCCTAGTTGATGAATATTCCTTTAGTTGATTACTTTACTTGAAATCCAAGGAAATAGTTCATCTCCCCCATTATGGACATCTCGAACTTCTCCTTCATCATTTTCTCGAATTGTTGACATATAGTCACGTTCCTGCAGCCTAAAATGATGTCGTCCACGTAGATTTGCACCAGTAGGATGTCATCTCCTGACTTGATGTTGAACAGGGTGCGATCTACTGTCCCCTTCTGAAAACCTTTCGAAGCGAGAAAATCTGATAGGGTATCGTACCAAGCCCTGGGTGCTTGTTTTAACCCATACAGAGCTTTCCGAAGTCTGTACACCTGATGTCCCTGCTGAAAGCCGGGCGGTTGTTCCACATAGACTTCTTCCTTCAGTACGCCGTTCAGAAACGCTGACTTTACATCCATTTGATATACTTTAAATCTTTGATGCGTTGCATAGGCTAGGAATAGACGAATAGCTTCCAATCTGCCGACTGGGGCGAATGTTTCATCAAAGTCTATTCCTTCTGCTTGACAGTATCCCTTAGCGACAAGTTGAGCCTTGTTTCTGACAATGACGTTGTTTTCATCTCGCTTGTTTTTGAAGACCCACTTAGTGCTGATCACATGCTGATGTCTAGGTCTGTCAACAAGCTCCCAAACTTCGTTTCGGACAAACTAGTTTAGCTCCTCTTGCATGGTAATAATACAGTCAGCATCGTTTAGAGCATCCTCTATTGTCTGAGGTTCTTCAGTAGACAAGAAATAGGAGTAGAGAGAACTTTCTCCTTGGCTTAATCTGGATCTTGCCCTTACTGTTGCTGATGGATCTCCTATGATAAGATCAGAAGAGTGAGCGTCAAGCCACGAACGTCTGAGTTTGGCTTCTTCTTCTGAGATTACTTCTGTACAGTCAACAAGAGTGTTAGGAATTTCAGTAGTGCTATTCTGTGACTAAAGCAATTCAGTAAGAAGGTTAGGATCTACTGAGTTTCCAGGTTCAGGGGAATTTAGCTCAGGAACATTAGTCGTTTCCCCTGAGTTTATATTCTCAGTAGAGGTCTCAGTTACCACTGGGGCTTCCTCATCGACCGTTGTTACCTGATGTTGATTATGTTCGGTAGAATCAACCAGGTTAGCTACAGTGCCTGCGGGATGAGTCTGGATTTCTTCATCGTCTGACTCATCATCCCAACAATGCTGGATCTTTTCGGCTTTGTCATTCAGTGTGAGATCCTGTAGCTTGCTACTGACATCTTCAGGATTTGTCTTCTTTGATTTCCTGTTCTCAGTAACGAACTCATCAAAGACAACATGATGGATTTCCTCCATGCAAAGAGTCTGATAGTTAAAGACTCTGAAAGCTTTACTGACTCGAGAGTATCCTAAGAATACTCCTTGATCAGATTTACTATCAAAGACCTTCAACTGATCTTTCCCATTTTGTGAATAAAGCAAGGACAGCCAAAAATATAGAAATGAGAAATAGAAGGAATTCTCCCTTTCCACAGTCCGTAAGGTGTCTTCATATGTTGCTGTGTAAGCAGTGAGCGATTCTGAGTGTAACAGATGGTGTAAGTAGCATCAGCCCAGAACTTTGAGGGTAGTCCAGAGTCTGCTAGGAGCGTTCTTGCTGCTTCTTTGAGTGTTCTGTTCTTTCGTTCAGCAAGTCCGTTCTGCTGAGGGTGCGAGCTGCTAATGTCTCGTGCTTGATTCCCTCTTTATCGCAGTACTCTTTAACTACTGAGTTCAGAAATTATGTTCCTCGGTCTGAGCGGATTCTCTGTATCTTGATGTCTTTCTCCACACTGAGTTTCTGCAGCAGTCTTGGCAACTCAGTCTTGACATCAGATTTATTGGCTATGAAGATGACCCACGTATATCGAGAATAATCATCAACAACGACGAGGGCATACTTCTTGCCTCTTATAGTCACTGGAGAAATTGGCCCAAACAAATCCATGTGTAGCAGTTGAAGGATTCCATCAGTGGAAGGTGATAGAATTGGTGGATTACTTTTCTTTGTCTGCTTTTCCTTCAAGCACGCTTCACAGTTTCTGTCTTTGATAAAAGCTTCATTGGGCAGTCCTCTGACTTTAGAGTTTTTGGCTAGCTTGTTCATAGTTTTGAAATTCAGGTGACTGAGTCTCTTATGCCACAGTCATCCTGTTTTATCACTGGATTTCGTCTGAGCAAGTAAGCAAGCCTCAGGTTCTGCGGTTTTCCAGTTTGCAACATAGATATTCTTCCTCCGCGAACCTGACAACAATGTTTTCCCTGTGGATTTGTCAACAATATCACAGAAACCAGCATCAAAGATAACTCTATTCAGATTATCACATAATTGACTGACAGAAAGGAGATTATGTTGAAGTCCTTCAACATATGTTACTCTTGGAACTGAAGCAGTCCCAATGTTCAGTGTTCCATATCCCCTTGTATAGCCTTTAGAGTTGTCACCAAACTCAATTCTGGGACCATCTTCTTGTACGTAATTGGTCAGCAGGCTCTTTTGATATGTCCTGTGTCTCGAGCAGCCGTTGTCCACAATCCAAGGGTCCTTATGCACCTGCAAAACAAAAACATTTTTAGGTACCCTTTGGTTCAGTTTGGGTCCTTAAGCGTTAGTTGGTGATTTCGCGACCTAGATCTCTGTCGGAACCTTAGTAGTCTAAGACTTCTTCTTCTGAACCTTGTTAGTTTTCTTCTCCACTGGACCGGGAGATGCTGACTTTCTGGCAGTTTTGGGTTCAGGAGCTTTCTTCTTCTGAGGCTTTGTGCTCCTCCTGGCCCTGGGCTCATAGAAGTACGAACCATACTGTGCTAGATGCTCATACAGTGGCTCACTGTACTGCTCTGCCCACCTGACCTTCTTGGTTCCCCCTAAATTTGATCTTGGTGTTCTGGGGCTAGAACCTTTGGTCATATGATTCTTGTTGCTCGGCTGAGGTGCAATCATCTTATGTTTGTTCTTCGCCTGAGTTGTTGGCTCAACAGTCTGAACTTTCCCTCTGACGAACCTATCAGCCAGCATTTCTGAGCTTTTAGAGGTTGAAGTGGAAGCTTCATGAGTGTATCCAAGTCCTTCTTTCATGGCTAGTGGCCTTTGAGCTCTAAGCATGCTTTCCAACTTCTCTTTAGCTCCTAGGTACTGTTCAGTCATCAGTCCTCGCCAGACCTCATCACTTTTCCGAAGTGATGAATAATCTTTTTCAACTTCTGCGAGTTTCTGACTGAGTCGGGCTACTTCAGCATCTTTCTCAGAATTGTCTTAGGTCAGAACTGATAACTGAGTTTCTTGAAGCTGAGACTTAGTTATAAGAGATTCAATCTCTTCCTTGAGTCTCGCAATCAGATTCTCTGAATCAGTAGAGACCTGACAATTAGAAGAAAGTCTCTGATTCTCAGCCTTTACCTGTTCCAATTCCTGAATAGTTCTGCTGAACTCTCTGCTTAGCTGAATCTGCTCCTCTAGTAGATCATCATATGCTTGTACCACGTCTAGAGGTTCATCTGTGACGGAGCATGTGTCGTGTGTGCTTTGTGAAGAGGAGGTTATATTAAGTTACAAGTTTACCTCAGCCTCTTCTCCGGCCATCAGACAATATTCAGCTGTTGATTCAGGATCTATTTCTCCGACCTCAACGGCGACAAATGCAGCTTCGTCTTCAGAAGAATACATGAATGTGTCTTCCTCGATTGAGTCATCGGATATCTCTCCGATGATATAGGCCTACCTTCTTCGGGCAAATTTTTTGCGTCTGGCCTGCCGTTCTGCTCGTTGAGCAGCTGAGAGTTCGGGATAGTCGTACTGATAATGTCCCTCCTTCTTGTAGTTGTAGCACACAGAGGTTCTGCCGCCTTTTCCAGCTGAGTCGTTAGATGGACTAGCAGCACGTTCTGCGTTCCTGCAATTAGTAGAAGTTTTAGATTCTTCCCTTTTTCGATAATCCTTTTTACCTGAGGGAGAATCACTGTGATATTTCTTCAGCTTCCTGACTCTTTCTTTTTCTCTTTGATATTTGAGAGCCATGAGTGCAAGCTGATCAGTAGCGGGAGTCTCTGAGGACTTAGCATCTGACGCAGCTGCTGTCTTGCTGGAAGAAATAGGGTTGGCTCCAGTTTTGCTGACTGTTGCTTTGTAAGGCTCGAATTCCTCCGTCTTTAATTCTGAAAATATAACATCAGGAGTTAGAGCATTTAGACCTGAGCGACGTAAATAGGTAGCAAAAGGAAGCCACTTCAGTCGAGGCAATGCTCTCAAGATCTTGGTGTTCATCTCTTTGTTGGTGAATGTCCTCCCCAGCCCGTTGATCACATTGATTTAGTTTGTAAATCTGACGCTAAGCTCGTCAATGGTCTCGTTGGGCTCCATGGCAAAAGTGTCGAACTTTTGAAGCTCTAGTTCGAGCTTGTTCTCTTTGATCTGCGGGGTTCCTTGACTCAGTACAGCCAGGGCATCCCAAAGTTCCTTTGTCGTCTTACAATCTTGCACACTCCCGAGGTGTGAATCGCTGAGCGTAGTCAGGATTGCATTCCGCGCAACTCGGTCAAGGTTGTGCAGCTTTTTCTCTTCAGGCGTGAAGGCTGATTTATCTTTTGCAACTTTAGCACCAGTCTGTGCTCCTACACCTCCCACAGCTGCATATTGAACGTTGTTGATCATGGAAATGATAGGCCCTGTCTCCAGGACATCAGTCATGCTGTCGTGCAGCGATGTAAGGTGCGCCTCCATTCTTACGCGTCATACCGTGTAGTTCTCCACATAGAACATCGGTACCATCCGAATACCTGACATATCAGACATTTTGGGTGAGAGTATAAGGATGTATGAAGAGATGCTTGTGCAGTGAAAAACGTTTTCAGGATCTGTTTGAGTAGACCAGAGTTTCAGAACCGATGATCAGAAGAACACCGTGCTCTGATACCAATTGTTGGTCCGGAGACGAGTGTTAGGTGTAGAGGGGGGGGGGTGAATACACCTGAGTACAAGTTCTTTTTCTCAAACGCGAAGGACAGCTGAGCTGTAGGTTGCAACTGATGAACAGTGCCAAATAGTAACCTTCTGATCGCGGGTCAGAGTGAGTCAACTACTGAGTTTCTCCTACTGACTTTTGTCAGTATTTGATTCTCAGTCGGAGACTTAGTGCGGATAAGTGTTTAGGGCCCGATAGACCTCGTCTCGATTTAAAAACATGTTTTTCGCAAATTAAATAATTTTGGCTAGTGCACTTTCAAATACGTTTTATGCAAAGTATGAGTTTATAAGATAGTTTGAATGCAATGCGATAAAACAGTAAATGACACAAACGATTTTTAACGTGGTTTGGATATGCAAGATCCTACGTCCACGGTCCTGCTGAACAGGATGTCTTGTTGATTAATCTGAGCAAGCTTCAGCAAGGTATCTGTGCACTGGACATACCCTTCTAAGTTATAGTCCTTAGCGACTTTATAAATCAAACCGAAGTTTGAAGGGGAGGGGATGTTCTCCAAATATGAAGGAGTTCTTACAATAAGAACAGTCACGAAATGTGAACTCCTTCGAAGGTTCTAAGCTATGGATATAAACAATTGAGCTTAGATAGAGAAGAGGGATCTAAAGAAGAAAACTCTAAAGAGAAGAACTAGAAATATTCTAATGAGGCAAGTTCTTTGCTGGATCTTCGTGAAAGGTGCTAGAGTGTTTCGAAATCTTGAGCGTGTAATCCCTTTGATATCCCGTGCGTGGAGCTCGGAAAGGCTTCTCTATTTATAGTTGTGACCCATGCATTTGTCCGTTGGAGGGGACGATGCCACGTGTCACAATCGTCCAAGGAAAACGGCCATATGTTCGAAATGTTGTCGCAGAGTAGTTGGTCATTGTGCATGAGAGCAGTTTTAGTTGGTCAGAGCAGGTAGAGCTTAGACTGCGTCTCATTGGTTGAGGTTTGTGGTAGGTGAGACTTGTCAGACATCAGTCTTCATCTGAGTTGACTCTCACTCATCCTCGTATGATCTTCTGCTGTCTTTCGAATGATGTTAAAACTCGGGTCGTTTCCTGTCGGATACAGTAGACCTGATATGATCTTTGTCTTCTTCGTCTGAGTCTGCTGATAACGAATCTTCTACTGAGTGGAATCAGCTGATGACTCTGAAGGTACTGAGCTTTGATACTGTGTTCTTCTACTGATGTGGGTCAGCCAAAGAGAAATCTTCTACTGATTGAAGTCAGCTGATGACCTGTGAACACAAGCTCTTACAATGATGACGTGGGGTTCTGGAAAGTAACTTCCTACTGAAGATCAGACCAACACTTACCTCTTACAGGACTTAGACAAAAACGATAAAGAAAAATATCAGCAGTCTAGCCTATTACATCATCTAGTATTATCAACACTACACTAAGGATACAAGACGGGTTTTGGGATCTTCAATTCCATAGTATCAAATCACTATGATTTCCCCCATTATCGATAAACAGATAAGTCCTAATACAAGAACTATCAATAAAATAATGCTAAGTACCCTCTAAGTGATTATTAAGATCAACCACTTACTCATAACCCAACAATTGTTCACGAAAACAACATTGAAGCGGTGTGATATGTCTTCCAACGGAGCTAGCTTTAGCTCTGCAGCTATTGTGAGCTCATTATCTCGTGCCATGGCTTTTGTTTTACGTTAGTCACACCACTCTTCTTCTGTTTGTCTTATTGCCTTGATCATAGAGCATATCGATAGACGTCGTGTTGTGAGTAGTCGCAAGTTTATGGATTTAACTATATTTGAGGTTAGCTGATTGTAACGATGAACGGGAGGCTTCGATCTGACCCACTTTTCCTGTCTGACATCCATCAACTTCTCGTACGCCTGAGGATAGGCTTGACGAATCCCTTCCATCGCGCGATACATCTTGATAAGCGTCCTAGCATATCGAGTAATCTTATTCTGGAACAAATGCCACGAGTTGCTTCCGGATAAACAACCTCTACCGCGTTGGCTCTGCTCCAATGTTGGTCTGAGATGATTTTTAAATGGTTTGTCATCGTAAATGCTTCTCTCAATTGAGACATGAACCACGTCCAAGAATAGTTGTTCTCAATCGGACCAACACCAAAGGCTAGTGAAAATATTTGCTTGTTATCATGTATCGTAGTAGGCACAAATATCACTAAAATCTATTTATTTGATCATTTTGTGTAAGCATGGCTACTTTTATGCCTTACTTAGATGCAATTTATTTACCTCTTCTTAATGAATCAAATTCTACATGAGCCATATATATTAGTCAAAATTAATACTCCTTCCGTTCCGCTATTACTGTCCATTTTGATTTCGGCACGGAGGTTAAGAAACTTTTTTTAAGTGTGTATTTTATGAATTTTAATTATATTAAGAAATGAGCACAATTTTGGAGGAGTGGTTAGTGGAAGAAATAAGAATTTATCCAAATTTTTGCAGGGCATAGTTGAGGCAATCGGTTTTTTTCTGTTTTTTTTTTCGTATTGCATTTTGAGAAATAATCTTAAGTTTCCAAAAAGTTAAAAATCATAAATTTCCGAGTACGGAACGAAAATCGTGTGAGAGATAGATTTTTGGAGAGAGAAAGTATGATAATGTGGGGATTAATATTAAGTAGGAGGGACCCACTTCATTTTTATTTAAGTATAGTTTTTTCTATTTTAGGAAATAAGACAGTAATAGTGGAACAATCCCATTAGAAAAGTAGGACAATAATAACGGGACGGAGGGAGTACTAAATAAAATTTATTTATTAGTTTTACCAAAGCCAACTTTCCATAACTAACATATCTACTGACTAAATCAAGGTTTTAAGGCACATGGTCTGAATGTGCTACAGAGATCAGAGCAACCTTCCCACGTAGAAAGAAGTAAAAGATGATGACTTTTTTTTTTTTTTTTTTTTTTTTTTTTTTAAATTCTCCGGATGAGGAATGAATTCGAGAAATTCATGTACGTAGTAACAGTCATCCAAATGAATTCTCTATACATATATTTTTACGAATTTATTATCTCTGTCTTTCTTTTTCTTAGTCCTGAATCCGCCACTGATGATCGGCATTAATAAACGTAAGGGATGATTGCACGACGGTTTCGAGGATAGTACTCAAACTTTCGAAGGTACCACCGATGAGTTTCACCGGCAGCCAACGTGAGATTCACCACCTACAACATCATGAGTAACACTTCATCAACCATGTCCCTAAAGTGACTTCGATCAATGTTGAGGAAAATCAAAACTTACGACAAAGGCAAAGACAAACCAGATAGTGAGATCAGAAAATCCACTTGCAATCACTAGTCCTCCATACATAACCTCCACCAAAAGGCAAATTAGTATTAAGAATTACTCTCCTTCAATTCAACATATTCATAGTAAAAAGCTTCACAAATAGCAAAAACAAAGACTTACAATTTCTGCAAGATAATGTGGAGATGAAACATATTCAAACAAGTCTCCCTCTGGTATTACATACTCATCCACCTTACCACCATTCTTCCTTAAAGAGCCCTAATCTCATGACAAGCGATACGAAAAGAGAGATTTTTATTCAAAATAAGCAAGTCCACAGAGCGAAGAATTCTTAAACCAACTGGTGAGACTCACAAGAATGGCATGGCAACGGCGTTGGTGAATCCAGCCCCAGAAGAAGACACCACCACCAATCCATACATACCATTTGAGTAGCAAAAGAGATCCCACAAATCAAATGTTGTGACTTGCATCAACAAAAGCAGAAAAACGGATCTCCATATCCCATATTGGTATGAATGAGTAGCTGTACTCGAATACAGCTCCGAAACTATTGAAGATGTTTTGCATGCATAGAGCCAAGTGGCCACAAGTAGAAAAGTAGTCCATCTAACACCAAGTATGTAAAAGTGAACAAAATATCTTTGGGGAACACTAAGTTTCTGCAATTCCAAAGAGAGCAATGTTTTTAGATCCATATTATACTGTCGAGAAATTAACAGTTATTATTTTCTTCAATATATCATTTTATATAAATACAAGTCAAATTTGGTATACTTATTCACGTCTATTTTTCTTTTATCTATTCCTACAACCTTTTGTTAATATTATTTGTACGAGTTTTGAATTTTTACAATCTTTTTCTACAATTTGAGTATATTTTAATTATTAAAAAAATAATTTTAATATTACCATTAATAAATAATACTCCATTCATCTCATTATTATTGTCTTGTATTCATTTTCGGGTTGTTCTATTATTGTTGCTTTGTTTCTAAAAAAGAAAATAATTTGTGAACCACAATCACTTAAATTAATGGACCCACCACTTTAATATATCTTCACCACTTTTTAAATTTTTGTACCGAAAACAAACAAGACAACAATAATGGGACGAGAGAGTCTAAAAGAATCAAAAAGATATAATTTGATGATTGAATGGTGGTTAGATAAAAAAGACAACAATAATGGGACGAGAAAGTCTAAAAGAATCAAAAACAAACAAGTGTTTGGAGTGATTAAGGATAAAACAGAAAAATAAAAGTGGTTAGATCGAAAAAAAATATGAAGTATATAGAGGAGAGACACATTAAATACTGGAGAGATGTTTGGGGTATTAGGGATAGTTGGGGATAAAAATGGTCTAATACCAACCCATCCACTTCAAAATTTCCTTTGATTTATTTTTAACAATTTACGAATTATAATACTACTTCCATCTCACTTCATTTCTCCACTTTCTTTTCGGGACAAATATTTATGCAAATTAATTTTATATAATAAAATTATGGGACCATACAATCCATTAATTGTTTATAATAGTTTGTCTAGTAAAGATGTGTGACTCATATAATTATTTAATTGTTTATGATTGACAGAGAGTATATTTTATTAAATTTAAAATGTCTAAGAAAATTAATACTAAAAAGTTATATTTAAAATTCCTAATTATAATTCAAAAATATCACCATACAATTAAAAATTTCATACTTAAAATAAAATGAAGACTACACGAAGATTGAAATTACACAAATCGAAATTACTACTATGAAGTACTCCCTCCGTCCCACACCAATTCTCCAGTTTCTTTTTGGCACAGAGATTAAAAAACTTATTGGGTGTGTATATATAAGTAATAAAGTAGCGAGCCCACTAAATTATATAGAATATTATTTTGCTAAAAATGGAAAGTGGACAATTGAAGTGTGACAGCCCGAAAATGAATAGTGGATAATGAGAGTGGGACAAAGAGAGTATGAAGGAATACGGAAAATTGGACAATTGTTTGGAATTGAAAGATTTTTGATACCACAGAAATTTTAAGTGATTTGGATCCATGAAATATGAAAGAAAATATAGTTTTGAATTGTTGTTGAAAGCTTGAAAACAAATGAGTTTTTTTTTTTTTTAACACTTAGCAAACTTAAGTTCTATTTATAGAGAAACCAATTACTAATTTTGATATGTTTATATAAAAAAGGGTTATTATCCCCTAAATACACAAACTTTGTTCAAATTTCCCTTTTACACACGAATTTTAAAATTGGCCCCTAAACACAAATGTTTGATTTGTTTCAAATTACACATTGATGAAGTTTTCAGCAAAATCGATTCTGACATGGCAAATTCCGATCTTACGTGTCTGCACACGTGGCAACCAAGTCACAAACTCTGAAATTTTGATTTCTTGTAAATACACAATCTTTTTAATAATTCTCATTTTGTACATAAACTTTGAATTTAATTTAAATCTATATATAGGCTTTATATTTCATTCAATTTATATTTTCCTACACTAAAAGAGTATTATAATTCCTAAACTATTAATATTGTTACGGAAACAAACGAGTGAATTAAAAGGATGGTAAAATGAAACTAATAACCGAGTTCAATATGCAAGTGTAAAGACATTTGAAATGGATTTATGACATTCTATCCTTTCTGTTTCTAATACAAGTTTGTTGGCAGGAATCTTCCTACAAATTTTGAAAAATTGGATTAAGATATTCTAATCACCACTTGCTGGGAAGAAGCAGATTTATGTTTACGAAACCATGGATTTTTGGGAACAAATTAAAACTCCTGGGTAAGCTAAAGATGGTTTTTCGTGCTTCTTCCTCACCTCATCCTCCAACATTGTAAAAATCATATCCGATTGGGATTTAATTATGTAGAACGTCACTAAGATGTTCTGGGTTCGTTTGTTTCCATAATAATATTAATATTTTAGGAATTATAATATTTTTTAGTGTAGAAAAATATAATTTAAAAAAATACAAAGTTTATGTTGGAAAATCGAAAATGTTTATATATATTTATATATATATATATATATAAATTAATTATTTATTATGGAAAGTTAATTAGCATTTATTGCTAATTTGACTTGGGCAAAATTCAGCCCTTTTCGATCGCATTTTCGAGCCTCGATATATATCCGATTTATGAATTGAGATATATCACGTCGATCTACGTTTCGAGTAGATAATTATAGTGTGCTTAATTTCTCGATTCCGATTTTCGGTGAGTGAGAAATAGTGGCTCGGAGTTTGGGGGGACAAAACTTATATGTTACCTTAAGTGGAGAAACTTACCTTATTCGGGTTTTGGAAAGTATTACATTGATCAATGTCCCACATTGATAAATGAAATAACTTTAATGTGGTATTTAACTCTCTACCACATTGTAAGAGATAACAAAGTGACATGTGGTGGGCTTGGGCCACACATGCTCATGCGCGTGAGCCTTTTCGTCGACCGCCTCACACGCGGCGCGGGCGTGCCGCGCGCCGCACCGCGCCCGCGCCCGTGCCCGTGCCCGGCTCCGGTTCGTGTCCGTGGACTTGGACTTGGACTTGGACTTGGACTTGGACTTGGACTTGGAACTTGGCAATTGGTCCTTTGGGTGGTCCGTCGGGCTTGGCCGTTGGGCTCGGTGGGCTACGTGTGGGCTGGCCCAGTCCTTGGTGCAGTGGACCGGTTGCATTGGATTGCTCTCCGTGGTGCTGTGCACCTGCCACACTCAAGTACTACTTTTGGAAGGATCTGGAAGAGGCTCTTCAGCAGCCAACCTTCCATCTCTCCACTCCTCCACTCTCCTGGACACGTCAGCCTGCCTTAATTGGCAGGAGTTACCAACAACCTTTCACCTGAGCTGGACTGCCTATAAATAGGATCAGTCTGCATGTCATTCCAACACCTGAAAAACAACAAGCTTCTATTTCTGCATTGCATTCTTAGCTCTAAGTCCAGCAGCCTGTCCTCGCCGGAAAAGTCCAGTTCGCCAGAGCTCGTAGATTTTGCGGTGCTGCCATCTTCGAGACGTTCGTCGTTTCATCTTTCGGGACGATACGCCTACAACCGAGAGCACTACCGGGGCGTATTTCGTCTTACGGAGAGAGGCCTTCCTCGACTCGACGGTTCTTTTGTTTGTTTTATTTTTTCGACTTACGGTTCATTTGTAATAGCAGCTTTTGTAACCAACAATCGCAAGACGAAATATTAATTACCCACTTAAGCTGCTTCAAACATGTCGTCATCATCTGCTGTCATCTCCGACGCTGCCGCCGCCGCTTCTGCCGCCACCAACCCCGCTGTTTCTGATGTCGTTGCCTCCTCCGGCAACATTGTTCCACCGACGTCTGTTCCTACTCCAACTCCGGTGTTTGCCAATCCAACCCTCGCTGCCATGTCTGCCGCCACTGATGCAAGGATAGCACTTAACCGTGCTAATGCCGTTAATACGGCATTCAACTTCAATGCAATGTCTTCTGCCTTGTAGAGCAATGTCCCTTTTGGGAATGTGAACCACCATGGAGTGGTGGGGGGTTCAAATCCGACCCTGACGGCACCTCTACACTCGTCTAGAGTGTTGCCCGCTGCCGAGAAGCCGGCCAAGTTTGGTGGAGCCGACTTCAAGAGGTGGCAACAGAAGATGTTGTTCTATTTGACAACATTGGGGTTCACCACTGTACTGATGGAGAATGCACCTGCCCCTCCAAATGAGAACGAAGAGAACTTGGAAGTCCGGATAGCCTATGACAATTGGCTAACTTCCGACTACTTTTGTAAAAACTTCTTGCTTAGTGGATTAGATGATAGTCTGTACAGTGTATATGCAAATGTAAAGACCTCCAAGGCAATTTGGGAGGCACTTGAAAGAAAATACTGTACTGACGATGCAGGTACCAAGAAGTTTGTAGTCGCCAAGTTCTTGGACTACAAAATGGTGGACTCTCGACCGGTCATGGAGCAAGTGCAAGAGTTCCAACTCATTGTTCATGACGTCCATGCCGAAGGTATGCTTTTTCCAGATGCTTTTATCGTGGCAACTGTAATTGAGAAGCTTCCCCCGAGCTGGAAGGACTTCAAGAGCTACTTGAAGCACAAGCGAAAGGAAATGACGCTTGAGGACCTTGTGGTCAAGCTCCGCATAGAGACCGACATGAGGACTCGAGATGGGAAGGGCAAAGCACCCGTGGAGCCAAGAGTCAACCTTGCTGAGAAAGGTGGCAACTCCAACAATGCAAAGAGAGGGCGTCCAAATAGCAACCCCAAAGGGAAGGGCAAGGTGCAATCCTCAAGTTTGAAGGGGACTGCTACAACTGTGGCAAATCCGGCCACATGTCCATGGACTGCCGAAAGCCGAAGAAGAAGAGGGCTCGTTAAGACAATATGTTGGAGATTGACCTCACTGAAGCCGACCTTGCGGCCGTTGTCACTGAAGAAGCAAACGTCGTGGAGAATGAGTGGAAGTGGTATATTGATACCGCTGCCACGGCACATGTTTGTGGTGACCGAAGCCTCTTCACCAAGTACAAGAGTTGCCAAGGGAGGAAGCTCAATATGGGGAATCAAGCCTCATCTGAGGTAGTTGGCTATGGTACTGTGGTGCTAAGGTTGAGCTCCGGCAAGAACCTTACCCTTGGAGAGGTACTGCATGTCCCCGACATCCGGAAGAATCTTGTGTCCGGCTCTGTACTAGTCAAGAGAGGGTTCAGACTAGTGTTTGAGTCTGACAAGTTTATTTTATCAAAATTTGGAATGTTCCTAGGAAAAGGCTACCTGTCTGAGGGCCTTTTTAAGTTAAGTGTAATGGCGATTCGCCAAGAGCCCGTTGAGGCTAAAAATAATGATAATGAAGCTACTTCCTCCTGTTTGATTGAGTGTTCCGATTTATGGCATTCTAGATTAGGACATGTTAATCTAAATGCAATAAAAAGATTAGTTAATCTCGATCTACTTAAAGTAAATGAGTTTAACAAAACCAAGTGTGAAGTTTGTGTTGAAGCAAAATTGGCTAAGCTGCCATTTCATTCTGTAGAACGGAACACAAAACCTCTAGAACTCATTCACACTGACGTATGTGACTTAAAGTTTGTACAAACTAGAGGTGGGAAAAAGTATTTTATTACTTTTATTGATGACTGCACTAAGTATTGTACTCTTTATCTTTTAAGGAGTAAAGATGAGGCGATTGAAGCTTTTACTAACTTCAAAGCAGAAGCCGAAAACCAACTTGATTGTAAAATCAAAATGGTACGAAGTGATAGAGGTGGAGAATATGTAGCTCCTTTTGAAGAGTTGTGTAAGACAAATAGTATTATTCATCAAACCACCTGCCCCTATTCGCCTCAATCAAATGGTGTAGCCGAAAGGAAGAATCGAACTCTAAAGGAGATGATGAATGCTTTGTTGATAAGTTCGGACTGCCCCGGCAACATGTGGGGGAAGCCGTCTTGACGGCTAACTACTTATTAAACAAAATACCTCTAAAAGGTAGAGATGTGACTCCTTACGAGTTGTGGAAAGGAAGGAAACCTTCCTATAAATACCTCAAGGTGTGGGGGTGTTTGGCTAAGGTAGAAGTGCCTTTGCCTAAGCAAGTTACTATCGGACCTAAGACTGTCGATTGTATCTTTATAGGATATGCACTGAATAGTAGTGCATATCGGTTTGTCATTCATAAGTCGGCCGTGCCCGATATGAATGTTGGAACTACTATTGAGTCAAGGAATGCTATATTCTTTGAACATATCTATCCTTGTAAAAAGGATGATAAAGTTGAGTCAAGCTCTAGTGGTGGAGCAAGAGAAGTTGCTAGTAGTTCTAGAAATGTGGGGGTAGAACCCGATACACGTAAAAGGCAAGCTGTCGATCTTGAAACTTTAGAACCAAGACGTAGCACTAGAGCAAGAGTTGCTAAGGACTTTGGTCCTGATTATGTTGTCTTTCTTTTGGATGAAGAGCCACGGTTTATAAAAGAAGCTCTTTCTAGACCCGATGGCCCACTTTGGCAAGAAGCTGTTCAAAGTGAAATTGATTCCATTATAAAAAATCACACTTGGGTCTTAGCAGACTTACCCGAAGGTTGCAAGCTCTTAGGATGTAAATGGATCCTAAAAAGAAAGTATAAGGCAGATGGGTCAATTCGTTTAGTGGTTAAAGGCTTTAAGCAAATTGAAGGATATGACTTCTTCGATACTTATTCGCCTGTAACGAGGATTACGTCTATCCGTGTGCTTCTCGCGATTGCTGCTTTGCACAATCTTGAGATTCACCAAATGGACGTGAAAACTGCCTTTCTAAATGGAGATTTAGAAGAGGAAATTTATATGGAACAACCTGAAGGGTTCGTTATACCTGGTCAAGAGCGAAAGGTATGTAAGTCGGTGAAATCCCTATATGGGTTGAAACAAGCACCATTACAATGGCACTTGAAATTCGACGAGGCTATGTTGTCGAATGATTTTAAGATTAATGAATATGACAAGTGTGTTTACATAAAGAATACAAAGAATGGCTTTGTAAGTGTTTGTCTTTATGTAGACGACATGTTAATTATGAGACAAAACCTTCAAGTCATAAATGACACCAAGCGAATGCTTAAGAGAACTTTCGATATGAAAGATATGGGAGTTGCTGATGTTATTCTTGGAGTGAAGATTCAAAGAACTCCCAAAGGGATTGTTTTGTCTCAATCTCATTATATTGAGAAAGTGCTTAAAAGTTTTAATGCCTTTGATAGTGCACCGGCTAAGACCCCTTTAGAAGTTAATGTTCACTTGAGCAAGAATAGGGGTGATCCTGTTGCTCAAGAGGATTATGCTAGAGTCATTGGTTGTCTTATGTATATCACGAATTGTACGAGGTCTGATCTAGCTTGTTCGGTGAACAAACTGAGTCGCTATACTAGTAATCCTAGTAGAGAGCATTGGAAATCTCTTGTAAGAGTTATGAGGTATTTGAAATACACTCTTAACTTTGGGCTGCACTATTCGAGACATCCCCCAGTACTTGAAGGGTATTGTGATGCAAATTGGATATCCGACACTAAAGTCTCGTTGTCTACTAGTGGTTATGTGTTCACTATAGGGGGAGGAGCTGTGTCGTGGAGATCCACGAAACAGACGTGCATAGCCCGATCCACCATGGAATCTGAATTTATTGCTTTAGATAAAGCCGGTGAGGAGGCCGAATGGCTCCGTAATTTTCTTGAAGATATTCCATGTTGGACGAAACCCGTGCCACCTGTGATGATTCACTGTGATAGCCAAGCGGCTATTGGTAGGGCCAAGAGTGGGTTGTATAATGGTAAGTCGAGACATATTCGTCGTCGACATAATACCGTAAGACATTTGATCACGAGTGGGGTTATCTCTGTAGACTATGTCAAGTCTATAGATAACCTAGCGGATCCGCTTACTAAGAGTTTGAATCGAGATCAAATGTATAAGCTCGTAGAGGGAATGGGAGTTAAATCCACAAGTTAAAGACGATTATAGTGGATACCCAACCTTGTAGATTGGAGATCCCATGAACTTGGTTCAATGGGAAAACTAAGCTATATGAGTCTGTTGATAACGCACTCAATTAGTCTATTCCCTAAAAGAGCTCGAGAGTGTTGGTGACCTGTCAAGTGGTGAGGTTAAGTCTTTGACTTTTAATGATACTTGGATGCCTTGAGAAGGTGGAGTATGACAGGATACTCGAGTAAGAATCACCTATGTAAGTGTGAAGTGAGGGCCGCTTCTATGTAAACACTTATGAATCCAAAGAGGTTGTCCATGGCCAGTAAAGGACACAAACGTGAGAACGGACGAGGTTGAGACTTTATAGTGTTAGTGCTATTGTCTAAGTATACACCATGGAGGAATAGTTCAAGGCCACGTGTCCACTAATCCGCCGGTATGCTCGATAGCACTGACTAAGGAAGGTTCAAGGTCACAAGCCACCTACCCTGATGCTTTATTGTCTCTTGAGGACAGAGTTGTGTGTCTGCATGCATGCATTTGGCTATTTCCACTCATGTGGGGGATTGTTGGAAAATTGAAAATGTTTATATATATTTATATATATATATATATATATATATATATATTATAAATTAATTATTTATTATGGAAAGTTAATTAGCATTTATTGCTAATTTGACTTGGGCAAAATTCAGCCCTTTTCGATCGCATTTTCGAGCCTCGATATATATTCGATTTATGAATTGAGATATATCACGTCGATCTACGTTTCGAGTAGATAATTATAGTGTGCTTAATTTCTCGATTTCGATTTTCGGTGAGTGAGAAATAGTGGCTCGAAGTTTGGGGGGACAAAACTTATATGTTACCTAAAGTGGAGAAACTTATCTTATTCGGGTTTTGGAGAGTATTACATTGATCAATGTCCCACATTGATAAATGAAATAACTTTAATGTGGTATTTAAGTCTCTACCACATTGTAAGAGATAACAAAGTGACATGTGGTGGGCTTGGGCCACACATGCTCATGCGCGCGAGCCTTTTCGCCGACCGCCTCACACGCGGTGCGGCGCGGCGCGCGCCCGCGCCGCACCGCGCCCGCACCCGTGCCCGTGCCCGGTCCCGGCTCCGGTTCCGGTCCGTGTCCTTGGATCTTGGCAATTGGTCCTTTGGGTGGTCCGTCGGGCTTGGCCGTTGGGCTTGTCAGTGGGCTTGTCAGTTGGGCTCGGTGGGCTACGTGTGGGCTGGCCCAGTCCTTGGTGCAGTGGACCGGCTGCACTGGATTGCTCTCCGTGGTGCTGTGCACCTGCCACACCCAAGTACTACTTTTGGAAGGATCTGGAAGAGGCTCTTCAGCAGCCAACCTTCCATCTCTCCACTCCTCCCCTCTCCTGGACACGTCAGCCTGCCTTAATTGGCAGGAGTTACCAACAACCTTTCACCTCGGAATCTGATCGCCTATAAATAGGATCAGTCTGCATGTCATTCCAACACCTGAAAAACAACAAGCTTCCATTTCTGCATTGCATTCTTAGCTCTAAGTCCAGCAGTCTGTCCTAACCGGAAAAGTCCAGTTCGCCGGAGCTCGTAGATTTTGCGGTGCTGCAATCTTCGAGACGTTCGTCGTTTCATCTTTGGGGACGATACGCCTACAACCGAGAGCACTACCGGGGCGTATTTCGTCTTGCGGAGAGAGGCCTTCCTCGACTCGACGGTTCTTTTGTTTGTTTTATTTTTTCGACTTACGGTTCATTTGTAATAGCAGCTTTTGTAACCAACAGTTTATGTATAGATTTGAATGAGATTCAAAGTTTATGTGCAAAATAAGAATTATTACAAAGTTTATGTATTTATAAGATACCAAAATTTCACAGTTTGTGACTCAACTGTCACGTGTACGGACATGTCATATCAGAATTTACCACATCAGAATCAATTCCGCCAGAAAGTCCATCGGTGTGCAATTTAAAACAAACCAAAAATGTGTGTATTTACGGACCAATTTTAAAGTTCATGTGCAAAATGAAAATTTGAACAAACTTTGTGTATGTAGAGAATAATAACCCAAAAAAAATTGTGTACAATTAATCAATAATATTAGTTATATAGTGTAAATTAATAAAATCTCACGTAACCCATCAAATGCCAAATGTCACTTTCCATTTGATAAGATTAAAGAAATAGTAACAACTTTGTAAGTTGGTGCAGAAACCGATGTCACAACGTCTCCTCAATAAACTCTTTTTTTAATATTAATTTGCTAGTTTAATTTGTTTCACTAAAACGAATCATCACCGCAAGGACAAACGAGATCAGAGATCCAACCGCGGGAGAAAGAGCAAACTGACTACTGACAAAAATCAAATTACTCACTCTTGAGGAAGAGCCCATAATCTTGCCGCGGCCGGCGAAATGAAGCACGAACTGGCGAACTGCATCGAGTTAGGACGATGGAATCAATGCCGCTACGAACGGCAGTGTCCATGCAAGCCACGCTGCTCTAAGAAGCGAATCCACCTCCGTTGATGATGCCTGATCCCTTCGCTTAGAGGGAGGGTTTAAATTAGTAATTTTCAAATATTGGTCTCATTTAATTCAATGTTAACCCTAGGTTCGGCTGTCATACAAGCTATAGATAGGGTGGTTTTTATTTAAGGGTAAAAACATTAATTGAGGTTTCTTTGCCTGCTACGTGTACGAGCCGTGCTCCAATTTAGTTGTCGAATAATGAAGTATTTTAAAAGGATGAAGTTTCTCGTCAAAGATTTTTTTTGTTAAATATTATGTTTTATTTCGTTTACACATTTTTATTAGCTTTATTGTAAAACATTTTTAACGAAAGTATATACGCCAACGATTGGAAATTGTTATCTATGATCTCTATGCATACGATAATGTCACTTTCAACAATGGTAGAAAAATTTACAACTAACGCCCGAAAACGTTTTCAACAGTTGAAAACCAATGTCGAAAAAATTTACAACTAACGCCCGATAATGTTAACATTTACAACAGTTGAAAGCCACTACAAAAAAGTAAAGAACTGATACAAAAAAGGTTACAATAAAGTAAAGATAACAGTTGAAAACCGATGCCGAAAATAAAAACAACAGTTAAAAACCGTTGTTTATAAGCGAAATTCTACGACAACGCTATATTTTGCCATAGACAACGGTTGTACTGAAGCTATCGATAGGTTAGTTCTCATTTAAAGCATCCCACCGCTAATTATAAAACGTTACCTATAAATTATACTCCATTCGTCCCGTTTGACTTGTCTTGTTTCTTTTCGGCACATAAATTAAAATGAGTGGTTTGTTGTGTGTAGAGAGGTCGGCCCCATAAAGAAAAAGTGAGAATTTGTGTAGTAACTATTTTCCATTTTAAGAAACATGACAAGTCAAGTGGGACAACCTTAAAAAGAAAAACAAGACAAATCAAACGGGACGGAAAGTGTATAAGCAATTTGACAGTAACATATCATAATTAAAATTTATTAATCTTAGGAACAAAGGTTAGTTTTTGTATTTCAAATAAGATAAAAGTTTTAAGAGAAAAAGCACAAAAGAAATAGATACACAACCCTACGAAAACCCTTAGATGTGATAAAATCCTATGGTGGCCATTTCTGATACCACTACGGACAGGATCGGTGCATGAGAAAAAGATGAATACCGAATCAGGAGTACATAATTGGAATAACCGTCATCAGCATAGAACTTTTAGATCAACACGTCGCACCAAAATTCCCCAAACGGATTCAATTAAATAGCCAAAAATAGAGCGAAACGGTGCGGATAACAGATCTTACAAAATCCTAAACATGTCAGTTATCTCAATTTAAACTTTACTTCGGCATCATTTCTTATCATAACATCAATTTCATCTTTCGTAATATTGAACCGGTATTGTAAGATAATTATATAGTTAAGACATAATTTATCACGCAAGAATTTAGCCTACAAGGCTAACCATATTTAAATAATATAATACATAACTAAATAAGCAAACTAAATTTTTAGATAAGAGAAGAATGAGAAGAGACTTACAAGATAGAAGCTACATACTCTCTCTTGCAAGAATAAAAGTTGGTGAAGAAACATACAAAGGAAAAAAAATTATAATAGTGAAAGTTTTATTTATTTGGTGTGTCCACAATTCATGCACTTCTCTTCTTATATAGAACCCTTAGATGTGATAAAATCTATAGTGGCAATTTATAAATGTATATAAGAGAGAGGATTGAAATATAAATATATCTATAAGAATGTCGTAGAAGTTGGATTTACTAACTTAAACAACTAACATTTTTACACTAATGTAGAGAAATTTATAAATTAAATAAGAAGTTGGCGGGAGGATCGGAAGTGATACAACGACAGTGAATCAACGCCGGCGAGCTGAAGCATCAGCTGGCGAAGGACCTCCACTTTGGAGGAGGGAATCAACGCCGCCACGAACAACAACGTCCACCCAAGCAACGGCGCTCTCAGCAGCGAATCGAGCGCCGTTGATGACCTGAAGAAGCTTTGATACAACGACGACATACTTGGTAGTTATGGATTTTCAGGATCGCTTCGCTTGGGATTTCAAAATGCGTGGGATAGGAGGGTTTAAATAAATTTCAAAATTGGTCCGACTCTAATTGAGAATTTAAATAAATCACAAATCAATTGAATGTTAGCAACCCTATGTTAGGTTGTCCACTAAGGTGGTGTTTGGAATATCGTTTAATTGTAGTTTGTAGCTTTCAACTGCAGCTGGAGTGTTTGGAACACCCAGTTTTCAGGAGAAATTATCTACCATATAAAGCCAAGATAGAGAAACTGCGACTCAATTTTTAGATTATCTAATTTATTTGACTATTTTATCCTTTAAATATTTTGATAATTCTCAAAAAATTATTAATTTAAAATTAAAATTTTTTAGTTACAAATTTAATTATATTGTATTTTAATATATTATTTAGTAATTTGATGAAAATTATTTTATATTAAATATTTATAAATTCTTCAAGTTTAACAAAATAATTATTATTAAAATTAAATATATATTAAATCTATATTAATTAAAATAGTGAGTTATGAGAATTTTGAATTTTAAATTAATATTTTTCATTTTCATTTAATAATAATTATTTATTAGCTACGTAACTATTAAAATTATATAAATATATTATTATTATGAATTTAAGCAAATAAATAATATTTAAAATATAATAGTATGATATGTTTATGCTAATATGATATATTATAAATTTATATAATATAAAAATTAATTTAATTTAATATTATTTATTTATTATAATGATAATTATTTAATAACATTGAGGGCAAAACGAATATTTTATTAAAAAAATTAAAATAAGCTACTAATATCAACAGTTTTCCAAATACTATTTTTCCCACTTCCAGCAACTTTCAGCACTTATTTCCAAACACTTACAAATTCTCAAATCAGCCACTTTCAGCAGCTTTTAGCACTTATCAATAAACTTCATGTTGAAATATTAGGTCCAGCCGAATAACCCTGTTCGGCCTGCATGCTCTTGTGTGGCCCAGCCCATCTTTTCGGCCCAGTTGAGTGATGTTGCCCTATGTATAAATAGCGATGAAACATCGACTCCTTGCCCGAGCTTGATTGTGCGCAGCCGAGGTGTACAGTTTCTTCTCCATTCTCTCTGTGAGATCGAGTGTGTGTGTGTAGTAACTTGTATAGGCTTGCTATCAGGCTCGTTTGGCCGACTGTGTTGTTGGGTTATAGTGCCATTGTAATACGAGATTCTTTGTATTTGTATTCTGTAAATCGACGGATCGATTCCTAACAATGGTATCTGAGCCTTGTTGGTCGTCGTTGGTATATAGATCTTAGTCCTACAAATTTGAGGTGAGGTAAGTCGGGGTTCAAGTCTCCGAACCCCGCTCTGGTAAAGCGGCTGTATCCTCTCTTAATTTATGTTCTTAGACACTGCCGATCGGTACAGTATTAGGGTTGGGATCTTTCGTATTGGTAGATCTAGGGTTTCTCTGTGAATCTGTGTGTCTCTTTGTGTGTGCATGATTAATTGTTCTCCACCCTTCTTCACTTCCGCTTGTTTTTGTTGTCTCTGAATTCTTTTTCTGAGTTTTTTCTGATTCTGTAAAACCGTCTAGCTAACGGTTGGTTCTCCTGTGTCCAAAGGTCCAAGGTACCCCCTGCGCCCAGACCTAGAGTTTGCGATTGTGAACTGGGTAACCCTCGGCCACATACCTGGACTAATTATTAACTCCTTAACAAGAGTTAATAGTTCATTCACATATAGTGAGTGGTGCTATGGCCTCTTTCGGTGGTATAGCCCCTTTTAATGGTAAGTCTGACTTCACTCTTTGGAAAAGGAGAATGAAGGCTATTTTGGTTGAAAAACGTGTTGCTTGTGCAATTGATCACTCTTATGATGAAAAGGAAACAGATAAGAAAAATGATGAAATGAATGAGCTTGCTTTATCTACTATAACTCTTAATTTGTCTGATTATGTGTTAAGAAAAGTGGAGCATCTTTCTTCTGCTAAAGATACTTGTGACAAATTAAATGAATTATATGTGGAAACATCTCTGCCTTCTAAGATGTATTTGTTGCAATCTTTCTTTAGATTCAAACTTGATATGTCTAAAGATATAGATGAAAATTTGGATGAATTTAATAAGCTGTTACAACAAATTAAGCAAGCTGGTGATCAGAGTATTGATAACTATGCTCCCATTGCTCTTACGAGTACTATACCTGATTCTTACAGTGATGTACAATCTGCTATTAAGTATGGCAGGGATAAAATTGATTTAGAAACTGTCATCTCTGCTTTGAAAAGTAAAGAGTTGGATTTGAAGTTTAATGGGGGGGGGGTAGAAACTCTGAGAATAATGCAGTTTTTCATGTTAGAGGTAGGACTACTTAAAGAAATCATAACCATAAAAACTCTGAAAATGGTGGAAAGAAAAAGGTTCAAAAAGGCAGGTCTAAGTCTAGGCCTATGGGAAAAAAGTGTTATAACTGCAGTGAGTATGGCCATTTTCAAAAGGAATGCCCTAATCCTAAGAAGGGGAAGCAGGGTAGTGATCAGAAGAGTGTGTCTGTCTCTAATGTTGTATTAGGAGATGATACTAATCCAAACATTCTTGAGAAGTATTTTATGGTCTCTGATCCCCATAATCTGTCTTCTGTGAACTTGGTGAATTCTGATTATGTGAATGAATGGCTTATGGACTCTAGCAGTGCTTATCATGTCTCTCCTTTTAAAACCTGTTTTTCAAAGTTTAAAGGTGGTGATTTTGGTTATGTTATTGTAGCAAATAAGCATAAGTGTGTTGTCATGGGTATTGGTGATATATGCCTTAAGTTTGAATCTGGTTTTGTGTACACCATGAAAGATGTGAGATATGTACTTGATGTGGTTTGCAATCTGCTTTCATTTACTACCGTTGAAAATGATGGTTTTAGGGGTAGTTGGGGTGATGGCTGGATGAAGGTAAAGAAGAGATCTATGGTTGTTTTCAAGTCTAAGAGGACAAATAACTTGTACCCTTTCACTGCTATACCTATGCATGATGTGAGCACTGTTAATGCAACTTTTGAGCATAAAACTGTTTTCTGGCATAACAGACTAGGTCATGTTAGTAACAAAAACTTGGAAACTTAAAAAGGATTGGTGTGTTTGATGATGATAAATAGTCTTCTGTGCCATTATGTGAAATTTGTGTTTCTGGTAAACAACACAAAGTGTCCTTTCCTGTTTCTGATTCTGGTCTGTTCTCTGGTTCTTCTGATGTTCTGGAGTATATTCATGCTGATGTGTGGGGTCCCTCTAGTACTCCTACACATAGTGGACGTCAATTCTATTTGTCTATAATTGATGTTTTTTCTAGGAAAACTTGGTTGTTTCTCTTGAAACATAAATCTGAAGTTTTTGAGATGTTTGTTTCTTGGAAAAAGTTAGTTGAAAACCAAACTGGTAAAAAGTTTAAAGTTCTTAAAACTGACAATGGGCTTGAATTTTGCAATGCTTCTTTGAATGCTCTATGTGCAAAATCTGGAATAAAAAGACATAGGACTGTACCTTATACTCCTCAGCAAAATGGAGTTGCTAAGAGAATGAATAAGACCATTTTGGATAAGCTCAGATGCATGCTTAGGTCTACATGTCTATCTAAGACTTTCTGGGGCATTACTGCCCTTGCTGCAACTTATTTAATTAACAGACTGCCTTCTGCACATCTAAATGGTAAGTGTCCTAAGTTTGTTTTTTCTGGTAAGCCCCTTGATTTGTCAAATCTTCGTACGTTTGGTTGTGTTGCCTTTGTGCATCAAAAAAGTGATAAACTTGATCCTAGAGGTAAGAAATGTGTCTTTCTTGGATATCCTGAGGGGGTTAAAGGGTATAGATTGTCGGATAGAAGTCAATCTGGCTTTAAAATCATTATCAGTAGATATGTGATATTTAATGAACTTGATTTCCCTTGTTTACCTTCCCCTGTTTCTCCTGTGAATGATTCTGCCTCTGGTGATGAGTTTAAGGTGGAGCCTCAGGCTCAGTTTAAGTCTGATTCTCTGTCTTCTGAGTCTATCAATATGTCTGGGTTTGACTCTGAAACTGTTTCTGAACATGATAATGATTCTAAAATTGATCCTGATCATGAACCTGATGTGAATGCTGATATGCTAAATGGTGATAATGTGTCTGGAAGTGATCCCTCCCTATCTGATTATGAGCTTGCTAGGGACAAATCTAAGAGGAACATTAGAACTCCACCAAAGTTTGATGACTATGTGATGTCAATGTATGCTTTCAGTGTTTATGATTATTTGGATTTTGAACCTACATCCTATTCTGATGCTATTAAATATGTGAATGCCGATCAGTGGTTAAATGCTATGAAGTCTAAGATGAATTCTCTGCATGCTAATCAAACCTGGACTCTTGTACCTAAACCTGATAATTGTTCTGTTGTGGACTGTAAGTGGTTATTTAAGGTCAAACAAGAAGTCAAATCTGTTAGGTTTAAGGCTAGACTTGTAGCAAAGGGTTTTACTCAAAAGGAGGGGGTAGATTATACTGAAATCTTTGCTCCTGTTGTAAAATTTACCACTGTGAGAATTATGCTTGCTCTTGTTGCTCATTTTAACTGGGAATTAAAGCAAATAGATGTAACTACTGCTTTCTTGCATGATCTAGACAAGACCATTTATATGAAGCAACCTGAGGGATTTGTGGCTCCAGGTAAGGAAAATCATGTGTGCCTTCTCAAAAAGGCCTTATATGGACTGAAACAATCCCCTAGATAGTGGAACATCAAGTTTGATCAATGTATGCAGTCTCTCAACTTTAAGAGAAGTGCTTTTGATCACTGCCTTTACTTTAAGGAGTCATCTTCTGTTCCTGTCTACTTGCTTCTATATGTTGATGATATGCTCATCTCTGGTCCTTGTCTGAAAACTATAAAGCATGTTCAAAAATGTCTTTGTGATAATTTTGAAATGAAAGATCTAGGGGATGCTAAGAGGATTTTGGGTATGAGCATAGAAAGAGATAGGAAGAATTGTACACTTGTGTTAAATCAGATTTCATATGTTGAAAAGATTTTGAGTAAATTCTCCATGTCTGCTGCCAAGTCTGTGAATGTACAACTTGCCTCTCATTTTGTTCAGTGTAAGGATCAGTCTCCTAAATCTGTTTCTGACATTAATGCTATGAGGAAGGTGCCTTATTCCAATGCCATTGGCTCTGTTATGTGTTCACCTTATGTGGTTCTTGCATTAGTTGGAAGTCACAACTTCAGTCTATTGTTGCCTTATCTATTACTGAGTCAGAATATGTGGCTGCAACTGAAGCTTTAAAAGAAGTCATCTGGCTTAAAGGTCTGTTGTCTGAAATTGGTTATTTGTGTCAAGATTTAACCCTGTTTTCAGATAGTCAATCTGCCATTCAACTTTGTAAAAACCCTGTTTTTCATGATAGAACAAAACATATTGATGTTAGGTTCCATTTCATTAGGGATATTGTTGATAAGGGCATTGTTAAGTTGGAAAAAATTCATACAAATTTGAACCCAGCTGACATGGGAACTAAATGTTTGAGTGATGAAAAACTGAACACATGTCTGAAGATTCTGAATCTTAATCTTGGTTAATCTGTGTGGTTGTGACTTAAAAATAGTTTAGATGTTTTTCTGTCTTTATTTCCTTCTTTTGTTACCTCAGTCCTTGTTCTTTGCTTGTGTGCTTCTGTTTTTTCTTTGTTGTCTGTTTGCAGGTTTCTGTGGAGTGAGGTATGTGAGTCTGTCTCTTGGCGATGATGACACTTTTCCTTTTGGGTATCTTTCATGGTTTATCCATGGCACACCACTGCTGGGCCTAAGGTGAAGATTGTTGAAATATTAGGTCCAGCCACATAACCTTGTTCAGCCTGCTTGCTCTTGTACGGCCCGCTTGCTCTTGTGCGGCCCAGCCCATCTCTTCGGCTCAGTTGAGTGATGTTGCCCTATGTATAAATAGCGATGCAACGTCGACTCCTTGCCCGAGCTTGATTGTGCGCAGCCGAGGTGTTCTACACAGTTTCTTCTTCATTCTCTCTGTGAGATCAAGTGTGTGTGTAGTAACTTGTATAGGCTTGCTATCATGCTCGTTTGGCCGACTGTGTTGTTGGGTTATAGTGGTGTGTGTGAACTGTGAACCCTATCTTTATTTGGGTGTCTGAGCCATTATAATACAAGATTCTTTGTATTTGTATTTTGTAAATCGACGGATCGATTCCTAACACTTCAGTTATTCCAAACACCCACTAAGCTAGATAATTTTTTTCTTTCTTTAAAGAGAAGGGCCGACAACGCTAGGACGAGACGTTGGCGGGAGGCTCAGATGTGATATCATCAATTTAAGGGTTTGTATCAGGACTTTAAGATGAAAAGTTGATAAGAGAATATAGGTTAAGGAAGCTAGAAAAATAAATTAATAATTTCGCAAAAATGTATAGAATCCGAAAATTTACTAAAGATGCTCAAGTGGTAAGAGCGGATCATGAATGAGAACTGAGCTATATTAAATAGCCAAGTTAGGCAGTAAATCAGGTTATTCAGTAAATGATTGATTCCTCAATCCAATTACCTGCTTAAAATCACTGAAGTCAGTGGAGCTCGTTATGTAACTTAGACAAAGCACTTCTTGTTTTCTTATAAAAAGAGCAATTGTATCATTATTTTAGAACAAAACCAACGAACCTTTAGAAAAATAGGTTGTTTAATGAATATGGTATTCCTGTTGTGTTTAATTCCATGTTGGGATATGATTTTAGTAACATGGTTTTGATATAAATCCCCAAATCTTGACTGATGATGAACCACGTCATAACATGTATTAAAGATCTAGAGTTAGTTGTCATTTGTATTTCTCGCTTCAGGATGTCTTTGTACGCTTCATGTCTGACGAACATGAATAAGTATGTGCTCTAGTTTTCTAGATGATGATCTCCCTCCCATGGATACTGACGGTCCTCAACTGACGTGACGCTGACCTCTCGAAGTGGACTCAATTATCTCATGACTGACTAAAGCAGTAAGAGGTATTCACGCCAGATTGATCTGGAGTCAACAAATATATTTTATCTAGCAAATCTGCTTGTGACACGTGGACATATGCACTATTCGAGGAACAGTAGTCAACAATAATTTTTACCATTGCAGTTGAAGGCAGACGGCGTTGCAGCTTTAATTCGAATTATATATGTTGTCTCAACCCTAGATCACCTGCCCTAGTAGATATCACTCTAATGGATCTATTTAGGAATGAGGCTATATAAATGAAGAACCTTGGATCAAACAAGGTTACAGAACTATTGCATATTATTAAGCCTTCAAGAACTCAAGCTCTCATTCTCACTAAGACCCTTATTGCTAGTTGTGTCTATGTCTTGAAGCTCATAAGTCCCAAGAATTCCTAAGCCATTATCCTCATACTTTTTTAGTTGAGAAGATCTAGAATATTGTAAGGACCTCTCTTCTCTTGTTAGAGAAATCAAACTCAAACCCAACATAGAAGTGTTGAAGAGTTTGTAGTGTTTGTTGGAATCTTCGTAGAAGTCGAAGTAGACGACGACGAAGAAGACGTGTAACAGAACTCGGCCAAGTTTTGTTATAAGAGAAATCTCTGACTGTGACTGTGTCAGGAATGGGCGTATGAGTTATCTCCGAACCACTATAAATCGTATGCCTGCGTTACTGCCTTATCTTACTTGCTTATTGACTTGAGTTATTTCAGTACTTATTAATTGTTGCATACAGCTAAAAGAATTTTTCAAACGAGAATAAAGAGATTTATTCGCTTCTGCACTCTCGCACATCAAAATCGATAAAAGTTTTACATAGGTGTATTTTCCTATACACATATCTCTCCTTTACCGGACCATCATTCCATATTAGTTATTTTTATCTAAACATATTGCAGCATGCTTAAGTGAATATACAATTAAATTAATCACAAACTTATAGAATCACGGGTATCTATAAACCTAGTGATTTATTCTCTCGCAACAAAAGAAATTCAAAGCAGTTATAAATATGAAAATAAAATTCAAGACGAACTCTAATAAATTAAAGAACAAAATGGGGCCCGGAAGCAGATTAGGTTTCGTAACGGCTCAATTTCCGGAGACGACGAAGGCGACATGAATCACACTAAATGCGTTGCCTCTAACGGGACTTGGGATTAATAACTTAATTTAATACTACCTCCGTCCCATTATTTCCGGTACGTTTCATTTCGGCGCGGAAATTAAGAAAGTAGATGATTAATATTGAGATATGGGTAAATAAAAAAGTAGGAGAGAGAAGATGAATGAGAATAGATGATAAAGTAAGAGAGAGAAGATGATAAAGTAAGAGAGAGAAAATGATAAAGTAAGAAAAAGTATGAGAGATAAATGGTAAAGTAGGAGAGAGATGATAGGTAGTATTTCCAAAAAAGGAAACGTGTCAGTAATAGCGGGACGTCCATTTAAGAAAACTGTGTCAGTAATAGCGGGACGAAGTTAGTATTATTAATAAACCACAAGAAAGGCAGGCGCTTCTCATTTCTTGTTTAGCTGTATTGCATTTATTTCACCCAAATTATTCTTTTAAATTTTTTTAATTTTTAACTCTCGATAGAATTAAAAGTTAGAAGTATTATAAATGTTAAGATCCCATGTGGTAAAAGAATGCTATTTTAAATAATACTACGAAAATGCGTTAATAATATAATTATGCATAACTGAATATAGCAATAAATACTTGAACATTGAATTTTTTATTCAATTCATTTATTACTCACAAGTATAAAAGTATTCAAACTTGTTATTAACTGAATTGCACATTTAATTAATTGGAATAGGTAAGAATATTTCATTTGAATTTGAATATCAATAAAAAGGGAAGTAACGTAGAAAATAAGCCATTAGATATTAATATTGGGAAGAAGTAATGATGTGCAGAGTGCAATAAAATGAATTAATGTATTGCCCCCAACCCAACAAGGGTAACATGGGTTTGGTTTATATCAATAACATTAACGCCTACTTCCTAAATCAACTCTCTCTCTCTCTCTCTCTCTCTAACATTTCACACTTCACAACTTCACTCTCTCTCTCTCTCTCTGTCTCTCTCTCTCTCTCACACACACACAACATGATAACTCCACAATTCGATGCAAGAGGATAGCAATGTCATGATGCAACCTTCGTCCTAGATTCCTTCAAACTTACTACATTGCGCAATTTCCTGCTTTTGCTAACAAAATGGCGCAATTCAGTCTCCGCCGCCTCCCGCTATTGACGGCCGCCGTTCTCTTCTTCCTCCTCCCTTCCGCCGCACCGGACATCGCTTCCGACCGCGCCGCCCTCCTAGCCCTCCGCTCCTCCGTTGGCGGCCGCGTCCTCCTATGGAACCTGTCAAGCCCCACCCCCTGCGTTTGGCCCGGAGTAAACTGCTCGCCGGATAACTCCTCCGTCGTCGAGCTCCACCTCCCCGGAATGGGGCTTTCCGGCCAAATCCCACCGAAAACGTTCTCCAACATGACCAATCTGCAGACGCTCAGTCTCCGGTACAATGCACTCTCCGGCCCGCTCCCGCCCGACCTCTTCACTTCTCTCACTTCTCTTCGCAATCTCTATCTTCAGCACAATTTCTTCACCGGCGAAATTCCCGAAACTCTGTTCTCTCTCACTTCTCTAGTGAGAGTGAATTTAGCAGTGAACAATTTCTCCGGCCCGATTTCTCCGTCCTTCAGTAATCTCACTCGTTTAGGCACGCTCTATTTGCAGAGCAACCACTTCTCCGGCCCGATCCCTAACATTAATTTGCCCAGCTTAGTTCAATTTGATGTGTCGAATAACAATCTCACCGGTCAGATTCCGAAGGGGCTTTCCGGAAAGCCTAAAAATTCGTTTACTGGAAATTCGCTCTGCGGCGATCCAATGAATTCCTGCAATAACATCAAACCGAAGAAAAAACTCTCCGGCGGAGCCATTGCCGGCATAATAATCGGCTCGGTAATTGCCTTCTTCGTACTCTTATTGTTGATACTCTGCGTGTGTAGAGTATTAGCTAGAAAGAGCGCGAGATCGAAGGACGAACCGGTGGCCTATGCGAGAGAAGTGGAGACTCCGCCGCAGAAAACGGCGGAGAGCGGCGGAGGAAAGGATACCGGCAGCAGCCTTTTCGCTGCCGCCATTGGTGGGACAAAGGAGAGGGAGATTGGGGAAAGTGAATTGAATGGCTGTGGAAAGAAGGGGCTAGTATTCTTCGGAACAACCGGTTGGAACATCCAATTGGAAGATCTGTTGAGGGCTTCAGCCGAGGTTTTGGGGAAGGGGACATTCGGAACCGCCTACAAGGCGGTTCTAGAGAGTGGGCTTGCGGTGGCGGTGAAGCGGCTGAGGGATGTCACCATGGCGGAGAAGGAGTTCAGGAAGAAGATGGAGGAGATTGGGAGTGCAGATCATCAGAATTTGGTACCTTTGAGGGCTTACTACTACAATGGTGAAGAGAAGTTGCTTGTTTACGAGTACTTGCCAGTGGGGAGCTTGTCTGCCTTTCTGCATGGTACACTAATCTTCCTCTTTTTCTTCGGTTTCGAGTTCATTTTGCTATGATTTAGTGTTTGATGGATTATTACAAGTGTTGCGTCCTTGATTTGCAAGTTCTAGTTCTTGATTGCTTGAGTTATGATTCTTGAAAATTGCAGATCTACTTTTGAATGAATCGAGAATGAATGATCAGATCTTTCCCAACGGTTGAATATCTATGAACATTGGTTATATTTGGATTGATCCATTTTGAAATCTGTCTTATGTGGAGACCTAACTTGTCCCATTATATTTGTATTGTAGCTCAAACTATTGTGTATAATCTTGGCACATTGCAAAAAAGTTAAAACCTTATGCTAGCCTTCAAATTACCTTCTTCATTGTTCCATTCTGTACAAAGCTTTATAACGTGCTCTGTTTCGAACAACGTAGGAAACAAGGGGGCGAGCAGGACACCGTTAACGTGGGAAACTCGTGCAGCCATTGCACTCGGTGCAGCCAAGGGAGTTTCATACCTTCACTCCCAAGGACCAACTATCTCCCACGGCAATATCAAGTCATCAAACATTCTCCTCACCAGATCGTACGAAGCCCGTGTCTCTGACTTTGGTCTTACTCACCTCTCCGGCCCTGCAGCCACTCCCAACCGCATAGCAGGATACAGAGCCCCGGAGGTAACGGACCCCCACAGAGTCTCTCAGAAGGCTGATGTTTATAGTTTCGGAGTATTGCTTCTGGAATTGCTAACGGGCAAGGCTCCAACGCACACGTTGATGAACGAAGAGGGGGTTGATCTCCCGCGGTGGGTGCAGTCCGTGGTCCGGGAGGAGTGGACGGCTGAGGTGTTTGATCTTGAACTCCTTCGGTATCAGACTGCTGAGGAGGATATGGTGCAGTTGTTGCAGCTTGCGGTGGACTGCACCGTGCAGTACCCGGACAAGCGCCCGACAATGGCGGAGGTGGTTGTTAAGATCGAAGGCCTTTGTGGGTCAAGTTTGCAAGATGGTGCGGATGAGGCGCAGCTGATTTGAATTGGGACTCCATTTTTATGTTAGTTTATTTGTTTGTTCATTCTTGAGGAACAAGTTTGCATTGCCCAGAATTATTTGTAATATTTGTTGTCTGAAGTGTAAAATGAGTATGGATATATTCTCGTGAGCTGGCTCTGCCCCTTTTTGATGTAAAGATTTCTTATCTGTCCTACTAAAGATGTTCTTGCTCATCATCATCAACATACACCACCTCAAATTTGTTCAAATTGAGTCTCTCTCTCTCTCTCTCTCACACACACATAGGCGGAGGGAGGTGGTGGCTGGTGTGGGCGGCCACCACCACCGAAATTTGAGCAAGAAATATTTTTTTTCTTTTTTTAATTAAATTATTTTATAAATTAATAATTTAGATCACACTAATTTAATATTTCATATTAATAAAATAAGTGAGCAATTATTTTTTTAATTTTAAATAAAAACGGAAGTGTAGACAATCAACTCTAATTTAATAATAATGGTAAAATAAATAAATTATTATTTCTTTATTTTGAACAAAGATGTAAGACAATATTTTACTAATTGAGATTTTTTGCAGTTTGTATTTTATTTCTCTTCTCATTTTTTGCTGTCTCTTTCTTCTCCAATCTGGCAATCTCTAGAAATGTCAATGAAAAAAATGTCAGTCACAGTTTTAAAATGTCTAAGAAATACTCCCTCCGTCCTAAATATATATGTCTACTTTCATTTTTTGTTTGTCCCAAATCTATATGCCTATTAACAATTGTTTTGTATCTAACTAAATCTTTCACCAACTTTAATAGATCTAATTAATATGATAATATAGTAAAAAACTATTTTATCCAACTTTTATAATAGCAAACACAATTATGACATTAACTTTTTAGTAATTTACTTTAATTTCTCAAATTTCAATATCAACATTTATTTAACTTTCGTATCATTAATTTTTTCTTAATCTATGTGAAAAAGCAAATGAATATATAAAATAGGGACGGAAGGAGTAAAAACATATCATTATTTGATGAGTTTTGTATTTTATTGATATTCATTATGTTTGATGTTCTTATTGTACTTTTGTCTTCTTTATACTCGTTATACTATAAATCCAAAAAAAAAAATTGTCGGGGGCTCTGCCCCGAACACCCGATAAATTTCGCCCCCACCAACAAAAAATCCTGGCTCCGCCACTGCACACACACATATTATATGTATTTTATGAATTAAAAGTGAGGTTAAAATCGTGTCACCAACTACTGGATTTCCACGTGACGTTATTAGTGTTTCAAAATTATGCCGTCACTCTCACTCTTTCAGCCGTTTTAGGGTTGATGGTTAGCCCTTTTCAAATGTTGCTTTTTCTCAACGTCTACAACGCAAAAAAGTCAAGAAACTCTTTTACCTAATTTTGTATTATGGTTTAGGCAAATTGGCTGATCCTATTTTTGGCTAAATTGATCTTCAATTAGAATTTCCTGACCAAATTGATTCTTAAGAGATTAGAATTTGGCTAAATTAGTTCAATCAATGATTAGTTAATAAAATTTCCAAAAAAATAATTTAACAAGATCAGAGTAGTTTCAAAATAAAATTGAAAAGAAGTACAAGAATAATAAAAACAGAACAATTAATCAAATTTTACCATAAATGCAATAATAATCAAAATAATATTTTCACACCTCAAAACATGTCTAGCTATTAGTATTATATACACTAGCTAATCATTTACCATTTACCAATATCTATCCTTTAAATCATTAAGTAATATTATAAATATATTATATATTATACGTTATCTAATATTATATATACAATATCTAATCACTTACTATATATTTATTATTCTTATTATACATTATTTTTGGTTTACTAATATTATAAACAAAACTAATACTCGTTTACCCTATGGCTACTTTTGCAATTAAAGAATTGAAATGATTATTATTGCATTGATAACTATGACTATTTTTGACATTCATCTCATTAAATTTTTTAAGGACCAAGCCAATATTTTTACATCAAATATTTTTTGAGAATTAATTTGGTCAATTTTTTATTTTAAATTTTTAGTAAGAGAACATTTTGGCCAATATTTTTATCCAAATTTATAATTGTTAGGACCAATTTCTTTACCCAATTCGGCCAAATTTCGCTATTTTTTAACCCATTTTTTTCGTGGGTGATTATTTATGTTTTTTTAATTAAAAAAACACTTTTTTGGAAATTAGTTCTAAAATTATAAATTTGGTTGAATTAATTCTCAATAAAAATTTGAGGTAAAAAAAATTCTTAAAGATAATTTTACCCTAATTAATTCATAAAACATTTGGCGTAAGAATATTTGCTGAATTAGTCCCTGCTAAAATTTTTGACTCAATTGGTTCATAGTAAAAATTTATCTAATTGGTCCTTCAAAAAAATTTATTTCGAAATTACCCTTATTATATTTTAATGTGATATTTATTATTATTTTTTTTTTGATAAAATATTGACTGACAGAAAAAAATGGAATGACTAATTTGACTAAATTCTAAATTTTTAGGAACCAAATTTGAACAAAAATCAAAATATTTGAAGGGCATTTAAACTAATTTGCTTATGATTTATTCTTAAAATGTGTGTTTAATATATATAAAATGAGAATCTGGATAACGTATTTCATTTCACTTACTAAAAAATATACAAGACGATAATCTCGAGAGGATAAAAGTGTATAATTATCACGTGCGTCTTTCACTAACGATTGAGATTTATTTTGTTGGTTTCTAAACTTTTGTTCGTATTTTGCTTTCCAAGTTAGAGAGAAATTAATTATGAGTTAAGTGCACGTCATTTCTGGTTAGATTATGATTGTTTGATAAAATACTAATCCAAGCCATGTATTTTTTTCTTTTTCCCTCACAATCATTACATTACAGTGTTGTAATTGATTAAACCCTATGTTCAACAACTTTATTGGTTAACGGTTCAAGGAATTTTATGTGATTGGCCATGTTACATTGCTAACCAAAACATTGGAATAAACAAGAAAAATTTACAAACAATTAAAAGAAAATTTTTAATTTAAAAATAAGACAAAAGTAGAATTCATAACTTTTTTTTAGGAAAATAAACCTATATGATCTCCAAATATTTAATTTTTGGCCAAATTGAATCCCAATTTGATATTTTTTTTGATCAAATTGATCCTCCAAAAGATTAGGTCTTTGCTAAATTCATCACTTCGTCAATTTTTCTCAATCAACGGTTGGTAAATAATTTTTTTTAAAAAATTAAATATGAAAAAGGTAGTTCCGGAACAAAATATTCGGAGGAGCAATTTAGCCAATATTTTTGTTAGAGACTAATTTGACCAAAATTTTTTCACACTTTTTTTTTACTGCAATGTTTTTACCCCAAATCTTTTATGAATTAATTATGTTAAAATATCTTGGAGAATTTTTTACCCATAAATTATCTTCCAAAATTACTCTTATCATATTTTAATTTTTTTTTTAAATTTCGTTGAGTAATGATTGACTTTCAGAAAAATTGATGTCACGATGAACTGGCTAAAATTTAATATTTTGCGGAACAATTCAAACAAAAAACCAGAACTATATAGATCAATTTATTTTCATCCAAATTGATTTGCATTTTATTTCAAAATCTATTCTAAAGAAAAGAAAGACGGAGTCAACGGAGGGAGCCCAGTTAACTCGGAGGCCCGTTATGTAATATGGGTATTTTCCATAAAAAACGATAATCCCTATTAGTAGTGACTAACTATAAATTTGACGTAAACATATTTTGGATAATCTTTTTGTACGAGTGAATTTCGCAACTACTCCCTCCGTCCCGGATGAAACGTCCTCTTTCTTTTCGGCGCGGTAATTTATGCGGTGTAATTTAGAAGTAAAGAATGGTGGACCACTTGTACTTTAGAGTAAGGGGAGTAGGTAGGTGTGTGGTAGTGGGTAGATTAGAGTAAATATTTTGGGTCCCACATAAGTAATTAGATGACTAATTATTTCCAAAAAAGGAATATGTGACATTTCATCCGGGACACCCCGAAATAGAGTAGGGGACGTTTCATCCGGGACGGAGGGAGTACTATTTAAGTTTTTCATTGGCTCATCGATGGATGTTGAAATCCAGTGAGAAACTAGATAACCTAAAGATCGAATTTGAAGAATAAAATAGATGGATGAAATTACGCAACCCAAATCTATTAAGCAATTGGATAGAGACTGCCGTGTGTACGAAGGACTGAGCCTCCTTAAATGGGGCCCGAGCTCTCATGACTGAGCCTAGGGAGATTTGAATTGGATCCGATGCATAAGCTACACAGTTAAGTTTCACTTTCATATGATAATATATAAATTTTACCAACATGTGATCGGTTGTGCATAAAGATTTTGATAAGATTCAAATTTAGGACATGAAAATCGTAAATGTATACGGTGTAGTTAATGGCACACCAACCGTGTAATAAATTATAAGCTACATTTTAATAAAAATTGTTGTCCCAATCAACTTGTTAATGAAAGCAACATGTCAACGCAAGAAAAATGGCTCATTCTTCGGTTGCATTAATCGAAAAAAATTACTGAGTTCATCAAATTAAGCCATACGACTTTGTTTAGGACCCTAAATATCGAAATGGTCATGGCCAAAGTTTGCATGTTCGAACCGCAAAAACATTTCTAAATTAGAGTTGCTATATGAATATATGATTGACCTAATTTTATTTTCACTTATTTTATTATATAAAAATTGAATTTATCCTGTAAAAAAACAAATCGAGAGGAAAAAGGTGAACAGTGATGATTGACTGAATCAATTACTTACTTATCTAATTATAATTCCTATCATTATCTTAATTGTATTTATGAAATCCTAGATCTAGTTTTACAAATTATTTAAATCATGTTGCCACGTTTCATCCTTCTAGAGGTAGAATCGTCAGCGTAGGAAATGCGCCCCATGTGAACCCAGAATCTCCCTCGAGATTCTCCATGAATACAAGTCAGCACTACCTACCTTTTCTCAACAACCCAACTTTCTCTTTGGAATTTGGTGCGGTTCAAACTTATTTGAAAGCTGTTGATTTGAGAATTTGTAAGTGTTTGAAAATAAGTATTTAAAGATACTGAAAGTGAAAAAATAATGTTTGAAAAATTGCAGATATCAATAATTTATTTTTAATTTTTAAATAAAATATTCGTTTTACCCTTAATATTATTAAAAAATTATAATAAATAAATAAATATTATTAATTTTTATACTAGATAAATTTATAATATATTAATATAAATCATGCTACTATATTTTAAATATTATTTATTTGCTTAAAATTCATAATAATAATATTTTTATATATAAATTTAACAATTACGTTGCTAAGAAATAGTTATCTTTAAATAAAAATAGAAAAAATATTAATTTAAAATTCAAAAATTTCAGAACCCACTATTTTAATTAATATATATTTAATTATATTTAATTTTAATAATAATAATTTCATTAAACTTGAAGAATTCATAAATAATAAATACTCCCTCCGTCCCATCAATCTTGCAACATTGGGTTTCGACACGGATTTTAAAATAGTGGGTGTAAAGTAAAAGTAGTGGGTGTTAAGGTATAAAGTAGTGGTGTAAAGTTAAAAAATAGTGGGGTCCACTTATTTAAGTGAATGTGGTCCACTCATTTTCTTTCTATTTTAAGTCATGTTGCAAAATTAGTTGGACAACCCGAAAATGAAATGTTGCAAGATTGGTTGGACGTAGGGAATATAAAATAATTTTTAACAAATTACTAACTAATATATTAAAATATAATTATAATTAAATTTGTAACTAAGAAAATATTAATTTTAAAATTAATAATTTTTTGAGAATTATAGAAATATTTAAAGGATAAAATAGTCCAATAAATTAGATAAATTGTAAGCTGCAGCTGAAAGCAACAGATTATTCAGCTTCTCTATTTTGACTATATTTGATAGAGAATGTATTTCAAACACTCAAACTGCAGCAGAAAGCTATAAGCTGCAGCTAAAGCTATTTTAAACATTACCTTAATATACATACCTATACACAGGTTAAAAATATCGACATATTTGTCCTTAGTCTCCAACTCGGAGTGATCATCCCTTCTATAAAGTCTGCTCGCAACGAATCCCTCATCAATTACAATTATTTCTGCTTTTTCTTAGAGAGAGAGAGGAAGGAGAACCGGTTATCTTGAACAATGGCGCTGCTTTCAGATCTCATCAACCTTAACCTCTCAGAATCTACTGAGAAGATCATCGCTGAATATGTTTGGTGAGTTATTCCGCAGCCTGCTCGCATACTCTGTTTTCTTGTTTCTGTATGAACTTCGAAGCTCCGGATAAATTTTATTTGCGGTTTTATCACATGGGCCATTGTTTGAGACCAGCAAAATCTGATCTTTTATTGTTTTAGTAAGTTCAGTAAGTTTGTTGATGATGATCCATGTTATTCTTTGCCTTTTGATTAATCTAGGTGCTAATTTTTTTTTCAAAGTGGAGAAGTAAAGTATAGATTTAATGTATATTTTTGGGAACTATAACTATCTGTTGATCTCCAGTTTCTATTTCTTAAGAATCTTTCTTTTCCTCGTGTTAATTTGGATTTGGTAAGGGTCTTTCCTTTCCTCGTGTTAATTTTGATTTATTGTGCTAATATGGATTTGTGATTAAAACGATCTGCAGGATTGGTGGCTCTGGTATGGACCTTAGAAGTAAAGCCAGGGTGATTATCTAATTTACTACCATCAATTATTTCTTCTTGATCTAAGTAAATTAATGTAGTAAGTTATGTCATTTTTGCAGACTCTTTCTGGCCCAGTTAGTGATCCTTCCAAGCTTCCCAAATGGAACTACGACGGATCTAGCACGGGCCAAGCTCCCGGGGAGGACAGTGAAGTGATCCTATAGTAAGTTCAATAAGTTGTATTGTCTTTGAAGTTTTTGAAGATGGAGAAACTTCAAGTGTAGTAATTAATTTATGATGCAATGGTGAACAGTCCCCAGGCAATTTTCAGAGATCCATTTAGAAGGGGGCATAATATTCTGGTATAGCTTCCTTCTATATTGGGCTTTCTTGCTTTTATGATTTTGGATTTGTTTAATACTTTGTTTGCTGTTTCTTGTAGGTCATGTGTGATGCTTACACTCCTGCTGGTGAGCCTATTCCAACTAACAAACGACACAGTGCAGCCAAGGTTTTCAGCCATCCGGATGTTGTTAAGGAGGTCCCATGGTAATATAGATTTTTTTATTTTTGTGCCATGTTTCATTGGGTCATTTTGCTGAAGAGATTCTTGTTCTGACTTAGGTATGGTATTGAGCAAGAATACACTCTGTTGCAGAAGGAGGTTAATTGGCCTCTTGGATGGCCCGTTGGGGGTTATCCCGGACCTCAGGTCCTCATCCCTCCAAATTTCTTGTTCATTTAGTAAATCGACTGGCTCATGAATTTGATCTGGATATTTGTCATCTTCATCTGTTTGCATACTGCCAAGGATGTTACATTCTTGAGATTGTTCTTATTCATTCATGATTATTGGTTTTATATGCTGTAATGTATTTCTACAAGTTAGTCGTCTTTGATTGCATATAGGGCCCATATTACTGTGGAATTGGTGCAGACAAGGCTTTCGGGCGTGACATTGTTGATGCACACTACAAGGCTTGCCTCTATGCTGGAGTCAACGTTAGTGGCATTAATGGAGAAGTGATGCCTGGCCAGGTAAACCTTTCGTTCTTCAATCTTCTTCTCTTACCCGGATAATAGTTATCCTCTCGTGGATATATAAAGATGATTGCATTGCTTGCTGTGTGTCAAACATCTGCAGTGGGAGTTTCAAGTGGGACCTTCTGTTGGTATATCAGCCGGTGATGAGCTGTGGATTGCTCGCTACATTCTTGAGGTACTATTTCTCGTCTTAACATGATTAACGAAAATAGCAACGAGTTCACTACTTGTGCTATAAGTCTATAACATGTGTTGTTCAATCTTGGCAGAGGATCACTGAGATTGCTGGAGTTGTTGTGTCATTTGACCCCAAGCCTATCCAGGTAACAACATGTTCTTGATATGCTTGATCTCCGTCCTTCGAATTAGTTTAGATGTGTTTGAGGTTTATGTTATGATTTCATATGGCTAGGGTGACTGGAATGGGGCCGGTGCACACACCAACTATAGGTAATGTTTATGAATCCTTGCAACTTTTGCCTTGTTGATCATAATTCTATTATTTCCTTTTCTTACACACATAATCTTTCAGCACCAAGTCTATGAGGGATGAGGGAGGTTACGAGGTGATCAAGAAGGCGATTGAGAAGCTTGGTCTCAGGCACAAGGAGCACATCGCTGCATACGGGGAGGGCAATGAGCGTCGCCTCACTGGGAAACACGAAACTGCCGACATAAACACCTTCAAATGGGTAAATCCCTTAGCATCAAGAATCACATTGATATGTTATAACTTAATATAAGTCATTTAGCTTAACTGCAAAACTGTTTGTCTCTGCTTAGGGTGTTGCTAACCGTGGTGCTTCCATCCGTGTTGGGCGGGACACGGAGAAAGAAGGCAAGGGATACTTTGAGGACAGGAGGCCGGCTTCCAACATGGATCCTTACGTCGTTACCTCCATGATCGCCGAAACCACCATCCTCGGCAAGAATTGAGGGACTTGCAAGCTACAATTGTTCTGTTCATTTCACATATCTGGTGTGGCATAGATTGCATAGTTTCTATCTCTTTCTGTGTTGTTTTTACGATCATTGAATGCCTTTGTGGCGTATCAAGAACGAGGTGGATTGAGACGATTGATGTTAATAAATTCTGTTAGGTTTTTTCAAGCCTTGGAAAGTAAAAAACAGGTCGTTTGAAATTGTTCAAATCTCAAAGTTGTTTGAAATTCCTTTCTATTTTCTATTTTTTTTTTAATTACTGAGTGCTAAAAGTAAGCATTGGTTAGGTCCGTTTGGAATAGCTTAAACATAACTTATTTATACTTATTTTAAATAAAAAGTTATTTTGCGTGTGTTTGGAAATCAAAGTATCGAAATAATTTATTTTACTTCATAAATTATTTTTGACATATTTTTTTAAAGTTATTTTTTACATCGGAATTTTTATTTTTTTTATACTATATAAGTTATTATTAATGTGTGCATCTAAATGCAAACAACTTATTAAATTTAAGAATTGTCATAATTCTTTATACAATAACTATATGTTATAAGGATTTATTTAAGTTGTTTTCCCAAGGGTCTAAGTTTTCTTGTTCAATAAAATATAGATTACATGAAGTATATAAATTATTTTAAACTAAACATAACACAATAGATTATAAAGTACACGAAATATAAAAATTATAATAAATTAATCATATCTAATACATGTCGTGGTTGAACCTTAATACTTGGCTATAAAACAATCATACCTACCGCGTGATTATTTTCTTTGGAAAGAATGATCTGCGGGCACACCAAACCTATATATTGGATTTAAATCACATTTTATAAATATCTAATGCGCGCATATCTAGATTCATAAAATACGTTCGATACCTATCAATTCAATATCCGTTAAAAAACACGTGTGAGTAGTAAAAATGTTACACATGCGGCACCATCTAGTTACTTCTATAACTATATTACGACACTCCATCATATACTCCGACAAATTAAATTCCAAAATTCCACGTAACTCATTTGCAAACGCTCAATAATTCCATGGGGAAAAAAGGGAGCTTCGCCGGAGAACTGTCTCTAACCAAATCCGTTGCATGGGCGTGGCTGGTGCGCCGCTCCGGCTCAGACGGGTGGTCGACGCCGGAATTCGATGTCTCGAGAACTAAGTTTGACGCTAGACCGTCGAGATACAAGGTGGAAGCCGCGAGAAAGCTCGAGGAAAAAACAAAATCTAGCTATTACTCTCTTCTTGACCGTTACGATATCGAGAGGATCTCGAGGCAGCTTGATCTCTACATAGAGCCTAGCGGCCGTAACTGCCGAGGTGACCGGAAGTCGGAGGCGGTGGATGCCACGGAGATGAGGAGCAAGCACAGAGGGCAAGTGTTGAGCAGTCGAGACGGCGGCCGCTGGAAAATCGCTGCGCCGTGGCGATGGAATTTGTCAGCTGCCGGCTGCCTAATTAAGTAGCCATGTTTGTTAATTTGGAGCCTGTGCACTAATTTTGTTAATATGTTTCGAAATTCAAAATTTCATGTTATTTTCCAATTCATATTATGTAAAACGGGGCTGATAGTGCGAGACGAGCGTGTGGAGGCCGTTTTCAAAGGGTGTATAATTCCGATTTTTTTAATTATAAAAGAAAATATTATTTCGTCTAAATTGTAAAATTGGCCATAGGCCATACGTGCTAGATAAAATGTAATAATGTAACTTTTACAAAATAACTAAAATTTATATAAGGTAAATGTTACTAATAAACTATTAACTAATATTACACTATTCCTCGCTAACACAGTAACACAAATATTTTACAGAAAAGAAAGAAAAAATCATGCAGCCGTGCTACAATCTGCTGCTCCAAATCCTACCCGTCGATTTGCCAAATCAAATTCCACCCATAGATTTCGTTGATGAAAGTTGCCGATAATATTACTCGCAACACCAAGACTCCGATCGCCCCACGGCGACGCAATGGACTCCGCCGCCAATATGATCGAGAATTCTCTCGTGATCGATCGTAATCTCGACCCAATTATTGAACTGAAACGCCATGCTGCCGATCATCCTCGAGATCTCACGTGCATTACAGTCAAAGCACATATCAAACGCGCCGTTTGGAGCCGGTTAGCCTAACCACTTCCGCCCTCACCTCAGCATAGGCGGCTTCCACCAGAAAAGTGTACTGCATGCCGGAGTCAATAATCGTCTGGCCTCAACGCCGCGGCGGAGATGTTCAATTTTCTCCCGCCAATTTTGATCCCGGCGAGGCGTACGGTGTAAGCGCAGGGCGGACCCACCCTATGGGCTGGGGTGGGCTTCAGCCCTGGTAAAAAAAAATCCTTTTTCTATTAGTATTAATTTTAGAATTTTTTTAAGAATGTAGGTTAAAAATATTAGGTCAATCCAAGGTATTCGACCCATACCCAGCCCAAAGTATTTTATTGGGCTGGATTCACCCCTGTGTAAGCGATGCTTGCGTTTCGGTTTCGGGGAGAGTCAGAAGGTCAACGAGGTAAAACATTCCTGTCCGATTAACCTTTCTTCCCGGTTGTCTGATCGGCACGCAGTAGGAGAAGCTCGGCAGTTTGGCTTGGGAAACGAAGGAGAGGCGGCCGCGGTTCATTCCGAGAATGCCCTCGGCGTCGCGCTCCCGAGAATCAGGGGAGGGGTACTTTGGGAAGCGGAGAAGGTGATTTTTCTCAGACGAGATTGCCCTCGGCGAGGGTCCCGTCCGCGTAGAAGGAGTAGTGGCAGAGTCTTGCAGATGGGGTGGTTGCAGGGGAGGAGAGACTAGAGAGAATGAGGATGAGAGAGAGGGGTCGAACGACGTCGGAGGAGCAGGGTTGGTGGGAGCTTTCCGGTGGCACTGAATCCAAGAGAGCTGGCTGCCTGTGTCCACCACCATTTGCTGCGCCTGCGGTGGGGTCCCGATGGGGAGGGAGATAATCAGAGCCATTGAATACTTGAATGGTGACTTGTACTTGTAACTGAACGGTGGTGATGATGAGACCTCTCTGTTCTTACCCTGGACCCTAGAGGAGAGGAGTTGAGGTTTGTAAGCATGTGGTTTTGAGAGAGGGACTGAGGTGAGAGGAAAAGAGAGAGAAAGTGGCTTCTTTTGGAAAGTAAGGTTGAAAGAATTGATGAAGAGGAGCATGAAAAGAAGGAAGAGGAAGCAAGATGATGCCATTTTTCTTGTAAAATGGAAGTCGAGAAAAGAGAGAGTGGGGAGTGAAGTGTAATGAATGGTGGCAGCACGGATACTTAAATGAATGAAAGGAAGTGTATTAGGAAACGCGGTCTCTCATAATTAAGTGGTTGCATCTAATAATCACCAAACAACTATTTTAACTTCTAAGGGGTGTTTGGAGTAGCTGATAAATGTTGAAAATATTTTATTTGAAAATCAGTTAGCGTTTGGAAATAAATGTTGAAAGCTGTTGAAAGTGGGAAAAATAGTATTTGAAATGCTGCTGATAGAAGTAGCTTCTCGTTATTTTTTAAAAGAAATGTTTGTTTTGCCCTTAGTGTTACTAAATAATTATTATTTATGATAAATAATAAAAATCAGAAATTATTGTTATTCTAAATTTATTTTTTGCTTTATAATTTCAATCTAATACTATAAAATACTAAATTAATCTAAATATTATATATTAAAAAATTATATCAGCATAGATATAACATACAATTATATGTTAAATAATATTTATTTGTATAAATTCATCATACAAACAAAATAGATAAAAATTCCTCCATAAATGTTATACCTAATGCTATGAGGTGACTCAATTTCCTTTAAAGATTAAGATTTGAGCCACCTCATAACAATCTCCACCGTGGCGAAAACTCCAATATCAAATCCAACATAACAAATCTTCACATCGACTAAAACTCTAATCGCAAATACAAAATGATCTTGCTCCACCGCCTCCGCAAAAGCCTTAATGGGCTTAATCCAAATCAGAATACCAACAAAGTCGCAACGTCCCTCGAACAAGGATCATCCATCATTTAAATCTTTAGAACTAGAATCTTCCTTGGCAAAACGGTACCCGATAATGTGAAACTTCACATCATGGTGCTTCCTCTTCAAACATGCTTCACCTCCTTCAAAAGCCTTCAAATTTCTCGACCATAATTTTTGTTATTGCCATTGTCATAGCATGACTCTGATACCACTTGTTAGGATCATCGGACCCTCCAAAATGTAACGAACGGATTCTTGAAACCCAACGGGGACAATAACAAAGAATAACACGGAGAAAAAGAAATAGGCACAAAAAATTTAACATAGTTCGGTCAATCGACCTACATCTACGGGCGGCATAGAAACAATCCACTAATAAAGAGGATAATACAAAATGGGCCTTCCGGAATAAGGTCCTAGACGCAAAAGCACATACCCACAAAAACACGATCAATTAGTCCAACTAACTAATTTCATAACATGTGGACTATGATGCGTAGAAGCACACTTAAAATAATTAGAGAATCTATCTATTTATCGGTGAAATTAATGATAAACTTCATTAATTATCCGATGTGGGATGGGAGTCAATTTCCTTTAAGGATTAGGATTTGAGCCACATCATAACAATCTCCACCGTGGCGAAAACTCCAATATCCAATCCAACATAACAAATCTCCACATCGACCAAAACTCTAATCGCGAACACAAAACGATCTTGCTCCACCGTCTCCGCAAAAGCCTCAATATGCTTAATCCAAATCAGAATACCAACAAAGTTGCAGCGTCCTTCAAACAAGGATCATCCATCATTTAAATCTTTAGAACTGGAATCTTCTTTGGCAAAACGGTACCCCGATAACGTGAAACTTAACATCATGGTGCTTCCTCCTCAAACATGTTCCACCTCCTTCAAAAGCCTTTAAATTTCTCGACCACTTCCACCTCCTTCAAAAGCCTTCAAATTTCTCGACCACAATCTTTATTATTGTCATTGTCACAACACGAGTCAAACCTTGACTCTGATACCACTTGGTAGGATCTTTGGACCCTCAAAATATGACGAACGGGTTCTTGGAATCCAACCGAGACAATAACAAAGAATAGCTGTTGGGTTATGAGTCAGTGTTCGTTTAGATCATTGATAGGAGGTACTTAGAACTAACGTCAGCAATTCAAGTGCTTAGGACATAATTGTAATATTTCGGTAATGGGGGAAATTGTAGTGATTTTCATTGCTATAGAATTGAAGATCCCAAAACCTGTCTTGAACCCGTTGTGTGTATTGAACTAGATGATGTAATAGGCTAGACTTGTTCTTATATTCATTGATTATTTTGTCTAAGTCCTGTAAGGGGTATTGTTGGTCTGAACTTCAATAGAGAAGTTAAATTCCAAAACCCCATGCCATCAGTTTGTAGAGCTCGTGTCTTCAGGTCCGCCATCTGACTATCCTCAGTAGAAGATCACTTTCAGCAGACCTCCGTTGAAGACTCAGTACGATTTTTATCTACTGAATGTGTGAAGAGCTCAGTACCTTTAGAGTCTCCAGCTGACTATCCTCAGTAGAAGAATTTTATCAGCAGTCTCAGATGAAGAAGTCCATATGATCGGTCTAGATCTACTGAACGCATGCAACTCAGTTGCAGATTCAACAAGGAAACAATTGCCCGACTATTATCATTCGAAAGTCAGCAGAGTCTATTCATACGAGGATCAGTGAGAGTCAACTCAGATGAAGACTGATGTCTGACAAGTCTCACCTACCACAAACCTCGGCCAATGAGAAGCAACCAAAGTCTTACCTGCTCTGACGTTAAAGCTGCTCTCATGTACAGAAGCCAACCACTCTGCGGTGCCCGTTCGAAAACTTATGGCCATTTTCCTTGGAAGTTTGTGACACGTGGCATCGTCCTCTCCAACGGATACATGCCTGGGTCACGACTATAAATAGAGAAGAGTTTCCAAGCTCAACGCACGGGACATCACAGGGAATACAAGCTCATTGCATACAAACTCTCTAGCGCATTCAAGCCAATCCAGCGAAGAACTTGCTTAGTTGAAAATCCGTAGTTCTTCTCTCTAGAGATTCTTTAGTTCCCTCTTCTCTATCTAAGTTCCACTGCTATATCCATAGCTTAGAACCTTCGAAGGAGTTCACTTTTTTGTGAATTGTTCTTATTGTAAGAACTCATTCATTGTTGGAGAAAATCCCCTCCCCTTCAAACTTCGGTTTGATTTGTAAAGTCGTTAAGGACTATAACTTAGAAGGGTTTATCCAGCGTACAGATTCCTTGCTGAGGCTTGTTCAGATTAATCAACAAGAACTCTTGTTCTGCAGGACCGTGGACGTAGGATCTTGCGTATCCGAACCACGTTAAAAATTGCTTGTGTTATTTACTGTTTTATTGCATTGTTCTCGAACTGATTTACAACTCATACCTTGCATAAAACGTATTTAAAAGTGCACCAGCTAAAACAAGTTTGGTTTGCGAAAACACGTTTTCAAAAGAGACGAAGTCCAACGGGCCCCACACTTATCCACACTGAAACTCTCCTAATGAACCCTCTATACTGAAAAAAAGTCAGTAGAACAGACTCAGTAGTTGAGACACTCTGACCCGCGATCAGAAGGTTATTATTTGGTACTGTTCATCAGTCACACTTATCAGCTCAGCTGACCTTCGCGTTTGAGGAAAAACTTGTACTCAGGTGTATTCACCCCCCCATCTACACCTGACACTCGTCTCCGAACCAACAATTGGTATCAGAGAGGTGTTCTCCTGATCATCGTTTCTGAAAACTACTGGTCTACTCGAACAGATTCTGAAAATATTTTCTCTGCACAAGCATCTCTTCGTACATCCTTATACTCTTACCCATAATGTCTGATATGTCAGGTATTCGGATGGTGCCCATGTTCTCGGTGGAGAACTATTCGGTATGGCGCGTGAGAATGGAGGCGCACCTTACATCGCTGCACGACAGCATGACAGACGTCCTTGAAACAGGACCTATCATTCCCATGATCGACAGTGTCCAATATGCCGATGTGGGAGGTGTAGGAGCACAAACAGGTGCTAAGGTTGCCAAAGACAAAGCTGCCTTCACGCCTGAAGAGAAGAAATTGCACAACCTTGACCGAGTAGCGCGGAATGCAATCCTAACAACGCTTAGTGATTCACACCTCGGGAGAGTGCAAGACTGCAAGACAGCAAAGGAACTTTGGGATGCCCTGGCTGTACTGAGCCAAGGAACCCCGCAGATCAAGGAAAATAAGCTCGAGCTAGAGCTTCAAAAGTTCGACAACTTTGCTATGGAGCCCAGTGAAACCATTAACGAGCTTAGCGTCAGATTCACCAACCAGATCAATGTGATCAAGTGGGCTGGGGAGAACGTTCACCAACAAAGAGATGAACACCAAGATCTTAAGAGCGTTACCTCGACTGAAGTGACTTCCTTTTGCTACTTATTTACGTCGCTCTGATCTTAATGCTTTAACTCCTGATGTTATCTTTTCAGAACTAAAAACTGAGGAGTTCGAGCATAGTCTACCCCAACGGTGCGTTATCGCTCCAGCTGACACTCAAATTGACCATGCTTTCAAAGCAACAGTCAGCACTTCAGGAGCCAACCCCGGTTCTGCTAGCAAGACAGTAGCTGCATCAGATGCAAAGTACACAGAGACCCCTGCTACTGAGCGTCTTGCGCTTATGGCTCTCAAATATCAAAGTAAGAAGGAGAGAGTCAGAAAGCTAAAGAAATATCACAGAGATTCTCCCTCAGGTAAGAAAGATAATCATAAAAGGGAAGAATCTAAACCTTCTCCTAATTGTAGGAACACAGAACCTACTGCTAGTCCATCTAACAACTCAACTGGAAAACATGGCAGAGTTATTGTGTGCTACAACTGCAAAAAGGAAGGACATTTCCAGTACGAATGTGCTGAGCTCTCAGCTACCCAGCGAGCAGAACGATAGGCCAGAAGAGAAAAATTTGCCCGAAGAAGGCAGGCCTACATTACCGGAGAGCTATCCGATGACTCAATAGAGGAAGATACTTTCATGTATTCTTCTGAAGATGAAGCTGCATTTATTGCTGGTGAGGTCGGAGAAACAGATCCTGAAACATCAACTGAACATTGCCTGATGGCCGGAGAAGAGGCTGAGGTAAATTATAAACTTATTATAACCTCCTCTTCACAGAGCACACACGACACGTGCTCAGCTACAGGTGAACCTCTAGACATGATACAAGCATACGACGATCTACTAGAGGAGCAGATTCAGTTGAGCAGAGAGTTTAGTAGAACTGTTCAGGAACTGGAATAGCTAAAGGCTGAAAATCAGAGACTTTCTTCTGATTGTCAGGTCTCTACTGATTCAGAGAATCTCATTGCGAAACTGAAGGAAAAGATTGAATCTCTTATGACTAAGTCTCATCTTCAAGAAACTCAGATATCAGTTCTGACTAAGGACAATTCTGAGAAAGATACTGAGATAGCCAGACTCAGTCAGAAGCTCGCACAAGTTGAAAAGGATTATGAATCACTTAGGAAAAGTGATGAAGTTTGGCGAGGACTGGTGACTGAACAATACCTGGGAGCCAAGGAGAAGTTGGAAAGTATGCTTAGAGCTCAAAGGTCAGTCGTCATGAAGGAAGGACTCGGCTATACTCACAGAGCTTTAACCTCTACCTCAAAAGGCTCAGAAATGTTGGCTGATAGGTTCGTCAGAGGAAAAGTTCAAATCACTGAACCTACAACTCAGGCGAAAAACAAGAAGAAGATCATCGCACCTCAGCCGAGCAGCAAGAAGCTGACCAATAGTTCTAGCCCCAGAACACCACGATCAAATTCAGGGGGAACTAAGAAGGTCAGATGGGCAGAGCAGTATGGCGAACCACTGTATGAGCATCCAGCACAATACGGTTCGTACTATTATGAGCCCAAGGTCAGGAAGAGCACAAAACCTCAGAAGAAGAATGCTCATGAATCCAAAGCTACCAAAAAATCAGTATCTCCAAGTTCAGTGGAGAAGAAGACTGACAAGGTTCAGAAAAAGGTGTTTGAGACTCCTAAGGTCGCCAGACAGATTTAGGTCGCGAAACCATCGAGTAACGCTTAAGAACCCAAAATGAACCAAAGGGTACCTAAAATTATTTCTGTTTTGCAGGTGCATAAGGACCCTTGGATCATGGACATCGGCTGCTCGAGACACATGACCTATCAAAAGAGTCTGCTGACCAATTACGTACAAGAAGATGGTCCCAGAATTGAGTTTGGTGACAACTCGAAAGGCTATACAAGGGGATATGGAACACTGAACATTGGGGCTACTTCAGTTCCAAGAGTAACATATGTTGAAGGACTTCAACATAATCTCCTTTCTATTAGTCAATTCTGTGATAATCTTAATAGAGTTACCTTTGACGCTGGTTTCTGTGATGTTATTGATAAATCTACAGGAAAAACAGTGTTATCAGGTTCGCGGAAGAAGAATATCTACGTTGCTAACTGGAACACCGCTGAACCTGAGGCTTGCTTGCTTGCCCAGACGAAATCAAGTAATAAAACAGGATGATCGTGGCATAAGAGGCTCAGTCACCTGAACTTCAAGGCAATGAACAAGCTAGCTAAGGACTCAATAGTCAGAGGACAGCCCAATGAAGCCTTCATCAAAGACAAAAAATGTGAAGCGTGCTTGAAGGGAAAGCAGAGAAAGAAAAGCAGTACACCAATTCCGTCACCTTCCACTGATATAATCCTTCAACTGCTCCACATAGACTTGTTTGGGCCAGTCTCACTAGTGACCATAAGAGGCAAGAAGTATGCCCTCTTCGTTATTGATGATTATTCAAGATATACGTGGGTCATCTTCATATGCAAGAAATCTGATGTCAAGACTGAGTTGCCGATACTGCTGAAGAAACTCAGTGTGGAAAAAGACATCAAGATTCAGAGAATTCACTCAGATAGAGGGACTAAATTTGTCAACTCAGTCATAAAGGAGTTCTGCGACACAAAGAGGATTCAGTACGAGACTTCAGCAGCTCGCACTCCTCAGCAGAACGGTCTTGCAGAACGAAAGAACAGAACATTGAAAGAAGCAGCAAGAACGCTCCTAGCAGACTCTGGACTACCCTCAAAGTTTTGGGCTGATGCTACTGACACCGCCTGTTACACTCAGAACCACTCACTACTTACAAAGCAGTACATGAAGACGACATACGAACTGTGGAAAGGGAGAATTTCTTCAATCTCTCATTTTCATATTTTTGGTTGTCCTTGCTTTATCCATAATAACGGGAAGGGTCAGTTAAAGGTCTTTGATAGAAAATCTGATCAAGGAGTATTCTTAGGGTACTCTCGAGTCAGTAAAGCTTTCAGGGTCTTTAACTACCGGACCCTTTGTGTGGAGGAAAGCCCTCATGTTATTTTTGATGAGTTTGTTACTCAGGACAGGAAACCAAAGAAGACAAATCCTGAAGATGTCAGCAGCAAGCTACAGATCTCACACTAAACGACAAAGCTGAGAAGTTCCAGCATTGTTGGGATGATGAGTCAGACGATGAAGAAATTCAGACCCATCCCGCAAGCACTGTAGCTGACCTGGTTGATTCTACTGAACAGAATCAACATCAGGTAACAATGGTCGATGAGGAAGCCCTAGTGGTAACTGAGACCTCTACTGAGAATATAAACTCAGGGGGAACGACTAATGTTCCTGAGCTAAATGCCCATGAACCTGGAAACTCAGTAGACCCTAACCTTCTTACTGAATTGCTTCAGTCACAGAACAACACTACTGAAATGCCTAACACTCCTGTTGACTGTACAGAAGTAATCTCAAAAGAAGAAGCCAAACTCAGACGTTCATGGCTAGACGCTCACTCTCCTGATCTAATCATCGGAGATCCATCAGCAGCAATAAGGACAAGATCCAGATTAAGTCAAGGAGAAAGCGCTCTCTACTCCTGCTTCTTGTCTACTGAAGAACCTCAATCAATAGAGGTTGACTGGATCATTGCCATGCAAGAGGAGCTGAACCAGTTTGTCCAAAACGAAGTTTGGGAGCTTGTTGACAAACCTAGACACCAACACGTAATCGGTACTAAGTGGGTCTTCAAGAACAAGCGAGATGAAAACAACGTCATAGTAAGAAACAAAGCTCGACTTATTGCCAAGGGATATTGTCAAGCAGATGGAATAGACTTTGACGAAACGTTCGCTCCAGTCGCCAGATTGGAAGCCATTCGTCTATTCCTGGCCTATGGAACACATCAAAGATTCAAAGTATATCATATGGATGTTAAGTCAGCGTTTCTGAATGGCGTACTGAAGGAAAAAATTCTACGTGGAACAACCGCCCGGCTTTCAGCAGGGACATCAGGTCTATAGACTTCGGAAAGCTCTGTATGGGTTAAAACAAGCACCCAGGGCTTGGTATGATACCCTATCAGACTTTCTTCTTCAGAAAGGTTTTCAGAACGGGACAGTAGATCGCACTCTGTTCAACATTAAGTAAATCGATGACATTCTACTAGTGCAGATCTACCTGGACAACATCATTTTCGGTGTAGGAACGTGACTATATGTCAACATTTCGAGAAAATGATGAAGGAGAAGTTCGAGATGTCCATGATGGGAGAGATGAACTAATTCCTCGGTTTTCAAGTGACGCAATCACCTGAAGGAATATTCATCAACCAAGCCAAGTACACTTGAGATCTCCTGAAAAGATTTGGCTGCGACTCAAGCAAGCCTGTCAAGATCCCCATGAACACGAATTTTAAAACCGATCTAGACAAAGAGGGAGCTTTTGTTAACTCTACTGATTATAGAGCTATTATTGGTTATTTATTATACTTAACAACAAGCAACCCTGACATAACTTATGTTGTAGGTGTATGTGCAAGGTTTCAGGCGAATCCCAAGCGAAGTCATCTAGACTCAACAAAGAAGATTCTGCGATACCTGAAGGGAACACCTGACGCTGGGTTATGGTATCCTGCTGATGATAATCTTGTTCTAACTGGTTATTCTGATGCTGATTATGCAGGATACAGGATAGATCAAAAGTCAACTTCTGGAACGTGTCAGTTCCTAGGCAGTAAGCTGATATCATGGTTTTCAAAGAAACAACATTCAGTGGCAACGTCCACTACTGAAGCTGAGTATATAGCTGCCGAAAGTTGTTGTGCCCAAATCATTTGGCTTCGACAACAACTGCGAGATTATGGTATTACTCAAGATGAAGTGCCCATCTACTGCGACTCCACCAGTGCAATTGCAATAACTCAAAACCCAGTTCTCCATACGAGATGCAAGCACGTGGACATTCGACACCACTTCATCCAAGACCATTTCGAAAAGAAGGATATCAGGATGGAGAAAATCCATACTGACAAGCAAAGGACAGACATACTGACCAAATCGCTGGCTGAGAACAGGTTCAGAGAACTCTCAGTCGAGTTAGGTCTACTGGATCCTACTGACTCGAATCAGTAAGAAAATTCAGTACGTCAAGTCAGAAAGTCAAACTCAGTACTTGATTCAATAGGGTGAATCATACAGTACACAGTAAGGGGGAACGTGATAACTTCATTATCACGAAGATTCTCCTGAGTTGATTCGGTAAACAGTTGACCATCAGGTTCAACTAAAGAGGTTTGCGTATTATGTTCTATATTTCATTCAGAAGCATGTGTGCATTTATTAATTCAGTAGCTTGCACTCAGTGGCATGATTTGCATTTATTTCCCACCATAAATATTCTTAAGGATAAACTCAGCAGAAATCGTTTTCATTTAAAATGCTTTATCCTTTGAACTGCTTGCAACACATTTAATGCATGTCTTCTAACCTTACTCTAACTGTGCAAACCTTACGCGGGTCTAGTTTAGAGGCGGCTAAGTAATCATTCCGTTTATAAAATCAAATCTAAACCGTCCAGAAAAAGCGAGATTTTATCCTGATCGTCAGATCTTAAAACCCTTGATATTCAAATCTTATAAAATCTGTACCTTTTTCTCTCTAAACACACTTTACGCCATTACCACCTTAAGAGAGTGCTTGTGATCAAATTCTGAACTTCTCTCTCAAGCATTCTTAATTCCGGTAACTTCTATTCTTCATAAATCTGTATCTAACTTACTCTATTTTCAAGTGCTAACGTATTTCTTGCAGATTTCTGATTATTATGGCGCATGTACCGACCTCGTCTAATATTGAGGAGATCATACAGTCCAGGGTTCATTTCGAGCCCATGATGGTGTTCCATCTGGCAGAGCTGCTGTACATGGAGCCCATCTTCTCCGCTTTGGAGACCTCGTGGCTAAGCACCCCAAGGCGTACTTGCCCAGACAGGTGGTAGAGTTCTTCTACAACCTGCGTTCCGTTGAAGACTTGGACGCAGAGGTGACTGTGATTGTATACATGAGGGAGGTTTCCCCTCAGAAGCGGGAGGAAAGTCACGCAGATATGGAGAGTTTGAAGTCCATCTTTGAGCTTCCCGACAGTGGAATATCTCCCATAGGATATAAGGAGATAGAGCTCAATGACTACATCCATCGTTTCTGCGGACGAGATGACGTCTCCTTCAAATCCGCTCTTCCAAAGAACCAGCTTCTACCGGAGTATAGAGGCCTGGCGTATATCGTGATCCATATTCTCACGAGCGCTACCAGTTCTTTTGATCAGCTGTCCAAGCCCAAACTCCAGATCATGATGGTGATAATGGATGGAGTCCAGGTGAACTGAAAGCTCAGGCTCAAAAGTTTGTTGCCACAGAATCAGGAGAGAGAAGACTGATTAGTGTGGGCAAGCTGTTGTATGGGATGAAGGTGTCCCTACTGATTGAGGACTCAGTGACGAGCCATGCGTCCTTCACGGACATGAAATATTTTGATAAGAAGCTGATCAAATTCAAGACCAAATCAGCAGCAGAGAAATCTATCGGGCATGGAGCCGAGCTGAAGAGATCGTCTACTGATCTGCCTCCACACGCCGAACAACCCAAGAAGAAGAAGCTATCCAAGACAGGAGCTTCCAAGGCTGTCTCCCCACCGCCCCCTCAGGTGGAAGACTTACAAGATGCTGACACAGGCATAAAAGGTGTCACTCTGAAAGATAAATTGCAGCGTGTAAGTACAGAGGAAACTCAGCAGGAAGAAGGAGATGAGCCTGCAGTTTAGGTTTCTTCTGAGCAATCGTCAACTATTCAGTTGAACCGTCTCCGAGCAGCAGGAGAGGTTGCTGAACAGATCCATGAGATATCTTAACATCAGGATCTTATTGATGTTACAGGATTTTATAGACGTTACTATTAGGGCAAGGCCCCAGATGTTGCTGAGGTTCCTGAATTGGGACATCCTTGCTGATCTTATTCAGCAGCATGCTGTGGATTCTCTACTGGCAGAGGAGTAGCAAATTCAGTCAGTGGTCGAGTTTGGAGAACCAGCTGACATTGCCTCCTTTGAGGACTTGCACTCCTCCATGCTCTATTTTCTAGAGCTCAGGTCCTCACCCTCGCCTGCCAGAGGCCCTTCGCCGCCGGATCATCATGATGGTGGTGATGATGACAAGACACCCAAGGATGCAGAGAAGGGAGACTCTGCTGAGGGAAAGACTCCCAACGAGCAGGGTGATTCACCACCTCCTCCTCTGGAATCAGGTGTTGCCCCACTTGCTTCATCGTCTAGACAGCAACAGCTCGCTGCCTCTGAGCAGAGGCTCGGTACCTCCTCTTATCAGATTAAGCAGATAGGTACCGTGTCCTCAAAATTAGTCAACAGAGCGATCAGGAAGTAAGGAGACAAGAATCGTGTCCTGGCTAAGGATGTGCACCTGAAGTGGGCACAATACACTAAAGCTCAGACCGATAAGGTTGACTCACTGACTGGCGCAGTCAAGAAGATCTCAGACGCTCCTCCTCTTAACTTTCAGGAAATCGTCGAGACTGCGCTGGCAGCTCAGAAGGCGGACATGGCCGCTCAATGTCAGCAGTTGCTGGAAGCTCAGCAGAATAAATTCTCAGAGCAACTGACTGCGACCCTGGCCAGTGTCCAGACTACAATGGATGAGAGGAACAGGCTTGCCACCTCAAGTGTCTCCGCAGCTATTGAAACTCAGGCGGCAACCCTGAAACTTATTCAGAAGGAAATGACCAACTCCCTCGATGCATCGCTTCTACAACAGCGTAATCAGACAGATGCCCAAATCCGACAAATCCGGAAGGATCAGGAGGATGACTGGGTGCATTACTGTGATGCAGTCGGGGATTTCAACACCACTTCTACATAGATCAAGTCAACTGTTTACGCCCTCCAGCAGGAAGTAACAGCAATCAAGGCTCTCCTAACCTCGACAGATGATGCCAAAAAGAGGGAAGGAAGAGCGAAGGAAGTGTTGATAGAGTCAGCCGTGAGGGAACAGGTTAAGGGGGAAGGTTCAGTTCAAGCTGGAACCAGCTCTATGTTGGGATTTTGTATACTGGAAGCACTTTTTATGCTTGTATACAATGTGTTTTTTTCCTTACCGCTGTTTTATTCTCCTGTCTGATAAATATGTATATTTGCACATGTTATCCTTTATCTTGTATAAAAGTTAGATTTGTGTGGTGTGTCGGGTATCACAGAAGACAACACAAATTGGTTGAACTGACAAGATATAAACAGTTATCACAACTGAGACAACTTAAGGATAAGTTCTCGGGTTAAGCTGCAGTTTAGATAAGAAGTGGCTTGTCTTAACTGCTTGTCTTTACTGGTACACTTAAGGTGGTGTATTTACGGATCACAGTGAGATGTGTTCTCCTAACTGACATTAGTGGAGAACCAAGATCTCGATGATTTTGCTGGTCTTAAGCTTGGTAAGACTTCAGCTGAGTGCATTTGGCTACCTATCACTTTGACCTACTATGGTGAACGTCATCGCGATCGGATCTACGTATCTTGGGTGTTAGTAGTTATTTCTGGCTCAGGCTGGTTGTCTGTATCTTGCATCCGTATCCTAGTAAAATGGGTTGATAATATCCCCTGAGGAACTCGAAAGGATTAGCACGCTAAACCCGGCCGGTTGATTAAGTTCAGGTGTGTTAATAAGGTCAAGTGGTACTACTCAGGAATATAAGATGTTAATTAATTTAAGCTGACAGTGAGCTTAATTAATTAACGGATATTTTTATCTTAAATACGGAGATTGATTAAGTCTAAAATACAAGCCTTTGCTCAAATTGGGATAAAGGGGTAAGTCAGCACGAATTCTATAGTGGAATGAATCTGTGTTAATTAATTAATTTTGCTCTGGGTTGAGCATGGATAATTAATTAAATGGAGGCCCAACTTTATTTCTTGTATTGGATCCCTGATCTGGCCCAATTAGTTGCCTAGTAATTTATTGTCTCTCATAATTCATTATTAATGGATTAATGTATTTTTACATTATTTAATAATGTTATTTATTTGGAATTAATTGGCTGGGCCAATTAATTGATAAATATTAGTAGCCCAGTAAATTAATTAATTATATTATGGGCTGGTTATGTGGAAGCCCATTAGAAATATAATTAAATTAATGGGTTACAAATATATTAATATTATATTAGTTTTTGAAGCCTATATATATATATATATATATATATATATATATATATATATATATATATATATATATATATATCAGTATTCTGTTCAGAAACAGATTACACACACATACACATATACACATGCACGCGTGAGTGGAGAGAGACAAAAATTTATTTTCTTCAGTTCTCTGACCACCCAGAGGAAGAAAAAGGCCGGGATACAGATCAGAAGCTCTAACACAGGAGCAACAATCAAAGCCGCGACAATACACCAGGAGGAAGGTAGCGTTCCTAACCCTAATTATTCCTTCAATTGGTATCAGAGCCTGGTTTAGGCTCTGATTGTTGCTGTTAGATGTATGATTAGGTTTTATTTCATCGTTATCGGGCTATTTTCGTGTTTGGGGTGGCCTGCGAGCCACTGTTTTGACCCCGATGTAACGTTTTTCTCGTGAGAAAATCCACAAGTAGATTATAGGACCTATTTGTTATGTGATTGTACTATTTTTTATACTGTAATTGGTCTGGGAGGCACGAAATACGAGACGACGAAAATCTGATTTTCGTAGCGATAACCCTAGTTTTCTAGGGTTCCGCCGCATCTTGCGGTGGAGATTCCCGGTGCGTCCGATGTTGGATCAATGATCGGCTTAAACCTATGGAATCCTCGTCTTACGTGCTTCGCGTCGATAGGTTGTAAGGGATCATCCGATCCCAGAATACGATCGAAATTGACGTCTGAAGTAGGCTGCTCGTTATGAATTCGTTCCGGCGAATCGTTTGAAATTCGGGAAATTGAGGAACTAATCTCGGCCGGAATCCGTTACCCGGTGGTTGTGAGTGTTCCAATTACGTTTCCCCTCTTTCAATTGATCGAATCGCGGCTCGGAAATGGAGAATTCAGGCGGCGAAAGGCGGAGGCGCGATTTATTGCGCAATCCCGTCGCTGTGGCGGAAATCGCCGGCCGTTTGGCACGGCCCAGATGTCTGGACGACGTCAAGATACTGCGGGGACGTTGGAAGAGGGTCGGGGGAGGTCGGGGATGGCGCGGCGGCGCGCGTGCTCGCCGCGGCGAGACGCGGCTAGCGCGCAGCGGAGATCGGCGCCGCCGCCGCGCGGTTGCCGGGGATCGACTCCCCGTCATCCAGGCCGCACCCCCGGGTACCGGGCGGTCGGGCACGAACCGGCCGGCAGCGGCGGGCGGCAGTAAGGCCGGAGACGATGTTGACGTGGCGCGCCACGTCGGCCCTGGCCGATCTTGCCGCTGCGTGTGCCTACCACGTGTACCGCCACGTGGCAGACCCCCTGATGACGTGGCGACGACAGTTCGATGCAGTTTTCGACGCAGTTTCCAGATTCGAAGATTTCGAAGATCTGTATTTTGATCGGGCAATGTAATAGTTAGGGATTACATGTTTTAAAGCTCGATAATGATTTTAAATTTCCTATTTGCGTATGTATTTTTAATTATGCTTTAGCATGCGATTATGTGATTAATTGCGCTTAGAAAAACATGTAAATAGGATTTATGTCGTTATTAAAGCATGTTTTATTTTTCGCGAGCACGTTTTATTATGTGCGCTTAGAAATTGCATGCTTTAGGAATTATGTGGATATGCATGATTCGAAACAAACCTTTTGAATAAAAGACTAAGCAACTTTAAATTAAATGTTTAATTAGATTCCATTAATTTGGATATTAAACACTTAATCGGACCTCCATTAATTGGACTCTACACGAAAGTAGTAAGATTATGTGAGTAAACGTCCACCTGCGTGGCTTGCTTGCATTTTTGAGCTACCAGTTTTGTGAGATGAGTTTTCCAAAACAATATTTGATTATTATTGAGTAGTGGGAGCGAAGCCGTAAACGTCCACCTGCGTGGCTTGCGTGCCTAGTAAACACGAGTACTCTAGAAGATAATAATTAAATAGGATGGCTAATTAGATTAAATTGAATGCGGCATGGTTCGAGTAAGTATGTCAATTTCGAGAATTTGATTCTATTTTGGTCAAATTAATGGTCAATGCTTAGATGTCACCGCAGATACAATTCACTTCCCTCGAAGTCCCTTCCCGCGTTTTAATAGTGACATGGTCCAGAATATCGAACTATTAATTCCATTCGTCTTAAGAACCTAGACGTGGATTGGAATTAAAGAGCTAGGTAAATAGCTTGATTTAGGGTTACGCTAGTAAACGTCCACTTGCGTGGCTTGCTAGTGGAATTCCTAGAGCTGTTCGAGGTTTTTAATATCATTGTTTTTACAAAAGGTTTCAATAATTATTAATTACGAATTATGTGCAAATGTTAATTTCATACATGCTTTTAAAATTACATTTTTCAGATATGTCTGTTCGAATATTTTACTTTTTGAGTTCCTAAACAGTCTCACCAACCAAACCCTAATGGGTTTAACAATTTAAAATAATTTTATAGAGTGGAAGAGATACCTTACCTCTCCCAATAAAAGCTCTGCAAAGGTCCTATATGAACTTCTGTTTTAGGACCGCTATGTCTAAGAACGAGTTTACTATGAGTATGTTACTCAAATCTTTGGTAGCGGTCAAAGAAGTTATAGGAAAGGGCAAGAGTGCTTAAGTCTTGAATATCCCTAGTAGTTCAAGGAATCATCCGAAAGGCGGAAACCAGAAAAAGAGCAGAAAGGGTGGTCAATTCAAGAAGAGCAGTGGGAGTAAGAAGACGATCCTTATCGGCGGCATGCGAATGCCAAAGAAGAAAGGAAGGTTCTTCAATTATGGTAAGAAAGGACACTGGAAGAGTTATTATCCAGATGTCAAGGCAAAACAGAAAGAGACGCGAGTCGCTCTTGTAACTGAAACTGTTCTGGTTTCCTCTTCTACCCACGAATGGGTAGTGGATTCGGGGGCAACTGATCATGTTTGTTACACCTTGCAAGGTTTCTTGCAGAAAAGGTAATTGAGCAATGGCGAGGTGGTAGTCTCAATGGGCAATGGATCGAAAGTTCCTACAATTGCCACTGGAGATTTAAATCTATATTTTGATAGTTCTGTTTTAGTACTTAAAGATGTTTAATATGTGCCTGAGTTTAGGCGGAACATTATTTCTATTTCAAAACTCTGCACCATGGATGGTTATAAATCAAGTTTTGATAGTGAAGTTTCTATCATGAAAGACGATGATTTTATCTGTGGTGGACCATTAAACGGATCTTTATATACTTGTAAACCGCGTAGTTCTGTTAATATTGCTTCCTCGTCATCAAATCCTAAGAAGAGGAAAGAGTCTTCTAAGGTAAACCAAACTTATCTGTGGCACTTAAGACTAGGTCACATCAATCTTAACAGGACTCAGAGGTTGGTGGAATATGGATCATTGGAGTCTCTCCAAGATTGAACCATTTCCAACTTGCGAAACCTGTTTGGAAGGAAAGATGATGACTAGGCCTTTTAAGGCAAAGGGTTATAGAGCCACATAAGTATTAAGTTTGATACATTCTGACTTGTGTGGGTCTATGTCTACACAAGCTCGTGGAGGGTATGAGTACTTCGTCACATTTATTGACGATTACTCGAGGTATGGATATGTTTACCTTCTTCGCCACAAGTTGGATTGCTTTGAAACCTTTAAGGAATTCAAGGCAGAAGTGGAGAAGAAGTTAGGTAAAAAAAAAATCAAAACACTGCGATCTGATCGTGGTAGGGAATACCTATCCAACGAGTTCAAGGATTACTTGACAGAATGTGGGATTACATCCCAGCTGACATCACCGGGCACGCCTCAGCAGAATGGTGTGTCAGAGAGAAGGAACCTAAGTCTCTTAGAGATGGTTCGGTCGATGATGAGTTATGCAACTTTGCTAGTTTTCTTTTGGGGATATGCCCTAGAGATTGCAGCATACTTGCTGAATCGTGTGTCTTCCAAGTCGGTACAAAAGAGGGCGAAGAGCAAGCTAGTTTTGAAGCTTAAGAAGTCTATTCATGGACTTAAGCAAGCTTTCCGGTTATGGCACCAGCATTTTCGATGAGGTAGTCAAATCCTATGGATTTGTATCCTGTCCTAACGAGGTGTGCGTGTACCGCATTTGTGTTAACGGATCAGTGGTGTTTCTTGCATTTTACGTAGATGACATCCTTCTCATTGGCAACAATCATGAAGTGTTATCAGACGTAAAGACGTGGTTATCCGAGCAGTTTCAAATGAAGGACTTAGGTGAAGCTAGTTACATCCTTGGGATCAAGGTTATCCGAGATCGCCAGAAAAGGATGTTAAGCTTGTCACAAGTATCCTACATTGACACTGTTATTGCTCGTTTTAGCATGCAAAAAGCCAAGAGAGGTTCAGTACCTTTCAGACATGGCATTTTTCTATCCAAGAATCAGTGCCCTAAAACGCCTAAAGAGATAGAAAGTATGAGGCTAGTACCATATGCTTCCGCTGTCGGTAGCCTCATGTATGCGATGCTTTATACGAGAGCAGATATCTCATATGCTGTAGGCATGGTCTCAAGATATCGGCCTAACCACGGAAAGGAACACTGGATCGCGGTCAAGCATATTCTCAAGTACCTTAAATGGACTAGAGATTACGAGGCTTGTTTACCTGGACGAGCGATCCTAGTGTCTTTGGGTTATACATAATCGGATTTCCAGGCTGACAGAGACGAGAAGAAGTCTACCTCGGGTTATGTGTTTACCTTGGGAGGCAGAGCCATTTCATGGAGGAGTGCTAAGCAGAAATGCATAGCGGACTCAACCATGGAAGCAGAGTATGTGGCTGCTTCAGAAGTTTCAAAAGAGGCAGTTTGGCTCAAGAATTTCCTCCTGGATTGTTCAGAATTTGCCTAAGGCGATCACGATTTATTGTGATAATGCGGGTGCAGTGACAAATTCTAAGGAACCTAGATCTCACAAGGCGTTTAAACACATAGACAGGAAGTACCACATTATACGAGTATTCGTAAATCGAGGTGACGTGGTGATTGACAAAATAGGAACTGAAGTCAACCTAGCTAATCCTTTCACGAAGAGCTTACCACTCCCGGCTTACGAGAAGCATGTCCGTGGCTTAGGAGTGGTAGAGATGCCCCCCACTTAGGACTACAGAAACTTTTGTATAAGTGGGAGAAGATGCAGTGATAGATAGGATAGATAGCTAAGATATAGTTGGGTACTAGTTCGTACCTAGATAGCTGAGATATAGCTGAGTACTAGTTTGTACCTAGAACTGACACATTGTATAGTAAAAGTTTGCTTTAGTATAAGTGGGAGAATTGTTGGGATTTTGTATACTGGAAGCACTTTTTATGCTTGTATACAATGTGTTTTTGTCCTTACCACTGTTTTATTCTCCTATCTGATAAATATGTATATTTGCACATGTTATCCTTTATCTTGTATAAAAGTTAGATTTGTGTGGTGTGTCGGGTATCACAGAAGATAACACAAATTGGTTGAACTGGCAAGATATAAACAGTTATCACAGCTGAGACAACTTAAGGATAAGTTGTCGGTTTAAGCTGCAGTTTAGATAAGAAGTGGCTTGTCTTAGCTGATTGTCTTTACTGGTACACTTAAGGTGGTGTATTGACGGATCACAGTGAGATGTGTTCTCCTAACTGACATTAGTGGAGAACCAAGATCTCGGTGACTTTGTTGGTCTTAAGCTTGGTAAGACTTCAGCTGAGTGCATTTGGCTATCTATCACTTTGACCTACTATGGTGAACGTCATCGCGACCGGATCTACGTATCTTGAGTGTTAGTAGTTATTTGTGGCTCAGGCTGGTTGTCTGTATCTTGCATCCGTATCCTAGTAAAATGGGTTGATAATATCCCCTGAGGAACTCGAAAGGATTATCACGCTAAACCCGGCCGGTTGATTAAGTTCAGGTGTGTTAATAAGGTCGAGTGGTACTACTCAGGAATATAAGATGTTAATTAATTTAAGCTGTCAGTGAGCTTAATTAATTAACGGATATTTTTATCTTAAATACGGAGATCGATTAAGTCTAAAATACAAGCCTTTGCTCAAATTGGGATAAAGGGGTAAGTCAGCACGGATTCTCTAGTGGAATGAATCTGTGTTAATTAATTAATTTTGCTCTGGGCTGAGCATGGATAATTAATTAATTGGAGGCCCAACTTTATTTCTTGTATTGGATCCCTGATCTGGCCCAATTAGTTGCCTAGTAATTTATTGTCTCTCATAATTCATTATTAATGGATTAATGTATTTTTACATTATTTAATAATGTTATTTATCTGGAATTAATTGGCTGGGCCAATTAATTGATAAATATTAGTAGCCCAGTAAATTAATTAATTATATTATGGATTTGGTTATGTGGAAGCCCATTAGAAATATAATTAAATTAATGGGTTACAAATATATTAATATTATATTGGCTTTTGAAGCCTATATATATATCAGTATTCTGTTCAGAAACAGATTACACACACATACACATATACACACGCACACGTGAGTGGAGAGAGACAAAAATTTATTTTCTTCAGTTCTCTGACCACCCAGATGAAGAAAAAGGTCGGGATACAGATCAGAAGGTCTAACACAGGAGCAACAATCAAAGCCGCGACAACACACCAGGAAGGTAGCGTTCCTAACCCTAATTATTCCTTCACTCGATCCCCCCTCCCTCAGTCCAAACAGAGGCTCCTTCTAAGCCTCAGCAGAAGCAGCAGACAACGCAGGCTGGAGGATCGGGTGAAGGATCCTCAGCCCAGGCGCATATCGATGATGTAGTCCATTTCGTCGAAGGCTTTGATGAGGAAGAGGAGCCCCTGCCAACCTAAAGGCCCGGAAAGGAGATTGCTACTAAGAGCACTCCTTCTCCGTCGCCTAAGTTTAAAAGTCGAGAAGAGCAGGAAGAGCACGACAAAAGGGTGGCACAACAGCTGCAGGACAAGCTTGACTACGAAGTCAGGATGGAGGAAGAAGCCAAGCTGAAGAGAAAGAAGAAAGTTCCCATGTCCAGGACGTCGAAGAGTAAAGCAAAACTGATAATGGCTCAGCGGAAGAAGCAAGCACAATCTGCTCCTGAGCCTACTGAAGACTCTGACACCGACAACCTGCCTCTTGCTCAAAGGCTGAAAAATCTTCCCAAACTTACAGTTGAGCAGGAAGCAGAGGACAAAGCCACGTGGGACGCAGTGCAGAAAGGCCTCAACCTCCGAACCAGAGACAAATGTGTTGCTGAGATGAGAGAGAAGAAAAGACAGGCTGATCTGGCCAAGATCATTGAGGTGACTGAACAAGCAGCTAGAGAGCCTATCCTAGATCGCAACAAGCAGATTCCAAGGACATCCAAATTCTTCAAGTGCGGTGCTCAGAAGCCACACTTAAAGGAAACTCCGCATCGCCGCGTCGACAAGTGGATTCCGTGGAACTTGAACGAGGAGTGAGAAGAACGGAAGGACGACTTCATCAAGGTATACTATGTATGGCAGTGCTATCCTCCAGAAGTTTAATCAATATCTATATCATCACGACCCCAACTTCAGAGCTCAGATAAAGCTCCTGCTGTTCAAAGAGAAGCTGCCATTCACAGCCCCTGCCTATCGCCCACTGAATCCTCCGAGGACTTCTCAAGGCGTCGTCTGCACGAAGAAAATTGAAGAGGAGGTAGAGATAGCTGTCCGTCGCAACAATCTCGATATCTTGACGACAGATGATCTCGTTCCCATCCAGGCCCTGAGGGAAAGGATCTACAAATCTTACGGATTGGATGCTCCTGCTGCCAAGTCTGCTGACTTCAAAGCCAAGATCAAGAAATTCAGGCTTTAGCAGCTTCAACTTTTCTTCATTTTTTTGTAATAGCTTAGACTGATGTACTCTCTTGCCATATCTTAATATATCAATTTTTGTTGTTAGCCAGACAACTACTCATTGTCTTAAGGCTGTGTTATCTTTCTTTAACACACTTTCTGATCACTGAAGTGATCTGACACACACTCACATAACCAGATTTCTTCCGATGTGCCTATCTTTTATGAGTTGTTAACCTTGTTATCAATGTTCAGTTGTTACTGAATCTTCTTGGGTTAGTAGTTTAGTACTTAGTGGTTTTGGCATCATCAATTAGGGGAAAATTGTTGGGTTATGAGTCAGTGGTCGTTTAGATCATTGATAGGGGGTACTTAGAACTGACGTCGGCAAATCATGTACTTAGGACATAATTGTAATATTTCGGTAATGGGGGAAATTCTAGTGATTTTCATCGCTATAGAATTGAAGATCCCAAAACCTGTCTTGAACCCGTTGTGTGTATTGAACTTGATGATGTAATAGGCTAGACTTGTTCTTATATTCATTGATTATTTTGTCTAAGTCATGTAACAGGTATTGTTGGTCTAAACTTCAGAGAAGTTAAATTCTATAACCCCATGTCATTAGTTTGTACAGCTCGTGTCTTTGGGTCCGCCAGCTGACTATCCTCAGTAGAAGATCTCTTTCAGCAGACCTCCGTTGAAGACTCAGTATGATTTTTATCTACTGAATGTGTGAAGAGCTCAGTACCTTCAGAGTCTCCAGCTGACCATCCTCAGTAGAAGAATTTTATCAGCAAACTCAGATGAAGAAGTCAGTATGATCGGTCCAGATCTACTGAACGCATGCAACTCAGTTGTAGATTCGACAAGGAAACAACTGTCCGACTATTATCATTCGAAAGTCAGCAGAGTCTATTCATACGAGGATCAATGAGAGTCAACTCAGATGAAGACTGATGTATAACAAGTCTCACCTACCACAAACCTCGTCCAATGAGAAACAACCAAAGCCTTACCTGCTCTGACGTTAAAGCTGCTCTCATGTACAGAAGCCAACCACTCTGCGGCGCCCGTTCGAAAACTTATGGTCGTTTTCCTTGGAAGTTTGTGACACGTGGCATCGTCCTCTCCAACGGATACATGCCCGGGTCACGACTATAAATAGAGAAGAGTTTCCAAGCTCAACGCACGACACATCAAAGGGAATACAAGCTTATTGCATACAAACTCTCTAGCGCATTCAAGCCGATCCAGAGAAGAACTTGCTTAGTTGAAAATCCATAGTTCTTCTCTCTTGAGATTCTTTAGTTCCCTCTTCTCTATCTAAGCTCCACTGTTATATCCATAGCTTAGAACCTTCGAAGGAGTTCACTTTTCTGTGAATTGTTCTTATTGTAAGAACTCTTTCATTGTTGGAGAAAATCCCCTCCCCCTCAAACTTCGGTTTGATTTGTAAAGTCGCTAAGGACTATAACTTAGAAGGGTCTGTCCAGCGTACAGATTTCTTGCTGAGGCTTCCTCAGATTAATCAACAAGAACTCCTGTTCTGCAGGACCTTGGACGTAGGATCTTGCGTATCTGAACCACGTTAAAAACTGCTTGTGTTATTTACTGTTTTATTGCATTGTTCTCAAATTGATTTACAACTCATACCTTGCATAAAATGTATTTAAAAGTGCACCAGCCAAAACAAGTTTGGTTTGCGAAAACACGTTTTCAAAAGAGACGAAGTCCAACGGGCCCCACACTTATCCGCACTGAAACTCTCCGACTGAACTCTCTATACTGACAAAAGTCAGTAGAACAGACTCAGTAGTTGAGACACTCTGACCCGCGATCAGAAGGTTATTATTTGGTACTGTTCATCAGTCACACTTATAAGTTCAGCTGACCTTCGCGTTTGAGGAAAAACTTGTACTCATGCGTATTCACCCCCCCCCTCTACACCTGACACTCGTCTCCGGATCAACAATAACATTCTTAGATGTGAGTATAAAATAATGAGGGAACCTCTCTATTTATAGGTGAAATTAATGATAAACTTCATTAATTATCCGATGTGGGATATGAGTCAATTTCCTTTAAGGATTAAGATTTTAGTCATATAATATAACACCTAACCTAATAAATTATATTGGTGTCACAATAAATGGATGAAAAGTATTTGAATTAGCCAAATTTCAAAACTGCATTTTATTACCACAAGTACCAATCATTGCATTACCACAAATTTCATAAAAGATAGAAGGATCAAAAGTAACCACAAGTCGAAAATAATCATATTATCATAAGTCTACAAATCCAAAAGAGGTAGAAGAGACCACAAGTCCAAGTAGAGGTACCAAAAGTAGCAAAAGAGGTTAGAACAGAGTTTACAAAAAGTAGCAGAAGAAGCCACAAAAATCAATATCATTGATCTTGGCCACGACCGTAAAAACGTTCATTCCTAATCTTATCGATTTCCAATTGTCTTGTCAGCCAACTAAAACGGGATTCGACATTCTTCATTGCTAAGGTGTTGAGGAATTTTGTAATAAAACCATCTTGCAATTTTATAAACATAAATAGAGAGAATTGAAGGCATTCATCCTCTTGGCTTTGCAAACGAGCAAGCTTGTTGGTGACGACAATATCAAGTTGAGAAGCGCATTCCACAATATCTTTCCTCATTCTTGTAGAAATGTTGTGAGCAATTTCCTCATTTCAGCACAATACTTCCTGATATAGGAGTTTAACTGTAATTACTACATAATTGAATGTAAACACAAAGTGCAACTAAACCAAGTAAATATTATCATATCACCTGTTGTGCATCATGAGCACCTCAAGCTCCTTTAAATTATGCACGAGGAACTTCTTGAAACCATTTGGAAGATGGTAACGAGTCTTCTTGTCCGACCCATAACCAATGTTGGGCATCAAAACAGAGCCCTTGAACTTCATTAGATTTGAGAATTTTGTAGTGGAAAAGATTGAGAAAGATATGGTTCATATAGTGAAGAGTTCATTGGTGATCCCATACCTAAAATTTATAAGATCAAAGATAAATATTAAGACTTTAAATATTAGTGAGGACCATCATATTTCTAAAGATGCAGATAAATAAGGAGAAACTGGTGTCGTGAGCTTAGGAATAGAATTGAGGCAACTTTCGGAATAGAATTGAGGGACCAAAGACATTATGAAAGCAACTGGTGTTGTGAGCTTAGGAATAGAATTGAGGCAACCTTAGGAATATAATTGAGGTAACAAAGATATTATGAAAGCAACTGGTGTTGTGAACTTAGGAATAGAATTGCGGCAACCTTAAGAATATAATTGAGGCAACCAAGACATTATGAAAGCATTAATTGAAAATTTGGAAGTAATGTGAATAACTGAAGTCTTTGCACCCACACAAGCATACGTGCAATGCCATATAAGAATAAAAACCTTGGCAAACATCTTATAAATCAATCACATAATCATTACATTAACAGATGGAAGGAAGCAAAACATAAATGTGTGATACTAAAAAGGAAAAGCCCTAATCCTGCAACACCCCCCACTACTTCTTTATCTCGGAAGATATAATTAGGAACATAATCATACATGCTATTCTGAAAATTATCCTCCGAGCACCCCAAAATTATGCAAATCCAAATAAGAAAATAAAATTAGCATGCTAATTAAATTCATAAAAAGAAAATAAAAATAATTTATCACCAAATACATATAGCTCTATGAAGTTATACTTGCATCTAAATAATTTCCCCAGAAAAGAGTTAACTTTATCCAACAAATTCACTTTTTTTCATCATATAAGATCAGTAACGAGGAGATTGCAAGAAAAGACAATAATTTTCCAAGAAAAGACGAATGCATTTTCGAATATGTAAGAGGAGATGAGAGAGGCAAAGAAGCTACACTTCCAGTGCATATCTTGATTTTGCTGATGGTGAAACTACAATTACGGTGTAGATCTTGATTTTTACGGGAAGGAGACCGTGAAGAATTGAGAGAGAGAAGAGAAGAGACGCGGCTGGATTGTGACTAAAATGTATTCTCACAAGTACTAGGGTTATAGATATTTATGGAATTATATAAAATTATTAAGGGTAATTTAGTCCAAAAAAAATATAAACAATAAGCTGAAAGGTAGAAGCTGGGGTGGAGCAGCTTCAACTGCTTCTCTATTTTCGACCCAATTTTAGTGAATCTCAGCTTTAAGCTGAGAGTCTCAAACATCCCTACACCAGCTTAAAGCTAAAAGCAGTTTTCAATAAGATGTTCCAAACACCCACTAAGGTGGTGTTTGGAACAGCTTTCAGCTGCAGCTGGAATGTTTGGAGCACCCAGCTTTCAGTAAAAATTCACTACCAAATATAACTAAGATAGAGAAACTGCTTAAGCTGTCATAACCCAGCTTTCAGCTGCAGCTTTCAGTTTATTAGACTATTTTATCCTTTAAATATTTATATAATTCTCAAAAATTTATTAATTCTAAAATTAATATTTTTTGTTAGTTAAAATTAAAATTAAAATTATATTTTATATTAGTTAGTAATTTGATAAAAATATATTTTATATTTAATATTTATAAATAATTCAAGTTTAATAAAATAATAATTATTAAAATTATATATAATTAAATATAGATTAATTAAAATAGCGGGTTCTGAAAATTTTGAATTCTAAGTTAATATTTTTTCAATTTTCATTTAATGATAATTATTTCTTAGCTACGCAATTATTAAAATTATATACAAATATTATTATTATGAATTTAAGCAAATAAATAATATTTAAAATATAATAGTATGATATGTTTATGCTAATATGAAATTTTTTTATTTATTATAAATTATAATTATACAAATAATAAATTTTTTTATTTATTATGCTAATAATACAAATAATAAATTATTTTATTATGCAAATAATAATTTTTTTTATTATGCTAATAATTATTATGCTAATAATACAAATAATAAATTTTTTTATTCTGCAAATAATAATTTTTTTATTATGCTAATAATTATACAAATAATAATTTTTATTTATTTATTATGCTAATAATACAAATAATAGATTTTTTTATTTATTATAAATTATAATTATTTAATAACATTGATGGTAAACACAAATATTTTATTTAGAAACTTAAAATAAGCTACTGATATCATCAGTTTTCTAAATATTATTTTCTCCAATTTCAACAGTTTTCAACACTTATTTCCAAATCCCTACAAAATCAACAGTTTTTAGCACTTATTAATAAGTTTCAGCTACTCCAAACACTCACTAAATATGTTAAAATTGGAACTACATCTCTCTCTCATGTTTTAAGCTTTTATTGTTTTATCATATTCCATTGCTCGATTGCAATGTATTTGGGTAGCTATTATAATTTCGAGAAATAATAGGGTTGCAATTGATAATATATAGAAATTGTCTTGTTTTCCTTTTTGGGTTGTCTCATAAAAAGTGTCCTATTTTTTAAAAAAAAACAAAAAATATGTGGACCAAAATTAACAATTCAAAAATCAAATAATATACATCCATAATATAAATTTTTTAATCTCCGTATCCCATAGAAATGAGACACTTTCTATGGGACGGAGGGAATAATATGAAGAGAATGATAAATTAGTTTCTCCCTCTCAGCAGCCTTTTCTTTACTCTCTCAAACCCCTTTGACTCGCTTTCACTTTCGGATTAATTCGGTTTGGCACAGGGTATCATTTCCATCTCACTCTGTTACAGCTGGAGGTAGTTTTGTTTCAATTTAAAGATCTTAACTTGCTATTTTATTCTGCATTTAATTTCTGAATGGTGTTTGTATTGATTCCACAATTGATTAATCCACTGTTTAATCTCTTGATCTTGCTTCAATTCAGTTGTTGTATGTATTTTTTTTCTGGTGCTTTTACTATTTTTTGTGGATGCAAGTTTTAGTTTTTGTTTAAGGGTTTTAGCTACCTGTGGATTCAGTTTGAATGAGCAGTGATAGACTGCTAGTTTAAGTGGATGATGATTTGGAATTGATGGATATTGTGAGTTAGAGTTGTTCTTGATGCTGATAACGCTTTCAATTGCATTAAAGAACCTGTGATGAGATAAGCATCATCCAAAAAATTATGATGCTTTTCTTTACTCTATTCTCCTTCTTTTTGCTTGAACCTTGAAGAAATTAATGAGAATGAGTTGGATCTTAATTAAGAGATGCCTGCCTATTTATGAAGATCAATAATTATGAATTATGAGGGAATGGGCTGATTGCAATTGTAGCTGCAGAGGTGATTCAGTTATTGTTTTCCTCACATATTTGTTGCTGGAAGCTTTTCTATTTTTGAGTCGGACAAAGTGGAGAATTGTAGCATGTTTGGAAAATTGTGACCAGTTTCATAAATATGTCTTTTGTTATTGTTTTTTCAAAGTGTTTTGTCTTAGCTATTTGATAATTGATTGAATAATAGAGGTTGAAGATGGGACTTTATGTCTTGATGTGAATCAGCATGAAATCTATGAATAAACCACATCTCTTACCCAGGCCAACTAGAATATGTTTCCATTCTTGATATATGTATTAATACCCTTTGTCATCAATTGATCAAGATATTTTCGAGATAATTGAGAAATGCGAAGTACAAAGGGCTATGTACGTATTTTCAACTCATAAACTCTTTTGGAAGGCGACTTAGAGTTAGAGTTTGTAAGTGGTAGCTACTGGTATGCAAATTTGACATTATAAGTGTAGCAGGAGTTTTATAATTCTTGAACACCCTTTTCAGCAGCAACATATACTCCCTAGAGTCGGTATGATCTTTTTTTTGTGATATCGAATTTCTCCAGTGTAGTTGTCTAGTTGAATCTCTTCATTGGCCCAATCCCTATACAAAAGGCTACTATGTTTCCTAAATGAAAATATGCTCCTTTCAATATTTTACCTTGTAGGCTTGTATTCTGGTAATCATTTCAGCTTGCTATAACAGTGCTGTAATCCATTGTTGAATAAACCTCCTTGTTAGGAATAAATCAATGTCTGGCTAAACTTCTTTACTCTTTAAGATCTTTCATTTATTTATCACAGACAGTATTATACCTTGAATCTTGCAGAGATAAAAAAACCTGAAATGGACTCTGAGGTGGTGCACAGTGGTGGATGCCATTGCAAAAGAGTAAGGTGGAAAGTAGAAGCGCCCCCTAATATTGTAGCTTGGCAATGCAGCTGCTCCGATTGCTCGATGAGAGGAAACACTCACTTCGTTGTCCCATCCCAGAAATTTGAGCTTGATGAAGACTCCAAACAGTTCCTAACAACATACACGTTTGGCACACACACAGCAAAGCACATCTTCTGCAAAGTCTGTGGAATTACTTCATTTTACATTCCCAGATCCAATCCAGACGGCGTAGCTGTAACATTTAAATGTGTAGATCCGGGAACATTAAAACATGTGGAGATCAAGCATTTTGATGGACAGAATTGGGAAAGCTCATTCAATCAGTCAGGTATCTCCTCATATTCAAAAATTGAAGGGTCAGAATGATTAGTTTGTGCAATCAATTTTAGGTTCTTAACTATGTTCAGATTGTTCTCTGTTTAGTTTCTTCTTGGTAAAGTAGAGTCTAGTGTTTTTATTTTTTATCATTTTTCTTTGTGAGAATCGAGCTCGTAGTCTCGCCACAGTGTAGTGATGTAGCCACTACTCCATCAATGCTGCAGTCTAGATACTAAATTCACTCTATATTTATTTCGTATGCTTTTGATTTGTTGCCATTTTTCTTGAGATATTCCTCTTCAAAGGTATGAGAAATTAATTAAATTGTTTGTATAATAACAAAAAATATTGATAAATAGTAAAAATAAAAAATGGCCACATCCTCAAACTTTACTAATTGAACTCAGGCAACAGATAAAACAGATATATATATATATATATATATATATATATATATATATATATATATATATATGGTTAATGAAAGAGCTCAAGACAGATGATCATGCTGTGTTAATATGCTGAAGTTGTCGAAAATGTTTCTGTGCCGCAACATGAATAGAAGCAGCAGGTGCGGCTTTCTCCTCGTTCTGATTTCCGTTTGCGCCAAAGAATATAGATGCTAGAGTCTCCCAAACGCACCCCAGCAAGGGGATGGAGGAAACACAATTTGCAGAGTGTTTTCTGTTCATGGCTTTAAGAATTTATTGATTATATAGAGGTGGTGAATGTGGATGTGGAGCCCAATTCAGAACTAACTTTTGGAATCAACCATTTTTTGTTGCCTGCCAAGCCTTTGAATGAAAATCATGTGAAGTTTGACAAGTCTTGGTGTAAGTCCAAAATTGATAATTTCCTGGTAAATTTTTAGATTTATAAAAAAATAGTAAAAATGTAAAAATTAATATTTTTGATCATATACTTGTAACGCCCCGACCCCCACGAAGGATCACAGAGGTCGAGTCGTTACAGAAAAATGCATACAAAAATATATTTGTAAACCATTTTGCTACGATTAAAATATTTCTTTACTTACTATATAATTTAATATGAAAAGTTCATAAGAAAGATCAGCACTTTATAGAGAAATATATAGCATATTCAAAAGTAATTGCAATCTCAAAAGTTAACAAAACATTTAATATGTAATCACTATATCTACAGAAGTGCAAAACATCCACAATTTAACCCCCTCCTCAACTCTTTCCGTCGCCATTTGTCTCTCAATCTGAAAACATTTGAAAACATTTGGGTTGAGTACTAATGTACTCAGTGGGTAGGGCAGTTCGAAAATATTTAAAACAGTTTATCCATACATGAAATATGTATTGGAGAGTTTTGAAAAGAAACTCTCCAACCATACAAAATATTATACATTGGGTGCGCACATTTGGTGACATTTTCTCGTTACTTCTATCACTTGATACTCATAATTTGGGCCTTGGCCCTCGAGTCGAAACTCGAGGGGTCCCTCATATCATGTTAGTACTTGATACACAAAGATGATCACACTTTGTTACTAACAAACACGTGTACACCATTATTAAATTAACCCTCATCTAGCATGTTAGGCCAGATGAGAGCCTCGATCGATCTGTCACGTAGAAGCATTAAACAGGTAAATGCACAAAACTTTCTTAGATAAACAAATTTCATAGAGCTTAATAACTCAAAGATATCTTTTAGAGTAAATATTACCCACCTTGTATTAGACAGAGTATTCCTGACACTGAGGGCTATTGCTCTTCCACGATAGGTCCTACAACAATATCCTAAGTTTTAACGACTTATTCTAGTAGCAAGCGTACAGATTATGACATATATAACGATATCTAATAGTCATTAGGTTAAAGCAATGTCATAGCTATATTCTATTAAACTTGTGCAGAAGACCTATATTAAAAGGGTTCCACAGACCATGGTTTCTCTTTATAAATTCTAATATTCTATGTATAGATTCCTTAATGAGTCTAGATTATACCAAAATTGGTTTCATATTAAAATAATAAATCCTCTTAAGAGTTATAACCAAAACAACACCCACTATACTAACAGGGACAGTTTCTGTCTTATTATAATTTAGCTACAAGTTGTGGGACAAAAAGTGCTTTAAAATTTTTAGAATTCGACACACGCTTAGGAGAAATGCATAGGAATACTATATCAAAATTTCACTCTCCATGGATAAGTGACGACTTCAGAAAATACAGAACAACTTTCGCAAAAATCAACTCTACTGAATGCATGGCTCCGATTAACTACAGAAAGTTTATATTAAACTGATTTTACATGCATGGATTAAAATACAAAATAAATATTTTTACAAAGCTCTACGTGTATAGAGTATTTAAGAAAAAGAATCAAGTCAAAATAATTTGTGTAGTGAGATATAAACGTTTTACTAAGCCTATCCCGGATGCATGGTTTTTTGGAAGCACAGAAGTGAAAATTCATTAAAAATATAAAGAATTGTCCAAAAATCACCAAACTTTGCAGAAATATTAAAGACATCCTAAATTATGTCTTTATAATTTTTATGGAATTTTTCAATTAAGAAAGATTGAGAAATTGGCTTTGAAACTCACGGCGGAATCGTAAAACTCGAAAATACGTTCTGCATAGAATCTCTCTACTCTAATCGGATTTTAAACAAGATGTTGGTCCGGAGACGATAGTCATGTGTAGAGGAGGGGGGGTGAATACACCTGATCACAGTTTCTTTTCTCAGAACGTGAAGGACAGCTGAGTTGTAGGTTGCGATTGATGAACAGTGCCAGATAGTAACCTTCGATCACGGGTCAGAGTGTGCCAACTACTGAGCTCTCCTACTGACTTTTGTCAGTACTTGAAACTCAGTCGGAGACGTTGTGCGGATAAGTGTGTAGGGCTCGGAGATTCGTCTCAATTTGAAAATGTGTTTTCGCAAGTTAAAGTATTTTGGCTGGTGCGTTTTAAAAAAACGTCTTATGCAAAGATATGATTTTTAATCAGTTGTATGCAATGTACTGAGTCTTCTGACCAGTCATACTGATTCCTCTTCAGCTGAACTTTTACGATCAGCTGAACTTTTACGATCAGCTGGTTACCGTTAAGACTAAGGAGGACGGTTGATGTGCTGATGACCACGTTCCCCTTTACTGTGTACAGTTTGATTCTCCCGACTGAATCAATGTACTGAGTCTTCTGACCAGTCATACTGATTCCTTACACTTGATACCAATTGTTGGTATATCAGTGGTTGGCTTCTACTGATACCAACCAATTGTTGTGTTCTACTGACACGATTCAGTAGGATCCAGTAGACCTAGCTCAACTGATAATTCTCAGAATCTGTTCTCAGCTAGTGGTTTTGTCAGTATATTTGCCCTTTGCTTGTCAGTATGGATTTTCTCCATTCTGATATCCTTCTTCTCGACATGGTCTCTGATGAAGTGGTGTCGAATATCCACGTGCTTGCATCTCGTATGGAGAACTGGATTCTGAGTTATTGCAATAGCACTGGTGGAGTCACAGTAGATGGGCACTTCATCCTGAATTATACCATAGTCTCTCAGTTGTTGTCGAAGCCAAAGGATGCGGGCACAGCAACTTCCGGCAGCCATGTATTCGGCCCGGTAGTGGACGTTGCCTCTCGAATCTTTGTTTCTTTGAAAACCAAGATATCAGCTTGCTGCCTAGGAACTGACACGTTCCAGAAGTTGACTTTCGATCTATCCTGCATCCTGCATAATCAGCATCAGAATAACCTATCAGTATTAGATTATCATCGGCCAGGATACCATAACCCCTGCGTCAGTGTTCCTCTTAGATATCGCGAGAATCTTCTTTCTTGAGTCTAGATGACTTCGCTTGGGATCCGCTTGAAATCTTGCACATACACCTACAGTATAAGTTATGTCAGGTCGGCTAGCTGTTAAGTATAATAAAGAACCAATAATAGCTCTATAATCAGTAGAGTTAACAGAAACTCCCTCTTTGTCTAGATCGATTTTGAAATTCGTGTTCATGGGGATCTTGATTGGTTTGCTTGAATCGCAGCCAAATCTTTTCAGAAGATCTCGAGTGTACTTGGCTTGATTGATGAAAATTCCTTCAGGTGATTGCTTCACTTGAAATCCAAGGAAATAGTTCATCTCTCCCATCATAGACATCTCGAATTTCTCCTTCATCATTTTCTCGAATTGCTGACATATGGTTACGTTTCTGCAGCCGAAAATGATGTCGTCCACGTAGATTTGCACCCGTAGGATGTCATTTCCTCGACTTTATGCTTGAATAGGGTGCGATCTCTGTCCCCTTTCGAAAACCTTTCTGAAGTAGAAAGTCTGATAGGGTATCGTACCAAGCCCTGGGTGCTTATTTTAACCCGTACAGAGCTTTCCGAAGTCTGTACACATGATGTCCCTGCTGAAAGCTGGGCGGTTGTTCCACGTAGACTTCTTCCTTCGACGCCGTTCGAAAAGCCTGACTTTACATCCATCTCGATATACTTTGAATCCTTGATGCGTTGCGTAAGCTAGGAAAAGACGAATGGCTTCCAATCTTGCGACTGGAGCGAATGTTTCATCAAAGTCGATTCCCTCTGCTTGACAGTAACCTTGGTAACTAGTCGAGCTTTATTTCTGACGATGACGTTGTTTTCATCACGCTTGTTTTTGAAGACCCACTTAGTGCCAATAACGTGCTGATGTCTAGGTCTGTCAACAAGCTCCCAAACTTCGTTTCGACGATTGGTTCGACTCTTCTTGCATGGCGATGATCCAGTCAGCATCATTGAGTGCGCCCTCTATTGACTGAGGTTCATCTGTAGACAAGAAACAAGAATAGAGTGAGCTTTCTCCTTGACTAAATCTAGATCTTGTTCTTATCGTTGCTGACGGATCTCCTATAATGAGATCTGAAGAATGAGCATCAAGCCATGAACGTCTGAGTCTGCCTTCTTCTTCTGATACTACTTCTGCACAATCAGTAGGTGTGTTAGGCATTTCGATCTGCATCGTTTCGTGATTGCGGTAGTTCAAGTAAGAAGGTTAGGATCTACCGAGTTTCCAAGTTCGGGGCATTTAGCTCGGGAACAATTTGTGTTCCCCCGAGTTTATATTCTCGGTAGAGGTCTCGGTTACCACTTCGGGGCTTCCTCATCGACCGTTGTTACTGTTGTTGATTCCGTTCGGTAGAATCAACCAGGTCGCCTACATCGCTTCGTTGGCCGAGTCCGAATTTCTTCATCGTCGACTCATCATCCCAACAATCTTGGATCTTTTCGGCTTTATCATCTAGTGCGAGATCCCGTAGCTTCTGCTGCCGACATCTTCGATATTTGTCTTTGTAGTTTTCCTGTTCTCAGTAACAAACTCATCAAAAACAACATGAGGGCTTTCCTCCACACAAAGGGTCCGATAGTTAAAGACTCTGAAGGCTTTACTGACTCGGGAGTATCCTAAGAATACTCCTTGATCAGATTTGCTATCAAAGACCTTCAACCGATCTTTCCCGTTATTGTGGATAAAGCAAGGACAGCCAAAAGTATGAAAATGAGAAATAGAAGGAATTCTCCCTTTCCATAATTCGTATGGTGTCTTCATGTGTTGCTGTGTAAGTAGTGAGCGATTCTGAGTGTTGCAGGTGGTGTCAGTAGCATCTGCCCAGAACTTTGAGGGTAGTCCAGAGTCTGCTAGGAGCGTTCTTGCTGCTTCTTTGAGTGTTCTGTTTTTGCGTTCAGCAAGTCCGTTCTGCTGAGGGGTACGAGTAGCTGATGTCTCGTGCTTAATTCCCTCCTTTTCGCAGTACTCTTTAACTACTGAGTTGAGAAATTATGTTCCTCTGTCTGAGCAAATTCTCTGTATCTTGATGTCCTTTTCCACACTGAGCTTTTTCCGCAGTTTAGGCAACTCAGTCATGACATCAGATTTGTTGGCGATGAAGATGACCCATGTATATCTTGAGTAGTCGTCAATAACGACAAGGGCATACTTCTTGCCTTGTATAGTCACTGGAGAAATTGGCCCGAATAAATCCATGTGCAACAGCTGAAGAATTCCATCAGTGGAAGGTGAAGGAATAGGTGGATTGCTACTCTTTGTCTGCTTTCCCTTCAAGCATGCTTCACAATTTTTGTCTTTGATAAATGATTCGTTAGGCAGTCCTCTGACTTTAGAGTTCTTGGCGAGCTTGTTCATAGTCTTGAAGTTCAGGTGGCTGAGTCTCTTGTGACACAGCCATCCTGCCTTGTCACTTGATTTAGTCTGTGCGAGCAAGCAAGCCTCAGGTTTTGCGGTTTTCTAGTTTGCAACGTAGATATTCTTCCTCCGTGAACCTGATAACACTATTTTCCCTATAGATTTATCAACAACATCACAGAAACCAGCGTCAAAGATAACTCTGTTTAGATTGTCACAGAATTGACTGACTGAAAGGAGATTATGTTGAAGTCCTTCAACATATGTTACTCTTAGAACTGAAGCAGTCCCAATGTTCAGCGTTCCATATCCCCTTGTGTAGCCTTTTGAGTTGTCACCAAACTCAATTCTGGGACCATCTTCTTGTACGTAGTTGGTCAGCAGGCTCTTCTGGTATGTCATGTGTCTCGAGCAGCCGTTGTCCACTATCCAAGGGTCCTTATGCACCTGCAAAACAGAAGCATTTTTAGGTACCATTTGGTTCAGTTGGGTCCTTACATGTTAGTGGGTGATTTCGGAACCCAGTTCTGTCTAGGAACCTTAGAAGTCTGAGACTTCTTCTTTTGAACCTTGTCAGCTTTCTTCTCCACAAGACTCGGAGATACTGACTTTCTGATGATTTTGGGTTCAGGAGCTTTCTTCTTCTGAGATTTTGCGCTCCTCCTGACCCTGGGCTCATAGTAGTACGAGCCATACTGAGCCGGGTGCTCATACAGTGGCTCATTGTACTGTTCTGCCCATGTGACCTTCTTGATTCCCCCTGAGTTTGATCGTGTGTCCTGGGGCTGGAACCTTTCGTCAGCTGCTTCTTGCTGCTCGGCTGAGGTGCTACTATTTTTTGTTTATTCTTCGTCTGAGGTGTGGTGTCAGCAGCTTGCACCTTTCCTCTGACGAACCTATCAGCCAGCACTTCTGAGCTTTTTGAAGTGGAAGCCTCGCGAGTATAGCCAAGTCCTTCTTTCATGACTGTTGGCCTTTGTGCTCTAAGCATACTTTCCAGCTTCTCCTTAACTCCCAGTGCTTGTTCGGTCATCGATCCTCGCCAGACCTCGTCACTTCTTCTGAGTGAGTCATAATCTTTTTCCACGTCTGTGAGCTTCTGACTGAGTCGGGCTATTTCAGTCTCTTTCTCAGAATTGTCCTTAGTCAGAACTGAGATATGAGTCTCTTGAAGCTGAGACTTAGTCATAAGAGATTCAATCTCTTCCTTGAGTCTCGCTACCAGATTCTCTGACTCAGTAGAGACCTGACAATCAGAAGAAAGTCTCTGATTCTCAGCCTTTACCTATTCCAGCTTCACGAATCGTTACTGCTGAATTCTCTGCTCGGTGAATGATCCGCTCCTCTAGCGGATCGTCGTAGGCTTGTACCACATCTAGAGGATCATTCGCGACCGAGCACGTGTCGTGTGTCTTGTGTGAAGAAGAGGGTATGTTAAGTTTAGAATTTACCTCAGCCTCTTCTCCGGCCATCAGACAATATTCAGCTGTTTCTTCAGGAATTGTTTCTCCGGTCTCAATTGCAACGAATGCAGCTTCGTCCTCATAGGAATACATAAATGTATCCTCCTCGATTGAGTTGTCAGATATCTCTCCGGCTATGTAGGCCTGCCTCCTACGGGAAAAGTTCTCGCGTCTGGACTGTCGTTCTGCTCGTTGAGCAGCTGAGAGTTCGGGACAGTCGTACTGATAATGTCCCTCCTTCTTGCAGTTATAACAGGTAGATGTTCTGCTTGCTTTTTCCGGTGAGTCTTTGGATGGACTAGCGGCGAGGCTCGTGTTCCTGCATTCAGTAGAAGGTTTAGATTCTTCCCTTTTCTGATAATCTTTCTTACCTGAGGGAGAATCTCTGTTGTATTTCCTCAGCTTTCTGACTCTCTCCTTCTCTCTCTGATATTTGAGAGCCATCAATGCTAGTTGGTCAGGGCCTGAAGTCTCAGAGGACTTTGCTACTGTCGTGGCCACTGCCTTGAATGAGGATATAGGTTTGGCTCCAGTTTTGCTGACTGTTGCTTTGAAAGCATGGTCAATCTGAGTGTCAGCTGGAGCGCTGGAACATCGTTGGGGTAGGCTATGCTCAAATTCCTCCGTTTTCAGTTCTGAAAATATAACATCAGGGGTTAGAGCATTAAGATCAGAGCGTCGTAAATAAGTAGGGAATGGAAGCCACTTCTGTCGAGGTAGCGCTCTTAAGATCTTGGTGTTCATCTCTTTGTTGGTGAACATCTTCCCCAGCCCGTTGATCACATTGACTTGATTTGTGAATCTGATGCTAAGCTCGTCAATGGTTTCACTGGGCTCCATTGCAAAGGCATCGAACTTCTGTAGCTCTAATTCAAGCTTGTTTTCCTTGATCTGCGGGGTTCCTTGGCTCAGTACAGCCAGGGCATCCCAGAGTTCTTTTGCCATTTTGCAGTCCTGCACTCTCCCGAGGTGAGAGTCACTGAGTGTAGTCAGTATAGCATTTCGCGCAACTCGGTCGAGGTTGTGCAGTTTTTTCTCTTCCGGTGTGAAGGCAGATTTTTCTTTGGGGATCTTAGCACCAGTTTGTGCTCCTACACCTCCCACAGCGGCAAACTGAACGCTGTCAATCATGGGAACGATGGGTCCTGTTTCAAGGACGTCTGTCATGCTGTCATGCAGTGATGTAAGGTGTGCCTCCATCCTCACACGCCATACTGTGTAGTTCTCTATAAAGAACATCGGTACCATCCAAATACCTGACATATCAGACATATTGTGAACGTGTATAAGGATGATAGAAGAGATTCTTGTGCAGTGAAAACATTTTCAGGATCTGTTCGAGAAGACCAGTAGTACAGAACCGGCGATCAGAAGAACACCGTTGCTCTAATACAATTGTTGGTCCGGAGACGATAGTCAGGTGTAGAGGGGGGGGTGAATACACCTGATCACAGTTTCTTTTCTCAGAACGTGAAGGACAGCTGAGCTGTAGGTTGCGACTGATGAACAATGCCAGATAGTAACCTTCGATCACGGGTCAGAGTGTGCCAACTACTGAGCTCTCCTACTGATTTTTGTCAATACTTGAAACTCAGTCGGAGATGTTGTGCGGATAAGTGTGTAGGGCTCGGAGATTCGTCTCAGTTTGAAAACGTGTTTTCGCAAGTTAAAGTCTTTTGGCTGGTGCGTTTTAAAAAAACGTTTTTTGCAAAGATATGATTTTTAATCAGTTGTATGCAATGCAATAAAACAGTAAATAACACAAGCAATTTAACGTGGTTCGGATACGCAAGATCCTACGTCCACGGTCCTGAAGATCAGGAGAACTTGTTGATTATTCTGAGCAAGCCTCAACAAGGAATCTGTACACTGGACAGACCCTTCTAAGTTATATTCCTTAGCGACTTTACAATTCAAACCTAAGTTCGAAAGGGAGGGGATGATCTCCAACTAAGAAGGAGTTCTTACAATAAGAACAATTCACAGAAAGTGAACTCCTTCGAATTTCTAAGCTATAAATTTGGCAATGAGCTTAGCTAGAGAAGAAGGGATCTAAATAACTCTAGAGAGAAGAACTAATGGTATTCTATGAAGGCAAGTTCTTCGCTGGATGATCTTTAAGCTTGCTAGAGTTGTTTGTGAGCTTGAGCATTTTCCCTTGTGAATCCCGTGCGTGGAGCTCGGTTTTCTTCTCTATTTATAGTTGTGAGCAGGCATATGTCCGTTGGAGAAGACGATGCCACGTGTCACAAACTTCCAAAGAAAACGGCCATATTTTTCGAATTGTTGCAGTAGGGTAGTTGACACTGTACATGAGAGCAGCTTTAGTTGGTCAGAGCAGGTAAAGCGTTGTTGGCTTCTCATTGGTCGAGGTTTGTGGTAGGTGAGAATGTGTCAGTGTTCAGAGTTGACTATTCCACATCCTCGTATGATCTTCTGCTGAACTTCTAAATGACTTTTACGACTGGGTTGTTTTCTGTCGGATACAGTAGATTCAAGACAATCTCTGTCTTCTTCGACTTAGTCGGCTGACAAGCTGATAAGGCTTTGGTGGGTCAGCTGATGACTGCGAAGGTACTGAGCTTTGCATTATGTTCTTCTCGCGATAACTATCGCTGATGGGTGTCTTCTACGAAGGTAAAGATCGGTGGCGGCTAAAAACGCAAGCTCTTACACTGATGACGTGGGGTTCTGGAAAGTAACTTCGACAAAAGATCAATCCAACATTTTACCCCGTACAGGACTTAGACAAAAAGATAATCAATCACAAAAAGTCTAACCTATACATCATCTAATCCTATCGAGACACTACACTACTGATATCAACTGGGTTTTGGGATCTTCAATTCCATAGTACTACTATGATTTCCCCCAATATTATTTTAACCGCTAATCAGCTGAACATCATCTACTGACTCATAACCCAACACAAGATCTTGCTATCTTTATTGGACCTTATGTGAGATCTATCATAACCTTACATGATTATCATATGGAACATTATGCATGTAGCATGCCATGCATCTCTAAGAACATTTGAGTTGTGAGAAACATGATAGAGAAATTAAATCAAAAGAATTACTTCCTATGTTAAGATTTCCAGATGCAGCTCCACACCCCTTCATGCATGAACGATTCGAACCAAATCTCAACCCTTAACAACAAGATCGACATTATCCTATCTCAAAATATCACGTTCGTCGCCAAAGAGGAAGAAAAGGAGTACAATATAACAAGGTGAAAGATATACTTATTTGATGTATTACACTAGCTAAGAACTCCTAAGACTTGCTTCCCTCCCAAATCAATGCAACAAGATAAAGAGGAAATATCACTAAGCTTATTTTTGGTGTAGAATCAAGCTAGATGGTAACAAGTATTTAAAGGGGTATGGTCATGATTGCCTATTATACAGCCTATTAGTAACCTTTGTGCGTGGAAGGCACGTAGAAGGTAAATTGGAAATGTGAATAGTTCCCCAACATGTACTACTACAATGCATGTCTATGCTCAAATCATCTCTTCACTAAGTTGTCTCTCTAGTGGGTGGTATGCTCATGCATATTGAGATGGTGGTTCCTCCACGTGGTGAATCTTTTGTATGCAACTATGAGAGAATACTTCACTCTGGGGAGGGATCTTATGAGAACTCTTAGATTTTGTGAGAACTAAGAACCATTATCATCCCTAAATTTTGTTAGATCAGTGATTAGGATTTATTAGGAATAAACTCTATTTCAATTCTTTGATGATAATAAATGTTAAAAGGGCTCCTGTGTAATTTTATTCTTTAACTTTTCCGTAATCCATCATGCATGATCTAATATTTTTGGCAATTATTTTGAAATTTGATTTTCCATATTCAAAACCGTTCGTTCATTTAATTTTATTAAATATATTTTTTATTGTAGACAATTCAATATTGAGTTTTTCATGATTACGTAGAAATGAAAATCAATTTAGGAGATAAATTCATTGCAAGAAACAATTCCTTGTGCAATCTTTTTTTTCTTTTTCTTTTTATTTATAAATTATTATACATAGAATGCATATTATTTTAATAATTGAAATTTTAATTTATTTTTATTTTAGAATCCAAAAATAATAATTTGGCAAAGATTGTATATGCATTAAACATTATATTTTAATGCATCTCACTATGATATTAATGCATTTTTTATGCATCAAACATTATATACTAATGCATTAGATTTTTTTTATTAATTTTTTTGGGATGCATTGCATTATTACGTATAATGCATATAATTAATAATTGAATAATTTACTTTTTATTTTAGAATCTAAGAAAATTAAAACAAATACAAGGAAATTATATATGCATCAAAAACTATATTTTAATGCATCATTATTCTAATTTAATGCATTTTATATACATAAAATATTATATACTAATGTATCAGAATTTTGATATGCATGCATGTTCAGAAACGAAACTATGCGTATAAGAATGTAATATAATCTAAGACTATGAATAAAATCACTTGAATAGATTTAAATATAATTATAATGCATTTGAATCTATTTAAATTTGAATATAAAAATTATAAAATGTAATGCATTTGAATGGGTTTAAGATTGATTTTTAATTTAATTAATGATTTGATAGTAGTTTAAATAAGATCCATATAAATCGTTCCTAAATAAAAGATTTAGAAATTGTATTGTTTTACAAATATACCCTTTTCCTAATATATAAATATATAATATGTTAATCTACATTTAAATCTGACCGTACATTAATATGAAATCTATAGACTAAATTGGTTCATAATTCTTATATAGTGATTGGTTCTCATGGGAACCCTATATATATATATGTACACCTACTTGTTATTTAGGGCATGTAGTGAATTACTCATATAATGATACCTATAGTGTCACAAATTAGGACTATATTCTAATATTGTTGGTCCCGAGTGTATGGTCAGGTGTAGGGGGGGGGGGGGTGAATACACCTGAATCCGATTTTCTCAACTTCAAACACGAACAATCCTGTTCAGGAAAGTGCCGTACTGAAATAATTCAGCAGACCAAATAGTTGTTCTGAGTCGTGTGTGGCAAAGAGTCTTAAAGAACGAGTCTGACTCTACTGAGATCTGCTAGCTGACTGAGTCAGAATTCAGTATCAACCAGGTAGAGTTCAGCGGTGCGGGAAAGTGTAGGCCCTAATCAGTTGAGTGGAAAACCGTTTTATGCAAGTCTCAGTTCAGCAGGTAGACAGTTCAGTATGCTGAGACAGTTGTATGATTTTAAAGAAGATTTTCAGTATGAACAGTAAAATCAATGCAACAGTAATCAAACAGAACAATAACGAGACACAGATTTTTAAAGTGGTTCGGATATCAATCGATCCTACGTCCACTGTCCCGAAAGTTCAGGAGGCTATTTATTATACTGAGTTAGTCTCAGTCAGCTTGTGCACAGGACAAAGCTGTGGCTTGGGGATTATACTGAGCAAGTCCCAGTTTACAAAGGCATCAAACTAAAGTGTTTGGCAAACTTCTCCAACTATGAAGGAGTCCTTTTACAATAAGGATTGGGTTCAAATATGAACTCCTTCGTCTAAGCTATAAGTATATTCGGTTGAGCTTAGGGTTAGAGGGATAGAGAATGAGAATGTAGCTTCTAGATCGACGAACAGCTGAAATAAGCTTTAGGTTCGTGTATCGTCGGTTTGGATACTAGAGGCTCTTCTAACAGTTTAGCTTGGTTCCCTATGAGCTGAGAAGGTAGTCTTTCGCCGGAGATAGATCTTCAAGTTCTTGCGGAAGACTTATAGGGTTTTCTGGTTCTAGCTCCTTTTAGTGCTTGTGTATGTTTTCGTCGTTTAAGCTTGCGCACTTTTTTTCTTCTTGAAATGTCCCTCTATTTATAGAGCAGAGATTGGAAAAGATTCGTTGGAGACGATCTTCTTCTTTCTCTCTCTTTTGGTAGCAAACGGCTCTTTTGAAGTAGGTAACAGTGTGCTTTCCCTCCTTTTTAGGTAAAGGGTTGACTGCAGCTTTAGCAGGTGAGAAGACACGTGTGTTCTTGTCATTCGTCGAGGCGGATAGAGTGGTTGAGACAGCCTGAGACTTCAAGGCAAACCGAAGGCGACTTCTCTCTTCCTCGTGTATGACAATGCCTGATTGTTTTTCAAAAGTATCGGCAGTTCGTAAGACCGTCTACCGATCTTGAGTCGATCCCGTATTCGGTAGGTAGATAGGCCGAGTAAAGTCTATCGAAGATCAGCTCCGAGTTCGATGAATGCTCTGCCGAGTCCAGTTCTACCGACTCTTTCGATATCTTGCTCAGTGAGTCCGATATCACTGAGTCTTCTACTTCTGGTGTTAAGGCAGATAATCTACTGAGAGCCTTGATCATAAGCAGAGTGTCTACTGAGTCTGAAACCTCAGAGACAAATAACGATTACAATGGAATGGTTCACCAATCAGATAGGGTTTTGGGATCTTCAAATCTTCTCAATATTCGTAGCACTAGAGACTTGAGCATGGTTCAGTATAGAAGATAGAATCCTTTCCCACCAAGTAAGACTATGCTGAGGATAGAATCATCACCCAACAATTTCCCCCTATTTGATGATGCCAAAACATATCATCTATGCTAACACTAAACTAACAGAAACAGAGCTCCTTACAATATTACAGGTAGGATCAGCGGAGTTGTTCCAGCAGTACTAGATTACTGAGAAAACAGGGCAAAACACAATTTCCCCATTACATAGAAACTAGACTAACAGAATCTAACAAAGTAATAAACTGACAAGAAAGTAAATAGAGTGAGTGTGTGAGTCAGTCATCACTTTAGTGATTCTGAGTGTTAAAGCATAATACAAACACGGCTGAATAGACAACAAGTGGTTGTCAGAGCCAAAATCAGATTTGTATATATGAGTTATTCAGATCAGTACAGTTACAAATCATGCTAAGCTAGGAAGATCAGAACTAAGCCTAGGAGCCCTTAAACTGTTTGATCATGTCCATGAATCCTTGAGATTGCGTCTCTGGCAGTGGCACTCCATACATCCGGTATGTGTTCTTCCTCAGCTTCAAGTATGCAGCAAAGTCTGCTGGGTCATCTTCGTCCAGTTCTCTCTTCGATGCAGCATACTTCACTCCAGCTTCTATTACCCCAAGGTGGATTGAGTCATCATTTCTTCTAGGTGGAGGTATGATTCTGGGCTCCGGAACACTGACTTCTATACCTTCAGATACGGCTTTATGCAAGTATATGTATAGATCAGGTTCACTTATCATCATCCATTCTGTGTAGGCATCAGCCTTAGTCATGTTGGGCCAGAACCTCCAGATATAATTGCGCTTGATGAACTCTATCTTTGCCGATTCCCATCTCTGAGTAAATTGAGCAGGTATCCAATTGTCTGTCTTTAGCCATCTGTGCGATTTCAGATCAGCTGGCTTCCTGAACCTTCTGTATCGATAGGGAATATCAGCTTTTGAAGGTACTCTCAGCCTGGCCTCTTCCTCAGTTCTTTTTCTCAGTGCTTCAAGGTCTGCCTCCTAGATTCTGTCTCTGGCAGCCTGAACTTGTCTAGCCTCTTCGCCTTTGTATAGGTATCTGTTCATTTGGTCGAATATGGCCTCAATTTCATCATCTTGGGCTTCAGTGGCTTTCTGAGGAATGTCTTCAGATTCAGCAGGGGTACTTGATTTTTCTTTTGACGTACCACGCTTCTCGGTGCTTTCTTTGCTTTTGCTCCTTCTCCTTCTCCCTATCTTCTTCATCCTCGATAATCGGTTTCCTTGGAGGTATCCTAGCAGGCTTTCTTCCTCCTCGAGCTGGAGATTTTGTCTTTCCTTTGACGAGGCTTAAACTTTGGTTTATTAGCGGCTTCGTTTCAAGCAATCTCCCTTGCCGACTTCTCATCACCGCAATTTGAGCCTCCTCCTCACCTGAAATATATCTCTTCGTTTTCTTGGCTGGAGGGGTTGGGAGAATCAGCACTTTCTTGCCTTTTCCCTGAACTGGTGGAGGGTCTTCTGACTCTTCCTGCTCAGCATACTCTGCAACCTCCTTGATAATATCAGTCGGAGTCTGGGTTGCATGAGTAGCACGGGTTCCTGAGCCACTTGGGCCGGTCTCGAGTGTGCTCGCAGCCCAAGACACCCCGGGCCTTACCCTCTGTCTGAGTCTGGGTCCTGCTTATCTCAGTCACGGACTTGGTCTTTTTCTCAGATCTCAGTGAAGCTGTCCCCTTAAGTAATTCGGCAGTAGTTTTGGTAGGGGTCAGCTTCTCAGTACTCTTCTCTTTTCCTTCCGTACTCTTCTCTTTTCCTTCCCCCTTTTTGGCATCATCAATTACAGCCGGGGTAGGGACGAGTACCTTCTTGTCTAGGCGTGTGTAGACAGCAGACAGTTCGTCCAGTCTGTCATGGATCTTTGTCAGTGCCAAGTGCAGCTCATTCCTCTCATTAGTCAGTTCCTCCGAGTATTGCTTATGGGAGAGGTCATTGCTTGCCTTGAATTCGTCGGCTTCTCGTAAATCTTATCCTCCACGACCCAGTTGAATGTTGTCAAGTCGGATCTCCGTGGCCTGGGCTTGTTCAGTGAAGGACTCAGTATGAGTGGATATTGAAACCTGGAATGCTTTGAGAAGTTTGGTTTGTCCTTCCTGAATGATTCTGAGCTGATCATCAAACCGCTTCTGTTGCTTAGCCAAAACTTCGGATACAATTTCAGAGACAACAGGGGCGGCTGATTTAGATACTGATGTTTTCAGCCCCTGTAGCTCATTGGTTGTGGCTAGCGCAGTCTGTTTCCACACCTTGTGGACGGCCTTCGCAAGAGCTCGATTCTGGATTCCCTGAGCGGTGAGAGCTTTTGCTACGGATCGAGATCTCTTGGAAGTTGTGTTGGGCGCTGCTTCGTAAGTCGACTCCAGCAAGAGCTGAGCGGGCTCTGCTGAGGACGAAGCACCAGCCGTGGACTTCGCAGGTCCAAGGATACAGAGTGGAGGTTGAGCTTGTTTAGTAGCATGTGTATCCTTGTCCTGGGGATTTTCCTCATCAGGCTTTCCAGGGCCTGAATCACTGGGTGGATCTTGACTATCGTGGTCTGATCCATCTGAGGGTGCTGACCCGGTAGCTAGCTGCCTATCATGTATCATTGCCAGCATAGCAGCCCTCATGTTCTCCATAGTGCTGAGGTTAGCAGGCTCAGAGTAGCCTATTTGCTCCCTCAACTTCAATTCTTCTTCATGAAGCTACTGGCAGGAGTAGTTGAGTACTAGACGTTGTAGTTGGGGCCACTCCTGAAATCGCAGCAACATGTGGAGCCTTGCTGATTTTGCAATGAGCAACAGATCAGAGTAGTCAGCAAGCTCTGGAATCTGTTGAAGAATCTCTCGGGATGCTCTGGATATGATCACTGAAGCTTCCATCCCAATTGTCTCTTCTTCGAGATCTTTGTCTCGGACTCCAAGTCTATGGGAGACGCTCGAGTCTCGGCGGGAGGTACACACGCCGAGTGGTGGAACTGAGAGGGGACTGTCAAGACGCTGAATCTCCTCGCTATGTGCTTCAGTAGCATCCCCTTGTTCCACTTCTACGGGTTCCTCAGTGGTGACAGCCTTCTCCACTGATTGAGTCTTTTTAGATGATTCTGACTCGTCTATCGCCCGCCGAGCCCGAATAGGTTCTCTTGAGTAGCACGAGCAAGCAGAACTTCGGGGAGAAACCTCGGGTTCGGTAGGCACGTCCTGAATGACTTTCCTCAGTTTCTTAGCTGGTGCCTTTGGAGTTTTTGCTGGAGGTGTTCTCTTCTTCGAGGGTGTAGCCTGCTGAGGCTTAGTCTGCTGAGTTATGGCTGAGGAACCTGACCCGGTCTGCTGAAGAGCAGCAGTCTTGTTGTGGAATCTGACCTTCTTCACATTAAAATACTCCTTGTCACTGTAGGTGATTGGTTCAGATCCGCAGACATCCTCTATCATTATGGACAGCTTCAGTCCATAAAGAAGCTTGCCCTTTGCACTTGCCATTGTACCTGTTACACTAGCATTTATCAGTATTGATTTAAATAAAACAGTTTGTATAGCGATTCTGAAAAAGAAGATTAATTCGTGTAGCAGTTGTAATAAGCATACCGAAAGAGAGATTCTGAAAGGATATGCAAGAGGGGATTGCAAGGAATGATCTCAGAATTTTCGGATGCAAAAGATTTGAAGTGCGGTAATGGCGGTTTCTAAAGATATGATCGAAAATATATATCTAACATGAAGGTGAACGGTTTTCGATCAAAGGCAGAGTTTGAACTTGCTTTATGAGATGGACGGTCAAGATTAAAAGATATATTAAGTAATGATCACAGTAGCCGCCTAAGTCAAAGCCAGTTGTAAATATGCCTAAGTAGTAACTATGAGATGACATGCATTAAATGCGTGCAGAGTTCAGCAAACTTATGTATAGGATATCGTGCATTAAATATAAGCCGTTAATAAATGACAAACTTAGGATATTTAATAGCATGCTGAATCTTCATCATAAATGTATTACTATTTTATTCGTTACTACTGAGTAGAGATACGCAAACCTGTCAGCTGAACATAGTAGTCAGCTGATACCTCTTGTAGATGGTTTTCTGTCTCTACGTACTGAATTTACTCAGTATTGAGAGTGATCATTCCCCCTTACTGAATGATCCTTTCCTGGAACCTTCTTACTGACTGGGGTTAGTAGGGTCCAGCAGACCTAGCTCTACTGAAAGTTCTTTGAATCTGGATTCAGCTAGAGGTTTGGTCAGAATATCAGCCCTTTGTTTGTCAGTATGGATCTTTTCCATTCGATATCCTTCTTTCGACATGGTCGCGAATGAAGTGATGCCTAATGTCCACGTGCTTGCATCTCGTGTGTAGTACGGGGTTCGAGTGATTGCAATAGCACTTGGTACTGTCGCGAGAATATCGGCACTTCATTCCGAATGACGTCATAGTCTCTTATGCTTTGTCTCGGCCCAAAGGATTTGGGCGCAACAACTTCCGGCAGCCATGTATTCGGCTTCGGTAGTTGACGTGGCTACCGAGTGCTCGCTTCTTTGAAAACCATGAGATCGCTCTTGCCTAGGAACCGACAAGTTCCCGAAGTTGATTTTCGGTCAATTCTACATCCCGCATAGTCGGCATCGGAGTAACCGAGTTAGTTCAATATTATCATCAGTGGATACCATAAACCCATGTCGGGTGTGCCTCCGAGGTAGCGGAGAATCTTCTTTGCTTGAGTCCATGTGGCTCGCTTAGGATTCGCCCGAAATCGAGCGCAGACACCTACAAGCATAAGTTATGTCGGGACGAGTAGCCGTTAGATATAATAAGGAACCAATTATTGCACGAAATTCGGTTTGGTCTACCTGATACTCCCTCTTTATCAAGATCGATTTTCATATTCGTGTTCATCGGGATCTTGATAGGTTTGCCGGATGTGCAACCGAATCTTTTGATGAGGTCTCGAGTGTATTTGCCTTGGTTAATGAACGTTCCCTTTTCGGATTGTTTGACTTGAAAGCCGAGGAAATAGTTCATTTCACCCATCATTGACATCTCGAACTTGTCCTTCATCATTTTCTCAAGCTGGCCGACACATGACGACGTTCTTTGATCCGAAGATAATGTCATCTACATAGATCCGCACGAGTAATAAGTCGTCTTCCGGTCGAATGCTTGAACGGCGTGCGATCTCTGTGCCTTTACGAAAACCTTTTCGAAGAAGAAACTCGACAGGGTATCGTACCAAGCCACGGGTGCTTGTTTTAACCCATATAGAGCCTTTACGAGTCAGAACCCGATGTCCCCGCCGAAAGCCGGGCGGTTGTTCTACATAGACTTTTTCTTTGAAGACGCCGTTCGAGAACGCAGACTTCACATCCATTTGATAGACTACGAATCTTTGATGTGTTGCGTATGCTAGGAATAGTCTGATTGCCTCCAATCTTGCAACTGGAGCGAATGTCTCATCGAAATCTATTCCCTCAGCTTGACAGTAGCCTTTAGCCACGAGCCTTGCTTTGTTCCTTACTATAACGTTGTTTTCATCTCGCTTGTTCTTGAAGACCCATTTTGTTCCAATGACGTGTTGATGCCGGGGTCTGTTAACAAGCTCCCAAACTTCGTTTCTCGTAAACTGATTCAACTCCTCCTACATAGCTATGATCCAGTCAGCATCTTTAAGTGCATCCTCAATCGTCTGAGGCTCTTCAGTAGACAAGAAGCAGGAATATAATGCACTTTCTCCTTGACAGAATCTGGATCTTGTCTTGACTTTTGCTGAAGGATCTCCAATGATTAGATCAGGAGTGTGAGCATCTAGCCACGATCTACGATGTTTCAGCTCTTCATCTGAAATTTGATCAACACAGATAGTAGGTGAGTTAGGAATTTCAGTCGTACTATTCTGAGATTGAAACAATTCAGTAATGAGAGTGTGATCTACTGAGTTTCCAGGTTCAGTGGCATTCAGCTCAGGAACATTAATAGATGTTCCCCCTGAGTTGTTACTCTCAGTAGTGGTCTCAGTTACCTCTAAGGTTTCCTCATCGACCTGAGTTACCTGGGATTGACTCTGTTCAGGAGAGTCAATCTGTTCAGCTACTTGCTCTGCTGGTTGAGATTCAGTAGACTTGTCTTCAGTTTCTTCGTCTGAATCATCATCCCAACATAGCTGGATCTTTTCAGGTTTGTCTTTTAAGCTTAGATCCTGTAGCTGCTTACTGATGTCCTCAGATTTAGAGTTAGAGTTATTGCTCCTGTCTTCAGTAGCAAACTCATTAAAAACAACATGAGGACTTTCCTCCACGCAAAGAGTCCGATAGTTGAATACTCTGAAAGCTTTGCTGACCCGAGAGCATCCTAAGAAAACTCCCTGATCCGACTTGCTATCAAAAGTCTTCAGCTGATCTTTCCCATTATTGTGGATAAAGCATGAACAACCAAAGATATGGAAATAAGATAAAGAAGGCTTCCTGCAGTTCCATAGTTCATATGGTGTTCTCTTATGCTGCTTTGTCAGTAGAGCTCGGTTCTGAGTATAGCATGCAGTGTCAGTTGCTTCTGCCCAGAATTTGGTTGGGAGTCCTGAGTCTGCGAGTAGAGTTCTTGTTGCTTCTTTGAGTGTGCGATTCTTTCTTTCAGCAACCCCGTTCTGCTGAGGGGTGCGCGCAGCAGATGTCTCATGCTCAATTCCTTACGCTTTGCGGAACTCCTCTACCATGGAATTAAGGAACTCGGTTCCTCCGTCGAACGAATTTTGATTATCTTGGTGTTCTTCTCGACACCGAGCTTTTTCGAAGCGTTGGTAACTCTGTTTTGACGTCGGACTTGTTGGCAATGAATATGACCCATGTGTAGCGAGAGTAGTCATCGATGACCACTAAAGCATATTTCTTGCCTCGATCGTTCTTGGAGAGACTGGACCGAACAAATCCATATGTAGCAGGTGAAGGATTCCATCGGTGGAAGGAGATGGAACAGTGGATTTTGATTCCTTGTTTGCTTTCCCTTCGGACATGCTTCACACCGAGTGTCTTTCTTTGAATACTTCATTCGGCAATCCTCTTGCTAGAGTGTTCCTTGCTAGTTTGTTGAGCGTTTTGAAGTTGAGGTGGCCGAGTCTCCTATGCCAAAGCCATCCTGTACGGTTGTCGTTCTTCGCCACCGGACAAGCTTCGAGGTTACTGCCGAGTTCCGGTCGGCTACATATATATTCTTTTTACGCGAACCTCGATAACACTTGTTTTCCCTGTGGATTTATCAATGACATCACGAAACCGGTGTCAAAAATCACTCTATTCGAGTTATCACGGAATTGACTAACAGAGAGAAGATTATCTTTGAAGTCCTTCAACATATGATACTCTAAGGAACCGTGGCGGTCCAATGCTCGAGTGCTCCATATCCTCTTGTATAGCCTTTTGCATTGTCTCCAAACTCAATTCGGGTCCTTCTTCGACTATATAATTCTTGATGTAGGTTCCTTTGGTAAGTCATATGTCTTGAGCATCCACTGTCCACATACCAAGGATCTTTGTGCACCTGCAAAACGAGAATTATATTCGGGTACCCTTTATTTTGTTTTTGGGTCCTTAGATGTTAGTTTTAGTAACCCAAATCGTCTAACAACCCCGGTGGTTTCGCACAGTTTCTTTCCACTTGAGTCAACATACTTGACCACTTGGGTCGGTCAAAGCCGACTTCTTAGAGTACGTTCGGGTTCGGGAGTCCGGATCTTCTTAGTTGGTGGGACTGCCGACCTTTGCCTTTTGTGCGTTTTTCTTCTTTTCGACTCTTGGAACCTCTCCCGACTATAGGATCATAGTAATATGACCCATATTGAGGTGGATGTGTCAACCGAGGTGGTCCATACCGATCGGCCCACTTAACTCTGCTAGTTCCCCCTTGACCGAACCGGGGTGTCTTGGTACCGATCTTACGGTCGAATACCGATGCGTAGGATGAGGTGCTTTCATCTTTTGTTTGTTCTTTCTTTGAGGGGTTCAGAATATTTGCATTGATTGTTTCTCCTCGAACAAACCTATCGGTAAGACGCACACTCGGGTGTACGGGGGCGAGATGAGGAAGCTTCCTGGTTGAAACCAAGTCCTTCCTTACGGTGCTTGGGCTTGTTACTTGCAAGCATAGCCTCCGGCTTCTTTTCGGCGCCCATGTAACGCTCGGTCATCGAGGCCCTTCCGGACATCATCACTCTTTTTCGGTATGTCGTGCTTGGTCCGAAGTCCCGGCAGTTCTTGCTTGAGACTCGGTTCAAGTATCTTTCGAGTCAAGTCATTGGTCAAAACCGAAATTCGATCTTCTTGATGCCGAGACTTGGCCATCGGAGAGTTCATCTCCTCCCCGAGTCTCAACACAAGTCCTTCGGCTTCGATAGCGGCCCGACTCTCCCGAGAAAGTCTCTCGATTTTCCACTTTCGGGGTATCCAATTCCTGAAGAGTCTTACTGAGTTGCAGACTCATTTGAATTTGTTCATCTAATAATTCTTCATAGGCGGTCGTGATGTCCAAATTCCCATCTGCACCTGAAATAGTGTCGTGTGTGCATTGTGAAGAAGAATTAAGTGGTTCATGAGAGTTTACCTCATCCTCTTCTCCTGCCATTAGGCACTTTTCAGTTGTTCCTTCAGCTTCATGCTCTAAGGCCATGAAAGCTGCTTCATCATCAGATGAGTCCATGAAGGAGTCGACTTCTTCTGAGTCGTCTGAGATCTCGCCCGCAATATAGGATTGTCTCTTACGGGCGAATTTCTCTCTCCTTGCCTTACGTGCTTTGCGCGTTCAAAGCACTACGAGCTCGGGACAATCATATTGATAGTGTCCGACTTTTTGCGGTTGTAGCAAGTGATGACTCTTTCTTCTTTGCTTTTACTATCCTTTGATGGTCTTTGAGTCATCCTTCTTTCGCATTCGGAAGATTGTGAGTCGGGAGTGCGTTTTGGAGTATAATCGACTTACCTTTTGTGTCTCGGTATGCTTTAGTCGGTTTTCGCGTCTCTCCTTCTCCTTCGATACTTCACGCCGAGCAACGCGTACTTCTGAGCGAGACTTCCTTCTTGTAGATCATTGAGTGAAGGTTCAGTCTTACTCGTTGTCTTGCTTGTCGCTGGAGATGCTGTGCTGACTGATGCTTTGAAGGCATGGTCAATTTTATTGTCAGCTTCATCTCTTTGCTTTCGTTGAGGTCTGTCGAACTCAAACTCTTCTGCCTGAAGTTCTGAAAAGATATGGTCAGGAGAGACAACATCTAAATCAGAATGTCGCAATAAGGTGGCAAAAGGTGTTCAGTGTCCATCCGGCAATGCCCTCAGTATCTTGAGATTCATTTCTCGGTTGCTGAATGTCTTTCCTAGCCCATTGATGGAATTCATCAGATTCGTAAATCGACGTTCGGATCTTCTATTTTGTCACCGGCGCATGAGAGACGAGACTTTCCGGCTTTTGGAGTTCCGGCGCCGGTTTGTTAGCTTTTATTTTTCGAGTTCCACGACTCGGTAGCGCTAGAGCGTCCCGCAGTTCCTTTGCCGTTTTGCATTCCCGAACCCCGCCAAGATAAGAATCACTAAGAGTGGTTAGTATGGCATTTCTGGCGACTCGGTCTAAGTTGTGAAGCTTCTTCTCTTCGGGAGTGAAGAGACTTCGTCTTTAGGGATCTTCTTCCCAGTCACCATTCCTCCTCCTTCAGCTGGGGCCTGAGTCACGACACTATCGATCATGGGAACAATAGGTCCATCTTCAAGCACTTCAGTTATACTATCATGGAGGGATGTCAGATGTGCTTCCATTCTGACTCGCCATACTCCATAATTCTCTACCGAGAACATGGGTACCATTCTTATTCCTGACATATCAGCCATATAAAAATAATGATATGAATGTAGAGTGATATGTAGTGAAAACGATTTTCCGGATCCGTTCAAGTAGACCAGTTTCAAGATAACAAGAGTCTTAAAGAACTCCTGCTCTGATACTAATTGTTGGTCCCGAGTGTATGGTCAGGTGTAGAGGGGGGGGGGGTAAATACACCTGAATCCGATTTTCTCAACTTCAAACACGAACAGTCCTGTTCAGGAAAGTGCCGTACTGAAATAATTCAGCAGACCAAATAGTTGTTCTGAGTCATGTGTGGCAAAGAGTCTTAAAGAACGAGTCTGACTCTACTGAGATCTGCTAGCTGACTGAGTCAGAATTCAGTATCAACCAGGTAGAGTTCAGCGGTGCGGAAAAGTGTAGGCCCTAATCAGTTGAGTGGAAAACCGTTTTATGCAAGTCTCGGTTCGGCGGTAGACAGTTCGGTATCTTTGAGACAGTTGTATGATTTTAAAGAAGATTTTCAGTATGAACAGTAAAATCAATGCAACAGTAATCAAACAGAACAATAACGAGACACAGATTTTTAAAGTGGTTCGGATATCAATCGATCCTACGTCCACTGTCCTGAAAGTTCAGGAGGCTATTTATTATACTGAGTTAGTCTCAGTCAGCTTGTGCACAGGACAAAGCTGTGGCTTGGGGATTATACTCGAGCAAGTCCCGGTTACAAAGGCATCAAACTAAAGTGTTTGGCAAACTTCTCCAACTATGAAGGAGTCCTTTTACAATAAGGATTGGGTTCAAATATGAACTCCTTCGTCTAAGCTATAAGTATATTCGGTTGAGCTTAGGGTTAGAGGGATAGGGAATGAGAATGTAGCTTCTAGATCGACGAACAGCTGAAATAAGCTTTAGGTTCTTGTATCGTCGGTTTGGATACTAGAGGCTCTTCTAACAGTTTAGCTTGGTTCCCTATGAGCTGAGAAGGTAGTCTTTCGCCGGAGATAGATCTTCAAGTTCTTGCGGAAGACTTAGGGTTTTCTGGTTCTAGCTCGTTTTAGTGCTTGTGTATGTTTTCGTCGTTTAAGCTTGCGCACTTTTTTTCTTCTTGAAATGTCCCTCTATTTATAGAGCAGAGATTGGAAAAGATCCGTTGGAGACGATCTTCTTCTTTCTCTCTCTTTTGGTAGCAAACGGCTCTTTTGAAGTAGGTAACAGTGTGCTTTCCCTCCTTTTTAGGTAAAGGGTTGACTGCAGCTTTAGCAGGTGAGAAGACACGTGTGTTCTTGTCATTCGTTGAGGCGGATAGAGTGGTTGAGACAACACAGACTTCAAGGCAAACTGAAGCTGACTTCTCTCTTCCTCGTGTATGACAATGCTGATTGTTTTTCAAAAGTATCGACGGTTCGGTAAGGCTGTCTACCGATCTGCCGAGTCCGATCTCGTATTCGGTAGGTAGATAGGCGAGTAAAGTCTATCGAAGATCGGCTACGAGTTCGAATGGCCTGCTCTGCGAGTCCAGTTCTGCGACTCTTTCGATATCTTGCTCCAGTGAGTCCAAAGATCATCGAGTCTTCTACTTCTGGTGTTAAGGCAGATAATCTACTGAGCGCCTTGATCAGAAGCAGAGTGTCTACTGAGTCTGAACCTCAGAGACAAATAACGATTACAATGGAATGGTTCACCAATCAGATAGGGTTTTGGGATCTTCAAATCTTCTCAATATTCAGAGCACTAGGCTGCTGAGCATGGTTCAGTATAGAAGATAGAATCATTTCCCATCAAGTAAGACTATGCTGAGGATAGAATCATCACCCAACAAATATGGTAATGTAATTTACTATATTATTGTCTAGAAATTTCTCTTAGTAAGAATTTATTAACGGCTTATACTAGTTTAGTCGAATAATGCGACGCGACCATCTAAGACTACACTAATGTATAATGCTACAAATACACTATACATGAATACCGATTTTCTAAGGCATAATGCGTTACTCTTATGTGAATAAGGTACGACGGTGACATTTTACGCTATTCGATTTGCTCCTAAACTAAAAAACTGATTCGTAATATTTAAATTTACGGGTTATTACAATACCACTAATCTAAGACAACATATCAAATTCAAAACTGATTTGTAGAATCAAATTATAAGCCAAACGCATTTCCCACGTGTGTTGTTCTTTTCCCAATTTAAATTTCCCCCCAAAAAAAAAGAAATTCAAAAATCCTACCCCTCTCTCAACGTCAAGATTAAAGCGCGCCATGATGCAGTTAGCCCCAACAGAAATTTGAAAACTTGAACTGACGAACTGTTAAACCCTCAACCATAATTCCCATTTATCTCTCCAAATTCTACCAAATATCCCAAGCTATGAAATTTTGAAATCGCGCAAACACAATTATGGCTACTCCGACGATTGAATCTCTCTCCAATCGGAACAAAATCCCACCAAAATTCTACAGCTTCCACACTTTCCCCGAGCCCAGCTTCCCCATCACGCTCACCGGCGAGTTCCGCAACAACATCGACCGGTTCCTTCAAGAATGCGCGGTGCTTGCGGATTACGATCTCGGTGGCATCAAAATCTGGCGCACGTTTTTGGTGTACGAGAGTAAACGAACGGCGCTTCCGCTCTACACAGTTGAAGAGAATGTTGCGTATTCTGATCGGCCATTCTGCGATTACTGCCGTTGCGTAGGTAATTCTAATTTGAAATTTTCAAGGGCTTTTTCTTTGTTTACTTTGAAATCTTAATTGGGTTTAGGGATTTTTCTTTTGTCAGATTTTTTGTTTTACTTGATTGTTAAACCGATGAATGTAGGGCGGAATCACCATTTTGTATCGAAAAGGAAGTACCATTTCATAATTCCGGTGAATGATGGGTGGAGTGATCCTATTGATGAGAGTGTTTTTGATCTGCATACGCATCTCTTGCACGGCTTGATCCACTCCAATGGGTTCGGACATTTGATCTGCATCAATGGGATTGAAGGGGGATCTGATTTCATACATGGTAAAGAAGTTATAGATCTCTGGGATCGGATTTGTACTACTCTTTGTGCAAGGTATGTGAAAAATGTAATTAGGCTTCTGTAGAACACTAGGATGATCTGTTTGAAGTTCTAATAGGAAATTCGGCTTCTTTCATCTATGGTTTCTTGAAAATGAAGGTTATATTTGTTCATGAAGTATTGAACTGTCTGAGATATGAAACTGGTCTGGCTTTCATTTCAAGCTTCAAGTACATTTACTCAATAAATCAGATTAGGATGATGATGCTATGAGGCAGAGATGTTTGATTTTTGTATTGATTTATATTGTTATAAATTATACATGATTTTTATCTTTTACATAGTGATACTAAGACTAATAGTATTGAAGTGTTGGACAAGAATAGCGGTCTGGTTTATTTGAATCTTCTGATGTATGTATTAAAACATTCATTATGATTGTTGGCTGCTAGAATGAGAATAAGGTCAGGGTGAAACTCCTCAAACTTGAATCCTTTTTGTAGGCAAATCACAGTGGAAGATCTTTCAAAGAAGCGCAAAATAGACCTCCGGTTGCTGCACAGAGTTACTTATGGGCACTCCTGGTTTGGTAACTGGGGGTATCGATTCTTCCATGGGAGCTTTGGTGTAAAGGAGCATAACTATGAAATTGCAATGGCTCTTCTCAGCTCCATTGATCTTGATCAAGTCATTGAAGATTTCAGTCTTGCAAACAGATGCCTTGAGATGAAGCAGATAATCCACCATTACAGACATATGAGTGGCAAAACTTTAGTTACAGTTAAGAGACTTATTCAGATTTATTGTTGTGATGTGGACTTACATCCCACATCGGTTCCACACGCAAAGTGTGGAGGGTATATAAGTGAGAGAAGGATTGACTCCCACTTATATACCCTCCACACTTTGCGTGTGGAACCGATGTGGGATGTAAGTCCACATCACAACAATACATCTCCTTTCGAACCGGACGACCACGGACGGCACACACCGGATGGTTCCGATCCCCAGGACAAGCCAACCAGAGACCTTACTTACCTGATGGTTCCAATCACCTCCGCGGGGCCCACCAGATAGCCGATGTGGGATGTAAGTCCACATCACAACATTTATGCTTAGTGTTAAGCCTACATCTCCAAATACTGCAGCATTTCCATCATGGACTGGGAGAATTTCCATCTGTACCCCTTTGAAGTTCCCCAGAAGGCTTGCTCTCAGGAGCAGCAAATTCAGAAAGGAGAAACCCACTAAGTGCAGAAAATTCTCCAGCCTTGCTGCTAAGATGGACAGCAGATGGCCGGTGAGAAGACTCGAGCATGTTGCAGAAGTCATAGTCGAAGTGTTGAAGGAAAAGCGAGCAAACAACATTAGGCAGCAGGCGCGTGATGCAGCACGCCTCCATATTGGTGATACCGGACTGATAGATCACATCCTCAAGGCGATGAGTAATGTAATAGTTGGGAACTACATTGTTCGACGAGCAGTGAATAGAAAGACAGATTCTTGAGTATACTATTCAAGATTTGAAGGTTGGAGGCATAAACGTTTACCCCACAAAAGTTAAAGAGCCAATTAGGGGATGTAGTTTCTTTACTGGAAGAAGTGTAAAGATGATGTTGACTGTCTGTATAAAAATGTTTTACTGAATTATCCTAACTCTGAATCCGTGAAACTGGCTGCTCAAATGATTCTTCACAGTAAGCATTTTGTGAAGGAGTTTCCTTTTAGAGATGAGGATACTCAGACTCTAAAGTTTATCTACAGACTAATATTGGCCTCAACTGATCTCAATGATGATGATATTCCTTATGACTTGAAACTGGCGGAGTATGTAAATGTTCCTCTTTATGCTACAATTGGTGATCTCAAGATAGTGGTGCAGGATGCCTTTCGCGACACCTACTGTGTGCTGGATAGGCTACGAGTAACTGAGATTTTGGAGCTACAAGGAGTGGAAGATGAGGAAGTTATGTTTGGCATTGTTGAGTCTGGTGTGGAGCTCCATGTGAAGGGGTGTGGATTGGATTTTGATGACAGTTTGATGTATGAAGGTGGGAATGAGAAGTGGATAATTAAGTGTAAGTGTGGGGCAAGAGACGATGATGGGGAGAGAATGTTTGCTTGTGATATCTGTGAGACATGGCAGCATACACACTGCTGTGGTATTGGAGAAGCTGAAGCAGTGCCTAGATTGTTTGTATGCGAGACTTGCTGTAACTCGATCGTAACGGTACAGAGACTGTGTGGCTTGACATACAACTATGAGGCCTATGAGCGTGCATTTGCTGCAGGCTCATGTGTATGAGGTTTGTGCACAACTGGTGGACTCTCTAGAGAATTTCATGTACATGTGAAGTTGTAGAATCTTTTCCAACTGTAAACAACTACATTTTCTTGACTTTCTAATCACTAATTTGTGGTGTTCAGAATCCAATTTTGTTAGCAGATCTTCATAAAATTGTGAGCATTTCATGATTTGAATCAATGTTAAGTTTCCCTTTTGATATACTTGAATCCCATGGATGAATCAAAGCAATCCAACTTATGTCTATACATATTCATTAGTCTTAGCAACTCAGTCCCTTTGTCCTTTACTCTTTCACAGCTACCAATTTGCAGCAAGACAAGGAGCTTCTGGAAAGCACCAAGCTGCACTGCCTCAACAAGGGCCTTCTCGTTCCCTCCCAAGGAGAGCTTCCAGAGAGTCGAAATGGAAGATTCTGTCGCGGTATCTGAGACGCGTAGAATCTTCTTGACAAGCAATGGGACTGCTAACGCGTTGCCATTCGCGCTTTCCCTGCCTTGTTTCGAGTTGCAGATGCTGTCCATGACACCTAAGGCCTTCTCACAAACACCTTTATCTCCATCAACAAGTATGTCAAGAATCAAAGGGATTAACCCCATTTGGACAAATCTTAGTGAAGTTTCTTCACAATAAGATATCAAATAATGAATCACCATCAAAGTTGCCTTGGTTGCTCTTGGGCAAATTGGGTTTTTCACTATCTGAAACAGAGTTTCTTCAACCCCTTCAATCCCCATTAGGCCTTCCACACACCCTTCATCTGCAAAGACTAAATCTTTCAACAAACAAACCGCGTTTCGCCTCGACGAAAGATCATCATCCCTCTTCAAAAACCAGACCATACAGCTTAGAGAAACAGAGGATTTTAACTTGGAAATACCCTCTTCATCAACTGGAAATGCCCATGTCAGTGCAGACAAGACCTCTTCGAGTAGTCCCACATTTTCATTGACTGAAAAACGTGCGAAAAACTCGAAAGAATCGGCCAATACTGAGCCTACACCCTTCTCCCTTATGCACCTCTTGTTGAGATCACTTTCCTTAGCCGAGTTCTTGATCTTCCCTAACAACTCTAAACACTTTCTTGAATCTCCACATCGCGTTGCAGCCTCCATCCTCGAGCAAATATCCGAAACCTCGTACTGGCTAATCGGGATCCGAGGAGTTGGGATCCTCTCCACTCCGTAAGACTTGTTCTCAACGCACCAATCTTGGATCATCTTTCTTATGGAATGATTTGGGATTTGATCCAAGTTTTTCAAGACTTGGTTGGTGATGGGGCATGTTATGTTTCCCGCCTCGATCCATTTCTGGATGCTTTGGCGATCGTAGGTGATGCCCGTTGATAAAGTGACCGGATCTTTCATTAAATCGAGAGATATTGGACACTTGAAATGATTAGGAATTGTGAGTTCGAAATGTTGGTTGATGGTCACTTTAGAGGCGTTGCTCTTCCCGGCGCCACCCCTCCTCCGCCTCCACGAGAAAGTCATTCTCAAAAGCAATATATGTAATCCAAGAAAAGATTATGAAGGATGAGATTTTTTTTGGGTATTTGATGATGTTTCTTTCTCTCGTTGGAAGTTGAAGTTTGTTGTTGGTTGATGATAATGGAAATGTTGGACTATGTTTATTTATATATTCGTAGGTTTATAATATGGACCAAGGAATGAAGGAAACGTTCAAAATGGTAGGAATAAGAATTGATTATTTGACTTCCCTCAAAAGAATGAAACCATTTGACCGTTGAAATTTTGAATTTTATTTTTAGGAAGTCCATTAGTTTGCTAAGTAAAAAAGGTAGTCGGCTGTGGTTTTGACTCGGCGACGGTGTAACGGGTCAGCGTGGGTAGTCGGTGCTGACCGGATTGCAATCGAGGCAGCACCGCCGTTAGATTAGCTGTTGAAAGATATGAAACGACTAGTGGAGGGTATTTGGTCACCGCGTTTATATATAGTGGATTAATTCTATTCCCCACCTTTTCTGCATGGATCTTAATTTGACCTAATTTAGAACTATTTAATTCAAGGTAAGGAAATCTTTATAAATATATATATATATATATATATATATATATATATATATATATTGACAGCCCATGTATCCAAATGTAAGAAATTAACCTTTCGTATAGTAATAAAATTAAAATTTCAAATGTATTCATGAGAAATATGCAAAATATGTACAAGTGTTTTATTAAAGTGTACGAGTTTCGACAATCATGTCCTCGGTAATTCCACCAAGGTAAATAGCCTTTAGCAGATTTATTAAAGTGTTTTCACCATAAAAGTAGCTATAAAACTCGTACACTTATCCAACAGAACCAATTTTATGTATTCCTATATATATACCAATATAAAATGTATGATTTGAAATGATAATGAAATTCATTATTATGCTTGTCCTATGAAAAGAGAAAACAAACTCGAAGATACATACATCCATATCCGGAATACTCTGTTTTTATATTTCACATGAATTCATTTGTAATTTTCTATTACAAAATAACAAAATGAATACCATGTTTTAGTTTTGATGGCAAGGATACTTCATACTTATGACAGCATATTTGACTCATTTATAACTTACACTACATATGGACTGGCTTATAACTAACCACCATCTATAGAATTCTTCACTGCATCCACCACCAACTGAGTGCATCTGCTTGTTTCACCCCACTTCCTATCCGGTCCATCTCCACCACACATAACGCCCTTCACCAGCCTCGAAAATTCTTGAATCATCATACCCTCCTGCGGCAACTCCGTCACAACATCAACCTCCTCGGGCCTCACGTTCCACCCGATATGCATATCGACAAACTGAGCACCCGACGTATAACTGAATCCAGCACTATCCTCTTCGTAAGGGGTGATCAAGTCGTCGACATTGAGCGTCCCGTTGGAGGCACACACCGTCAAGGACATGGTCTCGTGTGCAACGAAGGAGCAAAAGAACGTTGCAACGGTTTGGTCTTCGTCCCAGATCATGGAGGCGGTGCAGGATTAGATGACTCCGGCTGAGTTTTTGAGGGTGGTGGGGAGAGCAGTCACGGTTGTGGGGAGTTTCTGGTTCATGGTCCAGAGTATGGCGCCTATGCAGTACCACCCTGCATCTCCGAGTGCGCCCAGGGCGTCCAGCTCTGCCCTCACTCGAACATAATAAATCATCTGATCATTAGAATAGAAGTCATCAACCAATGAAACCTAAGAGTATTGTTAGGGTGTATGGACCGTCGAAATGTGACAAAAGGGTTATTGCAACCCATAACAAAGAATAACATAAAGAGAAAATAATTAGGCACAAAGAATTTAAAGTGGTTCGGTCAACAAACCAATATCTACAAGGGAGGAGAAATAATCACCTAATAAAGAGGAGAGTACACAATGGGACTCGCGAAATCCACATACCACAAAATGGAGATAAATAGTTGAACTGACTAATCCATAAGACGAGGGTTATGATGCTTATGAATCACACCTAAACAATTAGGTTAGACCCATCTATACATAGTTAACATGAATGATAACAATTCATTAGTTTTCCATCAATTTTTGATTTCGAAAGTCATACTAAAGCATTAACGAACTCTTAAAAAAAATAATATCAAGTCCTTAGGTTGTGTTTGCAAATGCTTTTTTAAATGTATTCATCTTTTTTTTGACTGTATGAGCAGTTTTTTGTGTTTGCAAAAATATATTTTCTACGTACTTTTCTAAAATTAATCAATTAAACTATTTTTTAAATCTATAAGCACTTATAAAGAAAGATGTTTTTTGTATAATTTCTGGATTTACCAAAAATATCTATTTTTTTTACTTTTACTCCAAAAACTCCACAATTTTGTTTAAAAGTAATTATTCTCGACTCTTAGCAAAAATAAATAAGAAGTGCTTAGAATAAGCATTTGCAAACACACCCTTATAATACAAATAATTATAAAACAATAAATCCTTGAAATAATTAACTATTTATTAGAACTAAACATTTGTAGCTGTGGGCTTCGGCCCATGTTATATCAATGGCCCATATCTTATTAGGCATCGATGTATTTTAATTAAATGGACAAATTAACCTAATGGAGCCCAAAGGTATGTTTGGAAATCGAAATTTGAGATTTTTATAATTTTAATAAATTCTATTAAATTCACATTAATAGCAAAATATCCGCATACACCTTCTCAAAGTACCAAAGAAATTCCAGAATTGCAGCCCTCAGCATATTAACCCTCCACCCCACCCACCCCCAACCCCCCCCCCTCTCTCTCAAAAATTCCAAAATACCAAAATTCAACATCTTAAATTCCATGACTTGGCCCTTTCTGATTTTCTTCCAAACATCCCTTCCCAATTTGTGACATAAATATGAGGCTGACAGATCATACCCCACTTTTCCAATGTTTTAATTACCAACTTCATTTTGAAAATTTTGGGTCCAATTCTACAACTTTGGGAAAATAAGAATAAAAAAAATTAAAAACATTATTTTTTTTAATAAGGAAAACCCATAATCTTTATCCAAAGGTAAAATTATCGTATAAATCTTAGACACTTGTGATATTGATAATAGTGAATTGCAAGAAAGGTAACTTTTAATTTTTTTTCTAATTTTTATTTCTTTGAAGGTATAGATAATATGTCATGTATTAATATTAAAAATATAAACTCGACCGTCAATAAATTTTACTTTCACTTTCAGTGTCCACATACCCCATAGACATGTCTCATCAATCGCTACTATATATGGAGTTGTTTGTGTGTGAATTTTCTTGTCTGCCAAAGTATTATACAATATAAAATTGAGTCAAATGTATATTGATAAAATGTAGAGAGAGATAGAGGAGAGAAGAAAGTTACGTGAAATTGGGCGGGCATGTAGATAGGGTTAATTTGAAGGAGAAAAAGTTAAAATTGAAAGTAACGACAATGCAAGTAGTATTATGAATGAGCACAATCGCGCTTTTAATGCGGAGTAGACAATACGGACAGCGACTTTCCTCAAGGACAACTTCACTCTCCTACCCACGCACCGATCTGAAACTTCACTTTCATCTATGTCCACACACATTATTATACATATTATGTAGAAATTAATTTTTCTTCTATTTCTCCTCTCGTACCGGAAATTGCAAATTTCGCCTTCCCTCTTTTATAATTTTGAAGGTAAATTGGGCATGGAAGTTGGAACCATAATTTGATATGCTATACTCCCTCCGTCTCAATTATAATGTCTACTTTACTTTTTGCACGGTTTTTAAGTGGTGAGTAAAATTGTATAAGTTGTGGGTCCTACAAAAAAAGTTGTGTGTAATAATTCGCTGAAAAGGGGAATTGAACATTATAATTAGGACGGAGGGAGTAGTAGTGCAGTATACTCGTGGAGTGTGTCCGAAATGTTTTCTTTCTTTTTTTTTCACCTAGGGCAGTGCGATTGGCAATAAATACAAGTCGAAAGAAACCAGAATTCTATTCTCATAGACATAGTCAAGAGATGGTGGCCTGCTGATAGCACCCCATCCCCACCCTCCCATCTAAACTTTCTTTTAGTGCGAACAAGAAAAAAGTCATTGTTGTTCATCGAATAGACTTAGTAATGATCTTATTGTATGAATATAAATTTGAGTAATTGTTGTTCATTAATCGTTATGGAGCCTTTTAAGGGGATGAGGTATTGAACTATAATAAATAGCATGTAAATGCAGAAATTTGTAAGATAAAAGTAAAGGAAGGAAAGGTTTTTCTTTGCATAAAGCCATTTATTTCTCTTCCTTTATTTGAACTCAGTAGTCACCACCACGGCACCAGTCCACCACTTTACTCTCTCTCTCAATCAAATGTACGTCTATATATCTATAGAGTTATATATATATATATATATATACACACACACGCACCACACATACTTATGCGTGTATGTGTAGACTAAAGTCCAGATAGGGTGGACTTTGATACAATGATGAAGCAATCGATTACAAAATGATTTACAATCTTCCTAACACATCCATCTTTTCTGTTCTGCCCAAAAAAGGTGGTGTACCCTTCTGCTCCCATTTGCATTTATTACTCTCTCTCTCTCCAACCACTATTAGTTCCAATGTCGACGTACATATACAAGTGTATCTGGAGTGCAATTGTACACAGGCCCTTCTCGTTTTCCAATTTGAATATATATATATATATATATATATAGTATATAGGGAGTGATTCTCTTATCTTGTGAAAGTGTGAACATTGCACTTTAAAGATAAAAGTATTGCATTTTCAAGGTAAATATACTGCACTTTACGTACTGCACTTAAGGACAAACGTAGTGCACTTTAAAATGCAATATCTTTGCATTTAAAGTGCAGTACATTTGTCTTTAAAATACAATGTTCACACATTCACACGATAAGAGGTTGTTCACATTTGAACCTCCTCATATTCATATATATATATATATTAAGTATATGTAAAACTTCTAATTAATTAAGTTATGATATATATATATATATATATATATCATAACTTAATTAATTAGAAGTAGAATACCTATATATATCATAACTTAATTAATTAGAAGTTTTACATATACTTAAAGTAATGAAATATTCTTGTATATCATATCTAATAAATAGAATACCTATAGCATCATATTATTTTATTATTTATTTTTAGATTATTTAAGAGAGATGATGAAATTGAATTTTCAATTGACTACGGAGTAGTTTGAACTCCTCGAAGATTCCCTACTCAAATCTAACTTCCTAATCAACATACAATTAAGGCTAATTGGTAGGTTTTGGAATTGACTTAATATCAAATTAATTTTTTTTAACGTTAGAATAAGTTTGATGCTCATAAATCAAGTATAAAAAAAAATAGATTTTGATTAAAAGCTTTATTTAGTAGTTTTACGGCGTGTTGCCTAATTTTCTCAAGAAATAAAAACATTTCTTTCTTGTGGTTCTTTTTATGGGGTTTGAAGGTTGTCTTGGTCACATATTATATACGACATGATGTAATTGTACTCAACATATCTATAATAAACGTCAGTTAATTAGTGAGTGAATCAATTGTGTCGTTATATAACTATCGATATGTTTATCCGATCGAAACCTTACATATGATGAATGATTTGAGAATACTAATTAATAGGCAAGTAAGAATTGGAAAATGACGTCACCTTTTAAATGTCGAATTGGAAATTGTTATATATACTATTTAGACTCACATGCATCTTGTCCTCATGATTTAATGTCACATGTCATTGTATACACCCAACACTTTAATCAATAAAGACTGTTTTACTATAATCTGAACATTCTTAGCAGAAATAGTAAATTTTAATGATTAAATAAATATCAATTACGCTTTTACTGTTTTCATGATGTGAATATGAAAAGTATTGAACGAAATTAACTTTAGTTAACACTTTCAAGTCATAAAATCACCTTAAATTAATGCAGGATAAATAGAAATATTTCAATCCTCAAAGAAACTTGACTGAGTAGTGATTTTGGTGTCTAAACTTTCAATCTTTTTGATTTTTGGTGTCTTTACTTTAAAAACTGTAAATTTGGTTCCTAAACTTAATAAATACTTGCAATTTTGGTGTCTTTAATTATTTTTAATGAATAAATAATATTAATGGTGATTTAAAGAAGGATAAAATTGCAAGATCATATATTTTTTTAGAAAATAATCTTTTTATAATATAATATAATTTTAATAATTATAATGATTTTAAACTATCAAGACAATAGGCAATAGTTTAATAGTTAATGTTAATATATTTAATGATTTATGTTTTTATTTTCAATGATTAAAATAATTTAATAGTTTATTTTAATTTATGTTCAATTTATGTAAATAATATTTTCTTATGTTGCACAAATATTACAATACTAAAATGAGTTTTAAGAACTATGTCTTTATAGAAAATTGAACCATATACATAAAAAAAATTCTTGGTAAAAAAAATTGTACTAGATAAATCTTAACGATATTTAGTTTTTAATTCTCCAGGAAAATGGATATCTCCAGAAAATATTTTAAGTTCAATTCTTTTTTTTTTTCTCTCCACTCGGACCAACCCGCCTACCCGGCTTCTTAAGAGTATTCATTCACTAATTGTATTTACTAATAAATTATCAAAAAAAATTTAATGGAAATATTACGTATTTTATGATTTTACCCTTTTCAAAATCATTATGGTATTATTTAATTATTAAATTAATAGAAGACACCAAAATCGCAATCATTTCTTAAGTTTAGGAATTAAATTTGTAATTTTTAAAGTATAGACACCAAAACTAAAAAAAATTGTAAGTTTAGACACCAAAATAACAATTCACTCAAGAAAGGAAAAATCAGACAATAGATTAGTGACTACTATGCTTGATTTTGATTGCTGCGGTATTCGTTGTTGAAAAAGTGTATCACGTACCCTGAATTAAACAATACTCTGAGCATTAATTGCACTACCCACACACTGTCTAAGTACTTGCCTCATTTAATGTAACATCGTAGAAGGTGTCACGTTGAATTCAAAATTTATTAAATTAATATTAATAAAATAAAATAAAGATATTTTAAATCCTAAACCTAATCTTGAGTCAATTTATCGGAGTCGCGCAAGTTGTAATAATATGGCTGTAGTTTTTAAGTAGGTTTTTTGTTAGAGGAGGGTTGTGTTTTAGTTTGTTACACATAGTTAGTATAATACTTCATCCGTTCTACTTCAATTGTCAAATTTCTTTTCGCCACGGAGATTAAAAAAATTGTTGGTTATAAATAAATGAGTTATAAAGTAGTGAGGTACACTAAATTTCTATAGTATTACTTTACTAAAAAAAAAGAAAGTGGATAATTGGAGTGAGACGGAAGGAGTATGATTTACTTATTATATATGGTTTTAGAGGCGAATCTAGGATCGAGAATTGAGGTCAGTGAGCTAATCTAAAAATTTAGGTGTAAATAACTAAATATGTAATTTTGGGGATGGATAATATGCAAATTGAAGGGTGCAAATCTTTAATTTCAGTGACGAAATAGTAAAATTTAAATAAATATGAAGAAAATCCGTGTTAATTACTATACAGTTAGTGGGCGACCATCATCCGCATCTAATCTTAGCTCCGGCCTATGGGTTTGAAAACTATTAAAAAAAATAGAGTTATTCAATGAGCACCTAGGATAGCTAGCGGTTGTAAATCTTTATCGAAAAAAACCAGTGTTGACTCCCCATTCATTTGTTCTTTAAACCACTTTAATAAATATTGTGATACTATATACCTTTAGAATGATGAAATTGTCCTTTAAATATCATGAGTTCGAAATTCACTAACATATCTCAAATGACTGATATCATTTGGCAAAAATGGTAACGGCTAGATGTACAAAGAAAAAGGATGGACAAATCATGATGCCAACATTAACTCCAAGCCCTCATGAGCATAGAGGATATATATATATGGGTGCAAATACATAAACCATGAACCACATGATTTCAAATAAACGCAAGGGTTTCTTCACAAGATAAAACATATATATTGTGGCTAATATCCAATATATATTAATATAATGTGTGTGGAAAAAAATAAAGTGGAAATACCAGTATTTACCCAATCTCACTAAAAAAACACAAAAGTACCCACTAACTATAACAATAGTTATAGAATACCCAATATTACTCATTTACCCTTACTTTTTTCAGTTGACAATGAGTGCCGATAGGACCCTACGGGTGCCGATAAATTGTCATCGGCACTAGATATTTCAAATTTTAATTTTTTTTATAAAACAATTGATCCGTAACATGTTGATTTCATTAAAAAAAATACAAGTGCCTAAGGGTGCCGATAACATGATCGGTTATCGGCACCCTTAGGCACTCATAGAATAATACGAAAAAGAGTCCCTCTATCGGCTGTAGAAGTTGTAGGCCGATAGAGGGAACATGTTGGTTTAAAAAAAAAACATAGTGCCTATGGGTGCCGATCATGTATCGGCACCCTTAGGCACTCAGAGAATAATACGAAAAAGAGTCCCTCTATCGACCGAAGAAGTTGTAGGCCGATAGACGGAACATGTTGGTTTTAAAAAAAAACATAGTGCCTATGGGTGCCGATCATGTATCGGCACCCTTAGGCACTCATAGAATAATACGAAAAAGAGTCCCTCTATCGGCCGAAGAAGTTGTAGGCCGATAGACGGAACATGTTGGTTTAAAAAAAATATATAATGCCTATGGGTGCCGATCATGTATCGGCACCCATAGGCACTCATAGAATAATTAGAAAAAAAGTCCATCTATCGGCCGAAGAAGTTGTAGGCCGATAGAGGGAACATGTTGATTTAAAAAAAAATTATGGTGCCTATGGGTGCCGATAAAATGACCGGCACCCTTAGGCACTAAAATTTAAAAACAAAGTGCCTAAGGGTGCCATAGGCACCCATAGGCACTCCATCGGCATTGAAAAATTAAAAAAAAAATAAAAAAGCTGATGAAAATTTGAGGGCAAATTGGTAATCTTGAGTATTTGGTTAATATAAGTTTAAGGGATGTGTAGTTTTTTTTTTTAGGTAAAAATGAGTAAAAGAATAAAGGCCCCAAAAATAAATGTAACGCTGCACCCAAGGCTAGTGGACTATATATATGCCAGACCCATAACCTCATCATTCAATAATCATTGGTGGTACAAAGTATTCACTGTGGAATTAAAGACGCCTACAGCGTTAGTAAGTGCTAGATGAGTGTGACGTAAGAATCGGAGAATTAGAAGGTAATGTGGGTTTATATTACTTTGTTGAGCCACCACCACTACCAAACAAACAAACCTTTAACCTATATCTAGGGTTCTTACTTCTTAATTAATAACATAAAAGCTTAAATAACTATACTACGGTCTCCATATGATCTTGCGGTACTTAAGCTAATTGTTTTGTAATTAAATATCATAAATCCGAATTCTTTATTTCATTTAATTTACAGACTGTATATATAGTTGAAATGATGTGAAAGATTTAATTACTTGTTTCATGCATATTTAATTTTTTATGGAAATCTTGTAATTTTTTTAATTTTAATTTAACAATAAGTTACTAAAGTATTTGGAAAACATATAATATGTTCGAGTTTGAATTTACTAGTAGTGACAATACACACATGTATTTGTAATGCAATTGACGGTATGACATAATAAAAAATAAAATAATATGGTTATATTCGTTATATAAATAGAATGAACGAGTAATTAAACTAAAGGAAATACTTCAGAATCAAGAGAACTCTTCAAAATAAATTAAAATGGTATTTTATCTGCACTTATTTATACATTCTTGAAGGTAAAAAAAGAAAAATAATTAGAAATTCAAGTGACCTAAACCCAGTCTTAACATGAAAATGGGATTTCTCCAAGATGTATTAAACAGAAAAGGACAGTAATGTGTGTTCGTGTGTGTAATTTTTTTGTCCGGGTATTGGGTAAGAGAGAGAAAGTAGAGAGAGAAGAGATCGAGGAGAGGGAATCACGGAAGAGGGATTAATCTCTGTTTCAAGAATTATTTTTTAACCCGTGGGAAGTGAAAATATGATAAGAAATGACAAGATTTATCCTTTCATTATATTAAATAATTTAGTTATCTATCTTTTTTTTTATTTTACATAATATTTTGTGATTCATTGCGTGTTTTGACTAGTGAACCAGAAAAGCCCATCCCTTTTAGTGTCATTTTCCATGATATACTCTCGAGGAATTACACAGACCCCCACCCCACCCCCACCCCACCCCCCTTTCTTCCATTCATTTCTGGAATTCCTCTCATATTCTTGCATCATTTCTTCCTTGTTTCTTTAAGGTTTTCTCCCTTTTCTTTTTCTCTCGCTTCTGAACTCCAATATTGTATGTAAGAATTTAAACCCTTCAAACAAAACACAAGATTTTGAGGTTTTGTGTCTGTAGCCTGACATCAAGTTTGATTAATTTCTGAAGCAGATAAAAGTGAAAGAGAACTCTTGTACTCTTTGCTTCACTACAACTACTTTGATAATTATCTCATTTATTCATCTTTATACAAAACCTACCTCTTCTCTCTCAACACTTTCCTCCCACTTTCTTTCAAAAATCTTGGAACAAAAAGTATAAAAATCCCACCAAAATAGATCAAGAAAAGTTAAAGAAAAATGCCCTTGGAAGCTCCTGATCTCTCTCTCCAAATCAGCCCACCCAACATCTCTCCACCAACCAAATCGAACAGCGCCGCCTCCATCTTCGACCTCTCCCTCGCGGCGGCGGACGGCGGAGCCCGATTGCAGAAGGGCGGCGGAAGAGGGAATCAACATCAAGATCAGCAGAACCTGCAGAATAATAACCCTTATCATATCCACCACTCCAACAACCCCCACCTAAATCAAATCAACCAAGGCGACGCATCCGACGGCTTGAGACCCATCAAGGGAATCCCGGTCTATCCCAACCGTCCCTTCCCCTTCATGCCGATAGACCACGGCGGCGGCAGAGAAAAAGACCCAAAACTGTGCTTCTACCAAATGCCGGCGTATCCCTCTCCTCCGTGCTCGTCTTCTTCGGTCTCGCCGTGCTTCGGCGGCGGTTTGGATCATCTGATGCCGTTTCTCGGCCACGGTCCGTCGTCTTCGGTGGCGGGGTATAGGATAGCAGGCGGCGGCGGGAGGTATAATGGGCTGTCGCCGGCGTATCAGCTGCACCACCACCACGATGCTTCTCCTCATGGGATTATGAGATCGAGGTTTCTACCGAGGTTGCCGGCGAAGCGGAACATAAGAGCGCCGAGAATGCGGTGGACGACGACTCTCCACGCGCGGTTTGTTCATGCAGTTGAGCTTCTCGGCGGCCATGAAAGTAATTAAAACTCTCTCTAAACTTTATTTAGTTTTGTCCCATTTTTTTTGCCAAGATTTTTGTTCTAAATCGTTTTTCCAATATATATTAGTTGATTTGTTTTGGATTAAATTATAGGGGCTACTCCGAAGTCAGTACTTGAGCTCATGGATGTGAAAGATCTCACTCTTGCTCATGTCAAGAGCCATCTACAGGTAGTCTAATTTAAACTTATTTGTTGGGTGCTATGAAAAAACAAATTAGTTCAATCAAGTGAGAATAATTAGCGAGAGAGAGATGGTATCATCATTTCCTTCTGCCTGTGGGTTTATGATTTCTGGTGGGAAGTTAGGCCTCCGTTCTTTGCTCCGGCACAGTAGCCGATGAATGCAGGCTGAATGAATTGAAGGTAGATCGGTAAGAGAGAGAAAGAGATAAAAGAGGAGAGACAAAGGGCAAGTGATGATTTGGCAATAATGCAGGCGTATCAAAGATGGAGCTTGTGATTAATTAATGATGAAACCATGACATGACGCAGAAGCCTAGAAAAGAAGGTCTTGCAGTAAATCAGTATAGTACACATAGTTATGGAGAGAGAAGTTTAATATCTTGGTTCAACTTTCATTAATGATTCATTTACACTTTTCCCATGTCTCATAAATTGCTTATTTTGACTGCAGATGTATCGAACTGTTAAAACCACTGACAGACCTGCACCTTCCTCAGGTACATTATTTGGATTCCTCACTATTTTCCTCCTCTTTAAGCTGTGAATCAATTCTTACCCTACTCATTAACTCACTAAATACTAGTAATAATTTAACCTAAATAACATGCAGATGGCTCCGGAGAAGACGATCTCTGCACAATCGGCAATGGCGGTGTAGCCGTAGACCAAGCGGAGCTGCGGCTCTTCATGGATCAAAGAGGCCCTCCCGATGCATCCCCGCCGCAAGACCCGGATTATCCTTCCGCTGCCGCCACATTGTGGAGCAACTCTTCTAGGTATATAATATACTATACCTCTCCCAACAAAACACACACACGCACGGGTCTCTGTGTGTATACATACACGAAGACCCGTATGTATATGTACGTAGTGCAAGGTAGGAAAAATAATAATCCACCTCCACCATTTTTGAAGAATATAAAAGGGTTCTTATTATTTTTTTTTTGTTATTTTATATTTCATTGATGAAGATCTTATAAGTTTATCTCACAGGGAGTGTTGGCCTCAAAATAATAATGTTGGCGAATCGCATGGCCTCGTACGATCATCCTCCTTTGCGTCTTTGGTAGAGGTAAATGATATATCTCATCTCAATCTCGTATTTTGTTTCATCTATCGCGTGCTAGAAACTAAGCGTGAGTAAGTTTGGTTTGCAGGAGAGTGAATCTTCATGTCGAAAACGCTACGAGATGTTGGTGGATGAGAACTATAAGAGTCCGAGCTTGGAGTTCACACTGGGGTTGAACTTGAACAGACCAAATTGGGATGAAAAATAGCATCGTTAATTGATATACATACTGAAATAGTACAGATATATATTTATATATGTAAGTATATTGTTCTTCTATTTAGATTCGAGGAAGAAGGCAATATATTGCATATATGAAGAGGCAGTAGCAGTAGGAATTGCAGATCAACTGATTCTAGTTTTCTTTACAATTTGCTCATGCATGCATTCTCTCTTATGTGTGTATGCATTTTCTTATTTCCTTTTTTACCCTTCAGTTGGCCAGCTTGGAGGTTGGTATAAGATTCATTTTTATTTTTATTTTTTCATTTCCTTGTCTTTTGGATAGGGTCTTAAAATTCGATTTGAAAATTGTATGTTATGTCATGATCTCAAGTAGACTATGACATTATTAGTACTACAGGAAAATTGATTTTTAGCGAGGCGCATTTTGTCGCCAAAGGTATACTTTTAGCGACGAAATAGTGCATTCGCGAGGAATGTTGTTTTCTCGCCAATGTTGTGTCACCAATGACTTTCCTCGCTAATGCCCAATTACAGTAGCAAGGAAAAAATAACCTTCTTTTCTAATATATAAACTCAACAGCGAGGAAGAATTTCAACGCCAATAAATGATGTAAAATTACTAAAACACCCTTTATCAATTATGCCTTTAATGTGAAAAGTCCAATATACCCTTCCTCGCCGATAAGTAGTTTTCCTCGCCAAATAGATGATGTGAATATACCAAAATACCCTCGATTAATGTGAAAATCCTGTTATACCCTTCCTCGCAGATAAATAGTTTTCCTTGCCAAATTGATGATGTGAATTTACCAAAATACCCTCCGTTAATGTGAAATGTCAAATATACCCCTCCTCGCCATTAATTAGTTTTTCTCGCTAAATAAACATATTTTTTAATTATTAAAATGTAATTGCAATAAATTTTTGTAATATAATTAAATATTATTATATATTTGATACTAATTTAGCAAGGATATTTTAGCAGTAATAACTACGATTTAATTCTTGCAAAAAAAAATATAAAATCAATTATTATTTTATTAATGAATTGATTAAATACAACCATATTTTGCGAAAATGGAAAAAAGTTATTTATAAATTACGTACGACACCCAATTATCTTTGCCTTGACTATTGGGATTCCGAAGAATACTTGACGACTTTATTTCCCGCAGGGCTTGCGCTTTTGAAAATTATCTTCAAAAGTTTGGATTTGACTTGGGCCTGGACCATTCCATTTATCGATACCGCCCATTGGCTTCTTTCATTCCTCTTTAAGACGGAGATGTTGGAAGGGGTGCTAGCTCTTCAACAGAACCAAGGTCCGATCATATCCAATTGATTGAAGATCCTTTATATCTACATTCAATTTCAAGATATTATTTGAAAGAACAATAATAGATCTCTCCAAAATAAAATAAAAAAACAAAAAAACAATTCAGTTTTCATGTCTACCAACACCAATCACAAAAGAACAACACAAAAGGCAAATATATATCTCAAAAAAAGAAAAAGAAAAAAGTAATCTCAAATCAGAGAGTAGAAACATATCGGAAGGATATGAGTCTTTCTCGATTCTCCGAACAGCCAAATAAGTGGTCTAACACCAACTAACTCTCACAAAACACCAGATCTCAAGAAGAAGGCGGCCGCTGTCCCTCTGCCGGTTGCCATCATCACCGAGGTCGATCTGTACAAATACGATCCATGGGAACTCCCAAGTAATAACAATTTCTGCTTCAATAGATTTCTTATTCAATTTACACCAATTATCTGTTCAAATCGAACTCAAAGGTGAATACCTTTTTTCATGATGAGATTTGACCTTTTTAGATAAAGCGAATTTCGGTGAGCAGGAATGATACTTCTTCGCCCTGTAGAGAGAAAGTACCCTAACGGCGAGCGGCCGAATCGAGCGGCAAACAGAACACGCACTCAAAATTAACCAAAGCGGAAACAACAACCAAAAAGACCAGCGTAGAAACGAATTTACATTGAAACAAAACGCAAATCAAAACGAATTTTCACGTTTCTTTTTTCTCTCTAGTCCTGCCTCTTTGAATACAACCAAGTGGAGAGATGGAAGACAAAGGTTTTGATTGAGGAATGGCTGATTTACACCTCGTGAGATGAAGTTTGAAGATTAAGGGAAAAAAAACCGTATTTTGTAGAGGAGAGGAGTGGGAAGATGTTGATAAAAAGTGGGTCTGAGGATATATTAAAAAGTAAATCCTTTTGGTTCGATTTTGTATTCGAACTCCAACTTTGATCTTTGTATTCGAGAACCTGATATTTGAATTCAAATATATATATATCATATATGATTCGAGAAGCATTCAAGTACAAATACAAATTTAATGATATTCGACTAAATATAAATATATATCATCAACATAAACTATATTCATATAGACGTAATATAGTTTAAATTATATTATAAATTTAGTACTTAATTTTGATTTTTTTTTTCGGATTGAGAAGTTCAAATTGAATTGAACAGGTGCTAAACCATATCAAAATCAAACTGAGTAATATCATTCATAAAAAAAATAAAACAAACAGAGAAATAATTGAATAATTCGAATATTAACATTGAATCACATACAAATCAAATTTAACATTCGAATGAATATTTGATTCGATTTTTTACTACCCTAGCTATAATATTACTATATATTATAATTAGAAGCCTTCCTTTTTTAATTGAATTACTTGTTGAAATTATGTTAAATGAATTATTAAAAAATAGGAAAAAGAAAAGATTATGTAAATTTATTATAAAATAAAAATTAAAAAGCAAATAAAAGAATATTGTGATTAGTAAAAGAATATGAGTAAAGAAAAGAAAAAAAAATTATGAATAGTAGCAAACGATCATATTAACTAATGATAATTAATAAAAGATTAATAAAAGTATCATTAATTCTTTTATTTTGCAAAATCAGTTATTGACATTATAATTTTTTTATTAATAAAAGATACGAAAAGTAAAACACCATGTTAACTTATTACAAAATAAAAAATGAAAGACTTAAAAAAAATTATGAACCGTACAAAAATAATATGTCAACTTGTTATAAAATAATAGAAAAATAAAAAATTAATAGAAAATATCATGAAAAATGGTTTGTAAAAAGAAAATAAAAAGTTAATTATCATCAATTCAATTATTTTCCTTTAATTATTATATCTTGATCAAATCACGTTAACATATATAATTGGTGGGAGAGGATAATGGATAGATTATATATATTTGTGGTAGTTAACATATATAATTGGTGTGTTCCAAAAATTTAAATAACCCTCCAAAAAATCTCATTTGGAATTTGAATTTTGGCGAAAATTTGAATAATCTTCTACCATATTAACCGATAAAATCTCATAAAGATAATGGAAACGAGATTTTAGTTTACTATAAAAATCTTCTACCATATTAACCGATAAACTATTTTCTAATAAAATTATGAAGTAAATATTAGAATTTGTAAATCTAGTATATTTGGATAAGTGGAGATTTGTAAATTAATTAGATGAACACTAATTTCAATCCGTATAACTGAATTTAAAAAATATAAATGTTAATTAGACTTAACCAATATATATAATTTTTAGATAATAAGATATAGATATGAAAATTATCCTATTAGTTACTATATTACCTATAAATGTGGATACTTTATTGGATTATATAAATTTGATCATTAAAATAATAATTATACTAACATATTAGCTTATAATAAAATGAAAAAAATGAAAAAAGAAAGTAAAAGAAATAACAGTGGTAGTTAGAAAATATGGAACAATAAGTATTGTGAATCGAAAAAAATATTATGTTAGTATATTATAAAATACTAAAAAATGGAAAATAATAAATGATTCATCAGCAGGTTAATATAAAAAATAATAACAAAGGGGGAAAAATATCATTAATTCAAAAATAGGGAAAATAAATTAGGTAAATTTGTTATAAAGTAAAAAGAAAAACAAAACAAATAAATAATATAAGAATAGTAAGAAAATATTAAAAAATAGATTTAAAGAAAAATCGCCCATTATTTTATTTTGAAAAATTAGTAATTGGAATTGTGTTAGAAAATATTATATTATCTGATTATATGAAAATTAAAAAAAGAATAAAATGTTAAGTATAATAAGAAATAATATTATGTTGAATTATTAAGAAAATAAAATAAATACAAATATTTTAAAATATTATTTCACAAAAATAAAATGAAAATTAATTAATAGTGTTTATAGCAAAAAGAAATAAAAGAATCATAACAACTAGGGCTGAGCAAAAGAGATTAAAAAAGTGAACCGACCGACTAACAAATGAAACTGTACCGAAAATCGAACCGATCGATCATTTTTTGCTCTAATTTTTAAAAAACTGATGTAGTTGTTCGACTATGGTTTTCATGTCTCAAAAACCGATGGTGAACTGAACTAATTAAAAGATCAATTCATTATTTATAATTACATTTAAGTATATTTTGGGATTCACATAAAAAAGTATTTATTTCTTAGAATCTTTTTCATCACAATGAATATCATTTGCTTATAAATATTTGTGATTAGCATAAATTTCATTTTTAATTACTATTTGATTTGTATTTATCAAAGTTTTATATTTTTTAAGTCTATTTTAAAACATTATTTTTATGATAATAATGATAAAATAAATTTGTTATTTTCTTGTCATGTTTAACCGTTCAATAATTAGTTAATCGAAGAAAATTTCTTATTATAAGAAAGTAATTATTAGGGTTTATGTTGATTTTATTATTAAAACACGGAAAAAGAAAATAATCTATGTTAACTATTATATAATAAAAAAAATAAAATACAAGAAATTTTAAGATAATACTACGTTAGCTTATTTTAAAATAATACAAGAAAAAAATATTTAGTAGTTTTTGGAAAAAATAAAGTACAAAGTTAATAGCAGTGTTTAGCTAAAAAAGAACATATATAAATGACTAATCCTTTTTTAGTTTGGAAAATTCCTTAATGCATGGTATTATAAATTTATTATCAAAAAAATGAAAAAAAAATATGTTCACTTATTATAAAATAAAAAATAGAAAAATAAATTAAAAACAATACGAATAGTCCGAGTAAATAAAATAAAATAAAAAAAATAATTAATAGCGTTTAACAAGAAAGTGAATTAAAGAATCATCACCAATGTTTCATTTTGAAAAGTTAATTTATTTGAGTTAGGTTCATTTGATTCACCAAAACAATTATGTTAACTAATAATAAAAATAAAAAAAGGAATAAGAAAATAAAATGATCATGAAAAATCAGGTTAACTTATGATAAATAAATAAAAAATAAAAAAATAAAATTATTGATTCTTTCATTAGTAAATAAAATATTACAAAACAATAAAAGAACCATCCCTTCTTTTATTTAAACAAATAACTACTAGGTTTCTATTAATTTAATTATTTAAATACAGGAAAAAGAAAATAATATGATAATTTATTATATAATAAAAATAATGAAGAAAAAATGTAATGAATAATAAAAAATTTACTCAACAGTAAAAAAAGATATGAGTAAAAAAATTAAAACAATATATATATATTATGAATAGTGAGAAAATATATCATAAGTATTTATGATAAAATCAAAAAGAAATAAAAAATAATAAAAGAACGGTCCACTCTTTTATTTTAAAACATTATTTATTGAAATTTAATTATTTTTAAAAAAGAAAAATAATCTTTTTAATTTATCATAAAATAAAAAGGAAACTAGTATAAATTACTATTAATAGTAAACAAAATAATTGTTATGTTAAATTAGTACATAAAAAATAAAAAAAAGGAAATATTATGAACTATGTTTTTAAAAATTAAAAATAAATAAATTATAATCAATTCAATTCTTCTCCCTTTAATTATTTGAGACTTTTTCTAATAAAGTTATCCATGGTCAAACGTACCACTTAGATTTACTAAAAGTGCTAATAAATTAGTGCATGACTAAATCGATTTTTACCAAGTATTAATCAATTTTCTATTAATATATATTATTTAAAAAAAAAGAATTTGATTTAGCGGGGAATCATATAAATAGAGGGAATGTACTTTTCGATTAAAAATTTAGAGGGATTTTTGAATTTTTTTTATTGGATAACTAATAGCGAGAAAAGTATGTCGAGAAATGGATTTATTTCTCACTATAGAGTATTGAGAATTTCGCATATTTTTTTGTTAGCGAGGAGAACATATGGTGAAGTTCCTCACTAAAAAATATTTGATATTTTGAATTTACTATTAGCGAGGAAAACATTATGAAGTTCCTCACAATAAATTATTTGTAATTTCGAATTTCTTCTTTTGAACTATTAGCGAGGAAAACGTGGCGAGGAAAAAAATATTTTCTAGCTAATTATTTAAAATTTGGATTTCCTCGCTAAAACATTTTTTTAGCGATAAAATTTAAAATGATTTCCTCGCTAAACACCATTTTTCCTGTAGTTAGTTTATCTTCATGCTATACAAATACTATATGAGAAATGGAGTTTGTTGCGAAAGAGCATACTACTTTGGGTAATGGATATTTTTTTTCAATTGATCGGTGTTTAATTTGTATTAATTAATAGAATGATGACACACATTTTTATTTAATAATTATATACTTTAATCCACTACGAACAAGATCGGTGCATGAGAAGAAGATTATACCGAATTAGGAGGAATATAACTAAATAATTATGATTACATAATTGGAATAACCGTCACCGGCTTAAAATCTTCAGATCACACATCGCACCAAATATTCCCCAAACGGCCTTTAATTAAGTAGCCTAAAATAGGGTGAAACAGTGCGGATAACAGATCTTACAAAGCCCTAAATATGTCAGTTATCTCAATTAAAACCCCACTTCTGTATCATTCTTATCATAACATCCGTTTCATCTTTCGTAATAGTGAATTAGTGTTGTAAGATAATTATATAGTTCAAACATAATTTATCACACAAAAATTTAGTCTATAAGGCTAACCATATTTAAATAATAATACAAAACTAAAATAAGCAAACTAAATTAACAAATTAAATGAAAGAGAGAAAGAGAAGAGACTTACAAAATATATGCTACGTACTCTCTCTTGCAAGAATATAAAAAGTTGGAGATAAAGCTTACAAAGAGGAGAAAATTTATAATAGTGGGAATTTTATTTATTTCGTGTTCTTACAATTCAAGCACATCTCTCCTTATATCGATAAAGTGTGGAGAGTAAGTAAACACCTACTACTACATTTACAATCCAGAATATCAAAAGGCAAGTTATTGTTGCCAAGATTTCAAACAAAATGACAAATTATCATAGTGGACTTCCATAAATGAAATGAGTTTGACGGAACTGAAATTTTTCTCTTAAGGTAAGATGTCCTCATGTGAATTTGACAGTTGTCTTCAATTATTTTCGGATATCTTCCTTGCTTTCATTTTGATGCAGGAGATTCTTCTTTGTTCTTGAAATTCTCAACTAAAGCTTCTTTCATGGCTTCAAAAATATCTTCAATCGAAGCTCCCTCGTTTGGATCTTGGGCTTCTTGAAAATCAGTGTCTTAATTTGCTGAAAACATTGAAACATATGATTTACCAAATTTTTGAGACATAGTGTCTTCTTTGAATATTATCAACAAATCCTTCTTTACTTCATCAAGATATTCCTCAATCATTTTCTCCTTGGATATAACCCCGGGTTTTAATCTCAATTTTCTTAAGATATGCTCAAATGGAGAAGGAGATTCCTTCCTTAGTTTAAGCTTTATCTGCTCATCATATTTCTCAAGACTATCATTAACTAATACGACACATAGTATCAATGCCTAAAATGTGTATTGATTCTGGATTTTATTTTATCATTTTTTTCCTAGAACTTTGAATGTTAGACCCTTTTTATACAGGGAATCAAATCTTAGTATAACCAAATTCTGGAGTCTATTTCTAGATGCAAGGAATTGAAAATTTTGATATAGAGAGGATACTCCTTCCACACATAAGCCTTTTTTTCTTAAATTTCAAGAATTCTTGGTGAAATATCCACTATCTTTCAAACTTTTCATTAAAACAGTTAGGTAAGATTCTTACTACAGAGCCATAATATTGTCACCATCTAATAAATCATATAGGTATGTCGAAGTTATAAACTTCTGAACAGATTTTAATAAACCAAGAATGTTTTCTTTTGGGATTTTCATATAGAAAAACTTTATAGAAAGAATCATGATAATCCCAGAAATTATATTTAATAGGAGTTTTATTCTACAAATAACAAAATTTCTTTTGTCTGTATGGAGATATTCCCATTCTTACATAGATAATATTTTTTATAACAATTTTAGAGAAGTTATAAACTTCTTTTTGTCTAAGTTGAAAAATGTTGAATTTCACACTCATTATTAATAAGTATATTTTCATAATGTTCTCGAAACTTATAAGTCTGAGCTTCATATGATGCATTTTCAAAATACCTTTCCATGATATTCCATGGATTATTTTTCCATTTCATATCTTTTTCCTCCAGCAGAAGTATAACTTTTGTTTTTTCATTTATGATGTAAGAGATATTATCTTCATCATTTTCCTCAGTAACCATTGAGGAATAAGTAAGAGTATTATCCTGTTTCTGAGTATTACTCTCCTTTTATTTCTTATATTCCAAAAACTCTTGGAAATCTTTGTCATGTGACAAATCTATGGCTATAAGCCTTTGTTTTCCATATTGAGGTAGAATTTTCGGTTGTGGACTTTTGGCTCCTCTTCCTCTATAAGAGGAAGTTTCTCTTCCTCTGAAAGACATTCCTGCAAAATTTATTGGATATAGTCTCGAGTTAAGAAATCAGGAAGATTATTTTCTTCCATTTTCTTATATATAATATCAAAATCAAATGGGGCTAAATGAGTCTGCCACCTAGCAAACATTAGTTTTGAAACATCATGTTTAAAATCTTTATTAAACATAAATTTTGCAGATTTGCAATCAGTCTTCATGATAATTTTTTGATTATATAAATCATCTTGAAATATTAAAACACATTTTACTATAGCTAAAATCTCTTTGGCTATAGTAAAATAATTCTTTTGAGAATTATTCCATTTTCCTGAATGAAATCTTACAAGATATTCTTGTTTAGTTTGAGGATTTACCTGCTTAAGGACACCTCCATAACCAACATTTGAGAAATCTGTCTCAACAACTTTATCCCAATTTGGGTTAGTAAGCATTAAATAAGGTAAAGTTTTAACTAAACTTTTAATTTGTTGCACAACCTTAGTATGTTGTTCTGTCCAAGGATTTGGAGCTTTTTCAGCATATCATAAAGGATGGTTGTGTCTTTGGCAATATCTCTATAATATGGAGAAATATAATTCAAGCTTCCAAAAAATCTTTGGACCTGTGTTTTATCAGTAATTTCATCTGAATTTTTTTTAGCAAACTCAATACTCATATTAATTGGAATTATATTTCCTTTTTCTATGTTATGTCCTAAAAATCTAATATTTGTTTGAAATAAATTATTTTTTGCTTTTTCAAGGGGTGAAAATATAATTCATAATTTTTTGAAATTCAGAATGTGCATTTTTCGGTCAAAATGACATAACATTCCATTCGAACCTATTGGGACATTAATGAAAGTAGGTTTATATCTATAAGATTTATTAATTTGAATCTGCGAGTATACTGACTTCAAATCAAATTTTGAAAATATAGCAGAATCATATAATCTGTCTAATGAATCTTTTTATTCGGAATATGATATCTAATCTATTTTAAGACTTTATTAAGGGGTTTATAGTTAATTACTAATCTTGGTGCTCCTCTTTCTTGTTCACTATGTTTATTAACATAGAAAGTCGTACAAGACCAAGGAGATTTTGAAGGATTTATTAATCCTTTATGTAATAAAGATTCAATTTCTTTTTTCCATAATTCTAAATATTCAGAATTCTTCTAACAAGGTCTAGCTTTTGCTGGAATTCTTTTCTCATCAAAATATTTATAAGGAAGAGTAATAATATATTTCTTTCTTTCCCAAAAGCATTGGGATGCTCATTACAAATTTCAAATGAGAACTGATTTTTAATGAATTCAATTTTACCTTTTAATTTAGGGTTTTGAAGTTTTTCTTCAATAGTAATAAAATTAAATTCTTGCTTCAAATAATATAATTGATTTTCATTTGGAAAAATATTATCATAAATCTCATGTAGAACTTTAGTGAAAGGTTCACAAATGAATTTAAGGAAAATATCATTTTCTTCAAAAGTTCCTATGATTCCTTCTTTATCGACCCTTTTTAATGGATAGATCTTCGTTAAGAAAGGAGTTCCAAGAATAACTTTGTTAGTAATATCTTTAGCAAGCAATAAACTTGTCTGAATACACTTTTTATTAATACAAATATTTGCTTTTGGTAATTTATAATTTATTTTTAATTTATTACCTCCTGCATGAGACAATGTATGAGTTATTTTCTTAAAATACCTAGTGGGTATTAATCCTTCTTGTATAACATTTAAGTCAGATCCACTATCCACAAGAGCTACAAATTCTTTCGAATAATAATTGTCAATTAAAAGAGTAATTTTGGTATACCACTTTTGAGACATAATCATTTCTAATGTAAATAAGAAATCTTCATCTATTTTATTTCCAACTCCTTGTTCCAACGGAGATTCGTTAGGAATATCTTCAAATCTAGAAATTCTATAGTCCAGATTCTTATTTTCATATTTTAAATATCTTATCTCCTCCTTAAGATTACTAATTTCTATTATTAGAGATATGATTTTCTTCTACTTTCTTTTGCCTAATTCGTTTATAAAGGTCATTTCTTCTAATTTCTATTATTAAGTCATTTGTAGAAGTAGGGACCTTATGGATTTAAAGGTCTATTCCTAAGTTTTTCATTATTCTCAGAAGTAGTAGGAGTATTTTCCATAAAATCCATTATTCTAGATAGTAATTATGGATCTTTAATTATTTTTAATAATTCTCTAATATTATTATGTGTCAAAACATTAATATTCAATCTTGAAATTGTGACAAAATATTGTAAAATTATTTGCCTTCACTTTCTCTATTATTATCTTTTGCATGACAAGATTGTCCTAAGATACATGACAAGCATTCTGAATCCGAGTATGATATTATAGACTCATTTTCTAGAATATCCAATTCTTTATCAGAGTTATCACTTATACTAGTATTACTAGTATCTGAGTTTAATAGTATTCTTAAAAGTATATCTTTCATATTATTATCAAGATTAACATTATTAATCTTTGTCTTAGTCCAACACTCTTTGGCATAGTGGTCGTATTTGCCACATTTTTTTACAAACTATTAATTTTCTTTTTTCCCATTTTCTTCTTACACTACCAGAAATTTGCTTATTAGTGACGGAAAAATCCGTCACTATCCACAAATATTCCGTCATTATTTCTCTTCAGTGACAGATTAGTGACGGATTGTGTCCGTCAAAATAATTTCGTCACTAAATATTTGGTGACGGAATATAGCTTCCGTCACCGGTTGGTGACGACATAACGACGGAAAATCCGTCACCGAGGTTACATCGTCCGTCGCGTCCCGCATCTATGGGTGACGGTATGGTGACGGACATTCCGTCACGAAATAGTGATGGATTTGGTCCGTCACCCTTTAGTGACGGAATGTCTGTCACTATTTGCTCTGTCGTATCGGAGAAAAATTGATTATGTTGTGACGGAATATCCGTCACCATTTTGTAACGGATAGTTTCCGTCACCATTCCGTTGCCATTTTATTATTATTTTTACTTTTTCCCGTCACTATTTTTTAGAATTATTGGTTGAATATATTTTGTTTTCTAATTCCCCAATTCCATAAAAGCACAAAACATAATATTTAACGAAACCAATGAGACAATACACACCTGAAAGCAATTTACGTACCAATAACATCAATTTTTAGTAGATGTGAAAATAATAGTAGAAGTTTTCTAAACAACAAAGCAAAATATAAAAATGTGCACGTGCTCATAATGCTAATGTATCAAAAAATACGTAATAATCAACCATGGAAAGAGGAGGTGCCATCCTCTCGTCTATGCTGGTTCGCAATCAGCTGTTGGAGTGCCTCTAATTTCTTTTCAAACGTCTCATCCCTTGCACGTTGCTCAACCTTATCATTCTCTATTTGTGCACTCAGCTCATCCACTCTAGTGATCAGCTCCAACTCTCGGGCTGTCGGACCTATCACAATCCAATGTAAGTCCCTAAATTTCACCTTTAACAATAAAGATTTATGAATCATTAAGCAACAACATCAAAATAGATTTCAATTATTAAAGAAAAAAACAAAAGATCATATCTGAAGTAAAGTGAAACTAAACTAATCACAAACCAATAAAAGTGGAGCATATTTATCAAATACCTTATAAGTAGTATTGATGCAACGCTTCTTCAATGCGATCCCCTTCATTTATCTTTGAACTTTGGATGCCTGTTGACATTCATACCAATATACCATCACAACTCCAAGAATTTCACAAAATTAACATTTTTTTTTCTAAAGATTGATCATTGTGTTTACCTCTATATGTTATCAAGAACGAGTAGTCTTAGTCCAGGAGGAATTTCCACATATCCGAGAGCACTGTAATTTCAGAAAATGGCAGAGTTGTTAAATATTGCAAGATAGCTATTTTCGATTCTGGATGATACGCATGAAAGAGAATCATCAACGATTCATCATAAGTGGTCGATTAATAGACCATATAACTAATGGATGGTGATATGATCAAGAAAATTGATGGTGAAGAAGCATCAAAATTGAGGATGGGCTCTGAGACTTCAAACAAGCCAACATTCATATATCATGAAGACCTAAACTATTAGGGAGTAAAAGAGTATTATAATTGCACACATAGATGAAATCAGATTTGTATATTAGATGAAATGATAGAATAATTATTCTATCATTTTTTTTCTCTATATTTTTTTCAATTTTCTTTTTTTCTTATGATACTTTTTATTATCTTTCCAAACCCTTTTAAGTTTGCTAGCAAATGGAATTTATCCATAGCAAAATTGATCACAAAATTGACCTAATTGCCTTTTTTCTATTAAATTATGTCGTTTCATTTGTTGATTTAATTTTATCTCATTACAAAGACTTAATCCTTCTTGAACACATGTTCCTATTTGTTTTCCATATGAATAATTTTCATATGGAATAGTATTATAATTTTGTCTTAAAACTTTTCTTACTCTTTCAGCAAATAAGTTGAGAAGTCTATCTATAACTTTAGATTTCCAATGGGTGTTATTACACTCAGGAAGTTTCATAACTCTACTTAGAAAAGTATCTTTATACCATCTAAAATCCGTAAGTGTTTTACATCTAAGCTTTTGTAGTAGAGTTCTAATATTTTCACTATTTTATGCATATCTACATGTAAAGTGATCTACAATATTAATGACCAGGGTATATACTGCATCTTCTCTCATATTATTTCCTTACGTTTTTACGGTATTTAAAATATTATCTCGATCAAATTGAGATAAGTAATTATCCCACCATCCTTTAAGTTGTCCCGTGAAACCTAATATTATCATTTTTACAATTTCTTTATATGTGTTCCCATTACCCTTACAGATAGTAAAATACATTAACATTCTATGTATTGTATTATGAATTTGTTGATTAACAAATCCATCAATATTTCATTCATATATATGGTGACCACTATACATATTTGATATAATATCATTATTTTCTTTTATTAGAACATCAATTGGTGTTGGTCTAAGGTAATAGTATTTCCCTGTTGTTGGCTTATCTGCCCTTTTTGACATTTTATTTATTTGTTCATCAAACACTTGTTTATAATCTGAATTATCAACTAATTTTTTCTGTTGTTGGTTGTATTATAGGATTTGCTACTTCTTTTACTCCTTTTTTCCTTTGAGGATTCTATAGTTATGACTTTTTTAGTTAATATTTCTAAAATATTTTTTACTCTATCTTGTAGGAAGACGAATTATTCTCCTAAAATATTAAGATAGAGGTTTGTGTAATTAATCTGTTCGATTATGTTTATTTTGGATGACGAGGGTATTCCGCAGCCGCTACCGAAGTGCGCACTGGGTAAACCCTGCTCCTGTTTTCTAGCCTGCAAACAACACAGGAGGATGCAATCACCTTAGGCTAACCATAGCTGACAGACTCATACATAGCCGTCTTGGTGGATTTTGAACCCATGACCTTCCGGTCACAGGCTACCCACCTTAACCGCTATGCCATCCCAAGAGGACTCTGTTTTATTATGTTATTTATTTGCTTCCAAGTTATTATTAATGTATCATCTCCCAATAGATTCGCACAAGCTAGAAAATTATGAATTTTCTCATTCGTTTCGATTTGAAAAGGTTGTTGTGGTGGATATACCTGATTTAAAATATTTTCACTCCTTAATTTATAATTTTTTTATAATACAGAAATGTATTATTCTACATATGTAGAAATAAACCAAGGAACTAAAAGAATCATTTTACTCTTTTGTTCACAAAATTTATAAAATTCTTCTTGAACATTAATTTTCTCATCGGAATTGAAATTCTCAAAAAAACATTTTCTAAATGGTTTTCATTTGGGTGTATTAAATTATGTTTTTATTATTTGTCTTGCTTGTGGTCCAGGACTAAAATCTATTTTATTTTCCAAAATCATTATATTGGAAAATTCATTTATGATTCGGTCAAAACAAAAAATTCGCCGATTACTGACGGAGAATTTCATCGCTAATAGTTAAAATTTCGTCGGTAAATAGATTACTGACGGAATTATGGCTTCACCTCTCAGCTTGTCGGTAAATTTTACTGAGGAAAATATTCCGTCGGTAAATTTTATTGACGGAAGTTTGGTCGGTAAATTTTCATCGGTCGATTTGTAGGCTGAAATTCACCGATGAATTATCGACAGAACATTCCGTCATTAAAATTACTGACGGGATATTCCGTCATTAAAATGCCTAAAATTGTACATAATTACCGACAGAATATTCCGTCGGTAATTTTAATAACATAATTTTCCGTCGGTAATCTGTCACTAATTTATACTTTTTTTTAATATTTGTTTATAATTTTTTTGTACTCAGTTCTTGACTACCTGTATCAATTAATCCAATTCAATCTGTATCAAGAAACCCAATCTATTTTAGATCCCAAAGCAAAATATATAAATATTAATTCAAATCCATCAAAATCCAAGTGAATTCACATAAACTTCAAGTACAAATCTAAATATTCAATCAACATCGTATCTAAATCATGCAGAGGAAGGAGGGGGGGAATGATTGTTGTCAGAAGTAACGCCTCGACTATCTTTTGCAAGCATCTGTACCATGAACTCCCTCATCCGTGCCACCTGCTCCTCGAGTTGCCTCGTACGTTCATTCTGTGCCATGATCTCCTTCATCTGTACCACCTCCTCCTTGAGTTGCCTCATACGTTCATTCCCCTCCTATACTTGGCGCCGAAGCTCGTCAACATCGCTATGTGAGCACGCCGAAGTTTGATATCTAAAATATATAACATATCTTTCATGGATACAAAATGGTTGGAAACATCATAACTCAAAATTGGTACAACTTAAGACTTTTCTTAATAAAAAATCACTTGTGGGTAGACTACATAGTTTAATAATGAAAATAGAGTTGCGAAATTACCAGGTTAGCTTCAAAATAGAAGAAGCGGTGGCCAGATATAGAGCTCCAAATTCCACCGAAGATAACGAGATCGTACGCAATGACTAAATCTGGAAAATGGGGAGGCAATAAAAAGATACAAATTTACAAGGGATATAGACTCATTATTTGAAGTATTTAGATTTTGAAAGAGCTTTTTTGTTATAGATGTCAAATTAAGAAATCAGTTAAAGGTCCACATCACAAATCTAATCTTGATTTTACATGGAATTTTCTTATTAAAAAATCCAACTTAGACACTGAGAAAAAATAATGATTTTTTATCGAAAATTGTCCACACCACTATAACTCAAGATTATGTGGGTTTCATTTTTATTTTCCCTATTATTTTACTCCCTCCGTTCCACTTTATTAGTCCACTTTCTTTTCGGCACGGAGATTAAGAAAGTTGTTTGTTGTGTGTAAAATAGATAAAGTAGTGGGGTCCACTTGAATATATTAGAATATTATTTTAAGTTAAAAAGGGAAAATAGACTAATGGAGTGAAACGACCCAAAAAGGAAAAGTGGACTAATGGAGTGAAATAGAGGGAGTATTAATTAATGAGAAATGGATTTACTATTTAAAGAGTTTGGAGGTTACGTAAAAAATTACCTGGACTGATAAAGTTACCAAACTGTATTTAGTGCATGCTGTTCTAATGGCCACAGTCAAAAGAAGCAGCTCCCTCTTCAGCTACATTTGAAATAACCAGCATCAACTTATTATTACACTGGACAAATCCTCAAGTAAAAAGTTTCTTAATAAAACAGTTATAAACTCCAATAGTTACTTATTCATTTCAGGTAAAAAGTTTCTTAATGAGACAGTTATTGATCGATACATGCTCTGCAAATACAGTGTGCTATTTGCAAATAAAACAAATAAATCTTGAATCCATTACACAAGCGATTAAGAACTCGACATTAGAAGTTGAGAAATAAAATGTGGGCTCTAATATTCAGAATGAAATTGTCAGAATATGGTAGAATAGGATGAGTTGTTTATCACTTCATGATGGTTGTTAGCACATGGTAGAATAGGTTGAGTTTTTTATCACTTCATGATGGCAACTATTCAGTTCTAAAGATGATCAGCTAGTGACAATTTTTAGCGAAGGTAAGAGATCAACTCTATTTCTCTAAAAGAGTAACCTTACTTGAGCATACATACAAAAGAAGTGTTATAAAAAATTCAACTAGATGATTTACTGACAGACACATCCAAGTATGGAAGCACAATTCATGATTTATCTTTGTTCTCTTTCACAAAGAATATGTTCGATTATGCATAAAAGGCCAACAAGCTTAACGTGATCCAAACCAAAAAATGAAAAGCATATATTTATATGGCTTCTTTAGATACAGAATAGATCCTCTTAAAGAGGCAATATGCAAAATATTACAACTTGTTGGGCATGTAGTGTATGAAAACTTACAGAATTCACCAATAGCTCCTCTTTAATATGGAGAAAGCAAATATGTACAACAACACATTATTGATCCTATACACCAGGAAAATATGAAAATATAGGAAGCATGAATCAAAAGCATATAAAACCCAGATATTCGTCACTGATCAAATTTTGTCTTAACTAATTACCTAAGTATGAAGGCAAGCAAGTTCAGAATGCAAATCCACCGAGATCTATGTCCCCAATTTCAAGACTTCTGCCTTCCGACGGCGGGGAAGCCGCTGATTCGAGAAATAGGGAAAGGATGAAGCTCAGAGAGAGAAAATTGAAGGCTACGCTGATGAAACTGAACAGATTTGGGAACCAATCTTCGTAATCGAAACTAAGGAAAGAGTGAAGAGAGGTGAATTTTGATTTAGTTCCACCGGATTTTGCAAGAGAGGAGAAAGGCTCGCTGAAATTTGCTTATGTGTGTGGAAGCCATGTATTAAATCGAATTAGGGTTTTGCTGACGGAATATTCCGTCAATAAAAAAAATTAAAAAATACGAAATTATATTTAAAAGTGTGCTGATGGAAATTTCCATCATTAAAATTAAGGAATTTTAAAAAAAAAAAAATAATTGACATAAGTTTGCTCACGGAATTTCCGTCATTAATAATAATAAAAATAAAATGAAATTATATTTCCAAGTTTACTGACGGAATAATTCCGTCAGTAAATCTACGACAGCCTTTTTCGTCAGTAATCCGTCACTATAAGTCAAAAAAGTATTTCGTCAGTATTCCGTAGGTAAGTATTTTTTTTCCGTTGGTAAAGTTGAGTATTTTTGTAGTGGGTTAGTTCCTCTTCTTTAGTACTATAAGTACTAGTTCTTATTCCTTTAACAATATTGTTAGGTTATGAGTCAGTAGATGATACTCAGCTGTCTAGTGGTTAAAAGAATATTGGGGGAAATCATAGTAGTACTATGGAATTAAAGATCCCAAAACCCAGCTGATATCAGTCGTGCAGTGTGTCTATAGGATTAGATGATGTATAGGTTAGACTTGTTTATTTTGATTATCTTTTGTCTAAGTCTTGTACGGGGTAAACTGTTGGACTGGTCTTCTGACGAAGTTACTTTCCAGAACCCCACGTCATCTTTGTAAGAGCTTGCGTTCTTCAGCCAACAGCTGATCTTCACCTCAGTAGGAGACAGCCCATCAGCTGATAAGCTGATAAGCCATCAGCAGAAGAACATATGCAAAGCTCAGTACCTTCGCAGTCGCCAGCTGACCTACTCAGTAAATGTATTCCTTGTCAGCCGACTCAGTTGAAGAAGACAGAAACTTATCTAGTCTACTGTGTCCGACAGAAAACGACCCAGTCGCGCAAGTCTTTTTGAAGTTCAGCAGAAGATCTTACGAGGTTGTTTGAATAGTCAACTTTGACTCTGACATTCTCACCAACCACAAACCTCGACCAATGAGAAGCCGACAGCGTCATATCTGCTCTATACAGTAAAGCTGCTCTCATGTACAGTAATTAACTGCCCTGCTGCAACAAATTCAAAATTATGGCCGTTTTCTTTGGAAGCTTGTGACACGTGGCATCGCCGTCTCCAACGGACATATGCCATAGCTCACAACTATAAATAGAGAAGAAATTCGAAGCTCCATGCACGAAATACAAAAAAAAGGGAAAAACGCTCAAGCTTTGAACACTCTAGTAAACTCAAAGATTATCCAGAGAAGAACTTGCTTTCTTAGAATATTCTTAGTTCTTCACTCTAGAGTATTTAGATCCCTCTCTTCTCTAGACTAAGCTCATTGCCATATTTATAGCTTAGATTCGAAGGAGTTCACTTTCTGTGAATTGTTCTTATTGTAAGAACTCCTTCTTAGTTGGAGATTATTCCATCCCTTTCGAACTTCGGTTTGAATTGTAAAGTCGCTAAGGACTATAACTTAGAAGGATCTATCCAGTGCACAGATACTTGCTGAGGCTTGCTCAGTATAATCAACAAGTTATCCTGCCATTGTCAGGACCGTGGACGTAGGATCTTGCGTATCCGAACCACGTTAAATCACTTGTGTTCTTTACTGTTTTATTGCATATCATAACTGTTCAAAATCATATGTTTGCATAAAACGTGTTTCAAAAGCGCATAGCCAAAAGAACTTGATTTGTGAAAAGCGTTTTTCAAAACTGAGACGAATCTCCGGGCCCTACACTTATCCGCACAACGTCTCCGACTGAGTTTCGAACGACTGACAAAAGTCAGTAGGAGAGCTCAGTAGCTGACCCTCTCTGACCCAGTGATCGAAGGTTACTATTTGGCACTGTTCATCAGTTGCACTAAACAGCTCAGCTGTCCTTCAGTTTGAGAAGAAGAAACTATGATCAGGTGTATTCACCCCCCCTCTACACCTGACTATCGTCTCCGGACCAACAATTGGTATCAGAGCATCGGTGTTCTTCTGATCGCCGGTTCTGTACTACTGGTTCTCTCGAACAGATCCTTGAAAATGTTTCACTGCACAAGCATCTCTTCTTTCATCTTATACCCGTTCGCATAATGTCTGATATGTCAGGTATCATGATGGTGCCGATGTTCTCAATAGAGAACTTCACGGCATGGTGCGTGAGAATGGAGGCACACCTCACAGCGCTGCACGACAGCATGACGGACGTCCTGGAGACTGGACCCATCATTCCCATGATTGACAGCATTCAGTTCGCTACTGCGGGAGGTGTAGGAGCACAAATCAGTGCTAAGGTTCCCAAAGACAAATCAGCCTTCACGCCTAAAGAGAAAAAGCTGCACAACCTCGACCGAGTTGCGCGAAACGCAATACTGACAACGCTCAGTGACTCTCATCTCGGGAGGGTGCAGGACTGCAAAACGGCAAAAGAGCTATGGGATGCTTTGGCTGTACTGAGCCAAGGAACCCCGCAGATCAAAGAAAACAAGCTCGAATTAGAGCTTCAGAAGTTCGAAGCCTTTGCAATGGAGCCTAGTGAGACCATTGACGAGCTCAGTGTCAGATTTACAAACCAAGTCAATGTCATCAACGAGCTGGGGAAGGTGTTCACCAACAAAGAGATGAACACAAAGATCTTGAGAGCGCTACCTCGACAGAAGTGGCTTCCATTTGCTACTTATTTACGTCGCTCTGATCTAAATGCTCTAACTCATGATGTTATATTTTCAGAACTAAAGACGGAGGAATTTGAGCATAGTCTACCCCAAAGGTGTTCCAGTGCTCCAGCTGACACACAGATCGATCATGCTTTTAAAGCAACTGTCAGCAAAACTGGATCCAAACCGATTTCCTCAAGCAAGGCAGTGGCCACTATCGAAGCAAAATCTTGTGAGACTTCAGGCACTGACCAGCTGGCTGTGATGGCTCTCAAATATCAGAGAGAAAAGGAGAGAGTCAGAAAGCTGAGGAAATACAAAAGAGTTTCTTCCTCAGGTAAGAAAGATTATTAGAAAAGGGAAGAATCTAATCCTTCTACTGAATGCAGGAACACAGAGCCTGCTGCGAGTCCATCCAAAGCTTCAGCTGGAAAAAGTAGCAGAACATCCACATGTTATAACTGTAAGAAGGAGGGACACTATCAGTACGACTGTCCCGAACTCTCAGCTGCTCAACGAGCAGAATGGCAGGCCAGAAGAGAAAAATTTGCCCAAAGAAGGCAGGCCTACATCGCCGGAGAGATATCCGACAACTCACTTGAGGAGGATACATTTATGTATTCCTCTGAGGACGAAGCTGCATTTGTAGCAGTTGAGGTCGGAGAAACGGTTCCTGAAGGAACAGCTGAATACTGTCTGATGGCCGGAGAAGAGACTGAGGTAAACTCCAAACTTAATATAACCTCTTCTTCACACAGCACACATGACACGTGCTCGGTCACAGATGATCCTCTGGATGTGGTACAAGCATACGACGATCTGCTAGAGGAACAGATTCAGCTGAGCAGAGAGTTCAGCAGAACGATCCAGGAACTGGAGATGGTAAAGGCTGAAAATCAGAGACTTTCTTCTGATTGTCAGGTCTCTACTGAGTTAGAGAATCTAGTTGGGAGACTTAAGGAAGAGATCGAATCTCTTATGACTAAGTCTCAGCTTCAAGAGACTCAGATCTCAGTTCTGACTAAGGACAATTCTGAGAAAGAGACTGAAATAGCCCAGCTCAGTCAGAAGCTCTCGGACGTACGAAAGATTATGACTCACTCGGGAGGAGTGACGAGGTCCGGCGAGGACTGATGACTGAACAGTACCTTGGAGCTAAGGAGAAGCTAGAAAGTATGCTCAGAGCACAACGGCCAACTGTCATGAAAGAAGGACTTGGCTATACCCACGAAGCTTCTACCTCGAAAAGCTCAGAAGCGCTGGCTGATAGGTTTGTCAGAGGAAAGGTGCAAGCTGCTGACACCACATCTCAGGCGAAGAACAAACAGAAAATGATTGCACCTCAGCCAAGCAACAACAAGCAGCTGACCAAAGGTTCCAGCCCCAGGACACCGCGATCAAATTCAGGGGGAACCAAGAAGGTCAGATGGGCAGAACAGTACCATGAGCCACTGTACGAGCACCCGGCTCAGTACGGCTCGTACTATTATGAGCCCAGGGCCAGGAGAAGCGCAAAGACTCAGAAGAAGAAAGCTCCCTGAACCCAAAATCATCAGTAGAAAGGCAGTATCTCCGAGTCCTGTGGAGAAGAAAACTGACAAGGTTCAGAAGAAGAAGTCTCAGACTTCTAAGGTTCCGAGGCAGATTTGGGTTCCGAAATCACCCACTAACATGTAAGGACCCAACTGAACCAAAGGGTACCTAAAAATGCTTTTGTTTTGCAGGTACATAAGGACCCATGGATAGTGGACAGCGGCTGCTCAAGACACATGACGTACCAGAAGAGCCTGCTGACCAACTATATACAAGAAGATGGTCCCATAATTGAGTTTGGTGACAACTCTAAAGGCTACACAAGGGGATATGGAACGCTGAATATTGGGATTGCTTCAGTTCCAAGAGTAACATATGTTGAAGAACTTCAACATAATCTCCTTTCTGTCAGTCAATTCTGTGATAATCTTAACAGAGTAATCTTTGACGCTGGTTTCTGTGATATAGTTGATAAATCTACAGGGAAAACAGTGTTATCAGGTTCGCGGAAGAAAAACATATACGTTGCTAATTGGAATACCGCAGAACCTGAGGCTTGCTTGCTCGCACAGATGAAATCCAGTGACAAGTCAGGATGGCTATAGCATAAGAGACTCAGCCACCTGAACTTCAAGACTATGAACAAGCTCGCCAAGAACTCTAAAGTCAGGGGACTACCCAACGAATCGATCATCAAAGACAGAAATTGTGAAGCATACTTGAAGGGAAAGCAGACAAAGAAAAGCAATCCACCTATTCCTTCACCTTCCACTGATGGAATCCTTCAGCTGCTGCACATGGATTTATTCGGGCCAGTTTCTCCAGTGACTATACGAGGCAAGAAGTATGCCCTTGTCGTTATAGACGACTACTCGAGATATACATGGGTAATCTTCATCGCCAACAAATTTGATGTCATGACTGAGTTGCCTAAACTACTGAAAAAGCTCAGTGTGGAAAAGGACATCAAGATACAAAGAATTCGCTCGGTACGGAGGAACGAGAATTTCTCAACTCGGTAGTTAAAGAGTACTGCGAGAAAGAGGGAATTCAGCATGAGACATCAGCTGCTCGTACTCCTCAATAGAACGGACTTGCTGAACGCAAAAACAGAACACTCAAAGAAGCAGCAAGGACGCTCCTAGCAGACTCTGGGCTACCCTCTAAGTTCTGGGCAGATGCTACTGACACAGCCTGCTACACTCAGAATCGCTCACTACTTACACAGCAACACATGAAGACACCATACGAATTGTGGAAAGGGAGAATTCCTTCTATTTCTCATTTTCATATTTTTGGTTGTCCGTGCTTTATCCACAATAACGGGAAAGATCGGTTGAAGGTCTTAGATAGCAAATCTGATCAAAGGGTATTCTTAGGATATTCCCGAGTCAGTAAAGCCTTCAGAGTCTTTAACTATCGGACTCTTTGCGTGGAGGAAAGCCCTCATGTTGTTTTTGATGAGTTTGTTACTGAGAACAGGAAAACTACAGAGACAAATACTGATGATGTCAGCAGCAAGCTACAGGATCTCGGACTGACTGATAAAACTGAAAAGATTCAGCATTGTTGGGATGATGAGTCAGATGATGAAGAAACTCAGACTCAACCAACAGGCGATGTAGCTGACCTGGTTGATTCTACTGAACAGAATCAACAACAGGTAACAACGGTCGATGAGGAGCCCAAGTGGTAACTGAGACCTCTACTGAGAATATAAACTCAGGGGGAACGATTAATGTTCCTGAGCTAAATGCCCCTGAACCTGGAAACTCAGTAGATCCTAACCTTCTTACTGAACTGCTGCAATCTCAGAACAGTACTACTAAAATGCCTAACACTCCTACTGATTCTGCAGAAGTAGTAAAAGAAGAAGAAGCCAGACTCAGATGTTCATGGCTTGACGCTCACTCTTCAGATCTCATAATAGGAGATCCATCAGCAACGATAAGAACAAGATCGAGATTAAATCAAGGAGAAAGCTCACTTTATTCTTGTTTCTTGTCTACAGAAGAACCTCAGTCGATAGAGGACGCACTTAACGATGCTGACTGGATCATCGCCATGCAAGAAGAGCTGAACCAGGTCGTCAAAAACGAAGTTTGGGAGCTTGTTGACAGACCTAGACATCAGCATGTGATCGGTACTAAGTGGGTCTTCAAAAACAAGCGTGATGAAAACAACGTCATTGTCAGAAACAAAGCTTGACTAGTTGCCAAGGGATACAGTCAAGCAGAAGGAATCGACTTTGATGAAACTTTCGCTCCAGTCGCAAGATTGGAAGCCATTCGTCTTTTCCTAGCCTACGCAACGCATAAAGGATTCAAAGTATATCAGATGGATGTAAAGTCAGCTTTTCTGAACGGCGTACTGAAGGAAGAAGTCTACGTGGAACAACCGCCCGGCTTTCAGCAGGGACATCAGGTGTACAGACTTCGGAAAGCTCTGTATGGGTTAAAACAAGCAACCAAGGCTTGGTACGATACCCTATCAGACTTTCTACTTCAGAAAGGTTTTTAGAAGGGGACAGTAGATCGCACCCTGTTCAGCATAAAGTCAGTAGATGACATCCTACTGGTGCAAATCTATGTGGACGACATCATTTTCGGCTGCAGAAACGAGACCATATGCCAGCAGTTCGAGAAGATGATGTAGGAGAAGTTCGAGATGTCCATGATGGGAGAGATGAATTATTTCCTTAGATTTCAAGTGAATGAATCTTCATCAATCAAGCTAAATACACTCGAGATCTTCTCAAAAGATTCGGCTGCGATTCGAGCAAGCCAGTCAAGATCCCCATGAACACATTTTAAAATCGATCTAGACAAAGAGGGAGCTTTGTTAACTCTACTGATTATAGAACTATTATTGGTTCTTTATTATATTTAACAGCTAGCCGACCTGACATAACTTATGCTGTAGGTGTATGTGCAAGATTTCAAGCGGATCCCAAGCGAAGTCATCTAGACTCAGCAAAGAAGATTCTGCGATATCTAAGAGGAACACCTGACGCTGGGTTATGGTATCCTGCTGATGATAATCTTATACTGACAGGTTATTCTGATGTTGATTATGCAGGATGCAGAATAGATCGAAAGTCGACTTCCGGAACATGTCAGTTCTTAGGCAGCAAGCTGATATCATGGTTTTCAAAGAAACAGCACTCAGTAGCAACGTCCACTACTGAAGCTGAGTATATGGCTGCAGGAAGTTGTTGTGCCCAGATCCTTTGGCTTCGACAACAATTGAGAAATTATGGTATCATTCAGAATGAAGTGCTCATCTACTGTGACTCCACAAGTGCTATTGCAATAACTCAGAATCCAGTTCTACATACGAGATGCAAGCACGTGGATATCCGACACCACTTCATCAGAGACCATGTCGAGAAGAAGGATATCAGAATGGAGAAAGTCCATACTGATAAGCAAAGGGCAGACATACTGACCAAACCACTAGCTGAGAACAGATTCAGAGAATTATCAGTTGAGCTAGGTCTACTGGATCCTACTGAGTCACGTCAGTAGAGGACAACTACTCATAACTGCAATTGGCAACAATTGGTATCAGACGGAAGGAACCAGTATGACATGTCAGATGATCAGTACAGTGATTCAGTTGGGAGAATCATACTGTACACATCAAGGGGGAACGTGGTCTTCAGCACGTCAACCATCCTCCTAAGTCTTAACGGTAACCAGCTGATCGTAAAAGTTCAGCTGAAGAGGTTTGCGTAGTATTGAATACTTAACATTTTTGTTGACATGCTTGCATTTATTATATCAGTCGCTCGCATTCAGTAGTTAAGAAGCATTTATTTCCCGCCATCAATTTCTTTAAGGAATGGTCAGTAGATACCGTTCTCATTCAAATTGATTTGGTAATTAATGTTGCCTGCAGCGCATTTAATGCATGTCTTCTCACTTACCCTTATTACGCATCATCCTACGTGGGTCTATAGTAGAGGCAGCTTTGTAATCATTCAGTTTACAACATTTAATCTCAGCCGCAGATAACATTGAAAGATTAAATCCTGACCATTCGATCTAAACGGTTATTAAGCTTGATCTTACAAAACCTTTCAATTTCTCTACTAGACTCATTTTCCGCCATTTCCAACTTTAGAGTTCTTTCTGCAAATCAGTCTTTTCTTCAAATCTCTAAACCAATCTGATTTCTAGCATCCACAAGCTCTAAACCACTTGGTAATGTATTAAATTCTGCTTAAAACTCTACTGACTTACTCTATTTTCAAGTGCTAACAAGTTGTTTTGCAGATTTTAATGGCGAATGTTCATGAACTCTCTGATATGAACGAGATCATACTCTCAGGGATTCAGTTCGAACTCACCATGGCGCTTCGCCAAGTGGATCTTCCATACCTTGAGCCTGTCTTCGAGGCACTTGAACAATCTGGACTTGAATGGCTCGTATCCAAGCAGCCTAGGGCTTATCTGCCGAGGCAAGTTGCGGAAGTATACCTCAACTGGAGGACTCTCGCGTCCGGAGGAGAAGAATCTTCCTTCTCGTATATGAAGGAGGTTATTCCAAACTCGTGGGATGTGAGTCAGCGCGTCTTCAACATCCGAGATGCATTGGGATTGGCGTTTGATCTCCCAGACAGTGGTGTTTCTCCTATTGGCTACAAGGAGAAGGAGATGAACACGTATGTTCAGAAGCTCTGTGGGAGGCAGGACATCAGTTTCAAAACTGCTCTACCAAAGAACCTGCTGCTACCTCAGTACAGGGGGCTCGCCTACATTATGTCACATATTCTGACGAGCTCCGCAGGATCTTATGATCAGCTGTCTAAGCCACGTATTCAGCTGATGATGGCTATAGACGATGGAGTCCAAGTGAACTAGACAGATTATTACGTAGCCGAGCTGAAGGCTCAGGCGCAAAAGTTCACCACCTTACCCACTGGTGAGCGGAAGATGATTAGCGTTGGGAAGCTACTGTATAGGACCAAGATATCCATACTGATCGAGCAATCAGTAGCGAGGAATTCTTCGTTTGCCGACGCCAAATTCTTCGACAGCAAGCTAATAAAATTCAAAACTAAAGCAGCTGCCGAGAAGTCTGTTGGGCGAGGGCCGCCTGATCAGAAGAGAGAAAGATCAGCTATTATTTTGCCCCCTCGCGCCGACCCTCCGAAAAGGAAATCAGAATGGAGAAAGTCCATAGTGACAAGCAAAGGGCAGACATACTGACCAAACCACTAGCTGAGAACAGATTCAGAGAACTATCAGTTGAGCTAGGTCTACTGGATCCTACTGAGTCACGTCAGTAGAGGACAACTACTCATAACTGCAATTGGCAACAATTGGTATCAGACGGAAGGAACCAGTATGACATGTCAGATGATCAGTACAGTGATTCAGTTGGGAGAATCATACTGTACACAGCAAGGGGGAACGTGGTCTTCAGCACGTCAACCATCCTCCTAAGTCTTAACGGTAACCAGCTGATCGTAAAAGTTCAGCTGAAGAGGTTTGCGTAGTATTGAATACTTAACGTTTTTGTTGACATGCTTGCATTTATTATATCAATCGCTCGCATTCAGTAGTTAAGAAGCATTTATTTCCCGCCATCAATTTCTTTAAGGAATGGTCAGTAGATACCGTTCTCATTCAAATTGATTTGGTAATTAATGCTGCCTGCAGCGCATTTAATGCATGTCTTCTCACTTACCCTTATTACGCATCATCCTACGTGGGTCTATAGTAGAGGCGGCTTTGTAATCATTCAGTTTACAACATTTAATCTCGGCCCTGAGATAACATTGAAAGATTAAATCCCGACCGTTCGATCTAAACGGTTATTAAGCTTGATCTTACAAAACCTTTCAATTTCTCTACTCGACTCATTTTCCGCCATTTCCAACTTTAGAGTTCTTTCTGCAAATCAGTCTTTTCTTCAAATCTCTAAACCAATCTGATTTCTAGCATCCACAAGCTCTAAACCACTTGGTAATGTATTAAATTCTGCTTAAAACTCTACTGACTTACTCTATTTTCAAGTGCTAACAAGTTGTTTTGCAGATTTTAATGGCGAATGTTCATGAACCCTCGATATGAACGAGATCATACTCTCGGGGATTCGGTTCGAACCCACCATGGCGCTTCGCCAAGTGGATCTTCCATACCTTGAGCCTGTCTTCGAGGCACTTGAACAATACTGGACTTGAATGGCTCGTATCCAAGCGCCTAGGGCTTATTCGCCGAGGCAAGTTGCGGAAGTATACCTCAAGCCGGAGGACTCTCGCGTCCGGAGGAGAAGAATCATCCTTCTCGTATATGAAGGAGGTTATTCCAAACTCGTGGGGTGTGAGTCAGCGCGTCTTCAACATCCGAGATGCATTGGGATTGGCGTTTGATCTCCCAGACAGTGGTGTTTCTCCTATTGGCTACAAGGAGAAGGAGATGAACACGTATGTTCGAAGCTCGTGGGAGGCGGGACATCGGTTTCAAAACCGCTCTACCAAAGAACCTCGCTGCTACCTCGAGCACAGGGGCTCGCCTACATTGTGTCACATATTCTGACGAGCTCCGCAGGATCTTATGATCAGCTGTCTAAGCCACGTATTCAGCTGATGATGGCTATAGACGACGGAGTCCAAGTGAACTAGACAGATTATTACGTAGCCGAGCTGAAGGCTCGGGCGCAAAAGTTCACCACCTTACCCATTTGGTGAGCGGAAGATGATTAGCGTTGGGAAGCTACCGTATAGGACCAAGATATCCCTACCGATCGAGCAATCGGTAGCGAGGAATTCTTCGTTTGCCGACGCCAAATTCTTCGACAGCAAGCTAATAAAATTCAAAACTAAAGCAGTTGCCGAGAAGTCTGTTGGGCAAGGGCCGCCTGATCAGAAGAGAGAAAGATCAGCTATTGTTTTGCCCCCTCGCGCCGACCCTCCGAAAAGGAAATCAGAATGGAGAAAGTCCATACTGACAAGCAAAGGGCAGACATACTGACCAAACCACTAGGCCGAGAACGATTCGGAGAACTATCGGTTGAGCTAGGTCACTTCGGATCCTACTGAGTCACGTCAGTAGAGGACAACTACTCATAACTGCAATTGGCAACAATTGGTATCAGACGGAAGGAACCAGTATGACATGTCAGATGATCAGTACAGTGATTCAGTTGGGAGAATCATACTGTACACAGCAAGGGGGAACGTGGTCTTCAAAGACGTCAACCATCCTCCTAAGTCTTAACGGTAACCGGTGATCGTAAAAGTTCAGTTGAAGAGGTTTGCGTAGTATTGAATACTTAACGTTTTTGTTGACATGCTTGCATTTATTATATCAGTCGCTCGCATTCAGTAGTTAAGAAGCATTTATTTCCCGCCATCAATTTCTTTAAGGAATGGTCAGTAGATACCGTTCTCATTCAAATTGATTTGGTAATTAATCTTGCTGCAGCCGCATTTAATGCATGTCTTCTCACTTACCCTTATTACGCATCATCCTACGTGGGTCTATAGTAGAGGCGGCTTTGTAATCATTCGGTTTACAACATTTAATCTCGACCTTGCAGATAACATTGAAAGATTAAATCCTGACCGTTCGATCTAAACGGTTATTAAGCTTGATCTTACAAAACCTTTCAATTTCTCTACTCGACTCATTTTCCGCCATTTCCAACTTTAGAGTTCTTTCTGCAAATCAGTCTTTTCTTCAAATCTCTAAACCAATCTGATTTCTAGCATCCACAAGCTCTAAACCACTTGGTAATGTATTAAATTCTCGCTTAAAACTCTACCGACTTACTCTATTTTCAAGTGCTAACAAGTTGTTTTGCAGATTTTAATGGCGAATGTTCATGAACCCTCTGATATGAACGAGATCATACTCTCAGGGATTCAGTTCGAACCCACCATGGCGCTTCGCCAAGTGGATCTTCCATACCTTGAGCCTGTCTTCGAGGCACTTGAACAATCTGGACTTGAATGGCTCGTATCCAAGCAGCCTAGGGCTTATCTGCCGAGGCAAGTTGCGGAAGTATACCTCAACTGGAGGACTCTCGCGTCCGGAGGAGAAGAATCATCCTTCTCGTATATGAAGGAGGTTATTCCAAACTCGTGGGGTGTGAGTCAGCGCGTCTTCAACATCCGAGATGCATTGGGATTGGCGTTTGATCTCCCAGACAGTGGTGTTTCTCCTATTGGCTACAAGGAGAAGGAGATGAACACGTATGTTCAGAAGCTCTGTGGGAGGCAGGACATCAGTTTCAAAACTGCTCTACCAAAGAACCTGCTGCTACCTCAGTACAGGGGGCTCGCCTACATTGTGTCACATATTCTGACGAGCTCCGCAGGATCTTATGATCAGCTGTCTAAGCCACGTATTCAGCTGATAATGGCTATAGACGACGGAGTCCAAGTGAACTAGACAGATTATTACGTAGCCGAGCTGAAGGCTCAGGCGCAAAAGTTCACCACCTTACCCACTGGTGAGCGGAAGATGATTAGCGTTGGGAAGCTACTGTATAGGACCAAGATATCCCTACTGATCGAGCAATCAGTAGCGAGGAATTCTTCGTTTGCCGACGCCAAATTCTTCGACAGCAAGCTAATAAAATTCAAAACTAAAGCAGCTGCCGAGAAGTCTATTGGGCAAGGGCCGCCTGATCAGAAGAGAGAAAGATCAGCTATTGTTTTGCCCCCTCGCGCCGACCCTCCGAAAAGGAAATCAGAATGGAGAAAGTCCATACTGACAAGCAAAGGGCAGACATACTGACCAAACCACTAGGCGAGAACGCATTCGGGAGAACTATCGGTTGAGCTAGGTCTACTGGATCCTACTGAGTCACGTCAGTAGAGGACAACTACTCATAACTGCAATTGGCAACAATTGGTATCAGACGGAAGGAACCAGTATGACATGTCAGATGATCAGTACAGTGATTCAGTTGGGAGAATCATACTGTACACAGCAAGGGGGAACGTGGTCTTCAGCACGTCAACCATCCTCCTAAGTCTTAACGGTAACCGGTGATCGTAAAAGTTCGATCAAGAGGTTTGCGTAGTATTGAATACTTAACATTTTTGTTGACATGCTTGCATTTATTATATCGATCGCTCGCATTCGGTAGTTAAGAAGCATTTATTTCCCGCCATCAATTTCTTTAAGGAATGGTCGGTAGATACCGTTCTCATTCAAATTGATTTGGTAATTAATCTTTGCTGCGCAGCGCATTTAATGCATGTCTTCTCACTTACCCTTATTACGCATCATCCTACGTGGGTCTATAGTAGAGGCGGCTTTGTAATCATTCGGTTTACAACATTTAATCTCGGCCGCGAGATAACATTGAAAGATTAAATCCCGACCGTTCGATCTAAACGGTTATTAAGCTTGATCTTACAAAACCTTTCAATTTCTCTACTCGACTCATTTTCCGCCATTTCCAACTTTAGAGTTCTTTACGCAAATCAGTCTTTTCTTCAAATCTCTAAACCAATCTGATTTCTAGCATCCACAAGCTCTAAACCACTTGGTAATGTATTAAATTCTCGCTTAAAACTCTCTTGACTTACTCTATTTTCAAGTGCTAACAAGTTGTTTTGCAGATTTTAATGGCGAATGTTCATGAACCCTCTGATATGAACGAGATCATACTCTCAGGGATTCAGTTCGAACCCACCATGGCGCTTCGCCAAGTGGATCTTCCATACCTTGAGCTCGTCTTCGAGGCACTTGAACAATCCGGACTTGAATGGCTCGTATCCAAGCGACCTAGGGCTTATCGCCGAGGCAAGTTGCGGAAGTATACCTCAACCGGAGGACTCTCGCGTCCGGGAGGAGAAGAATCATCCTTCTCGTATATGAAGGAGGTTATTCCAAACTCGTGGGGTGTGAGTCAGCGCGTCTTCAACATCCGAGATGCATTGGGATTGGCGTTTGATCTCCCAGACAGTGGTGTTTCTCCTATTGGCTACAAGGAGAAGGAGATGAACACGTATGTTCAGAAGCTCTGTGGGAGGCAGGACATCAGTTTCAAAACTGCTCTACCAAAGAACCTGCTGCTACCTCAGTACAGGGGGCTCGCCTACATTGTGTCACATATTCTGACGAGCTCCGCAGGATCTTATGATCAGCTGTCTAAGCCACGTATTCAGCTGATAATGGCTATAGACGACGGAGTCCAAGTGAACTAGACAGATTATTACGTAGCCGAGCTGAAGGCTCAGGCGCAAAAGTTCACCACCTTACCCACTGGTGAGCGGAAGATGATTAGCGTTGGGAAGCTACTGTATAGGACCAAGATATCCCTACTGATCGAGCAATCAGTAGCGAGGAATTCTTCGTTTGCCGACGCCAAATTCTTCGACAGCAAGCTAATAAAATTCAAAACTAAAGCAGCTGCCGAGAAGTCTATTGGGCAAGGGCCGCCTGATCAGAAGAGAGAAAGATCAGCTATTGTTTTGCCCCCTCGCGCCGACCCTCCGAAAAGGAAATCAGAATGGAGAAAGTCCATACTGACAAGCAAAGGGCAGACATACTGACCAAACCACTAGCTGAGAACAGATTCAGAGAACTATCAGTTGAGCTAGGTCTACTGGATCCTACTGAGTCACGTCAGTAGAGGACAACTACTCATAACTGCAATTGGCAACAATTGGTATCAGACGGAAGGAACCAGTATGACATGTCGGATGATCGGCACGATGATTCGGTTGGGAGAATCATACGCATACGCAAGGGGGGAACGTGGTCTTCAGGCACGTCAACCATCCTCCTAAGTCTTAACGGTAACCGGTGATCGTAAAAGTTCGATGAAGAGGTTTGCGTAGTATTGAATACTTAACGTTTTTGTTGACATGCTTGCATTTATTATATCGATCGCTCGCATTCGGTAGTTAAGAAGCATTTATTTCCCGCCATCAATTTCTTTAAGGAATGGTCGGTAGATACCGTTCTCATTCAAATTGATTTGGTAATTAATCTTTGCTGCAGCGCATTTAATGCATGTCTTCTCACTTACCCTTATTACGCATCATCCTACGTGGGTCTATAGTAGAGGCGGCTTTGTAATCATTCGGTTTACAACATTTAATCTCGGCCCTGAGATAACATTGAAAGATTAAATCCTGACCGTTCGATCTAAACGGTTATTAAGCTTGATCTTACAAAACCTTTCAATTTCTCTACTCGACTCATTTTCCGCCATTTCCAACTTTAGAGTTCTTTCTGCAAATCAGTCTTTTCTTCAAATCTCTAAACCAATCTGATTTCTAGCATCCACAAGCTCTAAACCACTTGGTAATGTATTAAATTCTGCTTAAAACTCTACTGACTTACTCTATTTTCAAGTGCTAACAAGTTGTTTTGCAGATTTTAATGGCGAATGTTCATGAACCCTCTGATATGAACGAGATCATACTCTCAGGGATTCAGTTCGAACCCACCATGGCGCTTCGCCAAGTGGATCTTCCATACCTTGAGCCTGTCTTCGAGGCACTTGAACAATCTGGACTTGAATGGCTCGTATCCAAGCAGCCTAGGGCTTATCTGCCGAGGCAAGTTGCGGAAGTATACCTCAACTGGAGGACTCTCGCGTCCGGAGGAGAAGAATCATCCTTCTCGTATATGAAGGAGGTTATTCCAAACTCGTGGGGTGTGAGTCAGCGCGTCTTCAACATCCGAGATGCATTGGGATTGGCGTTTGATCTCCCAGACAGTGGTGTTTCTCCTATTGGCTACAAGGAGAAGGAGATGAACACGTATGTTCAGAAGCTCTGTGGGAGGCAGGACATCAGTTTCAAAACTGCTCTACCAAAGAACCTGCTGCTACCTCGGTACAGGGGCTCGCCTACATTGTGTCACATATTCGACGAGCTCCGCGAGATCTTATGATCAGTTGTCTAAGCCACGTATTCGGCTGATGATGGCTATAGACGACGGAGTCCAAGTGAACTAGACAGATTATTACGTAGCCGAGTGAAGGCTCGGGCGCAAAAGTTCACCACCTTACCCACCTGGTGAGCGGAAGATGATTAGCGTTGGGAAGCTACCGTATAGGACCAAGATATCCATACTGATCGAGCAATCAGTAGCGAGGAATTCTTCGTTTGCCGACGCCAAATTCTTCGACAGCAAGCTAATAAAATTCAAAACTAAAGCAGCTGCCGAGAAGTCTGTTGGGCAAGGGCCGCCTGATCAGAAGAGAGAAAGATCAGCTATTGTTTTGCCCCCTCGCGCCGACCCTCCGAAAAGGAAATCAGAATGGAGAAAGTCCATACTGACAAGCAAAGGGCAGACATACTGACCAAACCACTAGCTGAGAACAGATTCAGAGAACTATCAGTTGAGCTAGGTCTACTGGATCCTACTGAGTCACGTCAGTAGAGGACAACTACTCATAACTGCAATTGGCAACAATTGGTATCAGACGGAAGGAACCAGTATGACATGTCAGATGATCAGTACAGTGATTCAGTTGGGAGAATCATACTGTACACAGCAAGGGGGAACGTGGTCTTCAGCACGTCAACCATCCTCCTAAGTCTTAACGGTAACCAGCTGATCGTAAAAGTTCAGCTGAAGAGGTTTGCGTAGTATTGAATACTTAACGTTTTTGTTGACATGCTTGCATTTATTATATCAGTCGCTCGCATTCAGTAGTTAAGAAGCATTTATTTCCCGCCATCAATTTCTTTAAGGAATGGTCAGTAGATACCGTTCTCATTCAAATTGATTTGGTAATTAATGCTGCCTGCAGCGCATTTAATGCATGTCTTCTCACTTACCCTTATTACGCATCATCCTACGTGGGTCTATAGTAGAGGCGGCTTTGTAATCATTCAGTTTACAACATTTAATCTCAGCCGCAGATAACATTGAAAGATTAAATCCTGACCGTTCGATCTAAACGGTTATTAAGCTTGATCTTACAAAACCTTTCAATTTCTCTACTCGACTCATTTTCCGCCATTTCCAACTTTAGAGTTCTTTCTGCAAATCAGTCTTTTCTTCAAATCTCTAAACCAATCTGATTTCTAGCATCCACAAGCTCTAAACCACTTGGTAATGTATTAAATTCTGCTTAAAACTCTACTGACTTACTCTATTTTCAAGTGCTAACAAGTTGTTTTGCAGATTTTAATGGCGAATGTTCATGAACCCTCTGATATGAACGAGATCATACTCTCAGGGATTCAGTTCGAACCCACCATGGCGCTTCGCCAAGTGGATCTTCCATACCTTGAGCCTGTCTTCGAGGCACTTGAACAATCTGGACTTGAATGGCTCGTATCCAAGCAGCCTAGGGCTTATCTGCCGAGGCAAGTTGCGGAAGTATACCTCAACTGGAGGACTCTCGCGTCCGGAGGAGAAGAATCATCCTTCTCGTATATGAAGGAGGTTATTCCAAACTCGTGGGGTGTGAGTCAGCGCGTCTTCAACATCCGAGATGCATTGGGATTGGCGTTTGATCTCCCAGACAGTGGTGTTTCTCCTATTGGCTACAAGGAGAAGGAGATGAACACGTATGTTCAGAAGCTCTGTGGGAGGCAGGACATCAGTTTCAAAACTGCTCTACCAAAGAACCTGCTGGCTACCTCGGTACAGGGGGCTCGCCTACATTGTGTCACATATTCGACGAGCTCCGCAGGATCTTATGATCAGCTGTCTAAGCCACGTATTCAGCTGATGATGGCTATAGACGACGGAGTCCAAGTGAACTAGACAGATTATTACGTAGCCGAGCTGAAGGCTCAGGCGCAAAAGTTCACCACCTTACCCACTGGTGAGCGGAAGATGATTAGCGTTGGGAAGCTACTGTATAGGACCAAGATATCCATACTGATCGAGCAATCAGTAGCGAGGAATTCTTCGTTTGCCGACGCCAAATTCTTCGACAGCAAGCTAATAAAATTCAAAACTAAAGCAGCTGCCGAGAAGTCTGTTGGGCAAGGGCCGCCTGATCAGAAGAGAGAAAGATCGGCTATTGTTTTGCCCCCTCGCGCCGACACCTCCGAAAAGGAAATCGGAATGGAGAAAGTCCATACCGACAAGCAAAGGGCGTACATACCGACCAAACCACTAGCCGAGAACGATTCGGGAGAACTATCGGTTGAGCTAGGCTCTATCGGATCCTACCGAGTCACGTCGGTAGAGGACAACTACTGATAACTGCAATTGGCAACAATTGGTATCAGACGGAAGGAACCAGTATGACATGTCAGATGATCAGTACAGTGATTCAGTTGGGAGAATCATACTGTACACAGCAAGGGGGAACGTGGTCTTCAGCACGTCAACCATCCTCCTAAGTCTTAACGGTAACCGGTGATCGTAAAAGTTCGATGAAGAGGTTTGCGTAGTATTGAATACTTAACGTTTTTGTTGACATGCTTGCATTTATTATATCAGTCGCTCGCATTCAGTAGTTAAGAAGCATTTATTTCCCGCCATCAATTTCTTTAAGGAATGGTCAGTAGATACCGTTCTCATTCAAATTGATTTGGTAATTAATGCTGCCTGCAGCGCATTTAATGCATGTCTTCTCACTTACCCTTATTACGCATCATCCTACGTGGGTCTATAGTAGAGGCGGCTTTGTAATCATTCGGTTTACAACATTTAATCTCGGCCCATGAGATAACATTGAAAGATTAAATCCTGACCGTTCGATCTAAACGGTTATTAAGCTTGATCTTACAAAACCTTTCAATTTCTCTACTCGACTCATTTTCCGCCATTTCCAACTTTAGAGTTCTTTCTGCAAATCAGTCTTTTCTTCAAATCTCTAAACCAATCTGATTTCTAGCATCCACAAGCTCTAAACCACTTGGTAATGTATTAAATTCTGCTTAAAACTCTACTGACTTACTCTATTTTCAAGTGCTAACAAGTTGTTTTGCAGATTTTAATGGCGAATGTTCATGAACCCTCTGATATGAACGAGATCATACTCTCAGGGATTCAGTTCGAACCCACCATGGCGCTTCGCCAAGTGGATCTTCCATACCTTGAGCCTGTCTTCGAGGCACTTGAACAATCTGGACTTGAATGGCTCGTATCCAAGCAGCCTAGGGCTTATCTGCCGAGGCAAGTTGCGGAAGTATACCTCAACTGGAGGACTCTCGCGTCCGGAGGAGAAGAATCATCCTTCTCGTATATGAAGGAGGTTATTCCAAACTCGTGGGGTGTGAGTCAGCGCGTCTTCAACATCCGAGATGCATTGGGATTGGCGTTTGATCTCCCAGACAGTGGTGTTTCTCCTATTGGCTACAAGGAGAAGGAGATGAACACGTATGTTCAGAAGCTCTGTGGGAGGCAGGACATCAGTTTCAAACTCGCTCTACCAAAGAACTCCTTTGCTACCTCGGCACGAGGGGCTCGCCTACATTGTGTCACATATTCGACGAGCTCCGCGAGATCTTATGATCAGCTGTCTAAGCCACGTATTCAGCTGATGATGGCTATAGACGACGGAGTCCAAGTGAACTAGACAGATTATTACGTAGCCGAGCTGAAGGCTCAGGCGCAAAAGTTCACCACCTTACCCACTGGTGAGCGGAAGATGATTAGCGTTGGGAAGCTACTGTATAGGACCAAGATATCCATACTGATCGAGCAATCAGTAGCGAGGAATTCTTCGTTTGCCGACGCCAAATTCTTCGACAAACAAGCTAATAAAATTCAAAACTAAAGCATCGCCGAGAAGTCCGTTGGGCAAGGGCCGCCCGATCGAAGAGAGAAAGATCGGCTATTGTTTTGCCCCCTCGCGCCGACCCTCCGAAAAGGAAATCGGGAATGGAGAAAGTCCATACCGACAAGCAAAGGGCGCACATACCGACCAAACCACTAGGCGAGAACAAGATTCGGAGAACTATCGGTTGAGCTAGGTCTCTTCGGATCCTACCGAGTCACGTCGGTAGAGGACAACTACTCATAACCGCAATTGGCAACAATTGGTATCGGACGGAAGGAACCAAGTATGACATGTCGGATGATCGATGCTGTGATTCGGTTGGGAGAATCATACTTGCACACGCAGGGGGGAACGTGGTCTTCAAAGACGTCAACCATCCTCCTAAGTCTTAACGGTAACCGCTGATCGTAAAAGTTCAGCTGAAGAGGTTTGCGTAGTATTGAATACTTAACGTTTTTGTTGACATGCTTGCATTTATTATATCAGTCGCTCGCATTCAGTAGTTAAGAAGCATTTATTTCCCGCCATCAATTTCTTTAAGGAATGGTCGGTAGATACCGTTCTCATTCAAATTGATTTGGTAATTAATCTTGCTGCAGCGCATTTAATGCATGTCTTCTCACTTACCCTTATTACGCATCATCCTACGTGGGTCTATAGTAGAGGCGGCTTTGTAATCATTCGGTTTACAACATTTAATCTCGGCCCGAGATAACATTGAAAGATTAAATCCTGACCGTTCGATCTAAACGGTTATTAAGCTTGATCTTACAAAACCTTTCAATTTCTCTACTCGACTCATTTTCCGCCATTTCCAACTTTAGAGTTCTTTCTGCAAATCAGTCTTTTCTTCAAATCTCTAAACCAATCTGATTTCTAGCATCCACAAGCTCTAAACCACTTGGTAATGTATTAAATTCTGCTTAAAACTCTACTGACTTACTCTATTTTCAAGTGCTAACAAGTTGTTTTGCAGATTTTAATGGCGAATGTTCATGAACCCTCTGATATGAACGAGATCATACTCTCAGGGATTCAGTTCGAACCCACCATGGCGCTTCGCCAAGTGGATCTTCCATACCTTGAGCCTGTCTTCGAGGCACTTGAACAATACTGGACTTGAATGGCTCGTATCCAAGCAGCCTAGGGCTTATCTGCCGAGGCAAGTTGCGGAAGTATACCTCAACTGGAGGACTCTCGCGTCCGGAGGAGAAGAATCATCCTTCTCGTATATGAAGGAGGTTATTCCAAACTCGTGGGGTGTGAGTCAGCGCGTCTTCAACATCCGAGATGCATTGGGATTGGCGTTTGATCTCCCGCAGGACGGTGGTGTTTCTCCTATTGGCTACAAGGAGAAGGAGATGAACACGTATGTTCGAAGCTCGTGGGAGGCGGGACATCGGTTTCAAAACTGCTCTACCAAAGAACCTGCTGCTACCTCAGTACAGGGGGCTCGCCTACATTGTGTCACATATTCTGACGAGCTCCGCAGGATCTTATGATCAGCTGTCTAAGCCACGTATTCAGCTGATGATGGCTATAGACGACGGAGTCCAAGTGAACTAGACAGATTATTACGTAGCCGAGCTGAAGGCTCAGGCGCAAAAGTTCACCACCTTACCCACTGGTGAGCGGAAGATGATTAGCGTTGGGAAGCTACTGTATAGGACCAAGATATCCATACTGATCGAGCAATCAGTAGCGAGGAATTCTTCGTTTGCCGACGCCAAATTCTTCGACAGCAAGCTAATAAAATTCAAAACTAAAGCAGCTGCCGAGAAGTCTGTTGGGCGAGGGCCGCCTGATCAGAAGAGAGAAAGATCAGCTATTGTTTTGCCCCCTCGCGCCGACCCTCCGAAAAGGAAATCAGAATGGAGAAAGTCCATACTGACAAGCAAAGGGCAGACATACTGACCAAACCACTAGCTGAGAACAGATTCAGAGAACTATCAGTTGAGCTAGGTCTACTGGATCCTACTGAGTCACGTCAGTAGAGGACAACTACTCATAACTGCAATTGGCAACAATTGGTATCAGACGGAAGGAACCAGTATGACATGTCAGATGATCAGTACAGTGATTCAGTTGGGAGAATCATACTGCGTACACAGCAGGGGGGAACGTGGTCTTCAGCACGTCAACCATCCTCCTAAGTCTTAACGGTAACCGCTGATCGTAAAAGTTCGATGAAGAGGTTTGCGTAGTATTGAATACTTAACGTTTTTGTTGACATGCTTGCATTTATTATATCAGTCGCTCGCATTCAGTAGTTAAGAAGCATTTATTTCCCGCCATCAATTTCTTTAAGGAATGGTCAGTAGATACCGTTCTCATTCAAATTGATTTGGTAATTAATGCTGCCTGCAGCGCATTTAATGCATGTCTTCTCACTTACCCTTATTACGCATCATCCTACGTGGGTCTATAGTAGAGGCGGCTTTGTAATCATTCAGTTTACAACATTTAATCTCACCTTGCAGATAACATTGAAAGATTAAATCCTGACCGTTCGATCTAAACGGTTATTAAGCTTGATCTTACAAAACCTTTCAATTTCTCTACTCGACTCATTTTCCGCCATTTCCAACTTTAGAGTTCTTTCTGCAAATCAGTCTTTTCTTCAAATCTCTAAACCAATCTGATTTCTAGCATCCACAAGCTCTAAACCACTTAGTAATGTATTAAATTCTGCTTAAAACTCTACTGACTTACTCTATTTTCAAGTGCTAACAAGTTGTTTTGCAGATTTTAATGGCGAATGTTCATGAACCCTCGATATGAACGAGATCATACTCTCGGGGATTCGGTTCGAACCCACCATGGCGCTTCGCCAAGTGGATCTTCCATACCTTGAGCCTGTCTTCGAGGCACTTGAACAATACGGACTTGAATGGCTCGTATCCAAGCGGCCTAGTGGCTTATCTCGCCGAGGCAAGTTGCGGAAGTATACCTCAACCGGAGGACTCTCGCGTCCGGGAGGAGAAGAATCATCCTTCTCGTATATGAAGGAGGTTATTCCAAACTCGTGGGGTGTGAGTCGGCGCGTCTTCAACATCCGAGATGCATTGGGATTGGCGTTTGATCTCCCGCAGACGGTGGTGTTTCTCCTATTGGCTACAAGGAGAAGGAGATGAACACGTATGTTCGAAGCTCGGGGGGGAGCGGGACATCGGTTTCAAAACCGCTCTACCAAAGAACCCGCTTGCTACCTCGGCATGCGGGGGCTCGCCTACATTGTGTCACATATTCTGACGAGCTCCGCAGGATCTTATGATCAGCTGTCTAAGCCACGTATTCAGCTGATGATGGCTATAGACGACGGAGTCCAAGTGAACTAGACAGATTATTACGTAGCCGAGCTGAAGGCTCAGGCGCAAAAGTTTACCACCTTACCCACTGGTGAGCGGAAGATGATTAGCGTTGGGAAGCTACTGTATAGGACCAAGATATCCATACTGATCGAGCAATCAGTAGCGAGGAATTCTTCGTTTGCCGACGCCAAATTCTTCGACAGCAAGCTAATAAAATTCAAAACTAAAGCAGCTGCCGAGAAGTCTGTTGGGCGAGGGCCGCCTGATCAGAAGAGAGAAAGATTAGCTATTGTTTTGCCCCCTCGCGCCGACCCTCCGAAGAGACTTCCTCTGAGTGGACGACCATCCACTCTACTCGCCTCCAAGCCACAAGTGAAGTCCACTCACAAATCCCTGAGATATCTCATCATTCAGATCTGGTGGAAATAGCCATAAGGGCTAGAGTTCAGATGCTGCTGAGGTTCCTCAGTTGGGACATACTCGAAGAGATCATAAGGACTCAGACAGCTCTTTCATTACTTGCTAAAGAGCAAGAGTTGCAGTCAGCAATTGGGTTCAGGGAACCAGCTGATCTGGCAACATTCGAACATTTGAGGGCGGCAATGCTCTATCTGCTGAGCTTGCGCACCTCAGTGCCCGGCGACAGTCATTCGCCACCATCTTCTCCTGATAATGAGAATAATGGAGATAAGGATGAGGAGATGGAACATGCATCACCCAAGGATGCAGAGTTGGGAGGCTCTGCTGAGGGTCCCACTCCCCGCGAGAAGGGCAAATCACCACCTCCGTCCACATCAGGTGATGCCCCAGGTGCCTCGAAGCGCAGTCGAGAGCAACTACTCGCGATTTCTGAGCAGAGGATCGGAACAAGCTCGTATCAGATACAACCAATTGGTTTCGTCACCTCTAAGTCGGTGAACAAGGCCATAAGACGGTAAGGGAACAAAAATCGCCTCTTAGCCAAAGATGTTCATATAAAATGGGCTCAGTATACTAAGGCCCAAACGGCTAGTGTAGCCCGACTGGCTGAAGGCGTGAAGAAAGTCTTAGAAGCTCCTACTCCTCAGCTGAATATTCAGGAGATAATTGAGACTGCCTTAGCATCTCAGAAGGTAGATTTGGAAACACAGAGTCAGCAGCTCCTTCAAACTCAGCAGAAGATTTTCTCTGAGCAGCTGGCTCAAGCTCTTGCTTCAGTCAAGGCCGAAATGGAAGAAAGGAATAAATTGGCCACCTCCTGCCTACAAACTGCTATAAAACAACAGGCGGAGGCCCTTAAGGCCATTCAGAAAGAGATGAAAGATTCCCACGATAAGGCTTTGCTGAAACTCTGTCAGGAGTCAGCCGCGCAGCTTAAGCAATTCAGAGCTGATCAAGGAAAAGATTGGGAAATGTACTGCGACCTCGTCAAAGACTTTGAATCCACTGCCACTCTCATTAAAGAATCAGTCTACAATGTTGAACGAGAAATCAAAGCCATCCGCTCTCACCTCTCTAAGGAAGATGATGCCAAAAATGGGGAAGGAGAAGTAAAGGAAGAAACTGGGGCGGAACCGGCTGTGGTCGAATTGGTGGAGGAAGGAAGTAAGGGGGAAGGGGCCAGCACAGCTCAAGGAGAAGGGTCAGCCGCTCAAGCTGGACCCAGTTCAGCTGTACTCCTGCTGGAATACACCCCTCTGAGGCAGACAGTGACTGAGGCAATTCCCATCTCATCTGCCCAGCACATAGACGAAATCGCAAAATTCTTGGATCAAGAAGAAGAAGAAGAGCCTCAGGTATTGCCACCGCAGAGATCGGGGAAGGAGATCGCCACTGAACCCATTTCTCCATCTTCCCCGGCTCGCAAGTTCAAATCAAAAGCGGAGCAAGAAGCCTATGATCTTCAGATTGCTCAACAGCTTCAGGATCAGGATAAGCTTGATCATGAGCATCAGTTGGAAGAGGCTAAGAAAGGCAAGAAGCCAAAGAAAGTTGTTGGAAAGGCTAAGGCCAAGAAGGCTGAGGATGAGAAGAAAGCTCAGGAGGAGCTAGCCAAGGCCTTAGTGTCGAGGTCCCGGCCTTAACCGCACGAGTTATTACCCGACTAATCTCACACCTGAGCAGGAGGCAGAGGACAGAGCTACTTGGGAAGCCACACTGCAGGGACTAAATCTCAGGAGAGGAGATACAAGGGCAACGACTCTCAGAGAGAAAAAGAGGATAGCTGACATGGCTAAAATGATTAGCTTATCCGCAAAGCCAACAGCTGATCCAAGGAAGCAGATTCCACGAGGATCCAAGTTCATAAGGGCACCTTATATCAAGAAGGAGCCTACACCTCATGTGGATAAATGGGTGCCAGCCGAGCGCAACGAGCAGTGGGAGGAACTGAAAGAAGACTTTATTAAGAGATACTATGTTTGGGGTATCTATGAGACTGACAAATCAGCTGATCAACACTTTGATGGACTTATCAGTCGATTCGATATGGATTTCAGAAATCAGATCCGCCAGATCATGGAGAAAGAGAAAATACCCTTCAGAGCTCCAGCCTTCAGGCGAATCCCTCCTCATAGGACTACTCGCGGCGTGCTGTGCACAAAAGAGATTGAGAGAGAAGTAGAAGAAGCTGTTGTTCATCTATGTCTGAATATGTACGATCCAGATGATTATGAGGAAATCCAGGTTCTACGCTCAAGAGTCTACAAGTATTACTACTTGGACCCTCCAGCTGACAAGTCTGCTGACTTTAAGAAACGCACGAAGAATTTCAGAAGTCAGACTTGATCTCTTATCTCATATTTGTTGTAATAGTAATAGGGCCCATGTACTCTCTGTCTATATATATATTGGTTCCTATTGCTTGCCAGACAATTACTCATTGTCTCATGGCTTTTATTTGTGTTTTCTCACAACTGATCACTAAGTGATCTGACACACACTCACATAATCGTTCTCTGATTTTGCCTATATCTCGCCTACTGACTTGATGTTTTATTGATCATCTTGATTGTCTTCTGATGAATCAAGGGGAAATTGTTGTCAGTAGATTAGCTCTCCGTTCCTTATTTTAGAATAGAGGCTAGATGGTTAGAAATAGAGGTTTTGGCATCATCAATTAGGGGAAATTGTTGGGTTATGAGTCGGTAGATGGTACTCCGGTTGCCTAGTGGTTAAAAGAATATTGGGGGAAATCATAGTAGTACTATGGAATTGAAGATCCCAAAACCCGGTGATATCGGTCGTACGGTGTGTCTATAGGATTAGATGATGTATAGGTTAGACTTGTTTATTTTGATTATCTTTTGTCTAAGTCCATGCACGGGGTAAAGCTGTTGACCGATCTTCGACGAAGTTACTTTCCGTAACCCCACGTCATCTTTGTAAGAGCTTGCGTTCTTCGACCCGGCGATGATCTTCACCTTAGTAGGAGACGATCCATCGCTGATAAGCCGATAAGCCATCAGCAGAAGAACATATGCAAAGCTCGATACCTTTCGATCGCCGGTGACCTACTCGGTAAATGTATTCCTTGTCGGCCGACTCGGTCGAAGAAGACGGAAACTTATCTAGTCTACGTATCGACGTAAAAAACGACCCGATCGCACAAGTCTTTTCGAAGTTCGGCAGAAGATCTTACGAGGTTGTTTGAATAGTCAACTTTGACTCGACATTCTCACCAACCACAAACCTCGACCAATGAGAAGCCGACGGCGCCATATATCTGCTCTATACGAAAAAGTTGCTCTCGTGTACGATAATTAACCGCCTGCTTCGCAACAAATTCGAAATTATGGTCGTTTTCTTTGGAAGCTTGTGACACGTGGCATCGTCGTCTCCAACGGACATATGCCATAGCTCACAACTATAAATAGAGAAGAAATTCGAAGCTCCACGCACGGAATAAAAAAAAAAAGGGAAAAACGCTCAAGCTTTGAACACTCTAGTAAACTCAAAGATTATCCAGAGAAGAACTTGTTTTCTTAGAATATTCTTAGTTCTTCACTCTAGAGTATTTAGATCCCTCTCTTCTCTAGACTAAGCTCATTGCCATATTTATAGCTTAGATTCGAAGGAGTTCACTTTATGTGAATTGTTCTTATTGTAAGAACTCCTTCTTAGTTGGAGATTATTCCATCCCTTTTGAACTTCGGTTTGAATTGTAAAGTCGCTAAGGACTATAACTTAGAAGGATCTGTCCAGTGCACAGATACCTGCTGAGGCTTGCTCAGATAATCAACAAGTTGTCCTGCCATTGTCAGGACCGTGGACGTAGGATCTTGCGTATCCGAACCACGTTAAATTGCTTGTGTTCTTTACTGTTTTATTGCATATCATAACTGTTCAAAATCATATGTTTGCATAAAACGTGTTTCAAAAGCGCACAGCCAAAAGAACTTGATTTGTGAAAAGCGTTTTTCAAAACTGAGACGAATCTCCGGGCCCCACACTTATCCGCACAACGTCTCCGACTGAGTTTCGAACGACTGACAAAAGTCAGTAGGAGAGCTCAGTAGCTGACCCACTCTGACCCAGTGATCGAAGGTTACTATTTGGCACTGATCAGTTGCACTAAACAGCTCAGCTGTCCTTCAGTTTGAGAAGAAGAAACTGTGATCAGGTGTATTCACCCTCTTCTACACCTGACTATCGTCTCCGGACCAACAAATATTGTTTTTATCTATTATTAATTTTTCTATTTTATCTTCATTAGAAAATTTACTAAATGTCTTTTCTCTTATTTAAGATGTAGAAGCTCTGAATGGAGTAAAATGTTGTTCTATTTTATAATCTAGAGGTGATATATGCGAGTATAAATCTATTTCTTCTCATTTAATTTTTCTTCTAGTAGTAAAATTAGATTTACTAAAATTGCTTTCAATTAAAATTATTTCGTTTAAAGGTTTATCAACCCTCGTACGTTGGGAGTTTAATTTTTATAACGGTTTATAATAGACTCTATAACAGATAGCTATTACTTTTGTTCTCGGTTTGTAATTATAATCATGAGTTTTGATATTTAATGTTAAAGAATCTAATATATTAATATCAGATAATGAGAATTGTAAATTTGGATATACATCAAAATAAACTGGTCGTGAGCCAAACTTGTTTATATTATTCCGATTAGAGATTGTTTCCAATTTAAATTTCTTCCATCTCTTAAGGCTGCTATAAAACTTTCTAGGAGTCCTTCTAAGGTTAAAGGCTTAAAATGCAATTTGTACTAATTCAATATGTATAAATTTACGTAAATGTCTATAAGACAATATATCACTATCATCAAGTAATTTAATCACCAATTCTTCTCCATGTAGGGGAATTGTTTCTTCCGTAGTTTTTACTACTTATTTTAATCCTATTTTTTCAAAAGTACCTAACTTGTATATCATACTAGGTTCAACTTTTGAAATTGTCCATTTGTTTAGAAATTCTAAATTTTGAGGTAAATCAAATTTTTTCATACTGTTTTTAACAGTACTATTCATTTTTACCAGATTCATGCTGATAAAAAAATTTATGTGATAAATTACATCTTCGCCATATAACTATCCTACTCCTCCCCTAACTCTGATACCACTACGAACATGCACCATATAAGTTATATACTTTAATTGAGATTGGTTAATCCTACAAATAAAGTTTATTCTAGATATTTTTAGTTAATTAAATGGACAAGTGTCATTGGTGTAGAAATTGAACAATATTGAGTATGAAAAAATTAGTTGGTAAATTCGATTTTTTATGTGGTGGAAAACAACCCCACCAGTCGGCTATCAGTAGATTTAGCTCCATGCCTCCACAAGAGATGGAAACATTTTAATAAACTTCACCAATTAATTTAAACATTAAGATTAGTAAGAACTAGTCCATGACTACTTAAATTTAACAAGGCCCCTACTTGTAAATCATGAAATGATGGGCTCGGTTTATTTACAAAAAGCCCATAAAGATTCAACTCGCTAATATCTTAGAGATAATATTTAACTAAAGCTTCTCAAATCATTCAAGAAAATAAGATGAATTGATCCGATTGAAACCCTTGCTCTTCCGAGTTCAGGAGGGTAAGAGAAAATGCCTGCCAATGTTCGAGCACCCACCCACGCCATATTCCCAAGAAAAAGCTCAAACGAATTTTAAACAAAAGGGTATTTGTACTCAAAGCCGATATGAAATTTGTGACTACATTTCGAAAATCCTCAAATCATTCAAAATCTTTACTTCTTTATCAAGATTCCCTGCAAGCATCTTGTATTCTAAATATGAATCATAAGTAGGAAATTAAAAAAAAAAAAAAACCGATTCTTATTGTTCTTTGTTACAAAGAATTGCAGGCATGAACTAATTTCTATATACGTTAGATATGAATGAAAACACAATAACACAAAAAAGTGGCAAGAAACAAAGAAAACTCCTGCAAAAAAAGTTGAACCTCAATGGAACCCCCTCGAGCCTCAAGACTGATAGAGCTCCAACTTCCCCTTCGCCTCCGGCAACAACTTGACCACATCTTCAAGCTGCGAGAGCGAGGCTTGCTTGGACGCCCACTCCAGCACCGCCAGCACCTCCGCCCGAGCCAACTCTTCACTATCCGGCACGTGCATAGCAATGCTGCATACTAGGATCAAAGCAGAGCTTTGCACGATCTGCTCTCCGAAGTAGACCAGCTGCACGAGGTGCTTCGCCCCTCCTGCAGCGATGATCGCCTTCGAGTGGTCGAGGTGGAGGTAGTTGTCGGAGCAGGCGAACTTAGAGAGAGCCACGCAAGCCTCACCTGAAACCTCGGCTTCTCTCTCGTCCAGGAGTTTTACAAGAGGACTAATCATTCTCGTCTCCGTTGCTTTGAATGTTCTTGCTAGGTTGCCAATGGATTTAACGCAGGGGATTAGGAGTTCCGAATCAGCGTTTTCGATGATCTTGAAGAGTTGGTCCACGGCGGCTTTGCAGGCGGGGGAGTTGGGTTTGAAGGCGGATCGCCGGAGTTCGGAGTCCGATTCTGCTACGGCGGTTATCTCCATTAATGCCATGGCGGAGTTGTATTGAACTTCGGGAGGGCCTTTTTCTAAGAGGACTGCGAAACAGAGTAAAGCTCGAGATTCGGTGATGCTACGGCAAATGGCGGCGTTGTCTTTGGCGAGATTCCAAAGGGCTCTAGCTGCCATTGCCTTCATCTGGGTCTTGGTTGCAGGGTCCTCGATTTCGCGGGCTCGGTTGGTTGCTCCGGATTGGAATAAGCTCGGGTGGTGGTGGTTGTGGTTGTTGTGGTGGTGGAGAATATTCAACTTCCCACCATTGTTTCCGACGGGTTTGGAATTGGCCGGATTCTTGACGCCGTTAGACATGGTAGAAGCAACAATGTTGTAGATTTGATTATTCTGCTTATTACGTAATGGATGGGATAACATGGTACTCTCCTCATCCAAATTGTGATCGGCGGCGGTGGTGCCGTTGTTGGTACTGGCTAAGACGACGGCGGCGTGCATTGATGTAGCTCTGCTAACGACGGTGTATTTGCTGTGTTCTTGAATGGTTTCGAAGGCGAGATGGCTAACGAGAAGTCTGATGATGTTGTGCTGAGCGAAGAGATCTTGGCATTTAGGGTAATGCGCCGCCAGCTCCGACACGGCCCACGCCGCCACTGCTTGCACCTTCATCGGACCTTCCTTCATGATTTTGGCGAAGACGGAGTAGACGCCGGCGTGGGTCATGTGCTCCACGCTCTCCGGATCTCGGCCGAGTAATCCGATCGCGCGGGTGGCGTTTTCTTGGCCTTCTAATTTGCCCTCTTTAACTAATTTGAGGAGGGGCCCGACGCCGCCTTCCTCGATGATGAGTTTGCCGTAGCGGTCGTTGTCGCGGGCGAGGGAGACGAGGGAGGCGGCGGCGTCGGCGCGGTCGTCGAGGGAGCCGTTGTAGAGGATGGCGATCTGCTCCCAGATGAGGCCGAGGATGGGCTCGTTGGCGGCGATGGGGGGGAGGCCCAGGATCTCGTCGGCGCGGTCGTTGGCGGAGACGCGGAGGAGCCACGAGACGTCGCCGACGGAGGTCTCCAGCTGCGCCGACATCTTTCGGAAGGCGGCGGCGGGGATGATGGTGAACACGCGCTTCATCAGGCCGTTACCGCAGCACTTGAGTACTAACGCCAGGGCCTTGTCGAGGACCTGCACCGTCTCGTCGACGATGCGGAGCGTGGGGCGCTCGTAGAGGTCGCTGCTGGCACGCGCCGCCTGACGGAGGAGCGTGGAGAGCTTCTCCGTCTTGGATTTGAGCTCGGCGCATTCCTGCTTGAACGTGGCCGCCTCGCCCGCCGCCTTTATGACTTTGTCGGTCAGCTGGATCGGCGTGGCGAGCGTCTGTTTCACTAGATCCCCCATCGAAACGCCAGATCTTCAGATCCACAAAATGATAGCAAATAAAACGAAAATCAAACTGCAAGAAACACAAAAAGAATGGATTTTGACAACTGAAATACGATTTGGATTATTCGCGGAGAGAAGAAGATTGAATTCGTGTGTCGCTAACAGCTTCATACACTGTTGACCCAGAGAAAAGTAGTAAAAGAAATAAGACGACGGTAACACTATTTTGTTTAAGATTAAAAAGCAAATTTGCAAGATTTACAACTGAGAATTAACACAACTAAACGGTTAACCATGGGATATAAATAATATTATTAAGATTGTTTGATTTGATTGATCAGCAATCATGCTAACAAACCCTATTTCTGACAACAACCCCCACTTTCGCCTACAATCAGCACATAAGTGTGAACTATGCGATTTGTCTGGTTAAGATTTCAGCTATGACACCATAATTAATTTCCATGCCAGCCTTTTACTCTCAACTGTTTATTCCGTGAATATTGGCACTTCATATGTCTTCATAATTTAGTGTATTTCTAGGTACGGATCCAAAAAAATTTAAAAGATAAAATGGAATGTAGAATTTCAGGGAAGAAGAAATTACCCCTAAATAAATAAATAAATCTAAAAACTACATATGTAAAACGGGTCTCCGAACAATTTAGTGTGGCCGCTCCCTTTACTTCCGCTTATGTGTCTACCTTAAAGTGAAAAAAAACCACTAAAAATGGGGGAAAAAAAAACCTCCCCTATATGATTGAGTTGTGGCAGCAGAGAATTCAAGCTTGTAAGTAGTAGTATATATGGAAACATTAGTGTAGACTAATTCAAGGCCAACATTGTAGACTAATGTGTGGTATATGGAGAATATGCTGATAATATTGTGGGTGAAACGAACTTGTCCTAAGCAGACAGGACATGCCATTTTCGAATAAACTTGTGGAAAAAGAGAGCAGACTGATTGGTGGCGAGTGGAGCTTACTGATAATAGACTACACCACTCACACCTCAAATACTCTACTCATTCCCACCTACTAAAATCTGTCCAAAATCAAATGTGTGGCTTACATCACAACACTGCTACTAAGGCATCCAGATTTGATATATAACGACAGCACAACTTATAGATAGGGGTTAACGGCGTGCAACTTGTACGGATTCTAACGACGTTTTCCCCGTCTCACGAGCACTGATTTGGTGCAAGATTCGCACTGATTTGGTGCTAAGATTCTAACATGATAAGATATTAAGAATGTTGAAAATTACATAAACTGATGTTGACTGGTTGCAACCATGAATCATCATTATCCTAAAGTTGATAATTCTGGGCAAAGACGTGGCCGTATGAACACTACTAGCCCAATATGCTACGCCTCCACAGGCATACAAAAATAGAGATCACTTTTCTTGCTGTCATGGGTATTTTTCTGGGGAAATAATGTAGAGAAACAAAATGGTGGAGCAGGTGGGCCTCGTGTGCATGATGAATTTAAAACAAGAGGTCAATTATGAGAATAGAAAGGCCGGTGGAATACCAGAAACTCTAGCATCCACACAAGAACATTCTTCGACAAACTACTTGGCTCATAGAGAATTCCTTATTCAAGAGTTGGGACCATATGTAATAAGAAGCTTTAATGATACATAGGGACGAGGTTGGTCATATTTATGGACAAAGTTTTTTCATTCTTGACCCAATTTGAAGAAAGTAAAGCACAAGTTGATGGATAGCAAGCTATTGGGGAGGTGGCCTCTGATTCCCAGCAACAATACAAAGTCAGAAATTTCAACTTGTATATAGTATATCTTCAACAATTTTAAGTGGTACTAACAAAATTGCATCTTCAACTAGAGTGCATCACTGCATTAAAATGTTAAAAAGTAAATTTGGTACCTTAAGAAGTACAACATAGAAGGGATGTGTTGGATATGAGTCAGTAGATGATACTCAGTTGTTCGTGGTTAAAAGAAAATTGGGGGAAATCATAGTAGTACTATGGAATTGAAGATCCCAAAACCGAGCTGATATCAGTAGTTTAGTGTGTCGTTAGGATTAGCTGATGTATAGGTTAGACTTGTTGTAATCGTTTTTATATTTTGTCTAAGTCCTGTACGGGGTAATTGTTGAACTGATCTTCTGCCGAAGATACTTTTCAGAACCCCACGTCATCAGTGTAATCGCTTGCCTTCTTCAGTCATCAGCTGAGTAGACCTCAGTAGAAGCCAACCCAAGCGTGATAAGTCATCGCATGGAAGAACTCATGCAAGCCCAGTACCTTCGCAGCGCACCGGTGACTTACTCGGAAGTTACATTCCTTGTCGACCGACTCGGTCGAAGAAGACAGAGACTTAGCAGCTTCATCGTATCCGACGTAAAAGCGACCCAGCCTACTTAAGTCTTTTCGAAAGTTCGGTAGAAGATCATACGAGGTTGTTTGAACGGTCAACTCGACATTCTCACCAACCACAAACCTCGACCCAATGAGAAGCCGACAACGCCTTACCGCTCCAAACAATAAAGTCGCTCTCATGTACGGTAATTAACCGCCCTCCTTGCAACAAGTTCGAATTAATGGTCGTTTTTTTGGAAGCTTGTGACACGTGGCATCGTCGTCTCCAACGGACATATGCCATAGCTCACAGCTATAAATAGAGAAGATTTCGAAGCTCAAAAAAGAGGAGAAACACGAAATTAAAAAGGGAAATTGCTCAAACTCTCAAACACTCTAGCAAACTCATCGAGAACATCCAAATGAAGAATCCGCATTTATTAGAATATTTTGTGATTCTTTCTCTCAGAGTCTTTAGATCCCTTTCTTCTCTACCTAAGCTCATTGTCAGATTTATAGCTTAGATTCGAAGGAGTTCATTTTTAGTGAACTGTTCTTATTGTAAGAACTCCTTCATTAGTTGGAGAACTGTTTCGCTCCCTTTCGAACTTAGGTTTGAATTGTAAAGTCGCTAAGGACTATAACTTAGAAGGATTCGTCATGTGCACGATTTCCTTGCCGAGACTTGTTCGGACTAATCAACAAGTTATCCTCGCTCGTTCGGGACCGTGGACGTAGGATCTTGCGTATCCGAACCACGTTAAACCGCTTGTGTTCTTTTCTTGTTTTAGTGCATACAAACCTTTGAAAATCATAAGTTTGCATAAAACGTATTTCTAAAGTCGCACGCCAAAAGAATTTAATCTGCGAAAACACGTTTTCAAAAAGAGACAAACTCGGGCCCCACACTTATCCGCACATTTAAGTCTCCGACCGAGTTTCGAAGCATCGACAAAAGTCGGTAGGAGAGCTCGATGGCCGACTCACTCGTCCCGTGATCGAAGGTTTATTTGGCACTCGTTCATCGGTTGCAACCAACAAAGCATCGGTGACCTTCACCGAGAAAAAGAAACGGTACTCAGGTGTATTCACCCCCCCCCCTCTACACCTGATATTTGTCTCCAGACCAACAATTGGTATCAGAGCTCAGGGTGTTCTACTGATCACCTGTTCTGTATTACTGGTCTTCTCGAATTGATCCTGAAAACGTTTTCTCTGCACAAGCATCTCTTCTTTCATCCTTATACTCGTACACATAATGTCCGACATGTCAAGTATCAGGATGGTGCCGATGTTCTCGATAGAGAACTTCACAGTATGGCGTGTAAGAATGGAGGCACACCTTACGTCGCTGCATGACAGCATGACTGACGTACTGGAGACCGGACCCATCATTCCAATGATAGACAACATTCAGTTCGCTGAAGTGGAAGGTGAAGGTGCTCGTATCGGTCCGAAGATTCCCAAGGACAAATCAGCCTTCACGCCTGAAGAGAAAAAGCTGCATAACCTCGACCGAGTCGCACGAAATGCTATACTGACAACGCTCAGTGACTCACACCTCGGGAGGGTGCAGGACTGCAAAACGGCGAAAGAACTTTGGGACGCCACGGCCGCATCCGAGCCAAGGAACTCCTCAGATCAAAGAAAACAAGCTCGAATTAGAGCTTCAAAAGTTCGAAGCCTTTGCGATGGAGCCCAGTGAAACCATTGACGAGCTGAGCGTCAGATTTACGAATCAAGTCAATGTGATAAACGGGCTGGGAAAAGTGTTCTCAAATAAAGAGATGAACACAAAGATCATAAGAGCGCTACCTCGACAGAAGTGGCTTCCTTTTGCTACTTATTTACGTCGCTTTGATCTTAATACTCTAACTCCTGATGTTATATTTTCAGAATTAAAGACGGAGGAATTTGAGTATAGTCTACCTCAAAAGTGCTCCAGTGCTCCAGCTGACACACAGTTCGATCATGCCTTCAAGGCAACTTTCAGCAAAACTGGAGGCAAAAATATATCTTCCAGCACAGTAGCTGCTGCAGATACAAAGACCTCTGAAATACCTGCTACTGACCAACTCTCACTGATGGCTCTCAAATACCAAAGAGAAAAGGAGAGAGTCAGAAAGCTGAAGAAATACCACAGAGATTCTCCCTCAGGTAAGAAAGATTATCAGAGAAGGGAAGAGTCTAATCCTTCTACTGAATGCAGGAAAACAGAACCTGCTGCTAGTCCATCAAAAGACTCAGCTGGAAAAAGCAGCAGTAGAGCATCAACATGCTACAACTACAAGGAGGGACACTATCAGTACGACTGTCCCGAACTCTCAGCTGCTCAAAGAGCAGAACGGCAGGCCAGAAGAGACAAATTTGCCCAGAGGAGGCAGGCCTATATAGCCGGAGAGATATCCGACAACTCAATTGAAGAGGATACATTCATGTACTCTTCTGAGGATGAAGCTGCATTCGTAGCTGTTGAAGTCGGAGAGACGGTTCCTGAAGAATCAGCTGAACACTGTCTGATGGCCGGAGAAGAGGCTGAGGTAAATTCTAAACTTAATATAACCTCCTCTTCACACAACACACACGATACTTGCTCGGTCTCGGATGATCCTCTGGACGTAGTACAAGCATATGACGACCTGCTAGAGGAACAAATTCAGCTGAGCAGAGAGTTCAACAGAACCATCCAGGAACTTGAACAGGTAAAGGCTGAGAATTAGAGACTTTCTTCTGATTGTCAGGTCTCTACTGAGTCAGTGGATCTAGTTGCGAGACTCAAGGAAGAGATCGAATCTCTTATGACTAAGTCCCAGCTTCAAGAGACTCAGATCTCAGTCCTGACCAAGGATAATTCGGAGAAAAAGACTGAAATAGCCCAACTCAGTCAGAAACTCTCAGACGTACAGAAGGACTATGATTCTCTCAGGAGAAGTGATGAGGTCTGGGAGGACTGATGACTGAACAATACCTGGGAGCTAAGGAGAAGCTCGAAAGCATGCTCAGAGCACAACGGCCAACTGCTGTGAAAGAAGGCCTTGGCTATACCCACGAAGCTTCTACCTCCAAAAGCTCAGCAACGCTGGCTGATAGGTTCGTCAAAGGAAAGGTGCAAGCTGCTGACACCACACCTCAGGCGAAGAACAAACAGAAAGTAATCGCACCTCAGCCGAGCAGCAACAAACAACTGACCAAAGGCTCCAGCCCCAGGACACCGAGATCAAACTCAAGGGGAACCAAGAAGGTCAGATGGGCAGAACAGTACAAGGAGCCACTGTATGAGCACCCGGCTCAGTACGACTCGTACTATTATGAGCTCAGGGTCAGGAGAAGCGCAAAGACTCAAAAGAAGAAAGCGCCTGAACCCAAAATCATCAGCAGAAAGTCAGTATCCAAGTCCTGTGGAGAAGAAAGCTGACAAGGTTCAGAAGAAGAAGTCTCAGACTTTTAAGGTCCCGAGACAGATTTGGGTTCCGAAATCACCCACTAACCAGTAAGGACCCAACTGAACCAAAGGGTACCTAAAGATGCTTCTATTTTGCAGGTGCATAAGGACCCATGGATAGTGGACAGCGGCTGCTCAAGACACATGACATATCAGAAGAGCCTGCTGACCAACTATATACAAGAAGATGGTCCCATAATTAAGTTTGGTGACAATTCAAAAGGCTACACAAGGGGATACGGAACGTTGAACATTGGGACTGCCTCAGTTCCAAGAGTAACATATGTTGAAGGACTTCAACATAATCTCCTTTCTGTCAGTCAATTCTGTGATAATCTTAACAGAGTTATCTTTGACGCTGGTTTCTGTGATGTTGTTGATAAATCTACAGGGAAAAAAGTGTTATCAGGATCGCGGAGGAAGAACATCTATGTTGCAAACTGGAAAACCGCAGAACCTGAGGCTCGCTTACTCGCACAGACAAAATCTGGTGACAAGTCAGGATGGCTATGGCACAAAAAACTCAGCCACCTGAACTTCAAGACCATGGACAAGCTAGCCAAGAACTCCAAAGTCAGAGGACTGCCCAACGAATCATTCGTTAAAGACAGAAATTGTGAAGCATGTCTGAAGGGAAAGCAAATAAAGAATAGCAATCCACCTATTCCGTCACCTTCCACTGATGGAATCCATCAGCTGCTGCATATGGACCTATTCGGGCCAGTCTCTCCAGTGACTATAAGAGGCTAGAAGTATGCCCTCGTCGTTATTGACGACTACTCGAGATATACTTGGGTCATCTTCATCGCCAATAAATCTGATGTTCAAACTGAGTTGCCCAATCTGCTGAAGAAGCTCAGTGTGGAAAAGGACATCAAGATTCAAAGAATTCGCTCGGACAGTGGAACAGAGTTTCTAAACTCAGTAGTTAAGACATACTGCGATAAAGAGGGAATTAAGCACGAGACATCAGCCGCACGCACCCCTCGCCAGAACGGACTTGCCGAACGAAAGAACAGAACACTCAAAGAAGCAAAGCAAGAACGCTCCTCGCAGATTCCGGACTACCCTCGAAGTTCCGGGGCGATGCTACCGACACCGCCTCGCTACACTCGGAATCGCTCACTACTCACTCAAAGAACACATGAAGACACCATATGAATTATGGAAAGGGAGAATTCCTTCTATTTCTCATTTTCATATTTTCTATTGTCCTTGCTTTATCCACAATAACGGGAAAGATCAGTGAAGGTCTTTGATAGCAAATCTGATCAAGGAGTTTTCTTAGGATACTCTCGAGTCAGTAAAGCCTTCAGAGTTTGTAACTATCGGACTCTTTGTGTGGAGGAAAGCCCTCATGTTGTTTTTGATGAATTTGTTACTGAGAACAGGAAAGAAACAGAGTCAAATACTGATGATGTCAGCAGCAAGCTACAGGATCTCGGACTTACTGATAAAGCTGAAAAGATCCAGCATTGTTGGGATGATGAGTCAGACGATGAACAAACTCAGACTCAACCAACAGTCGACGTAGCTGACCTAGTTGATTCTCCCGAACAGAATCAACAACAGGTAACATCGGTCGATGAGCAAGCCCCAATGGTAACTGAGACCTCTACTGAGAATATAAACTTAGGGGGAACGATTAATGTTCCTGAGCTAAATGCCCCTGAACCTGGAAACTCAGTAGATCCTAACCTTCTTACTGAAATATTGCAATCTCAGAATAGTACTACTGAAATGCCTAACACTCCTACTGATTCTGCAGAAGTTGTATCAGAAGAAGAAGCCAGACTCAGACGATCATGGCAAGATGCTCATTCTTCAGATCTTATCATTGGAGATCCATCAGCAACGATAAGAACAAGATCTAGATTTAATCACGGCGAAAGCTCACTATATTCTTGTTTCTTGTCTACAGAAGAACCTCAGTCGATAGAGGGCGCACTTAATGATGCTGACTGGATCATCGTCATGCAAGAAGAGCTGAACCAGTTCGTTCGAAATGAAGTTTGGGAGCTTGTAGACAGACCTAGACATCAACATGTCATTGGTACTAAGTGGGTCTTCAAAAACAAGCGAGATGAAAACAACGTCATTGTCAGAAATAAAGCACGACTAGTTGCAAAGGGATATAGTCAGGCGGAAGGAATTGATTTTGATGAAACATTCGCTCCAGTCGTTAGATTGGAAGCCATTCGTCCATTCCTAGCTTATGCAACACATCAAGGCTTCAAAGTCTATCAGATGGATGTAAAGTCAGATTTTCTGAACGGCGTACTGAAGGAAGAAGTCTACGTGGAATAACCGCCCGGCTTTCATCAGGGACATCAGGTGTACAGACTTAGGAAAGCTCTGTATGGGTTAAAACAAGCACCCAGGGCTTGGTATGATACCCTATCAGACTTCCTACTTCAGAAAGGTTTTCAGAAGGGGACAGTAGATCGCACCCTATTCAACATAAAGTCAGGAGATGACATCCTACTGGTGCAAATCTACATGGACGACATCATTTTTTGTTGCGTAAACGAGATCATATGTCGGCGGTTCGAGAAGATGATGAAAGAGAAATTCGAGATGTCCATGATGGGAGAGATGAATTATTTCCTTGGATTTCAAGTGAAGCAATCACCTGAAGGAATCTTCATCAATCAAGCCAAATACACTCGAGACCTTCTCAAGAGATTCGGCTGCGACTCCAGCAAGCCAGTCACAAAATCCCCATGAATACGAATTTTAAAATCGATCTAGACAAAGAGGGAGCTTCGTTAACTCTACCGATTATAGAGCTATTATTGGTTCTTTATTATATTTAACGCCTAGCCGACTCGACATAACTTATGCCGTAGGTGTATGCGCAAGATTTCAAGCGGATCCCAAGCGAAGTCATCTCGACTCGGCCTAAAAAGATTCGCGCTATCTCGAGAGGAACACCGTCTTTGGGTTATGGTATCCTCGCCGATGATAATCTAATACCGACGAGTTATTCGATGCCGATTATGCAGGATGCAGGATAGATCGTAAGTCAACTTCCGGAACGTGTCAGTTCCTAGGCAGCAAGCTGATATCTTGGTTCTCAAAGAAACAACACTCAGTAGCAACGTCCACTACTGAAGCTGAGTACATGGCTGCTGGAAGTTGCTGTGCCCATATCCTTTGGCTTCGACAACAACTGAGAGATTATGGTATCATTCAGAATGAAGCGCCCATCTACTGTGACTCCACAAGTGCTATTGCCATAACTCAGAACCCAGTTCTACATACGAGATGCAAGCACGTGAATATCTGACACCACTTCATCAAAGACCATGTCGAGAAGAAGGATATCAGAATGGAGAAGATCCATACTGACAAGCAAAGGGTAGACATACTGACCAAACCACTAGCTGAGAACAGATTCAGAGAATTATCAGTTGAGCTAGGTCTACTGGATCCTACTGAAATGCATCAGTAGAAGACAACTACTGATAGCAGCCCTTGGAGACAATTGGAAATATTTGGTATCAGTAGATGTAACCAGTACGACAAGTCAGTAGACTCCGTACAGTGAAGAATCACACTGTACACAACAAGGGGGAACGTGCTTATCAGTACTTCAATTACCCTCCTGCGATATAACGGTAACCAGCTGATCGAAAGTTCAGCTGAAGAGGTTTGCGTAGTATCATATACTTAATTTCTTTCCAGAAGCATGTTTGCACTTATTATATCAGTCGCACGTAGTCAGCAGTTAATGTGCATTTATTTCCCGCCTTTAATAGTTTAAGGAAAGGTCAGTAGGAAACCTTCTCATTTGAGTAACTGAGTAATTAATGTTGTCTGTCGCGCATTTAATGCATGTCTTCTCACTTACCTTTATTACGTAAATCTATGTTAGAGGCGGCTTTGGTAATCATTCCTTTTTTAACATTTAATCTCAGTCGTCCATAGATTTGAAAGATTAAAATATGATCGATGGATCTAAACTTATAATCAGTCAATATATACAAATCTTTCATCTTCTATCCATTTCCTCACTATCCGCCATTTTTCAACTTAAGAGCTATCTTCAAGCGTTCAGTTTCTTTCTCAAAAATCATCTTAACTGTCTCGCTTTTGCATCTCTCAAGCTCTTTAGTACTCGGTAATGTATTGAAACCTGTTGAATACTTACTAACTTACTATATTTTCAAGTGCTAACAAATTATTTTGCAGATTTCAATGGCGACATCTCAAATTCCTGAGAATATAGAGGAGATTATGTCATCCAGGATTCAGTTTGAACCGACTTTGGCCTTCCGTCAAGTAGATATCTCTTATTTGGAGCCGGCGTTTGATGCTCTGGAGCGTTCTGGTCTTCAGGACCTGGTGACGAAGCACCCAAGATCATATCTACCAAGGCAAGTGGTAGAAGTGTACTACAACTGGAGGTCGTTCGATGAAGGAAGTTGATCAGAGTTGTTGGGATGCTACTCAGAGAGTCTTCAATCGGATACAAGGAGAAGGAGATAAACGAGTATGTCCACAAGTTCTGCGGACGAACTGACATATCGTTCAAGTCAGCTCTGCAGAAGAACCTTCTGCTTCCCCAATACAGAGGACTAGCCTACATAGTCTCTCATATCCTGACGAGCTCAGCTAGATCATACGATCAATTATCCAAGCCAAGGATTCAGCTGATGATGGCGATAGATGATGGAGTTGAAGTGAACTGGGTCGACTATTATGTTTTGGAGATGAAAGCCCAAGCCCAAAAGTTCACTACCCTACCCACTGGAGAGAGGAAGTTAGCCAGTGTAGGGAAATTACTCTATGGGACTAAGATGTCAGTCCTCATAGAAAACTCTGTTCAAAGGTACTCGTCGTTTGCTGATTCTAAGTTCTTCGACGTAAAACTAATTAAGTTTAAGACTAAAGCAGCGACTGAGAAGTCTATCGGTAAGGGGCCGCCTAAGCCGAAGAGAGCTGCATCCGCTCTGCCCCCTCATACCGAAGTACCTAAGAAGAGGCGGCTGACTAAGACCAGACCAACTGAGGTCTCAACTGCTCAGCCCCTCTCTGTTATTGAACCACCTCCTCCTCCTCCTACTCAAGAAGAGCAGATCTTGGACTCTGATACTGGCATTGAGGGTGCGACCCTCAAAGATAAAGTCCAGGTAATTAGCTCTGAGGAGACACAGTCGGACGTCAGGGAACCGACTGAGGAGACTGCGACTGAGTGGACAGCTATTCACACCACTCGTCTCCGTGCCACATCTGAAGTACATGATCATATTCCTGAGATCGCTGGGCACTCAGACTTAGTCGACATAGCCATCAGGGCTAGGGTTCAAATGCTTCTAAGATTTCTGAGTTGGGATATTCTAGAAGACATAATCAAAACCCACTCAGTCATCTACTTGCTCGATGAGGAGCAGAAGCTACAAGAAGTAATAGGGTACGGAGAACCAGCTGACTTAGCTACTCTTGAAGATCTCAGAGCCGCAATGCTTTACCTTCTAAGCTTGCGAGAGTCAGTCCCTGGTAACACTCCTCCACCCTCATCTCCTCCTGCTGATAAGAAAGACGATGATAAAGATGATGATAACAATCAGAGGAAGGATCAGACACCCAAGGATACAGAGTTGGGAGGCTCTGCTGAGGGTTCAACTCCCCGTGAGAAGAGCCAATCACCATATCCTGATACATCAGGTGATGCTCAAGGTTCTCCGAAGTACAGTAGGGAGCAGCTCCTCACGTTTTCTGAGCAGAGGCTCGGAACCAGCTCGTACCAGATACAACCTATCGGTTCCGTGTCCTCGAAGTCTGTAAATAAAGCCATTCGACGCCAAGGAGAGAAAAATAGACTTTTGGCTAAGGACGTCCATCTGAAATGGACAAAGTATACAAAGGCTCAGACACAGAGCTTAGACAAAATAGCTGCAGGCATCTCAAAGACTCCAGTAGCTCCTCCTCAACCCAACTTTCAGGAGATTATTGAGGCAGCCTTAGCAGCTCAGAAAGTCGATCTAGAAGCTCAGAGTCAGCAGTTGCTCCAGAATCAGCAGAAGATATTTTCAGAGCGGTGACTTCAAGCTCTCGCAACTGTTGCTCGAAATCGATGAACGGAATAAGATTGCCACCTCTAGCCTTCAGAAATCTATTACCCAACAGGCAGAGGCTCTGAAACTTATTCAGAAAGAAATGACAGAATCGCAGGATCAGGCTCTGCTGAAACTCCGTTTGGAGTCAGCTGCACAGCTTAAAACATCTAGAGCTAATCAGGAAAAAGACTGGGAATTATATTGCGATCTCGTCAAGGACTTCGAATCCACAACAACTCAGATTAAGGATTCAGTCCACACTATGGAAAGAGACATTCAAGCCATCCGCACCCAACTCTCTAAGGCAGATGATGCCAAAAAGGGGGAAGGTATTATGAAGGATGAACCTGATACGGATATGGCTGATGTCCAAATAGTAGAGGGTGGTCAGGAGGAGGGACCCTCAAATGCTCAGACTCAGGGGGAAGGTATTTAGGCGGAACAACCCTCAACTGCTCATGCTCAATCCTCAGCCGCTCAGGCTGAAGATACTTCAGGGGTTCTGCTGCTCGAATTTCCTCTAGAACCTACCCTCATCTCATCTTCTGCTGCTCACATAGAAGATGTTGCTCACTTCATTGAGCAAGATTCTGAAGAAGAACAGGCTCCTCCGCAGAGGCCGGGGAAGGAGAGTGCTACCGCTACTACTCCTCCTTCCTCCCCGGTCCGAAAATTCAAATCTAAAGCGGAACAAGAGGCCTTCGACCTCCGTGTAGCCCAATAACTACAAGACAAGCTGGACCATGAGCGTCAGCTGGAAGAAGCTCAACTTGCTAAAAAGCCTGAGGGCAAAGTTGTTAAGGGCAGAGGTAAGAAGAAGCAAGAGTCAGTGGACGAAGAAAAGAAAAAGGCTCAGGAGGAGTTCGCAAAAACTCTTTCTACTACAGGTCAAGCTACTGCTCAGAGTCACTATCAGACCCATCTTACACCTGAGCAGGAAGCCGAAGATAGAGCCACTTGGGAAGCCACGCTGCGAGGCCTAAATCTCAGGAAAGGAGACTGTAGGGTAGCGGCTCTCCGAGAAAAGAAGAGAATGGCTGATATGGCTAAGATGATTAGCTTATCTCAAAAGCCAGCAGCTGATCCCAGAAGACAAATCCCACGAGGATCAAGGAAAAGAGCGCCTTATGTCAAAAAGGACCCTGTGCTTCATGTTGATAAATGGGTTCCTGCTCTGGTTAATGATCAATGGGAAGAGCTCAAAGAGGAATTTATCAAAGGCTACTACGTATGGAAATTCTATCCAAGTGAGCAGACTATCGAACAAGCCTTTGACGAGTTTATGTTCAATTATAACTCTGAGCTGAGGGAACAACTTCTGGAGATTATGAAAACAGAGAACATTCCTTTCAGAGCTCCGGCTTTCAGGCGCATCCCACCTCCTAGAACTGGGCGCGGAGTTCTATGTACAAAGGATATAGAGGATGAGATCAGAACTGCAGCTTCTCGCTTCAACCTGAGTGTCGACCTAGCTGAAGACGACGAGGATGTCCAGACACTAAGGAAGAGAATCTACTTATACTATGGTCTGCAACCTCCTGTCGAAAGATCTGCTGATTTCAAGAAGCGTACTCAAGGCTTCAAGCGTCAGTAGTTTTTATCTCCTCTCTTTTGTAATAGTGATAGAACTTGTAATTTCCTGATCATATATGCTATCGTTCCTATTGCTTGATAGACAATTACTCATTGTCTTACAGCATTTTGCTTTGTGTTTTCACAACTGGTCACTAAGTGATCTGACACACACTCACAATCAGTTTCTCTGATTTTGCCTATCTCTCACCTGCTGATGTTTTGAAGTCATCATATCAGTTTGTTTTCCTCAGATGGATTAAGGGGGAAATTGCTGTCAGTAGGTTAGCATATCTTATAAGATGTTTAGAGTTTAGAAGTAGAGGTTTTGGCATCATCAATTAGGGGGAAATTGTTGGATATGAGTCAGTAGATGATACTCAGCTGTTCGTGGTTAAAAGAAAATTGGGGGAAATCATAGTAGTACTATGGAATTGAAGATCCCAAAACCGAGCTGATATCAGTAGTTTAGTGTGTCGTTAGGATTAGCTGATGTATATGTTAGACTTGTTGTAATCGTTTTTATATTTTGTCTAAGTCCTGTACGGGGTAATTGTTGAACTGATCTTCTGCCGAAGATACTTTTCAGAACCCCACGTCATCAGTGTAATCGCTTGCGTTCTTCAGTCATTAGCTGAGTAGACCTCAGTAGAAGCCAACCCAGCAGCTGATAAGTCATCAGCAGAAGAACTCATGCAAGCCCAGTACCTTCGCGTCGCCCGTGACTTACTCAGAAGTTACATTCCTTGTCAGCCGACTCAGTCGAAGAAGACAGAGACTTAGCAGCTCATGTATCCGACGTAAAAGCGACCCAGCCTACTTAAGTCTTTTCGAAAGTTCAGCAGAAGATCATACGAGGTTGTTTGAACGGTCAACTCGACATTCTCACCAACCACAAACCTCGACCAATGAGAAGCCGACAACGCCTTACCGGCTCCAAACAATAAAGTCTGCTCTCATGTACAGTAATTAACTGCCCTGCTGCAACAAGTTCGAATTAATGGTCGTTTTCTTTGGAAGCTTGTGACACGTGGCATCGTCGTCTCCAACGGACATATGCCATAGCTCACAGCTATAAATAGAGAAGATTTCGAAGCTCAAAAAAGAGGAGAAGCACGAAATTAAAAAGGGAAATTGCTCAAACTCTCAAACACTCTAGCAAACTCATCAGAACATCCAGCGAAGAATCTGCATTTATTAGAATATTTTGTGATTCTTCTCTCTAGAGTCTTTAGATCCCTTTCTTCTCTACCTAAGCTCATTGTCGATTTAATGCTTAGATTCGAAGGAGTTCATTTTTAGTGAACTGTTCTTATTGTAAGAACTCCTTCATTAGTTGGAGAACTGTTTCGCTCCCTTTCGAACTTAGGTTTGAATTGTAAAGTCGCTAAGGACTATAACTTAGAAGGATCTGTCATGTGCACAGTTTCCTTGCTGAGACTTGCTCAGACTAATCAACAAGTTATCCTGCTCTGTTCAGGACCGTGGACGTAGGATCTTGCGTATCCGAACCACGTTAAACTGCTTGTGTTCTTTACTGTTTTAGTGCATACAAACCTTTGAAAATCATAAGTTTGCATAAAACGTATTTCTAAAGTCGCACAGCCAAAAGAATTTAATCTGCGAAAACACGTTTTCAAAAAGAGACAAACTCCGGGCCCCACACTTATCCGCATACTTAAGTCTCGGCGAGTTTCGAGAAATCTCCGACAAAAGTCGGTAGGAGAGCTCGATGGCCGACTCACTCTGTCCCGTGATCGAAGGTTTATTTGACACTGTTCATCAGTTGCAACCAACAGCTTCAGCTGACCTTCACCGAGAAAAAGAAACGGTACTCAGGTGTATTCACCCCCCCCCCTCTACACCTGATATTTGTCTCCGGACCAACAGGATGGTTTCGTTACCGGATTTTTATAGCGATCAAAGCCGGCCGACACCATCATTTGTTCTTTGACTTTAAAAAACCCACAGTTTGCTTGAGGAGTAGATGCATGCAGGTCCCTGAATATACCAAATATATTTGAGCCCTGTACAATATATTGTTTAGCTTTTGGGTTGAAAGTAATTGATGAGTCTAATTTGTACTATACAAATTATGTTTGTTTTGGCGTTCGCTTGGGCAGTTGGACCGTATTTCTGTGTTGTCTTGCACATTTTTCATGCTAATGTGGCGGTGACGAGTTGCTAAGGTGGCAGGCTCGATTTGGGGTGTAAAAGATGGAATTACGGACGAAAATTGTGGAAGAAAGGTGGAGGATAAGGAAAATAATAGATATGGAAAGAATTGGATATAATTTATCTAATTAATATATTTCCATATCGGATATAAAAACATAATTCTACAAGGAAAATGAGCCGCCATATATATATAGGAGAGGGAGGAACAAAATTATGATCATCTTTACACCATTCCAAGCACGAGAGAGAGACAACCAAGTTTGAGATTTATTTCTTTCGTTATAGTTCAGATTTAGAGACACAAACACTATTTTACTTTCGTTTCGTAGTTTAGCATTGGAGATTTCGATTGTGCTTATCATTTGGATGATTTGGATTCTTCATATTGGTATGTTTTGATCTTTTAGTTTAAATTTCGTTTGCACTCGTGTTTTAAATCAGCTCGTAGAGTTGCTTTGATTTTCGTGCAGTTAATTTCCAAGTTTCAGCATGTTTAGGGTTCTGCCCAGTTTTACGGTCCGCCTGCCCAGTCGGACCCCTATGCGTAGCTAAATTCTTTTTAAGGCCAGGGGAGATGTGAAGCACACACTTTGACGAATTCGTGAGACTTAAACTTTAATAATTAATCACTTAGGTTTCAAATTAATCTTGGTTAATTAATTGGATTAGTTAATTTAGGTTTGATCACCCTAGATTAGTTTAATTCATAACTAATTTAGTACTTCCATCGTTTTTCGTGGGATTAGGGTAAATAAATAGCACAATTGTTCTTAGAACAATAGGATAAATTTGGTAGGAGACTATTAGATGCTCAACATACGAGTAGGCTCCTAAATCGGGTTCTCTTAGTTCTTAAAGCTGATTAGGTGTTAAATCTATTGATTGCCCACCAACGTAGGTTGCATCTAATTTAGAGAAGTAGTTGTTTCAAAGTTCACCATGGCGATTATCGAATAATTAAGGGGGAATAGGGGATGTGTCAGTTTCATTACGGCGTCCTACAACTGATTGATTTTAAGGGATTAATTTATCTTTAGTGTCGATGATCGATTTTGTGTGTGTGAATCATCTTGTTGGACCTGTTTTCTTTGCATACGTTTATTCCGTATTCATTTCCTGCTATTTACTATCTTGTTTTAGGTTTAAAAACTCTCAAAATTTGCGTGGTCGCTAACCAAACCCTTAGATTAATATGAATTTAAAGTTTAAAATTTTCGTTCCCTGTGTTCGATACCTGTTTGCTATACTAATCTAAGTTCTAGCATTTTGCAGGACTTATTTGGTGGAAACAACGATCACCAAATTAGCGCCGTTGCTAGGGAACGGTGTTATTTTTAGCTTATTTTTCTATTGATCTTTTGTGCTTTTTAAGTGTTGCATGAACAGGTCTTCCCGCCCTTTTTCTACACTTTGATCCAGAAATTAAAAAGACAGCAAAAAGAAATAGGAAGGCGACAAAGCTGCAAAAGCAACAAGTTCCGTCGCATGCAGAAACTGCTTCAACTGTCCAGACAGAGGACAGAACAGACGCTCAGAAGTCGAAACTGCTCTAACTAGTCAAGCGGAGCAGTGACGATTTCGAAACTTGATTCTAATGAAGAGTTCACCGTCAATGACCATCGATGGAAGATCTACCATGCTGCTAAGATGTTGGAAGTTGTGGATGAGCATCGCTTGTCCACTCCCTCTTATTCTTGACCTTGAAGAAGGAGTCTAGCCAAAGACGATAAAGAAAGGCGCTACGAGGAGGCAACCCGATTTTACTTTCGTTTATTTCCTTTGATTTTATCTTTGTTTGGTCTTTATTTTTGTGTTGTTTTTCCAGATCTTGGCTAAGAAGGATGTTGTGGACTTAAGTGTAAGGAGGAAGTTTCGTCGTCGGTTTGATGAGCTAGAGCAGATTGTCCTGCCCCGTCTTCCTAGGCGAGGCGATAGGTGATGTCGTTTCCCCATCGTTTTTATTTTTTGCATCTTTGAGTCTGTGTTTTATTTTTCGTGTTTTATGTATTTTTGTCTTGTTTGTTGTGTCTACACTTAATCTTAGTAGGGATCAAGTGTAAGGAGGCTTTGTTCGTTTTTGTTTTGTGTTTTTGTCATGTTTCTCCGTCCTTGTTTCTCTTTTTTCTTGCGTGAGGGCACAAAAGGTTTTAAAGTATAAGGAGGGAGGTCTTTACGTCGTTTCAGTTTGTATCGTCCTTTCTTTTGTGTCGTCGAAGTATGCCAAAATTTGAAGTTTTTTATGCACTCTTGTTCTTTGTTTAAGCATGTTTGATTTGTGCTTTATGTTTCAATATGCAAGCATGTTAGTTGTTGTGAAGAGTAGGACTTGGCACATTTGTATGTAATTTGGGATGACGAATAATAAGTAATTAGTGGATCGAAATTTTACACACAATCCGTATAATGACTTGAGCCTTTAAATTAGGACATCTCCTACTAATTTTTTTGAGAGTGTTTGTTCAGGAAGTTGCAATAAAGGTGAGTCACTTGCGATACGTGATAGGAGGCACTAGAGATTAAACCATTTGGTCGCGACAATACTTTCCTACCTTACATTATCCTCTAGTGAACACATTTGAGCCTTGACCGATTCTTTGATTTAGTCAGAAAATTTTAGCCGAGGCCTTTTAGCTTTCTCTTTTCTCATGTCATTGCATGTTTTACACGCTTTAGTGAGATTGATCTTATTATATATCATTTGCCTACCTAGTTTGCATGCTACGAAAAAATTGTTGGCCGGAATTGTGTATGAATAGCAGTATATCTAAGGTCAGTTCGTATTTGTTCCCAGATTTTCGTTACTAGTGACAATGGTGAACAGTGCTGGAAAAAAAAATGTCGAAAATCAGACTTTGTGAATGGCACTTGTGATTATATTAGTAGCATTTGATGTTTATTCTTTAGTGGTGGGAGTTATTTATCTATTCTTGATTATCTCTGTTTGTCCCGAGATAAACGTTCAGGTGTAGAGGGAGGGTGAATACACCTGAAAACTTTCTCAACTTAAAATGCGAACAGTCCAATTCAGGAGATTGTCTGCTGAATAAATTCAGTAGACCAGGCAGGCTGTTCTGGATCGCGTGGAGAGAGTGACTGCTATTTACTATCTTGTTTTAGGTTTAGAAACTCCCAAAATTTGCGTGGTCGCTAACCAAACCCTTAGATTAATAGGAATTTAATGTTTAAAATCTCCGTTCCCTGTATTCGATACCTGTTTGCTATACTAATCTAAGTTCTAGCATTTTGCAGGACTTATTTGGTGAAAACAACGATCACCAGTAATTTGGAAGTTGTGAGAATATTAACAGCCACTCTTTTTCTCACCAAGTTATAGGTCATATTAAAAAGCCAGACAGGTGGAAGTTGATAATGAGGCCACACTTTGGTTTTCTTGTTAGGTTGAACGGCATATCTAATCTCATATCAAGATTCTTGGTCTTGAAGCAAAATGTGCAGGACAAATTATGTACAGTATGTTGTAAAAATTGAGCTTCAGCTGTAGGATCATATAAGAAGGAACCGGAGAAATTGCATGCATCATATGACCACTTTTGCTGTAAAATTTGCTTTTCAACTTCTTAAAGTAGTGATTTAGAAAAGCAAAATGCCATGTGAGAGAGAGAGAGAGAGAGAGGTGAGAATTTGTTAACAGCGATTATCGTTTGCTTCCTTTGAATCAGCAAAATTTCCCTCCAAAAACAAATTTTACACAAGATGACAAAGATTTTATCATTATCTATCTTACAAAACATAGCAACACACAATTTACACCACCATCCGTATCGAAACCCTCGAACCTACTTAACTACCCGCGAACCCATGCTAGCAGTTCTCAGAAGTCTACGGAATTCCGACAAGCTGATCCGCCCATCCTTGTCGATGTCTGCTTCCTCCAGAAGTGGATCAATCGAGCCCCTCAGACATGTATGCTGCGGTGCCATCAAAGAACACAGAATCCATTATAAATTTCGAAACTTGTGATCTCAAATTCGAAAGAAGCAAAGGAACTCGAACTCACCATTTTCAGCTCTTCCACAGTGATGAATCCATCTCTATCAACGTCGAATTTCTCGAAAGCGGATTGCGATCTTTGGCGCCATTTCTCCGTATCGTGCTCCTCCAATTGATGGACGTGCATGGTAGCTGCGACAAACTCCGAGAAATCTACAAGTCCGTCCGTGTTGCTATCGATCTGCTCAGACAAAGCATACAACATCATCAATGACATATCCGCAACGTATTGGATACGGGTGATTGAAGGGGAGTCGTACCGCTTGAAGGATTTCAAGAACTCGAGAGTCCTTCATTCTCCAAGGAAGATCCTTCTCCATGGCCAGTCTCATTTCTTCAAGACTGATGACACCGTTTTTATCCACATCAATGGCGGCGAACTGATCGCGAAGATCTGATAGCTCCTCCTCATCAAGGGTACTAGCCAATGCCTGCCATATTAAGACATAAAGTTGTGTCCACAGTATATTTCATTTTCACTAGCATGTACGAATGACTAACCCGAAGAGCAAACTGCTTGAATCGACTGTATTTCACAAAGTGGCGCATGTTGGATAGAACAGAGATGTCTAGAGGAATCTCTGAAGCTTCACCTCCTTCGCGAACCCATGGATGAGCTGCACAAGCTTAAAGCATCAATACACTAATCCAACATATCATGATGAATGGAAGTGATAGTGATCAAATTAGATTTATTGCACTGAGACTTTCAGAACAGAAAAAAAAAATGATCTCTTTCTCCAGTTTCAAGACCTCTTTATCGTATATATCGAGTTTAACAAGGACTATACTAGCGTAAGTGACCAGTTACAAGCTGTAAATATAACATTAGTGCTAGTTATTCATGAGAAGAAGCATAGGACATACACAAGGCCTGGGCTGCAGTAAGTCTTGCTTGAGGATTTTTGACAAGCAACTTCTTCACAAAATCTTTAGCAGCATTGCTTATCCCTGGCCATGGTTTGCGCCGAAAGTCAGGCTTGTTCCTCAGAACCTATATAAAAATGAAAGATACATGAGAAAATTTACGAGCACATGTTGATAACTCGACTAACTGGACTGAAAATCATGCATGTGTCATCATTCATTGTGTCATACAATTCAAATTATGATAGAGAAAGAAATGAAATAACCATCACCTCCTTAAATATGCCATCCTCCGTTTTGTCCCAGAATGGCCGCCGTCCACAGAGCAGGATGAATGTTATTACACCAATGCTCCATACATCTGATTCAGGGCCAGACTTCCGCTTTAATACCTCTGGAGCAACATAATATGCACTGCCAACAATGTCTTGAAATTTCTTTCCTGCCAAAAATTTGAAGTGAGAAAATAATTCAAACAATCTCCAACGTTTTTGCAGTTGAAGTAGAATTCAACTTGTGCACGGATTGGCTCCTAAAGTTTGACAAACATAAATACTAGTTTAGAGTGGACATTCAATATGAAGTGGTGAGCCAGTTAGTAATTGTAGTTCCATAATATTCAGGCTCAGATCTGGTACCTGGTCTTATGATATCCGAGAGACCAAAATCTGTGGCCTTCAGATTTGAATCCTCCTTCGGAGACTTAAATAGAAAATTCTGCATGAAAAAACTTACTTTTTAGAACATCAATCAGAACTGTCCCATCGAAAAAATGAACAATTTGGCACATACCTCCGGCTTCATATCCCGGTGGACAAAACCATGTAAATGGCACTCTGCTGCAACTTTTAGCATTTGCCGTACAACAATTGCTGCATCTTTTTCAGTGTAACGGCTATCCTTTCTGTTAGAACAATAAAGTTTTCCAAGTCTCAGAAATTGCTCCAAGCAAAAGAAAAAATATCATAAAACAAATGCAATCAACAAGAGTAAATACTCAAGTCCAGAACTTGAGCATGCTTACTTCGACAGGATACGGTCTAGCAATTCTCCACCCTCACATAACCTAAAAGACAAAAGTTGATAATATGTCATTCATCAGTTCAAATACAAACAGCTCAGTGCAGGAAAATATTTAGTCCCAAAAATTTAAGTTTTGAAGATGAACTTACTCCATCACTATGTAAACATAAGAATCATCTTCAAAAGCATTATAGAATTGAACCACATTCTCATGGCCGGCTAAAGCTTTCAGTATCTTGACTTCCCGCTTGACATCTTCGACAGCAATTGGAAGAACCATCTAATCATGTATTCAAGAAACTGTTAACTACACAGCTTTGGATATAATGCTCAGCAACAACTCAGAGAGCTGTGTTCACAAGTCAAGGGGTGTATCCATTATTTGAATGCCCTGAAATAGACGTACACGCCTCTCATATCCCTTTTCTAATGCCAATCGTAACATTTCCCAACATAGTCATCTATGCAATACGATAATGTTCTATATACATTTATACCACAGATAGCAACACGGAAGGAAAATACAGACAAGTCGAGCATATTTTTAGTAAGCCCGAGACATCAAAACTTACCTTAATAAGAGAGCTGAGAAAATCAAACACATTTTCCACTAACAATAGAATATGAAATGATTGATTATTTGATATTTTCCAAGGTCATAACATCCAAAACTACACAGCATATGCCCACAAGGCCACTGAAGAAAGATCGACGTAGAAGTATCATAACAATAAAGTGATATGTCCTAGTCAAAAGACGTACTAATATTCTGTTATCAGTAATATTCATCTTGCATGTTGTGACACCAAGGAAGGCCCAATATACTCAAAGAATCATACATCTTAATAGTGCCTCTAATCAATAAAACTCGAGCTCCAGCCAAACTTCAAATATGAGAGAGGGAAATAATCACAAGTAATCACTAAAACCAGTAATTCAGCTAACAGAAAGCCAACACCATAACCTCATTGAGCCAAGTTTTCTATTACGAATTTACAATACATAAACATTGCAGAAAAATGAATCAAAATACAAAATGCAGCTAAAGATCTTACCTTGTTCTTATCTATTTTCTTGACAGCAACACGATCTCCACTGGACTTATCAATTGCAACGTATGTATAGCCGAATTGGCCGTGTCCCAACAATTTCCCAATCGTATACCGCATATCAAAATCTTTATCATATCCAAAATCTGTCCGTTTACCGCATGGAATCACCCCATTAGGCCTTTTCGAAAGATTCTTGAAATTATGCTGAATCGGCTTGTGCTGCTGATTTTTATGGTTTTCCGTTGTTCTTTGACGATTATTTTGAGAGCTTTCTTGCTTTCTCGGTAGAACTGTTTGAGGGTTGGTGGAGGCTGCTGTCTTAGCTGCGGCGTAGGAGCGGCGGTTCGGCGGCTGGTTGTTTGCCGCGGTGGTCGTGGCGGTAGTGGTTGAAGGGCTGTTGCTATTAGAAATACTAATTCTTATGGCTGAAAAACAACTACCCATTTCTCAAAAGCAACACAAAACCCCCAAAGATTCCAACTTTTTTTTTTTTTTTTATCTCTTCCTCCCTCACTCCCAAATGAAGGGATTCTGAAAATTCAGAATAAAAAATCTGAATAGAGATGGGTGGCGATGATCAACCATAGCCGCATAGGCATGCTGGATAAATTAAGGAGAAAGGGAGGGATATATATATGTAATACAATCTGAAATGATGAAAGTCATGAGACATAATATTTGATAAAGAGGAAAGATTAAAGCAGATACGAGGAAGAAGGGAAGAAGGAGATGCAGATGGTGGGCAATGGTCAAACAGACTTTTGGTAGGAGAGAGAGAGAGAGAGAGAGAGAGAGGATTGCCAAAAGTTCCCTCCTTTTTTTAACCTTCGACTTAACCTTTTTTAACCTAAAATTTGCTCATTGCAAATTTTTCCTACTCCACAAATTACTATTTAGTATTTAATCTAATTTTTATTTTGTTTGTTCATACTTTGATTACTAATTAGCCCGTCATTATATTAATTTTTAAAACTCACATATTATAGAGAATAAAAATTACTAGAGAAATTACATTTGGAACTCGATTACAAATTTAACAAAACAAAGAAAATCATTTCGGAGTCAAGTAGATGTTGATTTTGCTCCGTGTTGAATCCTTAGATGATGTTGACAAGTGGTATTGATTATAGCGATCAAGTAATACAAAAGATGTAAATCCAATAAACAAAGACGTGACATATTCATCATGAATAGGTCACTCAGATATTATTATTTTATTTTTTAAGTTGATTATTATTTTTAGGACAGTGATTAATTCTACTATATTTAATAATTGCAGTTGCTAGATTATGCTATGCAAGCAAGCGTTGAATTGTTCAATTGCATTATTGTCATGAATAGCATATTTTGACCAATGTATGTTAATACAATAACTTCAAAATATGGAGAACCATAACATTTTATACGTACATATATATACAACGTCAATTTCATATATATGAACAATAATAAGAAATCACGAATGAATATGCTATATACACACACAAATTCCTTCAAAGATATCCACTCGTTGACACATGTATATACACACACGTTATGGAGAAAATAAATGTTGATATATAAAATAATTGCGATCAACTTGCGTTGTTGCTACCCATGCATATTCTTATTACGTAATTTCCTACAAAATGTCTATGTGTGTATACGTGTGAGTGTGTGTGAGAGAGAGAGTGTGTGTTTAGTACAGTTCCGGAGGAAGGTCAGAGCGTATGATTGGCAGCCTTGCAATCGTGGTAGGCACCGACGGCGGTGATAAAATAATTGCAATTTCAGTTCACATTTGCACTCAACTGTGCAAGTACAACATTTTAGAGGTGAAAATTAAAATGAACTTCTTCAACAGCTGTAGTTGTACTAATTATACGAGTTAATCTGATAAAACTAAAATATATTTAACCTCTTTTTTATTACTCCCTCCGTCTCACAAATAATATCATTTATGTTTCCGGCACGGACTCTTAAAAAAGAATGGTTAATTGTATGTAAAAAATGGACATTATTTATGGGATGGAGAGAGTAAAATGTATTTGATTGAATTAAAACATCTGAACATATTATACTAGGCACAATTAGTAGATGTTGGTCTCAGGTTGGCGTCACTCACACTCCACCAATAAGTGCGACATTTTGTTTCATAATTTGCCGCGTGGTTTACTGAAGATCTATTTTTCTGTAGTTTACATTTCATGATTATGATTAATGGGTTAATCACATAGAAAAATATGGTCATGCTGACTTCGTCAACAATTTCATATTTCATTTTCAATAACTACTGTATTTCAAATTATCTACTTTACAAGTCTACTACGTGACTTGGGAGTTGGGACAAAGCCAAAGTCGCTTTTCTTTTCGTTTTCTCACACTATCTCCACCTTGACTCAACAATTTATGTTCACACTCAATCAAGTGACTGCAAATATTCAAAATTATCAATTGCACCTACAATACAAAGTAATGTTGGATATTTTGTGTTCTTGGTCATAAATATACATATTTTAGAAGTGGGATTTGAGAGTAGTTGAATATATTTGGAAAGTAGTTGATAGACTGAAAATTATTTTGGACTGAGCTACAGCTTATTCCGTATTAGGCTAGAAGGATCGGAACCAATGAATAAATCCGCAATTGGTGATGCTAATCAACTTATTTGCCAAGTTAAGCAAATTCATCAAATTAAGACTAAGATCTCAAGATTTTAAAATTTCATACCTAAAAAGAAATTTAGATCTTGAATTTAAAGTTATCTTCATAAATAGAATATTCATTTATCCAAAATTAGTAAGAAATAGGAAAAAGAGCAAGATTATGGTTTTTTTCATTTAATATCCTCTCTTGGGCTGAATCCAGAGTTTAATGGGCTAAAGAAAGCCCAAGAAGAATTGATCCATCCACCTCCAAACTTACAACGGCTAGTTTTCGCCGCCTGAGCGCTCCAACGGTCGACTTTTCCATTCCAAAAAACCATTACTTGCCTAATATTTTCCTTAATTTCTCTATATAATATTTCATTCTGCACCTCGCAAACATCTACTACCGCTCTCGATCATCTCTCACTATCTCTCCACCGCCGGCGATCACAAACCCTTCTTTTTACGGCGACCCGCTTCAAGAATTTCAATCTTTTTCCCAATGGAGACTCCATCATCCACAAGAAGAGTAACAAGATCGCAGACTCGCGCCGCCGCTTCTGCAAACAACACCAACTTTCCATCATCAAGTACTTTTAGATTCTCTTCCAAATCCTTCAAATGCTTCAAGATTTTCTTGAGATGTTGTTTTAGTTTTTTCCCTTTTTTTGATTGCAGGAAAAGTTGAGGAATCGATGCAGAAGAGCGTCATGAATCAGCAACAAGATCGGTCGGCCCTCTTTGACATAACGAATGATTCCCCCATTGTTGGGCTTGCAATGGAGAGTTTAAAAACCCCATCATCGGGGGTCTCGAAGAAGTGGATGAACAATCAAGGGCTGTTCGCCCGAACTCCGGGTTCGGGCGAAGCCCTCTTGAGAGGCCAAGTGAAGACCCTCCTGCAGAAAGTTGAAGAAGAGGCAGAGATGTCGAAGATCACACCCGAAAACCGGCCTTTCTTCAATCTTGAAGGGTTGATCAACTCTCCCATCAATCTTGTTGCTCCAACCCCAGCAAACACACCACAAATATTCAATCTTGAGGCTGATGGGGATGGATTGCCTTCTGCTACTCCAGTGATTGACAAGTTCTTGATCCCACAGGTATGTTCTCTACTCTTTCTTGATCATTAAAATAAGTTGATTTGACTTCTTACTTGTTAGTATTCATTTTCTTGATCATGAAATAAGTTGGTTTCTTGATCACAGAGTACGTTAATTTGACTTGTTACTTGTTAGAAGAATGATTAAATTTGTTTTTGTTGCTTTGTGAATGAAGATGTTGAATGAGAAGAAACAAGGAAGCATTGAATCTGAGAGTCAGATCACAAGAACTCTGCTTTTCGATTTCTCTGAGAAGTCAGAAAAGGTGTCTACTGATGATGATGATTCTTCTTCGGTTTGGTCCATTCAAGTGAACGCGAGCACTAGAGAAGACGACGAGGAAGAAGATGAGAGCTGCAATGAAGAAGACTACTATGAAGAAGAAGAAGAAGAAGAAGAAGAAGAAGAGGAGGAGGAGGAGGAAGAGGAGGAGTATCAACTTGGGAGCAGTAGCTGGCTGCTTGATGACGTTTGTGAAGGAATGAGCAAGATTAGTGTGAAGGAAGGGACAAAGTTTGAGGGGAAACACATCAGATTCGTGTACAACAGTGAGGGAGAGATTGAAGAGGAGGAGGAAGTGTGTGGCCTTGAAAGTGATGATATGATATGAACAAGAGTCTGAAATTTTCTTGATTTCTGAGTCTTCTTCTTGCTGATTTTGGCTTTTCTTTGTTGGGATGATTATATTCTGCTACTATTGATTTGCATGAACTTGAATGATATTCATGTTATTGTTTTCTTCCAAGTTTGGTATATTTTATTACAAGTTTCAGCAAAAGAATTTTGCTGAAAAAACAAAAGTGGTTGAAAAACAAAAAAAAAAATGCATAGCATATTAGAATGAATTTCCAAAATTGACTTCACAGAAAAGAAATAAGTATTTCTTAAACTTATACTCTCTAAAAAGTAATTTATATTTCCCTAATAATCAATATTTTCCTGGAAGGCAATATTATTCAAGGATCGTCAATGGAGTAAGGGAGTCAATTCAGCATTCAACATATAAAATCTGCTTGTAAATAATGAATTGAACTTATGTTCAACAGCACCAAAAGTCGATTTTTCGATGTCTAATAATTAAACTTTTCCTATATTTTATCCATAAAATTCCACGTTTTAGACAGGGTTTTGGCACATCACTCCCATGTGGTTTTAAAAGGCGCATCGAGACTCCTTAAGGATTCAAAAAAGGTGTGGTCCGCGCCTCTCTTTGACCGAGTTTGAAGTACATGGGCTCATCATGCAATTGGTGTTGTGAAATCCAATTTTCGATTAGTGGCAAATACCCATGTGGTTTCTAGCACATGTAAATGCCCATGGCTTCAGTCAGGTGTAATTATTCCCCAACTGCTTTCAAAGTGGTGCAATCCACCTCCATTTTTTCAAATATGGTGAATAATAAAAAAAATAAATTATGCTTACTTTGAACAAATTAAATTAGTTGGTAAAGAACACTAATGATCATTTATATCATTGGAATCCGGTTGCTGATAATCACAATCATTCGAATCTTCATAAAATATGGTGTTTTTTAATAGTAATTAAAAAAATCGGCTACTTTACCTCATCTTTGTATGCTTGAGAGTTTTTCCAAATGAGAAGTGAAGAGACTGAAAAATAATTAATTCCCCAATTATATAGGGTGATGTGCAAAAATGTACATATCAAACACCCATAAATGCAAAAATGTACATAACTTTACCAAAATGCAAAAATGTACATATATATTATTTTACACTTCTAAACTATCCTACACCGTAGCCTGCAACAACTATCTCTCTCTTCTCCTACTTTTTGCAGAAAAGTGATGAGTTGATGGTAGACAAAATTGATTGAATTCATCTCTCTCTCTCTCTTTACCTAATAAACATGCATGCATGCATTTTCTGAAGCACGAGAAACCCAGCAGAAATCACGAGAAACTCATTCTTGAAGCACACAGCGAGAGAAAATTCTTATTTTTTACGAATTGATAAATTCGGACCAGCTGCCCAGAAACGTGAAGCAGATAGAGAGAAAAAAAAATGAAAAACTGGAATTGTGAAATTCAGAAAAAAAAAAAAAAAAAAAAAAAAAAAAAAAACTAGAACCATGTCGCATGCAAGTCCGATTCACTTTTATTTATTCTACTTACCTTTTTTTAGGTGCAAAGAGAGCGAGAGAGAGCGGAGAGAGCAAGAGAGCGAGAGAGACCAGAGAGAGAGAGAGAGAGAGAGAGAGAGAGAGAGAGAGAGAGAGAGAGAGAGAGAGAGATAGCAGAGAGAGGGAGAGAGCGGTCGGCAGGGTGTTCCGTCGTTTTCTCAAAAAACATTAAAGGTAACCTAATCCTAACCCTAATCCACAATTAATCTCTATCTCAAATATTATTGTTATGATTTTTGTTTGATTTTAGGAATATCTTTAGCATATAATTCTCCTCACAATAATTCGAATAATATTCTTGTTATAATTTCTTGTTTCATTTTATTTTAGAAATATGTCAAATATTCTTGTTATAATTCTGAAAAAATTCGAATAATTTTTTTATAAAGATGTAGAAATTATTGGTAATTAGCATGTAAATCTCCCTGCAAATCTGTAGTTAAGTAAATATCAACGTATTGGTATAAAATTTGATTTTAGGAAATTATTGAAAATATCTACATATTATTAGGTATAAAACAAATAGAAAAATTAAATGTACATATTATTACGAATAGAAAAATTCAATACAAAATAAAATTCAATATACATTTTAAGGTTGCGAATACGAATAGAAAAATTGAATATAAAAATTAATTTTAGGAAATCATTGAAAATATGTATGATTTAATTGGAAATCGTTTCTTAGAAAACAAATAGAAAAATTCAATGTACATATTATTAAATAATTAATTCCAAAAAATAACTAGGCATATACTTAATTTACCTCGGAGTTTAATTATGTAAAACTCAATATTGTAGTGGTTTATATTATTTTTAATTGTGCAATCTATAATTCGAATAATATTTTGTTTTATTTTTTGTTTTCTATGTATTATTTGAAGTATGAAGTTTGATTAACGAAGTATGATATTTTATTAACGAAGTACGGAGCTTAATTTTCTCCAGTTCAGAATTCTAATAAATGAAAAAGTCACCGAAATGCAAGTCATAAATTACTAAGATATTCTCAAACATAGGTCAGATCCTAAATAAAGTCCGCATAGAAAACTAAAATAGAAATACGTTCGAACAAACCCAAATGTCAGTACGAACGAGATCAAATAGAAATAGCTAAGGGATACAGCTCTCCCACATCATCGCCGCCATCCTTTTTCGGTACTCGATTAACGTGGACACGCGAGTCATCATCGTCGGTGTCGGATACCCGAATAGCAGCTTCTCCACGTACATGGATGCATAAACGCCGCAATTGATGTGGTCAAACTGAGTGAAGTGGGGGCCGGAGCCTAGAATAACAGGATAGTCGCGGCTAAATGGACATTGACGTTGTCCATATTTGTGCTCCCACACGCCTGCATGCTCCAGAAGCTTGTACAAGAATTTGTTCAACGGTATAAGAGTTCCAATTCTTGTAGAGCCGTAATCCTCGTTACCTCTATACCACATTGTTGGTCCGGAGACGATAAGTCAGGTGTAGAGGGGGGGGTGAATACACCTGAGCTCAGTTTCTTTTTCTCAATGAAGGTCAGCTGAGCTGATGATTGCAACTGATGAACAGTGCCAAATAAGCCTTCGATCGCGGGACGAGTGAGTCGGCCATCGAGCTCTCTCCTACCGATCGTTGTCGGCACTTTGAGAATCAGTCGGAGACTGTTGTGCGGAAAGTGTGGGGCCCGGAATTCGTCTCTTTTGAAAACACGTTTTAGCAAATTAAATCTTTTGGCTGTGCGCTTTATAAAATACGTTTTATGCAAGCTTATGATTTGCAAGTCAGTTGAATGCTATGCAATAAAACAGTAAAAGAACACAAGCGATTTAACGTGGTTCGGATACGCAAGATCCTACATCCACGGTCCTGAACAAGGCAGGAGAACTTGTTGATTATTCTGAGCAAGCCTCAGCAGGGATACTGTGCACTGGACAGTTCCCTCTAAGTTATAGTCCTTAGCGACTTTACAATCCAAACCTAAGTGTGAAAGGGAAGGGAATTTTCTCCAACTGAGAAGGAGTTCTTACAATAAGAACAATTCACTAAATGTGAACTCCTTCGAATCTAAGCTATAAATATGACAATGAGCTTAGTCTAGAGAAGAAAGGGATCTAAGAACTCTAGAGAGAAAAACTGAGAAATCTTCTAAGTATGCAAGTTTTCCTCTGGATGATCTTTGAGTGTTCTAGAGCGTTTATGAACTTAAGCTTGTCCCTTCGAAATTCCGTCTCTTTTTCTTCTTTTTCGGAGCTTCAAATTCTTCTCTATTTATAGTTGTGAGCTATGGCATATGTCCGTTGGAGACGACGATGCCACGTGTCACAAGCTTCCAAGAAAAACGGCCATAATTCGAACTTGTTGCAGCAGGGCAGTTAATGCACTGTTCATGAGAGCAGCTTTACTGTGAAGAGTAGGTAAGCGTTGTCGGCTTCTCATTGGTCGAGGTTTGTAGTTGGTGAGAATGTCAGAGTTGACCATTCAACAGCCTCGTATGTCTTCTGCTGAACTTTTCGAAAAGACTTGAATAGCTGGGTCGCTTTCCGTAGGATACGATGGGACCGAAAAGTCTCTGTCTTCTTTGCTGAGTCGGGCTGACAGGGGCATCTACCGAGTAGGTCGGCAGGCGACCGCGAAGGTGCGTGCTTGTTTCGTTCTTCGGCTGATGACTATCAGCTGGGAGTAGTCTTCTACTGATGATTTGTTAGCTGATGCGTTGTCTTCGACTGAGTGGAAGATCAGCTGCTGACTGAAGAACACAAGCGATTACACTAATGACGTGGGGTTCCGAAAAGTATCTTCGACAAAAGATCAGTTCAATAACTACCCCGTACAGGACTTAGACAAAAATAATAAACAATACATCAAGTCTAACCTATACATCAGCTAATCCTAACGACACACTAATCTACTGATATCAGCTAGGTTTTGGGATCTTCAATTCCATAGTACTACTATGATTTCCCCCAATATTCTTTTAACCGAACAACAACTGAATATCATCGACTGACTCATATCCAACAATTTCCCTCTAATTGATTATGCCAAAACCTCTACCTCTACCTCTCAAACTTCTCAAGTCTATAAAAGATGCTATCCTACTGACAACAATTTCCCCCTTACAGCATTCTGAGGGAAAGAAAAAATAAAGGAATTTCAATACTTTAGTAGGTGGGAGATAGGCAAAATCAGAGAAACTGACTGTGAGTGTGTGTCAGATCACTTAGTGATCAGTCGTGAAAAACACGATGCAAAGAGTTGGAAGACAATGAGTAATTGTCTAACAAGCAATAGGAACTGATATATATAATCAATGATGTACAAGCTCCTACAGCTATTACAACAGAAATCAAAAAGAAGGAGAAATCACTGCTGACGCTTGAAGCGTTGAGTCCTTTTCTTGAAATCGGCAGACTTCTCAGCAGGAGGATCCAGGTAATAATACTTGTAAATTCTGATCCTGATCTCCTGGATTTCTTCGTTGTCAAGAGGATTGTCAGGCAGCAAACCCAGATGGAAAGCAGCTTCCTCTATCTCTCTCTCAATATCCTTCGTGCACGCAGATCCACTAGCGCTTCTTGGCGGAGGAATACGTCGGAAAGCTGGGGCACGGAAGGGAATTTTCTGTTCTTCCATAATCTGTCTCAGCCGATCTCTGAATGAGACATCAAATCTCGAGATTAGTTCGTCGAATAACTGATCAGCTGGACAGTCGAGAGGATAAATGCGCCATACAAAATAGCTTTTAATAAAATCCTCTTTCAGCCTTTCCCAATAGACGTTCATATCAGCCGGCACCCATTTATCCACATGCGGGATAGGAATATTCTTAACATATGGGCACCTGATGAACTTGGATCCTCTTGGGATCTGCCTCCTCGGATCAGCTGCTGGCTTGAGAGATAAGCTAATCATTTTCGCCAAGTCAGCCATCCTTTTCTTTTCGCGGAGTGCGGCTGCTCTACTGTCTCCTTGCCTGAGACTCAGACCTTGCAGCGTCGCCTCCCAGGTCGCTTGATCTTCCGCTATCTGCTCAGGTGTTAGAGTAGAAGTGGGAATACTCTGAGCAGTAGCTTGGATCTCAGTCGGAAGAGCCTTAGCAAAATTTGCTTGGGCTTTCTTCTTCTGCTCTTCGACCGACTCGACCTTTTTCTTGCCTTTGCCCCTAACAGCTTTACCCTTGGGCTTCTTTGCTGCTTCTGCTGCTTCTTCAAGCTGAAGCTCATGGTCGAGCTTATCCTGCAGCTGTTGGGCAATTTTGAGGTCATAAGCCTCTTGCTCCGCTTTAGATTTGAATTTATGGAGCGGGGAGGAAGGAAGAGTAGATACAGTTGCAATCTCCTTCCCCGGCCTCTGCGGTGGCAATTGTTCAGGCTCAGGCTCTTCTTCTTCTGTCTCCTGCTCAATAAATCTGGTTACTTCTTCAATGTGAGTAGCAGAAGAGGAGATGGGGGTCGGCTATAGTGGTAATGGAAATTCTAGGAGAAGGACCTCAGAAGAGTTCTTATCCTGAGTAGTAGAGGGTCCTTCCTCTTGAGCCCTTTCCCCCTGAGTCTGTGCGGGTTCTTCAGCTGTGGAGGGTCTCTCCTCCTGAACCCTTTCCCTGATTATCTGTACATCAGCTGTATCCGTTTCAGATTCATCTTTTATTGTACCTTCCCCCTTTTTGGCATCAGCAGCCTTATCGAGGTTGGTACGGATAGCTGTGACATCTTTTTCGAGCTTGTATACTGAGTCCTTGATCTGAGTAACTGTAGAGTCGAAGTCCTTGGCCAAGTCACAGTATCGCTCCCAGTCCTTCTCTTGATCTGCCCTAGATCGATTGAGATGAGCAACTAACTCCTGGCGAAGTTTCAGCAGGGCTAGATCATTGGATTCCTTCATCTCCTTCTGAATCTCGTTCAAGGCCTCAGCCTGTTGCTTAATAGCAGTCTGGAGGCTGTTGGTAGCCAACTTGTTCCGCTCATCCATTTGATCTTGGACTGTTGTGAGAGCATGAGTCAGCTGCTCAGTAAATGTTTTGTGCTGAGCTTGGAGCAAAGAATCGACTCGTGCGGATAGATCCGCTTCTGCGCTATCAAAACCTGCTCGATCATCTCCTTAAAATCAGGTTGCGAAGGAGCCTCTTGAGGAGTGGAGATGTCAGCGGCTAGCTTATTCAGGCTATCAGTCTGCGCCTTCGTATACTTCTCCCATTTGATATGGACGTCTTTGGCGAGAAGTCTGTTTTTAGCTCCTTGGCGTCTGATCGCCTTATTCACTGATTTGGAGGACACGGAACCAATGGGTTGAATCTGGTAAGAGCTTGTTCCAAGCCTTTGATCAGAAAACACGAGGAGCTGCTCCCGACTGTACTTAGGAGCGCCCTGAGCCTCACCTGATGTACCAGGGGGTGGTGATTGGCTCTTCTCATGGGGAGTTGGTCCCTCAGGAGAGCCTCCCAACTCTGCATCCTTGGGGTTGCCTTCCATCTCCTGATCTTGTTCTTGGTCATTACCCTCATTAGCAGGAGGAGATGGAGGCGGAGCATTAGCAGCAGGAGTTGTGGTACGCATGCTAAGAAGATAGAGCATAGCAGCTCGAAGATCCTCGAAGGACGCCAAATCAGCTGGCTCCCCAAATCCGATCTTTGCCTGTAAATCTTGCTCCTCTGTCAGTAGATCGATGGCTGACTGAGTTTTTGCAAAATCTATCAGAATATCCCAGTTTAAGAACCTCAGTAGCATCTGAACTCTTGCCCTGATGGCAATGTCAACCAAGTCTTCATGCTCGGCTATCTCTCGGAATCGATCGTGAATCTCGGTGCAAAGCACGTAGATGAGTGGTATGAGTTGTTGTCCATTCAGTCTCTTCAGTTGGCTCTCGAATGTCCGACTGAGTGTCATCGGAGCTGATGACTTGAGCTTTCTCCTTGAGGGTGGCTCCTTCCATCCCTGTGTCGGAGTCCAAGGTTTACTCATCTTGAGGTGGAGGAGGAGCCTGTTCTATGACAGTTATCGGCTGAGCCACAGTGACCTCAGTTGGTCGTGGCTTGATAAGCCTCCTCCTCTTGGACACATCAGCGGGAGATGGCAGGGCAGGAGCAGCTCTCTTCTGCTCAGGTGGCCCTTTGCTAATTGACTTCTCCGTCGCTTCTTTAGTCTTAAACTTTATCAGCTTAGTGTTGTACAGCTTTGAGTCTTCGAAAGCTGAGTTCCTCTGTACAACACTCTCTATTAGGACAGACATCTTAGTCCCGAATAGAAGCTTACCCGTACTAGCCAACCTCCTCTCGCCAGTGGGTAGAGTAGTGAATTTCTGGGCCTGGGCTTTCATCTGAGTCGTGTAATAGTCAGCCCAGTTCACTTCTACTACGTCATCAATAGCCATCATCAGCTGAATCCTTAGCTTGGACAGTTGATCGTACGATCCAGCTGAGCTTGTCAGTATGTGCGAGACCACATACGCTAAACCTCTGTGCTGAGGTAGCAAAAGATTCCTCGGGAGAGCTGTCTTGAACGTCAGATCACTGCATCCACAGAACTTTTGTACATAGGCATTGATCTCCCTTTCCTTATATCCGATAGGTGAGATACCAGAATTAGGAAGCTGAAACGCGAGGACTAGAGCCTCTCGGATGTTGAAGGTCTTCTGAGACGCCTTCCACTTGTTCGGAGTTGTTTCTCTCATGTATGAGAACGAGGCTTCTTCTCCTCCGGCAACCACTGAGTTCCAGTTGAAATACGCTTCTGCCACTTGCCTTGGCAGATGGGCACGCGGATGCTTGGTCACAAGGGTCTCCAACCCAGACCTCTCCAGAGCATCGAACATTGGCTCCAGATACGGAATGTCCACCTGACGAAGAGCCATTGTGGGTTCGAACTGAATACGGAGGGCCATAATCTCCACTATTGGTTCAGGAGTCTGTACGATCGCTATAGAAATTTGCAAAACACATGTTAGCACTTGAAAATAGAGTAAGTCAGTAGTTGTCAGCAGATTTGAATACATTACCGAGTATGAGAGCTTGAGAGATGCACAGGCAAAGCAGTTATAAGAAGTTTGAGATGGAAACTGATTTGCGATAAAAGCTCTTAGGATTTGATAATGGCGAAAAGTGAGGAAAAAGATAGAAGATGAAAGATTTTGTATATATTGGCTTGATTGCAAGTTTCAATCCAACGACTGAGTTTTAATCTTCCAAAAACTATGAACGGCTAAGATTTAATGTTATAAAAGGAATGATTACAAAAGCCGCCTAAAACATAGATCTACGTAATAAAGGTAAGTGAGAAGACATGCATTAAATGCGCGACAGACATCATTAATTACTCAGTTTATGCAAATGAAAAGGTTTCCTACTGACCTTTCCTTAAACTATTAAGGGCGGGAAATGAATGCACATTAACTACTGAGTGTGAGCGACTGATGCAATAGATGCGAGCATGCTTCAAAAGAATTTAAATACACAAAATTACGCAAACCTCTTCAGCTGAACTTATCAGCTGGTTACTGTTCTGTATTAGGAGAATGGTTGCCATGCTGATGACTATGTTCCCCCTTGCTGTGTACAGTGTGACTTTCCCAACTGAGTCCATCGTACGTGGTTATCGACTTCGTCGCATCGATTCCTTATGCTAGTACCAATTGTTACCAATTGTTGGGCAATGATGTTCTCAGTAGTCGGCATCTACTGACTCATCTCAGTAGGATCCAGTAGACCTAGCTCAACTGATAGTTCTCTGATCTTGTTCTCAGCTAGTGGTTTGGTCAGTATATCTGCCCTTTGCTTGTCAGTATGGATCTCCATCCTGATATCCTTCTTCTCGACATGGTCTCTGATGAAGTGGTGTTAGATATCCATGTGCTTGCATCGGGTATGTAGAACTGGGTTCTGAGTTATGGCAATTGCACTTGTGGAGTCGCAGTAGATGGGCACTTCATCCTGAGTTATACCATAATCTCTAAGTTGTTGTCGAAGCCAAAGGATCTGGGCACAGCAACTTCCTGCAGCCATGTACTCGGCCGGTAGTGGACGTTGCTACCGAATGCTTTGCTTCTTTGAAAACCAAGAAATCGCTGCTTTGCCTAGGAACTGACAAGTTCCGAAAGTTGACTTTCGATCTATCCTGCATCCTGCATAATCAGCATCAGAATAACCTGTCAGTATTAAGTTATCATCAGCAGGATACCATAACCCATCATCAAGTGTTCCTCTTAAATAGCGCAGTATCTTCTTCGCTGAGTCTAAATGACTTCGCTTGGGATTTGCTTGGAATCTTGCGCATACACCTACAACATAAGTTATGTCAGGACGGCTAGCTGTTAAATAAAGTAAAGAGCCTATAATAGCTCTATAGTCAGTAGAGTTAACAGAAGCTCCCTCTTTGTCTAGATCGATTTTAAAGTTTGTGTTCATGGGGATTTTGACCGGCTTGCTTTGGAGTCGCGCACCGAATCTCTTGAGAAGATCTCGAGTGTATTTGGCTTGATTGATGAAAATTCCTTCAGGTGATTGCTTCACTTGAAATCCAAGGAAATAATTCATCTCTCCCATCATGGACATCTCGAATTTCTCTTTCATCATCTTCTCGAACTGCTGACATATGACTTCGTTTCTGCAGCCGAAAATGATGCCGTCCACGTAGATCTGCACCAGTAGAATGTCATCTCCTGACTTTATGTTGAATAGGGTGCGATCTACTGTCCCTTCTGAAAACCTTTCTGAAGTAGAAAGTCTGATAGGGTATCATACCAAGCCATGTGTGCTTGTTTTCACCCATACAGAGCTTTCCTAAGTCTGTACACCTGATGTCCCTACTGAAAGCTGGGCGGTTGTTCCACGTAGACTTCTTCCTTCAGTACGCCGTTCAGAAAAGCTGACTTCACATCCATCTGATATACCTTAAATCCCTGATGTGTTGCATAAGCTAGGAATAGACGAATGGCTTCCAATCTAGCGACTGGAGCGAACGTTTCATCAAAGTCAATTCCTTCTGCCTGACTGTATCCCTTTGCAACTAGTCTTACTTTATTTCTGACAATGACGTTGTTTTCATCTCGCTTGTTTTTGAAGACCCACTTAGTACCAATCACGTGCTGATGTCTAGGTCTGTCAACAAGCTCCCAAACTTCATTTCTGACGAACTAGTTCAGATCTTCTTGCATGGCTATGATCCAGTCAGCATCATTAAGTGCATCCTCTATCGACTGAGGTTCTTCTGTAGATAGAAAACAAGAGTAAAGTGAGCTTTCTCCTTGACTTAATCTTGATCTCGTCCTTATAGTTGCTGATGGATCTCCAATGATAAGATCTGAAGAATGAGCATCGAGCCACGAACGCCTGAGTCGGGCTTCTTCTTCTGATACTACTTCTGCACAGTCAGTAGGTGTATTAGGCATTTCATTAGTATCGTTCGTGGATCGAAGCAATTCAAGAAGAAGGTTAGGGTCTACCGAAGTTTCCGGTGTTCGGGGGCATTTAGCTCGGGAACATTAATCGTTCCCCCCCGAGTTTATATTCTCGGTAGAGGTCTCAGTTACCACTGGGGCTTCCTCATCGACCGATGTTACCTGTTGTTGATTCAGCTTGGGAGAATCAACTAGGTCAGCTACGTTGCTTGTTGGCTGAGTCTGAATTTCTTCATCGTCTAACTCATCATCCCAACAATGCTTGGATCTTTTCGGCTTTATCATTCGATCCGAGATCCCGTAGCTTGCTGCCGACATCTTCGATATTTGACTTTGTATCTTTCCCTGTTCTCGGTAACAAATTCATCAAAAACAACATGAGGGCTTTCCTCCACACAAAGAGTCCGATAGTTAAAGACTCTGAAGGCTTTACTGACTCGGGAGTATCCTAAGAATACTCCTTGATCAGATTTGCTATCAAAGACCTTCAACTGATCTTTCCCATTATTGTGGATAAAGCAAGGACGGCCGAAAACATGAAAATGAGAAATAGAAGGAATTCTCCCTTTCCACGGTTCGTAAGGCGTCTTCATGTGTTCTTTGTGTCGGTAGTGAGCGATTCGAGTGTAACAGGGCGGTGTCGGTAGCATCGGCCCAAAACTTTGAGGGTAGTCCGGAGAATCTGCGAGGAGCGTTCTTGCTTGAATCTTTGAGTGTTCTGTTCTTACGTTCGGCAAGTCCGTTCGCCGAGGGGGTGCGTGCGGTGATGTCTCGAGCTTAATTCCCTCTTTATCGCAGTACGTCTTAACTACTGAGTTTAGAAACTCTGTTCCTCTGTCCGAGCGAATTCTTTGAATCTTGATGTCCTTTTCCACACTGAGTTTCTTCAGCAGATTGGGCAACTTAGTTTGAACATCAGATTTATTGGCGATGAAGATGACCCAAGTATATCTCGAGTAGTCGTCAATAACGACGAGCCCATACTTCTTGCCTCTTATAGTCACTGGAGAGACTGGCCGAATAGGTCCATGTGCAGCAGCTGAAGGATTCCATCAGTGGAAGGTGACGGAATAGGTGGATTGCTACTCTTTGTTTGCTTTCCCTTCAGACATGCTTCACAATTTCTGTCTTTGATAAACGATTCGTTGGGCAGTCCTCTGACTTTAGAGTTCTTGACAAGCTTGTTCATAGTCTTGAAGTTCAGGTGGCTGAGTCTCTTGTGCCATAGCCATCCTGACCTGTCACCAGATTTTGTCTGTGCTAGTAAGCAAGCCTCAGGTTCTGCGGTTTTCCAGTCTGCAACATAGATGTTTTTTCCTCCGCGAACCTGATAACATTGTTTTCCCTGTAGATTTGTCAACAATATCACAGAAACCAGCGTCAAAGATTACTCTATTAAGATTATCACAGAATTGACTGACTGAAAGGAGATTATGTTGAAGTCCTTCAACATATGTTACTCTTGGAACTGTGGCAGTCCCAATGTTCAGCGTTCCGTATCCCCTTGTGTAGCCTTTGGAGTTGTCACCGAATTCACTCGGGACCATCTTCTTGTACGTAGTTGGTCGCCAGGCTCTTACGGTAAGTCATGTGTCTCGAGCGGCCGCGTCCACTATCCAAGGGTCCTTATGCACCTGCAAAACGGAGGCATTTTTAGGTACCCTTTGGTTCGATTGGGTCCTTACTTGGTTAGTGGGTGATTTCGGGACCCGGATCTGTCTCGGGACCTTAGAAGTCCTAGACTTCTTCTTCGAACCTTATCGGCTTTCTTCTCCACAGGACTTGGAGATACCGACTTTTCGCGATGATTTTGGGTTCGGGCGCTTTCTTCTTCGAGTCTTAGCGCTTCTCCCGACCCCGGGCTCATAGTAGTACGAGCCGTCTGAGCCGGGTGCTCATCAGATGGCTCCTTGTCTTGTTTTGCCCATCCGACCTTCTTGGTTCCCCCCGAATTTGATCGCGGTGTCCTGGGGCTGGAACCTTTGGTCACCGCTTGTTGCTACTCGGCCGAGGTGCAATCATTTTCTCGTTTGTTCTTCGCCCGAGGTGTGGTGTCGGCAGCTTGCACCTTTCCTCGACAAACCTATCAGCCCGGAGTTGCTTTGAGCTTTTGGAGGTGGAAGCTTCGTGGGTATAGCCAAGGCCTTCTTTCACATCAGTTGGCCGTTGTGCTCTAAGCATGCTTTCAAGCTTCTCCTTCGCTCCCAGGTATTGTTCAGTCATCAAACCTCTCCAGACCTCGTCACTCCTTCTGAGTGAGTCATAGTCATTCCGCACGTCGTGAGCTTCGACCGAGCTTGGCTATTTCGGTCTCTTTCTCAGAATTGTCCTTGGTCAGAACTGAGATCTGAGTCTCTTGAAGCTGAGACTTAGTCATAAGAGATTCAATCTCTTCCTTGAGTCTTGCAACTAGATCCACTGACTCAGTAGAAATCTGACAATCAGAAGAAAGTCTCTGATTCTCAGCCTTTACCTGTTCAAGTTCCTGGATGGTTCTGCTGAACTCTCTGCTCAGCTGAATCTGTTCCTCTAGCAGATCGTCGTAGGCTTGTACCACATCTAGAGGATCATCTGTGACCGAGCACGTGTCGTGTGTGCTATGTGAAGAGGAGGTTATATTAAGTTTAGAAGTTACCTCAGCCTCTTCTCCGGCCATCAGACAGTATTCGGCTGACTCATCAGGAACTGTCTCTGCAACCTCAACTGCGACGAACGCGGCTTCGTCTTCAGAAGAATACATGAATGTATCCTCTTCAATTGAGTTGTCGAATATCTCTCCGGCTATGTAGGCCTGCCTTCACTTGGCAAATTTTTCTCTTCTGGCCTGCCGTTCTGCTCTTTGAGTAGCTGAGAGTTCGGGACAATCATACTGATAGTGTCCCTCCTTCTTGCAGTTGTAGCATGTGGATGTTCTGCTGCTCTTACCAGCTGAGTCTTTAGACGGACTGGCAGCAGACTCCGATTTCCTGCATTCAGTAGAAGGATTAGATTCTTCTTTCTTATGATAGTCTTTCTTACCTGAAGAAGAATCTCGGTTGTATTTCCTCAGCTTTCTGACTCTCTCCTTTTCCCTCTGATATTTGAGAGCCATCAGTGCTAGCTGGTCAGGGCCTGAAGTCTCAGAAGACTTTGCTACTGATGTGGCCACAGCTTTGCTTGAGGAAATAGGCTTGGCTCCGGTATTGCTGACTGTTGCCTTGAAGGCATAGTCGAACTGTGTGTCAGCTGGAGCGCTTAAGCACTTTTGGGGTAGGCTATGCTCGAATTCCTCCGATTTTAATTCTGAAAATATAACATCAGGAGTTAGAGCATTTAGATCAGAGCGATGTAAATAAGTAGCAAATGGAAGCCACTTCTATCGGGGCAACGCTCTCAAGATCTTGGTTTTCATCTCCTTGTTGGTGAACGACCTCCCCAGCCCATTGATGACATTGACTTGATTGGTGAATCTGACACTCAGCTCATCAATGGTTTCAGTAGGCTCCATTGCAAAGGCGTCGAACTTCTGAAGCTCTAACTCGAGCTTGTTTTCTTTGATCTGAGGGGTTCCATGGCTCAGTATAGCCAAGGCGTCCCATAGCTCTTTCGCCGTCTTGCAATCATGTACCCTTCCGAGGTGTGAATCACTGAGCGTAGTCAGTATGACATTACGTGCAACTCGGTCAAGGTTGTGCAACTTCTTTTCTTCAGGCATGAAGGCAGATTTATCTTTGGGAACCTTAGCACCAGTTTGTCCTCCTGCGCCTCCTCCAACAGCAAATACAACGCTGTCGATCATCGGAATGATCGGTCCTGACTCTAGGATATCTGACATGCTGTCGTGGAGTGACGTTAGGTGTGCCTCCATACATACGCGCCATACCGTGTAGTTCTCTATTGAGAACATCGGTACCATCCTAATACCTGACATATCAGACATTGTAAGAGTAAGAGTATAAGGATGCTGAAAAGATGCTTATGCAGTGAAAACGGTTTTCGGGATCGGTTCGAGAGGACCAGTATTTGGTAACCGGCGATCGGTTGAACACCGTGTGCTCGATACCAATTGTTGGTCCGGAGACGATAAGTCGGTGTAGAGGGGGGGGTGAATACACTCGAGCTCGGTTTCTTTTTCTCAATGAAGGTCGCTGAGCCGATGATTGCAACCGATGAACGAGTGCCAAATAAGCCTTCGATCGCGGGGAGAGTGAGTCGGCCTCGAGCTCTCTCCTACCGACCGTTGTCGATTACTTTGAGAATCGGATCGGAGGCTGTTGTGCGGAAAGTGTGGGGCCCGGAATTCGTCTCTTTTGAAAACACGTTTTAGCAAATTAAATCTTTTGGTCGTGCGCTTTATAAAATACGTTTTATGCAAGCTTATGATTTGCAAGTCAGTTGAATGCTATGCAATAAAACAGTAAAAGAACACAAGCGATTTAACGTGGTTCGGATACGCAAGATCCTACATCTACGGTCCTGAACAAGGCAGGAGAACTTGTTGATTATTCCGAGCAAGCCTCGGCGGGGATACTGTGACTTGGACAGTTCCCTCTAAGTTATAGTCCTTAGCGACTTTACAATCCAAACCTAAGTGTGAAAGGGAAGGGAATTTTCTCCAACTGAGAAGGAGTTCTTACAATAAGAACAATTCACTAAATGTGAACTCCTTCGAATCTAAGCTATAAATATGACAATGAGCTTAGTCTAGAGAAGAAAGGGATCTAAGAACTCTAGAGAGAAAAACTGAGAAATCTTCTAAGTATGCAAGTTTTCCTCTGGATGATCTTTGAGTGTTCTAGAGCGTTTATGAACTTAAGCTTGTCCCTTCGAAATTCCGTCTCTTTTTCTTCTTTTTCGGAGCTTCAAATTCTTCTCTATTTATAGTTGTGAGCTATGGCATATGTCCGTTGGAGACGACGATGCCACGTGTCACAAGCTTCCAAGAAAAACGGCCATAATTCGAACTTGTTGCAGCAGGGCAGTTAATGCACTGTTCATGAGAGCAAACTTTTACTTGTGAAGAGTAGGTAAGCGTTGTCGGCTTCTCATTGGTCGAGGTTTGTAGTTGGTGAGAATGTCGAGTTGACCATTCAACACCTCGTATGTCTTCTCGCCGAACTTTTCGAAAAGACTTGAATAGTGGGTCGCTTTCCGTAGGATACGATGGGCGAAAAGTCTCTGTCTTCTTCACCGAGTCGGGCTGACAGGGCATCTACTGAGTAGGTCAGCAGGCGACTGCGAAGGTACTGTGCTTGTTTCTGTTCTTCTGCTGATGACTATCAGCTGGGAGTAGTCTTCTACTGATGATTTGTTAGCTGATGCGTTGTCTTCGACTGAGTGGAAGATCAGCTGCTGACTGAAGAACACAAGCGATTTCACTGATGACGTGGGGTTCCGAAAAGTATCTTCGACAAAAGATCAGTTCAATAACTACCCCGTACAGGACTTAGACAAAAATAATAAACAATACATCAAGTTTAACCTATACATCAGCTAATCCTAACGACACACTAATCTACTGATATCAGCTAGGTTTTGGGATCTTCAATTCCATAGTACTACTATGATTTCCCCCAATTTTCTTTTAACCGAACAACAGCTGAATATCATCGACTGACTCATATCCAACACACATTGAGTCATATAACTCAACCTTCCAGTCGTCAAGGCAGATACGAACTGTTACCAAGTGGTCCGCGGGAACGAGGCACACTGCTATGACGTATACAATACAATGTAAATTGTAAGACAACGTAGTTTAAAAGGGTTTTGGAGTTTCTCGAAACTTACATAGCTAGCCCATCGTCATCTTGTGGTTGTGTCAATCAGCCCCTCTAGGGGAGTCCACCAAGTAAAATCTGCATATGGATCAAAGCTTCCAGTATCTGGGTTGCATCAGTTATTTAACCACTCTTGTATGAGTGCGGCCTAAATCATGTGTAGTGTTAAGAAATTATATTGGAGAGCTAAGTTAGATTCACAGCTTATATTATCTACTAAAACAATATACTTACAAAGAAATCAGTATCAACCAAAACTGTTGATGTCGAGTTAATGTACGGGAGCAAGCCTTCCCCCTTCCCTAAAAGTCGTCTCATTGCAGCTAACCAAAGGTCAATCATCTACACAAAATCATAGTTAAACAATGTTAAAAATCAATTATGTTTGTACATTATACAAACATAAATTCATGGATGTACCTTCGAGTCCATCATAACCCTGACATCTTCGACCTGGGTGAAGAAACTATGGTGCAATATGAAGAAAGACTTAGGAACCCTAACGTACGCCATCACATCCCCCTCACGCCACTCATTATATGCTTGGATAGTTTTTTTCAATATACTCATCCAAGTCATCCGTGAGAACCACCAAAGTTTGTTTCTTCGGTCGTCCCCGCTCGGTACGACATGGAGCGTCTCGAACCTTCGAGAGCGGCTCGGTGTGAGGTAGACCCTGTCTTGAACCCCATGCTCTTCAACACTCCGTTCAGATAACTCTTCAGTTTTGGGAGGACACTTTTCTCCACGTCTTTTGCACATTTCTTCCTAAACTTGACTTTATTGAAATGGAGGATAATTGGAGGCAATCCGTCGACCTCTGGGCCGCCTCTTAGGAGAAGAATCTGAGTCGGTATCTTCCACGTGCGTTTTTCCTTTTGTACGGGTGGATCGTCGCATACTCGTCGGTGTTGATAACGGAGGGGAGGCTTCCCTTGGTAGAATGTGTCAGTGATTAGTGTATACTTGGGTAATATGATGAAATTCGTTTATAATTACCTGTATAGCCCATATGGGCCCGGCAAAATAGTAGTTGTTTCCGCACGCCCTTCTTCTCAACGGTATGTGCTGCTTATAGTGCATTAATGCTTGGTATGCATATGCACCCCATAGAAATGTACTCCATCTATCAAGATCATCCACCAACACCCAAACGAAATCGTCCACCAACCTTAGCTTCGGGACACCCATAATCATCAAGTAAAGTATTAGAATATTAGCCACCTTGATGTAATCTAATGCCGATGCATCTTCGGTCATCTGGTTCTTGAACACGGCATGCAACTCCTCCACACTAGGCCTTTTCTCATCACAGAAGAGAGACCGCACCGCAATGCACGATGCATCATGGTCAGCAGTGGGGTCGAATGACGAAGAGCCCATGCACAAGCCGGATACTAGTGCAAACTCGGAGGGACCAAATGAAATGAGTCCACTGCTGATTTGGAACCACATGCAGTCGTCCACTGCATCGTCCACAGTCACCTCGTGACACATCAATAGATGGAGAGCCCTAGTAGCAGTCCATCCACCCTTCCACGACATGATGTGTCCAAACGGACTTGTCCTACAAAACTCATCCACCAGTTCCTGCCCACCTACGGCAAGCAACGTCGCTCTAATATCCCCTATAATGAAATTCTTCCAATGTGTGTTCACAGTTGGATAGACATTCCTGCATTCGTACCTAACCCACCTCCAGTTACCCTGCAGTAGTTTAGAATTAATTACACGGACAAATTAAGCTTTTAAACAACGTTAGCACTACATAAATACATGTTCACACTTCTCCCTTGGTGATCGTTGTTTTCACCAAATAAATCCTGCAAAAATGCTATAACTTAAATCAGTATAGCAAATAGGTATCAAACACAAAGAGCGGAGATTTTAAACTTAAAATTCCTATTAATCTAAGGGTTGGTTAGCGACCACGCAAATTTTGGGATTTTTCTAAAACTAATGCAGGAAAATAAATAGCAAGAAATGAATACGGAGAAAACTTATGCAAAGAAAATGGGTCCAGCAAGATAATTCACACGCACACACAATCGATCACCGACACTAAAGATAAATAAATCCTTATAAATCAATCAATTGTAGGACACCGTAATGAAACTGACACATCCCCTACTCCCCCTTAATTATTCAGTAATCGCCATGATGGGCATTGAAATGACTACTTCTCTAAATTAGTTGCAACCACGTTGGTGGAAAACTAATAGATTTAACACCTAATTAACTTTAAGAACTAAGGGAACCCGATTTAGGAGACTACTCCTATGTTGGGCATCTAATAGTCTCCTACCAAATTAATCATGTTGTTCTAAGAACAATTATGCTACTTATTTAACCTAATCCCACGAGAAACGATGGAAGTACTAAATTAGCTATGAATTAAACTAACATATGGTCATCAGGCCTAAATTAATTAATCCAATTAATTAACCATGATTAATTTGGAACCTAAGTGATTAATTTTTAAACCTAAGTCTCACGAATTCGGTTAAGTGCGTGTTTCACATCTCGCCGGGCCCTAAAATGAATTAGCTACGCCTAACGGCCCGACTGAGCAGGCAGACCGTACTACTGGACAAAACCCTAATCATGCTGAAAATTTGAAATTTAAATACACGAAAATTATAACAACTTAACGAACTGATTTATAGCACGAAGATGAATGAAATTAAAACTAGCACATTAGAAAAGTACCAAATTGATAAATCTTAAACATCCAAATAAATTACGAAATAGAAATCATCCAAATTAAATATCGAAAATAACATAACAAAGTATTTGTTTTTCCGGAACTGCACCTAATGATCAGATAAACTGAAAATCGAACGACTGAACTAAGGTGGTGGATCTCTCGGCAGATGGTGATGATCTCGCAGCTGAACTCTCGGCGGTGGCTTCTTTCGGCGGCAGACGAAAGTTCTCTCTCTCTCTCACGGCGGCGGCCACATCAGCTCGGGAATCTGTAAAACAACACTGAAATGCAATCCAACGGCCAAAATGGCGCCAAAATAACAGAATTTGAATAGTACGAATTAAGCTCATCATCCCTAAACCGTTACATTAATATACAACGCATTATGCGAAGAAAGGAAAAACTCAGAACCTAGTCTAACCCAAAAAAAAAGTAATATTTAGTCTCAGTACACTAGAAAATTTCTGATCGGACAGTTTCGAAGTTATATGAACATGAAAAACATAATGCAATCATACTATTCTCCAGTAAAGAACTTGTTGATACATAATATGAATTCTTATTTTTACAATTATCTTAGCACTACTAAAATAAATCAAACTACTCCGTTTTATACCTAAACGGAATAACTATAATATAATCATAGTTATACCGTGAGTTAACTTTTTTATGTTATTCACGCGACTTCACATATACATTAAACTAACCACATACTTATATATCTACTATCCCCCTAATATTTTAAGCTAATCTCAAACGTTATATATATTAAGCTAATTTCATATAAAAAGCTATTCTCATACTGATATATATTAAATTAATCTCATAGTTATATATCATACCTATAGTTATGAAAAAATGTCAGCAAACGAAAAAATAATAAATATTAGCATTACTAGATGCATGTCATCTCGCCAACTATTAACGTTTTCATTCACGGTGCATGCCAACTAAATGCATGGCATCCAAATATTAGTGCATACGCATTCACTATTAAATCCATTTAAATATTATGTTTAATTAAATGTCTATAAGTAAAAAGTAAATATTTAATCCATTTAAATATTAAATTGACTAAATTCCCTATATTTCAAAAGTATATCTTCAAAAAACTAAACCCTAAAAATATTACAATTTCCGTCAAGATTATAAATCAGTTTTAAAATTATTATCGAAATTCCAGAAGTATATCTTCAAAAGTATATCTTAAAAATATTACAATTTCCCACAAGATTTATAAAAATCATATACTAAACTAATTACGGTATTTCTATCAAAATATTCTCTATAAGCATGCTCTACAAAGATCATAAACCAAAATATATAAACTTAAAATAAAACTAACATGTCCATTGTTATGATCGAAATCCATTGAAACCTTTTAGTGAAAGCGGTAGTGAAGCTAATCTCTGACGTGAAGTATTCTCAGTTTAGGGGGAACCTACTTGAAGTGGGCGAACAAGATCAGCAAGGGAGTCTCAAGAAGAAGAGAGGAGGTGTGAAGGAGAGAAGAGATGTGAAGAACTATACAACCTGTCGTGTACCTTCAGTCAAAAACGAGTTCTCATATATTCTTTTCAGCATGCTTTGACTACTTTTAAGAGGGTTTGAAAATGTTACACTATTTACGGAACTCAATTATTGGTTATATCAACCCTAATCTCATTTCTGTTATCAACCCTAATATTTCGCATTATTTCCAATTTATTTTCGAAAACATTGATCAAGATCTTCATATTTTTCAAATATTGGAATATTAGAATGGATTCAGATATTTTTCAAATATATCGAATTCTTGATATTTTTCAAATATTGGAATGGATTCAGATTTTTTTTTAATATCACAATTTGAACTCAAAACAAATTACTTACCTAAAGATCACAAATATCTATAGTAAGTATCTACAAATCTCCTACCATGAGACTAAATGAAGCAAATCACCTACCCAAGAAACAAATTCTCGTCATTCTCTTCCACCATGCAACATCATGTGAAAGTGAAAGTGAAAGTAAATTTATGAGACTTAAGGAATATATCCTGATTGAAGAACAGCAGAAAGGGACAAACATATGCGCAGAGAGAGAGTGAGGAAGAGAGAGCGACGTCTTCAGCAACGAGAGAGAGAATGGTTACTGGTTTAACATGCATATGGTTTTTTCAGATTATAATAACGTTATTATTCACGAGAATGGGTACTAGTACAATGATTTCATACTTTGGAGAAACATGTTACATCTCTGGTTCGATCCCTATTGGCGACTTAAATTTTTATTTTTATTTTGTTTAGGCTACACTTATCTTCTAGAAATAAAAAAGTTACAATTTTTTTGAGAATTGGAAATGGCACAGCGGTATCTTACTTTGGGAATATTATTCAGGTCGCAGGTTCGACCTTTCTTCAGCTTAAATAAATGCAATCTTTTTTTTTTAAATATCATCACATCTTATTGCCTCGAAACCGAGGCAACACAAATAACCATGCAACCCAGCCAACACACACTGTACAACACAGCCGACACACTGCACACACACTGTGCACACACACTGCACACACAATAAATGTGAAATAGGTTTTTTTGTACATTTTTGCATTTATGAAAAAACAGGTATATTTTTGCATTTTCCAACTTTGAAATGTACACTTTTGACATTCCTCTCAATAAATATAAGGGAACTTTTATCTATACACTTGAAAAATTGAGTAAACTACATGCAGGACTCGTAGGAAGGTTGTGTGCAACTACATAGAGGGCGAACTAAATTGCACATTTCTGAACCATAGGGGGTAAACTACACGTTCACAGATCACATGGGTCAAATTCACTTGACTACATTCAAAAATTGAGGGAATTGCACGCGGGACTCGGAGAGAAATTACGTACAACTGCGTATGACCTCTAGGGTAGTAAAGTGCACCTTTCTAAACCAATACACCATAGGGGGTAAACTACACCTTTGTTAGGGGTGTAAGTGGTTCCGGTCCGAACCGCGAAATCGACGGAACCGAACCGAACCGACCCGCATTTACAACAAATACCAGGATTCACGCACCCTCTCATTTCTAAATCTGTCCCTAAATAGTACATTACATATATAGCTACAACATGAAAAGATTCTTGTAGCATTTTCAAATCAAGGATAGTCTGAAGATATGGCGGCAGCAGAACCAGAGCAACTATGCTTGTAAATAAACCAACCTAAAATTAGCATAATTTTAGCATATGTACATCTTAAATCCGGATACTAAATTTCAAACCTATCTGAAATCAATCCCAGACGTTAGAACCACGGGTGCCACGTCGGATCCATCATGCATAGGTTTCTGGGAGTGAGGGCAGCCTCAACTAACTCAGCAACACTCCGCTGCACTGACTGTGGTGGATCCACACCGTTTTCCTCCTATGTTATTCAACAAGAACAATCATAGTCACGACTAAAGTTTCTCAAATGGCCATTACATACACAAATACACGCGTACTCATATGGGTAATGCATCTACATATTTTTACAGGAAGTTCAAAGCATACCTCTTCAGAGATGTATTGTGGGGCTATGCTGTTGATCCGGCCTATGACATGCTCGACATTTGTAGTGACTTTCTGTTTGAGATCAGCATTGTTCAGACTGCCGCCTCCAACAGGAGCCATAGGCATCCCAAGAGGTCTTCTCCAGGACCACGATATCAATTCATCACGGAAAAACATAGCCAAATGGTGCCACAAATGCTGGCTTTGCTGCAGGGAGAATTTCCAAACAATACTTATCAAGAGTTCGGTAATAGGATGAATATAGTCTATATTAAGAAAATAGAAACTTACTTTAGGTGAAACCACAGCCTGTGCAGCTGCACACATTGCAGAGACGATAAGGCCCTCCACACCAAAGTGAGAGAAAAATGCCTGCAGGTTCCTTGTCAATCGGAAAGGCACCGGCTCATTGAACTCTATCATTCCATTTGCATCATATGCTGGATGAAAATCTGTCTGGAATATTTTTCCTGTGTTTTTTGCAAACAGAATCTTGTTTGGGGACCTTCCTCCAATTTGCAGCATGTAGGACATAAAGCTTGAGAGTGCTAACTGGACTGCAAATTGTTTTTTGAATGCCCACGTGTGATTTCCATTTAACAAAGTTTTATACATGTACTGGGAGAAAATGCTCTCTGTCACAATATTTTTTGTAACATCACTATATGCTTGCAGACGGAGATCTACCACAGCTTCTGGTGATATTTGACCGCATATGGCTTGGTTCAGTTGCTCTTTAAAATAAGTAATCGGCAAGTCTGCTTCACGGTCATTCCTAGCACAATGATTCTCATATACCTCAAGGAAGGTGTTGTACATCAGATCATCTTCAACCATACGCACCTGTACGAGAATTATATGGTCAGGGACAAAAGGATTGCTTCAACTCCCCACAAAAAATTATCTGCTGGACGGCTATTAAAGTTTTCTAATAGCATTAAAGAAAGCCATGCAAACAACTTTATTACCTGTGACCAAACAGGAATGATAATTGGAGTGTGAATGCAAATGTGGCGACGCCTAGATTCCTTGTGCTTATCAAACATTCGATTCATTAAACGAAAGAGTTGTAAGATTCTTTCATCACTTCTAGCATTTGGAGTCAAGGATGTCTGTACTATAAAATGGCGCTGCGAGCCATCAGAACCTATCAGAGTCAAACGGCGGAAACTACTGCCATGCCTTCTAACAATGGGAATGTCAGGACCCACCCTATCTAGCTTCACTGTATGATCAGGTGCGACTTCCTGAAATCAAACCAGCATGACTCATTAAAAGTTGGAAGTATTATAGAGGATACCTGCAGTCCGAAGAATGGGAGTTAAAGGGAATGGAAATATTTAACAGACAATTGACTTGCGTACAGAATTATTCAAGTACCTATTCCATTCCCAATTGATAAACCAATTACCTAAATCTCAAAAAATGAGAGGAAGAAAATGCAATTGCCAACAATATTTATTTTCAGATAGAAAGCGCAGTGACACATCATGTCAGTTTCTAAATGGCAATGGCATACCTGATCAGAAAAATATTGTCCAGGAACTTCCACATCAACAACATGGAAATCCCGCAATACCCTGCTTTCATCCTCCAACTTCAAAACAGCTGGAAATCTATCTTCAACATTGCTTTGCAGAATATTTTTCCAGTGCTTTAGTCTCTCAGTTAGATCAGCAAGTGTAGCTGGAAATGTTGCTGTGCTATCTGGATCAAGGTCACGCTCAAAATCCTGCTTGTATTCTCTCACGAAATCAACGTGCTTATTTACAGCATCTGCAGAAAAGCAAGCTCTGCAAACACCAGAAAGCTCTTTTTTGAGAGACTGTGGAACTTCTGCAGTAGTGGCAGTCGGATACTTGTAACAGCGATGGAGCAAAGCATTAACAACAGCCAGAAGTCGCTCCTCGGGCAACGTAACAAACCTAGATCCAATTTCAGTGAGCAGAATCTGCAGAGAAAATGAGACGCCATTTTGTAAAAATAATCAAGTCATTCTAAGAGAAGTCACAAGATTACCAGGAATCGTCCAATTGCAACTTACGGTGACCAAATAAAGAATTAACAATTGAAATACTACTAGCATCACTGTGATTTGCGAGCAGATTAAGAGAAACATTTTATGAATTCACAAAATAGTTAAAAGAAATGGAAGTCCAGACTCCGAAACAGTAGATAAAGTACCTCCAGTTCACTAGCAAGATTAGTGTTTTTGCTCCTAAGAGTCTCCATGATCTCCTTTGCAGCATCAAAAGCACTGGCAGCAGATGCAACCAATCCCATGGCACCGTTCCGCCTCAACACATTCTGTCCATTATTAGATGAACCTTGATGCAGTGATTGATCATGCACAGAAGGCATGCCACCTTCAGCAGCTGTTAACCTTTCAGTCTCTTGTACCTGAGAGCTACTTCCATCATTTGATCCAATACTTCCCGAGGGTTGAGCTCCCTGGTGGAGTTGATTCTCAGAGACCAATGTGCCCCCCTGAGCTCTTGTGCCATCAGCCAATCCAATAGACCCAGCAGCACCAACACCTGAGACATTTTGCTGCATTCTTTGCTGTGCCATTGCCATTCTACCATATTCAGATTTATTAGCAACATCGCGTCGTTCAAGCAAATACGTGCGAAGCCAGTAATACAATGCCTGTATGTTCAAAAGATATGGCATTCATAGTAAGATAAACCGGCAAAATGGATTAATAACCTACATTAGGTGATAACTACCTGAGGATATATAGTTGCAACTTTAAGTAAAACAAGTTTGCAATGAGGAGCTTCAGTTCTTTGTAGGGACAATAGCAGTTGCGGAATCCAAGAAAGCCAAACCCAATTAGGTATTTGATCCAAGTATTTATCAAATGCCCTCCCCACAGGCTCATTAGGCGTATCAAAGCTGAGAAGATATAGAACGCGAGCAAGGTGGCTTCTTGAATTTGGAATCCCAAATTTAATGCCCTGAAGGAAGCAACTCACTGCATACTCTAGCCAGACCTCTTCATGAGTTTCCCTGTAGGCCTGTAAGTAACAGCAGAGTTAGCACTTAAATTCACAGAAACAGACATTTCTCTAACCAAGTTTGATTCTCATACCATATCACAATAATTTCCCCAACTAATCCACCCTTTAGGCAAATTCTTGAAAAGGGTGATAGCATTGGAATATGCAAGGTTGGCACCTTCACAGTCACTAAGCTTCAACAAGAAATCACCTTTAAGGCGAAAAATCTCAGCCTTGTTTTTTACGGGAAAATATTCCAGATTAGTACTATTAATCAAGTTAAGACCACTAGTTAGCTCTCCCTTCATTTCCAAATATGCTTTAGCTTGTTCCCTAATTTTGACAAAAGCTTCCTGCAGACAATGAAAGAATCAAGAAAATAATTAGACAAACAGCAACGCATATGTGGTAGTAACTGCATTTGCAACCACACCACTCTCCCACACTCCAACCTATCATATCAAAAAGAAATAATAATAAAGATCAAAAAGGAAGCTTTGGAGTCGGCTCAGTAGAAGCAATGCACCTGAACTTCCATAGTGGAGTGACCATACATCTTTTCTAGTATAGAAACACAAACATCATACAAGTCATGCTTGCGAGCAATGTGAGCGAGCTTATTGACATTCCAGGCTTTGTCACGGAAACCAAGATGATGCAGTTGTGAATTCGTATTGCCAAAATCTTTAAATGCTTCTATAACTGCATTATACATCTCATTTCTCCATTGAAGTAAATCATACCAAACAGACATGTTGTCCCATTCATTTGGGGTCCTCAATCTCCATGTCTCAAGAATATCCTTGAGATCTGCATATAAGCTACCATGAACACTACCAGGAGAATTCCCAGAAAGTTTGTTACCATTTGCAATATCTACTATAATCTTGGCTGATTCCTGGACTTCAACTAGTTGCTGAAACTGCTGTAAAAGAGGTATCCTGGCATGAACAGACATTTCAGGCAGTTGCCACCACTGTTCCAAAGCCAGATCAACACCTTTTCCAACTATATTTTCAGCTTCTGGTACCCCATTCGTATTCTTCTCATGAAGTGCAAAATATGCCTGAATTATACGAAGTTTTGGAGTTTCTTCTAGTTGAGCCTTAGGAATAACTTGTTCTTTTAAGTATGCCCAATCAGGCTGTTTCCATAGACTATCAAGCAGTATATCATAATTCTCAACAAGTTTTCCGAACTCAGAAAGAGCATCCCATTGACTAAGTTGAGTAGCACACTGCAGCCACTGCTCTTCCCAAAGGCACATCTCAGCTTTTGGCACAGTATTGTTGTATGTGCCTTGAGTTGCCTTCACCATAGCTTGATAGAAAAGGCTTTGTGCCCTTTGCCAATACCCATGCTGAACAAGAGAAAGCCCAGCCCTAGTTTCGGCGGTGATTGAGCGTTTCATCCACAAACCACATCTCATATCCTCCTCATTAAGTAGGCGGTAAAGCTCGGCCAGAGATTCCGAACATTTTGTGTCATTCAAGAACAACATAACATGACTTTCAAGCAGTCCCAGTGCAATATGCCATGCATTATATGTCTTTCCTATGTATTTAATTAGTTCACTGGGCATCCGAGGTTGAGGGTGACTTAATTGAAGCCCTTCCAAAAGAGCTTGCACAACATTTGGTCGTTCTGCCTGCTGCTTTTTGTGATAATCTTTTGATAAGAGAGCTATCATAGGCTTAGCAAGTTGCACCTGCTCTTCCTTATGCAAGGTTACCCAAACAATGGGAAACACCAAAACCCACAAATGATACGCGACATTTGCGTCCGTATGGGCCAGCTCTCTAAGTGGGACGATAAGATCTGCAACCTGTAGAATAAATCAATTATTCACAACCTAAAGAGTGAAGGACCAGAGAGCACTGGTGGCCTAGAATGACGGGCATTTTCACAAAAGAAATGAATGGGCACAAAAGATAGAAACATGAAAGTTGAAATCCTAGGGAAGCAAAGTGATTCATGATGATGCAAACGACTAGTAACCAAAGTCCCATCTTTAAAAAAATTAACATAGGAAACACTACCTTAAGTTTGCCCATTTCACTGAGAAAATGAGCATGCTTCAAGACAAGGTTATCAAGTGTTAAAGGAGCTTCCTCCGAGCCTTCAGGAATATCAGTAACCATAGGCTGCACACCAGTACCATCAGGAAGTGCACCTGGAACCAGAACCGGTTGGATTTTTGCAGAGTTGGGAGCCAGTGTTATAGGTTTGTCCTCAACTAGTATAGCCAGGAGGAGATCAAGACCCTGTTTAAGCCAAAATACATCACTCAAAGCCTCCCAATCCTGAGTCTGAATGATATATTGAAGCCTTATAAACAGTGTTTTCGGAAGAGAATCATGATAAAGACCGAAGAATTTCATGCGCACTTCAGGATCTTTTGCCCGTAAACCAAGTAGATACTGTCTCTCTACTTTTTGGAACACTTCTTGGCGCATTGCAAGAGGATATCTGCAAGGGAACCATTTTAGTGTATTATTCATGCATTCAGATGCTTAATGAAAGATAAATACCAGGGTATATTACTTATTTGAGTCGGCACAAAGCCCATAAAGAAGTTCAAGATACTTCTGGTCCCATTCTTCTGCAACGCTTGGAGAAAAGTTCAGCTTATCGACTTGTGAAAGCTTCTGGAGGAAAGAAACAACTTCCTTGGGAGTAAGAAAAGTACTAGATGCTACAGGATTTCCAGTTTTACCAAAATCATCTTCAACCCAATCCTTGATCAAATCTAGAATGCAGATAAGCACAGAAGGATCTGTGCCCTTCTCAGACAGCAGGGAGTTCAGAATCTGAGTTACAGTTCTTTTACAATCAGGTACAATCATGACTCTTTCAGTGATAAGTTTTAACACGGATTTTAAGTTTGCAATAACAACTCCAACATCAGCACCTTGACGCGAGGACGTGACTGCAGAATCTGGATCTGTTCTTTGACCCTAGAAAACAAATAAAGCTTTGGCATAAGAAGCACAACAATATGCGTATGATTTCCACACCAATGCATTGCAAAAAGGGAGTCCAGGAACACAATAAGATATCAGTTTCTATTCTCGTAAAGATCCTAAGCAGAAAGATTAGACTCTATTCTCAGATTATAATTACGAATCCATCAACAAGTGGATATGTCAACCACAGATGATTAAAAATATGAAAACAATGTAGATCTAACATGCAGTAATTGGAAGAAGGAAAGTAATTGGAAGAAGGAACATACTTGTCTATTGTAAGTACCACTAGATAGTCCCATATCACGTGCAAGTCGCTGAAGGACGCGGACCAAATTGAAAGGGTCAACAAGGTTTTTATGCACCTCTGCCAAGGATTTAATAACATAAAGCACAAAACTAATCATGCTAGCAGAATTATCTTCTCCTGAAGTTTGAGGGGCAGCAACCATGGCAAGATGCTTTTGTACGAGATCCTCAACTTTTTGGTACATCATCTTCACATCTTGTTGTGTAGTCACTGCTTCAGGAGGGAATGCAGCAGAAACCATTTTTAACAGGGAACACAAAGAATTTCCAGCATCAAGCATCTTGAACTTGAAACATGGTTCCATAATCTGTCAAAAATATACAAATAAAAAATACTGATATAGAATCATTTGTCTGCTATACTGATAGAACCATTCGCCTGCTATGAAAAATTCAATAAGTAAGGTCCTACGACAGCACATACTTGGGATATCTGGTTGACGTTATTTCTCACAAACAGATGTGGTTGCTTTTCCAGAACCTTGTTCATCACATCTAGACCCTGGGATAGGGCAGTAGATGGATCCTTTGATTGAGATGACGGAGTATTACTGAGCAGCTTCTCTAAATAATTGAATTTGACATTAGCATTTGGCCACACTTCCAAAGCTTGAGATAGAAGCTCCAAAGCTTGCTTGTACATAAGACTTGCCTCCTTATCCTTGGGTTCTATCACTAGAGCTACCTATGTAAAAGAACCGAAAATAATATTGCAATTGTCCACTTACATCAACCAATAATCACGACTGAAGAACACTATAATTTTGCACACAAAATGCTGTTTCTATTATATATTCTCGAGTTCTAACTATTAAGTTGCAAAGATGCTTCAGCAGTATAATTAGCAGATAACAGCGGGGCCCTACAAGAGTCACAATATTTGATACCAGGCAGATGATGAAACCTTAACAATAGCTCATACACTATGGAGTAACTCATGGAAAAAAAGGGCACTTGTTCAAGACCAAAATTGTCATGACTCTTATGAACTAGTATGGAATCCAGGAAAACTAGTATGGAATGCCTTATGAACTACTTCCGTCATGACTCTTACATCCTTCAAATTATGATGAATTGTTGTGCTTTTAGCTGAAAAAAGTACGCTAAAGAAACTGTAAAAGATGCTAAATGCCTTAAGAAAAATAAAATAACTGTTTTTCAAATTTTTCTTCAGTTGCAGAAAAATTACTGAAAGATATCCAAATAAGACCAAACCATAGAAGTAACTGAAAGTGTGTCTCAAACTAAATGTTACTGTGATCAAACAAGAGAAACAAATTAAGTAAATGATTTCAAACTGCAATGTTAAGAAAAGGAAATTACTTTCTAGAAACCAGAATCTGATTATGCAATATGACAAACGAGTAAAATCTTATAACTAGTGCAAGTTAATATCGAAATAAAATATTCTGTGCCTAGAGATAGAGAATCCATGAAGGAACAAGTTTCATTAACTCTTTAGGTGGATTCAGAAGCTGATATTACACATGCAGGACTATGTATGCGTGCAAAATATGCATATATAAGTTGTATAGCAAATATGGCATGAAGCATACTCTTATAAGAAAATTGATGATCATTTCTTCCATTGCGGCATTAGGCTTGAATTCTTCATCAGGTTGTCCTGCAGATCCAGGAGTTTCTATGTTGGGGATTGATGAGGCACCTCCAGGTGACATGACACAAAGAGATGGCAGACCAGGTTCAACCTTTATTCTCTTACTTGAATCATCCGAAAATGTAGATCCATCAACAGAAAGCTTAGGATCCCCCCCAACGGAGGTAACATTCAGTACTTCATTACTCTGACTGGTAACATCATTATTAGCTCCTTTCTTTAAATCACTTTGTCTTTGCTTTTCCCAGTTAACAACCAACCCAGCAAGTTCAATAGCGAGGCGCCTATTTTCTGCTGAAGTATTGTATGGTAGCCCAAGGCGACTGAGGGAATTTACCATTTGAGGGACAAACTGAGCCCTACAGCTGTAGAAAAGATCTGAATGGCGAACAATGAGCTGGAATATGTGAATAAGGTTAGGAATTGAGTGACCTTCCTCCACTAAAATCTTTTTTGTATAGCGTATCCATATAGGCATCCGTGAATCACCAAGCGGCAATCTTCGTGGAAGTGCTGGCATCAGAATATCAAGAGCTTGTTTAACCAACATCTTATTCTCTTGTTGGCAAGTCCTTAGAAGTGCAACAAAGACCTGCAGCTTCAGATTGTAAATACAATTTGGAATAGAATGAAGTGGCAATCATATAGCACAGAAGAGTTGCAACATGAGCTCCATATTATTCGGCATGTGCAACAGCATTATTTTGCTGACGAATACTGAAATTAATGTAATTCAATCAAATAACCTACTTCGAGCTCCCCTCACCCCAGCCCCCAGAAACCCCACTGTTTGCCCCCAGAAAAGGTAATGAAGTAAAAACACCAAATCTATTAAAAAAGAAAGAAGAGTTGTAGTCAAGCCTTGGCCTTCTAAGTGAATTAAAAGGCTTTTCTCATTAAAGTAACATGATTTAAAGGATTTTCTCAGAGAAAAGAGGACAACTATTTCACTTTTCCGAGCAACAATGCTAAAGGACTATGATTGGTATTTTTTCCAATATTTAAAGGACGAGATTCCTGCAGCAATTGTTCTTTTCTACTAATCATATATAACCAAGCAGCTGCAGTAAATGCAAATGTCAATCCATTTCTACTACTCTCATTTTCTTTTGTAGTCCAAGCTATTCCAACTCCAACCATGTGCAAATTCATGCGAAATATTAGTTTGGTCAGAATGGGCACTTCTGGACTGTTACAATGAACATCAGTTACAAATGCATCCTAATCCTTTTTTATAACTTCTGATATCTCATAGGAAAAGAAAACAAAGTCTAGGTAGTACTGCAAGGACCATACACGCAATCAGAATTAGAGATACTAGGACAGCACAAAAGGAATGCATCTAAACTTGTACAAGAACCTGCAGGATAATTTTCTCTGGAGCCTGATATGCCTCCAAAAAGTGACAAACATTAACAAATGCCCACTGCTTGCTAGCACTATCTTCACGCTTGAGGTGATTCCAGCCAAATTTGATAAGTTCTTTTCTATGATGAACAAGATCATTCTGAAGGTACTTGAGAAGCAGAGTGGCAAGCTGTAGAAGTTCAATCCTGAGCGGCTCATCATATTCCGCAGATATCTAGAAATAAAAAAAGTAAGATCATACACATAACCAAGAAATATAACCAATCAGAATATTTGAATACTATGTTATGGGCATCACTTTCGACTGCAATGAAATATTTGCATATAAAACAGCAGGAATAATCTAATTGGAAACTTCCTGATACATAAGATTGCAACTGGAATACCTCCAACCAACAACATACACTTAAACTTAAAACTCCTCAGATCTAAGTGTGTCTCCATCACTTCCATCATCAACCCACCACTGATGATGTTGCTAATACAAAAAAATAAAAATAAAAAATCTATCAATCACTCAGAAAGTCCACAAATCATCTCCTCCAGCACCAGCCAACCTTTGACAGATGCTCCTCTTGAAATCATTCCAGTACACCACAAGCCTTCCTCTGCTGTCATTTTACATACCATCAACATTACGCAAAGTCCGCACTTCATGCTGATAAATCTCCTTACAGAAAAGCATCCCATTCCCTCAAAATCAAGCAGAATGCATACACAAATACACTGTTACCCAACCAGCAAAGAGAGAAAGGTATCTAGTGATGCAAGGATACATGGTGATGAGTGTGGTGCCAGGTGAAAAAATGTTGATTGTGCAGCAGTAATGGGGAATAGCAGCAAGGGGCTGAAGGAAAATAATAGAAGGGGAAAACATGGTGAATGAGACAGGAGGAAAGGCTGTTTCAGATAATCAAGGGGCTATGGTGTTCAGGCCTTTCTCTAATTATGTTACCATTTATAGTAATACTACTTATTATAGATAGCGACATTTTGGGATGAGAATCATATTATGGATCGGGACATACAATACCTAAGCAACCCAATCAATTCTTATGCCAATTTAAGGAGTAGAGTTAGTGACACACAATACCTAAGCATACCAAAATATCAAACACTTCTTCTGAAATTCAGAACATCAATAGCAATAAGTATACAAACAAAATGTACCTCTTCAGGGGGATCAAGGAGTTTGTCCACAATAATCTTAATTGTAGCCGCATCAATGACTTCCCAAGTTTGGCCATTCTGAAAAGCATGAGCTAACATTGGAAGAACGAGCATTTGCATTACAATTACCATATGATCATGACTCAATTGTTTTAGCTGAAAGAGATTCAGAAAATGAAGCAGCAGAGTCTTCTTCAGATTGGGTGGATAGCCCTCCGCTACCTATATTAGGGAACACAAGTTATAAAGCACCCATGGAAAAGGATAACTGGAAATAGAGTAATTGTTCCATGTAGTGGTGAGCATGAAAGGGAATATTCATGTACCTCAATGATATAGAACTCCTTTAAGAAAGTAAAATCTATGCGCGTCCGATATAGGAAGACCGCGAGAATATCAAACAACACATTAACTTCCATTCTGTCATGACGCAAGTAGTTCAAAAAACATTTGACAAGCCACTTGCTTTCTTTTACCTGCAGTTTTTATTAGATTCAACAGTTCAGCTAGCCAATTTAAACGTGTAGTCCCAAACAGTAAGAGAGTATGTTGCAGTCTTTTCAACTGAATGTTACTGTATCACATACATGAACAACAAAATTTCTAACTTCGCCATGAAAGATGAAAAAGTAATGGAAGCTAACTTAGATATATAACAAGAAAAATGCTGATGTTGTGAAGCACAAAGAAGTATATTGCAGCAGTTAGAGAAGCTTCAGAAGACCTAGCCTCCTCAAGATATTTGGAGCTCAGATCTAATATCACTATTTTACTCAATAGTCTACGCAGATTGAGCCAAGGAATTTCGCCGATGGTGTAATTCTGGATTAGGCAAATCTAGAGGTAGCATAATCTTTCGGTAGTTTCAACCTGATGAGCTGTAAACCTTAATCTCTGGGATAGGCCATATACAACTCACTACTCCAGATCCTAGTTTATTTGTTCACAATTCATCTAGGTTCTGGTCCTAAGGGAGTTAACTAAGACCATAAGTTCTTTGGTGTATTCAAGGTAAGAATTTATCTAAAACATGTGAAATTTTTTGTTGATAGTTAATTCTATTATATTCATTCGGAACGACTCCAATAGATTTGTAGACAATCCTGGCCCACAAATATTTTTACAAGTAGGCAGTCGATAGATTCCATCCTTTTCTACACAAATGAAGATGCAATAGCTGGATCGCTTCTAGATGGCAGCAAGATCTTGACTGCACCTAAGAACTAAAGTTTCCCAAGGTACCATGATGATAAAAAAGACACCTCTGCATGGCACCAAGAGTTAAACTGCAATGGAGTACCAAAGTTCCCAAAGTACTTAAGAGACACCAACATATTTCAGGACCTGCAAATTCCAACATCCATATAAGGTTTTTAAAAGTGGATCTAGGACTCAAGTCATTTTTCCATTGTACCACAAGACATAAGCCACGAGCCTCAATAATAAGGACAAACTTTTCATGTCCCCATAAGATGGCATAGCGGTCAAAGTGCTTAGCTTGTGGCTAAAGGTCATGGGTTCAAATCCCACCGGCCGCTATGTGGAGGAGTTTACCCTATGCGCACCATAGGTAACGGCTGCGGTTTACTCATTATTAATATTAAAAATTAAAAAAAATATATATATATATACTTTCCCAAAAAAAAAGTAAACTTTTCATATTTCATTAGGGTGGTATAGTGGTTGAGGCGTTTGCCTTGTGGCTGAAGGTCACGGGTTTGAACCTCACCAACATCGCTATGTAGAGTGTGTCAGCTATGGTTAACCTATGGTGGTTTGACATCTCCTATGTGGTTTTCAGGCTTTTGCACACGAGCGAATTTACCCAGTGCGCACCTCGGTAGTAGTTGTGAGTTTCCTCGTCATAAAAAAAATATATATATATTTCCTAGTTTATGACTATACTAGTAACTCATAGAATTCATAACAAAAAAAATCGGGAGAAGAGAAAGAGGTAAGCGCCGTGAAGTGAGAAAGACAATTGAGGAGAAGAGTGGCGCTAAACATACTACTTGCAGCAATCATGATTTTCTTTTTGAAAGTACATCTATCACAGGTCGAAATGGAGATAGATGGGCGATTTCTATTTGATTTTTAGGATTTTTAAGGTTGTAATAACAGGTAAAATTGTCGATATATAAAACGATTTTAAAAGGCCTCCCAAAGGAAAAGCGGAATTTGAAGTGCAGCCTCACACAGCCAAAAAGAAAGCCGCCTTAGAGGCAATTTCCACAACCCCACCTTGAGGCGTAAGCTTTGAAGAAGGCTTTGTTTGAACTATGCATTTACTTATCAACCCGAACAGATCTCCTACATTTAAGCCGAGAGCCTTTATACCAAATGAACAAATATAACTTAAAACATTTCACGGCCATCTAAAACCACCAAAAAACATCACCCAACCAATGCAAAGACTTGACGCCATTAACCAACTGCAACGACTGAGGTCACTGGAAGGATAAAAGCAATACCCTTAATCTCCTATGTGAAGGATACAAATCCATACACAGTTACCCAACTATATTTCAGCGTCAACTATACATGCTTCTAAAGGTAGACTTTGACGGGAAAAATCAAATAGGAGCAATATGTGATGAATCGTAAAACCCCAGCCCCTGTTGCTTTTATTGCTCAACATATTAATTGTGACTTTTCACTTAACTTCTACTTTGAAAAAACTTATCATTTACCCCGCCAACTAGAAGATGACAGATCAAAGAAGAAGATGGCAAGCTAAGAACATATGGAATCTAACCACAAAGAACAAAACATGTTTTCAGGAATATGTGTGTGTGTGTGTGTGTGTTAAAAAGTTTCATGGTATAGAAATAGTAAACATTTGACTTACTTGCATTAAGTTCAATTCCTGCTCATTTTGTAACCGGGATATTCTAGCTGAGGACTTCCACAACAGGACCAATGTATCAAAAACAACACGGTTGCTTTGCAACCAGCCAGGCATCAATTTGACAATAGTCTTAACAAGAGCAAGACCTTGAAAATAAGCATCCGACGTTGTGATGGAGCTAGTTACTAATTGAGCAGAATCTTCAGATTTAGGCGTCACGAGGCTTTCATCACCCCCTAAAGAACTGGAAGGATTGGAAGATCCCTGAGTCACCTCACTCTTCACAGAAAATTCAGGAAATGCACTGGCTATTATCTTTTCAGGAGACTTTGCAAGTTCTTCTCTCAACAATTGGCCAGCATCTGATCGGATTATATACATGAACCTGCATACTTCAAGAGGCCCAGTCAAGACAAAGGGAAAACAACTTGCATCACGGAACAGGATAAACTTCCACTATTACATTACCTCCTGAAATACTTGGGTTGGGATAGTCTAGTAAGAAAATAATCAACAGCAGCAGTAGGGTAACGATTAAGAAATTTAGTGAGCGGTAAGCGATATGGACTGTTGATCTCACTATAAAACTGCCCAGGCGGAAGTGCGGCTTCTAAATCAATGGTTAATGTTACAAGATCATCAAGGAACTTTCCAGCAGCAGAAGGAAGCAAGTGAAAAAGCTCAATGATCGCTGCAAATATTCAAATAGGATCAAAAGAAATCATTATTAGATGCTCAAATATGGCACTATATGTGGATAGAATAGATCCTGAAGCCTAGGAACCACTCACCAGCAGCTATTTTAGGCTCCTCACCAGCCTTCCAGGCCTTCTGAGTCTGTGCAAGTTTTTCAGGTTCCAACCATTTCCTTAGATGCTCCAACAATTTACCACCTAAGGTAACATTGAACCAGTTGGATAGAAGTTCAAGCAGCCGGGCAAGACCTTGCAGAAGAGGCATGCTGAGATTTTTGGTGTGTGCCAAATTAACTAATATTGGCCTCAAGCTGCTCTGCAGAAGTTCTTTTGGCATCCTTTGCTGTAGAATAACCTATAAAGTGGTACACCAAAATAAATCTATTAAGAAAGTAATATAAGAAATCTTACAAGGATGGTCATACCAAGTAAATTAGAATCTAAGATCCCACATTATTTTGATTGGAAGAAAAAAAAAATCATGTGTAGGTACATGTTCGTCTGTAGAAATTAAATTTAATTCAAATATCCAAAGAACACTCCCAGTTTCCTACGCATTCTCAAAACAGACAATTCTTTTTACACAGAAGACAAAAAGGTAGAAGAATAAAAATCACCCAAAAGAAAAAGAAAAAGAAAAAGAGAACAAGAAAAGAGATAAGGTCATGATCAAGTATTTGCTATAACTTATAAGAATATGATAAAATAAAATAAAAAAAGCATGATATCAAGTTGAATAAGTAAAGGAATATCACAAAAAATGAGATGATGGATCCTAAAACCAGATATAAGTAGAATTTATAAGCAGGGTAAGGATTGATCTAGAATACTGAATAAGATAAGAGACTGACGAAGAAAATACAAGTATTTCCATGTAAATGGGTAAAGATATAGGTTTAGGGACCGTACACATCCTGGGTAGCTATTCTTCAAGTTGCAATTCTACCTAATGGATTACACAAATTCCAAGCTACCTTATACCCAAATGTTCTCTAAATATAACGAACTTTCTTTCTTTTTTTTTTACACTTTCAACAGTCAGTGCAACTGCCAAATAAATGAAGCATGAGTGTATGACAACTCCCAAGCCTTTTAGTTCAGATAAAATAGGATAAACCAAGCAAATCAACACTAGGACATGATAAAAAAAAAACACTTACACATGTGTATATCATTAAAAATAACTACTTTCTGCCTGAAGATGGAAGAGTAGCATACTAGCATCTCAAGCATTTAAAAGATAAGCTCAACATACCTGACGCAGACCTTCCTTTGCAACAGCTACAATATCAGTGCTCCTGCTCGTCAAAGATTTGAAGAACATCGAAATTATTTTGGCTCGTAAATCTGAGTGATTTTGAGTTTTAAAATCTGCCCATGCCATAGCAGTACATAAGAGTTCAATGCAAGCAGTTCGGAGTTTATTCAAAGATGTAGCCACTTTTGGATTCATATATTTGACAGCCCATACAGATTCGTCGGCCTCTGCTATCTGCAGAGCTTCTTGCAGAAAATTAATGAGCTCTGGTGTTAACTTAAGAAGTGGAGGCCTCAAAGCAAGACAAAAATTCAGAGCAGTCACAGTGCCAACCTGCAAATTGAATAAATTAAATATAAAAATAAGCATGTGAAACTACCCATCATTGTGTCTCAAGAGAAAAGGAAGTACTCTTCACCAAGAATCCAACTTTACCTGCTGTTCAACAGTTTTAGACCGCAATGGCCGCATGATAAGAGGCTGTAGTAAAGGTTGGTGCAAAGGTTCAAGTAACTCAGAGACCTCACTGCCTGTCCTACTTGCCAAAAGTGCCAAAGACGACTGCACTATCCTTCTCACATTTATAGATGAGTTGGCATTAAATAATTCTGAAGCCAAATACTCAACAACACCCTGGAAACTTTGTCTACGTGCTTCACTGTTGGCTTCATCAACATTATTCACCACACGTAAAACCTGTGTAAGCACCTGACTTGTCTCTTCCTGTTCTTTAGTAGCATATGTAGGAAGTCTTTTAAGGACATAGACGAGCCCCCGAACAATACGTACTTGAAATATACATAGAATCTCAACTGTGACCTTCCCAATCAAAGCACCGAGCCCCATGATTCCCCCCATCCGTGCTTGCCAGGTACTCCCGTAGCAACAGTGTAAAAGACGGGGCAAAAGTTGCTCGAAACAGGGGATCCGAATGCTTGGAGGAGGTGAATATACAGGGCTCATCGAGGGGCTGGAGACAATCATAGGAGTGCTAGGACCTCCTCTAGACATTAGCACATCAGAATGTTTAGAGTTAGTAAGAAACAGAAGTGTCTCTGCAAACACATTCAATGCACTTAAAGCAGCTTTTGCATGCTGTCTATTCTCATCTGCAAGTACCTCTACCAAAGCATCAAAAAATATTGAAGGGTCCAACTCTTTCAGAGAAGCATTATTCCTCAACTTTGAACTCACGTTAGAGCTGGAAGAAACCATGGGACCACCAACCGATGTTGAAGAAATTGAACTCAGAGCAACAGGACTCTCAACATGGAATATTATAGCAAAATGGCGACATATGTGGCCAACATATTCATCCTTAGGATCCTGAAGATCAGGCTCCACACTTGCAGCTATTATTGTCATCAATAGAATCTTGAAAACAGATTTCTCAGCCATCAGTTGGGTCTTCGTCTTGACACCCAAGTCAGCCTACATAATTTAACCACAAGAACATCATTCCAGTTAGAGTACTGTACTATAGTCCCGTCTATATCAAGAAGTTACTCAGAATCACAGAAAAGGCTCTGGCATTTGACTTAAACAGGTAAAAGTAAGAGGAAAAAAAAGAAAAAATAAGAGTTTGGGATGATCAACATAAGCATCTACTGAGCAACTTAGTTTTAAAGATCGCCGACATCATTCCAGCTAGAGTACTGTATCAAACACAGGTAATATAACATTAAATATCAAACACCTAACTGTTTGCAATAAAATAAGCACAAAAAGAATCAAACACAGGTGAAGATTATAGGATTATCCAACCTTTATATCAGATGTCTCAGATCTTCTCCTGGATTGATCAACTGAGGAACTTATACGAGTTGACAGCAGCCTAGATATTGAACCATCATCATTAATAAGTCCAGGCAAATTAAGCTGAGAAGACAAGCATACACGAAGAAACTTCAGTGCTTGCTTCCGGAAGAAGCTATCAACAGAGCTACCCTTTTGCATGACTGCTGTAACAGCAAGATTGATACAGCGATCCAGTGGCACCAGAAAGGGGGTAGAAGGCTCAAAGGTGAAAATTAGTCGAAGGCCATGCTCTGGATTTTCCTTGCATTCAAGTGGTAGAGGCTCTTTCAGGAAGCGTCTGTTACGACCACCTAACTTCCCAAGAAGTTGCAATGATTTTGCACCCCAAGGGTAAGGTGCAGGTCTTAAATGAGACCACAATGCCAAAATCACCTCAGACATCACATTTGCCATGCTTGGTTCCAAGAAATCAGGGTTCAAGCTATCAATCCAAAACTCAAGTGTTCTTAAGCTGAGGTTGATAAGATCATCACTTCCCTTCAAACACATAACAAGAGGCTTCATCAAACGAGGAAGTTGAGGTAGTAGTGAGCTTAAACGTGACGGTAATGTCAGAGAAAGCTCTAATAGAAGTTCTCGCATATCTTCACCAGTAGGTCCCTCAAGCATTGCCAACATTATGTTTAAGCAAGGCTGCAGCATTGGAACTAAGTCTCGAAGCAGAAGCTCAAATTTTCCTCCAGCAAGTGCACGAAACATTGTGCGAAGAAGTTGCAAAAAAGCAATAGGACTCTCAACCTCAGTCACATTTTTCATGCAAGTGTCCATGATCACAGACACATGCGGTTGAAGAATACGCTCACAATCTGACGGAGCTTTTGCAACTGCACTGAATAAAAACCGGAAGAGATGCAAAACCAGCTTTGCAGCAGGAGAATCAGGATGCTTAAGGACATCAAGTTTGCTGTTCACAAGATAATTAACTAAAACATCTGCAAAAGGGCGAAAGACTTTTGGTGCTTGCAGAAGAGTAGAAAAGATGTGGACCAGCTGGCTGTTAGAAATCATGCATTCAAAAAGCTCTGGCATGCATAAAGAGAACATGTCCATTAAGTCCCTTGGTTCCATAATGGCCAATATATTGGAGAAGAGGTGGACCATATCTCTCTCTTCATCTTTCTCCTTAAACAAAGCTAAGCAATGTACACCACTTTTCAGAACTCCAGATGCTTTGCAGACCTGTAAAAACTCAAAAGATAAGATAATGACCATGACACCATGAGGACGTGGAGATATTATGATAAAAGGTAACCTCTTCTTCTCGCATTCCCTTAAAAGGCTGAGGTACAGAAGAACCAGAAGATGCCGATGCAAGTAATTGCTGAGGTGTACCATGCGTTGAGGGTGAGACCTACATAATTATAGCACTTGTGTCAGTTAAGGAAATGAATTGCTCGGAATACTATTGCCCAATAGTGCAAAACCTGTGATCTCGGTATATGAGCATGGGTGATGCTCCAGATTATTGTCTTCATTCCTGAAATAATACCATTATGACATAAGAACAAACCCATGGAGATGAATGAATAAAGGAAAAACAAGGAGAATGAAAGAATGAATATTACCCATTACTAAGGTCTTTATCAGATGCTTACAGTCATTAACCTCCTTGGAATGCTCTACAGACATCGGCAAATTAAGGACTGCCTGCTGCATGGAAGCACATATTCAGGGAGGGGGAAACGCAGGAATTTCAAAATTCCAGGAAATATGGAAGTTTACAAGACAAAATCATAACAGGACTTCAAGTACACACTTGAAGCTATCAAAAAGCACACACTTTCCATTTAGATTAGTAAGTTTAGAAAATACGAATAAAAGCAGGCACAAACTCTCTAGGAATACTACGCAATGCAAATTAGGCCACAACAATAATTAAACACAAAAAGATAGAAGGAAAACTCCTGCTTATAAATAGAACACGAACTTTTTATCTTTATGATGAAAATACCTGCAAGTGCTTACAGGAAGATGAATTCTATTTTGAAAATTCACAAGAGCAAGCAAGCTCTAATGATATGCTATACTAGACTTCTGACAAAGGAGCTGAAACAAGAAAGTAATATTGACTAAATTAAGAGCAGCATTCCACGTCAGAACAGTTACAAAATAAGTACATTTAATTCTTTGCGGCTGAACATCCAAAAACTAACTCTAGTTTTAATCCTCTCACAAACCTCATGAATTCCTTTCCTTTTCAACCATAAGGACCAACACCACTCCCCATAACACGTTTCTCCTTCAATGATCAAGGTTCCGAGGTTTGATGACAGCAAATTGTCAATTTTAAATATACAAGAGAATATAGAAGTTCAACAAATATATTAGTACACTATCTGATGGCTAATATCTAGGGGTGGAAATCGGTTTTCGGTTAGTACAGATAACCGAAAACCGAAACCGAAATAATCGGTTTTCGGTTAACCGAAACCGAATTTGCGGTTTCGGTTTCGGTTTCGGTTACCAAAAAAAACTTCGGTTCGGTTATCGGTTAACCAATCGGTTATCTAATTAACCGATGGTTAACCGATAACCACTTAGTATAGTTAATAGTTAACCGATGGTATGGTTATTTTATTTATAACTTATGTAAGAAATATTGAAATAAGAATCCAGAAATTGAAAATTGAATTTGAGATCCTATTCCTCCTGACCTAATCAGCTAATCCCCAAATCGACAAGTCTCAGTCTGAACTCAGTCTCCACCGCCAGTCCGCCACGAGAGCCGTCGGTTGGTCGCCTCCTCCCCCTCTCGACCTCTGCCTCTCCGGCTCCCTCGTCCAGTCGTCCTCTTCCCAGTGCCCAGCTCAGCCATCCGTGGCTCCGCCACCGCCAGTCCGCCACGAGAGTCGTCGCCGCGCCGTCGCCGACGCTTACAGGTCAGAATTCACGACTCGTCAGATACTCTGTAACTCTGGTATAAACCTTGTGAACGTTTTGCTTGCATCTCTCTATGTATTCACTCGGGAGAGAGAGAGAGCACATGCATCTCTCTATGTATTCATCTGGTATAAACCTTATATGAATAATATAAGGTTTCATCATATTAATTTTCAGATATCGATGTCGAAGCCTTCTGAGTAGATTGCTTTGTTAGTGTTTCAGGCCTGAGCCTTGTTACTTGTACGCATGGCATGGAATTGGAAATTTGGAATGGAATTATGGAAGCAACAGTGTAAACAAAAAAATACAAAAAAAAACGAAAATACGGTTTTCTATGGACTAACCGAAACCGAACCGAAAAACCGATCGGTTTCGGTTTCGGTTGGCAAAATATACCACTTTCGGTTTCGGTTAACCGAAAATTCGGTTTCGGTTAACCGAAACCGACCCTATTTCCACCCCTACTAATATCTGAAACACTGAAAGTCAAAGGAGACAAAGTCACCAAATATATAAAGAAGCTGCAAAAAGAAATTGATAGTGTTAAATTACCTGTACTGGTGCTTCAAGTTTTGACCTCAAAGTAGACCGATTTTTTCCCTCCTCTCCCTCTTCTAGTAGCTGTTAGCCAAACAAGTATTAAGGCATCAAAGACCAAATTCATCATTTAATATAGAAGTTTAACTAACGAGCAGTAATAGTAGTCTAGTATAAGTAGACAAAGAAAGCAGCTTAACATTAATCTAAATACGTCCTCCAAAGAAAAGTCTCTAAAGTAGGAGGCAAACAGATGACATAGCAAAACGGGGAGGAATGTGCTAGTGTTATCATCTCTGAATATTGCAATTCAATAGATACAGATTCTAAAAAGCAACAACATGATCAGTTGCAGAACATTTTGAATCTTTCCCATTTTTTTTTTTGTTTTAAATAAAGGAATAACCAAATAATACCAATATGCATCAAATCCATTAATTTAGATTCTAGTCTTTTTGTTTAAGAAGCTTCTCTCTTGAATTTCTAGGCAGTAGAAATGTAGTAAAAAACTCAAATTCATGAATTTCTGTAGTAGGTTTTATTCCCGCACGAATTGGCTCTTCAATCAATAAAATTCTACAATCATTTTTCCTCTTACCGTGCAGCTGTATTCCTCTTCCTGTTATATCCAATGATTCAATTATGGTCACAATGAAGGTCAGACCATAAATGCCTCTAAGGCTCATGACTCGGCAGCAACACCTCACTTTTTGTATTTTAGCTTTTTAGGATGGCAGAAGTTTTTCTTAATTTTTTAAATTGTTTTTTATAGGCAATGTAGTATATTAATACAAATCCCCTAAAATCCAAAATATTTATACATTCTGCTGACTAAGGTTAAAGTTATGGGCATAATTATAATTATTAACTTTGTTTCGTTATCAACATTTTCTTTCTATTTTGACGTTAGCAAATTTATCCGATCAAATTTTGTCTAATAGTGTTTATTTGATTGATTTCTTTGAATTAGTGCAAGGGCTGAGGGTTGTGCCTCGCAATACCATAGAAAAATGCATCAGTTCCTAAACAAGATTTAAAATATAGTATACTTAAATTATGACATGTGAGGCATTATCCCCAATAAAAAGGCATATGATGTAAACACAAAGTACCTGAGGGATTGTACGCTTGAAGGTGTTAAATTTGCCAACAAAAGCATCTAATATCCGACCCTACAGTATAAGTGGGCATCAATTAGCTTAAGGAATATACAAATGTCAATGTATGATTTAGTTCATACATGAAGTTGAGAAAAATAGACTACTGAGAGACATACCAATAAAACCCGTGCCTCATCCATCGATGCCTGATCAACACCTTTTTCAAATATTGGTTCCACCTTAAAAGTAATAAACCAACATTGGAATCTTGCACACAAACAAACAAAAAAACTTGCTTGAATTTGCTAAAGCTCTGAAATACATAATACCAGATTCAACATCAAGCGAGCACAAGTAGTATGAATGCTCAAGGATAATGAGGCGTCATGCATGTTGCTTGAGAATAGGTAAATAATCCGCGATAACTGCAAGCAAATTTAGTAATACAAATGAATTCAGGAAACAACTCCATGAAGATAATGGCCTAGATACACAGACTGACTTAATTATTAAAAAAATAAAATTTTCAATTGAAAATTAAGAAACATCATGATCCCAAACGATAGGGAAATTCCACGGGATTCTATAAATAACAGCCAAAATATGTCTTACTTGAGACAAAGAAAGATCTCCCCTGACATGGTGAACAATCTCTGCCAAAAGACTATAGGCCAAAGGTCGCAATGTCTCAAAGCATGCTCGGCCAGTTCCAACAAGCACCCTGGGACATCCAAATATCATCCTCAAGAGGTCATTACAAGATGCAGAATATCAATCCATAAAGTGAAGAATTCTGAACTCTGTAAAAAAAATTGATAAATGGATTGAACTGAACAGCACAAAACAATCAATTGCCACTGAATGAAAACATTAGATGATAAATTGTGGTCTAGTCCTATTTGTTCAAGTCTGATTTCAAATACTTTGTTACTTCTGCTGATGATTGCTCTTCATATGGCTTGATTCATTTTAATGTTTCCATTGGGTAAATTATGAAGCGACATTGTGTCAGCAGCCAAGAAACTATTTTTCAAATCAAGTCATTGTATTCCATTGAACCTAAAACTTTTGGGAGTATTTGTTTTGTAAGGAATGTTCATCCTCCTGTTAGTAAGGTAGAACCTAGACAGTCTTGCCATTAGAAAGAACATAGATGTTACCGTCCAAGTCCCCAAATATTTATGTAGCCTTTCTTGAAGACACTCCATTTATTCCTCTCCCACCTCCACTAGTCCGGTGAGGCCCGTGATTTATTAGTTTATTTCACTGCCCCTACTCCACACGCTCATGACCCACTTCCATACTTATGACCTCCGCATGTCATCTAATCATATTTTAATTGACAATCTTCCTATTTAATTTTCCCGACAGTCCATCATTAGACTCCTTTTTAAGATGTTTTATGTTCTTTAAAGGAGCTCGTGGAGAAAACATATTATACAGTATACACAAATCACAATCACACTCATTTGAGTGCATCTTTGATTCCGGGTACTGTGCTTTTATTGGACAAAATCTGGTCTCTTGGAAGGGTAAAAACTAAGTAACAACATGTCTCTTGTTCTAGTATTGAGGCATAATACAATACTATGTCACAATCAGCATGCAGGATTATGTGGATACATGAATCCTTAGTTGAAACTGAAATTAAAGTCTCCTTTCCTGCATATTATATTCTGATAATCAAGTTGTACTTCAAATTGCCTCTAATCTAGTATTTCATTAGCGGCAAGCACACTGAACTAGATTGTCACTTAGCAAATGATAAAATATGTGAAGACTGGTGACCAGTTGGCTGATCTAAATAGAGTGAGACAAGTTGAGGATGATTACCATATATGCCCCACCTTGAGGGGGTGCGTCAGAGTTGTAAAATAGGTAAATATAGGAATTAGCTTAATTATAGGCAATTTCTCCCTCTATAAAATATTTTCTTATTTTTCTTATTTAGCTTCCTAGAGATGTATGTGTGTGTATGAGTGTGTGAGTGTGTGAGTCTTCACCTCAATGAAATATGAGAGTTCAGTTTCTAATTACCTTGCGACACTTACAAACACATAAGATCACAAATCATATATAACAAACTACTCATAAGCCCGAGCATGGAGGAGGGAACAATTATTAAATTATTATAATGTTTCCCTAAACTTTTTTCTACATAAGCATACCTCTCATCCAAAAGTGTGTCAATTAAAGGAAATAAACCCCTTTTGAAGTCCGTCCCAAGAACATGTTTCAGAGCTACCAATAGTTCCTGCAGCGAACAATTTCACAAATCGATCTTAAGAAGAATAAACAAACAAAAGCATAAAAAGTACAAGAGAACCAACCTTCCGAATTGAAACTGAGTCAGAGCATGTGACAAGCAGATTTACAATGCTTTTACATATGCTTTCTTCATGTTGTTTGATATAGTCGGCATAGCTCTTCAACAGGTAAGTCAGGAAAGATACCGTCTGCAGTTAAAGAATGACAAATGGCTATAAAAAATTAAAACCCGAATTCCCTAGGAGGTGGTACAGATGAAAATGCAGTATCTTTGTCCATTTCAGAGAGAAAATATAAATTCATAAAGAATTATATCAATGGGATCAATACTTCGCAAATAGATAGTCGGCCCCCATCTCAAAAGTGGGATGATCATATCGATAAAAAATGATTAATTGTTAGGAGATTCAAATACAATGCCAGGCTTCATGTTAACCAACCCCTTCTCCTCTATGAAAAAGTACAGACATCTCAAGTATTACCTTTACTTGCGCACCTTTCAGCTCAATAAAATGAGTCTTCAAATGAGGTGGGACCTTCTCAGGACCTGGAACTGATATTGCTGCCACCATCAGTGGCAACAAATGTGGGATATTGGACTGAACAAGCCGCCCATACAACTGGAACAGAAACATAACAACCAGTGGACTCTCGGTCACAACCTTGAACGACCTTGTGCTTGGATTAAGTTGCCCTGAAGCCCCAATATATCCACCTGAAGGACCCATTTGATCGGAGACTTCAATAGGCTTTACATCATCACCACTTAAAGCCATGGACCCAGAGGTCGAAGGCGGGGCTGGTGGAGGGGCCATCATGGCCCCACTCTCAAAGAAGTAACTAACAGTAGCCCTAAAATTCTGGTAAATTTTGCAGACAAAATCCAGGAATGGCTGTACTTCATTCTCTAAACTCGGCCTAAAGTTCCTAAGCAAATCAAAAATAATCCTAATGCAAATTAAACCATTTTCCTCGTTGTCCGTTGTGAGTACATGCATAGCTACTTTGAGAAGCTCCTGGACAAAGGGCCTCAGAACCTCACTGTGAGGAAGGCGATTAAGAATCTCAATTATAATGTTACGCAGCTTGTGCTCAGGGTTGTCAACAAACTGGGGCTTGGTGGTTTGATGTAGAATTGTTGAAAATGCACGAAAGTAACACTTGAGGAAGTTCAAGTATTCCCCTGTATGGCAAATCTCCAAACTGTCCCGTACCTCCATGGCCATTTGCAGCCTCGCTTGAATTGCTGAACAAGTAAAACACAGAATCAGAATCAACGCATAAACCCAACCCTATGTAGATAATAAATTGAACAAAAACATACAGCGGTAAGCAAACAAAAAAAACAAAACTTGGCTTACGGAGGTTGCTTTCGACTAGGTGCAGCGAGTGCTGCTCGAAATTCTGAACTGGACTCATTTTTCATAAATTACTCAGATTAAATACGATGAGGCTCTAGGGTTTTGTGAGCTTCTGTTATGGAGAACAATGAGGAAGCTTTAACGTCGAAACTTGAGGAACATGTAATGGTGGTTCGGAATTTGGATTGAAAATAGGTAACTGAGAGAGGTTAATTATGTATATAGGGTTTCGGTATGCGGGTTAAGCAGAAATTGGGGGTTTGGGGTAAGTGATCAAACAAACGGGAGCGTAGCGCGCGGTCAGTTTCCCCCTCAGAGACGGCCTCTGCGCTATTGAGGGCTCCACCTATTTGTACACCCAAATAACTCTCTCTCTCTCTCAAGATAGTAAACTCTTAACCGCTGTTGGAAAATGTATTTCTTAAACGAAGTAGCTCTCAGATTATGGACAATTTGTAAAATCAATCCCTAATTAATGATATGATACTCACAAATAATTATGTTCAAAAAGCAAAAATTGTAGATAAGATAATATTGAAAAGTTAGTACATTAATTAATTAATGACGTGTCTCGAAAGAACTACAAATTAATAAAAAAAATTGCGATGACTTGTGGGATATGGTAAACATTTCTTACTAAACTGAAACAAATTTCTGGATAGTTTAACCAAAGATACAACGTTCTACTTTAAATAATTTGATAAGAGCATCCACACTCATTGCTCAGTTAAATACACATTTATCAGTTTATAATTTCTCTACATTAGTTTTTTTTAAAACAATCCACATTTCTTCATTCATCCATATATATATATGACAAATACTTTATTGAGTCTCATTATTTTAAATTTTTAAATATAACGTTTTAATAATAAAAACAAATATATAACAATAATATTTTTTATCAACAAATAAATTAACAATTAAAAAATATATATAAATTTACATACTAATTATTTTGGGTAAATTCATTAAATAATAAATAGTAAGAAAGTACAAAAAAAAACTACAACTTAGTAAACTTGCAATAACATTGAAAATTAAATAATACAACACTTAAAATGAAAATAAGATCTACTACATAAAAATGTTAATCGATCAATTGTTGTTGTAGCAAATACATATATGCTCAACCAAGTCGTGTAGAAGTTGGTGATGAACATCGTTGTTACGTAACTCGGAGTTACTTCAGATTACATTTCAAAATTCTGGATTTGGACCTCGAACGAATTGTGCAGGTTCATCATTTTCATCTTTGGAAAATGTTGCAACCATATCCCCCTCATCCTCAACAATCACGTTGTGTAAAATTATGCAAGTTAACATGTTGAATTTTATTCTTTTACTGTAGTAAGATCGAGCTGGCCCTCTAACGATTGTCCATCGAGCTTGGAGCAACCCAAACGCTCGTTCAGCATCTTTCATGACAGCCTCTTGATTTTCTTTAAAAAGCCTCCTCTTTTGATCGTCTGGGCAAGGAAAAGACTTCACGAAAGTAACTCATGCTAGATAAATTTCATTTGTCAGATAGTAGCCCTGATTATAATGTGTGTCATGCATTCACGTTAAATTAATCTCAAACACATTTTCTGAGAGCACGTTGTTGAATAACGGAGATTCATTTAGCACATTGATATTATTTCGTGAACTAGCTACACAAAAAAAAGGCATGTCATATCCATAGATCTTGTGAAGCGATAGCTTCTAGCACTATCGTAAGAGAAATATGACCCCTCGTAAATTAATATTTCCACACGATTGGACAATTCTTCCATTCCCAGTGCATACAATCAATACTTCCCAGCATTTTTAGGAATCCGTGTCTATCATTGTGCATATGAGTAAGGCGTTGAACGTCAGCTGCATTAGGTCTTTTCAAGTATTGATTGCCCCAGATTTATACCACATTCTTATAGAATGTAAAAAGACATTTGATTGCAGTTGATTCCGACATTCGTAGACACTCGTCCAGATGATCGATCCTAGTGTGTAGACCAATCGACAGTGCATTTTTGTAGAGGTGACAAGCCTCTATGAAATATTGTATTGTTCCTCTATTAGAAGTATGTCGAGTGATTCTCAAGGGCACTCACAATTTAGAGGAATAAGTGTCTCTGCATTCGGAATCGACGATAAAATATGTTGTCGGGATATACCAGGACCTCGACAAAATAAGCATTGAAAAGCCTCTGGTGTCCGTCTTCATGATTCTTTTCGATATACCTTCTCCTTTGACGCCTCTCCTAGTGACACATTCTTTCGTATTCATCCATTAAAGTTTGACTATTAAGAAGAATTACGTCACACAAATCAATCTCTGCATTATTCAACTCCTCCTCATTGTTAGTAGATAAGCTAAAGCTAGAGGTACTTGAAGAATATTGAGTATATTGTGCATATGCAAAGTATGAGGATTTTGAAAGTGTGAGAAAATGAGAAAAAATTGACAAACATGGATTTTCCCTAGTTTATAGCGTGTTTAGATGTCGATTTTAGATGGAAAATCATGTTTGGAACAAGTATTTGGATTGAATTTGCTTAATCTTGTGGAATGTGATACTTGTTTGCCTTTTTGTTGAATTTGCAGAAAAATGGGTGAAAATCATGGTGTTTGAACATAACGGAGTTAAAGTGCAGCTCGATACGAGTAAATGGACGAAGACGGCTCGAGATTTGGATTTGAAACGAGTGAGAACGAGTCAAAAGAAGTTGGAGCTGTAAGCTGTGACGACCCAGATGCGACTGTGTGAGGGTCATCACAGTGGAGATTAAAGAAAGCAGGACGCGACCCAGACGCAACCGCGTCTGGGGCGTTACAGAATAGACAAAAAAGACGTGTCTGCTACCTCGACGCGACCGCGTCGGGATCGTTTTCGACTGCTGTTTTATTCTGCGGGAATTACATAAAAGCCCTTACTTAGGGCTAAGATTTGGAAGCTATATAAATCCCAAGGGGGCGCCGCTAAGAGGGGATTTTTTTTCTAATAATTTTTACTTTCAAACACCCTGCAACCTTTGAGAGAGCTCTTGAAGAGAAGGGAGGAAGGAAGAAGATCAAGAAATTCAAGTCAACACAGTCAAGACTTTAGTTTCATTCTACGCTTTCTTTTGCCTGCGAATATAAATTCTTGTGATTTTGCTGGTTTTGTTACTTTGTCTATGAGTAGTTAAATCTCTTTATTCTAGGGTTAGAAAGTAGGTGGATGATTTAATTACGGATCTTTTGCAAATAAATTACGCTATTTATTCCTCTTTCTTGTGTTCATGTTTTGGTTGCTTGTTTAGTTGTTTGATCACCAATTAAACATAATTTATTGTGTTAGTTCGAGATTCAAGAGAGGAGAATTAATGTTTGATCTAGGATACAAGACATTAATTAGTCAACGCCCAAAAGATTTGATGTTAATGTGAGAACAATAGATCCTAGGAGCTTTTAGGAGTAACAGACTAGTAATTACTTGGAGACAATTTTACGAGCATGTTATCTACGGTCTAGGTACGCCCAAAAGGTTACTTAGGCTAATTTGTGATTGTTTTAGGAGAGAATAAGTCTTGTTAGTGATTGATTGGCTAAAGTGAAGTTTGATAAATCATCTACTGAAATCGAATCCCTAGAATAAGCTTCCCCATATTTTCTTCTAAGTTCATTTATTTAGTTGTTTTAATTGTTATTTTTTGAGGTTTAGAAACTCATCAATTTTCGAAGTCTAAATAGAGGATAACAATAGGAATTAGTATTCACTAGTTTAATTAGTCTCTGTGGGATCGACATTGCTTCTCTATCTACAATTGCACCCGTACACTTGCGGCGTGTCAATAAATTAGCGAACAATAATGAATCATTCAATTTTATATATAATTTCCAACGTCTAGTTACGATCATGTGTTCCTCATCTTAGCAAGTCAATGGAGTAATACATTATTTTTATTTATTGAAATCAAATTTATTATACTAGAGCTTTCATATAGATAAAGATTATATTAAATTAACGTAAAATTACAACTTTAAAATAAAATACAAAGATTGCGTTAAATAAAGGTAAATTACAACATTAAAAGAAAATATAAAGATCACATTAATAAATTGAAATTAACTTAGGGGATAAATTCAATTATTCCTTAATTTCTTCGCAATGTTTGTTATGAGAAATAGTTGTTCAGCTGTCATGTTGCTCATGTCTTGTGTTAATATTTTGAATAGCTTCCTCCGCTCAGAGGTCCTCTTACACCGCTCAGTACTCATGTTCATCTACTCAGCGCTCATCTGCAGCTCCAATTGTGTGTCTCACATTGCCTTCAAATTATTTACAGTTGTTTTTAATTTATTGAAATGTTGTGTTAACCTTTCAGCTCAATCCTCGCTACTACCGAAAGCTATACGTTTTTTCTTCGCCTTTCTCTTGGCAGCCTTATGTCCCATCGAACGTGTTTCTTCGTTTAAATCGAAATCAACACTTTTGTTTTATGTGGAAGATTCGTGGTTCGCACCCGATTCAAAGTTCCTTGTCTTCTTCATTGCAATATTGACGGAGTTAGACTGTGCTATAAATGATAGATGGTGTTTAACGATTTGCCACACTTGATCAAGTGCAAATTTGGCCTTGTTGCCTCAACGGTACTTTTCCAGTGCCATTTTGTAAACGTCTTCACTGTTAGACCCGCTTCGATATATTCCGCTTACGAGGTTGTAGCACTCGTTGAATTTCACCACAAGCGGCTTCATGTAATGCTAGTGAGATTTGAAATTGCTAGACGTACATGTGGGAAGACTATTGAGTTTATTTTCATTATAGTAATCAACAACACGATTTCAAAAGCCGTCAGTTGCTGACTATTACCAGTGTGCACCATGCGTTTGCTAGAAATACATCCTCTTCTTTTTTTCCAATTGAATCATTTGTTCTTCCGCCAATTGCTTGCTCCATACTCTCGGTATACCGAAAAATTGGTATACCGCACATACCGTACCGAAAAAATATCGAAGATACCGAATTTTCGGTATACCGTAGTTTTTGGTAAGGTATCATATCGTACCAAAGTTTTCCAATACGGTAACGGTATGAGATTCTCCATACCGAGGTATACCGCATACCGAAGTTCATACCGCATATATTTTGTATAAAAAAGTGCAAAAATGTTGGTTACATGATTTGAATATGGGTTGTTACAAATTATTACAAATATATTATTCATATCAAACAATCTTAATGTTATATCATAGATTCACTTAAATAACGTAACTTTATTTGACAAAAAATCACATTAATTATCTATTAAATTATGAAATGGATAAAGAATTTATATTTTCAACATTATAAACATTAAATCGTAATATTAACAAATTCATACAAAGTATATAGATTAATTAATTTGATTGGAAAACAATATTAATAATTTTTTTACATTTTTTATAAAAAAACATAGACTAAGTTTACGGTATACCCTTAAATATTAGGTATACCTTGATTTTCGGTATACCGAAGTGTGGTACAGTATACCGTAAGAGATGTATGGCAACGGTATGTAGATTTATTATACCGAACTTTTCAGTATACCGAACTACTGTATACCGAAATAATCGGTACGGTAACGGTATGCTTTTTTCCATACCGAACATTATCGGTACGGTATGCGGTAAGGGAAAAATAGTACGATATACCATACCGAACACTCCTACTCTTGATTGATATGAGAGACTCTTCCTGTTGGAATTGACTCTCTTGAACTGTAGGTGGAGAGCCCATTTCTTCCCTCCTAGAAGATCTAGACCGATTGTTTGATGATGGCATAGTAGAAAATCTAAATATTAACGGATTGGAGGTGAAGTTCGGCATGTTGGGTGGATTGGGGGCAAAATAAGGATAATTCGGCATATTACCATAACACGGTATGTTTTGGGAATATGGATAAATGGGTGGAAAATTTGGTGGATAAAATTGTGCGGGATAGTTGAATTGGGGGTACGTAAAATTTGGAGGAACTTTAGAATTTGGAGGCGATTCATCTTCGTTCAAATTTTGAACATTTATTTATTTCCCCACAAAATAATTTAATAGAGATTTGGGCCACAAAAAAATGCATACTCCCTCCTTCCCATTAATATTGTCTTTTTTTTTTTTTTTTTTTTTGGGTCGTCTCAATAATATTGTCATGTTTCTTTTAGTGGCAAAAACGTCATACATTAAAAAATGAGGTGAGCCACTCATTACTCATTACTCACCCTCCATTTTTATACACTCTCTCTATCCAAAAGTTTTATTTCGTTCCGCTACGAACTCAGAAAATTGTAATTTTAACTTTTTGGATTTTTTAGATTATTTCTTAAATTACAAAATGAAAAAAAATCAATTGCCTCAATTATGCATTAATAAAATTTATATGAATTCTTTTTCCTTCCCACCAATCATTCCTCGAAACATGTGTTAGTTTCTTAATACAATTAAAGTACATAAAATATACTCCCTTCGTCCCATTAATATCGTCCTGTTTTTTTGGGCACGGAGACTAAAAAAATTGATTTAATTGTATATTTTATATGCTTTAATTGTATTAAGAAATTAACACGGTTTTCGAGAAATCGTTGGTGGGAAGGAATAAGAATTCATTCAGATTTTATTAAGGCATACTTGCGGCATTTGATTTTCTCCTTTAGTTTTTTTTTTCATGTTATAACTAAATAAATAATCTAAAATTTCAAAAAAGTTAAAAATCATAATTTTATGAGTTCGTAATGAAACGGCATCTTGTGAGAGAGAAACTTTTGGAGAGAGTGAGTGTATAAGAATGTGGGGTGGGTAGTGAGTAATGAGGGTCACCTCATTTTTTAATGTAGAGTGTTTTTTGCTTTTAAAGAAAACAAAACAATATTATTGGGACGACCTAAAAAAGAATACAAGACAATATTAGTAGAACTGAGGGAGTAAATTAAATCAATTTTTTTAGTCTCCGTACCAAAAAGAAACCAAATGATACTAACGGAACGGAGGGAATATGAAATTATTCCACTGGCTTTTCTAAAAAAAAAAACTGGGAGCCTAGAAAATATAAAATCTTGTGCACATGACTCCATTATACATACTATAAGAGTGAAGTTTATTCCGTTCATATTGTCTATTAGAAATTTTGGATAGAAAAACTATCATCAATTCACCATCATAACAAATTAGTTAGTGAAGTAGACGTCAAGAAACTAAACAAACTCACTTTTTTATTTAACTTCCACTTAATCAAATTACCAAATCCTTGTTAATTCCCTACCAACTCCAAGCACAACTGCTAACACTACACTTTTTACCAGCTAACCTAATTAGGTAGTTTTTGATTTCCTTGTCCCAACCACATCAATATATATACAAGTCAACAAGACTTTAAACACGACCATCGTCTTGATCACCGATCAATAAATAACAAATTTAATTAATTAGTTGTGATCGATCGATCAGCCATGCAAGGAGGAGTGGCGGTGGTGGTGAGGGGCCGGATCGAGATCGATACTCGACAGCCGTTCCGCTCCGTGAAGGAGGCCGTCATGCTGTTCGGAGAGAAAGTGCTCGCCGGAGAAGTCTACGCCAACAAGCTCAAAGAAGTAGAAGTCATGTTCATGCAATTTAATTTACTTAATTACTTAAATTTTCTTTTAGTTTCATGCATATATACATATGTGTGTATTTAATAAAAATTAAAAATCTCAATTTGAATTATTTATGATTCAAATTAGATGAGAGAGGAAGCAAAAGACCAGCCACCGGAGGTGGGAGTAGTTACAGCAGAGCTAGAAGAGACGAAGCAATGCCTAAATTCACTAAGGCAAGAACTCGAACAGACAAAGATGGAGCTGCGCCAGCTCAAAACCAGACAAAAACTATCAAAGCCAGAGGTTGAAGAGATCAAATTCGTCGAAAATGCGAAGAATGTGGAGATGATCAGCATCCCAGAAAAGCATGTGCATGAAGAATTAAAGGTGGAGTTCAAGAAGACTAGATCTGTGAAATTTGCTAGTCCATCATTGCTGACAAAGATGATAGGCAGTAATGGTGAAGGAGAGGGTGAAGAAGCGCCTTCGTTGAAGAAGAAGACGAAGACGAAGAAGCCTCTGGTTCCACTGATTGGAAGGTTCTTCCTGAAGAAGATAAAATAGCGAGCTAAAGAAAGTGAATAATCTTGAATTTTATCAATGATATTTGCCACTTGATTGTCACCTTTTTTCTTTATATTTCAAAGGATTTGGAAGGTTTTTTGCATGAAAATGGTAGGATTTATCAATTAAGACAAGCATATTTTAGCCGCAAAAAAAAAAAAATACAGTTTACAGCAAATTTAGGTTAATTTATGGATGGATTTGGCCTTAAGTAATTTCAAAATCCCTAAATTTTAAATCATATATTCTAAAATGCAAACTTGAAGAGTATTTTCCTATCTTCATATATATAAGAGGATTATTCTCGCATACATATACGAACTTTTTTCAAATTCTCGTTTTGCCGACGAATTTTAAAATTCGTCTATAAATTAAATGCAGTTTTTGTTTGAAATTGCACACCGATAAATTTTCCAGTATAATCAAATCTGACGTGGCAGAATCCGATGTGCTGACATGACAAAACTCTGAAATTTGTGTTTCATGTAAATACAAAAACTTTATAATAATTTTCGTTTTGCACATAAAATTATAATTTTATTAAAATTTTCGCATAAAGTTTGAATTTCATTTCAACTTTGTTTCTCATGTATAAGTTATTACTATTGTTGTGAGAATAAATGTAATAGATGTGGTAAACTCTCGTGTTATGCTTGCGCAAAATTTTATTAACTTATTATCAGTTAAAAATCGACTCTTTTGAATATAAAAATTGAAATCTTAATAAAAAATCAGGAAAAGGGGAAATTTATTTGATCGAGGTACTTAACAAAATAATAAATATTTACTCAAAATTTATATTTTTCGGTTGTCACGTTATATTTAATTTGGGGGAAATTTTCTACACAGTTTCAAACAAATCAAAAGTTTGTGTTTTTACAAATAAATTTTAAAGTTTATGCGCAAAACAGAAATTTTAAAAAAAGTTCGTGTATTTAGGGTGAATAATTTTAATTTAATTAGTTAATATACAAAACAACGTCGTTTAATATGTTGTCCAGCGAAGCTATGTTGGATTTTCAGGTTGCCATGTCAGATTTAATTGGACGGAATTTGTCAGCATGTGCAATTTCAAATAAACTAAAAGTTTTTGTATTTACAAGCGGATATTGAAATTTATGTGCAAAATGAGAATTTGAAAAAAAATCGCGAATTTAAGAGAGAATAACCCTATATAAAATGGCTAAAAGTTAAAACTTATCTCTTCATTTGGTAGCAAAAAAATACTTATTTTCTTATTTGAAGTTAGAAACGTTTTTAGAATTTAGAATTATGGGATATAGCTTCTAAATATATGAAGTTTAGTCAAAATTTGATTTTGCACACGACCTTTAAAATATTCCTCAAAATACATGAATTTTCAATTCGTTAAAAATTGCACACCGGTGAAAAATTCCGGTGAAATTCAGTCTGACGGGGGTGGAAGATGTGGCATTTTACTGCTTAGTTAGCATATAAGTTTTTCCAAGTCAGATATTCTTTAGTTATTGTCACCTATAAATACACGAATTTTCGAGTTTTATTTAATTGCACATGACTTTCAAACTTTAATAAAAATATATTTAAACTTTATAGTATGATTAGTATTTATTAGAGAGTGCAAATAGAAGAATCGAGTATACAAATCGAACCGAATAAGTTGAATATTTGTAACGAATCGAATTTGAATCAAGTTTAATATTCCAATAATATCGAATATGAATATGAATATAATATATATTCTAACTCATGTTAATTAATCATATATTCACACTCTATTAAATGTTAAGCATATAATACAATTAAACATATTTCTATTAAATTTCAAAGGTCATGTGCAGAATTTAGATTAAACTCAAACTTCATGTATTTTTAGTTGACAAAAACTAGATAATTTCCTACTTGAAAAAATCTCTCTTCCAAATAAGCACTAAAATGCCACGTCGTTCCGCCCGTCATATTCGATATCGCCGGAGTTTTTCGCCCGTATGTAATTTTTAACGAATTAAAAAATCATGTATTTAAGGATTAATGATACAAAATAGAAAGTTTGAAAATATAATGATGCTATTTAGTAGTTTGAATAGACGAATAACCCAAATTTTAAAAAATACAAGGAAAAATTGGAGTTTCAAAGTAAAAGTTTTTATAATCTGGGAAGTGGGAAGGAGGTAGCTCTTAGAACCGCCCATAAATTGACTATTGAAGTGCTAATAGCGTTTCAATACCAAATCCGTATTTTCATAATTTTAGTATTTCCGACTCACTTCACCCTGAGTTTGATTCATTTGAAATCCAAGTATCCATACATAACCCAAGGTGTAGAAAACCACCGTCTCTAATTTTAATACTACATTTTCCAATGCTAACAAATAAATGTGTGGTCGAGACATTGAATAGAATGTCAATCGTGACAATAGCACAAACAAATAATAGTATTAGATTACTCATGTGGTCGGCAGGTCGGTCGTGATGAAGTCATGATAAATTTTAATAAATAAAAAATGAGTTGCTAATAAATAAATAAAAAATATATATATATATTATTACTAATAAATAAATATAAATGGGCACATGTCAACATGTGGATCCATTAATCATTAATAAACCGTGTATATATATGCATGTGCTTCCTCATGGATTCTCTTCATCACTACAAACCAACAATTATGAGCAATAACCCATTTTGCAGACTCCGCCTCCGCCGCCGTGCCGCCGCCGCGAAGTCCAACGGCTTCTCTTCGATCTCCCTGCTCGACCGCCTCCGGGAAGCCGTATTCCGCCTCATCGTGCTCTCCGCCCTCTCCAAGGGCTCCGACGCTCGTCGCCGATCATCGGCGGAGCCACCGTCTGATTATTACTACCACACCAACGATCACCCCCTCGGCGACGCCGTCGTCGACTGTATAGAGTTCATCAAGAAGTCCGCTGCCGCAGCTGATGATGGTAATGAAACCCACGGCGGCGGCTATGTGGACGCTGCCGCTGTCATTTCTCTCCCGGTCATGTAATTACTTGGATACTTGGAGAGTGATGATGGGTTCTTTTTGTTTATTCTCTTTTTATTTTATTTTTTTAGAAGAAATTTAGGTTTTATTTTAAAAAAAAATCATTTTGTGTGTAGTACATATAAACTAGTAATTATTCATGAATGAATTAAAACATAAAAATCTATTGTCCGTAAAATTGTGGACCGTATGGTTAAGAAAACGTAAGTAAAAACATGCCACGAATCTAGCTTTTCCAATCTTTCCAATTTTAGTCAGATAAGTTAATTGTTTGGTTTGATGAAATTTCGTCGATACAAGTAATTAGCTTACTCAATTAAAATTAGTGAAATAAGTCTTAAAACTATTTTATTTCGCTATATTTATCAGTATTACAACATTGAATAATTACGACTGCATAAAAAATGTTGTAACTAAGGCAAGACTCTTTTGAGAATATGGCAACTGAGAATCTCCAAATAGCTCCAGCATAACATTCTCAAACCACCAAAAACCAAAGGCCATCCCTCATCGATAACCCGATTTCAACTCGAACCTTCTCCTGCTTGGAGCATAGCGTGGATGCCTTCCCTCTTTTGTTGTATCCTCTCCTTTCCCCTCTTTTGTTGTATTCTCTCCTCCTATTGTATGCCTTCCCAAGAAAGGTTTGGGTTCTGAAGAAGTATACTTACTCGATCTGTCTTCTCCATCCGCCAAAGGTTGAAGCCCTTGAAGATCGGGTTCAGGAGTGTATCCGATTGGCCTTCTTGATTCATCCATTCTCCTAAAGGTAATCGAAATCCTGCAAGTAGAAGATTAGGCATCATAAATTTGTTATAATATGATAAACAAGAGGAAACAATCAATCTTCCTTCCATACTACCTTTTGGAAGGGACAGCAGGAACGCAGTGTTTAGCCACATCAGCTCCATTTCCATTTAGGACAAGAACAGACCTAATTCAAGATTAGGAGAAGTCAATTATTATCTGAATGAAATGAAATATCTTGATAAGAAATTGAAATCGATAGATGCATCACATATACTTACCCTAGTGGCAGGGGAATTGCATAGGAGCCTTCAAATTCACCGGCACCCTTTATTCTCAAGTTTGATCCGAATAGTATGTTGCACTCACTAAGAAACGAGACTGTACAGAACGGTCTCACAAACTCGTGGTTATCAATATGAGGGGGTATGCAGTCCCCTTCTTCGTATATATTCACAATGCAGCTGTCGGGCACACACGAAGGAGGTAGAACATGCCACCTTATAAGCCTCTTGATCATGACCTTAAATAGATGAGGCAACGGATCGACAACTTCAGCCTTAAGGATACCCGGAGGGTTGCCCTTTTTATCCTGCCAAACAAAAAACATAAGGTGTTAGATCTCAACTTAAAAGATTGTGAAGGTTTCAGATCAAAAGCAACATTTGAGGGAACTTACTAAGGCATAGTTGTAACAGCAACCAAATTGAAGAGTTACGCGTCCCTTCCCTCTCATCCACTTCTGAGGTGCGGAATAAGTACGCTCTACAATTACATTATTAAGAAAGAACCATGATTAATAAAGTACACTTAAGTAAATAACAATAATTCTTACATGACCAGGATATCATAAGTTCATGATTGCATAATGTGGACCAAATAATCCATAAGCACAGGGTAACACTACAACTGTTTCAAAATAGGCAGGAAAACACCATATTCAACCTAACAGTTGAATTACATTGAGATTCTATCAAATCACTTGTTTTGCAAGTGGAAACCAGAAGTAGCAAAAGGTTTTCTATGGAAAGGCTTTTCCTTTACACCTAATAGGGATATAGATTTCATTACTCTCTTCCAAAGGAGAAAGACAGCACAAGTATAACAGCAAATAGCAAATATGGTTATATTTACTAAAACCAAATAGCAACAAACAACCACATTCCACATTAACCAAATTATCTCACCAAAAAGGCGAAGCAAAACAAATACTAATGGCTAATGCTGAACTAAAAACATAACGTAATTGGTTAATTATGTGATAAAAGGCCAAAGGCTCACCTTTCAACTTGCCATTCCTTCCCATCTCTCGGAGCTCTTCGACGTAACTAACAATCCTCTTTTGTTCTGCTGCACTGAATACGCCTTTATGCAACTCCAGCCCATCCAGTATGTTTACAGATCTCCCACAAACTCTTTCTACAAATTTGAAGTCCTTTTTCCTTTCAACACTTCTAAACCGAATGTCTTCCCTCTGATCCCTCGACAATGCCACCTTTGGCTTAGGTTTAGCTTCAACAAAAGACGGACGAGATTTCGCATCATTTGCATCAACATGCTCATTGCTCTGTTCTTCTTCTGCTGAAAGCTCTTCCTCCATAGCCATATCTGCCCATGACTTTTTCAACCTAGGGCTCAGCGATCCTGCAGCATTCTCTGATGATCGATCAGACTCATCCTTCCAACTGACCACTGAATGTGTATCAGCATCATCAGCATCTGGACTGTCTTTAATCCTTCCGATGGAATGAGCATTACGACTACCAAAAACTTCCGCGCACCGTTTCTTTGTCGGAGAAGAAACAACGGCATCCCGTTCTGTATTCACAAATATCACAACTAAATTATGTCAATAACAGAAACCTAAAAACAAAATAAAAATATCTACTTTCTGTAAAATTTAAAAATTAAAAAAAACTCCCCAAAATTCAAGTGATTCCCAGAAACGACAAAAGTAATCAATTGTTGAGAAAGGTAAATACCGATGAAGAGAAATCGATTTGTTTGGCTAAGATTGATAGCCGACCAAATAAAGCACTTTCAATCGGTATAAAAAAGCATTAAAGCAGCGCAGAAGCATTATCCGGTTCCACAAATTCACATGCATATACCGATTATAAGGAAGAAATTAAGTCTAAAACGACGTACCTGTGCGGATAGATCGGATGCCATCGGAGATCGTTCGCTTGCAAGATTTGCAAAGACCGCGAGTTAAATACGGCATCCAATTGGACAAAACTTCGGACGCGTTCCGTAGTTCGTCGGCAGTGTAATTGAGGAGGAAAGAATCCATGGTCTGAAGTCTCTCGTCGTCAGGCATGGCGGTACGGCGGCGCTTATAGAGAATTAAGTATGTGGCATTACCTTATAAAGTATCTGAACCGAATTCGAGGCAAACTATGTTTTATTTTTTTAGTTAATATTTTATTTATGGAAATAATTAAATAAGGATTATTAGTCTCTAAATATATGTTAATGGATCATGGTACAGTAAGTCGTTATTTTTGTAGTAAAAACATTATTTTTAATATTTAAATCGTTAAACTTTTAACAGTGTACAAAATTTAGAAAAATTGAAAGATCGTGTTTTTATAAGCGTTATGAATATAGTACAAACCTAGAAAAGTTGGTGTGTTAATGTTTCGTTTAAATAATGAAAACAGTATAATCCGAGATGGAAACGAAAAGAATAGGGTTTGCGAAAATATATTAAAGGAAATAATTACCTATTTAAGTATTTTCCAATCAAATAAATTGAATTATATACTCCCTCTGTCCCGTTCTGAGTGACTCATTTTTTTTCGACACGAAAATTAAGAAAATAGATGATAAAGTATGAGATAAGAGTAGATGATAAAGTAAGAGAGAAGAGATAAGTGAGATTGTGAGAGAGTAAATGATAAAGTAGGAAAAAAAAATGATAAAGTAAAAAAGAGAAATGATTAAAGAATGAGAGAAAAATGATAAATTATAAGAGAATTTGTGATTTTTTTTAATTTTTTTTTCCTTTTTCATATCACTTGAAATGGAACGTTCCGAAAAGGGAAACAGGTCATTTAGAGCGGGACCGGAAGTATTATTTTGATTCTTGAATAATGGAACAGGTTTCCAGAGAGAACACTCTGTCTCCATTTTTGTTGCTTGAATCTTGTATAAGTATTTTATAACCTAGCCAAAATAGGATGATCAAATACTTTGTTTAATTATATTTATTGTACGGTCTAACCCCCATTTCAATGAGGAAAGAATTGGAGCCGCTGCTTGCTTACCCGATTTACATGATTTTCTATCCTTCCATCTCGCGTGTTTATAATTTAAATTTAGGAATGCCGACATTAGTATAACACGAGTTTGCGGAAAATCCGAATTATACTATTTTATTTATCAAATCATAAAAAAATAAATAAATTATATTAGATTAATTTTGTGCAATAGATTCAACTTAAATGTAAATATATCACACCATTGCATATGTACTTTACATGGTGTGATCGCTTATCTATAACAAATTCATTATTAGATATCTACTTTCGACCATGATGTCATACAAAACATAGTGGTAATATGCATTGTTGGCCATTCCCCTTAAAGAAAAACAACTATAGCCATTTCTTAAATTTTTGTTTACAAAATAGCCATCTAGATCTGCTTTTGTGACAGACGCCAATCATTGCACGATTTTTCTTGTCTATTCAGTCAAGACTCGTTAAAACTGTCAAAAGGGCTGATAGAGGACCTAAGGAAGGAGTAAAAGGCCGATGGGAGCCGACGGGAGACATCGAATTTAATTCAAAATTTATTTGATTCAATTATCGTAGGCCAAAAGTAAATCGGCTAGCCATAGGCCCTAATATCGGCCCTCTTTCAGTTTGAGTCTTTTGCAACGGGTCTCATTCTTTCGGCCGAGAGAGATTAAAAAGCATAAGGGCCGAAAGTTAATTACGAGTAAATTATTGAAGGGCCGAATGGAATCGGCCCCCCATAGGCCAGACCATCGGCCCTCAAGCGTCTTTAAGTGTTTTAAATTAGATCCCTCTGTTTCGGCCGAGAGACACAAAACCGCAGTAGGGCCGAAATTCTCACACTCAAAAATTACCTTCGTCTTTTCGGCCGAGAGAAAGCCGTCGACCGCCGACTGCCCAATTGCTGTCGTGGATAGATATCGTTTCCCGAACTGCCGCCATGTCTTCCGGCGATGAACATGCACGTTCTTAAGCCCCTAAACTCTGAAATTGATAGAATTCAACATAGTTTGTGGTAAATTCATATTAAAATTGAGATCTTAGATAGAATTGAAGCCGCAATTTTGTGTGTTTTTTTTCTTGTGATTTTTTCAAAAATTTTCCGACAAATTGTGTTAAATTTGATATCGAACTTAGATTAGATGAAATTGTAGACTATATTAATTTTGAAATTGGGTTTGGGTCAACCTTGAAATGGTGATTTTTTATGAATTCAATTTGAATTGGAAATTTGTGGTCAGCCTTTTTTTGAAAGCATTAATCTTGGGGCCGAGAGAGGGCCGAAGGGAGGCCGAAGGCGAAAATTCTTCATCGACCTTGAGTCGGCCCAGTGTTGTTTTCCTCCTCTCTTTCATCCCTGTTGTTTAGGCAGCTCTCTATCGCCTCTTGACTAATTAATTGTGCTTTGATACAATCTGCATCCCGATTATATTCAACTTCCGGTTAGAGAAAAAAACCACTAAAGTCACTACATATTAGAGAGATAGTTTGCCGGAATTGATTAAGAAGTCTCTTTTGAAATTGGGGTAATAACTTAGTGCAACGGTTTAGAAATTGTCAGTTTGACAATATGCTGAACTTGAGGAAAGGGAAGAGTTTCGTGTTGGTTTTGCATTAGCTAATGTGCTATGAGGTGATGGCCCTGCCCGAGGAGACTCGTTTTCACATATCCGGACGAGGGCTTTGATTTTCGCAGTTAGAGTATGCACTCGTGATCGGATTATTTTTCGGCCACTCATCTTTTGATCCGAAGGCACCTCGCGAGGCCGTAGAGTCTGGAGTATACATGAGATTGACAGATGAGAAACCAATAGCAGGAGGCGATTTGCTGAATCTGTGGAAAAATGGTGGACTCAAGTGACCTTTGTGAAGATGATCATCTGAAGGTGGCCATTGTACTGACATTGATGTGATTTTTCTTCGCACCTGCCGATACGAAGAAGGTTGAGACGTGGATATAGGTCTTGGTAGATGATTTAGCTGCGTGGAACAATTTTTCGTGGTGATCCTACACGTACAATGCTTGCACCGAAGCGAGTCGATTTAGTAAAATCGAAATATAATTTGTATGGGTCAGCTTGGGCCCTTCAGGTAGAACTCGATCTTTAATATTGTTTCAATTTCTTATTTAGCGATAAATTTATACTTGTCATGATCTTTAATCGTATTGTAGATTCGGGCATACGAGGCGATACCAGATTTGGCCCAATTGTGTGGCCGCCTTATGAATGAAGGAGGTATGCCCCGTTGTATTACGTGGGTATTTGTGATGTCACCGGATACGGAGTGGGTCAGTTTCTTCTCATCACCATTAAATAACATTTATATATTTATTATAAATTTTAGAAGTATAAGAGTGTATTATAACTTGTCATTAAAACTTTTGGAACAGATGCAGACACCGCCACATGCAACTCTCACGCCTACTGCCGAGGAGCAGCTAACAGAGTACTGGAGAAGGGTGAATGATGATAATGCGATCGGAGTTTCATTTCCGAGACCGATCCCCATACAACTAAGGCAAGTTAATGAGGATGGAAGTTTAAGAGCTCCTATGCCGGCAGCAGAAAAGAAAAAATCTAAGAAGAAATGCGCACCGACAGTGGGAGAGTCATCCGGGCATTAGGGCGATTGTCTCGTCATTCCTCGTAGGACGAATCACCGGAACGAGTAAAGACATAAGTTGACTCGCGCCACCCTCTCTCTGAATCCATGCAGCAAAATCATTTAACGAACAATTAATCAATGCGAGAGTAATATCTCAATGCTCATCATCATCGGATGAAAAGTCCAAATCCGCCTCACGATCTTCGTTCTTCTCGACACAAACATTCCTTTGGGGAGCACTAACACCCGCATTGCTTCTGCTTCCTTACCCCGCAAACCAATTAGGACCGCCGAAATTAAAAATATCTTCGGGTAATTAATTCAGGTTGGGGACATCAAATTGAGGATTTTGCACTTCAGGATACACAAGAAATACAATCGGTTCTATGTCGATAGACACAACCGAATTAGATCAATTTCATGGCCCAGGATGGCCTTCATCATCCTACCGGTTCTTCGGGAAGCGGTAGTATAGTATATGAAGTAGTTGAACGAAAGATAATAAGCACTGAGCCACCAATCAATGCTCTGTCAGAGAGATGCAAGAGAAATATTTTTCGAAGGAATGTAAACCATGAACTCATGGCCACCGACATAATTCTGCTGATCATCGAATTCGCTGTTGAATTTCACAATAAACGATCAAAAATCTGCCATATTTTTCAAATGGATATGATGAATTGAGAAGAGTATGCAAGGAATTGAAGAATTCTATCTGCAAATGAGTGAACTCATGCATGGAGTTCCTCATTGTGATAAGCAAGAAAGAGCAAATTTTTATCGTGTTCTTTAGTTCAATTGCCAATCAATTCTTTGACAAAGTATACATGTCGTCCCTCAGCCCTCCATAGGCCCTGAAACGCTGCCATGTGAATAACTAGTCATCTCAACATAATAAGCTTAATGGAAACTGTACCTTCCATCGGCCCTCCATCGACCCTTCTGCACTTTTGCAGATAAAGTCTTCCACGTTGTGTCTTGACAATCTCGAACAAAGGGGAGCATCGGCCTAAGGCTGAAGCTGTTCTCCTCTAAATCTCGGCCGTGTGACAATAAAAATTATAAAATAGAGGGCCGAAGGAGAGCCTAAGGAGTATTCGGCCCCCTATCAGCCCCTATCTCATAGAAGTGGCTTGGCCTATGGCCTTGCTCGGCCTTACTTTTTTTCTCGGCCTATGGGGGGCCGGGACGGCCGCGGGCTATGATATGGCTACTATAATTTTAGGCTATTTTATTTCGTCCATACGGCCTCCATTGACTTTCATTGGCACTCCTTCTGCCGTCTTTGTTTCAAAAAAAAAAATATATTTTTCTTGTACAAACTCCTACAACAACACCTGAGATGATTGGAGAGATGTCACACAACTTTTTAAATGAATCTTTAGATAAAGTTGTTTTTGTTATAATAGAGGGCTATAGTTGTATTAATCTATTTGGCTAAAAGAGCAAATCCCCTAAAACGTACTCTTAACAGGATGCACGTGCACCATACCAGTGATGCCATGATAGACTGATGCATTCTTGTCAGTATCTTTCGGTTATAAATATCTTCCATTATAAAAAGTGATCAAATTAAGGAAGAAACAAAAAAAAGCACGTGAAATGAATTTTACCCCTTCGTCCCATTATTAATGTCTCATTTGCCTTTTTTGGTTGTCCCATTATTTATGTTCCATACCAAATAAGAAAATAAATGAGTGGACCACAATCAATCTAAGCAAATGGACCCTACCCCTTTATACTTTTACACCACAACTTTACTACCTCCACTATCTTAATAACCGTGCCCAGTCCCAATGGGACATTAATAATGGGACGGAAGGAATATTAAAGTAAGTTGCTGTCTCGCATCATTCGAATTTTTCATGATCAAATATTCAACTCTATAAGAATTAGTTATCATATACTTTCAAAGTAGATAACCGAAAAAATATTTATTTTCTCAAACTCAACTACGATGAACAAGAAATAAGTTCTTGAAATCATTCACACTTATTGAGGTCCGTGGGTCTAGAAAGTTGCATCAAACATTATTAAAGAACTTCACATAGACTTACACGTTAATAATAGCACAAACCGACAATGTAGTTTAGTTAGTATTCCCATTTTTGCGTAAATGATTAATCTAATATTCAATTCCTGCTAGGACCGATTTAATAATATTAATAATGGCACAAATATAGTACTATAAGTTAAAATAAAAAGGGCTTAAAAACAAATAAATAAAATTAAGAAAAACATCGTTCATCAGATCCATTCTCAACCAAGATTGAATCTAATATAAGCTAACAGCCAAACAGATTGGAATTTTACATCAAACTTCTAACATCAATGCAGCATATCCATAGTCATATATCCCTTGATGGGGAACCAAAAGAAAACAAAGCACAACAAGCCTTTTGGAGTTGCAGATCTAAGCAACACTTACAGGTTGAGCCGGCCCCTCTCTATGGCTCTTGCACCTGCAAATGAAAAGACAGACAGAGTCGAGGGCCTCATAAATCAGTTACTTCGAGCATGCATGATTCATTCTAAGGAATTACGGTTCTACTCCAAAATTTCACTCTAAATTCTTCAGAACATGCAAAGCAGAATGGACGTAGAGGGAACTTGGATCCAGCTTAGGATGTTATCAAGCAACTTTCATATCTAAGTGTATACAATTAATTTCATTCTTGTTTACTAACCTATTGCATTGTTCTCGAGAGGCATAATTGTGATTATTGCAATTTGAACACATCCAATCCCCATCACGCCATTGCCTTGCCCTGCAGAGCACAACATAGTAGGTGGGCTTCAGATAAAAAGTTTCACACAATTCAAAATCTATGATTTTGTTGATCCCTAAGTTTGGATATCATACTTTTTTCTAAATTAGGTGGATACTAGAAACCTCCTGAACATCCTAAACTCAGTTTACCTTCCGCACTTCAAAACTATTGCTGCAGTATATGGCAGTACGGACTCATAGCAATAATAACTCCGATAAGTGCACAAATATGTGGTATAGGATTCAGTGCTTACCCTTTCCCAACTAATGCAGGTGTTGGTGGGAGTCGTGATAGTTGAATGTTGACTTGCCAATTCGGAGGAACTTGTCTGTTTCCAGTGGGAATGGGAGGGTAAATACTGTTAAACTGTTTGCCACCTAGGTTTTGGAATGATTCAAGCCCGGAACTTGGTTGCAGGAGCCCATATGCCTGTCAATCATCAGATAAGCTTTAGATTGAAATCACCAAAACAGTATAAATTGAGAAATTGAAAAATACATATCTTAAATAAATTAAAGCTACTCCTTACTTGTCCGGCATTGAGTCTCTTATTGTCCAAGTTGTGAACAAATTCTTCAGAGGCTAGGCGTTTCGTACCAAGTGCTTCAGTAAAAGAAAAAACATAATATCACAGGCTTGTTCAGATAGTAGATCTGGACAGTTAGGCAAAACCACAGTTAAACAGTGGAAAACACAATAAAAGAGCTTCTTTGAATTTATTATCAAACACATCCATGGGACAGCAACAAAAAGTGAGTTGCAAATTAGTTCCGAAAGAATCTCAAGATGGTCAGACCAAAAGAGAAAGGAAGACTGAAAAAAAAACAAGCCCTATGACAAACAGGAGAGAAGACAATATCCAGGATAAACCATTCTTTCTTCATTATATTATTGTAACCCCGAATTGTTCCAAGTTGCATTATTATAGCAACTTACTCCACAAAATTCAAAATAAACTGAGTTTTGGCCAAATGTTCTTCATACTCATGCTCCTTATCTTGAAATACATAAAATAAAAGTAGATACAAAAAAAAGTGGGTGGGGTAATAAAAGATGATGCTTCTTCACTCAAGTTATCTAGAAATTGGAAGAAAAATGATATGTTAGATGAAGGTTATCTTGCCATTTAGGAAATTTGAAACAAAAAAACAAGTGAAAGGAAATTGGAAATTCATCTCAGATTGCTCCAACTCAGATCAGGTGCCCTCAATTGAATTGATGGAAGAGTATGTTGGTAACAAATATACTGGAGCTAAGAGATTCATTCATAGATTACTGCTAAAGAAAACAGTTACTTTTGACTTTAAACAGATAGAACTGAGAGAACTACACACACCAGTTACAGGGCTGACTAGAGATGAAGGTGCTGACATCGGTGAAGGAGCGTCGCACTTTTTGCACTGCAAATATAAGACCAACATGGATAGTCTTAACAAATTTTAATATGATGAAAAGAACACTAGCACTGCAGTTGAATCTAGGTGATCACATTTTTTATGAAAATTAGGATTCAATATGGCAACAGCTCAAGAATATACAATTATTTTCCATAATTCCTTCATGTTTGTAGTTTCCTATAATTTCTACATTATAATACTAGCAACTGCATGAAAATTAACTTACTGAGCCCATAACTCTTCTCAACAAAGGCAGAGAAATACCAGTTCTATCTCTATTATTGTTTACCGTATATTATTTTAAATCCACAACTCTCAGCTGGGTGGTGCTTGATATACTTGAGCATACCTGCAATCGCGAAGAATAATTGTGGAAGCCACAAGTGCACATCCAATCACCAGAACGCCACCCATTACCATTAGGAGCTGGTGGAAGTTGATTCGTGAGGCTAGAATATGACATTCCAGATAGGCTGCCATCTTCCAATGGCCAATTAGATGCTGACTGAAGTCCATAAGGATAATTAGGCTGGTTCCCGTATTGACCACTCCCTCCAACAGACCAACCAGAGCTCAAAGAGATTGATGACTGGAGAGATCCAACATTGACCATTTGTTCCATCCCCCCTCGAGCCCTAGCAAAATAAGTTGGATGAGTAGGGACAGAAGCTCCAGGGATTGCAACTGCCGGCATTGCTGCTAGCTCCTTAGGTTGCCCACACTTTTTGCACTTTTCTCTTGATGCATAATTGTTGTTAGTGCAACCTATGATCCATTGCACACACACGCAACCCACAATGCAGCCAGGAAGTAGATACACGCGAAGAATACGCACGCCAACCCGCCATCCAATATCAAAATACACATACAGAAAACACGAAACAACTCAACCTAATTGAAATCAACTTTCTGAATTATTTAAATAGCTGTACTAAATTATACAACACTTGGTAAGAAAATCAATAAGATTTCAGGTAACAAAAATATGAAATAATGGCGTGACATCACATTATAAGTCAAAGATTAGTCTCTGATGTTGGAAATGAAAGAACCAAACGTAAAAAGAAGAGGGGAGGGCTGAATGAAATTGAAAGAAGAGCAATATTTTTTACTCATACAGCCCATTGAATCTCATACCAACACATCATAACAACTAATACTAACATTACTGGTTGTTAATTTTGAGAATGATCCAAGAAATTCAATACAAGCATACTAAGTTCAGTAAAGCCAATGTGGCCAAAGCCAGCACTCTAGCTGTTTAAGGAGACCAAATATATAGAGCCCCAGGGCTCCATAATTGTATATTGACTCAAACCTCAATACGGTATTGTGATTGTCTAAGTGAATGTTCGGGAAACGAAAGAGATCATAGATTACCATCCACTAACGTCAGTTCCACAAATCATAGAATTTCCATATAGCCATATAGGATTTCCAAATGACAACACCATCAAATTCAAAAATACGATATAGCAAAACATACCGGTGCAGATCCAGTCGCCAATCCGGGGAAGCCATTTGGAATCGGCGGGAGTTTTGGTGTCGACCAGAAGCCGCGGCTGCTTGCAACGGTTGCAGAAAGATCGGAAGGCATAGTTCCTATTGCGGCATCCGCTGCACTCCCAGTCGCCTTCTTTCCCACCGCCACTGCCAGCTCCGCTGCCTACCATATCGTTGTGTCTATACGTCAATTTTCCTCCACCAGCTCACAATTTCAGACGGTAGCTGCGGCGAGCACCTTGCTTTGGTTTTCGGAAATCGCTTCGCCACGGATTTTCAGGTTTTACTTTACCGAGTTTTGCAATTTGCCCCCTAAACACTTTTAGGTCTTCACTTCACCCCTTAATATTCTAATACATTCCAGTTTGGTACTATAGCATTTGGGTCCAAATGTTAAGATTAGGATTTAGGAATAAAAATGACCAAAACACCCGATCAATCCAACTATTCTAAAATTTAATTAATTTTTTTTCTCTTTTCTATATTTCATTTTTCTTCCAAGTCAAATATTTATACTTTTTACCATTTATCCTTTACCATCCACAAGCTCCACCAATCATAATTATATATTCTAATTATTTTATATTTATATTATTATATATTAAAATTAATTATTTAAATTTAAAAAATGTAAAAATTAACTTAAATTGTAGAAAAAATCAAAAAGAACGAAAATCTTACAAATTAAAATATAGGGAACATAAGACAGGGATTGAAAGACGAAATTGAAACAATGAAAAACTGAAATTACAAACAACAAAGTAAAGAAAATTCAGTTATCAGAGCCGAATTTTTGCCAAATATGTTCAATCAAGTTGTCTCAAAGATCTCTATGTGCTTCTCTATTCTGAAGTTGTGACTTGGTTGTCATATGACTGCTAGACTTGCAATTTTGTCTGTAGAGTATGCAAAATTATTATTTTCGGCTTCATCTCCAGTCTGAGGATCACTCAGACTAACTTGATCTTTAATAAATTATGAGGAATTTTGATATTTTAGGTTAGTGCTTCTTTCATCTTCCACGATCACATTATGCATGATGATGCAGTCTTTCATTATTTTTCCCATAACATCACGATCCAAAATAAGACAGAGATGTTTGATAAAAGTGAAACGAGCTGTAGAACGCCAAATGTTCGCTCAACGTATTTTCATGCAACCTCTTAATGTAGAGCAAATTATTTTTGCTTTAGAATGAGAGGAACTTTAGTAGATTTCATAAATGCTGCTCATTCAATATATATATATATATATATATCACCAGTAAGATGATATCTCATATTCTTTGTTGACCATTTACGACGTAACTAAACTTCGGTGCAATGATAAATGTGATACCTTGTTCGAAAAGTTTCTTCAAGATAGATTGGATTTTCTGAAAACTATTTCTCGAACACACTTTTATGGCCCTTCTCACGCCCATGTTCTATAAAATCGTCTCTTTTGCTAACAACATGATATGTTGGTTGCAATGATAGAGACTCTACTTCAATAGTCACTTGTTCAACAATGTTGTCAATAATGCTATATTCTTCAACATTTTGTGCATAAAAAACTTCATAATTTTCCCACCAACCATCATCTTCGAGGTAATCGAAAATATTAAAACTAGAACTTGAAGACATTTTATTTTGGGGAGCTTAGGAGAAGTTAGTTATGAGAGATTTTGTGCAAATAGTGTAGAGAGATTTGCAAATAGTGTATAGAAATTTAGTGAAGATGATACATTTAAAGCAAAGGGAGTTAGTGGGAAGATCAATGGTGAAGATAGTGAGTGGACGATAACATTTTCTCAATCATGTCATTCATTTATGGCAAATAGTGTAACATTATTGGAAGATAGTGAAATGCCAATCATTTATTGCATTTTGATCATATCACGTTTGAAGATATCATTTTGTCAATCATGTCATTAATTATTGCAAATAGTGTAGCATTATTGAAGATAGTGGAATGCAAGTCATTTATGCTCCCTTTACGAGCATATGTCTCCTTATATGCACCGATCTACTTCATAATATAAGCATTAATGCGTTTGAAACGTCCTCTCAACTACTCCACTGACCTATCTTCGGATATTACCGGGATTTCAGCTCGAGTTTGATTCTACATCTTTTTCACATTTTTCCATAACGTGACATTACTTTGATTGGTGCCAACAATTGGATTTCACTAACATGACAATAAGAAGACATTAGTATAATATTTTCTCTCTTTCCAACCTTGAGAATTGTTTGAAGTGTTGGGCAATTTTTCATGAGGATTTTCAGAGGAGATTGAAGGAGTGTTTTGGTTGAGATTTTATGAAAATTGTGAATTCAAATCAAACATCGGTGAAGCAAATTCATTGGAATTTTGAAATTTTTTGTAGCAAGGATAGTAATCTTGAGAGTAAGGAAAATCTTGGGAATTGAAGAGTTGTTATTATTATATAGATCTATGATAATTAAATGAGAGATGAAGATTTGTAGTTAATAATAGAATGAGAGAAAATAAGAGAATTTTAAGATGTTAATAAGTATAGCAATATTGGGCTTTATTTATAGATAATGAAAAACCATAAATTTTGGTAGCATATATTATTACATATCATGATTTTTCTATCTAAAAAAAAAAATCGAGAGTCAATGGGGTTGCGCCAAGAGGAAATACCCCATTGGCCAAGCATGTTGTGACCACTAGGTTGCATTTTGCCTCTCTCTCTTCCCACCCGGGTCACTCCTTCTCCTCTCTCCTCATTTATATAAAGATTTTCTTTTTATATACTTAAATACATTTGTCAACCCAACCACCCTTTTCTCTTAAGCGATATTCTTAGTCTAACAATACCAACCCTAGCTTACTATGGTTTTTTTTCTTAGACTATCTCCATCGGTGATACTGCACCAACCCAAAGAGGAAAAGATAAAACTCGAAGTAAAAAAATAAAATAAAAATGGTTTATTACTTCATGATTGTGATTGTGACCCAATGCTTCTACTTGGGCATCTCCAAGAGTCTCCTTTAGAGCTTCTCCAACCCTCCCCTAAAATAGAGGATTTCCCCATTTTTGCTCACTTTCTTCCCCCCTCACCCTCCCCTATACCTTCCCTTATTTTAGGGGAGACGTGATTTCTCCCCATGCCATATTTCTCCTTTAATTTTATTGAAATTAATAGTGGTAAAGGAAGATAATGAGTTTGACATTAATTACTATTTATAAAAGGAAGATACATGAGTTGCACATTAATTGAAATTACTTAATATTAATAAAAGGAAGATACATGACATAAATTTAAATTACATTTAATAATATCTAATAATCAGGAATATCATCTTCGGAGCCACTAGTGCCCGAGAATAAATTTTGAAATAAATTTGGATGGTCGTCTTTTGGTGAGGTGTCATTCACCGCTTCTCGTAAATCTTAGCTTGCTTAAGCCGAAGCAATTCACGTCTACGAGGATCATCAATTGTTTTCAAATTGATCATTAGGATGTTGTAGTCTCTGATTATGGACACATATGCTAATTTCACGTTCCGGAATGCACTAATTGATCAATTGTGGAGTGAATATTCGTCTTCGGAGAATTATATATTATTATGTAACCTATGATTTTTATTTAAGTAATTTAAATTATCTTTCTTGCAATTAATGTAGAATTTTTTAATTACTTTTTTTAATAAATATATTGTTATGTTTAACTTAATTATATAATTACATTTTAATTTGATTTGTATAAGAGAAAAAATGAGAATATTATGGAATATTCTTATTCTGCCTTAACATAGGGAAAAATCGTTGGAGACAGAAACAATGTTTCGCCCTAAAATAGGAATATGACTCCCCTAAAATAAAGCTTTCAACAACAATTCAAAAAACTCAATTTTAATTCATATATTATCGATCCAAATCACCCATAATGTTCGTATATAAATAAATTTTCAATTTCGAGTATTAACAATGCTCTCAATATTATCAAATTCTCAATTCTATCCAAATGTGAATTAAATTTGTGCCTCTAATTTCGTCTCATCGTCACTAAATATATTTTTGTAGTTTGTTTCCAGATGATCAAAACCTAAATCAAAATACGATTGGGCTGAAAATGTGTGGTGTGTGAAAGAATATGTAGTTCTTATGTCATCTTAAGCTTTTCATTGGCGAATGTAGCATACTACGCATAAATCAAAAGGGAGGTGACATCCGAAGATGGGGTATTTTATCCCTTTCGATCATGATACTTCCAATACGAGATCTTCAAACGATTTCCCGTCCAAAGGTAGAGATAAGACAAAAAAGAAAGGAAAATGTTAATACATCACAATCTAATGGCACTGATGAATTTACTGAACAACTTTGTGATCTCATTGTCTCTAAAGACAATGAAACTAAATGCGTTAGAGATGTGTCGGATCCTCAACTCGAGTTAGAGTGCCAAAGGTTAGAAATTGAGAGTAAGAACATGGAAATGAAGAGTAAGAAGATGAAATGTCATGATATGACAAAATGAAAGAAAATATGGTAAATATACATATATAATATACTTACAATACACCCCCTTGATTGATCATCCTAAAAGAAACTGTTGCCTCGTTAAAACCTTGCCAGAAAAACCCATTGTAGATACTTGAGTCGGTGCATATCGATCTTGTATACCATCTTCTTTGAATTTTGACGTTGATACTATCTTCGTAAGAGAATCCGTTAGATCATCACTTAAGGGAATTTGTTGGATGTTGATGTCACAACTCTTTTGGAAATAATATGTTGCATTGGATGCCTCGTTAAAAACCTTCACTAAGAAAATCATTTGGAGAAAAACTTAGAAAGGTAAAAAATAGTATAACCATTTGACATTCAAGGCCATTTGACCTTTAGGGGTTAGCCTAATCTTCATAATTCTTTACAATTTATCACTCTCCCTCAAAATAACAATTTTCAAGGTTATCTTCAAGGTCTACACTAATATGTGCAACACAAGTTTAATTATTTCAATAGAGAATATCATGGAATATGTAAATATATCATTACTCTCATAAATAGACCAATGTCATGTTTGTCTTGAAGATAACAAAAGATGGTCAATACCATTCCAAATTCTCCAATTGCAGATAAGTAAGGAACTTTTGGTCCTAAAACATCTTTGTTATCTTCTATAGGTCTAAATGAGTTTCAATCCACTTCAAGTGATTTAAGCAATCATTAGGTAGCTCTATGGATGCAATACAATAAAATCTCTTAAAGACCTTTCAGTTAGGTCGACTAGCGTAACTCCGTCAGGGAGATGCTCGATCTGCAGGTCGAGACAATTATTAGTTCAACCTAAGTCTTTTGATTCTAACTCCATCTTTGGGCATGAGTTGATTTTCTCAAGTACTTTTGTACATAATGATTCACATATCATCTTCAGGAGGAATTTAGAGCGATGTGTTCCAATTTTGTATTCTGCAGACTTCTTATCTTTTAGTACCAATAAATCTCTCAAGCTTTTGACATCAATGAGCATCAATTGATTCATTTGTTTATGAGGAACTTCCGTTCTTTCATGGTGTATATATAACAGCTATATGAAATTTTTGTCACTCCTTTTGCAATAAATAATTTTATGAACTTCTAGTTCACAATGCGTGAATCTAAATAATTGCGGCATTTTATATATAAAATATATTTTATATCTCCCCCTAATGCTGACAATGATGTGAGTTTGATTATAAAATCAACATGTCAATAATTCATAACTATTTGCTCTATATAAGTCATTTTGACGGAGTATCTATACATTTAAGTATTATGCTCTTTAGGACCTTCAGTCAAATTCAGGCCATCATATCAATTTTCGTATCCTCAGATAATAAGAACTACGAAAATGATTAATAAATCAAATGAAGTTCCTGAAGAACTATCAGCGTCTAAACATTAATGAGATCTCAAATATTTGAGAGATCAAATATCGTCGTGGACGTATGACGGCGTATTCACCTTTAATATGACTTCTGAAATGATAAAAGAGGACCCTCAACGACGATCTATTAGAGATTGTCGACCAAATAGCAATAATTGGTCAAAGAGGAACTAAGTCATACAAGGTGAATTAAAATTCCATAGAAAGCCGGAAATATTTGGACTTGTAGTTCAAAAATTCAGAAAGTTTATCCCCGAAGGATATGAATATGTCTTTGTTAAAAAGAGAAATGAGAATTGCGAGATATAGGGCAATACTCGTAACACAATGTTTCTCTCAAAAACCGGGAATTAATTATGTACCCTCCCATAATTGACGCAAAATTTTAGAGTTTGATTAATCTACTTATGTCACAAAGATTTGATATGCGTCTTATGGATGTAGTAAATATCCATTTATATAATTCACTAGATAGTAACATATATATGAAAATCCTTGAAGGATTTAACTTGCTCAAAGCATGTAAGTCAAAAAGATGTTTTCAATTGGGTTGCAAAAGTCATTGTAAGGGGCCTAAGGGCTGAAATAGTACAACCGTATATGATATAATATGAACGACGAGTAATCCTTGCCTTACTAAAAGATTTGAGTAGAACAATCGTGCTGTTAACATGTTATAAACTGAATAGAATGAGAAAATAATAGAGATAGGGAATGAGATGTGTATTATTAAGAGTATCAATAAAATCTATTTTAGAGTTATAGATGTGATCATGGACTTTTAGGGTTTACATGGTCATCCATATATATGGTAAATATACACATATAATATATTTACAACATCTAGTATATTTTTATGTAATTTTTATTTATGTTTAGTTTTATGTATTTGTTATGTTTTTCATAATTTAGTTAATTATAAATAATATAGTTTATTTCAACGAATCTAACTTATTATCTATTATTTTATGCTTGCCTAAAATACATACTAAATGATCAGTTTTTCAAATCAAAGAACATAAAATAAAGTCCACAATTTCATTTCCACACCTCAATATCCGATAAACATGATAATAACCATAAAACCACCAAAAAAAAAAAAAAAAATACTTAAGCCAAAAAAACTCAAAAACATTAAGTTAAAAATTCTAGTAGAGTTCCCAAATAAAAATTCTCGAAGTTCATCCACTAAAACTTTGCAAAAATGTAAATTACGTCGGTTGCGATGTCAATTTCTTGAAAGTATGGTTTGTATCTCCAATTTATTTCACCAAATAATCGTTTCAAGATTATTTTTATTGAGTTGATAATATCACATGTTCACATAGTTTTATAAGTATAAAAGATTGAAATGAGCATTCAATGAAAAGAATCAGATTCCTACATTTACTGTTTTAGTGTATCCCTTTGTTGAAGACAACCTTTTAATACACTTTCGTAACCCACGATTAAGTTCATAAGAGGTATCGCCATCCACCCGCTATTAGGCCATAGAATCTGAAGAACAAAGCATGGCTATGGGCTATTATGCCTTAATTAATACTATAACAAATCGCGATTTTCAACTTGTCTCACATGATGCACAGAAGATAATAGCCGGCTTCCGATCAATTTATCTGAATGCATTATTAGTTAACACGTTAATTTATATTAATGCATTATTAATTAATTAATACGTCAAATTTTCTTTAACTGAGTGCATTTGAAATTCGTAATTTGTATATGAGGCATTTGCATGCAGTAGTAAAAGATTCTCTCCACATATGACATTTGCATACAATGTTTTCAAGTTCCAATCAACCAATTTGTGTAGTACTTATTTCGTCCCATTAGTAGTATATGGTCTTTGGGCACGAAGATTAAGAAAATAACATTGGAAAGTAATAGATTCTCTCCTCATATGACATTTGCATGCAATGTTTTCAACATCCAATCAACCAATTTGTGTAGTACTTATTTCGTCCCATTAGTAGTATATGGTCTTTGGGCACGAAGATTAAGAAAATAACATTGTATGGTGTATGTTTTTTGAATTTTGAGTAATTAATTTGTGGCTACATATTCTTTACCATTTTTAGAAACAACACATTACTAATGGGGCACCATTTTCGAAAATATAAGACACTACTAATGGAATAGAGATAGTAATAGATTCAGGGTCGTTGGAAAGTATGGAAAAACAAATGAAAAATTTGAAAGTTTGCAAAACATGTGGTACACTTCATTGCCAACATGTCAAAAAGTGGGAGAAGAGACGCTCTTTGAATCATACTAGTGTTTAGAGTAACTGTTTAGGGGTAAAATGTTTCCCTTCGTCTCATTAAATAAGTCTCTGCCTTTTGAGCATGTTAATTAAAGAAGTTGGTGTAAAAGAATAAAATGTGATGTAAAAATAAACTCCCTCCGTCCCGCTATTTCTGTTCTACTTACCTTATCGGGCTGTCCCGCTATTACTGTCCCCGGCCTTTCCAAAAAAGGAAATAATTAAACTTAATCAAAAAATTAATCTGGGGCCCACTTTTAAATTAATTACCCACCCCACCTATCGGTCTTCTCCCTAACCCACCCAACACAAACAAACATTTCTCTCTCCATACCTCTCCTCTCCCTCTCGACTGTTCTTCGAACCCTAGATCTACGCCGCCTCCATTGTTGTGCTGTGATGAATTCCCAAGAAACTCTCGAAATTTTGAGCACTTTACCTCCCCATTGCCTCAAACAGCCATCACACGAAACAGATACTCTGGATCTTGGGTCAAAAATGGGTGACAACGGGAATTTGAGTGCCGCCGTGTCCGACGCCTCCGTCGCGGACGAGCCCGAGTATGTTTGTCTATGTCCGGAGCTCATGTTTTTTCCCTTTAAGATGCCCGCTTTTCATTTTCCGGACACGGAGGAAATGGAGGAGGAAGCCGATCGGGAAATGGCGAGGAGGCGAGCACGTCAGCCATGGCTGGATGAAATAATTCGATTATGGCTTCCAACCTACAAGCCAGACCGGTTATATTTGCTCCTACTGGGTCGTTCTTTCCCTATCATAGTATATGGTTTTTGTATTGGCTATCTTGCTATTGTGAGTGGTAGTGGTACGTGAGTTGGGGGTCTGAAATGATGATTAGCATGCTCATTTGTTTGTTGAGATAGGGTGAGATTTTAGTCTACTTTTTTTGATCTGCCTTTGCTTCTGAAACTTTTGTAAATCTTAGCTTTAGATTGGTACATCTTAGCTTTAGATTGGTTAATTGAGATAGGATCAAGCATTGTTGTCCTTGTTTGAATCTTCCGATTAGCCTTGTCTGAAGGCATATGTTCTTGTTTGTTATGTTTGTTGTCCTTGATTGATGCTTGTTGTCTATGGTAAGGTGATTAGGACTGAGGTCTTTCAGGGTTGATGCTCCTGCATATGCAGCATTCATTTTGGTTTTGTATTCATTAACTTGAATACAACCCGTGTAGATGCCTTTGCATATGGGATTCGCATCTTAGAGACCTAAGTATTGAGTGAATCTCTTTTGAATAGGTCAATCACTGCAAAACAACACTTGATCTTTTCAATTTTTTGTAAAAAAGTAACAAAATAAAACTGCATCTTACAACTAAAACTGCATCTTACAACTACATATACCAAAATGTACAAGAGCCCCTTATAATAACTAATAGACTGTACAGTTGCAAAAAACATTGAAAATCAACATGCCTTCTTCCCTTCCTTCAATAGTTGTTTCTTCAAAGAGTCCAATTATCCACTCTCAAACCCAATCTGTTCTCTAGATCTTCAAGTTCATGCAAGCTACCATTTTCAAGCATATAAACAATACATTCTTTCACCAAGGTTTCAGGCACTTCCAAGTCCAATGGAAGAGTTCCTGATCTAATTAAGCTATCCTTCTCCATGTGGGGAATTTTATAGGAATTTTGTCCCCTAACTTTCATCACCTCGATCATGCAATTTTGTAAACTCAAGAAAACTTTATTTAGAGTAACTGGAGATAGCTGCTCATAAGAAGCAATCATTGCATTGACTAGTTGCTGAGCATTTATGCATGAAGATTCTATTTGAATACTCTGAATAGATCTGAACCAACCTAAGTCATTGACATTCATGTCTGGAGAGTTTGGAGGCTGATTTATTAACTTGATGTCAAATCCATCTTGACTTGCTACATCTCTGAACTATGGGTCACTGTCCTTAATATGAGGTCTAGCATTATCTTGTTGAATAAATATCAGTTTGCTTGCATGTGGAGGCTATCTGGCTTTTATAGCTGGTACAATCTGACATTGTTTATGAAATAATGCAATACAACTTAGAATCAAAATAATGCAATGCAATACAAAATAATGCAATGCAATGCAATCAAAATAATTCAATTTCCATACCTGATTGATCAAGCATTCCTTGATGACTTGTTTTGTTATTGATTGTATGGGTTTCATCTCTATTGTGCCTACTGGCATGTTCTTTGATTTTCTGATTGCTGGGGCATTTTCTATGAAAGAGAAAATACCTATCTTCCCATCAAATTCCACATTTCCATTTGCATCAAAGATAGGCCGGCATACAGCACACATAAACATGATTTTCGTGATGAACTTCTTGTTTTGACATGTTCTATGTGGCTCTGTTTCAGTAGGTGTAAGGTAAAATCTATGAGTAGCTTTGGCATGTAAAACCATTTTTCATCTATATGGATCGTGTTGTGCATGCTTTTAAATTTGAGAATGTTTAGGACTCTATCAAATTCTAGGGCCTCAATAGAATACCTTAGCCTTAGCAGGCGGTTGTGATTTGTGGCCTTATAGCACTACTGTGAGCTCTGATCAACCCCTTATTCACCCACCTCCATACTTGACTCCTGCTGCAGTTGATACCATCTGCGAGCTTTCTAATAGTAGCCCTTTTTGTAATTCCAAATTCTCAATCAACTCTAGATTAAGATGGACTATCTTTCTCCTTGGTGTTCCTGGTTTCTTGCTCTTTACACAGATAACTTGCATACTTTTCTGTTGTTTTCTGGCAGCAGCCCATAGGCGATTGACTGTCCTTGGAGAGACATCGTACGTGGATGCTACTTCACTACGTTTGCCTTTGTCAATCTTCCCGTTCTTATTGTTCTGCAGAAGGAAATGCACGATTCCCATACGCTCGTCGTCAGTTAGATTTTTGCTCCTCGTCTCTCTCATTTTGTGGATGTTTTATGTTTTGAACATGTATGGAAATTGAAGTTGTAGTAGTACTTGTTGGCTATTTATAAAAATATGTAATGGAGGGAAATTCGAATTTTCTTTCATTTGGTGATTGATTGTCTTTGGAGGGAACATGAATTTTCAATTTAGAATTTCCCTTCATCTCGGCTCTTCTTATATACATCCTTATTTTTTCAGAATTTTCAACTAATTTTTTTTTGTTTACACTATCTTTTTAATTATTTATTTTCAGAATTTAATATTTTTGAACTTTTTTAAAAGATTAGATTTTTTCTTCATAAACAAAATGTTTAAAAAAATTAAAAAAAAAATTAATGCATCTCAACCATGCTCTAATACATTTAGGTGGAATTCAAACTCTCTCTCCTACATCTTCTTCTCGAAATTTGTGCACCAATCTTATAAGAATAACAATGAATATTATAAGTTGTTAATCTATCTACCCAACACAATTAAACTCCCTAAACAAAATTTCTTAATCTCCGTGCCGAAGTGAACTGTGACAGAATTAGTGAGAAGGGAGTATAATTTTGAGGCTCATTTATTTAGATTAATTGTGGTCCACTCAATTCTCATATTTGTCACGAGAGTTGAATAATGGAACGAGATGAAATAAAAAATTGAACTTGAATAATAAGACAGAGAGAATGCGTTTTAAGAATCTACACATGCCCCCATTGTAACACCCCGAAATTTAACTTTAAAATAATAATAATAACAAATATAAAATAAAATATTCATTTGCTCCTCATGTATGATATCATTTGGTAAGTCCTATAAGTCGCGCCTTAGAGTCTAACTAAATGTCAAGCATAAAATGCTATATTGTGAATGATTATATGTTCTTGTAATCTAAATGCTTCATATGTGATTATCTCTTTAAATTTGAATTATTTCCTAGATCATGATATAGAGACTAATAATTTGCAGGAAAGTCCTTAAAAAAAAAGAAAAAAAATATAAGATTTGATTTATGATTTGAAAAGAAAAATAAAAATTTATTAAATCTTATTTTGATAGACGAGACCTATACTAATTAGATTAGGTGTTTATATAAAAAATAAATGATTTTTATTTGTGGGGATCTTTTTTTTTATGAATTGTTATCAAAATATTTATTAAAGACGATTATAACTTATAAGAATTATCAGCAAACATATCTTTTTATGTTCCCATCCAAAACCTAATCTAACAAGGATTATATATATAGGGGAGATCATATGAGAACACCCCTTAGTGTGAGAAATAAGAACAGTTTATATCCGTTTGATCAAGTAATTCGACGATCCAGATCTTAGTTTCATTTAAGTTGACCTTTTTCACAATTAAAGTAAATAATTTGCACAAAGGTCTTTTCAGTAAATTTCTCAATATCCCTTATATTATAACATCCTTTGATATACTTTGATCAGTATTACATTATCTAAATCGGCGGTTTCTATTAGGTTTTCAATTCTTCATAATCAAATTCGTTGGTTTCAATTGGGAATTCAATTCTTCATCATTTATTTCGGCGGTTTCATAATCAATTTCGTTGGTTTCAGTTGGGAATTCAATCCTTCATCATTTATTTCGGCTGTTTCATAATCAAATTTAGTGGTTTCAATTAGGAATTCAATTCTTCATCATTTATTTCTGAGGTTTCGATTTGTATTTTAAATCTTATTTATCAAATACGGTGCATAAGTTTAGTTTTTTAAGTATTCATCATTAAATAAGGCGCATAGATTCATTATTTTTTTCATTCAATTGTTGGTCTTCATCATCTGATTATGGTGTTTGCACAAGGTTTGTTGTTTATTTTGATGTTTTCTATATAAATGATCTTTTATACGTTTGTGGTTTTAAATTTTTTTTTGAGTTATTTTATGCACAACATTTCATTGTTTTCTTGCACGTTTATAGTTCATATTATTATTATTTACTCAGTTATGAATTTATTACTTTTGACATGTTTCAGGTGATGAAATCATATTTGATGAATCTCACATGACAATGGAAAACAGTCAAAGTTTCATTCCAGAATGTCCGAATGATATTAAACCATTTGTTGGAATGACATTTGCATCATTGGATGATGGATTGCTTTTTTTTATAGGAAATATGGTGGTTTTTGTGGTTTCGATATCCGTCTAGGAACTGATCCTAAGAAGGGTTTGATTACATTGCATAAGTATGTATTATGTAATCGTGAGGGGGAAAAGGTTGATGATTCATATTCATCTGAAAATGAAGTTAATGGAGTTGGATTAAAGAAAAAGAGGCGAACAATGTCATTTAGGGCATCATGTATGGCTCGCATTGTGCTGAAGTTTAATGCTGGGGTTGGATATGTCATAAGCAAGTTTATTGAGTCTCACACTCATTCCTTTGTGCATGATAAGCATAAGCATTTTATGAAATTGAATAGGAAATTGGATTTTGGACATCAGAGGTTTATTTTGAATGGTATTAAAGCCAAAATTGGTCCGATGAGGTCATTCAAGTTATTTAAGGAGTTGGTTGGAAGTTATGATAATATTGGTTGTACCGGCGTTGATTTTAAGAATTTCTCTCGTGATTTGAGAGACTCAGTAAATGGTGTTGATACACAAATTATTTTGGATAAACTAAGTAGACGTCGCGAAATTGACCCTGCTTTCTCTTATGATTATTGTGTTGATCAACGTAATAAACTTACTCGTCTTTTTTGGTCGGATAGTACTTCTATTCAACACTACAAAATTTTTGGTGAAGCAGTTTCTTTTGATGCTACATACTCTACAAATAAGTAAGTTTTTTTTTTCTTTTATGGTTTCGGAAAATTTGTATGACATGATTCATAAAAAAAATTTAGTGTCGTATGAATTAATGTTTTATTATAGCATGAACAATAATTTTTTTTTGCTTCAACGTTTCAGATTATGGGAATGTTAATTTTTTTATTGCACATGTTTAATTACACTTTAAAAAATGCACGTTTTATTTAAAATATTATGCACATTTAGTCCTTAAAGTTTGCACAATTATATAATACATCCTTGCAGGTACAATATGATATTTGCACCATTTACTGACAAGGATAACCATGGTTGTGTTTTTTTATTACACATTTTTTTAATTAGGCTTTATGAAATGGACGATTTAGTTATAATATTATTCACTGTAAATGATTAAAATTTACACAATTACATACTATATTCTTGCAGGTACAATATGATATTTGCACCATTTACTGGCAAGGATAATCATGGTTGTTGTGTTACATTTGGTGCTGGATTATTGACAAATGAGGGTCAGGTATCATATGCATGGTTGCTTGATGTATTCCTCAAATGCATGGGAAATCAAATTCCAAAAATCTTGATCACAGACCAAGATCCAGCGATTATTAATGCTGTTCGCGAGATCCTTCCATCACCTGGTACTCGTCATAGATTTTGCATGTGGCATATTATGTGTAAAGTGGCAGATAAGATTAGTCCACAATTAAGAGGGGATGAAGGATTTAAAAGAAATTTAATGAACTTGTATGGTCTGAGTTTATTGACCCTAATGAGTTTGAAAGAAGGTGGCATGCAATTATGGAGGAGTACGATTTATCTTCTCATAAATGGTTTACAGACATGTTTGCTATCAGATCTTGTTGGATTCCTGCATTTTTCCGTGATCTTCATATGGGTGGGTTGTTCAAGACCATTTCTATGTCTGAGTCTGTGAACAGTTTCTTCCAGACGTATTTGGAAAAAAATTCTAACCTTATTGAATTTTTTATGCATTATTGGAGTGCACTTGATTCTCAGAGACATGGACACAACCATTTAAGCAGTGTTGATGATTATAGCTTTCCGTCAATGGTTACAAAACTTCCTATAGAGAGACATGTTGCCGAGGTATACACAAGCAGCATATTCAAACTTGTTCAGGCTGAAATTATTGCTGCAATCAATTCTTGTTGCATGGTTAGTATGACTAGCAATGCATCAATGAATTATTTTGATGGTAAGTTCAAAGTTGTGTTCAACAAATCCGACCAATCTACTACATGTAGTTGCAATTATTTCATGCGCAAGGGTCTTCTGTGCAAGCATATATTCTTTGTCTTTAAAAATCTACGGATTGATCGAGTTCCGGAACGATATATATTGAGTCGATGGACTAAGTCTGCTTGTTCTGATGTTGTGGTACAAAATGACAGTTCTGGCCAAACCAATAATGGTGATAGTGCTTCTATGGGAAGTCAGTTGCATTGTGAGATGTTTCGATGCCTCGGGGTTGTTGATGGCAATGAAGAGTTAATGTCTGATTTGTTAGTTGATTTGAAGATTTTAACAGAAAAATATTCTAACAGGTCTTGCGATAATGGAGGTATCATACAAAAGAAGCAGGCGTTTGAAATGTTTTATGGTGGTCCGATCCCAGAAAATGTTTTATGGTTTTATCTCCTAGTCCTGTTAAAACCAAAGGTAGTGGTAATCGAATTAAGTCAAGAAAGGAAAGAGCCGCTTTGGATGCAAAGAAACCGAAGAGAAAGTGTAGCAAATGTAAACAAATGGGTAATCATGATGCCCGAAATTGTGATAAAGTTGCATAAAAGAAAAAAATTTCCTAATAATTATGAATTTATGTTTTTTAATTATTAAGTTATTTTATCCGTACTGTACATTTTTTAAAATTCCAGATTTTTAATGATTTAGTAGTTATTACCTATTTAGTAAACCTTTATTGTTAACTAATGTGTTTTAAGCTTGTATAAATATTCAAATTTTTATTGTATTTATTTATATCTTGTTTTAAATGATTGCAACCAGGTACATATTATAAAGTGTTGGTCCGGAGACGATAAGTCAGGTGTAGGGGGGGGGGGTGAATACACCTGAGCTCAGTTTCTTTTTCTCAATGAAGGTCAGCTGAGCTGATGATTGCAACTGATGAACAGTGCCAAATAAGCCTTCGATCGCGGGACAGAGTGAGTCGGCCCATCGAAGCTCTCTCCTACTGACTGTTGTCAGTACTTTGAGAATCAGTCGGAGACTGTTGTGCGGAAAGTGTGGGGCCCAGGATTCGTCTCATTTGAAAACACGTTTTAGTAAGTTAAATCTTTTGGCTGTGCGCTTTATAAAATACGTTTTATGCAAGCTTATGATTTTCAAGTCAGTCGATTTAACGTGGTTCGGATACGCAAGATCTTACGTCCACGGTCCTGAACAAGGCAGGAGAACTTGTTGATTATTCTGAGCAAGCCTCAGCAGGGATACTGTGCACTGGACAGTTCCCTCTAAGTTATAGTCCTTAGCGACTTTACAATCCAAACCTAAGTCTGAAAGGGAAGGGAATTTTCTCCAACTGAGAAGGAGTTCTTACAATAAGAACAATTCACTAAATGTGAACTCCTTCGAATCTAAGCTATAAAAATGACAATGAGCTTAGTCTAGAGAAGAAAGGGATGTAAGAACTCTAGAGAGAAAAACTGAGAAATCTTCTAAGTACGCAAGTTTTCCTCTGGATGATCTTTGAGTGTTCTAGAGCGTTTAAGAATTTGAGCTTGTCCCTTCGAAATTCCGTCATTTCGGAGCTTCAAAAACTTCTCTATTTATAGTTGTGAGTTATGGCATATGTCCGTTGGAGACGACGATGCCACGTGTCACAAGCTTCCAAAGAAAACGGCCATAATTCGAACTTGTTGCGGCGGGGGGCGTTAATGCACTTGTTCATGAGAGCGGCTTTCTTGTGTAGAGTAGGTAAGCGTTGTCGGCTTCTCATTGGTCGAGGTTTGTAGTTGGTGAGAATGTCAGAGTTGACCGTTCAACAACCTCGTATGTCTTCTGCTGAACTTTTCGAAAAGACTTGAATAGCTGGGTCGCTTTCGTAGGATACGATAGGCGAAAAGTCTTTGTCTTCTTCGGTGAGTCGGCCGACACGGCATCTACCGAGTAGGTCGGTGGCGGCTGCGAAGGTGCGTGCTTGTTTCTATTCTTCCGCCGATGACTATCGGTGGGAGTAGTCTTCTCCGATGATTTGTCGGTGATGCGCTGTCTTCGACTGAGTGTAAGATCAGCTGCTGACTGAAGAACACAAACGATTACACTGATGACGTGGGGTTCTGAAAAGTATCTTCGACAGAAGATCAGTTCAACAATTACCCCGTACAGGACTTAGACAAAAAAATAATAATCAATATATCAAGTCTAACCTATACATTAGCTAATCCTAACGACACACTAATCTACTGATATCAGCTAGGTTTTGGGATCTTCAATTCCATAGTACTACTATGATTTCCCCCAATTTTCTTTTAACCGAACAACAGCTGAGTATCATCTACTTACTCATATCCAACAATTTTCCCCTAATTGATGATGCCAAAACCTCTACCTCTACCTCTTAAACTTCTAAAGTCTATAAAAGATGCTATCCTACTGACAACAATTTCCCCCTTACAACATTCTGAGGAAAAAAATAAAGGAATTTCAATACTTCAGTAGGTGGGAGATAGGCAAAATCAGAGAAACTGACTGTGAGTGTGTGTCAGATCACTTAGTGATCAGTCGTGAAAAACACGATGCAAAGAGCTGGAAGACAATGAGTAATTGTCCAACAAGCAATAGGAACTGATATATATAATCAATGATGTACAAGCTCCTTCAGCTATTACAACAGAAATAAAAAAGAAAGAGAAATCACTGCTGACGCTTGAAGCGTTGAGTCATTTCCTTGAAATCAGCAGACTTCTCAGCAGGAGGATCCAGGTAATAATACTTGTAAACTCTGATCTTGATCTCCTGGATTTCTTCGTTGTCAAGAGGATTGTCAGGCAGCAAACCCAGATGGAAAGCAACTTCCTCTATCTCTCTCTCAATGTCCTTCGTGCACAGCAGTCCACTAGCAGTTCTTGGCGGAGGAATACGTCGGAAAGCTGGGGCACGTAAGGGAATATTCTGTTCTTCCATAATCTGTCTCAGCCGATCTCTGAATGAGACATCAAATCTCGAGATTAGTTCGTCGAATAACTGATCAGCTGGACAGTCGAGAGGATAAATGCGCCATACAAAATAGCCTTTAATAAAATCCTCTTTCAGTCTTTCCCAATGGACGTTCATATCAGCCGGCACCCATTTATCCACATGCGGGATAGGAATATTCTTAACATATGGGCCCCTGATGAACTTGGATCCTCTTGGGATCTGCCTCCTCGGATCAGCTGCTGGCTTGAGAGATAAGCTACGCATTTTCGCCAAGTTAGCTATCCTTTTCTTTTCGCGGAGTGCGGCTGCTCTACAGTCTCCTCGCCTGAGACTCAGACCTTGCAGCGTCGCCTCCCAGGTCGCTTGATCTTCCGCTATCTGCTCAGGTGTTAGAGTAGAAGTGGGAATACTCTGAGCAGTAGCTTGGATCTCAGTCGGAAGAGCCTTAGCAAAATCTGCTTGCGCTTTCTTCTTCTGCTCTTCGACCGACCCGACCTTTTTCTTGCCTTTGCCCCTTACAGCTTTTCCCTTGGGCTTCTTTGCTGCTTCTGCTGCCTCTTCAAGCTGACGCTCATGGTTGAGCTTATCCTGCAGCTGTTGGGCAATTTTGAGGTCAAAAGCCTCTTGCTCCGCTTTTGATTTGAACTTATGGACCGGGGAGGAAGGAGGAGTAGATACAGTTGCAATCTCCTTCCCCGGCCTCTGCGGTGGCAATTGTTCAGGCTCAGGCTCTTTTTCTTCTGTCTCCTGCTCAATAAAGTTTGCTACTTCTTCAATGTGAGCAGCAGAAGAGGAGATGGGGGTTGGCTGAAGTGGAAATTCTAGGAGAGGGACCTCAGAAGAGTTCTTATCCTGAGTAGTAGAAGGTCCTTCCGCCTGAGCCCTTTCCCCCTGAGTCTGTGCGGGTTCTTCAGCTGTGGAGGGTCTGTCCTCCTGAACCCTTTCCCTGATTAGCTGTACATCAGCTGTATCCGTTTCAGATTCATCTTTTATTATACCTTCCCCCTTTTTGGCATCAGCAGCCTTATCGAGGTTGGTACGGATAGCTGTGACTTCTTTCTCGAGCTTGTATACTGAGTCCTTGATCTGAGTAACTGTAGAGTCGAAGTCCTTGACCAAGTCACAGTATTGCTCCCAGTCCTTCTCTTGAGCTGCCCTAGATCGAGTGAGATGAGCAACCGACTCCTGGCGAGTTTCAAGCGAGGGCTAGATCATTGGATTCCTTCATCTCCTTCGAATCTCGTTCAAGGCCTCGACTGTTGCTTAATAGCGAGCCAGTAGGCCGCTTGTAGCCAACTTGTTCCGCTCATCCATTTGATCTTGGACTGTTGTGAGAGCATGAGTCATTTGCTCGGTAAATGTTTTGTCTTTGAGCTTGGAGCAAAGAATCGACTCCGTGCGGATAGATCCGCTTTCTGCGTTATCAAAACCTCGCTCGATCATCTCCTTAAAATCGGCGCGAAGGAGCCTCTTGAGGAGTGGAGATGCCGCGGCTAGCTTATTCGGAGCTATCGATCCGCGCCTTCGTATACTTCTCCCATTTGATATGGACGTCTTTGGCGAGAAGTCTGTTTTTTAACTCCTTGGCGTCGATCGCCTTATTCACTGATTTGGAGGACACGGAACCAATGGGTTGAATCGGTAAGAGCTTGTTCCGAGCCTTTGATCCAGAAAACACGAGAAGCTGCTCCCGATTGTACTTCGGAGCGCCCTGAGCCTCACCTGATGTACCAGGGGGTGGTGATTGGCTCTTCTCATGGGGAGTTGGTCCCTCAGCAGAGCCTCCCAACTCTGCATCCTTGGGGTTGCCTTCCATCTCCTGTTCTTGTTCTTGGTCATCACCCTCATCAGCAGGAGGAGATGGAGGCGGAGCATTAGCAGCAGGAGCTGTGGTACGCAGGCTAAGAAGATAGAGCATAGCAGCTCGAAGATCCTCGAAGGACGCCAAATCGGTGGCTCCCCGAATCCGATCTCTCGCCGTAAATCTTGCTCCTCTTTCAGTAGATCGATGGCTGACTGAGTTTTTGCAAAATCTATCAGAATATCCCAGTTTAAGAACCTCAGTAGCATCTGAACTCTTGCCCTGATGGCAATGTCAACCAACTCTTCATGCTCAACTATCTCTGGAATCTGATCGTGAATCTCAGCTGTAGCACGTAGACGAGTGGTATGAGTTGTTGTCCATTTAGTCTCTTCAGTTGGCTCTCGAATGTCCGACTGAGTGTCATCGGAGCTGATGACTTGAGCTTTCTCCTTGAGGGTGGCTCCTTCTATCCCTGTGTCGGAGTCCAAGGTTTGCTCATCTTGAGGTGGAGGAGGAGCCTGTTCTATGACAGTTATCGGCTGAGCCACAGTGACCTCAGCTGGTCGTGGCTTGATAAGCCTCCTCCTCTTGGACACATCAGCGGGAGATGGCAGGGCAGGAGCAGCTCTCATCTGCTCAGGTGGCCCTTTGCCAATTGACTTCTCCGCCGCTTCTTTAGTCTTAAACTTTATCAGCTTAGTGTTGTACAGCTTTGAGTCTTCGAAAGCTGAGTTCCTCTGTACAACACTCTCTATTAGGACAGACATCTTAGTCCCGAATAGAAGCTTACTGCATCTTGGCCAACCTCCTCTCGCCAGTGGGTAGAGTAGTGAATTTCTGGGCCTGGGCTTTCATCTGAGTCGTGTAATAGTCAGCCCAGTTCACTTCTACTCCGTCGTCAATAACCATCATCAGCTGAATCCTTAGCTTGGACAGTTGATCATACGATCCAGCTGAGCTTGTCAGTATGTGCGAGACCACATACGCTAAACCTCTGTACTGAGGTAGCAAAAGATTCCTCGGGAGAGCTGTCTTGAACGTCAAATCACTGCGTCCACAGAACTTTTGTACATAGGCATTGATCTCCCTCTCCTTATATCCGATAGGTGAGATACCAGAATTAGGAAGCTGAAATGCGCGGACTAGAGCCTCTCGGATGTTGAAGGTGAGCTGAGTCGGCTTCCACTTGTTCGGATTTGTTTCTCTCATGTATGAGAATGAAGCTTCTTCTCCTCCGGTAGCCACTGAGTTCCAGTTGAAATACGCTTCTGCCACTTGCCTTGGCAGATGGGCACGCGGATGCTTGGTCACAAGGGTCTCCAACCCAGACTTCTCCAGAGCATCGAACATAGGTTCCAGATATGGGATATCCACCTGGCGGAAAGCCATTGTGGGTTCGAACTGAATTCGGATGGCCATGATCTCCACTATAGGTTCAGGAGTCTGTACGATCGCCATAGAAATCTGCAAAACAACTTGTTAGCACTTGAAAATAGAGTAAGTTAGTAGTTGTCAGCAGTTTTGAATACATTACCGAGTATGAGAGCTTGAGAGATGCACAGGCAAAGCAGTTATAAGAAGTTTGAGATGGAAACTGATTTGCGATAAAAGCTCTTAGGATTTGATAATGGCGAAAAGTGAGGAAAAAGATAGAAGATGAAAGATTTTGTATATATTGGCTTGATTGCAAGTTTCAATCCAACGACTGAGTTTTAATCTTCCAAAAACTATGAACGGCTAAGATTTAATGTTATAAAAGGAATGATTACAAAAGCCGCCTAAAACATAGATCTACGTAATAAAGGTAAGTGAGAAGACATGCATTAAATGCGCGACAGACATCATTAATTACTCAGTTTATGCAAATGAAAAGGTTTCCTACTGACCTTTCCTTAAACTATTAATGGCGGGAAATGAATGCACATTAACTACTGAGTGTGAGCGACTGATGCAATAAAAGCGAGCATGCTTCAAAAAAAATAAGTACACAAGATTACGCTGAACTTATCAGCTGAACTTATCAACTGGTTACCGAACCTCTTCAGCTGAACTTATCAGCTGGTTACCGAACCTCTTCAGCTGAACTTATCAGCTGGTTACCGAACCTCTTCAGCTGAACTTATCAGCTGGTTACCGTTATGTATAAGGAGAATGGTTGTCATGCTATGACTATGTTCCCCCTTGCTGTGTACAGTGTGACTTTCCCAACTGAGTCACTGTACTTAGTTATCGACTCGTCGATCGATTCCTTATGCCGATACCAATTGTTACCAATTGTTGGGCAATGATGTTCTCGGTAGTCGGCATCTACCGACGCATCTCGGTAGGATCCAGGTAGACCTAGCTCAACCGATAGTTCTCTCGAACTTTGTTCTCGCCTAGTGGTTTGGTCGGTATATCGCCCTTTGCTTGTCGGTATGGATCTTCTCCATCCCGATATCCTTCTTCTCGACATGGTCTCTCGATGAAGTGGTGTCGGATATCCACGTGCTTGCATCCGGTATGTAGAACCGGGTTCGAGTTATGGCAATTGCACTTGTGGAGTCGCAGTAGATGGGCACTTCATCCCGAGTTATACCATAATCTCTAAGTTGTTGTCGAAGCCAAAGGATCCGCGGCACAACAACTTCCCGCAGCCATGTACTCGGCTTCGGTAGTGGACGTTGCTCCGAATGCTTGCTTCTTTGAAAACCAAGAAATCGACTTGCCGCCTAGGAACCGACAAGTTCCGGAAGTTGACTTTCGATCTATCCCGCATCCCGCATAATCAACATCGGAATAACTCTGTTAGTATTAAGTTATCATCAGCGAGGATACCATAACCCAAAGCATCGGGTGTTCCTCTTAAATAGCGCAGAATCTTCTTCGGCCGAGTCTAAATGACTTCGCTTGGGATCCGCTTGGAATCTTGCGCATACACCTACAACATAAGTTATGTCGGGACGGCTAGTTGTTAAATAAAGTAAAGAGCCTATAATAGCTCTATAATCGGTAGGGTTAACGTAAGCTCCCTCTTTGTCTAGATCGATTTTAAAGTTCGTGTTCATGGGGATTTTTGACCGGCTTGTTGGAGTTGCGGACCGAATCTCTTGAGAAGATCTCGAGTGTATTTGGCTTGATTGATGAAGATTCCTTCGGTGACTGCTTCACTTGAAATCCAAGGAAATAATTCATCTCTCCCATCATGGACATCTCGAATTTCTCTTTCATCATCTTCTCGAACTGGCGACATATGACTTCGTTTCGCGGTCGAAAATGATGTCGTCCACGTAGATCCGCACCAATAGAATGTCATCTCCTGACTTTATGTTGAATAGGGTGCAATCTACTGTCCCCTTCTGAAAACCTTTCTGAAGTAGAAAGTCTGATAGGGTATCATACCAAGCCCTGGGTGCTTGTTTTAACTCATACAGAGTTTTCCTAAGTCTGTACACCTGATGTCCCTGCTGAAAGCTGGGCGGTTGTTCCACATAGACTTCTTCCTTCAGTACGCCGTTCAGAAAAGCTGACTTCACATCCATCTGATATACCTTAAATCCCTGATGTGTTGCATAAGCTAGGAAAAGACGAATGTCTAGGTCTGTCAACAAGCTCCCAAACTTCATTTCTGACGAACTAGTTCAGCTCTTCTTGTATGGCTATGATCCAGTCAGCATCATTAAGTGCGTCCTCTATCGACTGAGGTTCTTCTGTAGATAGAAAACAAGAGTAAAGTGAGCTTTCTCCTTGACTTAATCTTGATCTCGTCCTTATAGTTGCTGATGGATCTCCAATGATAAGATCTGAAGAATGAGCATCGAGCCACGAACGCCTGAGTCGGGCTTCTTCTTCTGATACTACTTACGCACGTCGGTAGGTGTATTAGGCATTTCGAAGTAGTAGCGTTCGCGATCGTAGCAATTCAAGAAGAAGGTTAGGATCTACCGAGTTTCCGGTGTTCGGGGGCATTTAGCTCGGGAACATTAATCGTTCCCCCGAGTTTATATTCTCCGTAGAGGTCTCGGTTACCACTGGGGCTTCCTCAACGACCGATGTTTCCTGTTGTTGATTCAGTTTGGGAGGAATCACTAGGTCAGCTACGGTGCTTGTTTGGTGAGTCCGAATTTCTTCATCGTCGACTCATCATCCCAACAATGCTTTGGATCTTTTCGACTTTATCATTCGGTCCGAGATCCCGTAGCTTGCTTTGCGACATCTTCGATATTTGACTTTGTATCTTTCCCTGTTCTCGCATTAACAAATTCATCAAAAACAACATGAGGGCTTTCCTCCACACAAAGAGTCCGATAGTTAAAGACTACGAAGGCTTTATCGACTCGGGAGTATCCTAAGAATACTCCTTGATCGGATTTGATATCAAAGACCTTCAACCGATCTTTCCCATTATTGTGGATAAAGCAAGGACAGCCGAAAACATGAAAATGAGAAATAGAAGGAATTCTCCCTTTCCACGGTTCGTAAGGCGTCTTCATGTGTTCTTTGTGTCGGTAGTGAGCGATTCCGAGTGTAACAGCCGTGTCGGTAGCATCGCCCCAAAACTTTGAGGGTAGTCCCGAGTCCGCTAGGAGCGTTCTTGCTCGCTTCTTTGAGTGTTATGTTCTTACGTTCAGCAAGTCCGTTCTGGCCGAGGGGTGCGTGCAGCTGATGTCTCGTGCTTAATTCCCTCTTTATCGCAAAGTATGTCTTAACTCCGAGTTTAGAAACTCGTTCCTGCGTACGAGCGTATCTTCTTAATCTTGATGTTCTTTTCCACACCGAGTTTCTTGAGTAGATTAGGTAACTCGGTCCGAACATCGATTTGTTGGCGATGAAGATGACCCAAGTATATCTCGAGTAGTCGTCAATGACGACGAGGGCATACTTCTTGCCTCTTATAGTCCTTTGGAGAGACCGGCCCGAATAAGTCCATGTGAAGCGGTGAAGGATTCCATCGGTGGAAGGTGATAGAATAGGTGGATTGCTACTCTTTGTTTGCTTTCCCTTCGGTGCACGCTTCACAATTTCGTCTTTGATAAATGATTCGTTGGGCGGTCCTCCGACTTTAGAGTTCTTGACAAGCTTGTTCATGGTCTTGAAGTTCGGGTGTGGTGAGTTTCTTGTGCCATAGCCACCGACTTGTCACCCGATTTAGTCTCGTGCGAGCAAGCAAGCCTCGGGTTCTGCGGTATTCCAGGTTGCAACATAGATGTTCTTCCTTCGCGAACCCGATAACACTTGTTTTCCCTGTAGATTTGTCAACAATATCACGAAACCGGCGTCAAAGATTACTCGTTAAGATTATCACGTAATTGATCGATCGAAAGGATATTATGTTGAAGTCCTTCAACATATGTTACTCTTAGGCTGTGACAGTCCCAATGTTCGGCGTTCCGTATCCCCCTTGTGTAGCCTTTGGAGTTGTCACCGAATTCACTGCGGGACCATCTTCTTGTACGTAGTTGGTCGGCGAGCTCTTACGGTAAGTCATGTGTCTCGAGCAGCCGCCGTCCACTATCCATGGGTCCTTATGCACCCGCAAAACAGAGGCATTTTTAGGTACCCTTTGGTTCGATTGGGTCCTTCTTGGTTAGTGGGTGATTTTGGAACCCAGATCTGTCTCGGGACCTTAGAAGTCCTAGACTTCTTCTTCTGAACCTTGTCAGCTTTCTTCTCCACAGGACTTGGAGATGCTGACTTTCTGCTGATGATTTTGGGTTCAGGCACTTTCTTCTTCTAAGTCTTAGCGCTTCTCCTGACCCTGGGCTCATAGTAGTACGAGCCGTATTGAGCCGGGTGCTCATACAGTGGCTCCTTGTACTGTTCTGCCCATCTGAGCTTCTTGATTCCCCCTGAATTTGATCGCGGTGTCCTGGGGCTGGAACCTTTGGTCAGCTGCTTGTTGCTACTCGGCTGAGGTGCAATCATTTTCTGTTTGTTCTTCGCCTGAGGTGTGGTGTCAGCAGCTTGCACCTTTCCTCTAACGAACCTATCAGCCAGAGTTGCTGAGCTTTTGGAGGTGGAAGCTTCGTGGGTATAGCCAAGGCCTTCTTTCACATCAGTTGGCCGTTGTGCTCTAAGCATGCTTTCAAGCTTCTCCTTCGCTCCCTAGTATTGTTCAGTCATCAAACCTCTCCAGACCTCGTCACTCCTTCTGAGTGAGTCATAGTCATTCTGCACGTCTGTGAGTTTCTGACTGAGCTGGGCTATTTCAGTCTCTTTCTCAGAATTGTCCTTGGTCAGAACTGAGATCTGAGTCTCTTGAAGCTGAGACTTAGTCATAAGAGATTCAATCTCTTCCTTGAGTCTCGCAACTAGATCCACTGACTCAGTAGAGACCTGACAATCAGAAGAAAGTCTCTGATTCTCAGCCTTTACCTGTTCAAGTTCCTGGATGGTTCTGCTGAACTCTCTGCTCAGCTGAATCTGTTCCTCTAGCAGATCGTCGTAGGCTTGTACCACATCTAGAGGATCATATGTGACCGAGCACGTGTCTTGTATGCTGTGTGAAGAAGAGGTAATAATGTGTTTAGAATTTACCTCAGCCTCTTCTCCGGCCATCAGACAGTATTCGGCTGACTCATCAGGAACTGTCTCTGCGACCTCAACTGCGACGAATGCGGCTTCGTCTTCAGAAGAATACATGAATGTATCCTCCTCAATTGAGTTGTCGGATATCTCTCCGGCTATATAGGCTTGCCGTCTCTCGGCGAATTTCTTTCTCCTCGGCTCGCCGTTCGCTCTTTGAGCGGTGAGAGTTCGGGACAATCGTGCGATAGTGTCCCTCCTTCTTGCGGTTGTAATGGTGGATGTTCTGCTTTGCTCTTACCACTGAGTCTTTAGACGGATGGCGGCAGAACTCCGATTTCCCGCATTCAGTAGAAGGATTAGATTCTTCTTTCTTATGATAGTCTTTCTTACCGAAGAAGAATCTCGGTTGTATTTCCTCGGCTTTCGACTCTCTCCTTTTCCCCTCGATATTTGAGAGCCATCGGTGCTAGGCCGGTCGGGGCACGAAGTCTCGGAAGACTTTGCTATGCGATGTGGCCACGGCTTTGCTTGAGGAAATAGGCTTGGCTCCGGGTATTGCCGATTGTTGCCTTGAAGGCGTGATCGAACTGTGTGTCAGCTGGAGCGCTTAAGCACTTTTTGGGTAGGCTATGCTCGAATTCCTCTGATTTTAATTCTGAAAATATAACATCAGGAGTTAGAGCATTTAGATCAGAGCGACGTAAATAAGTAGCAAATGGAAGCCACTTCTGTCGGGGCAACACTCTCAAGATCTTGGTGTTCATCTCCTTATTGGTGAACGACCTCCCCAGCCCATTGATGACATTGACTTGATTGGTGAATCTGACACTCAGCTCGTCAATGGTTTCAGTAGGCTCCATTGCAAAGGCGTCGAACTTCTGAAGCTCTAGCTCGAGCTTGTTTTCTTTGATCTGAGGGGTTCCATGGCTCAGTACAGCCAAGGCGTCCCATAGCTCTTTCGTCGTCTTGCAATCTTGTACCCTTCCGAGATGTGAATCACTGAGCGTAGTCAGTATGGCATTACGTGCAACTCGGTCAAGGTTGTGCAGCTTCTTTTCTTAGTAAAAATCCATATTATCCTAGTAGAAAACGATCAACGTTTGTTTTAGTAGGTAAGAAAATTTCTTTAAAGTAGCGGTCTGCATTCAGTGCAACCTCATCCTTAAGCAAGTTGAAATTACTTTGGAGGATATTGGCACAATATTTAATCCTCAACGTAGACAACTGCTTCTTCGCATGCTTTCGTAAACCTACCGCCCAAGAACTAGTTAATTCACATTTGAAAGTTTCCATATGTCGCATGAGATATACTCCACTATCAACCTCATTTTCTTTCGCTCCCCATTTAATGCAGACCACACTAGTTGTTGCTTTTCTAACTGCATTTGCCTTGGAATCAAGTTTCTTAGTACGCAGAAAGTTTTCAAACATCATTTTCTTCAAAATAACAAAACAAACAAACAAAGATTAGTCACCACTTTAATCATTCATGATAGAAAAATAAAAGTATCAGAATTTGATTACCAAGTTTTGTGGCATATCCGGATAGTTATTCAAACTGCAATCCCCTTCATTATCATTAGCACTATCTATCAAGAAAATCTTTGAAGCTATTGTGTCGATGCAGATTAAAAAGTAACAGCTGAACATTCGGAAAGGGAAGAAAAACTGCAAACAAACATAAAATAAAAGCTAATAAATTAATAGATAAACATCATATTATATGAATTTTGAATAGCAATTCAAACCTAGTTAATTTTTTCCAAATCAGAATCGTGGTAAGAATTTATCTCTACCATCAACTGTTTTGGGAATTCTCTTTCATTCACTTTTGCCTCCTCATTGTCTGCTTCATCCCAATCAGCCAAACTCTGTAAATTTTTTTATTTAATCAGCATAAATTTATACAAAACAATATTTAGAACTGATTAAAGAACTTACTGCGAGAAATGGGCTTGCAAAAAAATGGATTCTTGATTCCTTTGAACACAATGCTTCCTTTTTGTTGAGCAAAATACACCACTGTTCGATTATGTCGTCTGAAATATGCTTTCCTTTACGGCAGCATTTCAGATCGAATCTTGACAACTTTTTTCCAAACACATTTTCGAATATTATGTCATCATCTGAATTGTTGTGGAGAGTATATACTCCAAGCTGTTTCTCATTCTTTGTAAGCTGCTTTGAAACATCTATCACTCGATGTATGTATGGGGATAACAAAGTTGCGGTCTTGGTGATCCGTGTTCACTTTCTACCTGTTTGTAATGTAGAAGTTTCTGCCTCCCATATTGCCTTTTCAATTTAAATAAAAGATGTGGTAAAATGTTTATATTATTAAATCCAACTGAACACAATTATATAAAAATAGTGTAATATAACAATCATGTGTGGATTGATAACATACCCTTTTATTGGATCTGTTTTTGTCATTCTCGAAGTCATCATCATCACTTTGGGTACAGTTGTGGTGCACAATTTCTTTTCCCTTTGAAGATTGATCGTGTAGTTTTCCATCTAAATTTGAGACTTCTTTTTTGCGCTGTGTCCAGTACATAACAAAGCAATTGTAATAATAATCATCAAATAGTGCAAAAAAAATATTAAAGTAAATATTACATACCATCTCTTCAGTTTTTGTTGTTTTACTTTTTGATTGTCTAGTATCATGAACATCAAGTATGACTTCCTCGTTATGGATCTCTGGTTTGTCCTTTATTTAAAATGCACAATAAAACAGATCTTGAATTAGATAGTGCGTAAATATAATTACTAAATGTGCGTTTTAATTTAAGAAATAGTGCACAATTTAATTATGTAAAGAAACATACCTTCACAGATATGTTGGATGCTTGATGTATTTGATCTCCAGATGCTTCATGTACAATAATATTAACCTTACCAACATTTGTATTTCCATCCTTTTTTTTTTTATAAAAAATGAAATAAAAATTGTTAAAATGCAAAACATATCAACAATTAATATTATAAATTAAACTTTAAAAATATGCAATTAAATATAAAAAAACAGTGCTCCATATATAACCAAACTGTGCATTCTCATAATTAGAAAATGTGTTTCAAAAATTTATAATAAATCAAACCTTTCCAACTCCTGTAGAAGTTTCTATATTACATGGCCCGATTGCTTGCTCTGGAATAATTTCAAAACCCTCCATTGATGCATTCTTAATATAGAAAGATGATATAATTATATAATAATTGTTCAAATATTTATTTTATTTGATAGTGCATATAATTCATGTGTAGATAATGTTACCTGCTCACAACCATGGTCTGCTTTATTATTTTCTTGAACATATTCATCTTCATTCAAATCTTCATATGCTTCATCAGCCACATTTCCTTCCTGCGTTCATTTGAATAAAAATAAAACAATGATATTATTCTTTTTTAGAAAACATATAAATTTACATTGATATTTAAAAAAAATTATGTAAGCAGAAAAATAAAACGTTAATAATATTTATTATGATAAGTACCTGCTGCTCATTTGTTGGTTGATCAACTTGTTGTGGTCCTCCACCAATATTGTTCAATTCATGCGTTAATCCAAGACTGAAATTTGGTAATTCCCCATATAGTCTTTTCGTGTAGTCTTTTCGCTTTGCCCTTGCTGCAATAATGTCCTCCATTAACTTCCAGTTTTCATCGTCTCTCCAAAAGGTTTCATCATTAAATGCATTTTCGGGGGTAGGGCTTTGCGTTGCTTGTTTTTGAGACTTAATTCCGATGAGATCATTACATGTCTCAACTGTCCTTACAAATTCTTCTGTTTGAACTATAGTAGCAGGAGCAGCCTCTATTTCTTTCATTAATTCCACCATATGTTTGGCTACCAAATTTGCCTTTTCAATGAGTCTTGAGGAATAATACTTAGAATGTTGATCATTGTTGTCCAGTTTTGCAGCTTCATCTATAGGATTTTCATTTGGTGGTAGTAAACATCCCCAACCAAAACCTCCAGCTTGTATCTCTTTCTTCTCACGTTTATGCAGTAGGTTAATATCCCAATATAACATTGCTGGATATTTTCTTTCAACCGGCTGATTGAAAACCTGTATTCTATCGGCATACAGAATCTGTTTTTTGCATAAGACAAAAAAAGGATAAGAAAGTAATTAATTATAAATATATAAACAAGTACATAATAGATGTTTAATTGTTTTTGTAACGAAACATTCCGTCAGAAATAATGCAGGTCCATTAAATGCCTTCAATTCGTTTCATCTCAATATGTGTCTGACTAAGTTGTTTAGTAAGAATTGCCCCCAATTCAAATCTTTAACTAGCGATAGGTCATCCAGACTTTCAAGAATTGATGGTACTATATACCTATTTGGAGAATTCTCAATCAAACATGAAACAACTAGTATGAGAAAATTCATTTGAAACCACGGACCTCCATCAATATCATTCAAAATAACCTCTATCAACTTTTTTGGTTTGATACTAGAATTGCCACCAAACAACCCCTTCCATTCATCTAATAAACTGTTGGTTTTCCCGGACCCTGTTTTCTTTATTACTCTAGTTCCTCTAGGGAAATCGAAAACTCTATAAACATCATTCTCTTCAATGTTAAAAAATGTACCATCAGAAAGTCTTAATGAACAATTTCTAGCTTCAAAATTCTTTACTAACCAAACCCAAGTTCATTCACAACTTGTTTCTGCGTATCGTTCATTTCTTTCATACATTTAACTAATCTAGACGGGCTGGTTCGATTCACTAACCTTGGATACATCTCTGCTACCTTAGATGTACCACCATGCTCTTCATTAATCCTCTTTATCTTTGTCATTATCCTGAAAACACTAAAAAGTATAAACTTTACTATCAAAAAATCATAAAAAGTGCAATGTAAAATTGAAAAAACTGGAAAAAAAAACACTAAATTGTTCATTAAAATAAAACATAAACAATGTATATACATAAGGTTATTGAAAAAACTGAGCATTTGAATATACATAATTGTTCATAAACTTTTATTCATATAAAAAATAGGCCATCTAAATAATAATTCAAATAAAGGTTCATAATTTAATTCGAAAATGTGCATAATGATATTCAAAATTGTGCAGAATTATTAATTGAGTTATAATATATAAAAAACTAAAGAATTCAAATAAAGAATAGCTGCTGTCTTTAGTCATTATCCTGAAAACACTAAAAAGTATAAACTTTACTATCGAAAAATCATAAAAAGTGCAATTTAAAATTGAAAAAAGTGCAAAAAAAATCACTAGATTGTTCATTAAAATAAAACATAAACAATGTATATACATAAGGTTATTGACAAAACAGTGCATTTGAATATACATAATTGTTCATAAACTTTTATTCATATAAAAAATAGGCCATCTAACTAATAATTCAAATAAAGGTTCATAATTTTATTCGAAAATGTGCATAATGATATTCAAAATTGTGCATAATTATTAATTGAGTTCTAATATATAAAAAACCTAAAGAATTCAAATAAAGAATATCTACTGACTTTATTTAGTAATAATATGTTGCTATGTATATTCTTGTAATAGAACGGTAACAGATTTGGAGTTGAATAAATGCATTCTACATACGAGAAAGGAAGAAAATTGGAATAAATTTGTCTGGATCTTCAATTAACAGTACATTATTGACAGTAACAGCTGTAAAGAATAGACAGAAACAGAAAATTGCTGAGAGCAAGACCAGTGAGAGAACGGAACGCAGTTGCAGAGGAAAAGACATCAAACCTAGGAAGAGGATGCATAAAAATTGTGCAGAAATATTTATACTACATTCTTTTCAAATAATCAAGAAAAATATAGAACACATGGGCCGAGGGTTCTCTCTCTAAGGCTGCTATTGTGCATTTGCATAAAATCCCCCAAATTCCATAGCAACAAGGAATCAAACAGCATTAACCCCATAAACCCTAACCACTAACTAAACAATTAAATTGAGCAGTGAAATGGTAGTTTCAATCGAATATTGCAATAAACAATACCATATAGAAACATCCATAAAGAAACGAAGCCGCAATTGACAGAGAAACCAAAGAAATCACAGAGAAGAAACACAAATTAAACACATAGTTTAACTGAAACAATTTAAACCACAATTGACAGAGAAACCAAAGAAATTCCACCAACTTCCACTTAAATCAAAGAAAAATCACAGAGAAGCAAAACGTACCGCAGAACAAAGATGAAACAATGTACACGCGCAGTTTCGGAACAGCGGATCTGATTCTTGTTTGGACTAATTTCTTTTTTTATACAGAGTCTTAGGTTTTTATCTTAAACAATTGACTATTATACCCTTTGTGCAAATTTTAACAACTATATGGTGCGTTTCGGTCGAAAAAAAATTAAAACAAATCTCATCCATCAATTAACATAATCTAAAGGTCTATAATTGTTCTTATTTCTCACTCTAAGGGGTGTTCCTATTTGAACCACCCCCTATATATATATATATATATATATATATATATATATATATATATATATATATATATATATATATATATATACCCATATTCACGTCTTTATAAACAGCCGCATATGACTTCTTTCTTTTCCAAAACGATACACCATCATTCCCAGGACATTAACAATGTTTTTACCTAGAGATTGCTCAAGCAAGACAGCACCACTTCTAGGTACATCAATAACTAAGTTATATTTTATAACATGGCTTTTGTTTTTTTTTCTTGAATACGTATATGACTTGTTTCCTGATCATGTGCATACTGGTGGTGCGATAATTATTTGTTTTCTATGCTTACCTTTTTATTTATCATTTTTTTAATACTTAAGGTGATTAAGGAGGATGCAAATTAGTTTAATTAATAAGTAGATTGTTGGGACAAATTTATTTACATATCTTAATGTCCTTGGTATAACTTTCATAAAATAAGTTCTTGGAGAGTGGGGAATTAATATTGTATTTGACATGTGTTATTAGTAATTTATTCAGACATTTGTTACCATTTAAGTATTGAGTTTAATTTGATAAGCTTGTATGATCTTTATGCTATCGAGAAGTTTAGGATTAGATTTAGTACTTTGCATGTTTCATTTTAAGAGTCTAGTAGATGTGAGATGCTTGTAAAGAGGACATGGTTATAAATGCACAAATTTCTTTATATGATTTTAAATTAATATGAGAGAATTAATCTGATGGAATCTTCTTTTATGTTGTATTCTGACTAGCTTACTCATCAGAAGAACTAAGGAGTTAATGAAATTACTTAAATTTCATGTCAATACATTTAAGAACAACAGTAGTGCTGAGAGAATCTTAGGAGTTTATTAAAAATAAATAAATTGTTAAGTGATTATGATGAGGAATTGAATATAAGGAATAAGAATTATGAGATGTTTTTGTACTAACGGAAAGGTGGTCGTTCATGCGCATTTAATTAGTTTATTTTTATTATATATATATATATATATATATATATATATATATATATATATGGAATGAATATTATGAGATCCAAATCTTAAAAGAGATACGAGAACCGATCTCGTCCCTTCATATCGCAAATCTAAGGCTCTCATTTATCCCCAAAAGCATTTAAAAATAAATAAAAAAAGGAGAAAATCTAGCTCATTAAGGGTATTTTTGTAAACTCCTCTTCTTTTAATTCAACTTCAGATTTTCTCTCTCCACCCATTTTCGCTGCCATGTTCGAGTTTTACATCTGTATGCTCATGATGTTATGTGTTTATGCTCATCTTGTGAACTTTTCATGCATGTCCGAATCGGAATGACAGAGTCGTGTTTCTTTTGACCCCGATTGTTTTTTTTGTTAGAATGAATCTGATGTGTACGCATAAAGATTGATTTTGGATGGGCCTTCATTGTTCTTGGGCAATTTTGCTCATTTCGTTTGTTTTCTTCGATTTTTGTGTTTTCCTATTTTCTGATTATCTGTTTATGTATATTATATTCTAGGTGAATTTATGTAGATTTTTATGGATGGAAGTCCCCCTTCAAGAAATAATTCATATTTATCATATTTTACCGCTACAATTTGATTTATGCTTACCTTTCTCATAAATCATGCACACAAGTATATAATTTCATGCTAACCTTTCGATCAAGTTATGCACACATTTTTTGCATTTGACTCAATCTTTTTATGCTAACCTTTCGATCAAGTTATGCACACCACCAATATTAATTATGCACAAAAATCCAAAATAATATGTACCAATGGACAAAAAATTAATGCTTACTATTTCATATTTTTATGCTAATATATAAAATGTTTTATGCTTACGCTTATAAAAAAAAGCACACGAAAAAAGGGTGTGCATACCAATATTAAAACTTTCATGCACACAGACACTCAATTTCATGCTAATAATACAAGAGATTCATGCATATCAATAAAACCGGGATAGAAAAAATCATAAATTATATCGAACAGAGTCCAGAACAAGCACGAAGAGCAGAGGATAAATTGTTTCGAGATTTCACCTGAGGGGTATGTAATAATTGGTTTTATTAATTTTAAATATATCAAGTATAACTTGGATTAACCATTTTTCAATAATAGGTGATTGCTTGAGCCATCTGGATTGGCCTCGACAATCGTTGAGTGTTTTAAAAAGATTAATAACCCGATTGGGTTCACTTGGAAGCTGACTCCTCCTGAAATTAAGGAGCAGTATTTTGAGGAATTTAAGGTTAGTTTTTCTTTCAAGTTTACAATCTTATAATTTAGCATTTACTTGTATATATCTAACATGTATAAACATGTAAATTGCAGAAGCACTTCCGCTGGCCTGCTGACTGGGACCAGGCAGTCCACCATATGTGGCAGAAGAGGGCGTCCAAGAGGTTCAGTGATTGGCACTTCGAAATGAAGAAGGGCCGCCCTAAAAAATCGGACTACATCAACACAGAGAGGTGGGCGGCCCTCAACGAGTACTGGATGCGGCCAGAGGTACTCCAGAAGTTGGAGACTGCTTCCCAGTGCCGCAGGTCAGAGCCAGAGCCGGGCGCCGGGATGAGCAAGCACAAAGGAGGGTCCCGGTCAGCCCTACAGTACTCCCAGTCTTTGTTTTTGACATAATTTTGTTTATGCATGTGATGAATAGACTTCTCAGAGGGGATGCTCCTTAGAGTCCACCGCCTTTGACACTTTCCAGAGTCTCCATTACAAAGGTGGAGACTTCTCCAACATGAAGGCGGCGAGACTTCATGTAAGCACACAATTACAATATATAGAATATTATTCTAGAATTTTGAGTTTGACTAATTTCTATTTTTATATTGTAATAGGCGGAGGTGGAGCGGATTTCTGCTGAAGAAGGCCCCAATGCGGATAAAAACGCGATTTATCTGCGGTTGGAAGGGGTTCGGGACAAGAAGCAGCGGTTGTACGATTTCGGCGAGGAAGGGAGCGGCTACATCAACGCCGCCAGCCGCTCTTCTACTTCTTCACTTGGGCCATCCCAGAGCAATGCCGAGATCATGCGCCGACTGGAGGAGGAGTCGGCAGCTAGGAGGAGCCTCCAGGAGCAGGTCGCATTCATGAATGCGCAGATGAACCAGCTTATGGAGATGATGGGTTCCTCTAGCCGACGAGAGCCTCCGGACGACAGCACTCAGTCCTCTCCTGCCACCTCTTTATGATTGACTTATTTATGTGTTATGCATATATACTGAATATTTGGATTTTATGATTTATGTATTTATATTTCCGTTTCGGTTTGCTTTTTGACTTGATTTGAATAGTTATATGTATGTACTGTGTTGGTTGGTTAAAAAATGTAGGTTGTCGAAAACTAGGTACGAAAAAATAAAAAAAAATATTAAAAAAAAGAGGTACCGACGGATTACCGACGGCATTCCGTCGGTAGAGTTCTAAACTTACCGACGGAATATTCCGTCGGTAAAGTTCACCGACGGAATATATCCGTCGATAAAACGTCGGTGCTTACGCCCCGATAGAATATCCGGTGACATTCTTCCGACGGAACTTTTCCGTCAGAATTCCGTCGATAATTTTTACCGACGGAAAAATCCGTCGATAAATTTTACCGACAAAGCCTGACCCGACGCCTTATTTCCGTCGGTAATATTTTTACCGACGAATTTTTACGGTTTACCGACGGAATATTCCGTCGGTATACAGTGAATTTCTTGTAGTGTATTACTCCCTCCGTCCCAAAATTGTTGTCCAATTTGCTTTTTGCACGGTTTTTAAGGAGACTTGTTAGTTGTGTGTAGATTGGTAAAAAGTTGTGGGTCCCACAAAAAAGTTGTGTGTAATAATTTACTAAAAAAAGAAAGTGGACAAGAATTTTGGGACAACCCAAAATGGAATAGCGGACAAGAATTTTGGGACGGAGGGAGTATATAGTTTGGATAAGTATATTCCCCACTGAGTAGTCGTACTCACCCTTATATATTTTCACTTTTTCAAATCATGGTCCAGCAGATGTTTGAGGTGGCTGATGATGATGGTCACACATGAAAGAATCTAAATCACTTTTTACCGCATTAATTTAGTTTTTATCATGAACAATGCATTTATTACTGTTTAATTTCGTAAACTAGTTGACGCATATGTTTTTAATTCAAGATTTCCGCTATTATGAAATGCACTAAAGTCTTATTGTTTTTATAAATCCTATTTTCTTAAAATTAAATTGAAAAGATTAAATTTGTACACGAGATGATGTCCCTTAAAAAGTGATGAAAATTGGAGCGTTACACCCATAACGACTACAATTATCCGTCTGTCAAAGAAAAAACCCACACTTTTTTTTGGATGACATAGCGGTTAAGGTGGGTAACGTGTGGCTAGAAGGTTATGGGTTCACAACCCACCAAGACCACTATGAATGAGCCTGTCACCTATAGTTAGCCTAGGGTGATTAAACTCTCATGTGTTGTTTGCAGGCTAGAGCACATGGACGAAATTTACCCATTACGCACTTCGATAAAGGCTATGGGTTACCTCATCATCAAAAAAAAAAAAAAAAAAACACACTTTATTTTTATGGTCCAGGGACCCACAAGCGAGCATGAGTCAAAATCAAGAAACAGTAGTCCCAAAGACCCTCATACTAAATCCTAATTTCTGGTCAAAATCCCTAATTTGTCTGAACTGAAATTGCGAAATTATTTGTTGCAGATGCTTGGCAATGGCTGAAACAGTAGAAAATGACGGTCAGTCAGAGCGAAATGCCAATGAAACAACTCTAAAGTCGCAGCGGATCAAAATCACCAGAGCTTCTGACGACGGCGACAAAAAGGCAGCTCTTTCTACCCAATTTGATTTTTTTTCTTTTATTACTTTCCTTATATTGTACGTTGTTGAAGTAATTTTACACAAGCGTGCAGTATATCTGTTGGTGTTTAGGTTGAGGAATCTGTGTAGCAGTACTTGCGGTTAAGTTTTAGGTTAATAAACCAGCATGTTTCCGTCTTATGAACTGCTTATCCATAGGCATAAAATTCTACACGTTGACAAGGAAGAGACATGAAATGTATCAATGAATGAACTTCACAAGTAGTTTGAATAAGTAATACGTTATCCCTTAATATTATAACAGTTAGCTTACGGAGATTTCCATAACTCCATTACTCCATGCCTTCACATGAACAAGATTTGTACAATCACTTATCTATTTAGGCGATTCCTGGGATTTGGCTGATATTAAGGTGCTGATGTGTATGTGTTCAAATTTATTGGATTGAGGTTTCTGAGACCGGCTATCATTGATCTTTTGACTAGCTCAGTTGGCTTCGGAAATTGGAAAAAGAGCATGAGAAGCAGATGATCCAACCAATAGCAAAAGTAAATTATGAGATTATTACCATTATCAGACTGAAAGCCGCAAACCTGGGCTCTTATTTTCATTTATTTGCACATACTAGGACACATGTTCATATACATAAGTAGAGTTAGTTTATAGTTGACCTGTTCAGTTCCATTTGAGAAAAAAACTAACCCCTCAAAGTTGTAGGAGTTATAAATGTTGTTAGGCTAATGTAGTAATAATCCGTTTTTAGCTATACTTTAGTGCCTCTTATAGATGGCACAATCCAAGCAACAGATCTCTCTTGTTATAAGTTCTCTTGATTGTCGATAATGTTATAATCCAATTCCAGTAAAAGATGTGCTGATAATTTTTGTCATTAGGCTGTCAATGTATTGGAAATAAAATAACTGTATATGATATTTCAGTTCATGTGTGAGGCGTTACAAGAAGTAGTTATTCACGTCTCCATCTTGCCATGCACGTCGTGCATGTTGTGCATGTAGTCTAGTATTGGTGATAACTGTCATTGATATGTTTGTTGTATACGGTCCTTAACTAGGATCATTTGTTTTTTATATCAAGTTATGTTGCTGAAATAATATTTTTACAGTTCTCATTATCTTCTTCGTCCCTTCTCTATTATTCTAGCACAATGCATGGAATCTTACTTTCATGTTTAATGGATGCCCTACAGGTTTTGCAAAAGAGACTCAAAGATGTTGAAATCTGCGTTCCGATTGTTTATGGAACAATTGCCTTTTGGCTCGGTAGAAAGGCTTCTGAGTAAGTTAAATCTCATAACTATATGTCTTTTTGTTGAAGTTCTTTTTTTGTTGTTGAGCATTTAGCCTTAATTGGTGATTTCATAAAATGTATTTGTTGGCTATTAGAACTCAGTCACACAAGTGGTCTATCTATGTTCGTGGGGCAACAAATGAGGATCTTGGGGTAGTGATCAAGCGTGCTGTGTTTCAGTTGCATCCAAGTTTTGAAAACCCTGTTCGAGTTGTTGAATCACCACCTTTTGAGCTATCGGAATGTGGTTGGGGTGAATTTGAAATTGCCATCTCTCTTTTCTTTCACAATGATGTTTGTGAAAAGCAGTTGGATTTGTAAGTCACTGTCACATTTTTGTTGTCCATAGTGCTCTTCATTACTTACCAATATGTTTAGAAGGTCTTCTGTTTTATCCTTATTTATAGGTATCACCATCTCAAATTGTATGCTGAAGATGAAAGTGGTCCTCAGTCAATTAAAAAACCTGTTGTCGTCGAAACATACAACGAGATAGTCTTTCCTGATCCTTCTGAGAGTTTCTATGCTCGTGTCCAGAAGCATCCTGCTGTCATTGTGCCTCGACTTCCAGTCACACCAAACTTGCCCACTGGTAATGCCATAGTTATCTTATTTACTTCATGTTGTTTGCTTATTCTTGGAGATAATGGGCAATGGTCTTATTTTTTTCCGACCTTTTCTGCTGCCTCTACGTAGAAGACGTGAATGAAAAGAATGGCGATACTAAAGATCAGCCGTTGAGCCAATGGTTTGTCAATTTCTCCGAGGCAGATGAGCTGTTAAAACTTGCTGCTGCTCGTCAGCAGGTAAGGCATTTGTAGCATTCTAACTGAACCATAATTGAACGAGAACATGCCTAAAAACCGATATGAACTTATTTTCCCATCGATTACCATCAATCGTATCTGGTGCAGAGTTGATACCCCGTCGAAAGCTTTTATACACTGTCCTGTCCTGTTCTTTTCTGGTTTCTGTCTTATTTTTTTGGGTTGAACCTATAAAAGTTTAGCCAATTCTTCCTTTCTCATCTGCCATATAGGCAACTCATTTTCTCCCCACCCATGCCCATTGCCATTTCTCATGAAAGGAGATAATTAATTCTGTTTTTGTCATTCGTGTCTAAATTGTGGTAGGTCCAAGCCCATATTATCAAGCTAAGAAGGCAACTGAGCGTCATAGATGGGCTGCCATTACAGTCATGGAAACAAGGTTCTGGTTAGTTATTAGAAGATGATGAATCATGGATATGTATATATATGTATTAGCTTAGAGCAGTGATAGATGATGTATTGTAATTGGATAGCAGCTTTGTGTGTGTGTCTATTAGAGATGTATTAGGGCAACTTCTGGTTAGTTATGCTACGCTGGGGATTTACTAACTTATCTAATCTATTGTTACAAATAGTGTTTTGTATTTCCTTTTCTTAGAGTCACTCTATGCTTTATGTTAATGCTCATCGTGGCTGTGAATTTTTCTCCTAAAAAAAAAAAACAAGAAAAGTGAAAATCTAATCAAGTTGTACAACCATAAATATAGTAGTTTAGTCGACAATAAATACTAAACACCTAGCCACATGGTTAGGTGTTACGATTTAGAATAAAAATGTAGTTGGTAAGTTGTAACACTAGATAAATGGCAAAACAAACTCTTCATATGTGAATAAATATAGTTAGCACCTTTCCCGTATATAAACTTAAATTTAGTTTGTCGATTTCGATTTAGTAATCGGAAGGTAACACAATAAATCCGCAACCTGATGAAGATAATCAATTTAGGACCACGAATCGTTGAAATTCTCAACATAAGACTCGTATAATCTTACATTTTATGTATCTTAAAATTATTAGTTTTTATAATATCGTAGTATTAGCTTGCTTGCTTGAAAATTCAATTTTAATTATTTAAAACGATCAACTCAAATACCATCCATGATTATCCCTCTCGTGAATATCCAAATTGTTACTATAATTTTTTTAAGAAGAATCAAGTGAAGTGTCAGTCAGTTTTTTGAAGCAAAAGAACATTATCTGCACTAAAATAGTGCAGTTATGGAACAATCTAGTGCAGAAACTGCACTAACTTGGCTTAAAATACCATTCCTCCAAGTATAGATTTTAAATTTAGTGAAACAGTGCACTTATGGAATCATGTATAATTTCATCAGGAAGGTATACTTCCAAGTCAGAAATCATTAGCATTGATTTGAATGTATGTAGAAAAAACTTGCTCATTATGAAGGCCCTAATTTTGAATGTATTTCTCCATAACATCACCTTTCAACTAATTTCATTTCAAGGCCATTTTCCATACTGATCAATGAGCTTCATCTCCCCGGCTACCCGGGCTGCTGGAGCCTCCACAGCCCCAGCAGCGCGCCACTCGTGCTGGTACAGGCAACTGTTCGACACCTGCTGAACTACTGAAATATAGGCAAGGCTTCTGACAGTTTTGATTCATTTCAAGCATGTTCACCTTATGTCCCAATTCTAGCCCTTGCAAGTAATTACCAGATTGGCAAGTCTTTGGGAATTTATCCTCCCAAGTTTCATGGATTACTCCATGTTGTTTAATTAGGGATTTATGATATTGTAAGTCCATTTGACGGTTAGGGAGAGTCATAGGGGGAAGGAGGGATGAAACAACATCGGCCCGACAGAATGTTGGATTGACTCAGCTGGTCTGAAAAAACACTTCGGCCCGGTAGGCCCGGGGCTTGGCCGGCCCGGCTTGCTACTTTGTCATCTATAAGCTAAAGTTTATTGATAAGTGAAAGCGGTTGATTTGAAAATATGCATGTATTTAGAAAGAAGTGTTCAAAGTTGTTGAAAGTGGAAAAAATAATGGTTGGAAGCTTATTTTCACTTTTTAAATGAAATGTCGGTTTTATCCCTAATGTTATTACATAGTTATAATTTATAATAAATAAATAAAACTCATAAATTGTTGCTATTGTTATAAACTAGAGAGAATATAGAGAATAAATAGAGAGAGCAAAAATTAAGTGTATATTATTATGAGGGTGGAGACCTCTATTTATAGAATACAAGATGGGCTCATGGACTTTTAGGGTTTACATGGTCATCACAATATATGGTAAGTATATATATAATATATTTACAACACTCCCCCTTGATTGACCATCCCTAAAAGAAACTGCTGCCTCGTTAAAACCTTGCCAGAAAAACCCAATGGGATAAAAAGCGGTCGAAGGAAAAAGAGTACAGTTTGCTCCACCTCAATATAGTCATTCTTGATCCTTGAGTCGGCGCATATCGATCTTGTGTATCAACTTCTTGAATGTTAACGTTGCTAATGCCTTTGTAAAAGAATCCATCAGGTTGTCACTTGCTGGATGTTGATGCTGCCACTCCTTTGGAGATCATGTGTTCCATTGTCTCTTTTATGAATCAATCTCAATGACTCATTTACTCGTGTGTTGCATTGGATGTCTCGTTAAAAACCTTAACTAAGAAAACCCTTTGGGAAAAAACTTAGAAAGGAAAAAAGAGTGCAACCATTTGACCTTCAGGGTCTTTGAGATTTAGGAGTCAGTCTAATCTTCAGGATTATTTACAATTTCTTACTCCCCCTCAAGATAACAATCTTCAAGGTTATCTTTAATGTCTACAATAATATGTACAAGACAAGTTTAATTAATCTCATAGAGAATAACATGCCTGTCTCGAAGATAATAAACGATTGTCAATACCATTTCAAATCCTCATATTGCACATAAGTAAGAAACTTCTGGTCCTAAAACATCTTTGTTATCTTCTATAGGTCTAAACGAATCTCAATCCACTTCAAGTGTTTGAAGCAACCATTATATAGCTATATGGATGCGATACAATAACATCTCTTTAAAGACCTTTTAAATAGGTCGGTCGACGAGCGTAACTCCATCAGAAAGATGCTCGATCTACAGGTCGAGACAATTATTAGTTCAACCAAGTCTTTGATTCTAACTCCGTCTTTAGGCATGAGTTGATTTCATCAAGTACTTTTGTACATAATGATTCACATATCCTCTTCAGGAGGAATTTGGAGTGATGTGTTCTAATTTTCTATTCCGCGAACTTCTTATCTCTTAACACCAATAAATCTCTCACGCTTCTAGCGTCAATGAGAATTAATTGATTCATTTTGTCTATGAGGAACTTCAGTTCTTTCATGGTGCATATACAACAAGTACATGAGATTTTAATCACTCCTTTTGCACTAAATAATTTGATGAACTTCTGGTTCATAGTGCGTGAATCTAAATAATTAATCCAACGAGATATTTGCGGCATTCAATCTTTATATTTCATATCTCCCCCTAATGCCGACGACGATGTGAGTTGGATTATCAATGAATAAAATAATTCATAATGATTTGCTCTATGTAAGTCATTTGAACGGAGTATACATATAAATATTATGCTCTTCAGGAGTTTCAATCAAACTCAAGTCATCATTTTTGTACCATTTTGTCAAATGGATACTCGTCGTTCTTATTATATCATATACGACTGTATATTTCAGCCCTTACAATGACTTTTGCAGTCTAATTGACAACATCTTTTTGACTTACATGATTTAAGCAAGTTAAATCCTTCAGGGATCTTCATATATATGTCATTATTTAGTGAATCATATTTGATAAATATTTACTACATCCATAAGGCGTATAGCAAGCCATTTGTGACATAAGTAGATTAATCAAATATAATGGCGTCTAATATGAGAGAGTACATATTTAATTCCCGGTCTTTGAGAGAAATATTGTATTACGAGTATTGACCTAGATCTCGCAATTTTTTATTTCTCTTTGTAATAAAGACATATTTGTATCCTTCGGGGATATACTTTCCAGATTTTGGAACTACAGGTCCAAAATTTCCGGCTTTCTAGGGAATATTAATTCACCTTATATGACTTCGTTCCTCTTTGGCCAATTATTTCAATCTTGACAATCTCTTATAGATCGTCGTTGAGGATCCTCTTTCATCTTTCAAGAGTCATATTAAAAGGCGAAAATACTGTCGTGCGTCCACGACGATATTTGATCTCTCCAATGTTTTGAGATCTCTATTTTCAGACGCTTGTAGTTCTTCAGGAACTTCATTTGATTGATTAATCATTATCGTCATTGTTTGGTTCATATTTTGTGCCCCTTTTCTTAGACACAAAATTTCTTTTAGAACCAATTGGTCGACCATATTTTTGACGAATTTTTAATGCATTTCTGTTGTCATTTATACTTGTCCTTCGGGGACATGAAATCTTACGGGGGTATTTACAGCAAATGTATAGTATTGTCACTTCTTTTATATACAAAAGCATCAAGAAGTTGGTTTGCAATCTTTTGCAAGTGAATCTTTCAACTTCTTATTCACATTGATTACTTCGGGAATCCAAATGTGGCTAGTTTGTTCTTATGCTTTTTGTTGGATGTAGATATCACATTGATTACTTCAGGAATCCAAATGTGACATATGTTCCATCTAATGATGGGAACGTTATTTCATCATAATAACAATTTTAATGTGAGATGCATTTTTATACGGACAAATACCATTTTGAGTATGGATATTAGCAACTAATTACTCGATCTCAATTCCAAAGCCATATGATATAAATCCTCTTCGGGGAGGAACTTGGAGTTTAATAAACTCACCGCTTTATCAAGACAAATCTTCTTGAGGAAATTGAGTTCTTTATTATTTGAACTATTAGTTCTCGCAATTGCTTTATTTCTTCCAGAAGTCAAGCATTCATGAAATTCAATGTAAGGATTCTTCAGGATCTCTATTTGCGCTCAGATAAATTTTCAATTATGTTGCGCATGATAGTTGCTCGTGAATGTCCAATCCTCTCATGTCAAAGCATAAAGCCCTTTGAACTTCCGGTTCATGATATGGTTTGTCTCACTTGTTTTTATAAATGTGTAATACATTTAAAATGGAAGTGTGATAACTTTTCTTTTGTTAGCTTCTGGCTAAATACAAAATAATTCATACAAGAATATGTATCACTACCTTCTTATATTATTTTAATATGGTATCCATTGCAGCGGATATTCTTAAAACTTAGTAAGTTCCTTCTAGACTTACTAAAGGGCAAACTCATTAGTTGATTTAGTATCATTTGATAGAATGATACAAGCTCTTCGGGAGCTTTAATGATGTTCAATGCACTAGATTTTAAAATTTCGTAGTTTAAGATGCATCTACTCGTATCGAGCTTTAGGGAGTACAAGTAATTAATATCTTCACGCAATCCTACTGGGATGCTTTGTTTCATTCTATTATTATCTTCCCCATGCCTCTTATTGGCAGATGAGCATCGATATCAAGATTTCATTAATGTCAAAAAGACATAAATAATGTTTTTCATTCAGTAATAAACATATATCACTCAAGATACGAGTTGCTCTTTAAGAGCATTTAATATTCTTCTAGAATATAAATGATGCTACTGCAGGAGCAAAAGATAAATAGTATATAAAAATACTATATTTGAGGCATTTCCACAAACATGTGATGACAATGTTACTATCACAATATGGTTATTCTTCAGGAATGTAATTGTGCTACTTCCAGAGCAACAATTTAATTTATTCAAGATAAATGAAATCAATATATTACAAATTTTGAGATCTACCGGATCTCACAACTATTCTTGAAAAGAAATTAAGCAACAATAGGTATTGGAAATGCAGTTCTCAAACATAGAGGAGCTCTTGCTACCACTCCATGAATTAGGTAATACTTTAAATTACAACATACCTTTATCTATACATTGTTCTTTAGGAACATGCAATATTCATCAACAATATTAATTGTGCTACTTCAGGAGCAACAATTAAACTAAGATTGATGTGATATATGATTTCAAAATAACAACTTTTAGTTGTTCCAAGAACATGTAGAGTTAATTGTGCTACTTCAAGAGCAACAATTAGAGTTATGAACATACAACATTTGCCAAAATAAAGAACTTGAATCGTTCTTCAAGAACATGTAGTATTCTTCAGGAATACAAATTGTGCTACTTCAGAAGCACTAATTTTACACCACTTCAGGCGAAAGACTAATATTTTTTTAGAAACTCAATTGCTCTTTAGGAACATATAATGTTCTTTGGGATATAAATTGTGCTACTTCGGGAGCAACAACAATAACAATTCAAGAACCAAGATTCGCTCATCAATAAGATATATTATATGAATTATTCATCAAAAGTACATAATATTCTTCAGGAATATTAATTGTGTGCTGCTTCAGGAGCACCAAATTAAGATTGTATAAATATAAATATTATACACTATGCAGGAGAAGAAAAACTGAGGTATATAGTAAATACATAGATAATATTAATAACTCTTTAAGAGTATGTAATATTCTTCAGGAATATTAACTTATGCTACTTGTGGAGCATTGAATTGCTCTTTAAGAGCATATGATATTCTTTATAAATATGAATTGTGCTACTTCAAGAGCTACAATCTAGAATCAACATTAGATAAATAAATAACAAACAGATAAATAAATAAAAACGTAAAATAAATGCTCAACAAGAGCATGTAATATTCTTCGGGAATATTGATTGTGCTACTTCTGCAGCAATAATTTAAGTTAAAAATATGTTTTGGAATTGCTCTTAATCAAGAGCTTATTATATTCTTAGAGAATATTGATCGTGCTACTTCAGGAGCAACAATTTAATTCAAAAATATATGTTTTTGAATTGCTCTTTAAGAGCATATAATATTCTTCAGGAATATTAATCGTGCTACTTCTGGAGCAACAATTTAAATGCTTATAGTTATAAGAACTCAATAACCAAAACTATTGGAATTCAATTCAATTTTCCAAACCAAATAATAGACATGAATCCACATGCATGTACGTCGATCTCAACATATTAAACAAATAATTAATAATAAACACATTAAAAAAAACCTCGTAGTTTAGAGGGAGGATAGATTTTGAGGGCTTCGAGCAGTCTAAGCTCCAAATCTACCTCAGATTCCTCCTTCCCCACCGACTGCACATAATGTCCATCCTGCTCCGCCTCTTCGTAAATAATCTTTGATAGAGGCGACATGGAAAAAAAAACTGATACTTTCGGTAGAGGCAATTCGTGCTGATAACGTGTTATAAACTAGAGAGAATATAGAGAATAAATAGAGAGAGCAAAAATTAAGTGTATATTATTATGAGGGTGGAGACCTCTATTTATAGAATACAAGATGGGCTCATGGGCTTTTAGGGTTTACATGGTCATCACAATATATGGTAAGTATATATATAATATATTTACAACAGCTATTTTATATTTTTTTTTCTTTATAATTGTCATCTTAATATTATACAACCTAAAATCAATTTATATATTAAATAAAATATTTGATTGTTATTTATATTGCAATTTAATTTATATTAAAACATAATAACTGCTCATTAATTATGGAATTATAATTAAAATTTATGGAAATTATAATTTTTTTTTGAAATTAAACAAATATTTTAAGAATAAATTTGTCCAATAAATTTCATAAATTAGGATGAGATAGTTTAAGCAACTTCTCTAAAATATATAAGGAAATAAAAAAGCTATAGCTAAAGCTAAAATCTCAAACATCAAAAGTAGAACTTTCGGCTTTAAGCTATTCCAAATACCACCGCAAATAAATTGCAGTCTCATTTATGGAATCCTCGTCTCGAAGGTGGCGCTGATCACCGATATTTCGGGGCAAGACGGTTCATACCTGACGGAATTGCTCCTCGGCAAGCTCTACGACGTACACGGACTCATACGGCGCTCGTCCAATTTCAACACGCAGCTCATCGACCACATCTACGTCGAGTCGTCAACCCCCACAACGCCAGCAAGGCGCGCATGAAGCTCCACTACGCCGACCTCTCCGACGCCTCCTCCCTCCACCGGTGGCTCGACACCATCCTCCCCGAGGAGGTCTACAACCTCGTCGCCCAGTTGCACGTCGTCGTCTCCTTCGAGATTCCCGACTACACCGCCGACGTCGTTGCCACCGGCGCCCTCCGCCTCCTCGAGGCCGTCTGCACATCTCCTCCACCGGCCGCTCGAACATCCGCTACTACCAAAGCGGCTCGTTGGAGATGTTCGGATCCACGCCGACGCCGCAGTCGGAGACAACTCCATTCAACCCCCGGTCCCCCTACGCCGCCTCCAAGTGCGCCGCTCATTGGTACGCCGTCAATTACCGCAGGGCGTACGACATCTTTGCCTGCAACGGCATTCTCTTCAACCACGAGTCGCCGCGGCACGGCGAGAACTTCGTGACTCACAAAATCACGCGGCAGGTGGGGCGGATCAGAATCTGGCCGCTGAGCAAACTCTTCCTCAGCAACCTCCAAGCGTCTCGAGATTGAGGATTCGCCGGCGGCTACATGGAGGCAATGTGGCTGATGCTGCAGCAGGAAAAGGTATACGTCGTCCGCACACGGTGGAGGAGTTCCTCGCCGTGGCGTTCGGCTACGCGGAGCTCAACTGGAAGGATCACGTGGTTATCGAAAACACTACTTCCGAACGGCGCCGGTGGATAATCTGAAGGGGGACGCCCAAGGTTGGATTCGGGTAGTTGGGGAAGATGATGGTGGATGAAGACATTGAGTTAGCTAGGAGAGAGAAAGTGCTTGTAGATGCTGGCTACATGGACGCCCACCAGCAACCCTGATACTTACAAACAAACAATATAAGAGCACAATAATGTTTGCATTGGTGTTTCTTGTTTTTGTTGGATTAAAGTTTTGATTTCACAATACACGCCCTTATGTGTTGCACTCTTTATGTGATCTGATCATTTATTTGAAATTGATGGGATTAAAGTGTTATATAAAAGGGGAAGAATACGATAAAGGTCCATCTCTCACTAGACTTAAAACACAATCTGCACATATAGAGTTCAGAGTTTCCCAATCAAAGCAACTGCACCTTAAGAGAATGTACAAATATAAACCACAAAACGAAAGGGGCGTAAAACGGCTATTGCTTTTGCTATTGCTCTTGCTTGTTTTGTGATGGTTGATTCTCTTCCTCTGCAGTTGAAGGCAATGGTTTTAAGACAGAGCTAATCTTTTGATCCGTGCAAATTGCTGCTAATGGCTTAACGGAAGATTGGAGCGACTCCGGTCCCTCACTGCTGATTCTCTTGCACAGCGCGTCACAATTACTAATGACTTCAGTTAATCTTCCTTTCAGCTCTCCAAGTTCCACTTGCAATGCATTGACTGTGCAATTATATATCATCACAAGCTTGGCAAACAAGAAAATGGTATATAACAAGCTGTCGACAGCGACATTGTCTTAAGAAATTAACACTGAGAAACACTAGATCTCTTCATGTTCTATCATCTTGGTAATGTAATAAGCACTCAGGGTTCCACCAAACTTACTGCTAGTAGGCTTAAAAAGACATGTTGAGACTATTTTTAGCTTAATCTACCACATGACAAACTGCAAGGGATATAATATATATAACAGCTAAGGTGTAATGTAACCTATATAACAGACTAAAGTAGGCTGAATTTAAGATTCCCATATTTTAAGGAAATATAAGGTACCTTCAGATAGATGATTAGCTGTGGTTTTTATTGCTGAGACTGAGTAATTGTAACGTTGGAGAAGCTTCATAGACAATGCATCTGCAACTTCTATTTTATTTTCGATCTCTGTCTACATATGAAAGTGAGTTGATATAGCAAATGAGTTAGTTTACCCATAACCATGGAAGTAGAATAGATCAAAGTCAAGGAAACAAGAAAGCGTGAAATGAAACTTCAAACTCAACATAAGAATCAAACTTGTCCTTTAAGATATATCCTTGGAATTTTATCCCGGAAACAACGTTACAGATGCATCCCAGAAGGCCAGAACTAATACTTTTAAGTTTACAAGCAAGAAGAAGCTCTCATGAGAAGATGTACAGCATTTTTCAAGTCCTGATTACATTTCTCAATATTCGGTTTCACATGAAACCAGAAATACGTAGAAGAAATTGACAATTCTGGATTTTACAAGGGCATATCTAGCACCATTCTGTATTTGCATCATAGACTATAGACTAGCATGGAGTGCCACAGAAAAGTAGTTGGGAAGTAAAAAAGATATATCAACTAAGACCATTGCAATTTGGTTAGGGGCTTTGGGTTTCTAGCAGAATCATATGTTGAAGCTGCAACCTCCTTAAATTTACTGATTTACTAGATTCCACATTCAAACTTAACATCCAAATTTTAACAGCATGTAAGCATGCCCATCAAACGATCATAATGGACCTATGACCTTCTAACACACTATAATTATTTTTAGCATTAACTCCTTTGGGGTGGCCTAATGGTGGAATGGAGAAAGTTTGTGGCTGCAGCTTACGAGTTGAAATCTTACTTATAAGTCTATCCCATGGCACAATATTTTCATTTATGGTTTGTTTATATGTGTGTGAGTGCAGCGACTGTGATTTCCTCGTATTAGATGCATAAGATTCTATTCATGATTAGAAGATCCTGACCTAAAATGCAGAAAATTAGAAAGCCAACCTGTCTTTTATTTATCTTTTGTGCATTCTCCTCCTGCCAGTCACGATAAACCGTGAACAACTCCAGAAGCACATTGGGATCTAAAGTACCTAGACAAAATAACAAAGGAAATAAAATTTGTGGGTCAACCAGATTGATTAAGGCTATTATGAAAAGCAAACAGACCGGAAAAGAAAAAACAAGAAGACTTTCACCCTTGTATGAATGAAAGAAATCATCCTGTAGCACTTGATACTTTTTCCCTGAAATTACACCTATAAGACTGCATTTATCCTCGGCAAGAAAATGATTCAAGGTTTCACTATCTCTATCATCAACACATAGTATTCTTACAACAAAGTCAATCAACTAATAACTCATGAAAAATATACATCCGGTCATCTGGATTTTTATTGCACCTCATGCCAATCACTTGACTACGGCTTAGTGCAAGGTTTCCTGTATTTATCTTTCTTTGACATTTCAAAGACAGATCTACCAGAGTAAACCTCACTCCATTAACATATAAGGAAAATGTAAACAGCATTACAAGCTCAATTCCAGTTATGGAGAAAATATCAGCTAGTTGTTGGACAGTGGATAACAGAGACGTGTAGGAACCATTAATAGAAAGCAAAAATAGAATAAATCATACAGGATATCCGACAGTAGATGGGCAATGTGATACATTAATATGCAAGATGTGAAGCATTAAACTTTCTTATTCAACTTAATATCCTCTAAAGCTGGAAGACTACGTTAGGATTAGTTTCGACATTCTGCACAACAGCTTGGACAAGTTTCTCAACATAACATGGAACACAATACAATGAAGTCTACACGTAATACCGTCCAAAAAGGGAACTGGAAGTGGACTTTGGAACATAGCAACAAAAAAGGAGGAACAATTACCAGAAGTTGAAGAAGAAACAGGCTTCCGGACAAGGATATCTGTCAAGGTACTTTCTGCAGGGGCTGATGCAAGAATCGGAGTCGTCTGTTTAAAGTTCAAACATACATATGCAATTCACAAACTAAACAACACAGAAAATCAGACAAAGAAAATCCCCAAAAAGGAAAAAGAGAGACAAAAAAAAAAAGAGAAATCACTAAGTAAGTTAGTCGCGACTCACAATTTTGAGAGATTTTAGCCTCTCTAGAATGGGATCTACGCCCTCCGTACGCTCAGAAACCGTGGTGATTCCATCCTCCTGAATATTCTCACGCAATAATACCAACAATCAAACAGAGAATTGCAAAATTGGAATGAAACTTAAATAAATTAAATACTGAGAAATTTATGATTTTGGGAGATTGGAGTTAGGGTTTCTTACTCTGGAGCTCGCAAGAGATGATTCTGAAGCTCCCATGGACAAACAGTTGACACCTGAAAATAACTACTTTTATGCTCTCTTTTTCCTTTTTAATTTATTAGTCATAATATTACGCCCAATAAATTCATTTAAATACCGGAAGAACTCACTCACATTGGACTGGGTTGGCTAACCTTTTAAATTTCTAAAATTAGCAGTACTAAAAAATTACCACAATTATGGGCCTTCGGCTGCAGTTTAACCATGATAATCGACGTTCACAATTGCGTCAGTAGCTGATAATCAAAATATACATTTTTGGTACCTCTCCCAATTCCAAATTCACCACATATTTGAAATAAATTTTTTGAAGTATGCGTTTGTGTCTTAATGAATTTTGTAATATCTTTATGGATATCGATTTTTGTTCTTTAATTTGGCTGTATTTATTTTTGGTCCTATAATTTTATTAAGTATTCGATTTTTTTTGTCCTCCAACGACAATTATCGAAAAAAAGACATGTAACTACATTCTTTTGTGGAAGATAAAATCGGACACTTGTAAAGTTATAAAAAGAACACTTTGAAAAGTTACATGATTAAAAAATGTTAAAATGCTACACTTTAATAATTAGGGGAGGGGGAATCGGTATGGTTTTGGTTAACCTACACCGAAAAATCGATTAACTGAAATCAAATAAGGGCGAATTTAAAAACCGAACCCAATCGATTTTTCAGTTCGGTTACTGACTTACGGTTAGTAGACTAACCGATGGAGAAAACCGTTATCAATTTTTTTTTTCTCATTTGAAGTACTAAATAAATAAATAAAAGATAAATGGTATTTTGGTGATTGCTGTTTATACCAAATAATCGTGCAAGAATTGCTAGAACTCAAATTAGTATAGCAACATGTATCGAACACAGGGAACGGAGAATTTTAGACCTATAATTCCTATAAATCAAGGTTTGGTTAGCGACCACGCAAGTTTTGAGAATTTTCTAAACTAAAACAAGAAAGTAAATAGCAGGAAATAAATTCGGAATAAACTTATGAAAAGAAAACAGGTCTAGCAAGATGATTCACACACACACACACACAATCGATCATTGACACTATTAATTAATCCCCTTAAGTCAATTAGTTGTAGGACGCCGTAATTAAACTAACACATCCCCTATTCCCCCTTAATTATTCGGTAGTCGCCATGGTGGGCATTGAAACAACTACTTCTCTAAATTAGATGCAACCTACGTTGGTGGGCAATCAATAGATTTAACACCTAATCAGCTTTAAGAACTAAGGGAACCCAATTTAGGAGCCTACTCGTATGGTGGACATCTAATAGTCTTCTACCAAATTAATCCAATTGTCCTAAGAACAATTGTGCTACTTATTTAGCATATTCCCACGAGAAACGATGGAAGTACTAAATTAGCTATGAATTAAACTAACATAGGGTGATCAAGCCTAAATTAATTAATCCAATTAATTAACCTAGATTAATTCAGAACCTAAGTGATTAATTTTAAAGCCCTAGTCTCACGAAATAATGGTGGTGTGTGTTTCACATCTCGCCGGCCCTAAAAAGACTTAGCCACGCATATCGGCCCGACTGGCCAGGCAGACCGATTTGCTGGGCAGAACACTAAACATGCTGAAAATCAAGAAATTAATACGTACGAAATTATGAACAATTACGAAATAATTAAGACACAAATAATTACGAAATTAAAACCTAAGAAATTAGAAAGTACCAATTGAAGTCTTCAAATCATCCAACGAAAAGTAAAACGGAAGCATCCAAATCCGAGTACGAAAACGAAAGCAGGAACATGTTGTTTTCTCCAATTCTAAACTAGAACAATGGAATAAATTCTGAAATATGAAGGCTAAAAATCTGATCTCCCTCTCGGTCTCGGTCTCTCTCCCTCGGCGATCTCTCTCTCTCTCGACAATCTCTCTCTCTCGGCTTCGATCTCTCTCTCTCGGCTTGCTTTGATGATTAGTGAAGATTATGACGAAAAGTGGCGTGAATTCGGTATCAAGAATGTGTGGGCGTGTGTAAACGTATGAGCGGCGCCTCTCTCTCCTCCGTATATATATATGGCTTATCCAATCTCCTTGTAGAATTAGGTTTTCTAATTTAGTATGGAAAGATATAATATAAAGTATATTATATTAAAATTTTCTCCATACTTAATCTTCCCTTATAATTTCTTTCGGATTAAGCCTATTTTTGCCTTTAATTTGCATCCGCCACCTCAACGCCTCGTCATCGCCACATCATCATAGGAAACTGCAAAACAACACCAAAACGCAATTCAACGACCAAAGTGGCGCCAAAATAAACGGAATATGTATAGTACGAATTTAGACCTATCATATTTAACAAATGCAACTCTTTGTTGTCAAACATCATCCCCTTCAGAAGGCAGAAGCATGTCTTTGTTCTTCATGCAATTTCATTTTCTGGAATAATAAATGCAGTTCATAAGGTAAAACTACTATTCACTCAAACAATTGATTACCGCTATCCCCAAGCTTTGGATTGACGGCGGATCCGCATCCCCAAACAAGTACTGAAATTCTAAACTTGGGAACAATCGAACAAATCTTACTGGCGACGGCGAGAGGTCGAGGGCGAATGGGCGAGGCGAGAGTCGTGAGGGAGATAGAGAAAAAGTGTCGACGGTTGTTAGGGCCGGCGAGACGACGAGCAGGCGAGCGGGCATTGGCTGTCGGGCATCGGCGGGCGCCGGGCGGTGAGCAAACAGGAGAGACGAGAGAGAGAGAGTCTGTAGTAGAGTGCTGAGTGCGTGATTTCAATTTGACAATTTAATAATATGATATTTGATTTTTGCAAACAAATAATTACTTAGGAATAGTAATTACGGTTAAGAGCATCCACAACGCCTTGATTTTGGTCATTCATGTGCATGGATGGATGACTTGGAGCAATATGACATTAACTTGCGTGGAAAGATAAATTCCATCATCCAAGTTATTTAATGTAAAAAGATAAATTACATGTCATATCATAAAAATCAAAAGTACAACATGAGGAAAGGTAAAAAATGGATCTCTCTCCAAAAGAACAACTTAACTAAAAGCAATACGAAAAGGCCAAAACAAATGGCAAAAAAACTAAGAAGTTTAAAACATCATAAATCTCAATAGCCGCTGAAAAGAGAAAAAACTCCAATCTCAAGGAGGCCGATATCGAAATTTGAAGTTAGGATAACCCAAACTGAGATAGTGAAATGGTTTCTCATTATGTCATTCATTTTCTCTCTCCTACTATATTATCTACTATTTGACTAATTCACTCATTTTCTCTCTTTTAATTTATCATCTACTCATTTATCATACGTTATCATCTACTTTCTTAATTCTCGTGCCGAGGAGTATAACTTAGCGATATTCATTAGAATATATTAAAATATTATTATGTTAAAAAGGAAAATGAACCATTACAATGGAACTATTCAAAAAAAAATGGACAATTAAATAACATAGAGAGTGTAATTTTTCTTACCCCTATTATTTAGAATGTTTACCTAAATCTCCAAGAAAAAACAAGAAATAAATACACAAATATGAAAGACAAGAGTATGGTTAAATTAATAAATTTAAAAAATTGTCAATTTGAGAGTTTCAATATAACACAATTGTTACCTTTATATATACTACACTATATGGATATTGATATGTGTTGCTTTTTATTTTAAAAAAATGGGTCATATGCCAATACCCTTATGATGTGGTAACACAAGGTTACACAATTATTGTACACCTAAACGTTTATATTTTTTTTTTCTATTGCCTATATTGCGCTTTCATTAAGGGAGAGATGTTAGGGTACACTTTCATTAAGGGAGAGATGTTAAGGTACAAAATTCGCTCCACCTCTTGAAGATGAGATCGTGTTCAATTTGTGAACATTAACAAAAATTACGTAAACTATCTCCTTTTTTAAGGTTAACAAATTCATAAAAGCTTATGGTGTGAGATAGTTTTAATGATAAAATTTTGATTTAGATTTCAAATCCTAACTGATGATGAACCAAGGTCAGTTGTATAGTTATCAGCTTTTAAGCGACTATAAGGTTGGGATGTCGTGTAGTCTAGTTTGTTCACTATGCTCCTAACCGCGTCGCCACCTAATTATCTATTTGTTCCTTACCAAAAATCGGAAGAAAGCTAAGTCGACCAGAAAGTGAATGACTATCAAGATAGGTGTTGAGACGATCATGGCTTGCTTATTCATGTTGGTCATTGACAAGCTTCAATCAATAGCCTTTATTCACTGATCTAGTCGTTGGTTCAAAATGTCAACTTAGCCCTAAAGTACGAGGTACTTATCTAAGTTGATTTGAAGTCAAATACCAGATCTCTCTCGATCAATGAGATTGAGGTAACGTTGAAGGTAACTGCTCTGAGGACAGTCACCCAGACTGACACTATTGATAACAGACGACGTTTGACCAGTTTTCATTTAGATGTTATTCAAACCGTTGCCATGGGCGTGCTACAGGGTAAAGTCACCATGACAATCACTTTAGGCCCCCACCATGAATAAGGCCCTAGTGGTCGGAACTACATATAGAGTGGAAGGCCTCGAATTTTATACTCCATCCGTCCCACTCATCTTGCAACGTTTTCTAAAATAGAAAAAAAATGAGTGGACCACAATCATCCTAAACAAGTGGACTTCATTATCTTTTACTTTACCCCCATTATCTTAAATTTCGCGCTCAATCCAAATATTGTAGGATGAGTGGGACAAAGGGAGTCCCAATTATCTTGTCTACTTTATTTTTTGCGCGATTTTTAAGGAGAATTATTAGTTGTTAGTAGAGTTGTATAAAGTTATGAGTGACACAAAAAAGTTGTGTATAATATAGTTTGGTAAAAAAGAAATTGGATAATATATTTGGGACAATCCAAAATGGAAAATTGAACAAGATAATTGAGACAGAGGAAGTATTGTTTTGATGTAAGTATATAAGAGTCATATTTAGTGAATGTACACTTCAAAAAAATAACAAAATTTAAATTTTCAAATATTATACCTTTAGTATAAATTTATATTAAAAGCAAAAGTGAGTAAATTGTTTTATTTTGATGCACAAAATGCACCAAATCACGATTGCTTTACTTAATTTTATGATTAGAAAATCCACAACTAATAGTCTACATATCAATGATTAAACTCCATTCATGTGAATTTCGTTAATTCCTACTACATTACGACCACAACTTACTGAATTTCAATCCCATAAAAACCCAGAATTCAGAATAATAAAATAAACACTGTAATTTAAGGCTATAATCGAGCAAGAAAACACACACAGGGACAATTATCAAACCAGGGTCAAATAAAGAAGTATTCTTTCTGTATAAGGAAGGCAGCGTATTAATCCAATTCGAACCAAATCAACGATCTATAGAACCACACGTGGACGCATCAGATTCTTCCACAGTAAAAATATCGATCCCCGTGAGAGCCAATCAGCCAATCAGATTTCAGTACTGGGACCCTCATCTATCGCGCTCCGTTTATAAAGCGAAAACTAACTGGACGTCAATCACATACTTTCACATTCCGCAATTCCCAATTTTTTTTTCTGTGCTTACAGTTATTTCCTTGTTAAACGTCATCGTTTCGTGATGTCGACGACAGAAGTTAAGAAGGCAAAGGTGGCTAAGCCTGTTACGGAGAAGAGAGCCAAGCCGGCGTCGAAGGCGAAGAAGGCCGAAGCCGTGAAAACTACTAAAACTGCTTCACATCCACCTTACTTTGAGGTATTTTGTTTAAATCTCATCGTTAATTACTTCCTACTTTCATATTCGGGTGATTATGCTTGCTACCCCTTCGAATTGATTAGATTTTGAAAAATTGTGTTGTAATTTTGAAAATTGAGTTTCTGTTTGGGGTTTTTGTAGATGATTAAGGAGGCGTTGGTGGCGTTGCACGAGAGGAGTGGTTCAAGCCCGTACGCGATCGCCAAGTACATGGAGGAGAAGCATAAGGCGGTGCTGCCGGCGAACTTCAGGAAGATTCTAGGTCTGCAAATCAAAAACTCCGCTTCGAAAGGGAAACTCATCAAAATCAAGGCTTCATACAAGCTGTCCGAATCAGGAAAGAATGAAAAGGCAGCGGCTGCAAAGCCTGCTCCCAAAAAGCCGGCCACAGTCGTCGCCCAAAAGAGTAAAGCATCTGCCGCCGGAACAAAGAGGAAGGCGGCAGCCATGAAGAAGGTGGCGGCGAAGAAGGTTGCAAAAAAGGCGACTCCGACGAAGGCTAAGCAGCCGAAGAGCATAAAGTCACCAGCTGCTAAAAAGGCAAAGAGGGTTACTGCTGCGTGATTATGGTGTAGTTTGTGATTGTGTATATGGCTTTGCTAGTGTTTTGGCGAATGACTGACTGGCTGTAGTAGATTCTAGATTTTATATATAAATATGTGTGTTTTATGTTTCTGCTAATGTGAGTTATATGTATATGTGTTATTTAAAATATCCAACCATCATTCCGGGGGACAGATCATATACAAATTCTCAATATTGTGGTAACATACATTGTTGGCTAAGAATATCAGTGTTTAATTTCTAAATAAAGTAAATAATGTGTGGATTAAAATTAATAATATAAAATTAAACAATAGATATTACTTAATGCAAATTTCTTAATTTTATAAGAAGAGAATACTTTTTATGAGATGGAGGGAGTAATAAATACTTCCTCTATTGCACTCTTTATTTTTAAAATAGTAAAAATTATTTTTAAATAAAAAATAAAGTAGATCACTCTTACTTATTCCCTCTGTCCCGCTGTGTCCCGTTATTTGTGGCCACTTTCCTAATTTGGTAAAAAAATATTATCATATCTTCTACTCTATCATCTTCTCTCTCCTACTTTATTACATTCTCTCTCCTACTTTATCATCATCTCTCTCATACTTTCTCATTATCTTACTCATCTTCTCTCTCATACTTTATCATCTACTTCCTCTCTCATACTTTATCATCTACTCTCTTAATTTCCGTGCCGAAACCAATTGAGCCACAAATAACGGGACGGAGGGAGTAATATTTATCTCCATATTATCATTCTCTTTCTCCAAAAAATTATCTTTCATATGATTTTTATTTTATTTCATACTCAGAAATTTATGATTTTTAACTTTTTAAAAACTTAAAATTATTTTTTAAAATACTGCGAAAAAGAACAGAAAAAAAGAAAATGGATTGCCTCATTTATACCATGTAAAAATTTGGATAAATTCACATTTCTTTCACCAACCATTCTTCGAAAATTGTGTACATTTATTAATACAATTAAAACTCATAAAATATACACTTAAACAAAATTTATTAATCTCCATGCCAAAACTAAAGGAGACAATAATAGCGAGACCGAGGGAGTACATATATAGTCTTTTACTACAAGAAAATACAAATTTAGCCATTGTAGTACATTTTTTTTTGTCAGAATTGTAGTCTGAATCGATTTTTGTCTGGCCAGCGTAGATTCTGTTAAAATGTGTCAGAGTCTGATGGGGTGAAACAAATGCTGATGGAAGGGCCGAAGGAAAACAATTTCCTTAAAAAAAACAGTCATTTTTATTCAAGGGCCGAAATCCCTCGGCCCACCCTTCGGCCCTTCTGCACTTTTGCAGTTAAAGTCTTCCATTTTGTGTCGTGTCGAAGTCTATCTCGAAGAAAGGGAGCGTGGGCAGTTAAAACATAGGATCAATGGAAAGCCTAGAGTATATTCGGCCCACATTAGCCCCGGTAATTGCTTGTGCATATTCACAATTTAGTGTTCCACAGTATATTCAACGCTGTAGAAGTACTGTTATTTTGTCATAATTAGTAATTATTTTGAATTAAATTAATATCGTGGTAAATTTTTTGAAAATATTAGTAGTAATTTAAATTCTTAAAGCAAATGAAAAATACAACTTAAGCACAAAAAATTAAGTTTGAGCTTTAGAATAGTTAGCTTCGCTCTACTAAGGGGGTGTTTGCAATAGCTTAAACTTTTTTTAAGTGCTTAAATTAAGGAGAAGTTGGTAAAAGTGGCTTATTAGAGAATTTAGGGTGTGTTTGCAAAAACTGTTTAAAAGAAGAAAAAGTTGAAAAACTAGTATTTGCAAAATTTATACTGTAGTAGCTTATTTTGTGATTTATAAGTAAAATATTAAATCATAACTTATCCGAAATTACAAATATGTCATTAAGTTGAAGAAGTTGGTAAAAACCAACTTAACCAACTTCAACTTATTCAACTTAAATGTAGATAATTTTTCGAATTTAAGCTGTTGAAGACACCCAAAAACAACTTTTCCTTAAATTAAGCTATAAGTTCAATAATTTAAACTTTTGCAAACACCCACTAAATCACGCCGAGTGCAACTACTAGTTTACTAGAAATCAACAATCTTCTAAATACTTCCTTCATCCCACTGAACTTGTCTTATATTCCTTTTTAAGTTGTTCCATTAAATTTGTCCAATTTTTTTAAAAAAAAGTAGGTTTCATATCTTTAACAACTCAAATTAAATCAAAAATATTAATTAATTAAATGTGTCTCATACCTCTATCTCACAAATCAATTTTAAATTATTAATTAATGTATGGTCCCACACCTTTATTAATTTATACCAACTTTCATAAATTACCGCGACGAAAAGAAAGTGGACAAACTCGGTGGAATGGAGGGAGTAAATAATTTACCTAATCTTTTAAATAAATCGAACTTTATTGTGAGAGATTGATCTAAACCTTAGGTTCACTTATTTCTCAATTAATCATTATGATAGTTTTAAAAAAAATAAATAAATCATAAATACGTAATGCTAAATGCATTGATTTGTTATTTAAGAGTAATTATTGACTCACTGATAATTTACCAAATGAATGGTGAAATATTGGGGTTGTTAATAATATTGTAAAGATACGAGAAATCTGTTAGTGCTATTTGATATTTGTATGCATTAGTTTTTTTATTGTCTGATCAGACTACCCTTGTTGACGGCCTAGACCAACACCAGATGCAAACCATAAACTTTAGAATATAAAAATGTGAAGATGGCATTGTAAGATTAACATTGGGCTGTTTGCTTACCGCTCTTTTGATCGTTGATTTAGGGCCGTTTAGAAAAAACCACTTAAATAATTATTTATGGCATAAGTGATTATCATATAAGGGATGTTTGTAAATGTTTATTATAAGCATTTTTTATTTGTTTTTGATTAAAGTTGAAAATAATTATGTTTGAGCAAAAGTTAGGAGTTTGTGGAATCAATAATCAAAAGCAGATATATTTGGTAGTTTCGAAAATTATGATTTTTTAAACACCAAAAACATATCAATTTATGCTTTAAAAAATATACTTACTTAAGCAGTTTAGCTGTTTAATTTTAGATAAGCTACCACGATGAACAGATTGTCCAAGCACTGAAAAAACTACTTCTGTGGTCAATAAGCAGATAAGTGCTTAATACAAATATTTGCAAAACAACACTTAATTACTTAAACTGAATAAGTTGTTTGCGTCTGGATACTTAATAAGAGAAACATAAAATATAGTTTAAATAATGATTGTCCTACGGACTTGATATAACGATCTATTCTTATAAGTTGTTTAGAATAAAGTGTTTTCATAAGCTTTCACAAACGCACATGTGAGAGCTTATTTTCAATAATAAACTGAAATAAGTTGTTGATTGTCTCTTGCAAAGGAAACCTTATTTTTAGTGGTAAAGAAGTTACTGCCATAAATTGGTTGGATGCTTATAATTTATTGAAGATTAATAAATTTCTTAGTAATTATTTATTCATAAAAATTAAAAAATATTGTAATTCATTATCTTTCCCCATTTATAAATAGTGCCTAATTTTATAAGGTGGTGTTTGGAATAGCTTATGTTAAACATCTTATAACTGAAAGCTATATTTTTTGTGTTTGGAATTCCAGCTTTCAGCTAGACCTTCTCAATTTCTTTCCATATCTTAAAAAAACTGCTTAAGCTGTCTTACCCCAGCTTACAATTTGTGGAATTTATTGGAAAATTTTATCTTTAAAAATTTATCTTATTCCCAAAACTTTCTCCTTAAAATTTAATTATAATTACATAATTAATGAACAATCATTATGTTTTAATATAAATTAAATTGTAATGTAAAGAATAATCAAACATTTTATTTAATATATAAATTAATTTTATATTTTATAAGATTGAGATGACAATTATAAAGAACAAAATAAACATAAAATAGCAACAACTTATCGATTTTATTTATTTATTATAAATTATAATTATGAATAATATTGAGGATAAGACCGTCATTTTATTTCAAAAGTGAAATTAAGTTATCGAATGAGCAACATTTTCAAAAATTATGCAAATAAATAATATTAAAATATAATAGTATTATATATTTATGCTAACATAATATACAAGAAATTTATGTAATATAAAATTAATTTAATTTAATATTTCGTAAGGTGGTGTTTGGAATAGCTTATGCTAAGCAGCTTATAGCTGAAAACTATATTTTTTGTGTATGGAATTCCAACTTTCAGCTAGAGCTTCTCTATTTCTTTCCATATCTTAAAAAAGTTGTTTAAGCAGCCTTACCCCAGCTTGAAACTTATGGAATTTATTGGACAATTTTATCTTTAAAAATTTATCTTATTCCCAAAACTTTCTCCATAAAATTTAATTATAAGTACATAATTAATGAACAATTATTATGTTTTAATATAAATTAAATTGTAATGTAAAGAATAATCAAATATTTTATTTAATATATAAATTAATTTTATATTTTATAAGATTGAGATGACAATTATAAAAAACAAAATAAACATAAAATAGCAACAACTTATCGATTTTATTTATTTATTATAAATTGTAATTATGAATAATATTGAGGATAAGACTGTCATTTTATTTAAAAAGTGAAAGTAAGTTATTAATGAGCAACATTTTCAAAAATTATGCAAATAAATAATATTTAAAATATAATAGTATTATATATTTATGCTAACATAATATACAAGAAATTTATGTAATATAAAATTAATTTAATTTAATATTTTGTAATACTGAAATCGAAATTATAATGTAATAAAATAACTTCTCCAATTTATTTATTTATTATAAATTATAATTGTTTAATAACATTAGAGGTAAGACAAACATTTTATTTAAAAAATTAAAATAAGCTACTGCTATCAGCAGTATTTTCAAACACTATTTTCCCCACTTTCAGCAGCTTTCAACACTTCTTTCCAAACACCTACAAATTCTCAAATCAGCAGCTTTCTGGTATTCTCAGCAGCTTTCAACACTTATTAATACGCTTCAGTTACTCCAAACACACACTAAGTGGGTGTTTGCAACAGCTTCTCTATTTAAAGAGATAGCTGAAAGCAACACAAATTTTTGTGCCGGGTGTTTGTATTTACAACTTTTTACACTAGCTGAAAGTTGATTTTGATAATTTCAGTTGATTTACAAAAGCTGGGGAAGGGCAGCTGAAACTAGCTGAAAGCTGATTTCTTCCTTTTAATTTCCAAGTCTTGTAATTTCGTTTTTTCATTTAATCATATTTCTTAAATTGATTGATTAATAAAATAATATTAAATAATACTAACCATAATACTCCATTTTATTAACATTGCATGAAAAACAATAATTTTATTTCGTTTTTATTTAAATAAAATATAGATTAATTTAATACTTTGTACACTAAGATTGAAATTATAATATACAAAAAATAATTACTCAATTTTATTTATTTATTATAATTATAATTGTATAATAACACTAGGGGTAATAAAGATTACTCAATTATAATTGTATAATAACAATTGTATTATAATTTTTGACTTTCAGCACTTTTTGCAAACACTTACAAATTATCAAAATCAACAGCTTTCAGCTGTTTTCAGCCACTTTCAGCAGCTTCCAACAACTTTCAGCACTTATCGATAAGCTTCAGCTACTGCAAATACCACCTAAGCTTCCACACATAAGAAAAAAAATGATATTTTCTTTCAAGCTTTCAACAACAAATCAAAACTCTATTTTCTTTTACACATTACGGGTTTAAATAAGCTAAAATTTTCGTGTTATCAACAAATTTTTAATTCTGAAAAATTTTAAATTTCGAGTATCAACGAAACACACAATAATCAATATTGTCCAAATTCTTAATTCTCACAAATCTAACTAAAGTTTAGGGGTGAAAACGGGTCGAATACGAACTGATAGTGCTCTTCCAATATTTTATCCCATATTTTTTTCTCGAATTCGGAGTCGAATATGGGAAGGCCGAATACGAATACGGATTCGGAATGTTTGGGATACAAATACATGGCGGGTACATGACGAATTCGGATCGAATTCGAATAACAATAATCGGATAATATGATTCATAAATAATCATATATTTGTGATTGTAACACATGAAAAAATTACGTATACAATATTTAATAGAAGTTTTAATGCAAACTATAGTTAAAATATTACCCATTATGAATAACATAATTTTTAGGATCAAGAAAGTACGAAAAAATTTCAAAATTCAACATAAAATACCTAACAATAACCATAGATGCACTTAATATTTTTTTTAATATCTTTTTTTAATCTTAATTTATTATTATATCAAAAAATTAATTATTAAATAATATGGGAAATATCCGATTAAATACGAGAAATATCATATATGGGCGAATAATGTGAAATCCGAATTCGAATCCGTATCCGATTTAGGCTATCCGGATTCGAACCCGTATCCAACCGGATACTAGATTTGTTCCCCGAATTTGATCCTGATCGGATTCGGCTCCGGATCGGGCGGATAATATTCGATCCGTTTTCACCCCTACTAAAGTTCCTACCTCATTTTGTGGCATCATCACAAATATTATGGCATATTGTTTTCAAATGACCAACACTAAAGGCCAAAAAATATTTGGTGTGTAAATGAAGATATAGCTCTTACTGGGTTGAGTAAGTGTTATTGATGGCCGTAGAAACTAGATTGTGAATTTGAGGTTGATGAGAGGAAAAATAGTATTTTAATTTTATTTATAGGTTCAGTTGATTAGGTGTTATTAATATGGGTATTCTTAAGAACCGGTTCTCCAAATGATTTTTCTTAAAATTCCCTGCAACTCAAAAATATATTTTCGTAATTATAAAATTATTCACAGGCTCGTAGTTGTATTTGATGATGTAATTACATGAAGACTTGAAGCCCCTTATAATTACTCTCATATATTACCCTTATATATGTTGAAGTACAAACTGCTATTACAAGTAAACCGTTAAATCTCAAAAGAAAATAAACAATAGAACCGTCGAGTCGAGTAAGGTCTCTCTCCGCAAGACGAAAAACGCCCCGGTAATGCTCTCGGTTATGACGTTTCGTCCCCAAAGATGAAACGACGACGTCTCGAGGATTGCAGCACCGCAAGATCTTCGAGCTCCGGCGAACTGGACTTTCCAGCGAGGACAGGAGCTGCTGGACAACTACTGGAGCTAAGAGCTAAGATGCAGATGATGTATGTTTTCAGGTGTGTTTTGAAATGCATGCAGACCTTCCTATTTATAGGCTGCTTCCCCCAGGTGAAAGGGTGTTGGTGCCATTAAGGCAAGTGTCCGTGGGTATGGTAAGTGGAGTGGTGGAGACTCCTGAACAATCTCATTCCAGAGGCTTCCAAAAGTTACACTTGGGTGTGGCAGGTGCACAGCACCACAGAGAGTAATCATGTGTAGCCGGTTCAATACACCAACGACTGGGCCAGCCCACAAGTAGCCCACCAAGCCCATTAGCCAAAGCCCAACTGACAAACCCGACGGACAAGCCCACAGACAAGCCCACGGACCAATTACCAAGATCCAATATCCAAGATCCAAGTCCAAGTCCAAGGACACGGACCGGAGCCGGAGCTGGAGCCGGGCACGGGCGTCGGCGCAGTGCGGCGCGCCACGTGTGAGGCGGTCGGCAAAAAGGCTCACGCGCATGAGCATGTGTGGCCCAAGCCCACCACATGTCACTTTGTTATCTCCTACTAAATGGTAGAGACTTAAATACCACACAAAACATTACAAATTAATCAATGTGGGACATTGATTAATGTAATAACTCTCCAAAACTCGAATTAGGTAAGTTTCTCCACTTTAGGTAACATATTAGTTTTGTCCCCCCAAACTTCGAGCCACTATTTCTCACTCATCGAAAACCGGAATCGAGAAATTAAATACACTATAATTATCTACTCGAAACGTAGATCGACGTCATATATCTCAATTCATAAATCGGATATATATCGAGGCTCGAAAATGCGATCGAAATGGGCTGAATTTTCCCAAGTCAAATTAGCATTAAATGCTAATACCATTTCCATAATAACTAACTAATTTATATATATATATATATATATATATATATATATATATATATATATAAATAATATATATATAATATACGATTTTCCAGCAATCCCCAAATGAGTGGAAATAGCCAAATGCATACATGCAGACACACAACTCTGTCCTCAAGAGACAATAAAGCATCAGGGTAGGTGGCTTGTGACTTTGAACCTTCCTTAGTCAGTGCTATCGAGCATACCAGCGGACTAGTGGACACGTGGCCTTGAACTATTCCTCCATTGTGTATACTTAGACAATAGCACTAACACTATAAAGTCTCAACCTCGTCCGTTCTCAAGTTTGTGTCCTTTACAGGCCATGGACAACCTCTTTGGATTCATAAGTGTTACATTGAAGCGGCCCTTACTTCTCACTTACATAGGTGATTCAATCGCCTCATCATTACTCCTTAAAAGATAAAGAGTACAATACTTAGTGCAGTCATCAATAAAAGTAATAAAATACTTTTTCCCACCTCTAGTTTGTACAAACTTTAAGTCACATACGTCAGTGTGAATGAGTTCTAGAGGTTTTGTGTTCCTTTCTACAGAATGAAATGGCAGCTTAGCCAATTTCGCTTCAACACAAACTTCACACTTGGTTTTGTTAAACTCATTTACTTTAAGTAGATCGAGATTAACTAATCTTTTTATCGCATTTAGATTAACATGTCCTAATCTAGAATGTCATAAATCAGAACACTCAATCAAGTAGAAGGAAGTAGCTTCATTCTCATTATTTTTGGCCTCAACGGGCTCTTGGCGAATAGTCATTACACTTAGCTTGAAAAGGCCCTCAGAGAGGTAACCTTTTCCTAAAAACATCCCAAACTTTGACAAAATAAACTTGTCAGACTCAACCACTAGTCTAAAACCTCTTTTAACTAGTACAGAGCCGGACACCAAATTCTTCTGGATATCGGGGACATGCAGCACCTCTCCAAGAGTAAGGTTCTTCCCAGAGCTCAACCTTAACACCATAGTACCATAGCCAACTACCTCAGATGAGGCTTGATTTCCCATATTGAGCTTCCTCCCTTGGCAACTCTTGTACTTGGTGAAGCGGCTTCGGTCACCACAAACATGTGCCGTGGCAGCGGTATCAATATACCACTTCCCCTCATTCTGCACGACGTTTGCTTCTTCAGTGACAATGGCCGCAAGGTCGGCTTCAGTGAGGTCAATCTCCAACATATTGGCTTGACGAACCCTCTTCTTCTTCGGCTTTCGGCAGTCCTTGGACATGTGGCCGGATTTGCCACAGTTGTAGCAGTCCCCTTCAAACTTGCGGGCTTGCACCTTGCCCTTCCCTGGGGTTGCTATTCAGACGCCCTCTCTTTGCATTGTTGGAGTTTCCACCTTTCTCAGCAAGGTTGACTCTTGGTTCCACGGGTGCTTTGCCCTTCCCATCTCGAGTCCTCATATCGGTCTCGATGCGGAGCTTGACAACAAGATCTTCAAGCGTCATTTCCTTTCGCTTGTGCTTCAGGTAGCTCTTGAAGTCCTTCCAGCTCGGGGGAAGCTTTTCTATCACGGTTGCCACAATGAAAGCATCTGACAAAAGCATTCCTTCGGCGTGGACGTCATGGACAATGAGTTGGAACTCTTGCACTTGCTCCATGACCGGTCGAGAGTCCATCATTTTGTAGTCCAAGAACTTGGCGACTACAAACTTCTTGGTTCCTGCATCGTCAGTACAGTATTTTCTTTCAAGTGCCTCCCAAATTGCCTTGGAGGTCTTTACATTTGCAAATACACTGTAGAGACTATCATCTAGTCCACTAAGTAAGAAGTTTTTACAAAAGTAGTCAGAAGTTAGCCAATTTTCGTAGGTTATGCGGACTTCCATGTTCTCTTCATTTTCACTTGGAGGGGCGGGTGCATTCTCCATCAGCACGATTATAAACCCTAATGTTGTCAAGTAGAACATCTTTTGCTGCCACCTTTTGAAGTTGGCTCCTCCAAACTTCGTCGGCTTCTCGGCAGCAAGCAACACTCTAGACGAGTGTAAATGTGTCTTCAACGTCGGGTTCAAGCCCCCCACCACACCAAGGTGGTTCACACTCCCAAAATGAACATTACTCTGCAAGGCAGAGGACATCACATTGAAGTTGAATGCCGAGTTAGTGGCATTAGCACAATTAAGTGCTATCCTTGCATCAGTGGCGGCAGACATGGCAGTAAGTGTAGGATTTGCAAATGCCGGAGTTGGAGTTGGAACAGACATAGGTGGAACTTCATTGCCGGAGGAGGCAATGACGACAGAAACGGCGGGGTTGGTGGCGGTAGAAGCGGCGGCGGCGGCAGCGTCGGAGATGGCAGCACTTGAGGAAGACATATTGCAGTTTACTTGAAGCAGCTAGGTAAAGAGTATTTTTTCGTCTTGCGATTGTTGAAGTATAAACTGCTATTACAAGTAAACCGTTAAATCTTAAAAGAAAATAAACAACAGAACCGTCGAGTCGAGGAAGGCTTCTCTCCGCAAGACGAAAAATGCCCCGGTAGTGCTCTCGGTTATGGCATTTCGTCCCCAAAGATGAAACGACGACGTCTCGAGGATTGCAGCACCGCAAGATCTTCGAGCTCCGGCGAACTGGACTTTTCGGCGAGGACAGGAGCTGCTGGACAACTACTGGAGCTAAGAGCTAAGATGCAGATGATGTATGTTTTCAGGTGTATTTGAAATGCATGCAGACCTTCCTATTTATAGGCTGCTTCCCCAGGTGAAAGGTGTTGGTGCCATTAAGGCAGGTGCACGTGGGTATGGTAAGTGGAGTGGTGGAGACTCTTGAACAGTCTCATTCCAGAGATTTTCAAAAGTTACACTTAGGTGTGGCAGGTGCACAACACCACAGAGAGTAATCCTGTGTAGCCGGTTCAATACACCAACGACTGGGCCAGCCTACAAGTAGCCTACCAAGCCCAACTGCCAAGCCCGACGGACCACCCAAAGGACCAATTGCCAAGATCCAAGATCCAAGGACATGGACCGGAGCCGGGCACGGGCGCGGTGCGGTGCGGCGCGCCGCGCCGCGTGTGAGGCGGTCGGCGAAAAGGCTCACGCGTATGAGCATGTGTGGTCCAAGCCCACCACATGTCACTTTGTTATCTCCTACTAAATGGTAGAGACTTAAATATCACACAAAACATTACACATTAATCAATGTGTGACATTGATTAATGTAGTAACTCTCCAAAACCCGAATTATGTAAGTTTCTCCACTTTAGGTAACATATTAGTTTTGTCCCCCCAAACTTCGAGCTACTATTTCTCACTCACCGAAAATCGGAATCGAGAAATTAAAAACACTATAATTATCTACTCGAAACATAGATCGACGTCATATATCTCAATTCATAAATCGGATATATATCGAGGCTCGAAAATGCGATCGAAATGAGCTGAATTTTCCCAAGTCAAATTAGCATTAAATGCTAATACCATTTCCATAATAACTAACTAATTTATATATATATAAATAATATATATATATCATATACGATTTTCCAACAATATATAAAGAAATATATGCGGTATTACTGTTCTTATAAACAGTAGTGCTAACTTACTCAGGTCACTGTTCCCCTCTACAGTGGCAACTTTTGAAGGTTGTTTCATTCGTATGGATTTTCTTGCCAAATAATAGAACTAACAACAACTAAAGCACCTTTGCATGCTTCCCAAAGCGGCTTTGCACACTCTCCCAACCGGCTTCTTTACCACACGCATGAATCATGAAAATCTACTACTCATAACAAATAATCGCTATTCTCTCTCCCATTTCTTCTTTCAATGTTATAGATGCAAAGCCAAGATCTCAAGGTAAAATTTTCAAACTCTTTTTGGTGGTCATACGTTTGCACATATCCCATGTCCCAAGGAGTAGTTTCTTCAAATGATTGTTCCTAGGTTGAGACAAGGAGTAGAAGTGGATGTAGAGTTCTTCAATTTTGAGTTGTTTTGATCTTTTCTTAGGGCTTTAAATTATTTTTTGTTTAAATTATTTGAAGTACAAGGGAATTTGAAAGGTCTACATAATCTGGTGCCGGTTACTATTAATTTTGGTATCCAAATTATAAAAATAAGTATCGTTCTTTGTATCGCCGTATCGCCTCTAAATATTCAATAATTTTACTTAGATAATAAATTGGGGAATGAGGTGGAAGGTGACTATGAGAATGATATGATTCAATTCCTATTTTATAGATGTGCATCAGATTTGTGTATTAGGAGCCTAGATTTTCATATGGAAAAAAAGTTTATTCTACTTTTATTACATACTTAACATTGCCAGAAAAACTTTTCGGTTTTCTTTTTCTTTCGATGTAAATCAGAGTCAGTTGTGGAAAGAAATATTTGAATTATGGTCTTGACTAGAAATTCTATATATTTTAGCGAGATCTGTACAAAATGTTTATGTTCCAAGTTTTCTTTTTCTTTCTATGGAAATTAGAGTTAGTTGCGGGAAGAAATCATTTGAAGTATGTTATTGGCTCTAAATTCTTTATGTTTTAGGTAGATATATACAAAATATATATATTTTTTGCAATTCTGTATGGATTAAGAATAATGGCGTAAATGACTAATGGTTGTTTCCGAATTTCTTTGTTATGTGGCAGCTTTAATAGAGGATCGACAAGGGCGCGACGAGGGACGATTGGCGTATTGGATTTGGCTTTCAAGAAGAGCTAGAGAAGTAGATATAATATCTTTGCCTAATATGAATTGATTATTGGAATCTAACAATGGATTAGTAATCTGGTTAGAGTCACTATGTCATATCTATCGGGTGCTGACTACCAACTTTGCAATTTGTTTGATTGATTATTAGAATTAGCTATTGATTGGTAATTTGGTTAGGGTCACTTTAAATATCTCTAGGGTAATTACTACCTTCTGTGCAATCTGATTGAAGTTTCTTTTCAGAAATTCGTTGCTACTATGATTTAACTGTTTTAACATCAATAGATGGTTTTTTTTTTTCTTGCGGCTGTTTCTTCTTGTCAATTCATGTTTAACTATTTGTGGTGGCATAATTTATTTCATTATAGAATTTTCCATAGAGCAGCTTTAATGATGATCAGCAACGAAGAGGCACGGTGGGCATGTTGCATTTCTATAGTTGATAACAGATTATGGGTGAGAAAACATTGATTATGGGGCTGCTAACAAGGGATTCGCTGACAACTTACACCTTTTGGTATATCTAACTACTTATAGAGGACAGCGAGATAAAGAAGGTTAGTGGACACTACCATTGCTCTCTTTTGCTTGATTTAGTAGTTCGTTTTGCAAATTTCTTGGTTATTGTTGTTGGCTTGACTATGTCCGTGGAATTGAGCTCCGGTGCATCTGATCATGGCGGACATCACATCAAAGCTTTCCCCACTTATATGTGAAGATATGTCCAATATGATGTGCATGTAAATCTATTTGAGGTTTTGAGAATGTCCCTCTAGGGTCAGCTGAATTTGGAGCTTATGGCATTATCTAGTAATAATTCAATATTATCTGTAATTCTTTCTTGTTCTTGGCCTTAAGGTCTCTTCTTGTAGTAGTTAAGGTTGTTAGAATTATGTTAGGAAGTCCGGCACACGGACAAGTTAGAGTAAAATATAACTATATTTGTTTGCATGATTGACATGGGATGAACTAATTCAACCTTTGGGAATATAATTTGTGTAGTTTTTGGTTTTGAACCCGGATATGTTTGATATTGTTTAGTATGCTTTACTTGTAATTTAGCTGCACTGGAGTTTATTAAGTTCTCAATAAGGTGTCTATTTTTCATTTCTATAAATGTATTCTGGGATTTAGATCTGATAAAGATTTAGAGGAAGAGGTTTTGTAAATAGGACAATAGAATTAACGCAAATAGGAGGATAAGGGAAATCAAACTGGATCATAATAATGTTGTTATTTAGAACAATTTCCTATTATACAAATCGTGAGTTAGTTCTTTGGTGCTTGACTTCTAGCATTGTCATTTTGTTTACTTCGTTTCATAAGATGCTACTGATTAAGGGGGTGTTTGGGATAGTTGAAACTTATCGATAAGTGCTGAAAGTTGTTAGAAGCTGCTGAAAGTGACTGAAAGTAGCAGAAAACTGTTGATTTTGATAATTTGTAAGTGTTTGCAAAAAGTGCTGAAAGTCAAAAATTAATATTTGAAAATATTAATAAAGTGGTATCTTATAAAATGAAAATGTTATTTATTTCTCACTTATTAAACAAATTTAGAATTTTTACACAATAAAATTTAAAATTTATTTCCACTCATATAAAATAGTATTTTAATAAAAAAATATTAAAATAAAAATTAGAAAAAAAATTAAGTATAATTAATATTATTAATTAAAATCAAGAATAAAAAAGATTATAAATTATATTAATAAAACAAATATTTACTTATTCTTTGTTAAATGACAAATAAAAATTATACATATAAATAAGCAATATCGATCATTAATTAAAAAAAATAGTTATAAAATTATAATATAATGTATTAATTAAAAATGTTAAAATTATAAAAGCTATAAGCTATCAGCTTCAGCTGCCGAATACCAGCTTACGAAAATTCTCTATCTTGGACCCAAATAGCTTTCAGCAGCTCTATAAGCTGGATTTCCCAAACGCCAAATTCATTTCCCGAGACAGCTTTCAGCTATAAGCTGTTTCAGATAAGATATCTCAAACACCCCTAATACTTTTGGAAACTATGCTAACTTATGAAGAATATAAACTCAGGGGGAACGATTAAACTCAGGGGGAACGATTAATGTTCCTGAGCTAAATGCCCCTGAACCTGGAAACTCAGTAGATCCTAACCTTCTTACTGAATTGCTACAGTCACGAAGCATTACTACGAAATGCCTAATACACCACCTGCGGCGTGCGAAGTAGTATCAGAAGAAGAAGCCCGACTCAGGCGTTCGTGGCTCGATGCTCATTCTTCAGATCTTATCATTGGAGATCCATCAGCAACTATAAGGACGAGATCAAGATTAAGTCAAGGAGAAAGCTCACTTTACTCTTGTTTTACGTCTACGGAAGAACCTCGATCGATAGAGGACGCACTTAAAGATCTTGGCCGATGGGTCATTGCTATGCAAGAAGAGCTGAACCAGTTCGTCAGAAATGAAGTATGGGAGCTTGTTGACAGACCTAGACATCAGCACGTGATTGGTACTAAGTGGGTCTTCAAAAACAAGCAAGATGAAAACAACGTCATTGTCAGAAATAAAGCAAGACTAGTTGCAAAGGGATACAGTCAGGCAGAAGGAATTGACTTTGATGAAACGTTTGCTCCAGTCGCTAGATTGGAAGCCATTCGTCTATTCCTAGCTTATGCAACACATCAAGGCTTCAAAGTCTATCAGATGGATGTTGTAACGCCCCAATTTTCATAACTTAACTAGGGACGCTACTTCATACTCAACATGCATATTTCAACTCTTTCTAAACATTTTCATTTAAATGAATCATCGAAAAACTCAATTAATTTTCATGCTCAGCGGAAGTCTTAAATAAAAATAATTATGGCTAATAAATGCACAGAGTTTAATATAATAATGACTTTCGTAAATCCTTCCTCATGTGACCATCACCATCCACCACCTCTACGCATCGGCCGAGCCATTTTCTGAAATATGTTAAAATGATAGGGATGAGTACGACTACTCAGTGGAAGATGTACACATATATCCAAACTATATAAAATGTCAATAAACACGGATATGAAACATGCATAATAAATAACTTTGATCATAGGGCCTCCTCTTGACCCTAAGGATCCATTTCATTTCACACGGTCTCCTCTTGACCGTAAAATTTCATAAGGTCTCCTCTTGACCCCGGTCACAGGCCTCCTCTTGACCTTGACCTATTTTATTTCATAAGGGCCTCCTCTTGACCCCGGTCAAAGGCCTCCTCTTGACCTTGACCTCTTTCATTCTCATGCCTGTCATAAACACATGAATACTGTACACAATATATAATAAGGATAACGGTAACTTCCCCACTTTAACCTTGACTTGATGAAAAATTATGGATATCAGATGTTTAAGTCCTGCGCGCCGATCCTATACATGAAAATAACTCAAATCTTAATGACATATATGCATGAAACAATTTCATAACTCGTGCAGAAAACCAATTTTAAAAGTTTTCCACATAACATGAATTCATTCCAAAAATTCTAATCTTCTAAATACAGATTCTTAAATGAGTCTAAAACACACCGGAATTGGTTTCATACCAAAATCATAAGTACTCTAAAAGTTATAACCAAAACAAATCTACTGCATCAATTAAAACGGTTTCTGACATACTGTGCTTGATCTAAACGTTTGAGGTACTAAACATGCCTTAAAAATTCTAATATTTTACACACACTAGACAACATACGTGGACGTATCATATAAAAATTTCAAACCATATGGATAAGATATGACTTCCGAAAATACAGAATACGTTTCCTTAAAATCCAAATACGAAAACTGTATCCTCCAACTGAACACCCGAACATTTATATTAAACTGCTTTCGTACGAATACGTTAAAAATACACAATAAATATATTTACGAACCTCCACACGTATAGAGTATTTAGGAAAAAGAATCAAATCAAAACCATTTTTATGCAGTGAGATATAAATATTTTCCTAAGCCCTATCCCTGATGCATGATTTTTCGGCAGTATAAAACTATAAATTCTGTAAAAATATAAGGACTTGCTCAAAAATTATGAACCTTTGCAGAGACATAAAAGACATCTTAAAATCCAACTCTATAATTTTTCTAGAATTTTTCAAGTAATATAAGATCATGAATTCGGCCCTGGAAAATCACGGCAGAAAACAAATAGCATAACCAAAAAACTTACATTTTAACAACCAAAGAAATGACATAGTAGAATTGGACACATCAAGAAACAAATTAACAAATAAATAGTACACGTATCCTAAAAATTCTATGTTTTTAAAATTAATGACCTAACATGTATTTTATTGTATTAATGTTCAACATGGTCGAAAATAACATAAAGAAAACATGAAAAACAAATTTTACTTTCCAGATCATGAACATGCTGTCAGAAACTGGCAGGATACGAATAACAATTTTAAACAAATACATAGCATGCTTGAAAAATTATAAAAATTTAAATGAGTATAATAGACATACCAAGGAAGACGACCCTAAATTTTCACGATGATAGGACGACGGGAAGATGTGTAAATAATTCTTTAAACAGTTCACAGGGATGCTGACAGGATTTTCGAAAATTTTATGGGATGCTATATTATGAGCGACTAAGGGTATTTATAGGCCTAGAAATCATTATCTAAAGATTCCTAATCCTATAAGGTATCAAATATATTTTATCCATATTTATTTTCGTCCATATCTATTTTATATAGAATTTATTCTATCTCTTACCATATAAGAGATTCAATCCTAGATAAATTAGGATAAGGATAAATACAACTAGATTTTTTTCCTAAAACATCTATATCACACATAAAATATCTATTTTTATCATAAAACATAATATAAAATTATCTCCTAATAAATTAATATAATAATAAATATTATATCTTTTATGAATCCTAGTTGGTTTAGGAAATCCAAAACAAATAAATATTATTCTTCTCTCATAATTCTAACCTCATTTCTATCTCAACAATAAACAATATAATAATAATATGATATAAATAAAAACCTTCAAAGTTCAAAATGAATTTACATAATAAAAATGATTTAATTGACAAATAAGACAAATGCTTTAATTTCATTTTAATTTCTAAGGCGCGACTTACAGAACTAAAACACTTGATAACATGCATGAATAGATATGCAATGCATTTTATATTTAAAATTTCGGGGCGTTACAGATGTAAAGTCAGCTTTTCTGAACGGCGTACTGAAGGAAGAAGTCTACGTGGAACAACCGCCCGACTTTCAGCAGGGACATCAGGTGTACAGACTTAGGAAAGCTCTGTATGGGTTAAAACAAGTACCCAGGGCTTGGTATGATACCCTATCGAGACTTTACCTTCGAGAAGGGACGATAGATCGCACCCTATTCAACATAAAGTCGAGGAGATGACATCCTACCGGTGCAAATCTACGTGGACGATATCATTTTTCGGCTGCGAGAAATGAGACCATATGCCGGCCAGTTCGAGAAGATGATGAAAGAGAAATTCGAGATGTCCATGATGGGAGAGATGAATTATTTCCTTGGATTTCAAGTGAAGCAATCACCTGAAGGAATCTTCATCAATCAAGCCAAATACACTCGAGACCTTCTCAAAAGATTCGGCTGCGACTCCAGCAAGCCAGTCAAAATCCCATGAACACGAACTTTAAAATCGATCTAGACAAAGAGGGAGCTTCTGTTAACTCTACTGACTATAGAGCTATTATGGGCTCTTTACTTTATTTAACAGCTAGCCGTCCTGACATAACTTATGCTGTAGGTGTATGCGCAAGATTCCAAGTAGATCCCAAACGAAGTCATTTAGACTCAGCGAAGAAGATTCTGCGCTATTTAAGAGGAACACTTGATGCTGGGTTATGGTATCCTGCTGATGATAACTTAATATTGACAGGTTATTCTGATGCTGATTATGCAGGATGCAGGATAGATCGAAAGTCAACTTCCGGAACTTGTCAGTTCCTAGGCAGCAAGCTGATTTCTTGGTTTTCAAAGAAGCAACATTCAGTAGCAACGTCCACTACTGAAGCTGAGTACATGGCTGCAGGAAGTTGCTGTGCCCAAATCCTTTGGCTTCGACAACAACTTAGAGATTATGGTATACCTCAGGATGAAGTGCCCATCTACTGCGACTCCACAAGTGCAATTGCCATAACTCAGAACCCAGTTCTACATACCAGATGCAAGCACGTAGATATCCGACACCACTTCATCAGAGACCATGTCGAGAAGAAGGATATCAGGATGGAGAAGATCCATACTGACAAGCAAAGGCAGATATACTGACCAAACCACTAGCTGAGAACATGTTCAGAGAACTATCAACTGAGCTAGGTCTACTGGATCCTACTGAGATGCGTCAGTAGATGCCGACTACTGAGAACATCATTGCCCAACAATTGGTAACAATTGGTATCAGCATAAGGAATCGATACGACAGTCGGATAACTAAGTACAGTGACTCAGTTGGGAAAGTCACACTGTACACAGCAAGGGGGAACATAGTCATCAGCACGACAACCATTCTCCTTATACATAACGGTAACCTGCTGATAAGTTCAGCTGAAGAGGTTTGTGTAATTTTGTGTACTTATTTTTTTTTAAGCATGCTCGCATTTATTGCATCAGTCGCTCACACTCAGTAGTTAATGTGCATTCATTTCCCGCCATTAATAGTTTAAGGAAAGGTCAGTAGGAAACCTTTTCATTCGCATAAACTGAGTAATTAATGCTGTCTGTCGCGCATTTAATGCATGTCTTCTCACTTACCTTTATTACGTAAATCTATGTTTGAGGCGACTTTGGTAATCATTCCTCTTATAACTTTTAATCCCAGCCGTCTATAGATTTGAAAGATTAAAATAGGATCGTTGGATCACAACTTATAATCAGATGATATACATAAAATCTTTCATCTTCTATCATTCCTCACTTTTCGCCATTTTCATACCTTACGAGCTTTACTCGCAATCAGTTTCTACTTCTTATAACTGTCTTGCCTGTGCATCTTTCAAGCTCTAATACTCGGTAATGTATTAAAATCTGCTGATAACTACTAACTTACTCTATTTTCAAGTGCTAACAAGTTGTTTTGCAGATTTCTATGGCGATCGTACAGACTCCTGAACCTATAGTGAAGATCATGACCATCCGGATTCAGTTCGAACCCACAATGGCTTTCCGCCAGGTGGATATCCCATATTTGGAACCGATGTTCGATGCTCTGGAGAGGTCTGGGTTGGAGACCCTCGTGACCAAGCATCCCCGTGCCAGTCTGCCGAGGCAAGTGGCGGAGGCATATTTCAACTGGAATTCAGTGGCTGCCGAAGGAGAAGAAGCCTCGTTTTCTTACATGGAGGAGACTAATCCGAACAAGTGGAAGGCGTCTCAGAAGACCTTCAACATCCGAGAGGCTCTGGTCCTCGCTTTTCAGCTTCCTAATTCGGAATCTCCCCTATCGGATATAAGGAGAGGGAGATCAACGCTTATGTGCAAAAGTTCTGTGGACGCAGTGATCTGACGTTCAAGACAGCTCTCCCGAGGAATCTCTTGCTACCTCAGTACAGAGGTTTAGCGTATGTGGTCTCGCACATACTGACAAGCTCAGCTGGATCGTACGATCAACTATCCAAGCCAAGGATTCAGCTGATGATGGCTATAGATGATGAAGTAGAAGTGAACTGGGCTGACTATTATACAACTCAGATGAAAGCCCAAGCCCAGAAGTTCACTACGCTACCCACTGGCGAGAGGAGGTTGGCCAGTGTGGGTAAGCTTCTATTCGGGACCAAGATGTCAGTCCTAATAGAGAGTGTTGTACAGAGGAACTCAGCTTTTGAAGACTCAAAGCTGTACAACACTAAGCTGATAAAGTTTCAGACTAAAGAAGCGATGGAGAAGTCTATCTGTAAGGGGCCGCCTGAGCCGAAGAGAGTAGCATCCGCTCTGCCCCCTCATACCGAAGTGCCTAAGAAGAGGCGACTGACTAAGACCAGACCAGCTGAGGTCCCAGCTGCTCAGCCTCTCTCTATTATTGAACCCACTCCTCCTCCTACTCAAGAAGAGCAGTTTTTAGATTCTGATACTGGCATTGAGGGTGCGACCCTCAAAGATAAAGTCCAGGTGATTAGCTCAGAGGAGACACAGTCGGACGCTAGGGAACCGACTGAGGAGAATGCGACTGAGTGGACAGCTATTTACACCACTCGTCTCCGTGCCGCAGCTGAAGTACACGATCATATTCCTGAGATCGCTGGGCACTCAGACTTAGTCGACATAGCCATCAGGGCTAGAGTTCAAATGCTTCTTAGATTTCTGAGTTGGGATATTCTAGAAGACATAATCAAAACCCACTCAGTTCTCTACCTGCACGATGAGGAGCAGAAGCTACAAGAAGTAATAGGGTACGGAGAACCAGCTGACTTAGCTACTCTTGAAGATCTCAGAGCCGCAATGCTTTACCTTCTAAGCTTGCGAGAGTCGATCCCCCGGTAACACTCCTCCACCCCCATCTCCTCCTGCTGATGATAAGAAAGATGATGATGATAACAATCAGAGGAAGGATCAGACACCCAAGGATACAGAGTTGGGAGGCTCTGCTGAGGGTTCAACTCCCCGTGAGAAGAGCAAATCACTAAACCCTGATACATCAGGTGATGCTCAAGGTGCTCCGAAGTACAGTAGGGAGCAACTCCTCACATTTTCTGAGCAGAGGCTCGGAACCAGCTCGTACCAGATACAACCTATCGGTTCCGTGTCTGATGAGTGGTTTTTATACCATCTCAACATGTTCTTTTTAAGCTTGTTTACATCGTTTTCTATTCATTTTTAGCTTTTGTTTTGCTTGGAATTGTATACTTTCGATGGTTTTTGGTTTTGTAGGTTTCTCACGCGTTTTGAGCATATTTGGTGGTATTTGACACCAAAATGAAAGAAACCATGACCATTGATGCATTGTTGGCAAAGATGGAGTTGTTTGGATGAAGAATGAAGAGGATTTGAAGTCGGATGTTGAAGAAATCGCGTTTCGAAGCTCATGTAACGAGGCAGTTGTAAAATCGCGTGGCAGGCGGATCTAACAATCTTAAAATCCGATCTCCACCGTCCACATCGTAGTTCTATGTGTTGGGAACATCGTGGCAAAATTCCGTGGCGATCCAACGGCTAACGAAGGAGATATCGCGTTTTTCCCAAAACGCGACAGTGTAGAAAAACTGTTCAGCCGGATTTGTTAAGGACCGCGGTCCGCATTTGTGCGGGACCGCGGTCCGAGGTGTTCTGACTCGAAAATCAGAAATTGGTGGAGTCGGACCGCGGTCCGCCTTTGCACTGGACCGCGGTCCGCGTCATAAACAGCCCAAAACTTGATTTTTCGGCCCGAAACCTATATAAACCCTTCCGGACTCCTTTCCTTCAAGAGACACACCATATTTTCGACTTCTTCCAGCCTCCAAGGCAGAGAAACACCCAAGGCATCCCTCCGTTGAAGATTCAAGACGAAGATTGAAGACCACAACCCGTGAACCAAGCACGAGGATCAATCCGCTTGATTCTAGGTTGTATTATTCCTTCTCAGTTTTGTTTAGGGTTTTTGATACTTGAATTCTATGGATTATTTTTGCATCTTTTGTGATTATTTTCCTACGAATATGAGTGGCTAAATCCCCTTGTGTGGGGGTTTAGCAGGATCTATGTTTTTGATGAATTGATTCAAACCCAAGTTTTTCAATGAATGAATTGTTTTGTTTCTTAATTGTTGTGCCTTCTTTTGACTTCTCTATGATTCTTTAATGTGACTGGCCATCATCTTAGATAATTATAGAGAATATAGGTAATAGATAATACGGCGCATCATACCCGGTTATTTATTTAGACCTGCAATTAAGTGTTTAGATTGTCACCATTGGTTTGGGATAGTTTAGATGGTTCCTTAAATCCTTGAGCATGATACGATCCTTAGGTTCATGATATGATCACTTGATTGACCCTTAGGATTATAAGTTAGAGATCTCCCGCCATCATACGAAATCCCTAGAGCCTTAGTGGATGAACCAACAAAATAAATTCATAAATGCTAGCTAGAGAATGGGAATGAATCGATCATCTTAGGCATAGTGATTGCTAAACCTCCGCACTCTTCATCAAACTTGAAACCACACCCATCAATCCACTTTGCTTCGTTTTTATTTGTTTTCTTTCTTTCTTGCATTTTAATTCCGTAGCTTTAGAATAAATCAAACCCAGTTTAGGACCAAGTAGATAGTGAAATAATTAGGATAATTAGAACCCAGCTGAGTCCTTGTGAGATCGACCTCGGGAGTTGCTAGATTAGGTACTATACCGATTCGTGCACTTGCGAGAATTATAATTTGTTCATCAAGTTTTTGGCGCCGTTGCCGGGGACTCAGTCATTTTGATTATTCTTTTTACTAGCTGTTTATTTGTTTAGATTTTATTTTTACGTTGGTTACTATTTCTTCTTTTCTTTACTGTGTCGAGTCTTACTCTTGAGTTTTCTGTAGGTTTATGCACGGTAGAAGGTCGCAAAATCCAGAACTTGCGCCTTTTATCGATAACATACACAGAGTAGGGACTCGAGTTACGAGGAAAGAACAGGAAGACAAAATTGAAATGGAGCGAATTGAGAATAATCCTGAACCAGAGAGGTTGCAGGGAGACTACACAAGGCCAATACTTGGAGCCAATACCACCTGCATCGTCCTAGAAGAGACCGCAAGGAATTATGATTTGAAGCCCATCTACTACCATATGCTACCATCTTTCTACGGGCTAGCAACTGAAGATCCTCTTGCTCATATGAGGGAGTTCTATGCTACACTGGGGACTATTCCTCTCAGCGGGCTCACTACTGATCAATTGGGAAGACGATTGTTTCCCTACACTCTGAAAGATAAAGCCAAGAATTGGTTGCACACACTGCCTCCTAATTCTTTGAGGACAATGGAGGACGTGTTCAAAGCATTCACGGAGCGATACTACTCCCGAAGCAAGAGTCACGAGTTGAGGCAGCAAATTGCTACTTTCTCCCAATTTGACAATGAGACATACCATGAAGCTTGGGATAGATTCAAGGGACTCCTCATCCATTGTCCACATCATAATTACCAGATTGCGATGCTGAATGAGTTCTTCTACAATGGACTGCTCTTACCGTGTCAGATTATGGTTGACAACATGGCTCCCGGAGGCATTCTTGCACTGACCCCAAGTGCATTGCATGAGCTTTTTGAGACGTTGAAGGCTCGATCCGTATTAAGAAGTCAGAGTGTGAGACAACGTGGAATGCAGGATGTGCGGGCTGCGTATGCGGATGATACTATTAAGGAGCTTCAACTGCTTAGACAAGAAATCAAGGAGCTCAAGCAGAGACAAGTGCACGCCCCAAAGATTGGCGAGGTCTGTACCATTTGTGATGATCCACAACACTCAACCGCCCAATGCCCGTTTAATATCATCCATAGCCAATTTCAAGATGAAGAAGCTAACTGGGGACAAGGCATAGGACATCAGGAATGGGAAGAGAGAAGGCAATATCAGAGGCCGCACCAAAATTTTGTCCATAAGCAGCAAGGGTACAATCCCAACTACAAAAGTTACAAGGATTATGGAGGAAGGAATGCCACTCAGCAGCAGAACTTTGGAGGCACATCATCTTCTCGCCCTCAGCCAAAGATTGAGGACGCTGATAAGAATTCCATGGCCATCTTGCAAGACACCTTAACCTCCTTTATGAAGAGTTCTAAGGAGCAAATGTAGACACTTACCACTTATGTCAGGAACGTGGAAGCAACTTCCAAAAATTTGGGGACTCAACTTGGCCAGCTAGCGCGGGAAGTTGCTTTGCTTAAAATGCAACAAGGGAAACTACCCAGACAAACTGAAGAGGCGAGGTCCATTACTATTTTGCTTGGTGATGATTCGGAGAAGGCTAAAGAGAAAATCGACGAAGTTGCTACGGCTAATGTTGATGAAAGGACAAGAGATAAGGAGAACAAGCCTACTGTTCGGACTCCTTTGCATAGAGCTGTGAATCGATACAAGCCCCCACCTCCTTTTCCAAGATGCCTCAAGGTTAACAAACAAGTAGAACAGTTTGGATCCTTGTTCAATATACTCTCTAAAGTGAAGATCAATCTGCCGCTCTTAGACCTCGTCAAGAGTATTCCAAGGCAATCCAAGTTCTTCAAGGAGCTCATCACCAACAAAAAGGATTATGAGCGGAGTGCAAATCTTCCTACACTTGAATCAGGGGGTGTTGTAGTTGATATATCGGCTCTACCGCCCAAGTTAGCAGATCCTGGAAGATTCGACATTACTATCTCGATGGGCAAGGATAGAGTTACACGAGCAATGCTAGATCTTGGAGCTGGTATCAACCTCATGCCCTACTCTGTCTACAAAACGTTGGGAGTTAACAATTTGAAGTCTACACCTATGAGGCTTCAATTTGCTGATAACTCGGTGAAGACCCCAATGGGGATTGTAGAAGATTTGTTGGTAAAGGTAGACAAGTTTATTGTTCCTGTTGACTTTATTGTTCTTGATGCAGATGATACTTCTCGAGGGCTAAGTGACCAGCTTATCCTCCTAGGGAGGCCATTTATGGCAACCACTAGGACTTGTGTTGATGTATCATCACGAACCGTGAGGATGGAAGTCTTGGGGGAGGTTACAGAATTCAAAGCACTAGCTCCAACCACATTGGGAACTAATGCCTCAACTGCTGAAGTTAACTTTGTGCAGCCTACATATGATGTAGTGAAGGATTCTGATGGTACAGATGGATTAGGAATACACTCATTATTCGATGAGGAGTCAACAGATGTCGGTGTTCTGAACTTGGATGAATGTGTTGAAGATCTAAAAGATATGTTCCCGAAGAAAACCATCTATGTCAGACGCACTAAAGCTGCTTGTGGGAAGAGCACGTTGGGTAAAACACTCTATCCTGGTCTTAAAGTTCTTTTATATGACGATGGTTCTAGAGTTTTTCCAGGATACCCAAGTTCTACATTCATGTGGTGGACGTTTTGTCGCATGGTGTGGTGAAGTTGATGAATCCACGAACCAAAAAACATTTCAAGGTGAAGGATGTCTGTGGAGCATCATCGAAGGAGGCATTCGACAAGGCTGAAGTCGGGCGTCCAAAGTCGCCAAGTTTCTAATCTGATTCAGCAAAGTCGAGCCAACGACTCTAACCAACAGCGCTTTGTGGGAGGCAACCCACGTTTGTGAGTTTTTCTAGTTTTCTTAGTTAGATTTATTGCTTTCCATTAAAAAAAAACAAAACTGAGGAGGGAAATTAACATGTATGCTTCATCTATTGATTTTTAATGCATAATAAGCTATATCAGAGCAGTAGGGGAGCTGATACGGTCGGGATTAACTTTGGATCTGAGCCTGCAGATCAAGCTTCGCATATGTAGATCAATCGGACATCACCTAGACATCAGGGAAGATTCGTTTACCCAATTTTCTTTATTTCACTCTATTTTCGTGCTAGGGACTAGCTCGTAGATAGGTTTGGGGGGGTATGTCAAATCTTGAACCCTATTGATTTGGTCTGCATAATTATGATTCTCATGATTCTCCATGTACTTGATATTTGAATTACCATGACTTATGTTATTTGATGTTTATGCATTTCTTGCCTTAAAATTTTTCTTTACTGAAGCATTGTTGAATTAAATTTGGGCATGATAAAATTTTCGAACATGTAGGATGTAAAAGTATGGTAGTCCAAAGCCTTTGGTGAGAATTTGAGCCTATTGTGAACTGACGAAATCCTATGTCGGTCTCAATTTCTTTCATGTGTGATACTCGCTTTAGGGAGAACATTTAGAACTTGCTTTGAGTCTGTTTGAAGTTTATTGAACACTTTTCGTATATGACATTGATATGATCTTAGGTACTATCTCGTTCTTTAGCCAGAGCCAAATATGATTCCTACCTTGAACATCAACCTAGTAAGCCCATTTGAGCTTAATGTATCCTTTTTATTCATGTACCTCCACTTAAATTGCCTAGCCTAACTAGCCTTAACCGAGGATTTAGTAGAGTCATTAGTGCTGTGGGGAGGAAAGGGAGGTTTGATAAGGGTTTGGTGATCAAGGGACAAATATTTGCTAAAAAGTGAGATTGGTGTGAATTGATTTTGATTATATCCAGCCTGGTACCGAACTTGATGACACCGTGTTATACTGAAATCTTTATCTAATTATTGGTAGATAGTTGGCAGGTAAACAATTGGATAAAATATGGGAGACTTGTGCATGTACTCCTAACTTTGATTGAAAGGGTGTTTATTGATGACATATGTTAGAGTTGAGAGATGAAAAAAAAAAGGTGAAAAAAAGAGGGTGAATGAGGAAGTTGAAAAGGGGAGTATATTTTGAAAAAAAAGGGGGTGAGAACTTGGGGTGACTTGATTTGTTTGATTATGAGTGATTCAAAGGTGGTTGGTTTTAGAGGTTTATTTTGATATATCATCATTTGGTTGCTCTACTAGATCCTTCATTGTTCGTACATTATGAGTCACTTTTCCTATATCTTCCCTACCTTTTTATTACATGTCTTTGCCCCATTACAACCAAAGTAAGACCTTCGAGATCTTTGCCATGAATTGTGTTCATTATGAGTAGAATTAGACAATCTGCAAGCTTATGAAGACGCTCTCCTAGGGTTGAGTTTGAGTGATGATTTTACCCTTATACACTTGAGTGTTTGAGTGATACAGATTTCTAGAGAGGGACTACTCTACTTCTATGTTCTATTTTGTTTTGAAGGTGGCATCAAACTTGAATGATTTTCACAAGCTAATGATGTGTTCTTCTAAAAACTGAATAAGGCTTGAATTGTTATTCTCATCTTTTTAATATTTAGTCATAGTCTTTCTTTTATCTTGTTTCTTTGCTTGAGGACAAGCAAAAGCTTAGGTTTGGGGGGATTTGATGAGTGGTTTTTATACCATCTCAACATGTTCTTTTTAAGCTTGTTTACATCGTTTTCTATTCATTTTTAGCTTTTGTTTTGCTTGGAATCGTATACTTTCGATGGTTTTTGGTTTTGTAGGTTTCTCACGCGTTTTGAGCATATTTGGTGGTATTTGACACCAAAATGAAAGAAACCATGACCATTGATGCATTGTTGGCAAAGATGGAGTTGTTTGGATGAAGAATGAAGAGGATTTGAAGTCGGATGTTGAAGAAATCGCGTTTCGAAGCTCATGTAACGAGGCAGTTGTAAAATCGCGTGGCAGGCGGATCTAACGATCTTAAAATCCGATCTCCACCGTCCATATCGTAGTTCTATGTGTTGGGAACATCGTGGCAAAATTTCGTGGCGATCCAACGGCTAACGAAGGAGATATCGCGTTTTTCCCAAAACGCGACAGTGCAGAAAAACTGTTCAGCCGGATTTGTTAAGGACCGCGGTCCGCATTTGTGCGGGACCGCGGTCCGAGGTGTTCTGACTCGAAAATCAGAAATTGATGGAGTCGGACCGCGGTCCGCCTTTGCACTGGACCGCGGTCCGCGTCATAAACAGCCCAAAACCTGATTTTTCGGCCCGAAACCTATATAAACCCTTCCGGACTCCTTTCCTTCAAGAGACACACCATATTTTCGACTTCTTCCAGCCTCCAAGGCAGAGAAACACCCAAGGCATCCCTCCGTTGAAGATTCAAGACGAAGATTGAAGACCACAACCCGTGAACCAAGCGCGAGGATCAATCCGCTTGATTCTAGGTTGTATTATTCCTTCTCAGTTTTGTTTAGGGTTTTTGATACTTGAATTCTATGGATTATTTTTGCATCTTTTGTGATTATTTTCCTATGAATATGAGTGGGTAAATCCCCTTGTGTGGGGGTTTAGCAGGATCTATGTTTTTGATGAATTGATTTAAACCCAAGTTTTTCAATGAATGAATTATTTTGTTTCTTAATTGTTGAGCCTTCTTTTGACTTCTCTATGATTCTTTAATGTGACTGGCCATCATCTTATATAATTATAGAGAATATAGGTAATAGATAATACGGCGCATCATACCCGGTTATTTATTTAGACCTGCAATTAAGTGTTTAGATTGTCACCATTGGTTTGGGATAGTTTAGATGGTTCCTTAAATCCTTGAGCATGATACGATCCTTAGGTTCATGATATGAATACTTGATTGACCCTTAGGATTATAAGTTAGAGATCTCCCGCCATCATGCGGAATCCCTAGAGCCTTAGTGGATGAACCAACAAAATAAACTCATAAATGCTAGCTAGAGAATGGGAATGAATCGATCATCTTAGGCATAGTGATTGCTAAATCTCCGCACTCTTCATCAAACTTGAAACCACACCCATCAATCCACTTTGCTTCATTTTTATTTGTTTTCTTTCTTTCTTGCATTTTAATTCCGTAGCTTTAGAATAAATCAAACCCAGTTTAGGACCAAGTAGATAGTGAAATAATTAGGATAATTAGAACCCAGCTGAGTCCTTGTGAGATCGACCTCGGGAGTTGCTAGATTAGGTACTATACCGATTCGTGCACTTGCGAGAATTATAATTTGTTCATCAGTGTCCTCAAAGTTCGTAAATAAAGCCATTCGACGCCAAGGAGAGAAAAACAGACTTTTGGCTAAGGACGTCCATCTGAAGTGGACAAAGTATACCAAGGCTCAGACACAGAGCTTAGACAGAATAGCTGCTGACATCTCAAAGACTCCAGTACCTACTCCTCAACCCAACTTTCAGGAGATTATTGAGGCAGCCTTAGCAGCTCAGAAAGTCGATCTAGAAGCTCAGAGTCAGCAGTTGCTCCAAAATCAGCAGACGATATTTTCAGAGCAGCTGACTCAAGCTCTCACAACTGTTAAGCTCGAAATCGATGAACGGAATAAGATTGCAACCTCTAGCCTTCAGAAAGCTATTACTCAACAGGCAGAGGCTCTGAAAACTATTCAGAAGGAAATGACCGAATCGCATGATCAGGCTCTGCTGAAACTCCGTCTGGAGTCAGCTGCACAGCTCAAAACATCTAGAGCTGATCAAGAAAAAGACTGGGAATTATACTGCGATCTCGTCAAAGACTTCGAATCCACAACAAATCAGATTAAGGATTCAGTCCACAAGCTGGAAAAAGAAGTCACAGCTATCCGTACCAACCTCGATAAGGCTGCTGATGCCAAAAAGGGGGAAGGTATAATAAAAGATGAATCTGAAACGGATACAGCTGATGTACAGATAATCAGGGAAAGGGTTCAGGAGAAGAGACCCTCCACAGCTGAAGAACTCGCACAGACTTAGGGGGAAAGGGCTCAGGAGGAAGGACCCTCTACTACTCAGGATAAGAACTCTTCTGAGGTACTTCTCCTAGAATTTCCACTACAGCCGACCCCCATCTCCTCTTCTGCTGCTCACGTTGAAGAAGTAGCCAGATTTATTGAGCAGGAGACAGAAGAAGAAGAGCCTGAGCCTGAACAATTGCCACCGCAGAGGCTGGGGAAGGAGATTGCAACTACATCTACTCCTCCTTCCTCCCCGCTCCATAAATTCAAATCTAAAGCGGAGCAAGATGCTTATGACCTCAATATTGCCCAACAGCTGCAAGATAAGCTGGACCGAGAGCGTCAGCTTGAAGAAGCAGCAAAGAAGCCCAAGGGCAAAGCTGTTAGGGGCAAAGGCAAGAAAAAGGTCGAATCAGTCGAAGAGCAGAAGAAGAAAGCCCAAGCAGATTTTGCTAAGGCTCTTCCGACTGAGATCCCAACTACTACTCAGAGCATTCCCACTCCTACTCTAACACCTGAGCAGATAGCGGAAGATCAAGCGACCTGGGAGGCGACGCTGTAAGGCCTAAATCTCAGACGAGGAGACTGTAGGGCAGCGGTTCTCCGAGAAAAGAAAAGAATGGCTGATATGGCTAAGATGATGAGCCTATCCAAGAAGCCGAGGCCGATCCCGTAAGACAAATCCCAAGAGGATCAAGGAAGAGAACACCTCTCGCCAAGAAGGACTCGATTGTTCATGTCGATCGATGGGTTCCGTTGAGGTTAATGATCAATGGGAAGAACTTAAAGAGCAATTTATCAAAGGCTACTATGTTTGGGGATTCTATCCTCGAGAGCAACCTATCGATCAAGCCTTTGATGAGTTCATGTTTCGGACCATTTCAAGGCGGAGGGACCACCTCAAGAAGATCTGAAGAGACGAGAATATTCCGTTTAGAGCTCCGGCTTTCGGGCGCATCCCACCTCCTAGAATCAGGCGCGGAGTTCTATGTACGAAGGACATAGAAGACGAGGTTAGTGCTGCAACATTCCGCTTCAACCTGAGTGTCCACCTTGCTGAAGACGACGAGGATATCCAGACTCTGAGGAAGAGAATCTATTCATACTATCGTCTGGAACCTCCCATGGACAAATCTGCAGGATTCAGGGAACGCACTCAAGCCTTCAGGCGTCTGTAGTCTTTCTCTTGTCTATCTTTTGTAATAGTGATAGGAACATGTACTTCATTGATTATATATATCAGTTCCTATTGCTTGTCAGACAATAACTCATTGTCTTTCAGCTCTTTGCATTGTGTTTTCACGACTGATCACTAAGTGATCTGACACACACTCACAGTCAGTTTCTCTGATTTTGCCTATCTCCCACCTACTGAAGTATTGAAATTCTTTTTTTTCCCTCAGAATGTTGTAAGGGGGAAATTGTTGTCAGTAGGATAACATCTTTTATAGACTTAAGAAGTTTAAGAGGTAGAGGTAGAGGTTTTGGCATCATCAATTAGGGGGAAATTGTTGGATATGAGTCAGTAGATGATACTCAGCTGTTGTTCGGTTAAAAGAAAATTGGGGGAAATCATAGTAGTACTATGGAATTGAAGATCCCAAAACCTAGCTGATATCAGTAGATTAGTATGTCGTTAGGATTAGCTGATGTATAGGTTAGACTTGATGTATTGTTTATTATTTTTGTCTAAGTCCTGTACGGGGTAGTTGTTGAACTGATCTTCTGTCGAAGATACTTTTCGTAACCCCACGTCATCGGTGTAATCGCTTGTGTTCTTCGATCGGCGAATGATCGTCCACTCGGTCGAAGACATCGCATCACCGACAAATCATCGCAGAAGACTACTCCCACCGGTGATAGTCATCGGCGGAAGAACGTAAACAAGCACAGTACCTTCGCAGCCGCCACTGACCTACTCGGTAGATGCCCTGTCACCGACTCAATGAAGAAGACAGAGACTTTTCGTCCATCGTATCCTACGGAAAGCGACCCAGCCTATTCAAGTCTTTTCGAAAAGTTCAGCAGAAGACATACGAGGTTGTTGAACGGTCAACTCTGACATTCTCACCAACTACAAACCTCGACCAATGGGAAGCCGACAACGCTTACCTACTCTACACAGTAAAGCTGCTCTCATGAACAGTGCATTAACTGCCCTGCTGCAACAAGTTCGAATTATGGCCGTTTTCCTTGGAAGCTTGTGACACGTGGCATCGTCGTCTCCAACGGACATATGCCATAACTCACAACTATAAATAGAGAAGTTTTTGAAGCTCCGAGTGACGAAATTTCGAAGGGACAAGCTCAAGTTCACAAACGCTCTAGAACACTCAAAGATCATCCAGAGGAAAACTTGCATACTTAGAAGATTTCTCAGTTTTTCTCTCTAGAGTTCTTAGATCCCCTTCTTCTCTAGACTAAGCTCATTGTCATATTTATAGCTTAGATTCGAAGGAGTTCACATTTAGTGAATTGTTCTTATTGTAAGAACTCCTTCTCAGTTGGAGAATATTCCCTTCCCTTTCAGACTTAGGTTTGGATTGTAAAGTCGCTAAGGACTATAACTTAGAGGCGTCCCGTCCAAAGCAAGTATCCCCGCCGAGGCTTGCTCGAGAATAATCAACAAGTTCTCTCGCTTTGTTCGGGACCGTGGACGTAGGATCTTGCGTATCCGAACCACGTTAAATCGCTTGTGTTCTTTTACTGTTTTATTGCATAGCATTCAACTGACTTGAAAATCATAAGCTTGCATAAAACGTATTTTATAAAGCGCACAGCCAAAAGATTTAATTTGCTAAAACGTGTTTTCAAAAGAGACGAATTTCGGGCCCCACACTTTCCACACAACAGTCTCCGATTGATTCTCAAAGTACTGACAACAGTCAGTAGGAGAGAGCTCAGTAGCTGACTCACTCTGTCCCGCGATCGAAGGCTTATTTGGCATTGTTCATCAGTTGCAATCATCAGCTCAGCTGACCTTCATTGAGAAAAAGAAACTGAGCTCAGGTGTATTCACCCCCCCCCCTCTACACCTGACTTATCGTCTCCGGACCAACAGAGATCCATCAGCAACTATAAGGACGAGATCAAGATTAAGTTAAGGAGAAAGCTCACTTTACTCTTGTTTTCTGTCTACAGAAGAACCTCAGTCAATAGAGGACGCACTTAAAGATGCTGACTGGGTCATTGCTATGCAAGAAGAGCTGAACCAGTTCGTCAGAAATGAAGTATGGGAGCTTGTTGACAGACCTAGACATCACCACGTGATTGGTACTAAGTGGGTCTTCAAAAACAAGCGAGATGAAAACAACGTCATTGTCAGAAATAAAGCAAGACTAGTTGCAAAGGGATACAGTCAGGCAGAAGGAATTGACTTTGATGAAACGTTCGCTCCAGTCGCTAGATTGGAAGCCATTTCTCTATTCCTAGCTTATGCAACACATCAAGGCTTCAAAGTCTATCAGATGGATGTAAAGTCAGCTTTTCTGAACGGCGTACTGAAGGAAGAAGTCTACGTGGAGAAAAAGAAACTGAGCTCAGGTGTATTCACCCCGATCGAAGGCTTATTTGGCACTGTTCATCGATCGAAGGCTTATTTGGCACTGTTCATCGATCGAAGGCTTATTTAGCACTGTTCATCGATCGAGCGCTAGGAGAGAGCTCAGTAGCTGACTCACTCTGTCCCGCGATCGAAGGCTTATTTGGCACTGTTCATCAGTTGCAATCATCAGCTCAGCTGACCTTCATTGAGAAAAAGAAACTGAGCTCAGGTGTATTCACCCCCCCCCCTCTACACCTGACTTATCGTCTCCGGACTAACAGGTGTCAATCACCACCGATAGTTGGACTTCAGTGAATAACTTAAACTTTATCTGTGTTACAGCTCACTGCATTGACGATAAATGGAATTTGCAAAAGAAGATAATAAGCTTTAAACAGATAAAGAGTCACAAAGGAGAGGACATTGGTGCTGCAGTCTTAATATCATTGGAAGAATGGGAGTTGAAGGACATCATATGTTGCACGATGGACAATGCCTCGGCAAATGACACTGCTATTAAGCACATGATTCCTCGTTTAGAGACTCTGTCAGATGGTAAGTACCTCCAATGGCGATGTGTTGCGCACATCCTTAACTTGATTGTGGGGGCTGGGATAGAGGAGATTGGTATGTCCGTGAGAAGAGTCAGAGAAGCCGTGAAGTGGGTCAAAGCCTCACCATCTAGAATCGAGCAATTCAAGAAATGTGTGATCACATTTTGTGAAATGAAGTGGACAAAGTCTCTATGCCTAGATGTTTCTACGAGGTAGAACTCAACCTACTATATGCTAGAGTCGGCAAGTTTGTATGAAAAGGCTTTTAGGGCCTTATTAATGAATGAGGCATATGTTCGTGAAATGAGGTTGAGAACTCACAAGGCAGATAGCATTGGGCCACCAGAAGATGGAGATTGGCCTCATATTATTGCTATGTGTGAGTTTTTAGAGAAGTTCCATGACCTCACGAAACTCGTCTCCTGCACCAAGTACGTGACATCTCCATTGGTCCTCTCAGAATTGTGTGATTTAGTTTCTTTCATTGGAGAGTTGGAGTGTGGTGGTGAGGGCATCGACTTAGTGATCAATGCAATGGCTAGAAGTATGAAGAGGAAGGTTGATAAGTACTGGATGGACGAGAATGGTCTTAATTTCAAAATAAATAAGATATTATATATCGCTGCAATTTTGGATCCACGACAGAAGATGAAGCACGTGGAGAAGTGTTTGAATTCGATGTATGATGAGCAGCGGGCCTCTCTAATGTGTGTGGAAGTGACAAACTCATTGAATGAGTTGTTCGATGTTTACAAGAGGAAACATGTCACTCCTACTACATCTTGTACTTCTACTTCTTCGACTTCTACTATGACAACGGAATCGGGGGAAGGACAACTTTCACGTCGAGGAGGAGCTCGACCGCGTAAGCGTGTTTTTCAGGCATGTGTTTCTCACTTTCTCTTTTAAGTTATAATTCATGAATTCTTATAATAAATTACAGTTCTCTTACAAGTCTTTCATAACCAATCTGCTCTCTTGCTACAGGCTACTTTTGATGATCAACAATCCGAAGAAAATTCGACAGAGATTGCTCTCTATCTCACAGAGAGGCTACCTAAGATGTCTGAGATGGAGTTTGATCAATTCGATGTCTTGCAATGGTGGAGACTCAATAGCCCACGATTCCCGGTTTTGTCAGCAATTGCAAAAGATGTGCTAACCATTCTTATTTCTAGTGTGGCTTCAGAATGTGCATTTAGCACGGGAGGTCGAGTCCTTTCCCCATTCAGAAGCTCTTTGACGCCGAGCATTGTCGAGGCACTAGTATGTGCACAAGATTGGTTGAGCTCCAACACATTCTTAAGTGATGTGAAGATGTTCCCGAAGAAGTATTAGATGGAGAATTCTTACAAGGTAAAATTTGTTTAATATACTTTTTAAATTTATGTATAAAATACTAACTATATATATATATATATTTTTATGTTCACAGTTTTAATTGACATCGGTTTTCTACGCCCACCAGCCCCTCCAACCGAACCGGCCGAATGAAAATTATTAAATTATGATTTGCAGGATTCTTGACTTTAATGGACATTTTGATGTTGTAATGGAAACCCTTTTCTTCCATAGGTTTTTTTTTTTGTGAACGAGTAAATGAGTGTGCTGCTGTTATTTATGATGCTGAATTAATGTTTCTGCTTTTCTTGACCGAGTTTCTGCTACTTTCTTGAGTTCTTTATTAAGCTGAGCAATGTCTTCCTCGCTGCATTAATGGGTTTCTATTGGTGCTTTAATTTCAGAGAAATTGCATAAGTAGTGTTGTTGTGTCATTCGGTTACATGTTTTCGGCTGTGTGGTATTTCTCTTCAATTCAGTAGTCATAAAACTTGGAGTTGATATTGAGTTATTATCTGCTCAGAGAATACTTTGACCGTGTGAGCTAGTGTGTTTTTTACTCATTATTTTATAGTTTCCTGGAGTTGTTGTTGATCCATAAGATTGAATTTTTTTACTACCCTTTTCTAGTTTAAAGTGGTTCATTGTCTTACTCAACTTGAATTCTTTATAGGCGGTTTTGATTTAGAGAATGTAAGAGAATACTTTTGGTCTAAACACACGGTACACACCATTTATTTTTGTTCTCAACACATAATTGCCAACAACTGCCAATAATTGCCAACTGCAAAAAAAAAAAAAAAAAAAGGTTATCGACTAAGTAACCGGAACCGAACCGAATTCGGTTTCGGTTAACCGAAGAACCGATCGGTTCCGGTTCCGGTTAGTGTTTTTGGCGCTCTTCGGTTTCGGTTAACCGAAAATTCGGTTCCGATTAACCGAAACCGAACAGATTTCCACCCCTAATTGGCGCGTTGGATAATTTCTAGTAATATATAAACAGGTTCGGGAATTCCGAACATATAGTGGTGGTGATTAAAACTTAAAAGTCGTCCGTCTTCCATCTACATCTGCAAAGTCTGTGAGTGATCGATCCACCATAATTGGTCGGTCAATTATTATTTTAATAATTTGACTTTAATATATATCTCTTTTTATCTTTTATTTTTGGATGAATTTTTTAACTATTATTACAATGAATTGCAAACCACGGGAAAGATGCATACCATAGGTGTATCATCATTGCAAATTAAAGTTCTATTTTAATGTTGGATTCAAAGATATTTCCAACAAAATAAAATGTCACATATTATTGAATTGTTTCGAGCAATTTATAGATAAAGGTGAGTTATATTGTGAATAAATAATAAATTATTCAAATTTCATCAACATTCAAAATTGAATTTGTGAAGTTAAGTGTAGTTTATTGACAACAATGACTTCATGAGAGAAAAAACCATTCATTTATTAGATATGTGGCCAAGATCTAAAGATGGATATTTTGATTTGTAAATGAAAAAAGGTCATTAAGGGTATGTAGGTCTTTTTCCTTTTATGTTCTAAAATCAAGAGATGAGCATCTATTTTCTTCAAACTTAAGGTCACTCAAGAGAGAGGCAACAAGTCAAAATTTATGGACTTTCTCTCTCAAATTCAATGAATATTAACGAGTTTGTTACTTTCTTCATTATCTTGCGATTTTTCATGGGGTATGTGCAAAAAATATTCATTGCGTGTGTATACAAAATACTATAAATGTGCATAAGAGATTTACTACTGCCGATAATGAGAGATAGATAAGAGAGAAAGAAGAGAGATGGAGGAAGATCCACGAGTCTTTTAGTTAATATTGTTTGATTTTAGAGATGATTGTTTTGTTTAATAGTAATTGATTTGTTCTATATATGTTTCCAGTTTATCAAATCCAAAAAATGTGCATCATCTCATTAGAGAACGTGTGCGTACAAAATAACTATAATGTGCATTGCAAATAACTATAATGCACATACAAAATAATTGTAATGTGATGAGCGAGCTGACTCCATATATTCTTCGATTCTTCTTCAATCGAAATTGAGTACTTCACGATTTTCTCTCGTCACTTCTCATAGTTTCGTCAAGATTTATTATGCATTTTTTGTGGGCGTGTGTTCTTTGCACTTTTCTGTTATTTGAATGCACTTTTTTATATGCACATTTTTCTATAATTTATATGCACATTTTTATATCTTCTACGCACTTCAATCTATAATTTGCATGCACATATTTCTCGAATTTTGTAAAATTTGTTGAACTCCATATTCGAACTCGAGATGCATGCACCCCCTAACACCACCAGTACCACCACCCAACTCCAAATTACATCTGCTATCTTCACCATAGTGTAGAGAAGTGTAAATGATCTGATCAATAGTAATACCAGAAAAAACACTCACCATAAATTTTCAAATTTTGTGTGCAATTTCGTTAAATGTACACGTCTGGGATGGATCTATGCAAATATGGGACAGGTCTATACAGATCTGTAATAGATCCACACAGTCTTGGACGTATCTATGCAGATCTGGGGTAGGGAGAGGAGAGACGAGAGTTATAGAAGAGAGGGAGGAAGAACTGTCATCGACTTCCTTCACGCGGCGACTTCGTAGCTTTGTCGCGGGAGGTGGTGATGATTGGGGGCAGTGAGGATCGTTATCGCCGAGGATGAGTTATTCTACCATAGAAAGCGAAGAATATTTGCAGATTTGTGTATGTGTAGATCTGTAGAATTTTTTTCGAAGAAAGAATTGAGAGAAGAATCGTGTGAAATAAGAGAGTGGGGAGAGAAAATAAATAATAAAGATTAGGGAATATAATTCTTATGCACATTTTTCATTCCCATAATGCCCTTAAATGAGTGCTCACCTATTAAAAAAGTGAAAAAGAAACTAATTTTGCTATAAATTCTGATCATCCAAACAATATAAGGATGTTAAGTTTGTTCTTAATTTTATCTATAAGGGTGTTCTTCATATAACCCTCCCTGTATATATAGTGCTAATTATATTATATTAATAGCTTATAACCCAATGCTAAACTCTTACTTTATCAATTGAGAGGTTTTGGATTCACGTCCTCTTAGTTGCATTTTTTTAGTTCATTTTTTCATATTTTATTTAGCGAGAATTACTGTTCAATTTTTGAATTATTTTTAATTTTGTTCTTTTAATATTTTTAATTTTCTTTCTCATGTTTAACATTTTTTTTGTTATATTTTTTTAATGCTATTTTTTTTAACTTTTATTGAGGGCAAAAGTGTTTTTTCTTTTTTGAAAAAAGTGTGTTATTTGTAGAGTATCATTTGCTTTAAAAAAAAGTGTCATTTGTAGAGTATCATTTATTGACTATCAATTATTTTTGAAAAAATTGTGATTTCTTTCAAAAAAAGTGTCATTTATTTAAGAAAGAAGTGTCAATTATAATTAAGGAACACATCACTTTAATCTAATAATGATACGAAATCATAGTTCAATTAGCAGTATATTAGAAGTATGAATCACTGATAAAATGGATCTAACTCAACAAATAAACACAATAATCAATAGGAACAATGAGAACATCAAGATAAACGTGGAAAATCCCTGTTTAGTGTGAAGGTGTATAAACCACGAGACATTTAGGTCTAGCCAAATTCAGTATAACCAAGTAGAGAGTACAATCGAACAAATATGATATAATATCTAGCCCTTAACAACAATTACCAAGGCCCTAGAATCACAAACCAAAAAAATAAAAAGTAAAACATTTCAAAGTGTGAAGGTGTATAAACCACGAGACATTTAGGTCTAGTCAAATCCAAAGATAACCAAGTAGAGAGTACAATCGAACAAATATGATATAATATCTAGCCCTTAACAACAATTACCAAGGCCCTAGAATCACAAACCAAAAAATAAAAAGTAAAACATCCACAAAAACCAGCAACATAATTCCGAAAAATATATCTAAAGATCTGAACTTTAGAATTACAATTCCTTTGATCAAAATGTAGAACGACGTGTTTTCTAACAGTAGTTAAAATCTCAGACCGATCCGACAACATATGAGTCTTAAATCGTCAAAAATGCCAAAATTGTACAAGCTTCGAACTTGTCGGCGACTTGGCAGTGGATGAACGGAGGCGATGAATGAACGGAGAGTGAAGAGAAAGATCTATTTTTGGATTAACATGCAGAGAGAAGAGAGGCGCCATTGTACATGATAAAAGAAAAATGGTGCGAAACTATTTTTTTTTCTTTTTCTTTTTTAAAGAAGTCAAAATTGGGTCAAAAAAGAGAATTTGTCAAATTGAATCACAAATTAGATCCTCTTTAAGCAGAATGTACCTATATCCAAGTGTTCCTCGAGTTTATTTTTCTTATATAAGCCGTATGATATTGTGTATAAGTTCGAAACTGGAGTCCATACCTCTAGCTCCCATAACTTCCTAGCACGCATTAAAACCTATTATAAGTGCTCACCCGATTCAACTGATGAATAGACATTACCGTTGAGAATTAATTTCCTACTATCCTAATTGAGATGAAAAGTCCACATTTACTTTAAAATATTTATTGAATCTTAATTACACTAATTATATGGAGACAACAATTATTTGAATTTGATATGAGATTGGTCAAATTTTTAATTTGAAAGTGTAATAAACGTGAATTCGTTTTAGCATACTGATGGACAATTCGAACACAAAAGTAGTCTAAAGTTTGTCTAAAATATAGTTTTTGGCCTCGAAGCTATAAGAAATAAATTATTTTTACTTTTCATTTCACACATCAATATATCACATAGCTGGCGCATTTCCAAACACGTCGTCGATTTTCTTAATAACAACGTCTATACTTTTCTTTTATCCTTTGATCACGACTTAGTGATATAATAATCATTGTGTTAATATATTATTGGTTTAAGTCGAGTACATCTATAGAATAGATATAAATATTTTTCAAATTACAATTTGGATGGATTATGTATCACAATAATCTAATGTGTGGTGTACATTAACTTGTCAGTTTCAAAAATTCACCGAAATTATAAAACATATATATACTAGGACAATACCTTTACTGGTGTAGTAGAAAACTAAGAAATAGAATTAATAGTTGGGAATATTCTTTATTTAAATTGACTACAGCGAAACGCGTCATTGCGATGCTATAGGGAACGTCGTATTCATGCCTTCTTCAGCTTCAATAAAACAAATTAGAAATGGCCACTATATATTTCATTAATCACCACAAAAATAATACAATTTTGACAAACTCTTTTATATACGACGTGGAAAACCCACAAGATTATAGTATAAAGTAAAGTATATTTTGGATTTATGATTGAATTAGGGGGTTACGTGTTGTTAAAATCTAATGCTTAATTTTAAAATTCAATCTCATTAACTTTGACACTAAGACAACCAAACCCATGGAAAGGACCCCATTTCCATCTATATAAATTAGTATGATAATTGCAACAAAGCCCACACTTTGATCAACCCCAATTCCCCTTTCCTTCTTCCCATCCTTGTTCCAGAAGCCACTCAGCCAGCCACCATGGTTCTCTCCAAGGCCACCTCCCAGTCCGACGTCTCAGTACACTCGACTTTCGCCTCGCGCTATGTCCGCGTTTCTCTCCCAAGGTAAACATTTTCAACTTGAATCCACTCGATTCACATGGATCTAAGTTTTAACAAAAGTACGCAACCTTCGATGTGAGTCACTGAGATCTGCGATTGCGAAAATCCAGGTTTAAGATGCCGGAAACCTCCATTCCGAAGGAGGCGGCGTACCAAATCATCAACGACGAGCTGATGCTCGACGGAAATCCGAGGCTGAATCTGGCGTCGTTCGTCACCACGTGGATGGAGCCGGAGTGCGACAAGCTGATTATGGACTCCATTAACAAAAATTACGTCGACATGGATGAGTACCCAGTCACTACCGAGTTACAGGCGAGTTCTTCTCTCATCATCCAGTTTCAATTTTTGTTAATTAATTACGTTAATGTCGACTGTTAACAACTTAATTGGGTAAAAAAAGTCTCCGATCTGGATGGCTTTTTGCATCTGTGGGGTATAAGAGTCCGAAATTAGTAAAGCTCTTATTTGTGATTCAGAAGCCTCACCTAATCCGCCTCTATGCTTTTTTCCGTGGTGTTAAACATCATCATTATTTTAGTAGAATCACTATTACTTGTCCGATCTCTAAATCGAGCTTCATACACTTGGTTAGTTTAATATTCTCTCTCATTCTTATCATTCCATTAGTCTACTATCTTTTCAGCATAAATATTAAGAAAATTATTTGATTATTGATAAAGTAGTAAAATTAATAAGGACATTAAAATACATTAGAATATCATTTTAAATTTAAAAAAACAAATTATTAGAATTAAAAACTCTAAAAAGGAAAACTATATTAATAGAGTGGTATAAAATGTGTTACGTGTATAATAATACATATTCCCTCCGTTCCGCTATTACCGTCCCCTTTAGTTTCGGCACGGAGATTAAGCAACTTTATTTAAGTGTGTGAGTTTTAATTGTGTTAAGAAATGAACACAATTTTCGAGAAATGGTTCGTGGAAGAAATTAGAATTTATTCAAATTTTTGCAGGGTATAGTTTAGGCAATCGATTTTTTTTTTCTGTTTCTTTTTCATATTGTATTTTAATAAATAAATTTAAGTTTTCAAAAAGTTAAAAATCATAAATTTTCGAGTACAGAGTGGAACGAAAATCCTATGAGAGATAGATTTTTGGAGAGAGAGTATGATAATATGGGAATGAATATTAAGTAGGAGAGTTTCACTTCATTTTTTATTTAAAAGTATTTTTTGTTATTTTAAAAAAGAGAATAATAATAGCGGGACAATCCAATTATACATAACTTACTATAATAATTGATAGTGTATCTTTGAAGTATGGAACCGAAAATGGATCGAGTATGGTAGGTGAGGATATTCCAAGACGTGGGATAATATTATTTTATAACTAATTCGGATACTTATGTCACTTATTAAATTGCAAATATGCAAGTTTTAATTAATTAAGTTATGGCTGTACAGTAGCATATTGTTAAATACTACTCCCACCGTTCCATTTATATTGGTCCCTTGATTTTCCGGTACGAGAATTAAGAAAGTAGAGTAAGTGATAAAGTAAAAAATAAAAGATGAGTGAGATGGTGAGAGAGTGGATGATAAAAGGTGAGAGAAATAATAAAAAATATAAGAGAATTTTATTTTTTTATTTTTTTTTGGAAAAGAGCCAATATAAATGAGATGGACCGAAATAAAAAAATGGTTAATATAAATGGGACGGATGAAGTATCTTATTGTAGTTATGTATAACTTTCTGTATTTCTGTAGAATTCTTATTATTAAAAGGAAAACTGTTCGATAGAGATTTTTTGTGACGATCGCTGTCAAGAGAGACTTTGAAAGAATAATCTTTTTCCTTGAAAATTCTTCTTTTGCATCTATAAAAAAGTCTAGTGAGAGAGGGTGATGGGGAGTAGGGACAGCAGCCACCATACACGTGGACGCCATTATGTTTGTATTCATAATTTGATTAAAGGGCCCAACATTATTAGATTTACTTTTCGTATACAATACTCCCATTTAAATTTATTAATCAGTGCATTTTAAATTTGCCAAATTGTTTTAAAGAATATTGGACGTGAAAGATGTTGGTCCCTACCCCAGTGGCCCAACTAAGGGGATGGAGAAACTTTAAACTTAATCCACCATCAAGTTGGGCAGAATGGGAGGGAATTTAGCTAAGCTCGTTTCGATAATCTTATAATTTCTTACTTTAAGGATATTTATGAGTTTACAGGATTTTAAAATTTATTGTATTGCAATCCAATTGATGTTCATGTCGCCTTGCCATTATATAGTATAGAAATATTTTGATGAATACTTGTATGAATATGCAGAACCGTGCATGAAATTTTGTAAATATTTATATATTACTACTTCATTATTACAATATGAATATTTAAAAAAAATTGTACATATTTATTACTACTTCATTACTCTATTTAAAATAAAGAATAGATTTAAAGTCAAAACCGTGCATGAAATTTTGATGAATACTTGTATGAATATGCAGAACCGTTGCGTGAACATGATTGCGCACCTGTTCAACGCGCCGCTGGGCGACGGCGAGACGGCGATGGGAGTGGGAACCGTGGGATCATCGGAAGCCATAATGCTCGCCGGTCTGGCGTTCAAGAGAAATTGGCAGAACAAGATGAGAGAGGCGGGAAAGTCCACCGAAAAGCCCAACATCGTGACCGGCGCCAACGTGCAAGTCTGCTGGGAGAAGTTTGCCCGCTACTTCGAGGTGGAGCTGAAGGAGGTAAAACTGAGGGACGGATACTACGTGATGGACCCGGAGAAGGCCGTCGAGATGGTGGACGAGAACACCATCTGCGTCGCTGCCATCTTGGGCTCCACCCTCAACGGCGAATTCGAAGACGTTAAGCGTCTCAATGATCTCTTGGTCGAGAAGAACAAGCAGACTGGGTAACTTTGCTTACTTGTTCAAGTATTTATAATTATTAGCCTTCTCTCTCTAAGTTGGAGTGTGGATTTGTTTTATAGATGGGATACGCCCATTCACGTGGATGCGGCTAGTGGTGGGTTTATCGCTCCGTTTATTTACCCGGAGCTGGAGTGGGATTTCAGATTGCCGTTGGTGAAGAGTATTAACGTGAGCGGGCACAAATACGGGTTGGTGTATGCGGGTATCGGGTGGGTCATTTGGAGGAACAAGGAAGACTTGCCTGACGAGCTCATCTTCCACATTAACTATCTCGGAGCGGACCAGCCCACTTTCACCCTTAATTTCTCCAAAGGTGCATTCTTCTCATTACATCTCGTGTTTCATTAAAATTACGTCTTCCTTTCTGCATATTTATGTGTTATTATGGATTTTTGTAGGCTCTAGTCAAATCATTGCTCAGTACTATCAACTCATTCGCTTGGGCCACGAGGTAATTAGTTTCTTTCTATGGGTTCAATATTAAATACTACAATGAAATTGTGGTGAATGGTGATATATGGAATTTAAGCATAATTATAATTTTTCTATTTTGCATGATCTTGAAATAAAAGATTTTCGTATTATCGAAAACTTATATGGGATGAACGTTGGGACCACTGTCCATCCAATTTTCAAAAAAGTTATAAATTTTACCTATGTTTTTTTCCTAAAATTGCTCTAACCTACCTCTATAATTATAATATGTAAATTTTAGAACTGCCCTTGGCTAGTGATAATTTTTGTACAACAATCTCAATTTTCCTATATACTATTTTCTTAAAAGGGTTGTTTCATCCTATAAATTGCACATTTTTCTTCCCCTTAAACTGAGCTTATACAATACAGGGATACCGTAACATTATGGAGAACTGCCAAGAAAACGCGACTGTGCTAAAACAAGGCCTGGAGAAGACCGGGCGGTTCACAATCGTGTCCAAGGACCAGGGCGTGCCGCTGGTGGCGTTCAGCCTCAAGGACAACAGCCGTCACAATGAGTTCGAAGTCTCGGAATACCTCCGCCGCTTCGGCTGGATCGTCCCGGCCTACACCATGCCTGCGGACGCGCAGCACGTCACGGTGCTACGTGTTGTCATCCGAGAGGACTTCTCGAGAACCCTAGCCGAGAGGCTCATCAACGACATCGAGAAAGTTCTGCACGAGCTCGACTCGCTCCTGACTGCAGTCTCCGATAAGCTCGCCGTGTCGGAGGAGCACCATGCTGCCATAAAGAAGACTGCACATGAAGTGCAGAGGGAGATCGCCACTGCTTGGAAGAAAATGGTTGCTGACAAGAAAAAGACCAGTAGGGTTTGCTGAGCTGCTTCATACTTTTTTCTAGAATTTGATAATGGATTTGAACTTTATGTTTGGTATATCCGTATATGTTGTTTGATTTGAAATTGCGTGAGTTTTTAGAGTGTACTACGAGGACTTCTTGCTTTATACTATAATATTTCATATATTCACATTTGATTTAGAACTTACAACTACATCGTGATATAATAAATTGAAAAAATGTAGTGTCCAGGCAAATATATATGTAATTTCAGTAGAGACGAAATCCCAAATTTTTAAACAAAAAGATTTGAAATAAGGGTTTTCACTTTTCACAATTAGGGGAGTAGTGGCCTCCACATACCCCAATGGATATGCCTAGAGATGTTAATATGGATACAGATGGCTTGACTCAGCCATAGTCATTATTGTACTCAACTCAAAACTTAAGAGGTTTATAAAGTGGGCTAGTTTCCATTAGCCAAAAAAAAAATTATACTTCATCCATTTTATTGTTCGTTTGTATTTTTTGGATGAAAATGTATTAAAGTGGTGGGACCTAAGTAGCTATAGTATGCAAATTATTTCTATTTTAATAAATAAGACAATAATAAACGTGACAACCCAAAAAAAATATAAGCCAATAATAATCAGATGAGGGAGTATTTTATACCACAAAATTTAAAGTTTTAAATTATGAAAATATGAATAAATAGTAATTTAGTATGTGGATTTTCAATGGCCTACCAAGGGTTGGGCTAAAATTTCAGCCACGCGACCAATTTTCGAGCAGGCTTGATCCCTCGTGAAACCATAGGGTTAGCTAGGTTCAAATACTGTGATAACCTTAGATCTGTTCATGCATTTGATATACTATTATATACACCATCGTTATATTAATTATTGTTGTTTTATGTTCTTTTTCAAAATTATTGCCCTTTTTTTGAAAATAAAAATAATTTGTTAACCACAATAATCACTTTAAAAAGTGGATGCCACCATCACACCTTTCACCTACTTTTTAAAATACCGTATAAAAAAGAAACAAATCAATAATACTAGAACAGAAAGAGTATGTCATACATAAATGTACTAATAATTTTGCATGTATATATACTAATGAAATACGGAGTAAAACATGTAATGGAAAAAAAAGGAAAAAAAAAAAAGTAAAAACTTAAACTGTGAAGCAGACCGTTTTCCACTCCCTATAAACTGTTTGCCTCTAAAGACGGATTACTGTCATTTATAATTATTACTACCATTTTCTCTTCATTTTCTCCATTTCCTTACTTCGAATTTCTTCTCTCACACAAACACAATATGGTTCTGTCCAAGACAGCCTCCTACACCGACGTCTCCGTTCACACCACTTTCGCGAAACTACGTGGATATGGAAGAGTACCCAGTCACGACCGAGTTGCAGAACCGGTGCGTCAACATGATCACGCATCTATTCAACGCGCCGCTGGGAGAAGGTGAGGCCGCGGTCGGCGTTGGCACGGTTGGATCGTCGGAAGCAATAATGCTCGATCGTCGGACTGGCGTTCAAGCGGAAATGGCAGAACAAGATGAGAGAGGCGGGAAAATGGACCGAAACCCCAACATCGTGACCAGGGCCGGTCCTGAGAAAAAAGGGGTCCGGGGCAAGCCATAAAAAATAGGCCCCTATCTATAAAGTAATATTTGTATTTTCATCGTCTTTTATTTTAGCATATATCTTTATGCGGTCATAAATAGAGGTTGGTGTATGCGGTCACCCCCCACTTTTACCCTCAATTTCTCCGTTAGTGAAGAGTATCAACGTGAGCGGTCATAAATAGAGGTTGGTGTATGCGGGTATCGGGTGGGTAACTCATCTTTCATATCAACTATCTCGGAGCTGATCACCCCCACTTTTACCCTCAATTTCTCCAATGCTAACATTTTCGATGTAACATAATTAGGACGAATAGTCAAATCATTGCACAATACTACCAAATTATTCGTTTCGGTTACGAGGTAATTCATTTCGTTCTAAGATTTCAATCTCGTATTCTATTTCATCCGTTCCGACTATACGCACTTTGTGTTGATACATGGAAAAAACAGGGATACCGTAACATATGGAGAACTGCCAAGAGAACGCAAAGATACTCAAAGAAGGCCTCGAGAAGACAGGGAAATTCAACATCGTGTCCCAGGACAACGGCGCCCCGCTGGTGGCGTTCAGTCTCAACGACAACAACCGCCACACCGAGTTCAATGTCTCCGACATGCTCCGCCGGTTGAAGTGCAGAGAGAGATCACTGATGCTTGGAGGAGAATGTTTGCTGAGCGGAAGAAGACCACTCATGTCATCTGCTGATCTACCTGCTTCATTTCACATCTCCCGAATTATTAATTGAAAATTAATTTGAATTTGAGTTGAATTTAGGGTTCAATCAATTTGATTTTGAGGAATTCTGGTTTTGCGGGAAAGGCAGTCAAAATTCTTTTATTTTTGTAGTTGCTATCCATGATTGACTTCTTCAAATCGACGATGTAGTTGCTATTCTTTTAGCCTTCTGTAAACCACGGGTATCATCCTTTAGGCTTTAGCGGATAGAAGCAAAATGAGAAATTTTCTCAAGTTTATAAATCAAATTTTAAAATTTTCAAAGTGGCAAAACTTAAAAGAAGTAGACATCATAAAGACCATCCATCCACTATTGTATTGTATCTCTCACCTCATGGGCACGCTACCTTCTAAATTTCGGGGATATATCTATCTATCCTAGATGGATTTAGCATGCACCATTATTAAACGCTACAAAGTTTCCTACATCATTGCATTGTAGGAAATAATATTAAAGAAATTCTACATCACAAGCTTAAATTATAGTACATTAATTTCTTCCTTGGTTTATCATAATGGTACAATCTTAAATTGTCTCCCACACTTCCTAGAAATGAATCTACATATTAGATAATGAAAGTCGAAAGCAAAGTGATTTCTTTCTTCAGACAGTTCATGTGTGCAAAACAAGTAGATTTACCTCCATGAAGAACCACCTAGGCGGAGCACTTCCTCGGTACCACTAGACCCGGGACGACCACCGTTCTTCTCAGCGGCAAACTCCTCCTTCGGGTTGCTCAATACGCCGTATAGATCTTTCAGCTTGGCTAGATTACTTGATGCTGATATATTTTCCTTACTTTCATGCCTAAGTGGACTGTTACGTTTACCATATTCATGGGTGCTTTCACTTCGACTCCGGCTCCTACTCCTGCTTCGGTTCTGGCGAGAACTGCCTTCTCTCCTGTAGCGATCTTCACGGCCCCTCCTATCATAATCCTTTACGTCCGTGTTTCGTGACCTTTTGTCGTAAATGTACCTTCTTTCGTCGTCTCTGTCTCTGTATCTATCTCTGGTCCTCTCTCGGTCACTGTTTCTGTCTCCCTCCCTCTCTCTTCCTCTCTCCCTTCCTGAATCCCGATAAGATAAATCAGAGTTTTGGCTACCGGGATGGTTGGTAGATTGTCTTGAATCATTATCTTTATCATGGGAATGAGGAACAGTGCGGCGGACTGGAGATGAACCCCTAGTTGATGTGCGATGAGGGGCACGCTGACCAAAAGAGACGGAAAGAGCAGCCTTGACAGAGGGTGGTCTCCTTGCAGTCTGGTCGCGTCCACCGCTGGTCTCACCGGTAACTCCACAATGTTTAGAGGGCAGTTTCATATTTTCAAGATTGGCTACGATAGTGCGCAAAACCAAGACAGGGATACGTGGGAAGAGCGTGTCGAAGTAGTACTGCATGTAGAGAACTATTTATGAGAACATGTAGCAAGATGTTGATGTTACAGAAGCAACAATCTGAGAAAATCTAACAAACAAAATTGACAGACAAAACATAACCTGTCCAAGAAGTAAATCCCGCACATACACGCCCATTGTCGTCATACGGCCATCAGAACCAGGAGAAAACTCCTGGAATTTAAAAATGCGAATAAAATGTAACGATGTTTAAAGGGAGAAAAGTTTCAGGGAAAAAAAATAAATTAATAATGCAGAAAAAGAAAGAACGAAAAAGTCCTTGGTGACGAGACCACTAGACAACATGAAATTTGTTTAAGAAATGTTCCCAATTTGTGCAATGCAACATCAATACCCCCAACAAGATATTAGGTTGAAAGAGAACTAGAACATCCAGATAGTAGAACATGAATCACAGTAGCATGAAACGTAAGAAGACTTATTTCTGGTAATTTTTTCATTCCCACGAAACAGTTCACCTGGCTGGAATCATGCCAATACACCAATGGGGAATTGTAAAATTGTTCTATCCTGGCCATCATGCATCAGAACAGAGGAAATTCCCGAGTCATATAGACAAGAGGTTCATCCACACACAGTCCATACAGTAGATTCCTTGCATTCAGTGAGATATACCACGATAACTTATAAGGTTATATTAACATCAACATAAAATTGAAAAGATTGGAAAGTAAGATAGGAGAAAGCATTCACTGAGGAGCGCGATTGACTTCTGATAGATATGCAATAGCACCTGGAAAAATGTGCTAAAAACAGACTGATAACCGATGAAGATTGAAAACCAAAATCATATTTCATTATCTTGGATGGTTGGGGAAATTACTGTGAGAAAAATGTGGATGTTTTGTCAAATGTTTCAAAAATGAACATGTCACATGTTGAATAATATACTAGAGATTAGTTACTCTTAAGAAAAACTATGCTGATATGTAAGATGGTTAACTCGCTTTACTGAGTATTACCACATCGTATGCATTATGCATGCTCAGTGAGAATCTAATGCATTAAGTTCAGAACAAAAAACAAATAAAATTCACTGATTTAAGTTGGCGCATATTTGTCATACCTCATCGTCTTTTAAGTATGGTTCACACCAACTCCATAAAGTCTTTGGATCTGCAACATACCTTAAATACAGAAATCCTACCTGAAATGATATAAATGAGCAAGCTTTTGTTATTTCTATACCAAAAAACAGTGAGAGACTTAAAAAAAGGAAACAAATTGTGCCCCCTATCCACAGATAAATGAAAAGTCAAAACATAACAACAATAAATAAATAATAATAATAATAACATACAAAGTTACAAACTTCTTCTTACTGCTCTAATATAAGGAGAATCTTGGTGATTCAACAAGCCATGCATTTGTTTGACAGTGAGCTTCATGAGGAAGAATTTGTAGAGGAGACAGAATGCCGTTGAAGGCCCTCGGCAGTTGCCAGTCATCCATGGCTCCACATGTGTGACAGTAACATAAATCTCATCAATAACTTCATGATAAGTTTTCAATTTCAACAGGTCACGGAAATACTCAGAGGAGAGTATATTCACTGACAATACTTTCTCTAATAACTGATCAATTGGTCTCTCAGATGTCTTTATCTCGGACATAATGGATCTACCGGTCCCTAAAATGATAATGCATAAAAGTTAGTATAACCAGTTTAAAATGCAGAGCAGCTATCACAAATAATTATCACTACACCTAAGCGTGCACACACATAAACATATATGAAGAAATGAAATAAATTGAAATTTAGATATATAAGAAAGGACCTATCTGGTTTTAGATTCTTGCCAAACAAATTGACAAAGTTTGCCCCCCAAAATATCATTAACAAAAACAGACTGTGAAGGGTGTTTGTTCTTAAATTTAAAATTACAACTTCAACTTTCCAGTTCCATCTTTGAGAATTTCCAAGCACTTCTCCTGAAACAAGTCTATAGTTTTCGGGCATTATTTGAAACTTGCAACAAATATTGAGTTGTACACTTCTAAACACACAATATTTCTTTTTGGAGACTTCCACAAGATTTCTTCCAACAGCTTCCAAGACATATACGACACCTAAAGTAGGTTGAAGTACACTCCGCCAATTCTAAAACGAATACTCATTATCACAATTAAGTAATTCTCCCAGAGTCCAACCTCCCAAAACTCTCACACACTGAAAAACTTCTCCACTGATTTGGTTTCAACACCGATAGGTCACCGGAGCAAGAACAAAAATTGATCAATATATAACACTTGTTGAGAATAAAGAATACATAAAAAATATGAGATCTCACTAGCTCCAAATTTCATTACAAGTGCGCCTAATTCACAAATAGATTAAAAAATAAATATCTTCATATTCGATTTCAGTTTGCTACCAGAACAAAAGACATTTAGCGCGTACGAAATTCATAGAAACTATGCAACTGAAGAATGTACGAAATCGCAAACAGAAAAAATCCCCGAGATTCGTGCTTACAATTCAATTAACCTAGCTACAAATCATCGGAAGACTAAAACCATGAACGCTTATCTTACCTTGAATGAATTGAGGAATTTGGAGGTATGAGAGGAAAATTAGGAACCCTAAGCCGATTGTATAATGAGAATTTGGGGCTCCAGTATAAGAAGGCTGTCTCGCGGACCGCCAAACGAGCCAGATAAAGCAAGTTTTTCTACCAAGGGTTAATTTGAAATTTTGTATTCCTAAAAAATCTTTAATTGAAAATTAATATTCTTATTTCGTCGGGGAAATATATGTATTTTTCTTTAGGAAATCTTATATTTGAAGGCATTCAAAATTAATAATCAAGTTAATTTGAGGGTGACTTTTTAAAATAGCTATTTTGTATATAGCTAAACAACATATTATTCCCAAAATTACTTAAGTTTCTTTTAAATATAAGTTGTTCGTGCTTGCATCATTAATAAAAAAAACAATTTGATTTTAAAAGAAAAAAAAGGATTATTCTCCTCTATATACACCAATTTTTTTTCAATTCTTTTTTGCACACGAACTTTCAATTTAGCCCATAAATACACAAACTCTTGATTTGTTTCAAATTGCACACCGGATCAAAAATCCGACGAAATCAAAGCTGATGTGACATTTTTCGGCATGGCATGACTGCTGACATATCGGGTTAGTCATAATCAATCTTTTTTAATTTTAATAAAATACACAAATTCTTTACAGTTTTCCTTTTTGCACATGAATTTTAAATTTAATTGTTTTTGCACACAATCAAAATTTAGATTTATTTTTAATTAATACTTATTTCTTATAAAAAATTATAAAAAATGATCAAATTAAATTGAACAAACCGATTAAATACGAGAGAAGAAACTCGATATTTAAGATTTTAAGATTTTGTTCAACTTAATCGTTAAATTGTATATTTTAAGATTTTTTTTCAAGATTTTTTAATTATTTCTTTGTATTTAATCGGTTTGTTCAAACCTTAATTCGGTCACTCATTATAATATTTTTATTAGAAATAAATATTAATTATAAAATTATAAAATTCGATTGTGTACAAAAAACAAATTAAATTTAAAGTTCATGTGAAAATAGGGAAATCAGAAAGAGTTTGTGTATTTTATTGAAAATCAAATAAGATTGATTATGAATAATTCGACATGTCGCCAGCCATTTCACGCCGGAAAAATATCACGTCAGCTTTGATTTCGTCGTATTTTTTATCTTTGTGCAATTTGAAACAAATCAAAAATTGATGTATTTATAGGCTAAATTGAAAGTTCGTGTGCAAAAATAGAATTTGAGAAAATTGGTGTATTTAGAGGAGAATAATCCTTAAAAAAACAGTATAATACTTATACAAACACAAATTCTGTCCTAGTTATTTTTCTATTTTATTATGATGTGTGCTTTTAAAAGCACAGCTATTTATTCTTAATTATTTTAAATTCTAAAAAAGCAAAGAAACAATATTTCAAATATTGAAAAAACTGCCTTTGAGTTAGAAAAAAAAAAACCAATTATAAAATTTGTTTCAAACAGTTATATTCGTTATATAAAATCATTAAACAAATAATTTATTATTATCATCACTGTGAAATGTTTCTATACATTTTAAACAATAGTATTATGATCTGGTTTTTAAGGTCATTCTAATCATCATTACTGTTGATTACATAATTTATTTGTCTATTGATGGTTTCGTAACTACATCCAATAGTTCAAAATATCTTCACATCCATCACATATTTATATCGTAAATTATAAATGAGTAGATAATGACTTAACCATTAGATTGTTTTCTTATGAGTGAGTCTGTACATACATTTTTTATATGCTTATATTGAAAAACTATATCCAAAATATTTTTATCGGATGCCAAAATTATTATATAGAGAGGTTTAAAGGCTCTGTTTGAGAAAAAAATAGCTTAAATTAGTACTCCCTCCGTCCCATTGGAAACGACGCGTTTTCCTTTTCGGGCCGTCCCACTGAAAACGACACATTTCCTAAAATAGAAATATTTATCCCAACTTAATTATCTTTTAGTTACTAATTAATTATTACTAAGTGTGATTATCACTCAACTAAATTATCATAACTAATGCTCCCTACTCCATAACACCCTAATCCTAATTTATTACTCATTCGATCTCCATTTTCTCTCTCTGTTCTTGCGCCGCTTCCCTCTCCTTCTTGAACTCTCTCTTCGCCGCACCTCCGTCCACCGTTCGCAACCCTCCGCCATGAAGTCAAACCCTTCCCGATCTGAGACCTCCAATGCCTTACGCCGCAACCCTCCGTGATTTCTCCCCTTCATTTGAGACGGGCGAAGTTGCGCCATCATCGTCCATCTCTGCGATTTCTCTCCTTCCATTCACCAGATCTGAGACGGATCTGTCCACATCTGAGACGGATCTGTCCGGATCTGAAACGGGCGAGATGTCTCCGTCGGGGGGGAACTACGACAGCCTTTCTCAGTTGATGATGAAGTCTCGTACAGATCCTAAGGATCTACATCCTGAAATCCGGATGTCGACTATCGGGTCGATCTGAGCGGAGAAGAGGTCGTCACCTCCTTCTTGGAGCGCGGCTACTTCAGGAAGGTGAACGTTCGCTACCCGGAATCGTTCAATAAACGGTTCCCGGGTGTGGCGGAGGAGTATAACTTGAAGAGGCGGAGCTACAAGGACGCGCTTGAGAATTTTGCATATGGTCCGAGAATTGTCTCGGTAATCCAAGCAATGCTCGGTGAGATCTTTCCTGTCGTTTTTTCAAAATAAGCATGCGGGTGATAGTTGTTATTTGCTTGTTATTGTGGTAGGAGGGTGGTTAAGCTTGAAATGATAAGAAATATGCTCACACTTAGGTTTTGTATTTGGATTACTATGACTGAAGTGCACTTTTGCAATTACTATGACTGATGAACTTGTTCCTAATAGTCCTATGCATAATAGGTCTGATGAACTTATTATTGGTAATACAATAAGTTCATAGCTGTGATGCCTTGGTACTGAATTGTCTTATATGTTGCATAATATGTGTGAAGGGAACTTAAAATTAAACATAGCATTAATTTGGTTATGTATTCTGTGTTCCTGTAATGCTCATAATTGTTCTGTTCGGTTACGTATTCTGTGAAGGGAACTTAAAATTAAACATACTTCTGTGTTCATAATTGTTCTGTTCGGTTATGTATTCTGTGTTCCTGTAATGCTCTGGTATTAAGATTATTTTTGTCCCATACTGCTGGTTTTGTATTCTGTCATAGACTTAAAATTAAACATAGCATTGATTTATAAGCTGAACTATTCTGTCATAGCATTGTTTTTACAAAATATATACTGCATCTTATCTTCAAAACTCCACCGCATCTTATCTTCAAATATATACCGCATCTTATCTTCAAAACTCCACCGCATCTTATCTTCAATTGTATTTACAAAATATATAGTGCATCTTATCTTCAAAACTCCACTGCATCTTATCTTCAAAACTCCACTGCATCTTATCTTCAAAACTCCACTCTTATCTTTAGTCATCTACCAACTGTCCAATCATCCACATTTAGCCCCAACCTCTCCCTTAGCTCTTGTACATCAGTTAGGGTTCCATTTTCCATCATATAGTTCATGCATTCATCTGCCAAACTGTTGGGAACTTCCAAATCCATTGGTAGAGCATCCAATCTTATTAAGCTGTCCTTTTTTAGATGTGAGATTTTATAGTTGTTGCTGCCTTTAACCTTCATAATTTCAATCATACACCCTTGCAAGCTCAAAAATACTTTGTTAAGACTGACTGGAGATAGTTGTTCAAATGAAAGAACAACAGCACTTATTAGTTGGTCCACATTATAGCTTGCTGTTTCAACTTGTATACTCTGAATGGCTCTAAAAAATCCTAGATCAAGGACATTAGTGTCAGGGCTATTAGGTGGCTGAGAAATCAATCTAATACCAAACCCTTCCTTGTTGGCTGCCTCTCTAAACTGGACATCACTGTCTTTGATGTGGGGCTTAGCATTATTTTGTTGTATAAATATATGCTTGCTGACATCTTTTGGCCACTTTTCTCTAATAGCTGGTAATATCTGCCAATATTAACATTATTATCAGTGAATTAAAGTCTGCAGCATGTGAACTCAGAACTCAGAACTCAGAACTAAGAACTCATAACTTTTTATGAATTAAGATATGATCTGTAGATATGCTCTGAACTCAAAACTGTTGCACATTAGGTCATTAAAATCAGAATAGCTGATTACATAGAATTTCTTCTTACTGTTCTAATTCAACATATGTCAAAACATACAATTTTCTATTACATGTGATGCATACTTCATTGCTATTCCATACCTGATTTATTAGGCAGGCTTTAGTGACTTATTTGGTTATAGATGGTATTGGTTGAGTCTCCAATGTGCCTGCTGGTCGATTTTTGCTTTTCCTTTTTGCTGCAACTTGTTGAGTGAAGGGGAAAATGCCTATTTTCCCATCAAACAAAACTGATCCATCTTCATTGAAAATAGGACGGCACACAGCACACATAAACATAACTTTTGTGATGAACTTCTTATTTTTACAAGTTCTATGTGGCTCAGCCTCTCCGGGAGTAAGATAAAATCTATGTGATACCTTTGTTATATAGAACCATTTTTCATCTATATGTATTGTGTTGTGCATATCCTTGAACTTCAATAGATTTAAGACTCGATCAAACTCTAGTGCTTCCATAGAAAACCTTAGCCTAAGTAACCTACAATCTGTAGTTAGGTCAGGCCTAATTGCACTAGTGTGAGCTTTGATCAAGCCTTTCGTCACCCACCTACCAACTGTACTGCTGCTACAACTAATGCCACATGCTAATTTTCTAATAGTTGATCTTTTTTGTAACTCAAGTGCTTGAATCAACTCCAAATCTATGACCACTCTTCTATTGGGTCGAATTTTACCTATCTTAGCACTTTGCAGATAGATCATCTCACTAGAATTTTGTTGTTTCTTTGCTTCAGTCCATTGACGATGAACCGTGCTCCGAGAACAATTCCACTTCACGGACGCAGCTTTCATAATGCCTCTGTCCGGCTTTCCATTCTTGCAGTTTTGTAGCAAGAATTGGACAAGTTGATTACGTTGTTTGGTTGTAAGGTTCACTGGTGCCATGTTTGAGAGATGGAGATTTTTTGAGAGAAGAAGGAAAATTAGAGAGAGGGTCGATTGTGAGAAGATGAATGATGTTAAAGTTGTCCTTCCGCATTTATATTGTAATGCATCTCGAAACATTTTGAATTTGCTACCGTACTTGGATCATAAATGCGCGGCAACTAGCTAATTTTATTTGGAATGAATTTTTAAGCTTTGGTTTATTTTCCCTCCTTTTTTATTGTGGATGTGATACTTGTACTTCTAAAAAATCAAGCGGCAAGAAAATAATGTCGCCAACATCTCGCTTGCAACTTATCGCAACTTTGCCGATGTTCCACATATTTAAAAAAAATGGCGCCTAAATAAGAAATAAAGTGAGATTCATTTGTTGTTAATATAATCAAAGTGATTTTGCAAATGTAAAATGTTTAGGTAGAGGTGATAATGTGAGTTGGAAGAGATTAAAATTAAAATATTATTTATTCTAACAAGTGGGCCAAGTAGATTAAGTCTTAAACAGAACCGCCTAAATTTCCGCGCCCATTGGAAACGCGTCGTTTCCAATGGGATGGAGGGAGTATTTAAAACATAATTACTTATGATATAAGTGCTTATGTTATAAAACAGAGCGATTTGTATGTACTACCATTGTATACCCTTACCACGCCACAAAGGTATTGACGTGTGGATTTTTTTATATTAAAAATAGTGGGCAACATATACCACATGTTAATACTTTTGTGGTGCACACAATGTGGTACATACAAACCTTTATATTTGAAAGCAGAGTCATTTAGAGTTAGACCTCAATTGGAATAGCTTATAGCAACTTATTCAAGTGTTTATACACGCATTTGAGAGGGCTTACGAAAATAAGTGGTTTAGTTTCATTAACTGTTCGAAATAGCTTTTGAAACAGCTTGTGAAAAATGAATCTTTATATCAAATCCCCTAACAATAATTTTTTAGATAATATTTTTTATTTTCTAATTAAGATTTATATATAAATATATCCAAACATAATAACTTATTCAATTTAAGTTCGGATAACTACAAAAGTCTGTATATACCACAATTGTATAACTTTGTGTTGCCCACTGTTTTAAATATTAAAAAAAAATCACATGTTACCCTTATGGTGTACTATACATGAAAGTATATAATGGTGGTACATACAAATTGCTCTAACTTTCAACTGACCTTGATTTCATTTATCAAGGCCTTCTCCAACGCTGCCCTAAATTAGGGGATTCCCCTAAAATGTTGCCTCCAACAATCCCCTAAAACTTGCACAAAAATGAGGGAGCAAAGAATACTCCCCTACACATAAGGGAGAAAATCGGCTCCCCTATCTTTTTTCCCTTTCAATTTTTTTTTTCACTTGTGGCAGAAATCAGATGAGAAATCACAATTGCAACAAATCATAAATTGCAAAATTTCGGCAGAAATCGCCGGAGATGAATCGAGATCGGTGGAGACGAGAGATCGACGGTGCTCCACGCCTCCACCAGAGCTCTACCACTGCGTCTCTAGATTGGTGGAGATGATTGGAGAAGGAAGATGGTTGATGGTCTCTGTTGGATATGAGTCAGTAGATGATACTTAGTTGTTCGTGATTAAAAGAAAATTGGGGGAAATCATAGTAGTACTATGGAATTGAAGATCCCAAAACCGAGCTGATATCAGTAGTTCAGTGTGTCGTTAGGATTAGTTGATGTATAGGTTAGACTTGTTGTAATCGTTTTTATATTCTTGTCTAAGTCCTGTACGGGGTAATTGTTGAACTGATCTCCTGTCGAAGATACTTTTCAGAACCCCACGTCATCAGTGTAATCGCTTGCGTTCTTCAGTCATCAGCTGAGTAGACCTCAATAGAAGCCAATCCAGCAGCTGATAAGTCATCAACAGAAGAACTCATGCAAGCCCAGTACCTTCGCAGTCGCCAACTGACTTACTCAGAAGTTACATTCCTTGTCAGCCGACTCAGTCGAAGAAGACAGAGACTTTGCAGTCTACTGTATCCGACAGAAAGCGACCCAACTACTTAAGTCTTTTCGAAAGTTCAGCAGAAAATCATACGAGGTTGTTTGAACGGTCAACTCTGACATTCTCACCAACCACAAACCTCGACCAATGAGAAGCCGACAACGCCTTACCTGCTCCAAACAGTAAAGCTGCTCTCATGTACAGTAATTAACTGCCCTACTGCAACAAGTTCGAATTAATGGTCGTTTTCTTTGGAAGCATGTGACACGTGGGATCGTCGTCTCCAACGGACATATGCCATAGCTCACATCTATAAACAGAGAAGATTTCGAAGCTCCACTAGCGCGAAGCACGAAATTAAAAAGGGAAATTGCTCAAGCTCTCAAACACTCTAGCAACTCAATCAGAACATCCAGCGAAGAATCTGCATTTACTAGAATGTTTTTGTAGTTCTTCTCTCTAGAGTCTTTAGATCCCTTTCTTCTCTACCTAAGCTCATTGTTAGATTTATAGCTTAGATTCGAAGGAGTTCATTTTTAGTGAACTGTTCTTATTGTAAGAACTCCTTCATTAGTTGGAGAACTGTTTTCGCTCCCTTTCGAACTTAGGTTTGAATTGTAAAGTCGCTAAGGACTATAACTTAGAAGGATCTGTCCTGTGCACAGTTTCCTTGCTAAGACTTGCTCAGACTAATCAACAAGTTATCCTGCTCTGTTCAGGACCGTGGACGTAGGATCTTGCGTATCCGAACCACGTTAAACTGCTTGTGTTCTTTATTGTTTTATTGCATACAAACCTTTGAAAATCATAAGTTTGCATAAAACGTATTTCTAAAATCGCACAACCAAAAGAATTTAATCTGCGAAAACACATTTTCAAAAAGAGACAAACTCCGGGCCCCACACTTATCTGCACACTTAAGTCTCCGACTGAGTTTTGAAGTACTGACAAAAGTCAGTAGGGAGAGCTCGAAGGCCGACTCACTCGTCCCGTGATCGAAGGTTTATTTGGCACTGTTCATCAGTTGCAACCAACAGCTTCAGCTGACCTTCACCGAGAAAAAGAAACGGTACTCAGGTGTATTCACCCCCCCCCCTCTACACCTGATATTTGTCTCCGGACCAACAATTGGTATCAGAGCGCACGGTGTTCAACTGACCACCAGTTCTGAAATACTGGTCTTCTCGAACTGATCCTTGAAAACGTTTTCTCTGCACAAGCATCTCTTCATTCATCCTTATACTCATACGTATAATGTCTGACATGTCAGGTATCAGGATGGTGCCGATGTTCTCAATAGAGAACTTCATGGTATGGCGTGTAAGAATGGAGGCACACCTTACGTCGCTACACGACAGCATGACTGATGTACTGGAGACCGGACCCATCATTCCAATGATAGACAGCGTTCAGTTTGCTGAAGTGGAAGGTGAAGGTGCTCGTATCGGTCCGAAGGTTCCCAAGGACAAATCTGCCTTCACGCCTGAAGAGAAAAAGCTGCATAACCTCGATCGAGTCGCACGAAATGTTATACTGACAACGCTCAGTGACTCACACCTCGGGAGGGTGCAGGACTGCAAAACGGCGAAAGAACTTTGGGACGCTCTGGCTGTACTGAGCCAAGGAACTCCTCAGATTAAAGAAAACAAGCTCGATTTAGAGCTTCAAAAGTTCGAAGCCTTTGCGATGGAGCCCAGTGAAACCATTGACGAGCTGAGCGTCAGATTTACGAATCAAGTCAATGTGATAAATGGGCTGGGAAAGTTGTTCTCAAACAAAGAGATGAACATAAAGATCATTAGAGCGCTACCCCGACAGAAGTGGCTTCCTTTTGCTACTTATTTACGTCGCTCTGATCTTAATGCTCTAACTCCTGATGTTATATTTTCAGAATTAAAGACGAAGGAATTTGAGCATAGTCTACCTCAGAAGTGTTCCAGTGCTCCAGCTGACACTCAAATTGATCATGCCTTCAAGGCAACAGTCAGCAAAATTGGAGGCAAAAAGATATCTTCCAGCAAGGCAGTAGCTGCTGCAGATACAAAGACATCTGAAATGTCTGGTACTGACCAGCTCACACTGATGGCTCTCAAATACCAAAGAGAAAAGGAGAGAGTCGAAAGTCGAAGAAATATCACGGAGATTCTCCCGCTGGTAAGAAAGAATATTCAGAAAGGGAAGAATCTAACACTTCTACTGAATGCAGGAACACGGAGCCTGTTGCTAGTCTACCAAAAGTTTCAGCTGGAAAAAACAGCAGAACATCCACGTGTTACAACTGCAAGAAGGAGGGACACTATCAGTACAACCGTCCCGAACTCTCGGTGCTCAAAGAGCGAACGGCGAGCCGAAGAGATAAATTCGCCCGTAAGAGGCAGGCTACATAGCCGGAGAGATATCCGACAACTCAATTGAAGAGGATACATTCATGTACTCTTCTGAGGATGAAGCTGCATTCGTAGCTGTTGAAGTTGGAGAGAAGGTTCCTGAGGAATCAGCTGAACAGTGTCTGATGGTCGGAGAAGAGGCTGAGGTAAATTCTAAACTTAATATAACCTCCTCTTCACACAACACACACGACACTTGCTCGGTCTCGGATGACCCTATGGACATAGTACAAGCATATGACGACCTGCTAGAGGAACAAATTCAGTTGAGCAGAGAGTTCAGCAGAACCATCCGGAGAACTAGAACAGGTAAAGGCTGAGAATCGGAGACTTTCTTCGATTGTCGGGTCTCTACCGAGTCAATGGATCTAGTTGCGAGACTCAAGGAAGAGATCGAATCTCTTATGACTAAGTCTCGGCTTCAAGAGACTCGAGATCTCGGTCCCGACCAAGGACAATTTGGAGAAAGAGACCGAAATAGCCCAACTCGGTCGAAACTCTCGGACGTACGTGAAGGACTATGATTCTCTCGGGAGAAGTGATGAGGTCCGGAGAGAACCGATGACCGAACAATACACGGGAGCAAAGGAGAAACTAGAAAGCATGCTCGAGCACAACGGCCAACCGCCGTGAAAGAAGGCCTTGGCTACACCCATGAAGCTTCTACCACCAAAAGCTCGAAGCACCTGGGCGATAGGTTCGTCAGAGGAAAGGTGCAAGCTGCTGACACCACACCTCAGGCGAAGAACAAACAGAAAGTAATCGCACCTCAGCCGAGCAGCAACAAACAACTTACCAAAGGTTCCAGCCCCAGGACACCGAGATCGAACTCAGGGGGAACCAAGAAGGTCAGATGGGCAGAACAGTACAAGGAGCCACTGTTTGAGCATCCGACTCAGTACGGTTCATACTACTATGAGCCCAGGGTCAGGAGAAGCGCTAAGACTCAGAAGAAGAAAGCGCTTGAACCCAAAATCATCAGCAGAAAGTCAGTATCTCCAAGTCCTGTGGAGAAGAAAGCTGACAAGGTTCAGAAGAAGAAGTCTCCGACTTCTAAGGTCCCGAGACAGATTTGGGTTCCGAAATCACCCACTAACCAGTAAGGACCCAACTGAACCAAAGGGTACCTAAAGATGCTTTTGTTTTGCAGGTGCATAAGGACCCATGGATAGTGGACAGCGGCTGCTCAAGACACATGACATATCAGAAGAGCCTACTAACCAACTATGTACAAGAAGATGGTCCCAGAATTGAGTTTGGAGACAACTCTAAAGGCTACACAAGGGGATACGGAACGCCGAACATTGGGACCGCTTCGGCCTCAAGAGTAACATATGTTGAAGGACTTCAACATAATCTCCTTTCTCGTCAATTCAGTCGTGATAATCTTAACAGAGTTATCTTTGACGCTGGTTTCTGTGATGTTGTTGATAAATCTATAGGGAAAACAGTGTTATCAGGATCGCGGAGTAAAAACATCTATGTTGCAGACTGGAAAACCGCAGAACCTGAGGCTTGCTTACTAGCACAGACAAAATCTGGTGACAAGTCAGGATGGCTATGGCACAAGAGACTCAGCCACCTGAACTTCAAGACCATGAACAAGCTAGCCAAGAACTCCAAAGTCAGAGGACTGCCCAATGAATCGTTCGTTAAAGACAGAAATTGTGAAGCATGTCTGAAGGGAAAGCAAACAAAGAGTAGCAATCCACCTATTCCGTCACCTTCCACTGATGGAATCCTTCAACTGCTGCACATGGACCTATTCGGGCCAGTCTCTCCAGTGACTATAAGAGGCAAGAACTATGCCCTCGTTGTTATTGACGACTACTCGAGATATACTTGGGTCATCTTCATCGCCAATAAATTTGATGTTCAAACTGAGTTGCACAATCTGCTGAAGAAGCTCAGTGTGGAAAAGGACATCAAGATTCAAAGAATTCGCTCGGACAGAGGAATAGAGTTTCTAAACTCAGTAGTTAAGACATACTGCGATAAAGAGGGAATTAAACACGAGACATCAGCTGCTCGCACCCCTTAGCAGAACGGACTTGCTGAACGAAAGAACAAAACACTCAAAGAAGCAGCAAGAACGCTCCTCGCAGATTCTGGACTACCCTCGAAGTTCTGGGCTGATGCTACTGACACCGCCTGCTACACTCAGAATCGCTCACTACTCACTCAGCAACACATGAAGACACCATATGAACTATGGAAAGGGAGAATTCCTTCTATTTCTCATTTTCATATTTTTGGTTGTACTTACTTTATCCACAATAATGGGAAAGATCAGCTGAAGGTTTTTGATAGCAAATCTGATCAAGGAGTTTTCTTAGGATACTCTCGAGTCAGTAAAGCCTTCAGAGTCTTTAACTATCGGACTCTTTGTGTGGAGGAAAGCCCTCGTATTGTTTTTGATGAATTTGTTACTGAGAACAGGGAAGATACACAGTTAAATACTGATGATGTCAGCAGCAAGCTACAGGATCTCAGACTTACTGATAAAGCTGAAAAGATCCAGCATTGTTGGGATGACGAGTCAGACAATGAACAAACTCGAGACTTAACCAACGGTCGACGTAGGCCGACCTAGTTGATTCTCCCGAACGTAATCAACAACGAGGTAACATCGGTCGATGAGGAAGCCCCAGTGGTAATCGAGACCTCTACCGAGAATATAAACTCGGTGGGAACGATTAATGTTCCCGAGCTAAATGCCCCGAACCCGAAAACTCGGTGGATCCTAACCTTCTTGCGAAATATTGCAATCTCGGAAACGTTACTACGAAATGCCTAACACTCCTACTGATTCTGCTGAAGGTTTTTTCGGAAGAAGAAGCCGGACTCGACGATCATGGCTAGATGCTCATTCTTCAGATCTTATCATTGGAGATCCATCAGCAACGATAAGAACAAGATCTAGATTTAATCAAGGCGAAAGCTCACTATATTCTTGTTTCTTGTCTACAGAAGAACCTTAGTCGATAGAGGACGCACTTAATGATGCTGACTGGATCATCGCCATGCAAGAAGAGCTGAACCAGTTCGTTCGAAACGAAGTTTGGGAGCTTGTAGAAAGACCTAGACATCAGCATGTCATTGGTACCAAGTGGGTCTTCAAAAACAAGCGAGATGAAAACAACGTCATTGTCAGAAATAAAGCATGACTAGTTGTAAAGGGATACAGTCAGGCAGAAGGAATTGACTTTGATGAAACATTAGCTCCAGTCGCTAGATTGGAAGCCATTCGTCTATTCCTAGCTTATGCAACACATCAATGCTTCAAAGTCTATCAGATGGATGTAAAGTCAGCCTTTCTGAACGGCGTACTGAAGGAAGAAGTCTACGTGGAACAACCGCCCGGCTTTCAACCAGGGGACATCGAGTGTACGAGACTTAGGAAAGCTACGTATGGGTTAAAATAAGCACCCAGGGCTTGGTATGATACCCTATCAGACTTTCTACTTCAGAAAGGTTTTCAGAAGGGGACAATAGATCGCACCCTATTCAACATAAAGTCAGGAGATGACATCCTACTGGTGCAAATCTACGTGGACGACATCATTTTCGAGCTGCGCGAAACGAGATCATATGTCGGCAGTTCGAGAAGATGATGAAAGAGAAATTCGAGATGTCCATGATGGGAGAGATGAATTATTTCCTTGGATTTCAAGTGAAGCAATCACCGAAGGAATCTTCATCAATCAAGCCAAATACACTCGAGACCTTCTCAAGAGATTCGGCCGCGACTCCGCAAGAAGCCGGTCAAAATCCCCATGAATACGAATTTTAAAATCGATCTAGACAAAGAGGGAGCTTCTATTAACTCTACTGATTATAGAGCTATTATTGGTTCTTTATTATATTTAACAACTAGCCGACCTGACATAACTTATGCTGTTGGTGTATGCGCAAGATTTCAAGCGGATCCCAATCGAAGTCATCTCGACTCAGCTAAAAAGATTCTGCGCTATCGAGAGGAACACCGATCTTTGGGTTATGGTATCCTGCCGATGATAATTTAATCCGACGGAGTTATTTCGATGCTGATTTTGCAGGATGCAGGATAGATCGTAAGTCAACTTTCGGAACGTGTCAGTTCCTAGGCAGCAAGCTGATATCTTGGTTCTCAAAGAAACAGCACTCAGTAGCAACGTCCACTACTGAAGCTGAGTACATGGCCTCTTTGGAAGTTGCTTGTGCGCCGGATCCTTTGGCTTCGACAACAACTGAGAGATTATGGTATCATTCAGATTGAAGTGCCCATCTACTGTGACTCCACCAGTGCTATTGCCATAACTCAGAACCCAGTTCTACATACGAGATGCAAGCACGTGGATATCCGACACCACTTCATCAGAGACCATGTCGAAAAGAAGGATATCAGAATGGAGAAGATCCATACTGACAAACAAAGGGCAGACATACTGACCAAACCACTAGCTGAGAAAACATTAAGAGAATTATCGGTTGAGCTAGGTCTCTGGATCCTACCGAAATGCATCGGCAGAAGACAACTACCGATAGCGATCCGTGGAGACAATTGGAAATATTTGGTATCAGTAGATGGAACCAGTACGACAAGTCAGTAGACTCCGTACAGTGATTCAGTGGGAAGAATCACACTGTACAAGCAAGGGGGAACGTGCTTATCAGTACATCAATCATCCTCTTGCGATATAACGGTAACCAGCTGATCGAAAGTTCAGTCAAGAGGTTTGCGTAGTATCATATACTTAATTTCTTTTCGAAGCATGTCCGCATTTATTATATCGTCGCACGCCAGCAGTAGTTAATGTGCATTTATTTCCCGCCATTAATAAGTTTAAGGAAAGGTCAGTAGGAAACCTTTTCATTCGCATAAACTGAGTAATTAATGCTATCTGTCGCGCATTTAATGCATGTCTTCTCACTTACCTTTATTACGTAAGTCTATGTTTGAGGCGACTTTTGTAATCATTCCTTTTATAACATTTAATCTCACTGTCTATAGATTTGAAAGATTAAAAATAGGATCGTTGGATCTAAACTTATAATCGATCGGATATATAAATCTTTCATCTTCTATCTTCCTCCTCACTTTTCGCCATTTTCAACTTAAGAGCTATTTTCAAGCGTTCGGTTTCTTTCTCAAAAATCATCTTAAGCTGTCTCGCTTTTGCATCTCTCAAAGCTCTTTAGTACTCGGTAATGTATTGAAACCTGCTGAATACTTACTAACTTACTCTATTTTCAAGTGCTAACAAGTTATTTTGCAGATTTCAATGGCGACATCTCAAGTCCCCGAGAATATAGAGGAGATAATGGCATCCGAGGATTCGGTTTGAACCAACTATGGCCTTCCGACAAGTTGATATCTCTTTCTTGGAACCCGTGTTTGATGCTCTAGAGCGTTACGGTCTTCGTGGAGCCGGTGACGAAGCACCCGCGATCTTATCTACCTAGGCAAGTCGTAGAAGTTTATTACAACCGGAGGTCACTCGCGTGCGGAGGCGAGGAATCTTCCTTCGTCTATATGAAGGAAGTAGATCGAACCTGTTGGGATACTACTCGGGGAGAATCTTCAACGTCGGAGACGCGCCGATGCCGACATTTGATCTTCCGGACTCGGTATTTCTCCTATCGGATACAAGGAGAAGGAGATAAACGTATATGTTCATAAGTTACGCGGACGCTCCGACATATCATTCAAGTCGGCCTCGCAGAAGAACCTTCGCTCCCCAACTACGAGAGGACAAGCCTACATAGTCTCTCATATCCTAACGAGCTCATTTGGATCATATGATCAATTATCCAAGCCAAGGATTCAGCTAATGATGGCGATAGATGATGGAGTTGAAGTGAACCGGGCCGACTATTATGTCTCGGAGATGAAGGCCCAAGCCCGGAAGTTCACTACCCTACCCACTCGGAGAGAGGCGGTTAGCCGGTGTAGGGAAGTTACTCTATGGGACTAAGATGTCGATCCTCATAGAAAACTCGTTCGGAGGCACTCGTCGTTTGTCGATTCTAAGTTCTTCGATGTAAAACCGATTAAGTTCAAGACTAAAGCGACGATTGAGAAGTCTATCGGTAAGGGGCCACCCGAGCCGAAGAGAGCAAGCATCCGCTCGCCCCCGCATACCGAAGTGCCTAAGAAGAGGCGGCCGACTAAGACCCGGACCGCCCGAGGTCTCAGTTGCTCGGCCCTCTCTCGTTATTGAACCCACTCCTCCTCCTACTCAAGAAGAGCAGATTTTAGATTTCGATATCGGCATTGAGGGTGTGACCCTCAAAGATAAAGTCCAGGTAATTAGCCCTGAGGAGACACAGTCGGACGTCAGGGAACCGACTGAGGAGACTGCAACTGAGTGGACAGCTATTCTCACCACTCGTCTCCGTGCCGCAGCTGACGTACACGATCATATTCCCCGAGATCGGCCGGGCACTCGGACTTAGTCGACATAGCCATCGGGGCTAGGGTTCAAATGCTTCTTAGATTTCCGAGTTGGGATATTCTAGAAGACATAATCAAAACCCACTCGAGTCATCTACCCGCTCGATGAGGAGCGAAGCTACAAGAAGTAATAGGGTACGGAGAACCGGTGACTTAGCTACTCTTGAAGATCTCGGAGCCGCAATGCTTTACCTTCTAAGCTTGCGAGAGTCAGTCCCTGGTAACACTCCTCCACCCCCATCTCCTCCTACTGATGATAAGAAAGATGATGATGATAACAATCAGAGAAAGGATCAGACACCCAAGGATATAGAGTTGGGAGGCTCTGCTGAGGGTTCAACTCCCCGTGAGAAGAGCAAATCACCACTTCCTGATACATCAGGTGATACTCAAGGTGCTCCGAAGTACAGTAGGGAGCAGCTCCTCACGTTTTCTGAGAGAGGCTCGGAACCCGCTCGTACCCGATAGAACCTATCGGTTCCGTGTCCTCAAAGTCTTGTAAATAAAGCCATTCGACGCCAAGGAGAGAAAAACAGACTTTTGGCTAAGGACGTCCATCTGAAGTGGACAAAGTATACTAAGGCTCAGACACAGAGCTTAGACAGAATAGCTGCTGGCATCTCAAAGACTCCAGTACCTACTCCTCAACCCAACTTTCGGGGAGATTATTGAGGCGGCCTTAGCGGCTCGGAAAATCGATCTAGAAGCTCGGAGTCGCCGGTTGCTCCAGAATCGCAGAAGATATTTTCGGAAGCGGTGACTCGAAGCTCTTGCAACCGTTAAGCTCGAAATCGATGAAAGGAATAAGATTGCCACCTCTAGCCTTCGAAAGTTATTACCCAACAAGGGGGAGGCTCGAAGCTTATTCGTAAAGAATTGATGAGAATCGCGAGGATCAGGCTCTGCTGAAACTCCGTCAAGAGTCAGCTGCACAGCTTAAAACATCAAGAGCTGATCAAGAAAATGACTGGGAATTATATTGCGATCTCATCAAGGACTTCGAATCCACAACGACTCAGATTAAGGATTCAGTCCACGATGTGGAAAGAGACATTCAAGCCATCCGTACCCAACTCTCTAAGGCAGATGATGCCAAAAAGGGGGAAGGTGTTATGAAGGAAGAACTCGACACGGATATGGGCCGATGTCCGGATAATAGAGGGTGGTCAGGAGGAAGGACCCTCTAATGCTCAGACTCAGGGGGAATGTATTCAGGCAGAACAACCCTCAACTGCTAATGCTCAAGATACTTCAGGGGTTATGCTACTTGAATTTCCTCTAGAACCTACCCCCATCTCATCTTCTTCGCCCACATAGAAGATGTTGCTCACTTCATTGAGCAAGAGGTCGAAGAAGAACAGGCTCCTCCGCAGAGGCCGGGAAGGAGACCGCTACTTGCTACTACTCCTCCTTCCTCCCCGGTCCGAAAATTCAAATCTAAAGCGGAACAAGAGGCCTTCGACCTCCACGTAGCCCAACAACTACAAGACAAGTCTGGACCATGAGCGGACACTGGAAGAAGCTCAACTTGCTAAAAAGCCTAAGGGCAAAGTTGTTAAGGGCGAGAGGAAAGAAGAAGCAAGAGTCTCGTGTACGAAGAAAAGAAAAGGCTCGGGGAGGAGTTCGCAAAAACTCTTTCTACTACAGGTCAAGCTACTGCTCAGAGTCACTATCAGACTCATCTTACACTTGAGCAAGAAGCTGAAGATAGAGCCACGTGGGAAGCCACGCTGCGAGGCCTTAACTTGAGGAAAGGAGATTGTAGGGCAGCGGCTCTTCGAGAGAAGAAGAGAATGGCAGATATGGCTAAGATGATGAGCCTATCTCAAAAGCCAGCAGCTGATCCCAGAAGACAAATCCCACGAGGATCAAGAAAAAGAGCGCCTTATGTCAAAAAGGACCCTGTGCTTCATTTTGATAAATGGGTTCCTGCTCTGGTTAATGATCAATGGGAAGAGCTCAAAGAGGAATTTATCAAAGGCTACTACGTATGGAAATTCTATCCAAGTGAGCAAACTATCGAACAAGCCTTTGACGAGTTTTTGTTCATTTATAACTCTGAGCTGAGGGAACAACTTCTGGAGATTATGAAGAGAGAGAACATTCCTTTCAGAGCTCCGGCTTTCAGGCGCGTCCCACCTCCTAGAACTGCACGCGAAGTTCTGTGTACAAAGGAAATAGAGGATGAGGTCAGAGCTGCAGCTTATCGCTTCGACCTGAGTGTCGACTTAGCTAAAGACAACGAGGATGTCCAGACACTGAGGAAGAGAATCTACCTATACTATGGTCTGCAACCTCCTGTCGACGATTCGCGATTTCAAGAAGCGCACTCAAGGCTTCAGGCGTCAGTAGTGTTTTCTCTTCTCTACTTTTTGTAATAGTGATAGGAACCTGTAATTTCTTGATCATATATGCTATCGTTCCTATTGCTTGATAGACAATTACTTATTGTCTTACAGCATTTTGCTTTGTGTTTTCACAACTGATCACTAAGTGATCTGACACACACTCACAATCAGTTTCTCTGATTTTGCCTATCTCTCACCTGCTGATGTTTTGAAGTCATCATATCAGTTTGTTTTCCTCAGATAGATTAAGGGGAAATTGCTGTCAGTAGGTTAGCATTTCTTATAAGATGTTTAGAGTTTAGAAGTAGAGGTTTTGGCATCATCAATTAGGGGGAAATTGTTGGATATGAGTCAGTAGATGATACTCAGCTGTTCGTGGTTAAAAGAAAATTGGGGGAAATCATAGTAGTACTATGGAATTGAAGATCCCAAAACCGAGTTGATATCAGTAGTTCAGTGTGTCGTTAGGATTAGCTGATGTATAGGTTAGACTTGTTGTAATCGTTTTTATATTCTTGTCTAAGTCCTGTACGGGGTAATTGTTGAACTGATCTTCTGTCGAAGATACTTTTCAGAACCCCACGTCATCAGTGTAATCGCTTGCGTTCTTCAGTTATCAGCTGAGTAGACCTCAGTAGAAGCCAATCCAGCAGCTGATAAGTCATCAGCAGAAGAACTCATGCAAGCCCAGTACCTTCGCAGTCGCCAGCTGACTTACTCAGAAGTTACATTCCTTGTCAGCCGACTCAGTCGAAGAAGACAGAGACTTTGCAGTCTACTGTATCCGACAGAAAGCGACCCAACTACTTAATTCTTTTCGAAAGTTCAGAAGAAGATCATACGAGGTTGTTTGAACGGTCAACTCTGACATTCTCACCAACCACAAACCTCGACCAATGAGAAGCCGACAACGCCTTACCTGCTCCAAACAGTAAAGCTGCTCTCATGTACAGTAATTAACTGCCCTGCTGCAACAAGTTCGAATTAATGGCTGTTTTCTTTGGAAGCATGTGACACGTGGCATCGTCGTCTCCAACGGACATATGCCATAGCTCACATCTATAAATAGAGAAGATTTCGAAGCTCCACTAGCGCGAAGCACGAAATTAAAAAGGGAAATTGCTCAAGCTCTCTAACACTCTAGCAACTCAATCAGAACATCCAGCGAAGAATCTGCATTTACTAGAATATTTTTGTGGTTCTTCTCTCTAGAGTCTTTAGATCTCTTTCTTCTCTACCTAAGCTCATTGTCAAATTTATAGCTTAGATTCGAAGGAGTTCATTTTTAGTGAACTGTTCTTATTGTAAGAACTCCTTCATTAGTTGGAGAACTGTTTTCGCCCCCTTTCGAACTTAGGTTTGAATTGTAAAGTCGCTAAGGACTATAACTTAGAAGGATCCGTCACGTGCACAGTTTCCTTGCTGAGACTGGCTCAGACTAATCAACAAGTTATCCTGCTCTATTCAGGACCGTGGACGTAGGATCTTACGTATCCGAACCACGTTAAACTGCTTGTGTTCTTTACTGTTTTATTGCATACAAACCTTTGAAAATCATAAGTTTGCATAAAACGTATTTCTAAAATCGCACAGCCAAAAGAATTTAATCTGCGAAAACACGTTTTCAAAAAGAGACAAACTCCGGGCCCCACACTTATCTGCACACTTAAGTCTCCGACTGAGTTTCGAAGTACTGACAAAAGTCAGTAGGAGAGCTCGAAGGCCGACTCACTCGTCCCGTGATCGAAGGTTTATTTGGCACTGTTCATCAGTTGCAACCAACAGCTTCAGCTGACCTTCACCGAGAAAAAGAAACGGTACTCAGGTGTATTCACCCCCCCCCCTCTACACCTGATATTTGTCTCCGGACCAACAGTCTTCGACAATGAAGGTGGCAGCGCTGGAGAAAGGAAGTGTTTGTGTGTCCAAATCTGTTTTCAGAAAATACATATCCCACTGTTGGTCCTGAGACGTGCTTCAAGTGTAAAAGGGGGGGGGGGTGAATACACCTGAATACAAATTATTTTATCAAACGCGAAAGTCAGCTCTAGCTGAGTTTGCTACTGAACTAGTCAGATAGCCAGATATGCTTTCAGATCGCGTAGGCAAGAATTTCTTCTATTGAGTTCAGCTCTACTGACTTGAGTCAGTCGAACAGTTGTTCAGTATCAGAGTTGTGTGCGGAAGTGTAGGCCCTATTAAACGTCTCGGTTGGAAAATCGGTTTTATGATGAGTTTGATGAAATACAGTTTTAATGCAATATGATCAGTTAAAGAAAACAGTAAATCAACACAACAGATTTTTAAAGTGGTTCGGACACACTGGGTCCTACGTCCAATGTCTTGACCAAAGCAGGATACTTGTTATATTTATACTAAGCAAGTCTCAGTGATCTGTTCTCAAGACAGATACAAACTCGATGCTTATATTGAACAAGTTCTCAATGATCTGTTCGCAAAACAGATTATCTAGTTATAGTCGTAGTGACTTTACAAGGGTTTCAAACTTAAAAAGTTTAAGGCTTCTCCAACTATGAGGAAGTTCTTACAATAAGAACAATTTCACAAAAATGTGAACTTCCTCGGGGTTTCAAAGCTATAAGTATTACAATTCGACTCGCTTAGATAAGAGAAGGGGAACAAGGACAACTCTAAGTGATGAACTAAAATGTTCTTCTATGAATGCTAGTTCTTCACTAGATTATTCGATGAGTGTTAAGAGTTTTTGTGCGTCGATAGCTTTGGTTCCCGTTGTGTCTCTGCATGAAGACTCTCCCCTTATATAATCATCGATTGTGAATAGATCTGTTGGAGAGGGGGTCTAGCCATGTGTCAAAACGACAAGGAAAATGGCTCATCAACTTTGAACGTTGATGAGTAGGTGCACTGTAGAGATACGCCTCTTTTTCAGTCTAGGAGCAGCTTTTGTCAGAAAATATAAAGCGTTGTTGGCTCCCTATTGGTCGAGGTAGATTGGTAGATGAGATTTGTCAAACATCAGGATTAACTTCCTCTGAATCCTCGTACCTTCAACTGAAGTGACTTCCTACTGACGTTCTTCTGAGTATTAGTGCATGGGCACGAATTCCTATGCAGATTCAATTGGTGGTCGGCTGACCAATTGACTTCTTCGATCCTGAGTTCATCAGCTGAGTGCAAGGTCCTAACAGCTGAACTCAAACTAAGCTATTACAAGAACGAAGGTTCATCATTCAGCTAGGGGTTTTGGGATCTTTAAATCTATAAAATATGGTCTACTGAATCTTCATCCCAACACCTACTATATAAATTAATTAATAATAAGGATAAGAGATTAATTAATAATTCCGTTTAGGATAAAAATATAATTGCATTTAAAATTGATTTGTAAAATAAAAAAAATAAAATATTATGGAATATTCCTCTTTAGGGGAGAGATAGGGAAAAGTTATTGGAGACGAAACACTGTTTCCACACAAAAATATGGATATGACTCCTCTATCATGAGGGAAACCTTGGGCCCGTTTGGTTGGCAATGATTCTGACTCAGGAAAGTAATATGATTCCAAATTGTTAAAATCTTATATTTCGTAGTATAAGGAAAATAATTTGATTCCAAGATTTTAAAATCCTGTGTTTGGTTCAATTTTAAAAAAATACGAGGAAAGTAATCAGAATCGTAGAAATAAGGAAAATAGTGTAATAATTATGGATTCTTTTTCCTTGTTCAGAATAGGTAACATAATTTTACATTTCCTAGTATCGACCAAACAAATGTAAGTAATCTACTTTCTTTAGAATCATATTTCATGGGATCAAATTCCTCATTAATTTGACTTTTCCTTAATTATTTTTCTCGCTATCATATTCCATAGAATCATATTCTCGGACAACTTTACTTTCTTGACAACCAAATGAGCCTTGGAGATGGCTTAATTAATGTAATTGTAACGCACTATTGGAGATTGTAGCATATAATCTTTTGAAATGTCCATTTACATAAACAATTTACAATGTGACATGTTTTCTCCTTAAGATTGCCACCATATAGAGCTATTATCCAATCAACCCTGGAAAATGTTATCTTACCAAATTAAAGTCTAAAAAAATGATTTTACCAAATTTAGAAATCAAAATCAAGAAAAAAAAGAAGTCCAAAATAATCTTAGTCCTAATCACGTATGCTGGATTTGTTAACATGTCTAACTTATTTGTACCTCACGCTCTCTCAACGGCGCGTGGCTGTAGCTGAACACATTTCCTTCAAGATTCATCCATCCTACTACTCGAGATCGAGATCTATCTCTCCTTCTTGTTTATAGCCTCACTCAATTGTAAACCCCCAGAGTGTCATTCTGAAGGAATAATGGCGAGAGGAGGAGGGTGGCACGTCGTCGTTTTGCTACTGCTCTGCGTTGCATTTCCGGCCATCAGATCCGATGGGTCGGATCACAAGTACAAAGTCGGAGATGCGGTGCCGCTCTACGCAAATAAGGTTGGCCCATTTCACAATCCGAGGTACTTGATACTCTTCTTCTTTCTAGTAATGGTGATTTTGTGTTTTGTGTTCGAATTGTGTTGATTTAGATTGCGTTTGTATGAGCTGTCGATTTTGTTGCTGTCTTGAGCGATCAAGGATTTATTTAGCACTAGATTTAGCTTATTGCTGTGTGGAACTTAGGTTTCGCTGAAGATCCTTACTTTTTTTGTGATACAAGTGGGAAGCAGAAATTAGAGGGTGGTGGGGTTTTGACTTTGAAATTACAGAGGATGTTCCCGTTATTGCTTGGGCGAATATTGAACTGTTACTATCTCAGTGTGCCACTATCATGAAACTGAATCAGTCTTATCCGATCAACTTTTGGTATTCATTATTAGATTTCTGGAGGAAAATATGTTGTTTTGCGTGCCATTTTAGAGTATTTGTTAAACTTATTGTTTTTTAGAATTGTAGCATTATAAGCCATGTAATGCTCATACTCTGTCGTATGTTTTTGTTGACAGCGAAACGTACCGTTACTTTGATCTCCCATTTTGCTCTACAGGTACCCCGGTGATTCTTGTTTGTGTTGCTTCTTGTTTTACTTTTTGTCTGGTCATATTATCTTGCTCATGCCAACGTTTGTGTCAACAGGTGAGGTGAAAGATAAAAGTGAAGCTCTTGGTGAAGTGTTAAATGGAGATCGTTTGGTCAGTGCTCCATACAAGCTTGACTTTTTGGTTGATAGAGAGTCCGAAGTCATCTGCAAGAAGACCCTCTCAAAGAAAGATGTTGATGTGTTCCGAAAAGCAGTGGCGAAGGACTACTATTTTCAAATGTACTATGATGACTTGCCCATTTGGGGTTTCCTAGGAAAAGTTGACAAGGAAGTCAAATCTGATCCCAGTGACTACAAATATTACCTATTTAAACATCTCCACTTTGAAATATACTATAACAAGGATCGTGTGATTGAGATCAATGCACGCACGGACCCTAATGCTCTTGTGGATCTTACTGAAGACAAAGAAGTTGATGTGGAGTTCATGTACTCAGCCAAATGGAAGGAAACTACCACAACTTTCGACAAGAGGATGGAGAAGTACTCACAATCTTCTTCACTTCCTCGCCACTTGGAGATCCACTGGTTTTCGATAATCAACTCATGTGTTACTGTACTCCTCCTTACTGGATTCCTTGCTACGATTTTGTTGCGAGTGCTCAAAAATGATTTTGTAAAGTAAGGTCTTCTTTAAATTATTCAACAGTCAAGAAGCTGATGTATTCGAGTGTTAGATCTCTACTAATGTTCTTCTTGTTTTGCTAAAAAAAGATATGCCCATGATGAGGAGGCAGCAGACGACCAAGAAGAAACTGGTTGGAAATACATCCATGGTGATGTTTTCAGGTTCCCAAAGCACAAGTCTTTGTTTGCTGCTTGTCTTGGAAGTGGCACACAGCTTTTTATCCTGTAAGAATGTCTTTGGAGTTTTGACTGCAAAATCTTTATTTCTTTTCATGATTATGATATTGTGAAATAATGAAGAGAAATTAACTGCTCGAACTTTCTCTTTTCCAGTGCCATTTTTATATTCTTACTTGCTCTTGTTGGGGTATTTTATCCCTACAACCGAGGAGCTCTTTTTACTGCACTGGTGGTCATATATGCCCTTACATCTGGCATTGCAGGCTATACAGCATCTTCCTTTTATTGTCAGTTGGAGGGATCAAATTGGGTTAGTAAATTCAGTCCAAGTACCACTACTTTAGTTTCATGTAGACACACGTTTTACATGTTCCATTCCAATTTCTGTTAATATTCTTTCTCTAACTTCACTTGCTGGAAATTTTGTTTGGCATACAATTAACGAATCTGATATTTTTTATTTCCTTGTTATAGAACTTACTGCAGCAATTATCTTTACCAAATCTATACATATAATTCGTAGAGTAAGGAGCACACCACTGAACTTATGGGAACAAAAAGTCAACAAGAGAAGGAGCCAGCTAATTTTAGTATTTTAATTTTCACCATATCTTGCAAGTGAAGATTTTATTTAGTGGTGGGATTTTTCATCCAGGAAAGGCATAAAAACAATAAGGTTCTTCATATGTCATAGATCTTCGAAAATGGATTGAATTTTAGATTTGTCCTCTGGTTCCATCTAGATTATAATAATATTAAAAAGATAAACTGCGCCAAATTTTGGAACATCAATCTTGCAAACCTGTTTAATTATCTTTGTTTAAGTGCATGCAGCTGCTGGCCATTTTTCTTATCTATTAGTACTTTCTTCTCTTAACAGGTCCGGAATTTATTGTTGACCGGAGGCCTCTTCTGTGGGCCATTGTTTCTCTCATTTTCTTTCCTTAACACTGTTGCAATTGCCTATCATGCTACTGCTGCACTTCCATTTGGTACCATTGTGGTGATTTTTCTGATATGGGCTCTTGTGACATCACCTTTATTAGTCTTGGGAGGGATTGCAGGAAAGAATAGTAAGGCAGAGTTTCAGGCTCCTGTCCGTACCACGAAATATCCCAGGGAGATTCCACCACTGCCTTGGTACCGCGGAGCCCTACCCCAGATGGCTATGGCTGGCTTTTTGCCATTCAGTGCAATCTATATTGAACTTTACTATATATTTGCCAGTGTCTGGGGTCATCGGATCTACACGATTTACAGTATTTTATTCATAGTCTTCATTATCCTCCTGATTGTCACTGCATTTATTACTATGGCTTTGACATATTTCCAACTTGCTGCTGAAGATCATGAATGGTGGTGGAGGTAAGCTAGCATGCTGCACTCGGAACATTTCATATTCCAATTATATCACTAATATCTGGTTTTTCTTTTTCACCATCAGGTCTTTCCTATGTGGTGGATCTACCGGTTTGTTCATCTATGGCTACTGCCTGTATTACTATTATGCACGGTCGGATATGTCTGGCTTCATGCAGACCTCATTCTTCTTTGGGTACATGGCCTGCATATGCTATGGTTTCTTCCTAATGCTTGGAGCTGTAGGCTTCCGTGCTTCCTTGTTCTTTGTTCGCCACATATATCGCTCTATTAAGTGTGAATGATACATTGCTTTATCTGGAAACGGTGCAAGCTCTGAAGGTATGTTCCCTTAATGTAGATAAATCTTATTTAAAAAAGGCACTTGAAAGTTGCTGTTTCTTTCATTGCAGAAGAGTGGTTTGAGTGGGAAAATGGTGGCGTATCGATGAGGACGGGGTGAGTGAGTATTGGATGCATTCAGAAGTAGAATGGCCATTGGATTTCTGTAGGTCTAATAAACAACTAACTCATCATATCAGACACTAGTATAGGGCTTTGCTATTGCTTGAAAATTTTGTGTAAGAAGATTTGGAACATTCCTTTGATGATTTGGTAACACTACATTTTCAGATGCCCTTAAATTTGTGAATACTTGGATTTATCCTGCCATAGCCTATCCTATTGACCTTTAACAAAATTCAGGTAAAATTACAGTAATAACTATGTATACAAGAAGTGAAATTGTAGTGCAGCAACTAGTTCACCAAGTTGAAGAATATGCAAGACAGAATCAAGTTATTGATACCATCCATCTTGGAAGCACTGGCAAAAGGAGTAGAAGCAGAAGCACTGTATTTTATAACAAAAAATGATGAGCAGATGACCAACATAGTATGAAAATGGATAATCCAATAAACAACACATGGAAAGGGAGACTTCACCAATTCATAAAATTGAGGAATACTACTACACACTTAAAATCATTTTTGCCCACGCTTTTTTCAATAAAAAAATGCAGCTTTCACGTCTTATATATATTAAGTACTGAGACTTCACCGCCAATGCGGAAACTCTGCAGGAACTCTTATTTATTTCGGGAGAAACAGAATTAATTATTAAATAAATATCGAGAAAATATCCATTTTGGGCTTCCATTGTGACAAATCTTCATTTTATGGGTACTTTTGTCGTGTTTAATTTTCGTTTTATAACTTTATAAAGTGTTCGGGTTTTATCCCCAACGGAAATTGTCGATCGAAAAATACGTGCGCGAACTATACTCTTCCTACGTTGAAGGAACAAAATCGAACTCATTTTAAAAGTGTACGGCTTTTGTCTTATAATTTTGCGAAATATTCAATTTTAATATTTCGAAGAAGAGTTTCACGTACCCTTTTTCTAATCAACAACCGGATGACTAAAATTGAAAACTCTATAAAGTTTAAGGATCACAATCAGATACAACCACATTAGATGTGCGCACTTCGGTAGCGGCCGACGAACAAGAGTGTTAGGACCAAAATTAATTTTTTCTCAATAAATCCACTTACTAATAACCATTAATATTAGTAATAAGACAGTCACTTCAACTATTAATCAAGAAGGGGTTAATGACATTGAAGTAATCCACGACATACTCCACCAGTAGATATTTCTCGATTGCGAAATGTATCGAAGTCTGGGGTAGTAAAAAAAAGTGGGATGCTATATTTCCAAGATTGGATTTAATATTTGAATAAACCTCATAATCGCAAGAAAGTTTTCCCGAATGACGTGTCTTTCTAGTAAGACCGAGAGAAATAAAATTTAAAAAGAAAATCAAATCACACCATCTATGTAATAGGTAAATGCGCCTAAGGATCCTCTACCCCATTATTTGGTGGACCACTTGGTGGCCCACCAATCACGCTCTGCCACGCGTGCATTGGTGGGCCATCAAGTTATCATCACACGACACATGTCCTCACCTTATTGGTGGGACATGTAGTGGTCCACCTACTGGGGTAGAGGACCCTCTCTCGGTAAATGCCTCCTTTTCTCCTCAAGTTGTCGGAATTATTTGCAATAAGATATTGACTACAATTGAGAAGGTCTTATCAATAAAATTTTCATTTATCGGCGATCTAGGCATAACTAGCAATCCATTTTATAATTCTTCTTATTCCCACTCAGGGGAAAATGATTCCAAAAAAAAAGAATTGTAGAATACGAAATACATAAAAATAGATTTATTTGAACAAAAAAATTATGTACTTTCTATTTCAATTGTTCCTTTTTTATAAGAATCAATAAAAAATTGATTTGAATTACGAAAAACTTCTGAATAAATATTCTATTCTTTCTTGTTAAAGAATTTCTTTCTAAGTAAAAGTTAAACTAGTCATATAAGACGACTAATTACGAAATATATACGTTTATATAAAAAATCGTAAAATCATGTCTGGTTTTGACACACACAAATATGGAAAGATCAAAGAAGCTCATGAGCTATTGACATAGGAACCAGTGATGGAAGTACACAAACATAACTATTAACTACAACGTCCTATCATACCAAAATTCCTAGTTATACAATTTAATTACCTAAAATAATATAAGATGTTTAAGATCTCAACAAACCCATTTAATTATTTAAATAATTAAACATTGATTAATTAGTATTAGGTCAAAAATGTCTTCTTTTCTAACTTTAATAATACATTATAAATCCACACAAGACGGAGTTGTTAACAGGCTGCCGTATGGGCATCCGACATGGCAGATCCTGGAAACTTTTATGTTAGGGGTGGGAGCAGTGCACCTCCCACCCCCAGATTTTAACATGTGTAAAGTGAGAAAAAAATCTAAGGTGGGAGAGAGTTGATTTGCTTATGTCTTTACACTTGTCAAAATCCGGGGTGGGAGGTGCACTACTGCCACCCCTAGCATAAAAGGAACCGCAGATCCTCTCTCCACGCGTCCCACTCCAATCCGTCTCTGCCGACTTCGACCGACCCCCCCAGCCCCCCCACCCTCTCTCTCTCTCTCTCCCTCTCCCTCTCCCTCTCTCCTTTTCGATCAGTCAATGAATCTTAATCACCTTATGGAATTGCACCACCAATCAATAATGCTGTACCAATCTACGCCTTACTATTACTAGTCAGCAGCAGATCAGCGCAAAGGAAGAATTTCTCACACAACCACCCAGCAATGGCGGAGGATAATGATTCCAAGCTGACCAACGGAGCCTCGATCGTCGACCGGAGCGAAGATTACAACAAAGAAAAGACGAAGGAGGAACTCACCCTTCTCACTATTCTCAACCGTCTGATCGCTGCGATTTTCTTCCCCGGCCCCAATTCCTCCGCGCCTCTTTTGAAGAGGATGAAAACCTCTCTTTCCGAAAACATTCCTCTGCTTCACGATGCTTCTAGGAACACTGGTCACCGTCTTCTCATCTGGACCCGCCGCGGCAGCCCTCTCCGTGCTCTATTCGTTGTTTCTGTGAGTCCGTTTTAACTCTCCGTTTTTACTCTTTGCGACGTGTTTGGTTAATCAGAGGACTTGGAAAAGGAAATTGTAACTGTTCTTTAAGTAACTTTCCTATTTTGGTATAATTAATTATTTGCTTTAAAATTATCAAATTGATCAAGAGTTGGCTTGGGACCTTTCCATTCTTTATGTTGATTAATCAATTCTGTTATTTTATTCGACCTAAATACTGAGAATTTGTGTTGTCAAACTGGTATATGTATTAATTTTTCTGAATTCTGTGTTCCATGGATTCTAATTTGTGGTATGTTTGTGAATCGGAAAGTAGTTCTGTAGTTAATAATCATGAAATATTACTCCCTCCGTTCCACTATCATCGTCTTAGTTGCCTCGGGTGCGGAGTTTAAGAAAGTAGGTAGAAGTGTATTAAAGTGGGTGGAAATGTGTTAAATGGTTGGATCCACTGTTTAGATTGATTGTGGTTCATAAGTTACTTTCCTTTTTTTGGATGAAGAGGGCACAACCGGAAAAGGAAACTAAGAAAACATTAGTGGGAGGGAGGTAGTATTTTGTATTGGTTTTATTTGTAGCACTGTTTTTATAGAGCTGATAATTTTCGCAGGTAGGGACAATTGTTTTTCTCATGCTGGCGGGATTGTTAGTCTTTATGCTTTTCTTTGTTGCGGCAACCACCAATGCTATAGTCATATCTCTTCTGATGTCTTTAGCAGCAGCCGGAGGATTCTTGGCTATATTCTTTGCCTGTGTTGCAGCCATTTATATTGGAGCATTGTCTGTAGCTGTATTTGTCATCTCGACGACAACCATTTCTTGTGTCATTGCTGTTCTTATTGCCACAGGTAATGCCATTATCTTCTTATGGTGTTCTACTTTGTGATTCTAGACTTCAAGTTCTTTAAAAAGTGGTTGAAACTTTTGATACCATTTCAATCGAAATGCAATCAATCAAAGCAAGTGCTGTCCTTAATCATGTTATCCCTCTACCATATGATTTTGAGCTTGTGGGATATACCATTCACATCACCTGGGGTTGTATTATCAATTACCCATATGTCATCACTGACCGGAAACTATATCAAACTGAAGTTGTTCCTATAGCATGCCTAAGTATTAGAAAAAAAAAAAAAAAAAAAAACTTCTCCCGTTCACCATTAGCTCCTCAGTGAAGTTATGCTATATTGGTACATTTTATGTGGTTTATCTTATTTTTCTTCAAGTTATAAGCCCTCTGTAGCATATATATTAATGTTCATGTAATTTGACTTTCATTAAGCGCCATTTATTTGATAGCAATACGTGACATGCTACTTATAATGATGGTATCTGCATTCCAATGTGTTTTTTCTGCTGAAAGATTGTCAAGGTTATCTGGATATGTCGTAGGACCTTTACATTTTCTAGCATAACGAACATGCACCTTCTTATTGGTGACTTTTACTTTTTGCCTCAAACACTAGAGGAAGGGGGGGGATTGCAGTTTCTTAGAGACTTACTGATGAAATTTGTCCTTATTATATTATCTCGATGGGGAAGTGTATCATTTAATAACTATTAGCTAATCATATGTATAACCTGAAGTAGTTAGAGGCCCTCTCTAGTAAAGAAATCTCACTCATTCTGAACTTGACTATAGTTTGCTTTTACTGTCTGTTGATTCGAAATCAGGTTGGATCGGATTCTTCTGGATCTTGTGGATTGCAGCACAGAAAAGCATAGGCCTGGCCAAACACTCTGTTTTCATGACAGGATCAGCAATTTCAGCATACTCATCTGGTTGGTATGATCAGCGTGGTCGTACTTCAAAGAGATGAGACTGAAATCGCGGGAATGATGTGTGTATATGTCTGAATACCGCGTGTTGTATCCACCATTGCACTAGTATCTTGGATAAGTACCAATAAGGATGCTGAATTCTCTAATGAATTCGGTATAGTGTTGTACTTAACTTCTTGTTATTAAACTCTAGTATTTTTCTTCTTCTTTTGTAAGCTGGTATTGTATTGATATGTCCTGTTAGAGGATTTGCATTTTGTAGCGTGTTATGATCCTATTCCTATGTATTGCACAATGATTGTATTTGAGATATGAGAATGATATTTTGTGTATGAAAAATACGAGATATTCTATTCTACAGTTTTATTTTCACTTCATTTATATCTTGTTATTCGATACTTATACCTCATACTATATACTACTTCCGTCCCGCTATTTCTGGCACACTTTATTTGGGCACGAAAATTAAGAAAGTAGATGATTAATAATGAGATATGGCTAGATGATAAAATAGGAGAGAGAAGATGAGTGAGAGTAGATGATAAAGTAAGAGAGAGAAGATGATAAAGTAAGAAAAAATAGGAGAGATAAGATGGTAAAGTATGATAGAGATAATAATTATTTCCAAATTAGAAAGTGTGACAGAAATAGCGGGACAAATGTAGTAGTATATAACTAGAATGGCATACTTGCACTCATAATTATAGATTCTAAAATTTGAATTTCACATTTCGAATTAATTTCGGATCCGCATCTACGTATTATATCAAAAAAATTATCCAAGCATATAATTCACTTCTTGCACTCTCCCTATAGATTGCTGTTGTGAAAACGATAAAAGTAGAAAGAGAAAACTGCATCAATCTGGGAAGAGTTTTAGGATTTCTCTGTACACATTTTCCTATCTCGATTGACCAAATCAAATCAAATTATAAATTATGAATCTCAACTAATGAAGGGTTGATGCAAAGACCCTTTCCTTTCCGTCGTGGTTTTGGAATGCAGCAATCCTCGGTTCTTCCTGGGCAACAATTTCGACCACAACCCTCCTTTAGCCTTATTGGAACTACTGTTGGTAGAATCCGAGGAGGAGGCACTGGATGAAGAGAGAGATGAGACGTAGGAGGAGAGAGAGGAAGAGGACGATGTAGATCTGGCGGAAATGGTGAGTTGCTTGAGCTTTTCCTTGAGACAGGTGGAGCAAACTCCCGGAGATTGGCTGTGTTTGGGATGCTTCGTGCACACCGCATTCCCCTTGGATGATCTATTCTCTCTTCGCCTCCTCCATGTTTCCGTTTCTATCTGCATATCTGTGTTCAGGTGTATGTGTATGTGCGTGTGCATGTGTGTGTTTGCTTTTTCCATCCTATCCTATCTGTGTTTTATTATATATACGTGTATATGTGTGTAACTATGTATATACATATATAAATATATATATATAGAGAGAGAGAGAGGTGGAAATGTATGCATGGGAGTCCGAGTTTGTATGGTTTTTCATTTGTGGTTGAATGGTGATCCACGAAATAATGAGTAGCAACTACTTTAGAAACAGAATGTAAAATTTTCGCTAATGCATAAAACTTGTGACTTTTGACAATAAAGTACCAATTATGGTGGAGGCGCCATGAAATTCTTTTCTGTTGATTTTTTAGATTATATTATAAGAAATTTGGAGTGTCACTATGAGCTTCTTTTGTTTTAAACAATCTTGAAATGAAGAAATAAAATAGATTCATATTAAGTTGATAGTTTTTAAAAGGAAAAGTGTAAATATCCGTTTTATTAGTGGGTAGAATCACATGTCTAATAAATTTATATTTAATTATTATCAGAATCAAAATTATATAGTTTTGGTGTATATTTCAAAATTTTCAATTACAAGCCTTCTCTGAAACTCTCCCCTCCGTGCCTTTCTCCACCACCAGCCAAAACTTGCTTCGTGCTCCGTGCAAACCTCCATTCTCTCACATGTTTTAATATTTTAAAATTTTAATTTTATTAACTATCTACTTTTCAATTATTTATATTAATTTCCACCTATAAAAATTGTGAATTGTTAATTCTCACAACCATCTTCGACGAAAGGCAACCATGCCGCCCCCTCAAGAAATTGATCGACTCCGGCGACTGGAGAGACATCTACTCCAACAGCCGTAGATTTTTTTTTTCCTCCAGCGCGGCTTCGAGAAATTGGCGGAGGGGAAGGAATGGGTCATGTTACGGTTTTGGGAAAAGGAATGGTAGCGGGATCATAGGGAGGATAAAATTGGAAATAATTTATAGTTGTAATTAGGGGTGTTCGGTATGATATATCGTAAGATTTTTTTTCATACCCCATACCGTACCGAAAAAGTTCGGTATGGGAAAATGCATATTGTTGTCGTACAGATAATTTTGGTATACCGAAACTTCGGTATAAACAATCTCCATGCCGTTGTCATACCGCTCTTTCGGTATACTGTACTGTACTTCGGTATAGCGAAGTTTTCGATTTACCGAAACAGACGACATACCAAAACATGAGGTATACCAAAAATATAACATTATACCGAAGCAAACGGTATAACGAAAAAAAACTGTCATGAAATAAAACATGCCGATATAGAAAACATGCAAATCATATCCAACAAAAGTGTCTAAAATAATTAGTAGAACATGTTGATACTAAAAATAAAACACGATATCAAAAAGCTATCCAAATGTCTAAACATTAAGTGGTATAATGGATAGTTCTATACGAATCGGCATAGTTCGGTACGAATCGATTAGTTCGGTATATCATTTTACAGTATATACCGTGGTTTGGTAGGAATCAGTATGGTTCAGTATACGATATGTACCGCGGTATATCAATACATGTTATATACCGATGCTCGGTGTCACACCCCGTTCTGGAGTGAGCGGGTTTGGGAAGGATATCGGTGATCCGGACGACAAAAGGGGAATCGGATAGGAACCGTTGATGATGAGAACAAAGATCCAACGATGGAAGATCAAAGTGGCTAGATAAATCTAGACGGGATTTATAATATATACAGGATATCCTAATATAATTATAATATTAGATTTATGCTTTAATTATGCTTTATAAATAGGAAGTAATAGTTGTGTAAGAGAGGCAATGAAAATAAATTATTCTCTTTCTCTCTTCTCCTAAATTCTCTCGGTCAAACTCTCTCTCTCCTTCAATCAACAATCTCTCCCTCAATCAACTCACTCTCCTCCTTCTCAATCATAATTTCAGTTCGTATCTCTTACCCTCAATTATCTCTCTCCTTCTGAATCAATATTCTTAATCGTGTTCATCAAAGACAGTCAAATATGTTTAACAATCCGGTGTATAGACACCGGGTTGTTACAGTGGTATCAGAGCAACGTTCCTGCGACGAGCTGAGGACAGAATTCCGACAACTATGGGCGGACCAACAATCGATGATGGCGGCAATGGAGCGATCCAATGCTCTCTGTATCCTCGAGATACAAAGAGTGTTCGCTACCTACACCCGCAGATCGGAGGCACGTCGACCTCCGGCAGCCGTTCCCGTGGCAGAGTCTCCTACAGCTGCTCCGATCTCAACTCCGGCCGCTGCTCCGGTCTCACCTCCACCACTGCAACCATCGTTGCAACTCCTGCAGATCGCCCCCACCGCCGGAAGTCGGCACCCGCCGCCGGCCACCCCGCTTCGCTTCGCCGCCAATTTCCTCTCCCACTGCCGCAAAAGAAGATGCTCCGGCTACTGTAGTCGAGCCTGAGAAACAAGCGGTAGAAGAAGCCGCCACAGTGGAAGCGCCGGCAACCGTTGACAAAGAGACGGAGGCTGAAACCGATTCCGGCCAAGAAGTAGTGGCTGAGGAAGAGCCACAAGCGGAGGAAAGCCCTGCCGCCGTAGCGTCGTCCAACATCCGATTCTTGGGGACAAGACTCCATAAAGAGGGGAGTATTGTCACACCCCGTTCTGGAGTAAGCGGGTTTGGGAAGGATATCGGTGATCCGGACGACAAAAGGGGAATCAGATAGGAACCGTTGATGATGAGAACAAAGATCCAACGGTGGAAGATCAAAGTGGCTAGATAAATCTGGACGTGATTTATAATATATACAGTAATATAATTATAATATTAGATTTATGCTTTAATTATGCTTTATAAATAGGAAGTAATAGTTGTGTAAGAGAGGCAATGAAAATAAATTATTCTCTTTCTCTCTTCTCCTAAATTCTCTCGGTCAAACTCTCTCTCTCCTTCAATCAACAATCTCTCCCTCAATCAACTCACTCTCCTCCTTCTCAATCATAATTTCAGTTCGTATCTCTTACCCTCAATTATCTCTCTCCTTCTGAATCAATATTCTTAATCGTGTTCATCAAAGACAGTCAAATATGTTTAACAATCTGGTGTATAGACACCGGGTTGTTACACTCGGTATGAATCGGTATACTGCAGTATATGGTATATATTGCGGTATATCAATACACAGTATATACCAATGTTCGGTATGAATTGGTATACCGTGGTATACGGTATATACCGAAATTTCAATATGCAACGGTATACCGCGGTAAGGGAAATCTCATACTGTTGCCGTACAGAAAAATTCTGGTACGGTATCATACCATAACGAAAATCTTGGTATACCGAAAATTCGGTATTTTTAGTATTTTTTTTGGCACGGTATGTGGTATACCAACTTTTCGACATACTGTAACATCCCTAGTTGTAATAGAGACAGATGAAGTAAAGCTAATGTTGGATATGAGTCAGTAGATGATACTCAGCTGTTCGTGGTTAAAAGAAAATTGGGGGAAATCATAGTAGTACTATGGAATTGAAGTTCCCAAAACCGAGATGATATCAGTAGTATAGTGTGTCGTTAGGATTAGCTGATGTATAGGTTAGACTTGATGTAATCGTTTTTAATATTTTTGTCTTAGTCCTGTACGGGGTAATTATCGAACTGATCTTCTGTCGAAGAAACTTTTCGGAACCCCACGTCATCAGTGTAATCGCTTGCGTTCTTCAGTCATCAGCTGAGTAAATCTCAGTAGAAGCCAACCCAACAGCTGATAAGCCATCAGCAGAAGAACTCATGCAAGCCCAGTACCTTCGCAGTCGCCAGCTGACCTACTCAGTAGATGCCATGTCAGCCGACTCAGCTGAAGAAGACAGAGACTTTTCAGTCTACTGTATCCTACGGAAAGCGACCCAGCTATTCAAGTCTTTTCGAGAAGTTCAGCAGAAGACATACGAGGTTGTTTCGCTCCCTTTCGAACTTAGGTTTGAATTGTAAAGTCGCTAAGGACTATAACTTAGAAGGATCTGTCCTGTGCACAGTTTCCTTGCTGAGACTTGCTCAGATTAATCAACAAGTTATCCTGCCTTGTTCAGGACCGTGGATGTAGGATCTTGCGTATCCGAACCACGTTATATTGCTTGTGTTCTTTACTGTTTTATTGCATACAAACCTTTGAAAATCATAAGTTTGCATAAAACGTATTTCAAAAGTCGCACAGCCAAAAGAACTTAATTTGCGAAAACACGTTTTCAAAAAGAGACAAACTCCGGGCCCCACACTTATCCGCACGCTAAAGTCTTCGACTGAGTTTTGAAGTACTGACAAAAGTCAGTAGGAGAGCTCAGTAGCTGACCCACTCTGAGCCGCGATCGAAGGTTGTATTTAGCACTGTTCATCAGTTGCAACTAACAGCTTCAGCTGACCTTCATCGAGAAAAAGAAACTGTACTCAGGTGTATTCACCCCCCCCCCCTCTTCACCTGATATTTGTCTCCGGACCAACAATTGGTATCGAGCACACGGGGTTCTACCTAACACCTGGTTCTGTATTACTGGTCTTCTCGAACAGATCCTGAAAACGTTTTCTCTGCACAAGGCATCTCTTCATTCATCCTTATACTCGTACGCATAATGTCTGACATGTTAAGTATCAGGATGGTGCCGATGTTCTCGATAGAGAACTTCACGGTATGGCGTGTAAGAATGGAGGCACACCTTACGTCGCTGCACGACAGCATGACCGACGCATCGGGAGACCGGACCCATCATTCCAATGATAGACAGCGTTCAGTTCGCTGATGTGGAAGGTGAAGGAGCTCGAATCGGTCCGAAGATTCCCAAGGACAAATCTGCCTTCACGCCTGAAGAGAAAAAACTGCATAACCTCGACCGAGTCGCATGAAATGCTATACTGACAACACTCAGTGACTCACATCTCGGGAGGGTGCAGGATTGCAAAACGGCGAAGGAACTTTGGGACGCCCTGGTTGTACTAAGCCAAGGAACTCCTCAGATCAAAGAAAACAAGCTCGAATTAGAGGTTCAGAAGTTCGAAGCCTTTGTGATGGAGCCCAGTGAAACCATTGACGAGCTGAGCGTCAGATTTATGAATCAAGTCAATGTGATAAACGGGCTGGGAAAAGTGTTCTCAAACAAAGAGATGAACACAAAGATCATAAGAGCGCTACCTCGACAGAAGTGGCTTCCTTTTGCTACTTATTTACATCGCTCTGATCTTAATGCTCTAACTCCTGATGTTATATTTTCAGAATTAAAGACGGAGGAATTTGAGTATAGTCTACCTCAAAAGTGTTCCAGTGCTCCAGCTGACACACAGTTCGATCATGCCTTCAAGGCAACGATCAAGCAAAACCGGAGGCAAAAATATTTCTTCCAAAGAAGGCAAGAGGCTCGCTGCAGATACAAAGACCTCGAAATATGCGCTACCGACCAACTCGCACCGATGGCTCTCAAATACCAAAGAGAAAAGGAGAGAGTCGAAAGTCGAAGAAATACCACGAGATTCTCCCTCGGGTAAGAAAGATTATCGAGAGAAGGGAAGAGTCTAATCCTTCTACCGAATGCGAGGAAAACGGGAACCCGCTTGCTAGTCCATCAAAAGACTCATTGGAAAAAGCAAGAAGCGAGAGCATCAACATCCTACAACTGCAAGAAGGAGGGACACTATCAGTACGACTATCCCGAACTCTCTCAGCTGCTCAAAGAGCAGAACGGCAGGCCAGAAGAGACAAATTTGCCCAGAAGAGGCAGGCCTATATAGCCGGAGAGATATCCGACAACTCAATTGAAGAGGATACATTCATGTACTCTTCTGAGGACGAAGCTGCATTCGTAGCTGTTGAAGTCGGAGAGACGGTTCCTGAGGAATCAGCTGAACACTGTCTGATGGCCGGAGAAGAGGCTGAGGTAAATTCTAAACTTAATATAACCTCCTCTTCACACAACACACACGATACTTGCTCGGTCTCGGATGATCCTCTGGACGTAGTACAAACATATGACGACCTGCTAGAGGAACAAATTCAGCTGAGCAGAGAGTTCAGCAGAACCATCCAGGAACTTGAACAGGTAAAGGGTGAGAATCAGAGACTTTCTTCTGATTGTCAGGTCTCTGTTGAGTCAGTGGATCTAGTTGCGAGACTCAACGAAGAGATCGAATCTCTTATGACTAAGTCTCAGCTTCAAGAGACTCAGATCTCAGTCCTGACCAAGGACAATTCGGAGAAAGAGACTGAAATAGCCCAACTCAGTCAGAAACTCTCAGACGTACAGAAGGACTATGATTCTCTTAGGAGAAGTGATGAGGTCTGGAGAGGACTGATGACTGAACAATACCTGGGAGCTAAGGAGAAGCTAGAAAGCATGCTCAGAGCACAACGGCCAACTGCTGTGAAAGAAGGCCTTGGCTATACTCACGAAGCTTCTACCTCCAAAAGCTCAAGCAACGCCGGCCGATTGGTTCGTCGAGGAGGAAAGGTGCAAGTTGCCGACACCACACCTCGGGCGAAGAACAAACAGTAAAGTAATCGCACCTCGGCCAAGCAAAGAACAAACAACCGACCAAAGGTTCCCGGCCCCGGGACACCGAGATCAAACTCGGGTGGGGAACCAAAAAGGTCGGATGGGCGTAACAGATACAAGGAGCCATCAGTATGAGCACCCGGCTCAAGACGGCTCGTACTATTATGAGCCCGGGGTCGGGAGAAGCGCAAAGACTAAGAAGAAGAAAGCGCCCGAACCCAAAATCATCGCCAGAAAGTCGGTATCTCCAAGTCCTGTGGAGAAGAAAGGCCGACAAGGTTCGGAAGAAGAAGTCTCGGACTTCTAAGGTCCCGAGACGATTTGGGTTCCGAAATCACCCACTAACTAGTAAGGACCCAACCGAACCAAAGGGTACCTAAAGATGCTTCGTTTTGCGAGTGCATAAGGACCCATGGATAGTGGACAGGCCGCTCAAGACACATGACGTATCGGAAGAGCCTCACGACCAACTACATACAAGAAGATGGTCCCGCACTGAGTTTGGTGACAACTCAAAAGGCTACACAAGGGGATACGGAACACCGAACATTGGGGACCGCTTCGGCTCAAGAGTAACATATGTTGAAGGACTTCAACATAATCTCCTTTCTGTCAGTCAATTCTATGATAATCTTAACAGAGTTATCTTTGACACTGGTTTCTGTGATGTTGTTGATAAATCTACAGGGAAAACAGTGTTATCAGGATCGCGGAGGAAAAAACATCTATGTTGCAGACTGGAAAACCGCAGAACCTGAGGCTTGCTTACTAGCACAGACAAAATCTGGTGACAAGTCAGGATGGCTATGGCACAAAAGACTCAGCCACCGGAACTTCAAGACCATGAACAAGCTAGCCAAGAACTCCAAAGTTAGAGGACTGCCCAACGAATCGTTTATCAAAGATAGAAACTGTGAAGCATGTCTGAAGGGAAAGCAAACAACGAACATCAATCCACCTATTCCGTCACCTTCCACTGATGGAATCCTTCAGCTGCTGCACATGGACCTATTCGGGCCAGTCTCTCCAGTGACTATAAGAGGCAAGAAGTATGCCCTCGTCGTTATTGATGACTATTCGAGATATACTTGGGTTATCTTCATCGCCAATAAGTCTGATGTTCAAACTGAGTTGCTCAATCTGCTGAAGAAGCTCAGTGTGGAAAAGGACATCAAGATTCAAAGAATTCGCTCGGACAGAGGAACAGAGTTTCTAAACTCAGTAGTTAAGACGTACTGCGATAAAGAGGGAATTAAACACGAGACATCAGCCGCGCGCACCCCTCAGCAGAACGGACTTGCTGAACGAAAGAACAGAACACTTAAAGAAGCAGCAAGAACGCTCCTCGCAGACACTGGACTACCCTCGAAGTTCTGGGCTGATGCTACTGACACCGATTGCTATACTCAGAACCGCTCACTACTCACTCAGCAACACATTGAGACACTGTATGAATTATGGAAAGGGAGAATTCCTTCTATATCTCATTTCCATATTTTTGGCTGTCCTTGCTTTATCCATAATAACGGGAAAGATCAGCTGAAGGTCTTTGATAGCAAATCTGATCAAGGAGTTTTCTTAGGATACTCTCGAGTCAGTAAAGCCTTCAGAGTCTTTAACTATCGGACTCTTTGTGTGGAGGAAAGCCCTCATGTTGTTTTTGATGAATTTGTTACTGAGAACAGGAAAGATACAGAGACAAATACTGATAATGTCAGCATCAAGCTACAGGATCTCAGACTTACTGATAAAGCTGAAAAGATCCAGCATTGTTGGGTTGATGAGTCAGACGATGAACAAACCCAGACTCAACCAACAGTCGATGTAGCTGACCTAGTTGATTCTACCGAACAGAATCAACAACAGGTAACATCGGTCGATGAGGAAGCCCCTGTGGTAATTGAGACCTCTACTGAGAATATAAACTCAGGGGGAACGATTAATGTTCATGAGCTAAATGCCCCTGAACCTGGAAACTCAGTAGATCCTAATCTTCTTACTGAAATACTGCAATATCATAACAGTACTACTGAAATGCCTAACACTCCTACTGATTCTGCAGAAGTTGTATCAGAAGAAGAAGCCAGACTCAGACGATCTTAGCTACATGCTCACTCTTCAGATCTCATAATAGGAGATCCGTCAGCGACGATAAGAACAAGATCGAGATTAAATCAAGGCGAAAGCTTACTATATTCTTGTTTCTTGTCTACAGAAGAACCTCAATCGATAGAGGACGCACTTAATGATGCTGACTGGATCATCGCCATGCAAGAAGAGCTGAACCAGTTCGTCCGAAACGAATTTTGGGAGCTTGTAGACAGACCAAGACATCAGCACGTGATTGGTACTAAGTGGGTCTTCAAAAACAAGCGAGATGAAAACAACGTCATTGTCAGAAATAAAGCACGACTAGTTGCAAAGGGATACAGTCAGGCAGAAGGAATTGATTTTGATGAAACATTCGCTCCAGTCGCTAGATTGGAAGCCATTCGTCTATTCCTAGCTTATGCAACACATCAAGGCTTCAAAGTCTATCAGATGGATGTAAAGTCAGCTTTTCTGAACGGCGTACTGAAGGAAGAAGTCTACGTGGCACAACCGCCCGGCTTTCAGCAGGGACATCGAGTGTACGAGACTTAGGAAAGCTCAGTATGGGTTAAAACAAGCACCCGGGGCTTGGTATGATACCCTATCGGACTTTCTACTTCGAAAAGGTTTTCGGAAGGGGACGAGTAGATCGCACCCTATTCAACATAAAGTCGGGAGATGACATCCTACCGGTGCAAATCTACGTGGACGACATCATTTTTGGGCCGCGTAAACGAGATCATATGTCGCCAGCGTTCGAGAAGATGATGAAAGAGAAATTCGAGATGTCCATGATGGGAGAGATGAATTATTTCCTTGGATTTCAAGTGAAGCAATCACCTGAAGGAATCTTCATCAATCAAGCCAAATACGCTCGAGATCTTCTCAAGAGATTCGGCTGCGACTCCAAAGCAAGCCGACCAAAATCCCCATGAACACAAATTTTAAAATCGATCTAGACAAAGAGGGAGCTTACGTTAACTCTACCGATTATAGAGCTATTATTGGTTCTTTATTATATTTAACGACTAGCCGACTCGATATAACTTATCTTTGTAGGTGTATGCGCAAGATTTCAAGCGGATCCCAAGCGAAGTCATTTAGACTCAAGCAAAGAAGATTCTGCGATATCTACGAGGAACACCTGATGCTGGGTTATGGTATCCTGGTGATGATAATCTAATACTGACAGGTTATTCTGATGCTGATTAAGCAGGATGCAGGATAGATCGTAAGTCAACTTCCGGAACTTGTCAGTTCCTAGGCAGCAAGCTGATATCTTGGTTCTTAAAGAAACAGCACTCAGTAGCAACGTCCACTACTGAAGCTGAGTACATGGCTGCTGGAAGTTGCTGTGCCCAAATCCTTTGGCTTCGACAACAACTGAGAGATTATGGTATCACTCAGAATGAAGTGCCCATCTATTGTGACTCCACAAGTGCTATTGCCATAACTCAGAACCCAGTTCTACATACGAGATGCAAGCACATGGATATCCGACACCACTTCATCAGAGACCATGTCGAGAAGAAGGATATCAGAATGGAGAAAATCCATACTGACAAGCAAAGGGCAGACATACTGACCAAACCACTAGCTGAGAACAGATTCGAGAGAATTATCGGTTGAGCTAGGTCTCTTGGATCCTATCGAAATATATCGGTAGAAGGCAACTACCGATAGCGACTTATGGAGACAATTGGCAACATTTGGTATCGTAGATGGAACCCATAGACGGATCAGTAGATTCCGCATGCTGATTCAAGATGAAGAATCACACTGCACACGCAAGGGGGGAACACGCTTATCAGTACTTCAACCATCCTCCTGCGATATAACGGTAACCAGTTGATCGAAAGTTCAGCTGAAGAGGTTTGCGTAGTATCATATACTTAATTTCTTTTCAGAAGCATGTTTGCATTTACTATATCAGTCGCACGAAGTCAGCAGTTAATGTGCATTTATTTCCCGCCATTAATAGTTTAAGGAAAGGTCAGTTGGAAACCTTCTCATTCGAATAACTGAGTAATTAATGTTGTCTGTCGTGCATTTAATGCATGTCTTCTCACTTACCTTTATTACGTAAGTCTATGTTAGAGGCGGCTTTGGTAATCATTCCTTTTATAACATTCAATCTCAGCCGTCCATAAGATTTGAAAGATTAAAATTGATCGTAGGATCAAAACCTATAATCAGACGTTATATATAAAATCTTTCATCTTCTATCCTTTCCTCACTTTTCGCCATTTACAACTTAAGAGCTATCTTCGAGCGTTTCAGTTTTCTCAAAATCTTCTCAAACTGCCTCGCATTTGCATTCTTCTCAAGCTCTTTAGTATTCGGTAATGTATTGAAACCTGCTTAATACTTACTAACTTACTCTATTTTCAAGTGCTAACAAGTTGTTTTGCAGATTGCAATGGCGACAGTTCAGACTCCTGAGAACATTGAGGAGATTATGTCCTCTAGGATTCAGTTTGAACAGACTTTGGCTTTCCGTCAAGTAGATATTTCCTATCTGGAGCCGGTCTTTGATGCTTTGGAGCGTTCTGGTCTTCAGGAGTTGGTAACGAAACACCCGAGATCGTATCTGCCAAGGCAAGTGGCAGAGGTGTATTTCAACCGGAAGTCGCTTGCGTGCCGGAGGCGAGGAATCTTCTTTCGCCTACATGAAAGAAGTTGATCAGAATTGTTGGGATTCTACACAGCGAGTCTTCAACGTCAGGGACGCCTTGGTGCTGACGTTCGACCTTCCAGACTCCGGTATTTCTCCCATCGGGTACAAGGAGAAACAAGATAAATGAGTATGTCCATAAGTTCGCGGACGAACCGACATCTCGTTCAAGACGACTTTGCCGAAGAACCTTTTGCTTCCCCAATACGAGAGGACTAGCCTACATAGTCTCTCACATATCGACTAGCTCGATTGGATCATACGATCAACTCTGTCCAAACCAAGAATTCAGCTGATGATAGCGATCAACGACGAAATTGAAGTGAACTGGGCCGATTATTACGTTTCTGAGATGAAGGCCCAAGCCCAGAAATTCACTACCTTACCCACTAGAGAGAGGAAGTTAGCCAGTGTGGGCAAATTACTTTATGGGACTAAGATGTCAGTCCTCATTGAGAGCTCGTTCAAAGGCACTCATCGTTCGCCGACTCAAAATTCTTTGACATGAAATTGATTAAGTTCAAAACAAAAGCAGAGCGAGAAATCTATCGGGAAAGGGCCGGCTGAGCCGAAGAGAGTTGCATCCGCTCCGCCCCCTCATACCGAAGTGCCTAAGAGGAGGAGGCTAACTAAGCCTGCACCGCACCGAGGTCTCACTGCTCGGCCCTCTCACTGTCATTGAACAAGCTCCTCCTCACACACAAGAAGAGCAAATTTTGGACTCTGATACTGGCATTGAGGGTGTGACCCTCAAAGATAAGGTCCAGATCATCAGCTCTGAAGAGACCCAGTCGGATGTTAGGGAACCGACTGAGGAGACTCTGACTGAGTGGACAACTATTTATTCCACTCGTCTCCGTGCCACAGCTGAAGTACACGATCATATTCCTGAGATCGCTGGGCACTCAGACCTAGTCGACATAGCCCTCAGGGCAAGGGTTCAAATGCTACTGAGATTTCTGAGTTGGGATATTCTAGCAGAGATAATCAAAACCCACTCAGTCATCAACTTGCTCGATGAGGAGCAGAAATTACAAGAAGTCATAGGGTACGGAGAGCCAGCTGACTTGGCTACTGTCGAAGATCTCAGAGCCACTATGCTTTATCTTCTAAGCTTGCGAGAGTCAGTTCCTGGTGATACTCCTCCGCCCCCATCTCCTCCTGCTGATAAGGATGATAATAAGAACAATGATGATGATGATGATCAGAGGAAGGATCAGACACCCAAGGATACAGAGTTGGGAGGCTCTGCTGAGGGTTCAACTCCCCGTGAGAAGAGCAAATCACCACATCCTGATACATCAGGTGATGCTCAAGGTGCTCCGAAGTACAGTCGGGAGCAGCTCCTCACGTTTTTTTTAGCAGAGGCTCGGAACCAGTTCTTACCAGATTCAGCCTATCGGTTCCGTGTCCTCGAAGTCTATTAACAAAGCCATTAGACGTCAAGGAGAGAAGAACAGACTATTGGCTAAGGACGTCCATCTGAAATGGACAAAGTACACTAAGGCTCAGACAGTGAGCTTAGACAGACTAGCCGGTATCTCAAAAACTCCGAAGCTCCTCCTCAACCAAATTTTCGGGGAGATAATTGAGGCCGCCTTAGCCGCTCGGAAAATCAATTTAGAAGCTCGAGTCGCCAGTTGCTCGAGAATCGCCAGACGATCTTTTTTGAGAAGCCGGTGACTCGAAGCTCTTGATACTATTAAGCTCGAAATTGATGAGAAGAATAAGATTGCCACCTCTAGCCTTCGTAAAGCTATTACCCAACGAGCGGAGGCTCGGAACTTATTCGTAAAGAAATGATGAGAATCGCAGGATCGAGCTCTGCTGAAACTCCGTCGAGAGTCACTGCATGCCTTAAAACATCTAGAGCCGATCGGGAAAAAGACTGGGAATTATACTGCGATCTCGTCAAGGACTTCGAATCCACAGCTTCTCATATTAAGGATTCAGTCCACAATGTGGAAAGAGACATTCAAGCTATCCGCACCCAACTCTCTAAGGCAGATGATGCCAAAAAGGGGGAATGTATTATGAAAGATGAACCTGAACCTGAAACGGATACGGCTGAAGTCTAGATCTTGGAAGGAAGGGTTCAGGAGGAAGGACCCTCCACAGTTCCTCAGGGGGAAGAACCCTCTACTGCTCAGGGGGAAGGTGTTCAGGAGAAAGGACCCTCCGTAGCCCAAGCAGATTCAGGGGTTCTACTACTTGAATATCCCCTACAACCTACCCCCATCTCATCTTCCGCAGCTCACATAGAAGAAGTTGCTCATTTCATTGAGCAAGAGTCAGAAGAAGAGCAACAGGCTCCTCCGCAGAGGCCGGGGAAGGACACTGCTACTGATATTTCTCATCCTTCCTCCCCCGTCCGTAAATTCAAATCAAAAGCGGAACAAGAGGTCTTCGACCTCCGGGTAGCCCAACAAGTTCAGGATAAGCTGGACCATGAGCGTCAGCTGGAAGAAGCCCAACTTGCTAAGAAGCCTAAGGGCAAAGTTGTTAAGGGCAGAGGTAAGAAGAAGGGAGAGTCAGTGGAAGAGGAGAAAAAGAAGGCTCAGCTCTTCCTAATGTAGGTCAAGCTACTGCTCAGAGTCATTATCAGACTCATCTTACACCTGAGCAGGAAGCAGAAGATAGAGCCACTTGGGAAGCCACGCTGCAAGGCCTAAACCTTAGACAAGGAGACTGTAGGGCAGCGGCTCTCCGAGAGAAGAAGAGAATGGCTGATATGGCTAAGATGATTAGCCTATCTCAAAAGCCAAGCACCTGATCCCGTAAGGCAAATCCCACGAGGATCAAGGTACAGAAGAGCTCCTTATGTCAAGAAGGACCCAGTTATTCATATCGATAAATGGGTACCGGCTCTAGTCAATGATCAATGGGAAGAACTCAAAAAGGAATTCATCAAAGGCTACTATGTATGGGAATTCTATCCTCGTGAGCAGTCTATCGAACAAGCTTTTGACGAGTTCATGTTTAATTACAATTCTGAGCTTAGGGAACAACTTCTGGAGATCATGAAGAGAGAAAACATTCCTTTTAGAGCTCCAACTTTCAGGCGCATTCCACCTCCTAGAACAGCGCGCGGAGTTCTATGCACGAAGGAAATAGAGGATGAGATTAGAGTTGCAGCATCTCATTTCGACCTGAGTGTCGACCTTGCTGAAGACTTTGAGGATATCCAGACGTTGAGGAAGAGAATCTATTTATACTATGGTCTGGAACCTCCTGTCGACAGATCTGCTGATTTCAAGAAGCGTACTCGAGGCTTCAGGCGTCAATAGTATTTCTCTCTACTCTTTTGTAATAGTAATAGGAACTTGTAATTTCCTGATCATATATATTATCGTTCCTATTACTTGACCGACAATTACTCATTGTCTTACAACATTTTGCTTTATGTTTTCACAACTGATCACTAAGTGATCTGACACACACTCACACTATCAGTTTCTCTGATTTTGCCTATCTCTCACCTGCTGATGTTTTGAAGTTATCATATCAGTTTGTTTTCCTCAGATAAATTAAGGGGGAAATTGTTGTCAGTAGGTCAGCATACCTTATAAAATGTTTTTCGTTTAGAATTTAGAAGTAGAGGTTTTGGCATCATCAATTAGGGGGAAATTGTTCGATATGAGTCAGTAGATGATACTCAGTTGTTCGTGGTTAAAAGAAAATTGGGGGAAATCATAGTAGTACTATGGAATTGAAGATCCCAAAACCGAGCTGATATCAGTAGTATAGTGTGTCGTTAGGATTAGCTGATGTATAGGTTAGACTTGATGTAATCGTTTTTAATTTTTTTGTCTAAGTCCTGTACGGGGTAATTGTCGAACTGATCTTCTGTCGAAGAAACTTTTCGGAACCCCACGTCATCAGTGTAATCACTTGCGTTCTTCGCCGGCCAATGACTAGACCTCGTAGAAGACAGGCGCATCGCTGAGTAGACCTCGGTAGAGGCCAACCCAAAGCACTGATAAGTCATCGGTAGATGAACTCATGCAAGCCCAAGTACCTTCGCGATCGCCACCGGTGACCTACTCGAAGCTACATTCCTTGTCGGCCGACTCGGCCGAAGAAGACAGAGACTTTGCGAGTCTCATCGTATCCGACGTAAAGCGACCCAACTACTTAAGTCTTTTCGAAAGTTCAGAGAAGATCATACGAGGTTGTTTGAACGGTCAACTCGACATTCTCACCAACCACAAACCTCGACCAATGAGAAGCCGACAACGCCTTATCTCGCTCCCCTGCAAGTAAAGCCGCTCTCATGTACGTAATTAACCGCCTCGTCGCAACAAGTTCGAATTTATGGCCGTTTTCTTTGGAAGCTTGTGACACGTGGCATCGTCGTCTCCAACGGACATATGCCATAGCTCACAGCTATAAATAGAGAAGATTTTGAAGTTCCACAAAGCGAAACACACAAGAAAAAAACACGAAACACGGAACAACGAAATTCAAAAGGGAAAATCGCTCAAGCTCTCAAACACTCTAGCAAACTCATCAGAACATCCAGTGAAGAATCTGCATTTATTAGAATATTTTTGTGGTTCTTCTCTCTAGAGTCTTTAGATCCCTTTCTTCTCTACCTAAGATCATTGCCATATTTATAGCTTAGATTCGAAGGAGTTCACACTTAGTGAATTGTTCTTATTGAAAGAACTCCTTCTTAGTTGGAGATTGTTTCGCTCCCTTTCGAACTTAGGTTTGAATTGTAAAGTCGCTAAGGACTATAACTTAGAAAGATCTGTCCTGTGCACAGTTTCCTTGCTGAGACTTGCTCAGATTAATCAACAAGTTATCCTGCCTTGTTCAGGACCGTGGACGTAGGATCTTGCATATCCGAACCACATTATATTGCTTGTGTTCTTTTCTTGTTTTATTGCATACAAACCTTTGAAAATCATAAGTTTGCATAAAACTTATTTCAAAAAGTCGCATGTACCAAAAGAACTTAATTTGCGAAAACACGTTTTCAAAAAGAGACAAACTCCGGGCCCCACACTTATCCGCACGCTAAAGTCTTCGACTGAGTTTCGAGGTACTGACAAAAGTCGGCAGGGAGAGCTCGATGGCCACCCACTCTGACCCGCGATCGAAGGTTGTATTTGGCACTGTTCATCAGTTGCAACTAACAGCTTCAGCTGACCTTCATCGAGAAAAAGAAAATGTACTCAGGTGTATTCACCCCCCCCCCTCTACACCTAATATTTGTCTCCGAACCAACAGCTAATTTTGATTGCACAATTATTAAACATAAACTTATTGAACAAGTGATCTCATTCCATATTCATGAGCCAAAACATTCATTTTTCATTTGCAATAGCAATTTAGAAGAATTCTTGAAACATTAACATGTTCTACTTACATTAGGTCATCTCCAACCGGCTTCATAATTGTGTATACAGTAAGAATTCATCCCCAATCGAACTGCAAACAGATCTGCAAAATGGTGTAAAAAGAATTTTCTCTCTCTTCCTACTGCAAAATGGTGATGCACTGTAGCAAGCTACAAATCCGACCTGGAGTTTCAATTTGCACATTAATCCTCAACTCTTTGATATTTTCAAATTGTTTTGTCATAAACTTTTTTCTGGTGAAGAAGATGCTGGTGAAGAAGATGATGCGCTGCTGAAGAAGACAGCTGCTTCAGCTCCCAAACATGAAGATGAATCATTTTATTAGGTTTTACTTTTATTTTGATTTTGATGGGTTTGAAAAAATTTAAGCCCATTTAAAAAAAATGAGCCCATTAAATGAAATTGCTATTGATTTATCTTTCTTTCTAGCATGCGTATTAAAAAAAAATTGATCCCATTTAAAAAATTACTATCTTTCTAGCCTGCTTATTCATGGAATAAGACATTATTTTTATCTCTATCTTTTTTTAGCCCATTTTAATAATAAAGAGTGTAGGAATAATAAAGAATATTCTCAAAACAATGAAATTGCATTAAAAAATAACCATGATAATATAAACTACTAGGAAATGGAGTACATAGCAGATAAGAGGAAACTCTACGTTAATAATATTAGAGAAGATACGATACTACCATAATGTAATAATCTAATAATAAGGTGGTAAATCAGAATTTGATCCTCCCAAGTTAGAAAAATAAGGAGCAAATGAATCAGTTGCAGAAGGATCTCTTTGACCAGATTGTTGAGCTCTTTTTGCATAAATATGTTCTTGTTGAGCTCGAACATGTGCATGATATCGTGGGTCTGTTATGGTCTCCAAGTTTAAAGCGAGAATTTTATTTTCTTCCTTCATTGCTTTAAGATCGTAAAGTTGACCAATTAATATGATTTGACGACACTACTTTTACTTCTCCACACATTTCTTACACAAATCCACTATCCATTATATGATTTGACTATACAACTTTATTAACATATCTCTCACACTCACTCAACAAAAATCTCAACTATATACAGTGCAACATGATCAATATTTCTTTATAATTCCATCTAGTAATTGTCTTCACAATTTCTTCTCTCAAAATGAATTTCAATCAAGTCTCTTCTTCATCATCTTCCTCAGATGATGAAGAAACAATAGCAGCATTAGTAAGCCAACAACAAGCTATGTTTAATCTTATCAATAACAACATGTTGATGGCTCACTACATGCATGAGCAAGATCAACATCCAAGACATGGCGGTTCGATTCCAGGTCATATTACCGTCAATCATGACCGAGAAGCTGCGGATGCTAGATTGTATGCTGATTATTTCGCTAATAATCCAGTGTACAATGAGGCCATGTTTCGTAGGAGATACGGATGTCCCGTTCGTTGTTCCTTCGCATTGTTGAGGCGGTGACCGAACATGATCAATACTTCAAGCAACGAGCAGATAATAGAGGAAGACTTGGCTTATCACCCCTACAAAAAGTAACAGCAACATGTCGTATATTAGCATATGGTGGAGCAACAGATGCTACAGATGAGTATGTCAAAATTGGTGAGTCCACTGCAATTGAAAGCATGAAAAAGTTTTGTTGCGCCATTATAGAGATATTTTCTGATCAATATTTGAGGACACCAAATGCTAATGAAAGCGTGGATTTCTAGGAATGTTAGGCAGTTTAGATTGCATGCATTGGAAGTGACAAAATTGTCCTACCGCATGGACCGGTTCACATGCAGGTTGTAGTGGAAATCCTACGCTTATTCTCGAAGTTGTAGCAGATTATGATCTTTGGATATGGCATGCATATTTTGGTATGCTAGGAACAAACAATGACATCAACGTGTTAGACTCTTCTCATCTTTTTGATAATCTCGCTGAAGGTATTGCTCCCCCTGCTCATTATGTACTTCAAGGAAAATAATATAATATGGGGTATTATTTAGCTGATGATATATATCCTAAATGGAGTACCATTGTGCAAACGATTCATCAGCCTCACACTCCGCCTCATAAGCTTTTTGCAAAGAAACAAAAAGCCTGCAGAAAAGATGTAGAACGTGCATTCGGAGTTCTAAAGCAGCGATTCGCATTTGTAGCGCGGTCGACACGTTATTGGAGGAAAGAAGTGCTAAAGGATATAATGTATGCATGTATAATTCTACACAACTTGATCGTGGAAGATGAACGTGGCCTTAATGCTCCAATTGAAGACGAAACAGAGACTACTCCATAACCAAATATTAATCTTTCGTCGAATGAACGAAGTTCAATGAATGATTATGTTCATCATTACAATAATATAAGAGATCAAAAAGGTCATTTTGAACTTCGAAATGCATTATGGGCGGAGTATACCAATTCCGAGGATTGAATCTTCATTTGCTATTAAAGAATGTGCACGGGTCTATCTTTTTTATTGTAATTTCTTTTATCAAGTTGTGCAATTTTCTTATAATTAATGCATGAGTAATTTAGTTATTTTTATTTTTTTTATTATTTTTTCAGTTATTTAGTAATAAATATTTCATTTATAATTATTACTTGAAATTATTGTGGGGCTAGTGTGTAATATTGAGAAATATATAAATATTATGTAAAAGTATAAAATGTAGTATGAAAATGAATATATGGTGAATATTCTTTTTGATGTTGAATTTGGAGTTGTGGGTTGGAGTGAGCAGGCCCGGCTGTGGGCCTATAGCAGGCAAAACCCTTGCTTTAGGCCCCAAACTCACCAAGGTCCCAAGCCCAAAGCACCCATATATATAATTATATTTAAATTTTGGTATTATTGTTTTACTAATAAAAAGTAAAAATTGTTTAATTAGTAAAATTGAAAAGAAACGTCTGCCCACGATCCCAAATATATAATTATATATTATCAGATTAAAATTCAACATTAATAATATAATTAAAAATAATAATAATAAAATTTCAAATCCTTCTAATCTCTAATTCTCCATTTCCAAATCCCCAACCATTGCAAATTAGGATAGGAAAAGCCACAAAGCTTAACTCTGAAGCCGCATGTAGCCACCCGTTAGAAACTTAGTCTTTTAAAATATGAAGATGAATTTGGTTTTTCATTTAGGTTTGATCAGTTAAAATTTTATGATGATTTTATTTTAAAACAAAAATTTTTTGGTCTTGATTTTTTTTTTCAAGAATGATATGCATTTCAAGAAAGATGAAATACTTAATTTAATTATTAAAAAACTTGATTGTTTTCCTAACCCTTTTATTTCAGTTGAATTTGCATAAAGGAGTTTTTAAAGATCAATTGATGGGAATAAAATAGTTAATAAACAATTTTGCATAAGAAAAAAACAAGAAACAAGAAACAAGCTTTTGGTTTATTATTAGTTTTTTCATAAAAGAAAGCCTTATTTTACTATTTTGCTTTAGACTCCGGAAATGTTTAAGCCTTTCCTGAGAGTGAGATTAGTGTTACATGTGACAGATACTGCAAAATGAGATTGGAAATGGGTGTGCTAATTGGAGATGGCCTTATTAATTGAGATTTGGAAGAATTCTTGAAATTTAACATACTGAATTCCCACTTGAGTTTCTTGCTAAAATCGGTGGGAAATGAATCTAAAATGTCAAATTCGCCTACTAGATTTATGAACTTCATGCATTATAGAGCTACTGTCACTACAACAATCATCAGCTTTGCCGGCGTTTATTTTGACATATGCTGGGATTTTAAAACGCCGACACATTCCGGCAACCCACCACATGCCGGCACGTTGCCGTCTATAAAACAGCCGGCCTTTCCCATCACAACGTAAACAAGAATGCCGGTACAAGTAGGCGTTCCCGGCATTTTCAAAACGTCGGCATAAACCTCATATCTCGGCATTTTTTATGTTGGGTAAGCATGCACTTAAATCTATAACAATGCCGAGATAGATCCCCTACACCGGCACTTTTTAGTACCGGAAGAGAGTTGATCAATATGTCAACATAATTTATGCATATAAACGCCGGAACAAGGTTTATACATAAAATGGAAAATGCGCAAATATGCCCTCCAACTTTATCTCGAAAAACAAAAATATACTCAATGTATGTTTTGGTGCAAAAATATCAAGTTTAAAATTGAGAGCAAATAAATCCTTGAACTTTAAAATTGAGGGCAAAAAATCCTAACATTGTATTTTAATACAAAAATACTTTATTTCATTAATACTCTTCAAATTTTGTAGTTATTTAAACTCAACTAAATTACTAAAAAAAAAATTGTCCCACATCTTTTTTAATTTTTTCTATTTACATATTATTAGAAATTAAAATTATGGGAGTCCTTAAATCAGATCAAATAAATAATATAAAAATACAGTGAACCATCTTTAGAAAATTGAATGCTCTATTTCTATTTATTTTATGTCATTCTATGACCAGATATTTAACTCAAAGTTTTAAATTAACAAATAAAATAAAAAATATTGAAAATCGTTTAAGTGTCTACTAATCTCTCAGTAGATTTTCTATTTCTATGTATTATTTCTTTTAAAAAGTTGAATAAATTATTTTAAGTTTCGAGTTTGAGACAATTTGAAGGTATTGATTCAGGTTGCACAAATTGAATTCTTATATTATTTAATTAAACTTAAGAACTTTCGAGTTTTATTTTAATAATAATGATGTAAATAAGAAAAATAAATAAATAAATAAAAGTTGGACAGTTTTTTCCTTTTTTTTCTTTTAAACTCGTTTGATAGTTCAATTTAAATAAGAGATGGACAAGGGTGAATCATGTTGTACAACATGATTCAATTACTCAATTTTGACCCTAGTTTGACCCGGATTTAACCCGATTTAATATTTTAAAAAAAATAAAAATAAATAAATCATCTTCTCTCCCGTCGCCTCCCCTCCCCCCTGCCCTCTCTCTCTCTCCCCTCTTTGTCTATGTATCTCCCCCCTCTCTCTCTCTCTCTTTCTCCACTCCCCTCTCTCTCTCTCCACCTTCCTCTCTTTCTCCGCCTCCGTCTCCGTCACCGCCGCTCTGCTGTGAACTATGGCTTAAACAGACATTCCGCTCATTATTGACACGTTATTTTGTCATGATTGACACGCACAAGAGACAATTGACACTCGCTCACTACGTGAATTATGATTTAAACAGACACTCTGCTCATCATTGACATGTTCTTTTGTCATCATTGACACGAACAACAGAGACAATTGACACTCTGCTCTCTACTGTGAATTATGGTTTAAACAATCATTGACACGTTCTTTTGTCATGATTGACACGAACAACAAAAACAATTGACACTCTGTTATCTACTGTGAATTATGGCTTAAACAAAGACTCAACTCATCATTGACACGCTCTTTTATCATGATTGACACGTACAACAAAGATAATTGACACTAGAAAATTCTACTAAATTACGAAATAAAACGTGTTCCAACATTTGGATAATATTTCTTGTTATTATGTTTCATATTGATTACTAGATTAAAGTGACACGTTCCTTAATTCTGAGTGACACTTTACTTCAGTGTGATTGACACTTTGATATAAATGTCACTTTCGTTCGTTGCGATTGACATTTTTTTCATAAACAAATGATACTTTTTTGGAAACAAATCGCATTTTTCTCAAAAATAATTGATAGTCAATAAATGATACAAATGACACTTTATTCAAATACAAATGACATTTTTATTTGGTACAATTGATATTTTGATATAAATAACAATGACACATTTATTCATTACAAATGACACGTCTTCCCTTATCAAAAAAATCGAAAAAAAAATTAAAAGAAAAGTTGTTTAAAACAAACGACATTTTTGTTCACAAAAAATGATACGCCCATCCTTACAATAAGAGAGAAAAAAAAGAAAAAAATTAAAATTAAAAAAAGCGAAAAAATGAATAATGATGTCTTGCCGACGTCATCGGTTCAAAACATGTCAAATTTGGGTAATCTTTTTTACTTAAAATAACTACCCAATTTAAGGTTATTTGAGAACATAAGGGAATTCTTCTCTTCGATGCTTAATTGTCTCTTGAGAACGGAGCTGTGTGTCTACATAATGCATTTGACTATTTTCACTCATATGGGGGATTGTTGGAAAATCTTGAATATAAAGGAAAATTGTAGAAATAAATTAAGCATTAAATGCTTGTGGACTTGATTATATTTCAATCAACTTTGACCGCATTTTGAGCCTCGAAATGTATTCGATTTACGAATTGAAATATATAGCATCGATTTACGTTCCGAGTAGATGATCATAGTGTGTTTATTTTTTTCAATTTCGATTTTCGGTGAGTGAGAAATAGCGGCTCGAAGTTTGTGAAACAAAACTGAGTTGTTACCTAATGAGGAGTAGCTTACCATATTCGGGTTTTGAAGTGTTAATTAATGAAGAGTATAAATCAATGTCCCACATTGGTTTTGTGACATTGATTAATGTGGTATTTATGTCCATGCCACTTAGTAGAAGATAATAAAGTGACATGTGGTGGGCTTGGGTCACACATGTTCATGCGTGCGAGCCTATAGCCTCACACGCGGTGCGTCGCGTCTGGTCCACTGGATCTTCTCTTTTTTGGAGGAGTCTGGAATGAGGCTATAGAGTTTCCTCTCATCCACTCCTCTACCCACTCACCCATGACTGTCTGCGTTAATGGTAGGTGCATTAATCAAACATCCTTTCATCTGGGTGGAAGAGCCTATAAATATGTTGTCTGCATTAGCATTTGAACACACCAACATTCATACTCTCTCTGCATCTTCATACTAGCTCTTAAGTGCAAGCTTCTATCTTCGCCTTTGTCCCGTTCGCCGGAACTCGACAACCTGCGGTGCTGCAGCCTTCGAGACGTTGTTTTATCTTTTGGGACGAAACGCCGGAAACCGTGAGCACTATCGGGGCATTTTTCGTCTTACGGAAAGAGGGTTCCTCAACTCGACAAATTTGCATCTTCGAACTTTTCACTTTTGTTTCTGACTTATTTTTTGTAATTATTTTAGCATCTTGGTTGTAACAATGCCACTCAAACTGATAACTAATAATAAGTATTCATGTTTATCAAAGTTAAAATATAAAATAAAGTATTCATGTTATCAAGTTAAAATATAAAATAAATAAGATAGTAAGTAATATGATAAACAAATAATAGGGCAAAAAGATGATAAATCAATAAGTATTGGTGACAAAGCCCGACCATAATAAAAGTTTTCAATACAAAGTGGCGAGTTGGAGAAGAAATAAAATTTCACCCATTACCAAAAAAGAAATGTTGGACCAACCAAAACCAGCCCCAACTGAGTGAAAGTAAATGTCCGCTTCACATCAAGACATGATGCTCGATCAATCAAGAGTTCGGGAGCAAAGTATCACAAGTAAATATACAGAGTTCTAAAACTTATTCATGACCAAACTACACCCCACTTTTAAACTAATAAGTTTGTCTTGGTGAAACATAGTTCATAAGTTTGACTCGATTTCAAGTGTCACTCAAACTAGTGATCTACATTATACATAATTTGCCATAAAGTTTATAGCCACCTGAAAGCTAATAACTAATAATTATTTCATATTATCACGTTAAAAATTTAACAAAAGTTAACATGGAATTACTATAATTCGACTTTTGGGGATATGAAGCAAAGATTTTGTCCATCATGCCACTTAGACAATGGAGACTAAGTATTGGTGAGGTTCAATATATATTTGCAGCTATAAATTGATTGGTTATGAACAAAAGATCATAAAGCATAATTTGTTTCTTTTTTGCGTGGTAGCAATTAATACTTGCAACTATAGATCATAATCAAAGGAAACAAAAATATCAAGAGAACAAACTGAACATTTCTAAAAGTAATCAAAGCAGTCTACCACAACAAACCATCAAACCGTTAAGCAAAAGACCATGCAAGATCATGTGAATTTCGTTTCTAAATGCTAACTAATTGTAATCTGATTCAAGTTGAGGATAATGTACACGGTAATGTTCAAAGTCTCATCATCAACTAATTGAGGCAGAGGTGTTGATTAATCATAATAGCAAGAAAAATATTCACGATATTAGAAGATACGAATACACACAAATATTGAAGATATTCAAGTTTCCCAAGATCAAGTAGGAGATGACCGGTCGAATTTGAGTTGTCAATCTCCCTATCAAAATATGGAAAATTTTGTCATTATGAACTAATGATCATGAAGCATAATCACCTAAACAGGAAGCGAAAATAGGTTCAAACCAAAAAAAATAAAGAATTATAAGAGAAGAAACCAAATTCTAAGCCAAATCCGTCTGGAACTAAATGAACTGACCATTTTGTTGAAGAATTAGTGGAGAAGAATGTAAATGAACTGACCATTTTTTTAGGGGCATTTGTTTCTATTTAGGTCTAACTATACTTACTACTTAGCGATATTTAGGGATATTATGTTACTCATCTAACTATCCCTTGAAATTTATATTACAACATCCTATTTTGATAGGTCTACATGTGATCGGAGAGATTCAAGAATTTATTCAATTGAGCAATAAGTATTGAAAAAAAAATACAAACATAATATATCAATTGCATAAAGTTATACCATATGTTAAATTACATGTGCAACCTTATCAAAATATATAGATATCCGAACTCCAAGTTTTAAACCTCCACTAAAGTTGGTGTACTTAATATATAAATTTTAATATTTTTCATATCTAGTTGTCACATTCACACTAATTTTAGTTTTAACTTAAGGGTAGAATGACAAATTCTAAAATTTTGGGGGGGGGGGCAAACTCGAAAATGAAAATGGAATATATATGTAAATTATAAAACATAGAAAGCTAATCGTAGTAATACACGAAAGTTCGGGGGACGGTCGCACCCACCCGCGACGAGGCGAGAGAAAGGCAAGCCCACATAGGGGAGCGGATTTAGGTAACTTTAGAATGGTTTTTAATTTTTTAACTAATCAAATTAGAATATCATTCTTAGTGGCACATGAGAAAATGTCATTATAGTTGTCATTTAAAATCTTAATATTTTTTAATTTTGAATGTGCCAGCAAAACATTGCCGTGGAAAACCAGATTTGTTGTAGTGTATAGAGCTAATTGTAAGGATCGATGAGTATATTGAGGCTCAGACGCCGATTACAACCACCACACCACAAACAATACATCACCAACAAGCCTAGGCAACTATTACAAGACTTTGATCTCACGCACTCTCAAGATTATACACAAACTCACACAGAGAAGAGATGAATCGAGAGAGAAGAAGACAGAGAATAGAGATCGAAGGAGTTGCGCCCTATACAAGTTATCAACCCTAATCCTATTTATAGGTAGGGCTTGATAAAGGGCTCGAGTAAATAGCGGAAATGGCTGCGCATAAAACGGGCCAGCATAAATGCAGCTGGGCCGGGCAGCAACTGGGCCGAGTAATAATTGGCTTGGGCTCGGGCACGAGATACTGGGCCTATTTCTCAGTATTACATACTCCACCTTAGGCCTAGTAGTGATGTGCCTTCACATTAGAAGGAAGGTTTGTATTCGGTTTTACTTGTCATCATCGCCCCCTTCCCTCCACATCCTTGCAGCCTTATTTCCTGCAAAAATGAAACAAGCAGCAGCAGGAAAGAAAGAAATATCACACAGATACATGAGTAATTACCTTAAGTCAAGATTCAGAATCTTGAGACAAGTATTCAGTTTGTCTACACTTAAACACTTAGTACCCATATCAGCAGGATTCAAATCTGTGTGAATCTTATCAAGTATGATAACCCCTTTTTCAACTATATCCCGTATAAAATGAAACCTAACATCTATGTGTTTAGTGCGGTCATGAAACACAGGATTTTTACACAACTGGATAGCAGACTGACTGTCAGAAAATAAAGTAATAGAATTATTCACACACTTAAGTTCAGACAGAAGGCCTTTCAGCCAAACAACTTCTTTTAATGCTTCAGCAGCAGCAACATATTCAGCCTCTGTAGTGGATAATGCAACAATAGGTTGTAACTGAGACTTCCAACTTATACAAGAACCACAGAAAGTAAACACATAAGAAGTTGTAGACTTTCTATTATCCCTATCATTTGCATAATTAGAATCAAAATAGTCAATCAGTTGTGTCCCTTCAGAACATTTTGAAAACTTTAATCCTACAGATTTTGTAGCTTTCAAGTATCTAAACAACCACTTCAGTGCATTCCAATGAGGCATACCAGGATTTGACATATATCTACTCAAACAACTCACTGCATAAGCTATGTCTGGTCTGGTACTTACCATTAAATACATAACAAACCCTATAGCATTAGCATAGGGCACCTTTTGCATATCACTCATTTCAGAATCAGTTTTGGGAGACTGATCTTTACTTAACACAACATGAGAAGCGAAAGAGGCGCATTAACGGTTTTAGCATCGATCCATAGCAAATTTACTCAAAACCTTTTCCACATAAGAAATCTGATTCAGAACAAGAGTGCCAAGTTTTCTATTTCTAGTTATACTCATTCCTAGTATTTTCTTGGCATCCCCTAAGTCTTTCATCTCAAAGTTATCACTTAAACATTTCTGAATATGTTTGATAGATTTCACACAAGGACTAGCAATCAGCATATCATCCACATATATCAGTAAATAGACAGGAATAGATGCAGATTGAGTATAATACAGACAATGGTCAAATGAACTCCTGGTAAAATTCAAAGACAACATGCATTGATCAAATTTTTTGTTCCACTGCCTAGGAGATTGCTTTAAACCATATAAAGCCTTTTGCAGCAAACATACATGATTAGGTTTAGCAGGATCTATGAAGCCTTCAGGCTGTTTCATATATATCTGCTTATCTAGATCACCATGAAGAAATGCAGTTGTAACATCCATCTGTTTCAGTTCCCAATTAAAATGAGCAACTAAAGATAACATAATGCGCACAGTAGTCAGCTTCACAACAAGAGCAAAGATTTCTGAGTAGTCTACCCCTTCTTTTTTAGTAAATCCCTTAGCAACTAACCTAGCCTTATACCTAAGAGACTTAGGTTCATGCTTAAGCTTAAAGAGCCACTTACAGTCCACAACAGAACAAGTAGCAGGTTTTGGAACAAGAATCCATGTTTTATTCACATGCAAAGAATTCATCTCAGATTGCATAGCATGTAACCATTTATCAGAAGAAGAAGAATTTATTGCATCAGAATAGCAAGTTGGTTCATTATCCAATGAATTACACACACTTAGAGCATACATCAGATAATCATCATACTTATGGGGAGCATGAATATCTCTCCTAGGTCTGTCTCTAGACAACATATAATCAGATGGTATAGGATCAGTCACAGAAGCAGAATTTTCAGGTAATTCAGAGTCAGACATAGAATCATCAGATAAAGTTTCAGTATGACTACTAGATTCAACCTGCTCTGTAGCAGGTTCAGAATCACAATCAGAGATATCATACTCAGATAGGAGAGGTTGAGACTCCACCTTAGATGGAGTGTCATAATTTTCAGAGGGAGAAACAGAAACAGGTAAACAAGGGAATTCAGTTTCATTGAATACCACATCCCTACTGATTATTACTTTGAAACCAGGCTGACTTCTATCCCAAAGCCTATATCCCTTTTCCCCTTCTGGATAACCAATAAAGACACATTTCTTAGATCTAGGTTCTAACTTATCCCCCTTGTAATGGACAAAAGCAGCACAACCAAATACTCTAAGGTGTGATAAGTTCAATGGTTTTCCAGTAAACACAGTTTCAGGGCACTGACCCTTAATGGAACTAGAAGGAAGCCTGTTAATCAAATAGGTGGCTGTTAAGGCAGCAAGACCCCAGAAGTTCTTAGACAGTCTAGAACTCTCTAACATGCACCTAACCTTTTCTAACAAAGTTCTATTCATCCTCTCCACTATCCCATTTTGTTGTGGATTATAGGGCACAGTTTTATGCCTTCTAATCCCAGACTTAACACATAAGTTGTCAAAAGGAAAATTGCAAAATCCAAGACCATTATATGTTCTAAGAACCTTGATTTTCTTACCAGTCTGATTTTCAACTTTAAGTTTCCAATCAGAGAACATTTGAAAAACCTCAGATTTTTGTTTTAACAAAAACATCCATGTTTTTCTAGAATAATCATCCATAATAGACAGATAATATCTGCAGCCACTATGAGTAGGGGTACTAGAAGGACCCCAAACATCAGCATGTATGTATTCAAGAATATCAGAAGACACATGTTTTTCAGATTGGACAGTGACAGGAAAAAAGACTTTATGCTGTTTACCTAGCACACAAGAGTCACAGAAAGGCAAATCAGAGAATTTATCTTTTCCAAACACACCTGTTCTTCTCAAAGTAGTCATATTCTTGGAACTAGCATGCCCTAGTCTGTTATGCCACAAAACAGTCTTATCACAAAAAGAGGCCTGCACATTTGATTCAGTTTTAACAGGGAGAGCAGTGAAAGGGTACATGTTATTAGTTCTCTTGGATTTGAACACAACTAGAGACCCCTTCTTAACCTTCATCCACCCATTCCCCCAACTCCCACCAAAACCATCATTCTCTAATGCAGTAAAAGATAGCAAATTACATGCAACTTCAGGTACATATCTCACATCTTTCATAGCATATTCAAAACCAGATTGGAATTTCAAACAGATATTACCAATTCCAAGCACAGAGCATTTATTTTTATAGGCAATAATCACATATCCAAAATTTCCAGTTTTCAGTTTTGAAAAACACTCTTTAAAAGGAGAAACATGATAAGCACTACCAGAATCCATGATCCATTCATTTATCAATTCTGAAGTCACATTGCTTACAGAAGGAAAACTTGGTTCAGTAACCATAAAGTATTTGCCAAGAATATTAGCATCAAAATCATCACCCAAAATGGCATTAGAAACACTTTTCTGATCAGCATTATGTTTTCCCTTTTTAGGGGAAGAACAATCTTTCATGTAATGACCATATTCACCACAGTTAAAACATTTTCTACCTTTGGTTTTGGACTTAGACCTAAACCTCTGGTTTTGTTTCTTCCCTCCCTTCTCAGAACTGTAAGAAGAGCTAGTTCTTAAACTAGTTCTACCCCTTACCTGATAAGAAGCACTATGTTATGAGACCTTCACATCTCTATTGAATTTTAAATCCATTTCCTTACTCTTAAGGGCACTAATGACTGTCTCAAGATCTATCTTATCCCTCTCATACTTAATGGCAGATGGGACATCATTATAAGACTCAGGAATGGCATTTAACAAAGCAATAGGAGTATAGTTGTCAATACTAGTGTCACCAGTTTGTTTAATTAACTGTAACAGTTTATTGAACTCATCTAAGTTCTCATCTATATCCTTAGACATATCTAGCTTAAATTTGAAAAAACTCTGCAATAAGTACATTTGGGACGGAAGGGAGGTCTCAGTATATAGTTCATTTAGCCTATCCCATACTTCTTTTGCAGAATCCAGATGTTCTACTTTCCTCAACACAGAATCAGTCAAGTTTAATGTTATGGCAGATAAAACAAGATCATTCATCTCATTTTGCTTTTTTTCAGATAGGTCATATTCATAAGATTGAGTGATAGCAGCAGAAACACGTTTCTCAACAAGAATAGCAGTCATCCTCTTTTTCCACAAATTAAAGTTTGTTTTTCCATTGAAGGTGGCAATACCACTGGAAGATACAAAAGCTATAGATAACAGAAAAACAGATACTAACCCCTTTGGGTCTGTATCTCACAGTGAATAATGCTGAGGGATTTCCCAGCTCGCAATCGCAGGATCTAGTCCTGGGCGCAAGGGGTCACCAAAACTCACTGGTATGATAGCAGGAAAGGAAAAACAAGGAAGGAACCGAGTAAACGGTTCAGAGATCTGATCTTTTGGAGATCAGTAAGCAAAGATAAAAAAAACCACACAGAGGCAGAATTTTAACGGATGCGGAGAAATCACACGAGATTTGAGAGAGACGGTAGGGACAAACAAGCACGATAGAAAACACGTAAAGCCTACTTGCACCCGGTCGGCAGATCTAACAACAGCAAATTCCCAACTCTACTGCACCAGTCGGCAGATCTAATAATGAGAAACAGAGAGGTATAGCTTCTTTACCAGAGCGAGGTTCGGAGATTTGAACCTCGTTTTTACCTGAGATTTGGGGATGACTTTAGATCTAGGGTTACGGTTCAGAAACCGCCCGTTCGCGATCTAAGTCACCGAAGGCGAGGTGGTCGAGCGGCGATGAAACCCGCTCTGATACCACTTGTAAGGATCGATTAATGAGTATATTGAGGCTTAGACGCCGATTACAACCACCACACCACAAACAATACAACACCAACAAGCCTAGCCAACTATTACAAGACTTTGATCTCATGCACTCTCAAGATTATACACAAACTCACACATAGAAGAGATGAATCAAGAGAGAAGAAGACAGAGAATAGAGATCGAAGGAGCTGCGCCCTATACAAGTTATCAACCCTAATCCTATTTATAGGTAGGGCTTGATAACGGGCTCGAGTAAATAGCGGAAACAGTTGCGCATAAAATGGGCCAGCATAAATGCAACTGGGCCGGGCAGCAACTGGGCCGAGTAATAATTGGCTTAGGCTCGGGCACGAGATACTGGGCCTATTTCTCAGTATTACACTAATATTGGTGATTCTTCTGCAGATTTTAGCACGAGTCCCAATTGAATTCATCGTCTTTTGGTTCACTTGGCAACCATCCCCTCATTGGAACGAGCATCACCCAACCATGCTAATTGTAGCCGGCAACACCCTTTGAATGAATAATAAGAGAGATTATTTCAATTTAATTTATACTCTAGATCTTTCTTCCACTATATACACAAATATATACATCTCTAAGGGAAACCTAGAATTCCAAGCTAAAGCTCAAATTCTAATCTATACCAAGTTATTCAAACTAGCTTAATTTAGAGACTATCTATATACCAATTTGCCATTTTTTTAAAATAATTAAAAAGGGGCTTTTCTGAAATGTTTATGAAAGACAAATTTGTCCAACTATTGGAATAATTTTATTTCATTTATTAAAAATAAAAAAATATATATTTGAGAACTAAAAAATGGACAAATTGTGCTATAAGTTTTTAGAAATAATAATATAAATTTTGAAATTGTCTAATTTCTAAAAAATAATATTTAAAAAATCTAATTCAAAATTAATTTAAAATATTTTTAAAATTTGGCTCCTAAAGTTTAATTAAAAAAAATATTTATTTGTCTATTTTTTAAAGTTTTATTTAATTGTTTTTTATAAAAAAAAATTTCGGGAATTATTTATTATTTTATTTTATTATTTTTTAAAATTTATTTAGAAAATAATACAATATTCCAATTGTTTTTTAAAATTTAAATATTTATTTAATTATTTTTGAATTTGTTTTTCAGTTGTTGGAAAAATTGGTCCCCAATAAGTTATTCTAGAAAAACCCTTAGTATTATTTTATTAATTTTTTTAAAATTTTCGTTGACTAGCGGTTAAATTTAATAGAATGATCAGCTCATTTAAACTAGTATAGTTTGTGGACTGATTAACTAAAAAATAAAGATTATTTGTTAATTCATTCAAAATAGCATAGTTTAGGGACAATTCATGCTAATTTGTCATTCTTTTATCTTACTTTAAGAATCTCGCTACATGATCCATCAATAAAATGGTACCATATGTATTTTTATCTTGATTGTCATAAACTGAAAACACACATTACACATTATTTTATTTCATTTTGGATAGTACTTTTTTTTAGCGAGAAACATGTTGTTGTTATCTTTGATGTGCACACGACAACTCACACATAATGGTTACACATGATTAGTGGTCTATATAGGGACTTCGAAAATGTTGTTATTGGAGCTGCTTACTCCACAGTAGGGCTGACAATCTGGTCGGTTAACCGACCGAATCGAACCGAACAAAATCAAACCAAGGAAATTTGATTTAATTATCCGTTAATCGAACCAAATTGACCCGAAAATATTTTGTCTATATATCTTATTGTCGGTCTAAAAAGTATCTTCTTCGACTTGTTGAACATTGATATACTCACCTTTCTTTTTCTCCGACTTTATTTCTTTATATTGTTTCTATCTTTGTGTTGTTCTTTTTAACGAGTTAGTTTATGAGTATGTGATTGTTAGATTGTTACAAAGAATATTTTTATAATATTTATTGTATATTGAGTAGGTTATATATATATTGTTTTACTTCCGTGCATTTTGATTAAAAAAATGTGTAAGAATTATTATATTCGACCAAAAGATGGTGCATTTTCTATGATTTTTCTTTTGTAAAATTCTTCTTTTTTTCCTTCTTGGAATTTCGGTTAAAATCGAAACCAAACCAAACCAAACCGATTTTTTGTTAAAAACCGTACCAAAAATTTTTCGATTTAGTAATATGGTTATGCACTTAACCGAACTTTTGATTAACCGAATTTTTTGCTTGGTTCGGTTTGGTTTAACCGAATTGACACGGTTACTCCTAACATCAAATTTCCCCTATTTGTCCGTCAAAATGCAACGTGGAAAATTACAACAAAAATATGATAGACGTTTACACTTTACATGTGATGGAAAGAAATATCCAACGGTTGTGAATGTGGTCACACCAACTATTCGACAAAATGCTCCAACGGCTGAAACTTGAGAGTCTTACATCTTAATACATTTTTCATCTTCACATGTACCTCTACATTACCCTTCCAATCTCCTCCACCCATTCCATGGTATTCCCTCCTTCCTCTTCACCACCTTCTCTAATTTTCTCTTACTTCACTCCCTCTCCCCTCTCTCTCTCTCACTGCGAATCTTGATTTCATAGTTTATCACAGGCATGGCTGCTGCAGTAAGTGCTGCAGTCTCTCTACCCTCCACCAAGAATACCTTTCTTTCAGCTAGAACATCAATTGTTTCTTCAGAAACCATCATTTTCAACAAGGTATGATCTTTTCTTTCGTGTTTGTACATTAATTCTGATATCTTCGTTTCAAGTGATGCTATTATGATCTTATGCATTTGGAGCTTACTTCATCTTTTATAATTCTCTTATAAACTGCCTTGTGTAAGAATAAGATTTGCCCAGAATTGGATATTGATTTTTAGCTTTAGGGATCCTCTAAAAATTGCATCTTTATATATTTTGCGGGCATGTGTCTTTATTTCACCAACATTAGTATGATGGTCGATGGATATGTTCTTGTTACCTTATCTCAAGATATTCTATTTCCCAACATAAGATCAAGAATTGCATATTGAAATATGGGATGTATCTTATAATCAGTAACCTACAAATGAATTTTGAGCATCTCACACATATATGCAGGGGACCTTGCACTACAGAAATGTGTCGTCTGACGTTGCCAAAAATGTGCCAATCAGAGCTCAGGTAACCACAGAAGCACCTGCTAAAGCTGATAAGATTTCCAAGAAACAGGATGAAGGGGTAATTGTCAACAAATACAGGCCTAAAGAACCCTACACCAGCAGATGCCTTCTCAATGTCAAGATCACTGGGGATAAAGCCCCTGGTGAAACCTGGCACATGGTCTCCACCTTAGTGATTGATGAACTTTCAATTTTTAGTATCATGGTCTCTTAGTTTTTTTATAAGAACTGTTTCTTTGGTGTGATTGAAATCTGGAATGCTTTTATGCAATTAGTTTGGATTATCAGCTAGAGATTAAAGCTGTGTATGCTGCTTAGGACTGATCAGTTGAGTGTATATGTTGAACAGGGGAGGTGCCTTATAGAGAAGGCCAATCAATTGGGATCATCCCAGAAGGCATAGACAAGAATGGGAAGCCTCACAAGCTGAGGTTGTACTCGATTGCCAGTAGTGCCCTTGGCGACTTTGGAGATTCCAAGACTGTAAGGGGAAGATGATGAGCTGTAATATTAAGACATTGGAACCATGGTTTCTCTGTTCCAAGGAATTCATTTAATCATTTTTCAGTTATTTTCTTCATGTAGGTCTCTTTGTGTGTTAAGAGGCTTGTCTACACCAACGATCAAGGGGAAATTGTTAAAGGAGTCTGCTCAAACTTTTTGTGTAAGTACACACAATCCTATTGAGAATCAACCAAATTATGAGCTTGTAGGCTAACTTCTTAGGGTCTACTTTTCCAGATTATGATGAGAAGGGTGATGCTTTTGCTTATGAACGATCTTTCTCAACTTTAGATAGTGTGATTTTAATTTCTCCTGGAGCATAACTTGAAAATCCGCTCATTTTCAGGTGACTTGAAAGCCGGTGCTGAAGTGAAGATAACTGGACCTGTGGGAAAAGAAATGCTCATGCCAAAAGACCCCAATGCTACCATAATAATGGTGTGTTCTTCATTTTTGAGATCATATATTGTTAGAGACAAAGTCTATCGACGGAGATCGAAGGACGGGGAAGGAGGAAGAGGATCGGCACAATCGGACGTGCCGTAATTGGCATAAACGCCGACGTGCATGGAGGGAACGTGTGCATGGAAAGAGGATGCATGGAGGCGGCAATTAGTATTATTATTTATTAAGTATTTTATTAGTATTATGCCCATGTAATGGGCCGGCCGCATGAGGCCTAATTATCATCACATTAGTATTTAATATCATAGTTTTAGTAGGAAAAGGGAGTCTAGGTTTTATATCTCAGATTGGGACGGCGTATAGCTACGCTTGGCCGGAAGACTTATCTTCCGTGGGACTCGGTTTCGAGTTTGGCTTTTGCTTTCGTTTAATTGAGTTTTTCGTTTGGTTACAATAATTACACTTTGAATTCCTTTACTCTAACATATATATTCATCTTAACGTTTTGACTTTAGACATACAAATGCATCGAGTTGATTTGGCATTGGTGTTTTGGTCCTTGGTATGTATATGTAGCTTGGAACTGGAACTGGAATCGCTCCTTTCCACTCATTCTTGTGGAAAATGTTCTTCGAGGAGCATGAGGACTATAAGGTATACATGAATCAACTGAAATCAGCTACATTAAACTTCTTCCTTTTGCCTGCAAATGTTGTCATACTCCAGAAGCTGAGCTTAAAAAAGTATTAACTAGGACCAGTTGGCTATTTGAATTTCAGTTCAAGGGTTTGGCATGGCTGTTCTTGGGTGTCCCAACAAGCAGCTCTTTGCTCTACAAGGAGGTAACTTATCAACTCCCTATGTTAAAACTCCGAAATCATTAGAGAAAACTGCAAGCTCAAATCTAGGCTAAGCTAACATTCGCTCCATTACATTAGATTTGATAAATCTTGTCCTTCAGAAGATCGAATTACGCAGTTGCATTAGATGTATCAATAATGGAATGACTATGCAGGAATTCGAGAAAATGAAGGAGAAATTCCCAGAAAACTTCCGGTTGGACTTTGCTGTGAGCAGAGAACAGACAAACGCCAAAGGGGAGAAGATGTACATCCAAACACGGATGGCTGAATATGCAGAAGAGCTGTGGGAGCTCCTCAAGAAAGACAACACCTTCGTGTACATGTGCGGGCTCAAGGGTATGGAGAAAGGCATCGACGACATTATGGTTTCCTTAGCTGCTAAAGATGGTAAACTACCTCAATATTTCTGTAGCCATTCTCTTACATTGCTTCACCATTCTCATAGATTGCTCCATTTTCCACAGGTATTGATTGGTTAGAGTACAAGAGGCAGTTGAAGAAAGCAGAGCAGTGGAATGTGGAAGTCTACTAATTCTTGCTGCAGAATGCTTTGTACAAATTTCAGCCAGCTTCATATTTTTTTCTCTCTCATATCATGTAGTAGGCAGGGTAACAATCTTTTTTATTGAGTTTGTTTCTTTGTCTCTCTTTCATCTTCTTCACTCCCTCTGTGCCAATATCAAGAAATGTTTATATAAGGAAAAAAATGAAGCAAATTCTTAGTCATTTCTCCTATCAATCTGTTCTGCTGCACTGATTGTTATCTATCTATTTATGTCAATCAAATGAACAACCACATGAACACGAGAACCAACATTAACATTAAATTCATAAATTTTTGAACATTTATACGAAAAATATTCATGTAATAATATCACATTATCTACGAAGATATTAATTTATGCACTCTTGGAGGTTTGTTCTGTTAAGAGGATATTCAGTAATGAGACAAGGGATCTATTAGATATCTGGTGGTGAATCAAAAATATCAGTCTGATGATTCTGTCAGCAATCTTAGTAGGAAAATATGTCTGAAATAAGAGAGTCATACATTATCTTATCCTTGCTGGAGCCACAGAATTTCCTCCACCAATCTTTGATCTTCATATTATATTCTTTCCCTCCCTTCTTCTCCAGTTTCTCTTTCTTTCACTATTCTTATTGTCTCTCTCTGGTTCATTCAAAATGGCTGCTGCTTCAATAGGTGCTGCAGTCTCCCTTCATTCCTCCCAGTCCACTTCTTTCTCTGCTATTATTTCTCCTGAAAGGATCAATTTTAACAAGGTATGATCAATTGCATTTCAAATGAAATTTCTGGCTGTATAACTCATAATTCAGATGAAGGTTTCGCATGTTTTAGATTATGGGAGTTAAATGCATTATCTAGTTACTTCATGCCATATAATTATTACATCCTTTCTAATGTCAAGAATTTAAATTCAGCATATGGGTTTTGCCTCTTCATTGAATTGCTGTTTTGAACTTTTTTTATAAATAAATTCAAATCTCATAAGCTGGATTCTGGGCCTTAATTATTGATTAATGAACTGAAATAAGATGGTTTGGAAGCAGAGATGAGTATCATTTTCAACTTAGTTTGATATCTTGAAGCAAGTTGCTCTGTAGTGAAGCCAGCTTCAATAAATATGTATATGCAGGTATCCTTGTACTACCGCAATGTCTCCTCCGCCGCCGGTGCTAAGGTTTCTCCGGTCAGAGCTCAGGTGACCACAGATACACCTACCAAGAAGGAAAAAATATCCAAGAAACAAGATGAAGGAGTAGTTGTGAACAAGTACAAGCCTAAAGAGCCATACCTTGGCAAATGCCTCTTGAACACCAAGATCACCGGGGACGACGCCCCCGGAGAAACCTGGCACATGGTCTTCAGCCATGAGGGTATTCCCATTCACCACCCAAATAGCCAATACTTCAGTTATCTTCATCAAAATTCTTAGATAGTACATCTGTAAAGTGCTATTGGATTAGGCCAAATATGAGTAGTTACTTGCTAAAAACTGATGTAGTTTTGTATGTCGAGCAGGAGAGGTGCCTTACAGAGAAGGCCAGTCAATTGGGATCATCCCGGAAGGCATAGACAAGAATGGGAAGCCTCATAAATTGAGGCTGTACTCGATTGCAAGCAGTGCCCTCGGTGATTTAGGCGACTCCAAGACTGTAAGCCTCTCATGAACAACAACATTTTAGCAGCAAGAATCACAAGTTTTTACCTAAACTCAATGTTTCTATCTGTTCTTCTTGCAGGTCTCCTTATGTGTTAAGAGGCTTGTCTACACGAACGAACAAGGGGAAGTAGTTAAAGGAGTTTGCTCAAACTTTCTATGTAAGTACTCCACTGTAATGAAAGCCAACTTTTTGTATGAATCTTGTGCTATTATGAGGAACATAATCTATGAAATGTTATCTGTCTTAAGGTGACTTGCCACCTGGTGCTGAAGTGAAAATAACTGGACCAGTAGGTAAAGAGATGCTCTTGCCTAAAGACCCTAATGCTAACATTATAATGGTATGTTATGCTTTTATCCTTCACTACACAAAGATTTCAATCTGATTTAGTATTCTTCCAATTGGGACTTTGTTGTAGCTTGCCACCGGAACTGGGATTGCTCCATTCCGCTCATTTTTGTGGAAGATGTTCTTTGAGAAGTACGAAGATTACAAGGTACTACTAGATCTTCTTTCAATCAGTATACTTAGTCACAACAAATATGCTTCCACCTTGTCTTAGCAGTCATTTTCTTGTATTGTAGTTCAATGGTTTAGCATGGCTATTCTTGGGAGTTCCCACAAGCAGCTCATTGCTCTACAAAGAGGTAAATACTAATGCACTCAAGAAATGGAAGTTGATTGAGTCTAAGCATATAGTTAGTCACACATGATTAATGTTGCAGGAGTTTGCCAAGATGAAGGCTAAAGCACCAGAGAACTTCCGAGTGGACTACGCTGTGAGCAGAGAAGAGACGAACGCCCAAGGGGAGAAGATGTACATCCAGACTCGGATGGCTGAATACGCGCAGGAGCTGTGGGAGCTGCTCAAGAAGGACAACACATATGTGTACATGTGTGGGCTGAAGGGGATGGAGAAAGGCATTGATGACATAATGGTTTCCTTAGCTGCTAAAGATGGTAAACTTCTACTGTATGCAAAAACTCTGCGGCTATTATTAGTTGCACCGTTTGCTTACATTGTTGCACCTTGCTGCGTCCATTTTTTTTTTTTTTTTTTTTTTTTGCAGGTATTGACTGGATAGAGTACAAGAGGCAGTTGAAGAAAGGAGAGCAGTGGAATGTGGAAGTCTACTGATCCTTGTTGTGTAAATATATCAGCCCAGCATTGTGATTTTCTTTCTCATAATGTAGATAGACAATCTTCTTCTTTTTTCTTATATTTGCCTTCTTTTCCAAGCTTCTTATTTGATATATCATGATGTTGAGATTTTGAATTGTTACAGAAGTTCAACAGCTGAAGCAAATTGCCAATCATTTTCAGTCTAATCACTAATCAGCCTTTGTTTGATTATGTTCATATATACTCATTATACTTGTGGTTTTAAGAATCTGTTATCCAACTTCAATGAGAAAGAGTTGGATGTTTTAGGAGAATGTGGATTGAAGTTAAAGAATAAGGGCAAAATATGAAAAGAGGAGTGAAGTCGCAATCCGGCGGTAGAAATAATAACTTTTTAAAAAATATATAAAAAATTTGAGATTATATACAATTTGAGGGTTCAAATAGTCGTCTTATAGCTAAAAGTTATATATTTTAATTCAACTAACAAATCCGTCTAAGCTTGTCACATATAATTAGCATTTACATATTTTGTGTGGTTTGTTATGTGAGATTGACATGCATGAGGTTATATATAGTCAGTGCTCTTAGTATTGTCGGTTTACTCTATCACAAAAAAATAAAATAATAATAATAATAATAAAATTAAGAGACACCGGTTAACATCACTTATTTGCAAGATGCATTTCTACTATTAGCCATATAGGTTACTTGAAAAACAAATATAGCCTACCACTATAACAAAACACAATTCTAGCCAAAATGATTCTTTTTTGTCTTCAATCACATCACATCTCACCAAATTGTGCTAGCAGTATTTATTTTTTTCGTTTCAAACGAACAAGGCCGATGGAGGGTCTATGATGGCCGATGGAGGGCCTATGAAAGAATAAAAAATGTTGCCGAAAATAGTAATCTGCGGCCGTCCCTCGACCCTACATGGGCCGATGCCAAGTAATTCCATCGGCCGATGGAGGGCCTAAGGCGAGTGATGGGACGACCTATACAATTTTTCGGCCCCCACCTTGTCACAGCAGCTAAAAGTCAGCAAAAGTCGGCCTCCATCTTGTCACAGCAGCAAAAGTCAGAAAAAGTAGACTAAATGACTCTATAGGTGTTTTGTTATATTAAATGACTACAATTGTCTTTACTATAACAAATTTAGTTAAAAAAAGTATATTACACTATTTGCTAGTCTACACATAACATAAAAAAGGTGAATTGGACTAGTCTAACTATGCAACGCCAAATTATAAGCAATTTTGGTAAAACCTTAATACTATGATATACTTCGGAAAAATACAAGAAAATTACTTTTCATCGCATTAAATATGTCACCTCAAACGGAATCTAAGAAAATATGTTATTGTTAGATTAATTAATAGTTTATTAGTGCATGCAATTAGAATTATTTTAATTAATAGAGAGAGACGAATTCCAACAACTAACCGGAAATTAAAAGCCCTAGACGCGCCGAAGCGCAACAATTTTAGGGCTCTCTTCTCGCAACCATTTATAAATCTCTCTCTAACCCGCACTACTCACTCACTGCAAACAACAAATCTCTCTCCGTCTATACATACAGAAATTTGTATTATCGGGGGTTTTAGGGTTTGTCTCGTCGGCTGCCAATCAATGGCGGAGGAGAAGGTTACTCGATCCAAGGGCGTCGTCTCCAAATTCAACGATCAGAAGGGCTACGGATTTATCCAGCCGGACGAAGGAGGCGAAGATCTGTTCGTCCATCAAACCTCCATCAAATCCGACGGCTACCGCACCCTGCGCGAGGGTCAGGAGGTCGAGTTCACCATCATCCTAGATGGCGATAAGACAAAGGCTGCTGACGTCACCGCTCCCGGCGGCGGGCCAGTGGACACGACTTCTCGGAGGGGAAACAACAATAGCAGCCGCGGGGGAGGGTTCGGATACGGAGATCGGAGAAATGACGGGAATGGATACGGTTATCGGAGCGGCGGAGGAGGTGGAGAGTGTTTCCACTGCGGGCAGTACGGGCATATGGCCAGGGATTGTACAAACGATGTTGTGGGCGGGGGTAACGGTGGTGGAAACTGTTACAACTGCGGAGGGTTTGGGCATTTGGCGAGGGAGTGCCCTACTGGAAATCGCGCCGCTGGTGGTGGTGGAGGCGGCGGGGCTTGTTTTACCTGCGGGGAGCCAGGACATCTGGCGAGGGATTGCATTCGTGGTGGCGGTGGTGGTTTTGGAAGGTTTAGTGGCGGCGGTGGTGGTGGTGGTGGAGGAGGCAACTGTTTCAAATGTGGGGAGGCTGGACACTTCGCCAGGGAGTGCAAAAGTGCCTCGTGAATGATGTTTTCAATTGACTTGTGTTGGTGGTGTCCTGTTCATGGTTTTTGGCTTACTGGATGGTTTATTTATGCTGGTACTATGAAATGGTGCTTTATTGCTAGAATTGTTTTGTCATGCATTCCACTGATTTCTGAACCCCTATTTGTTGGTGGCAAGTGTATAATATCGTGGTTCGGTTTCCTTAATCTCTCAATTTACTTTCTTAATATGCATATAGTTGGATCTGCACTTGGTTTCTTGTTTATGTTGTGCGGTTATTACTGTATGCGTTTAATCTACTGTAGTCTAATAAGAGGAAAACCTCGGATTACTGATATTTGGTCTTCAAGGGGTCATTACTTTCTGTTATACCCTAGGAACATGTCTATGGCCTTTGTACTTGGGATTATCTTAAACATACTGAAGGAATTCTATTGGTTCAGGATTCAGACCATCATTAGTTAATGATGATCTTATTTTGAGTGCTTTCTTACTATAGAATTATATCACTTACAAGAATATGTTGATGAGCTAGATTATGTTGTAGATGAAGAGTAGTATATGGAAGCTCGTTTGTTTTGATCCCATATTGTTTATGCATGGATCATAAATGTCTGAAAGTATATAATGTTTTATTCACACAAGTACAGCCTATTAGAGATTTTATGATGTTTTTTACGCTTGGCCACAAGTTTGAAACCACTAAAATTGCCATGTGTGAGCTTCTTACTTATCTACGATCAGTCTTCTGTAGAATATTGCATAAGAATTTGACGGGCGAGTACTTGGATGAGGGGCTATGAGTTTTTCTCTTCACAAAAAGGAAGGTACATTTTAATATCATTTATATACATCAAATTCATACGTGCGATCTAATATCAATATGTTTAACATTATGAATTTCGGTGGTGTTGCATTTTAATCAATTTTGCAAATCATAATAGACCCTATATGGTAGAAATTAAATCCTTTTGAATATTTTTCGTATGTTGCTATCATTTCTTTAGCACGAGTAAGTTATATAATTAATAAAATGTGTTACAATTAGTAAAATAAATAAATAAAAATAGTCCAAAAGCAAACTCCCTACAATATCATTTTTAGAAGTTCAGTTTGGATTGATATATTCCATATATTATACACATGCTTTGAATTTCGAAAGAGAACTCATAATATGCAAAATAACAAAACATATCTTGAAATACGAGTTACTTATGTCAAAATCCACTTCTAGATCTTTTCATAGCTCCATTTTATTACACAAATAAATAAATATTTTCATATAAAGTTAAACTATACAGCCAAACATAGTATACACAATTATTGAAACGGGAAATAATGGATTTTTACGAACAACTACTCAGACTTGGTAAATGAATCGTAGTAAGCAATCATAAAAAGTTGTTGTGATTTAATATTAGTTTGTTAATGAATGAAAAAGGTCATTTAATAAATTTAATGACATTACTGCATTTTATGGACTATTATCTATATATAAGACTTACATTTCTCAAACACCTCAAATTGAGTTGTTTCCACTGCGACTCAATACCCTTCACCTCCTTCAATCTTCCTGCCGCCCCCGCCGCCAATACCCCCAATTGAATTGAAATACGTCTCCTCCATCGTCAAAACTAAGCATCTCCTTCTCCTCAATCAACCTTCGCGCCGCCCCCGGCGCCGCCTATACCCCCAATTGAATCGAACTACGTCTCCTCCACCGTCAAAACCAAGCATCTCCTTGTCCTCCATCAACATTCGCACCGCCCCCGGCCATCTCCTTCTCCTGCTTCAATCCTCCCGCCGCCCCTGGCGCCGCTAATACCCCCAACAGGAAGAAGGTTTACCGGATCTTGAGAGGCAGTAGATTGATGGAGAGTACAAGCATTGCAAGCGTGTACGTGTGCTTCTCCGGTTTGTACCATAAATTTTGATTATTGAGATTACACATACTACACAATTTTAAGAAAAAATAATTAATTTTTTTTTCTTCTTTCTTTTGTTTGGATTGTGCATTTTTCAAAATACTTTATGTAATTACAATGTATTTCAGGGACTTTTGTATAATATCCAAACTTTTGAAGTTCATTGCATGTGTAAATTAGGGTAATTAGCGTCGTTTGGGAAAAATGTTATTTTATGATTAAAAGATTTAAACTCATTGAACTATTAGATATGTTGTATTTTACTTTCAGGGTCCATTTGGTATCAATATTTATGATTAAAAGGTCAACGTATCTAAAGTAAGAACTCTATTCAGGTAAGGTTAACCGGCTTGCACGTTTTGAGCGTATTACGAGTAATAATACAACAAAGTCTTTCCAACTCTCCGGAGAGGTTAAAGGTTTACAATATCTAGAAAAATATGAGAGCTTGTATCAGTGGTTTAAAAATACAGTGCCGAAGTAGTTTAGCCTCTCATGTATTGTTTGCATACTAAAGCACAAGAATATGATTTATTCCGTACGTATTTCGGTAGTGATTGCGGATTACTCTAGTCAATTAAAATAAAACTAAACTGCAAATAATGTTAATTAAATGAAGGAAGTGATGAAAAATCATATTCCTAAATTAGTTAGATGCCAATATAGTCAACTTAGAGCAATAAGGGGATTTTTGCAACTCTATTCTTTCAAACCGAATGAAAAAAGATGGAAGTATTAGTAACAACTAATCATGAACCCCGATGACTCGATGAGGCGCCGCTCAACTTTTTTTTAAAATATAATAGTAAATAAATTAAAGATTTTAAAACTTTATTCTACATAGTGCCCAAAAAAAATCGAAATATTTTTTTTAAAAACAAATATAAAATCTAATAAATTCCCATTACAGCCTTGAATTTTTTTGACATGATTATAGCAACTATTGCCGGCCGAAGAGGGAGCTAGCGCCTGAAAAAATGGAATTTTTAACATCATTTGCTTTCATCAAATCATCACATGTTTATCCAAATATTTAATTGTCAAAATTAGTGAGTGGGATTGGGGCCGAATTAATTAAGGGAGTTGAGGCACTTTCTTGACTTGAGATTGATGATCTCAAATTTTTAAGAGCGTTCCGAAATCATAAATTGAGATACCCGTATTTGAATTAGGTATCAGATTAAAAATCAAAATTTGAAACAATGCGTTAGTATATAACTTTCTCGATATCTAAGAAATTAGAATTTTCAAATTTGTATTAGTTTGATGTATTTGGCAGAATTCATTAGTGATTGGCATTCTAAATTCAAAATTAATTTTAAGTTGTGAATCGAACGCGTATCAGAGAAAAAGGGCATGCGTACATAGAGGTGGGATCATTTTGAATAGCAATCTCTTATTTGTGATAAACCAACAAAACAAGCTTTTCTTTGTCCACATCACAAGTTTTGTCTCTCGACAAAAGTGGATTTCTCAATCTCACAACCAACTACTAATAATGGGATTAAACTTTCTCGGCCGCCGGCGAACCCATCGCCGACGCCGCTCCATTGAAAACTCATAACATAACATAGAAACACAACTCATTTAATTTATAACTTCTTTTAACTCTTTCCGCAAATAAATATATACTAACGCATTGTTCAACCGGCTTCGCACGGTATTGTGATAATGCCCTGAATTATTGTTCAATCTAATTGATCGATATAATATGACATTAATTTAATGCCACTTGCCCCTAAACTACATTTGTTGCATGGAATGAAATTCTCGGTGATTTTTCGGTTGCACGTGTAAATTATGGATAATTTCATTTTGGGTTACTAGTTTTGTGTGACAGTACAATTTAGTTGTTCCGTATATTTCTAAATAATATCGTAGTATATCAATCAAATAATTGGATATCAATCTGCACACATGGCATGTTTAAAAAACCGTGCGAAACCAGTTATAAAATGTGCTAGTTTGTATGTATTGCTAAACTCTCGAGAAATAGAAATACATAAAGTCCACGAGCCGACGTTCAATTTTGTAGAACAAGAGGGGCGAAATTGCAAAAACTGAAAATTATATATACAGAAGTAAAGAATTTCACAATTTATACGTAACCCCAAATTCTCCAGTCTCCACAAACAATTCTACTGATTTCTCCTCATTTTTTTCTATCTGTAGATTGAGATCGATTTTATGCAACCATGGTGCTCGAGGTTTGCGCTTTTTTCAATTCATAGCATTTCGGAATTAGGGTTCAAATCTTACCCCCGACCCCGAACCCGTATTCCCCGTTTTTGGGTGGGGGATGGGATTTATCGATCGGTAAAAGCTCACTGTTCTATTTTATATGTCTCTGAATAGGCAACAATGATCTGCATAGATAATTCGGAGTGGATGCGTAACGGCGACTACTCCCCCACTCGCTTCGACGCCCAAAAAGATGCTGTTAGCCTCATTTGTGGAGCTAAAACTCAGGTTAGTATTTTCTTTCCTTTTATAATCTTTAAATGTTCTTTACGCATCCCTAATGTTGATTAGCTTATCAATTTATGTGCCCAGAAATTACTTCTGATTTATTTGGAGGGCTGTCTTGGTTTAATTGTGGTTAGCTTTTTCTTGATTGGTTTAGTTCTGCTGTGTTTTGTCTGTAGGCAAATCCAGAGAATACAGTGGGAGTATTGACAATGGCTGGAAAGGGGGTCCGCGTATTGGTCACTCCGACTAGCGATCTTGGCAAGATACTGGCTTGCACACATGGTTAGTTTTTCCAACTTTGTGAAATTGTATTATGGATATTAATGTTGTCAGTATGTGACTATTGGAAAGTTCTGATTTTTTATTCTGAGATTTTGATTAAATTGTGGTAATATGATATTTTGTTGGTTAACTTGGGTCCATCATGTAGATTTACTTAGGATGAAGGTTTAAAACATAAACTGAGTTATTGGGTTTTAATGTATGTGGTGGGTTGTTGTACTATAATACTATCCGAAGGTCTGCGCGTTTTTAGTAAGTTGTGAAAGTGGTGTCTGTGAATTTTTTTTAGTGTACCGCATATAGTATCCATTCCCTGAGGACCTCAATTTAACATTGTATTTTACTGATACATGAAGGTGTAGAAGTAGGTGGTGAGATGAACTTGGCTGCTGGGATCCAAGTTGCACAGTTGGCCCTCAAACATCGCCAGAACAAGAAGCAGCAGCAAAGGATAATTGTGTTTGTGGGAAGGTACAAATCACTAAATTATGTGCTTTTTATTTGTCATTATTTTCTGAGTGAGTTATGTATTTTGTTCCAGCCCTGTTAAATATGACAAGAAAGCGTTAGAATTGATTGGAAGAAAGTTGAAAAAGAATAGCGTAGCTCTTGATATTGTGAACTTTGGCGAAGAAGACGAAGAGAAGACAGAGAAGCTTGAGGCATTACTTGCTGCTGTAAATAACAATGATAGCAGTCATATTGTTCATGTTCCTCCTGGTCCAAATGCTCTTTCGGATGTGCTTATCAGGTTTTTCACAATTTTAAGTTCCAGATTCTGTCAATTCAAACTGAATCTATATATTTTTTGATATTTTTTCTCTTTTGCAGTACCCCAATATTTACTGGTGATGGAGAAGGGGCGAGTGGTTATGTCGCAGCTGCAGCTGCTGCTGGTGGCGGTGGATTTGACTTCGGAGTGGATCCGAACTTGGATCCTGAACTTGCTCTGGCACTTAGAGTATCAATGGAGGAAGAGAGGGCAAGGCAAGAAGCAGCAGCAAAGAAGGCTGCAGAAGAGGCTTCAAAAGGGGAAAAAGGGGAACAACAGTCTACTTCAGAGGATACAACCATGACTGAGAATGTGAACCCTGGAACATCAGAACCTGACAAGAAAACACCTAATTTAATGGTTGGAGTTTCTTTGCATTAAATTCTTGTTTAGCATCATTGCATTAAGCCATAAACAGATTTTAGTTGTTTCCTTTTTAAAGTGCTTATCCACAGTTTACATGCTGATACCTTGGTACTTTCTGATTCTTCTAGTATTTCTTGATTAACTTTAAAAGAACATGCTTATATATAAATATAAGAGGATAGGTCACTTAGCTTGGTGAGAAAAAGCGCCAGTAATAGGTTCTGTTTGGTGCTAAGAAAGTCTTAGGTGGTATTCGTGCATAAGAAACAAAAAGCTCAGTTGAAACCCTTTATTTTTTTCTATTCCATTTCATATTTGATTTTATGAAAAACAATCTGAAAGTTCTGGTTGCATTTACTGTGACTTGTTCAAAATGCATGCATAATTAACTTTAGATAACTTATGGCCTAAAAAAACTATAGATAATCTAAGATATGTTCCTACAGGATGATGAGAATGCATTGTTACAGCAAGCCCTGGCTATGTCCATGGATGATTCTTCCTCCACTGTTGCTGTGAGGGACACTGACATGTCAGATGCATCTGCTGATGATCACGATTTGCAACTTGGTGAGGCTAATGCTCATTATCTATTATCTTGCATTAGTTTTTCGGTTTTCGAATTGGTTATATTTATATGCTCAGTATTGCTGAATACTATGAAAATTATTCCTTATTTTAGAATGACCAATTAGGGAGTCGAAGCAAGAAATTTGGGGGAAAACAAATATTTATTTTCGAGGGGTTTGTTGTATCCATTCTTCTATTATATATCTAGGGAAAGAACTACCAATTACATGATGAACAATGCCTTTTTTATTCTGGTTGTTGCTTTTGTCTTTCCCATTGATGAGTCTAACATGCACATAGTTGAGTTATGTTGTGAATTATTATTTGAATATGTATGTGTTTGGAACAGGAAAAAGGAAATAGTATATCTAGTGCGTGCTTATTGATTTTGCAATTATATGATGATAAATTTAGTTTAGCTACCCTAGGGCTTTGTTTGGTTACGCTTTTTGGGTATAGCTGAGTTACCTAAGGGAAATATGAAAACTGATATCATTGGTTCTGTCTACAGCTTATTGAAAAAACCCTTTAAGATGGACTTAGTATTTAAACAATGCAGTTTGACCAACCATTTGTTTCGAATGTATATTTTCATCACTCATCAAGGCTTACCTATTTAACTACTCCAAAAATAGACCACTTGTTACATAATTATATCTGAAATGTTGTGGCAAATCAAAAGTTTACACATTTTTTCCCCAATGCTTCTGGTGGCTTTAAATCAATTTTATAGTTGGAGTCACCTGCACATGACTTATTATGAAATTTTAATTGTTTTCTTCTAGCCCTTCAAATGTCTGTGCAAGAAAGTCAAGCTGATCAGTCAAACCCGAATGATGTGAATAAGCTATTAGCAGATCAATCATTTGTGTCCTCAATTCTAGCTTCAGTAAGTCTATCGTTCTTGCTTTTGTGGTTTCGCTGAGTTACTGATCATCAAATATGTGATACATGATAAACAATTGTAAGGCTATAGACTGCTACCTGAGTCACTATTGCATTTTAAGGTTTATTTGGTTTAACAGCTTCCAGGAGTTGATCCCAATGACCCCCACGTCAAAGATTTGCTTGCTTCCATGCAGAATCAGCCTGAGGTAAGTTCGAATGATTTTGGTTGAAGAGAAGGATCTGAGAGTACATAAGATTTTTAGTTCTGATATTATTTGGTACTGTCATTTTATTTTGATAACCTCTCTCTGTCTGTGTGCTTGTGAGAAAGAGATATGCTTTCTCTTTGTTCGAGTACTCTCCTTGTAGTGGTTCTGTCACTTCTCAAGTTCAGTTTACATATAAAAGTGATCTGGGACCAGCTGTAACAGACTAACATTAGATTTAAGTTTAGGTTTTAGGAAGCTCATGATAGTTTAAAATCAACTCCTTCCAAGATTCTGTATATTTTTTGTTTTTATTTTTGAATCTTTTTTAATAGCTCCTTCGGGTGTGGTTTCACTAGAAAGTACATTTAGTTGCGAATTGGAGACGCTCATTTTATTTTCTTTCATTTAGTTCTATTGTAAATAGAAACCTTTTGTTGTGTGTATTATGAGATAATTGGATATGGGATCATCACAACAAAATCTTCAATCAACTATTTATTCAAAATAGGACTATGAAACCGACAATTGGGTTGCATACGGTTCTTATAGTCTCTGTTTTTCTTCCCTTTATGTGTTTCTAACTCACATGGTTCCAGCAGAAGAAGGAAGAAGACAAAGAACCAAAAGAAGAAGAGAAGAAGTGAACATGTCTCTTGTCAAGTATCATCATCAGGTTCATTTTCAACCTCCACTGGTTTTGCCCGTTTAATAGATGATACCCATCATGTTTCCTTCATTTTATCTAGCATTTAATCTCTTATGCTGAACGAGATAACTTGTGTTGTTAGAATATGGCATGAACCATCTCTATGATTATGAACTAATGGTATTATGGATCGCATGTCTCATTCATTCTTGATGTGGAACTCTTTGCCTAGGGTTATTTTTTATGTGATTTGTCGTTGGAAGGCAGGCAGGCACTCGGTGGTTGTACCTTTATATTTTTCCTTAATGTTGCTTGCCTCCCTTCTGTCAAGTACCACTTTTCAAATTTCAACCAAAAATGCACTCTCAAGTTTCTAAAATTCCTCGCGTGTGTGAGAGAGAGAGAGAGAGAATATATATACTCTCCATCCCGCTTGACTTGTTTTATTTTTCTTTTCAGGTTGTTTCACTTGACATATCATGTTTTTAAAAAATGGAAAATATATACTTTATAAACTTCCATTTATCATTTGTGGATCCTATCTTTTCACACAATTAACCATCCATTTTAATTTTGTGCCAAAAAGAAATGAGTGTATACAGTGGCGGAGCCAGGATTTTGACTCCGTTCTAAGTATTGGTGTTAAATGAAGATTACAAACTAGTACCAATAATGATTAATATTTGATAAAACAGATTAAATATTTTTAAATACCGTACAACTAATACAATGTTAAAAACTAAATATATATTCTTAATTTTCTTTTCCCGGCTGCATGTTGACGAACAATTTATCAGTAGTACATGGTCCGAGATAATTAGAATTAATAAAGAAAAACTCAATCGAAAAATGATTTAATGTTTTTGAGAAAAATAAAAAATCAAATAACATTGCTCCTAACTTATTTGAAAGGAGATTTTTTAGAAACAAATTAGGGAATCAGAACGTAACATTGTTCCTTAAGTTATTTTATCAAGATTTTTAAGAAAGAAAAAAAAAAATCAAGGAATCATAACCTAATTAAAATTTAGAATTAAAATAACTAATAATGTAAAAAAAATAAATGATTGAAAATTGAGTTTTGAGAGTGTTACAGCTAGCCAAAAATATATATATTTGAATCAAGATTTTTGAAAAAGAAAAAAAATCAAGGAATCATAACCTAATTAGGATTTAGAATTAAAATATCTAATAAAATACTTGAAAATTGAGTTTAGCTCAAGATTTGAAAATAAATAACGAAAATAAATATATTTGAATCAGGATTTGAAAATAAATAACGAAAATTAATCTTACAGTTAAACCTCGATAGAGTAATAATCTCGCTAAGATAATAATTTCTTCCGGTCCCGATATGGGTTAATGCACTAAAATAATGTTCGGTAAAATAATAACCTCGTTAAATGAATATTTCTTTTCGACCCCAATGTTATTACTTTATCGAGGTTTAAATGTACTTCAAGTGGAATTAAACACATCACTATAGATGTAGAGGCAACACAACCATCTACGCTACAATAGATTATTGTAATAATTCAACAAGACAAATATTTAAAATTTCGAAAGTGCTACACATGCTGAAATTTGGAAGGTGCTATCGATACATGTGGCTCCGCTAGTGAGTGTATATGTTGGAATGCAAGAGTTATTTTACCCCTGTCCGAAAGAAGTAGAATATCACCTGCATGCTAACAGTCTAACTGCAAGAATGAATATGGTTAACAAGAATGGGAAAGAGGTAGAATGTTGCACAATGCGAGCATATTATCTCTGTTTTCTCGTCAATTGAATTGCTAAAAAATCATGGCGAAGTCGATCGTACGTGGGCCATAATTTTCAGCAGTCCAAAATTAAGGGCCCGGCAACACTTTAATATCTCTAACTACGAGTACAATAAATAGAACAATATAATTAAGTGAATATAATATAATTCTGTGAATATAATGTACATGAATAATATAGCCATATAGCTTCAATTAATCTCAAACAATTGTCATATATATACCTGTATAATGAATGATTATTATAATATTATTGATATATACTTTCTTTTTAAGGAATTTTCTACTATACCCACTTAAAAAAATTCAAAATAGTTATCTTTTAATGTTATATTCACAAGCTAGTTAAGTTTACAAAAATGTTCTCATTTTTTCTCACTTTTTTGTTATTTTAGATTCTCTTCATAAAATAGGTGTCTACGGCCCTCAGTACACCATACACATAAATAAATAAATAACTTTTCCAATTTCTTAGGCACTCTACACACTCTAGACACATGCTCCAGTGCCTAGGTGATAGGTCTAAATTCGTACTATCCATATTCCATTTATTTTGGCGATATTTTGTCGGTTGGATTACGTTTTGGTGTTTGTTTTGCATTTTCTTATGATGATGTGGCGTTGACGTGGCATTGATGTGGCGGGTGCAAATTAAAGGAAATACGTGTTTAATCCGGAAGAAATTAAGAGAAAAATTAAGTGTGGAAAGAAATTAATATAATATACTTTATATTATATTTTTCCATACTTAGAAGACCTAATTGGAGAAGAAAATGAATGAGCATATATATACATATATATGGCTAAGAGGAGGCGCCGCAGAGACTCACGAGCCGAATGAGGGGGAACTAATTAATTGAGGATTGATTATCATCATCAGATATTAACGCCAAAGGAGGATATTTGGGGAGGGAAATCATCCTTATCATCATTCCATTATATCATTCACACAGCCAGCGGAGAGAGGAGTCCAAGCGAGATGGATTGATTTACTAATTCTTATCACCATTCCAAATTATTTTATTCTACTGCCACCGAGAGGAAGGAGTCGAAGGGAGAGAATTTAATTTCAGAATTCATCATCATCATCATTCACGAAGTTGAAGGGAGAGAGACGATCGAGAGCCGAGGGAGTAGGGGTGGGCAAACAATTCGGGTTCCCGCGCCCGTACCCGTCCCGTTCGGGTATTTTCTGTTTGGGTCGGGAAAAACGGATACGGGTACCCGTTACGCAGGTACCCGCAAAAAATCAAGCGGGTCGGGAATGGGAACGGGTTTTATTCTTAGGTACCCGTTCCCGAACGGGTACCCGCATTAATAAACAATTTTTTTTTTACATGAGGTCCTCTTACGTAGAGGTGGGCGCGGGTACCCGTTTGCATGTTTTGTGCTAGCACTAGAGTGTGACTAAACAATTTTCCACGGTAATTTTAATTATAAGAATCTATGGTTTCATAGTTGATAATCATATGGTCGGTTTTATAATTATAATTTATGATGAGACACCATTGGAACATGGTTTATAAAACAGATTATCTACTCCTATAGTTCTATTTAGTGGTTTAAATACATTGATATTTTTTAATTTTAATTTATGTTTTTAAAATTTCATTTATTGGTATTTTTTTAATTTTTTTTTATGAATTTAAATATATTATAAATAGATGGTAATATTTGCGGGTAAACCCGTACCCGTACCGTATCCGCGCGGGTACCCGCATGCGGGTACCCGCTTTATGCGGGAACGGGAATGGGTATTAAAATTAATTACCCGCAGGCGCAGGTATCCGCAAACAGGTACCCGCAGCGCGGGTACCCGTCCCGCGCCCACCCCCACCCCTACGAGGGAGTGTTCATCATATTTTCAGAGTTCGAATTTCAGTTTTAATTTCGTTTATTGTAGTTTGATTTGGAGAAAACAGCATGTTCCTGCTTCCGTTTACATTCCCGAATTTGGATGCTTTCGTTTTTATTTTCCTGTTGGATGATTTGAAGACTTTAATTTGATATTTTCTGATTCATTAGGTTTAATTTAGTTTCAATTCATGTTTAATTGATTCCGTATTAGTTTAGATTTTCGTGCATAATTATTTCATGATTTTCAGCATGTTTTGTGTTCTGTCCAATAAACCGGTCTGTTTGGCCAGTCCGGCCGATATGTGCGGCTAAGTCTTTTTAGGGCCGGCGAGATGTGAAACACACACCACCTTATTTTCGTGAGACTAGGGCTTTAAAATTAATCACTTAGGTTCTCAATTAATCTAGGTTTAATTAATTGAATTAATTAATTTAGGCTTGATCACCCTAGGTTAATTTAGAACTAGGCTAAATAAGTAGCAAATTGTTCTTAGGACAATTGGATTAATTTGGTAAGAGACTATTAAATGCACACCATACGAGTAGGCTCCTAAATTGGGTTTCCTTAGTTCTTAAAGCCGATTAGGTGTTAAATCTATTGATTGTCCATCAACGTAGGTTGCATCTAATTTAGAGAAGTAGTCGTTTCAATGCCCACCATGGCGATTACCGAATAATTAAGGGGGAATAGGGGTTATGTCAGTTTAATTACGGTGACCTACAACTAATTGATTTAAGTAGATTAATTAATTAATAGTGTCAGTGATCGATTGCGAGTGTGTGTGAATCATCTTGCTGGACCCGTTTTATTTGCATAAGTCTATTTCGTGTTTAATTCCTACTTTTATTTTCGTTTGTTTTAGGTTAGAAAATTTATAAAACTTGCGTGGTCGCTAACCAAACTCTGATTGATAGGATTTTTAGGTCTAAAGTACTCTGTTCCCTGTGTTCGATACCTGTTGCTATACTAATTCTAGTTCTAGCAATTTTGCAGGATTATTTGGTGTAAACAGCGGTCACCAAATTGGCGCCGTTGCCGGGGAACGGTGTTATCTTTAAGTTTATTTTTCCTACTGATCTTTTGTGCTTTTTAAGTGTTGCATGAGCAGGTCTTCCCGCCCTTTTCTACACTTCGATCCAGAAATTGAAAAGACTGCGAAAAGGAACCGGAAGGCAACACAGCTGCAAAAGCAACCAGTGCTGTCACAAGCAGAAACAGGTCCGACTGACCAGACAGAGGAAAGGACCAGTGAGTCAAAGTCTGAAATCGGTCCGACAGGTCAGATAGACCTGTTTTCTGAAGGCATCAATTCTGAATCTGAAGAAGAAAACATGGCTGAAGAAGAAGGAGTCAATCTGAAGACGAACTCAGGTTCGAGGAACATGGGAGAGGACTTGCCCGGACCAATCAACATAACCACCACTGAGCAGATAGATGTGAAGCTGAATTTGGTCGCGGCATGTCCAAAGTTTTATGGGAAGCTGAACGAGAATCCTTTTGCTTTTCTGGAGGGATTCAATCAGGTCTGTGATCTACACAGACAAGGTTATTTGGATGCTTTCAAGCTCAAAGCATTCCCTTTTACTCTTCAAGACGGAGCTCGAGTATGGTTTTCTGGACTCCGACCTAGGTCGATTACTACTTGGGCTCAGACGCGTCAGACATTCCTGGACAAGTATTTTCCTCAATCCAAGACGAATGTACTCAAAAAGGAGATTTTCGGGATTACTCAAGAGCTTAATGAGTCCTTTGGAGCATATTGGGAGCGATTTGGGAAGCTAGTTGATAGCTGCCCAAACCATGGTTTTTTTGATGTGGATCTGCTGCAATGCTTCCACCAAGGAATGACAGATGAGTCCAAAACCATGGTGAATGTCGGATTGAAGGGTAGCTTTCCTAATAGCTACTACACTGATGCGAAGGCAATCATTGAAGGCCTTGCCGAGTCTACATCACAATACAAAGGACCAAGGATGCAAAGGAAATCTTTGAATCTTTCGAGTGGAGACTTTCTAGACGATCTTGATATGAAAGTTGGGCTAAAAATGGAGGAAAAATTCAGCCAACTTGAAGACAAATTGGATCGGTTATTTAAGGAGAGGAATCCACCTTCCTCTTCCTCTTCATCTGCGCGTACAATGGCTGATCACACATGTGGTGCATGTGGTCAAAGAGGGCACACATCTTTGCAATGTCAAGGCGAGGATGTTAATGCAGCCGACAATTGGAATGGACAGAATAAGGTTCATCCGAACTTAAGGTGGAGACAAGATGATCAAGCGCCACAACTAGGGGTGGGCAAACAATTCGGGTTCCCGCGCCCGTACCCGTCCTGTTCGGATATTTCCCGTTCGGGTCGGGAAAAACGGGTACGGGTACCCGTTACGCGGGTACCCGCAAAAAATCAAGCGGGTCGGGAACGGGAACGGGTTTTATTCTTAGATACCCGTTCCCGAACAGGTACCCGCATTAATATACAATTTTTTTTTACATGAGGTCCTCTTGCGTAGAGGTGGGCACGGGACGGCGCGGGTATCCGTTTGCATGTTCTGTGCTAGCACTAGAGTGTGACTAAACAGTTTTCCACGGTAATTTTAATTATAAGAATCTATGGTTTCATAGTTGATAATCATATAGTCGGTTTTATAATTATAATTTATGGTGAAACACCATTGGAACATAGTTTATAAAACAAATTATCTACTCCTATAGTCCTATTTAGTGGTTTAAATATATTGGTATTTTTTGATTTTAATTTATGTTTTTAAAATTTTATTTATTGGTATTTTTTAATTTTTATTTATGAATTTAAATATATTATAAATAGGTGGTAATATTTGCGGGTAAACCCGTACCCGTACCGTATCCGCGCGGGTACCCGCGGGTACCCGCTCTATGCCGGAACGGGAATGGGTATTAAAATCAATTACCCGTAGGCGCGGGTATCCGCAAACGGGTACCCGCAGCGCGGGTACCCGTCCCGCGCCCACCCCTAGCCACAACCGCCAAGGAATCCTCCACAACAATTATTCCAACAGCCTACATACCATCATCAACAATATCAGCCACCGCAGCAGAAAGGGTATCAACAACCCTACAGACCTCCACATCAAAGGCAATTCCCGCAACAATTTCAGCAGCAGACTGGCCCGTCTGGCCAGACGGACCAGAGCAGCCCGTTGGAGAAAATGATGGCTGAAATGATTACTTCTCAGAAGAGTACTGATGGACACGCAGTTCCGTCGCTGTTAGAACCGCGCGGACCAAATAAATTTATAAGTAAGAACACCTGCGCATAAACTATACTGGACAAGTATAGTGACAAGCAAGAGGTCGATCCTCAGGGAACGGGTGATTAAGCAACAAATTCTACTGACCTAAAGGGTTTGGCTAGCAGCCACCATAGGCAGAAAGATAACATAAAATAATCAACAATCAAATAACAAGTTATAAAAGCAATCCAGCCAAGGTAATTTCACACCACCCCCTGTCCGATCCTAGATTACTATGTGAATCAGTTTTAGTTAAGGTTATCTGGCTAGGACGCTGTGTTGAGCACAGGGGCGTCCATTCCTTCTATTACGGTGGAACTGTCATGTTGAGCATAGAAACAGTCCTCTACCCAGGTGACTACCCTACCTTGTTTAGCAATGACTAGGGAGGCACTAAGGAGCATTAAGAAGAAAGGAACCAAATCAAGGCATCTACCAATGTTTAGCATTCAAAGCAGAAAACCCAGCTAGCCTACGTCTGCCCAGAAAGAGGTGTACCTGCCCAGGTTGATCAGATCTAAGCAGTTCTCAACTATCTCAAACAGAGTTCAACTAAAACCTTTACTCAACCAATTATCAAGCACATTTTCACATCTCACGGATTCTTAGGGGTGGTGTCTCATTACCTCAGCCAGATCTGGGAAATTAGCTACACATATTGACTAAGGACGTAAATCTAGGCATGTAAAAATAAAGCATGAAGCAGATCTGAAACTTAAGGTTGAAACAACAAACTTTCCTAAAACAGCAAAGAACTAGCATGAACATTTAACTAAAAATAACAAGAGACAACATCGTACGAAAGCAAAGGCATTTATATGTAAAGGCGTGAATCGTGATATGGTCAGAAAGCATGCAATAAATTAACTTAGCTGTGAATAGTAGAGGAACTTAACAACGAACATGAAAGAGTAAATGTAAGCATTAAAGACTGAATTTAAGAACTGTAAATAAAGCTGACCGATAACATTCACAAAAGGAAGTCTTCTCCTTGGAGAGCTTCAAGCTATTCTAGGCAGAAAAGTAAAGATGTTTTTGGAACTACATTAATGGTGGAAATTTTAGAGAGTTTTCTAGAGAGAGGAACGAGCTACATCCATGGATAATGTAAGTATGAAAAGTTTTCTCTATCAGCTTCGTTCCATCCCTTTTAGTCTTCACAAAATATCTGGATTTGGTAGGTGGGAAGAACTGTTGCAGGTATGGGTTGCTGGTCAAAGTAAGGCCATGCTGTAGCTTCTAGCTCCCTAGTTCCCGCCATAAGCTTGCCATAATGATGTGGGCCGGGTTAGTGGGCTTGCTTCAACATTTTTCTTCTCAATTTTCGGCCCAATGGATTCTGCATTAATTCTGGTCTGTTTTCAGGCCATTTCTCCGGTCTTCTGGGCAGTTCCATCAATCTCGGCCAGAAGACTTCTAGATCCAGCAGCACCATCTTTTCTCCCTATTTTCTCTAAATCCAGGCTACTTGTCTGCAATTGCATAACATAAAACACACAAATTAAATGGATAAATGAGCTACAAATCTAGGCTCATCAAGTACCATTGTCTATCAACAACAGATGCAAGAGAAGATTAATCAGACAAAGAGGGATAATCAAAGCACCATCGAGAATTTATCCAAGCAGATTTCCATGTTGAACTCTTCAATTCAAGAGATGAAGGCAAGTCAAGGGCAATTACCGTCGCAAGTCCAGCCCAATCCGAATGCTAGGGCTAACGTAAGTCAAATTAGCTTGAACGGTAAAAAGAAGACTGAGCTCGAGCAGGGAATTGATGGAGAGCAAGGTGCCCGAACACACGAGCACGTGGAATTTCCACAAAGTCAAGTACAACAACTCATCCACCGCTATGACAATTTATATCGGACACCTACCCTCGGTATAGAGCAACCTTACCGAGCTTCGCATCAAATGACATTGAAGCCGAAAATGTCAATCGTGTCTCCACCCGGCCAAACCGACGAGGGATCCTCTTCGCTTTAAGAATTGATGTGCGAGATGATTGCTTCTCAAAAAGATGTCATTGCATATCAGAAGCAGATGCAGAAGGAAATAACTTCAAATCATGATGAGCTCCAAGCTGTGAAGAGAGAGGTGCAACAATTGAAGTGGGAACAACAAAATATCCTGGACAATCTGACCAAGCAAATGTCTATGATGACCACTTCGCCTGATGAAATGAAGGAAAATCAAAGGCAATTACCTTCTCAGACTCAGCCAAATTCGTCTGCCCATAGTTGCAATCACACCATGTTGAGGAGTGGAAAAGAGTTGTCCGAACCAACACCAAAAGCCAGTCCCCAAAAGATTAGATCTGCAGCAGAACAGACCGCCGAGCTGACCAGACCGAGCATTCTGACAAACAGAGAAGGTCGAATCGCCTGCATGCACCCGATAGAATCGGGCGATGGAGAGCCGACCGACGAGAAGGTCGATCGCCCGTAAAGACCTAACAGAGTTGCGGAATTTTTCCGATGAAGTTCTCGCCATGCGTAGAAGGCCGATCCGTCCGGCACGCACCCTAAAAAACTGCTATACCTCCACCGTTTCCTGAGGCATTGGAGAGGAAACGGACACCGAACAAGGAATACATGGATTATGTGAAGTTGTTCGAGAAGCTGGAAATCAACATACCTTTCCTCGAAGCCGTGAAGATTCCCCAATTTGGGAAATTTGTCAAAGACTTCATAGCGGGTAAGATCCAGCAGTCCGAGAAGGTATTGATGGATACGTCGGTGTCGGCAATCATCCAGAAGATGCTCCTCGCCAAGTGCGTGAACCCATGTATGTTTACTTTACCTTTTCTTATGGGTAATGTAATGGTTAAGCAAGTTATGTGTGACTTGGGTGCATCTATCAATGTTATGCCACTTTCTGTGTATAATCAATTAATTGGAGTGGAGTTAGTAGCTACTAAGGTGATTATACAACTTGCTGATAGGTCATGCATTGCTCCAATAGGTTTACTAGAGAACATGCTAGTCAGAATCAACAATTTTGTCTATCCTGCTGATTTCTATGTTATAGATACCAATGATAGGCAACTTGAGGATACTGCGGGTGTTCTGTTGGGTAGGCCATTTTTAAAGACTATTAGGGCAGTGATTGATGTTGATGAAGTTTCCATAAGTGTTAAGTATCATAATGAAATTTATGTTCATCATATTGATAATGCACTTAAGAAACATAATGATCATGAGAATGAAGATGCCCTTTCTACTGACGTTTTTGAGAGTTTTGTCTAAGAATATCTTGAGACGCATTTGTTGCAGGATAAGATGGAACTCACTCTCACACATGGATTTGCTGATTTGGATGCCAAAGACATGAGGGATAAAGTGATCTATGATGATTCCATGTGGTATAAAGACCGTGGGAAGCGATTGCATAGGGTGATCAAGGTAGTGGATGTGACTCCACTATGCATACCTCCACCAGATTGACCCTTTAAGAGGAGGTCTAGCCAAAGATTTTAAAGAAAGGCGATACCGGGAGGCAACCCGAGTTTATTATCGTTTATTTCCTTTGGTTTTATTATTGTTTGTTCTTTGTTTTTGTGTTGTTTTTCCAGATCTAGGCTACGAAGGATGTTGTGGACTTAAGTGTATGGAGAAAAGATCTCAGAGGAGTTAGTTGCATGGTGAGCTTGCAGCCTTCGTCGGCGCTTTGATGATTTCGAGCGCACTCGCCTTCCGCCTCCGGGCGATAGGTGACGCCATTTTCCCCACTTTTGCTTTTGTTTTTATTTTCTTGTTATTGTGTGTTTGTGTTTTTGTGTTCGTGTCTATGTTTTGTTTCTCTTTTACTTGCTCGTTTGCAACGATCAAGTGTAAGGAGGGGTATTTGTTATGTGTTTTTGTCATGTTCTCAGTCCTTTTTCTTTGTTTTTTCTTGTGTGAGGGCACACAAGGGGTTAAGTGTAAGGAGGGATGTCTTTACGTAGTTTCACTTTGTGTCGTCCTTTCTTTTGTGTCGTCGAAGCATGCCAAAAATTGAAGTAGTTGATGCATTCTTGTTCTTTGTTTAAGCATGTTTGGCTGTGCTTTATGTCTCAATATGCAAGCATGTTAGTTGTTGTGAAGAGTAGGACTTGGTGCACATTTGTATGTGATTTGGGATGAGAAATAATAAGTAATTAGTGGATCGAATTTTACACACACTCCGTCTATTAGATTTGAGCCTTTAAAGTAGGACACTTCCTACTAATTTCTTTGAGAGTGTTTGTCCATGAAGTTGCAATAAAGGTGAGTCACTTGTGATACGTGATAGGAGGCACTAGGGATTGAGCCATTTAACCGCGACAATATTTTTCCTACCTTGCATTATCCCCTAGTGAGCTAATTTGTGTCTTGTCCTATTCTTTGATTTAGTCAGAAAAATACAAACCGAGGCCTTTTTAGCTTTTCTTTTTCTTATGTCATTGTATGTTTTACAAGCTTATTTAAGATTGATCTATTTTGATTGCCTACCGAGTTGCTTGCTATCATATTTGTTTGTTGCAAAATAATAGTTGACCGGAGTTGTGCATTAATAGTGTTATTTAAAGGTCAGCTCGTTTTCGTACCCGAAAAAAAAATACGCCGAATTTTCGTACCAAGAATATGCTGTTGTTTCGTTAAAAAAAAAAAAAAATCCGAAACAGTAAATAGCAGGGGTGTTTGTGAATAAATTGGTAGCAGCTAATATGATATTCTTTTATGGTAGGCATTGATTTTCCATCTTTGATTATCTCAAATTTAGCAAGTATAATATGCATGACATCTTTGTACAAATTGTGGAGCTTAGAACCCCTAGGACCCCTACCAACAAAAAATTGTCTATGTCCTAAGCCCCATTACAAGCAAAGAAAAAGACCTCCTTGATATTGCAGTTGTGACAATCTTTTATCGTGACAGATGGACTATTTTCTTTGAGTGGCTTGACCGGACTTAGATTAGAGAGTGTTGAGTGAACCGTGAGGATGATCCACTTTTACTTAGGTTTTTGACTAAATTGATATTTGTGTACCTAGTCTTAAATTTGCAACTCTACTTGTTTGATGAGATTCATATTTGCATAGTTTGACATGTTTTGCTAGTTCATTGAATTGTGGAGATTACAGATATGATTGGTATTGCTTCTTGTGTTATTTCGTGTCGTTTTCTTGTTCTTGTCTTTGTCTTTGTGATGTTCATTTTCTTTGTTTCATGTCGTATTCTTGTCTTGTCGTATTCTTGTCTTTTCCTTGTCTTGTTTTCGTCCTTGTCTTTTTATTTTAGAGTCTTGAGTCTTTGGGGATTGATGGAATTTGGATAGTACTTACTTTGGTTTCCTTATACTTGAGGGCAAGTATGGTTTAAGTGTAAGGAGGTTTGATAGGTCTAAATTCGTACTATCCATATTCCATTTATTTTGGCGATATTTTGACGGTTGGATTGCGTTTTGGTGTTTGTTTTGCATTTTCTTATGATGATGTGGCGTTGACGAGGCATTGATGTGGCGGGTGCAAATTAAAGAAAATATGTGCTTAATCCGGAAGAAATTAAGAGAAAAATTAAGTGTGGAAAGAAATTAATATAATATACTTTATATTATATTTTTCCATACTTAGAAGACCTAATTGGAGAAGAAAATGAATGAGCATATATATATATATATATATGGCTAAGAGGAGGCGCCGCAGAGATTCACGAGCCGAATGAGGGGGAACTAATTAATTGAGGATTGATTATCATCATCAGATATTAACGCCAAAGGAGGAGATTTGGGGAGGGAAATCATCCTTATTATCATTCCATTATATCATTCACACAGCCAGCGGAGAGATGAGTCCAAGGGAGATGGATTGATTTATTAATTCTTATCACCATTCCAAATTATTTTATTCTAGTGCCAGCGAGAGGAAGGAGTCGAAGGGAGATAATTTAATTTCAGAATTCATCATCATCATTCACGAAGTTGAAGGGAGAGAGACGATCGAGAGCCGACAAAGTGTTCATCATATTTTAAGAGTTCGAATTTCAGTTTTAATTTCGTTTATTGTAGTTTGATTTGGAGAAAACAACATGTTCCTGCTTCCGTTTACATTCCCGAATTTGGATGCTTCCGTATTTATTTTCCTGTTGGATGATTTGAAGACTTTAATTTGATATTTTTTGATTCATTAGGTTTAATTTAGTTTCAATTCGTGTTTAATTGATTCCGTATTAGTTTAGATTTTCGTGCATAATTATTTCATGATTTTCAGCATGTTTTGTGTTCTGTCCAGTAAACCGGTCTGTCTGGCCAGTCCGGCCGATATGTGCGGCTAAGTCTTTTTAGGGCCGGCGAGATGTGAAACACACACCACCTTATTTTCGTGAGACTAGGGCTTTAAAATTAATCACTTAGGTTCTCAATTAATCTAGGTTTAATTAATTGAATTAATTAATTTAGGCTTGATCACCCTAGGTTAGTTTATTCATAGCTAATTTAGTACTTCCATCATTTCTCGTGGGATTAGGCTAAATAAGTAGCAAATTGTTCTTAGGACAATTGGATTAATTTGGTAGGAGACTATTAGATGCCCACCATACGAGTAGACTCCTAAATTGGGTTCCCTTAGTTCTTAAAGCCGATTAGGTGTTAAATCTATTGATTGTCCACCAACGTAGGTTGCATCTAATTTAGAGAAGTAGTCATTTCAATGCCCACCATGGCGATTACCGAATAATTAAGGGGGAATATGGGTTATGTCAGTTTAATTTCGGTGACCTACAACTAATTGATTTAAGTGGATTAATTAATTAATAGTGACAGTGATCGATTGTGAGTGTGTGTGAATCATCTTGCCGGACCCGTTTTATTTGCATAAGTCTATTTCGTGTTTAATTCCTACTTTTATTTTCGTTTGTTTTAGGTTAGAAAATTTCTAAAACTTGCGTGGTCGCTAACCAAACTCTAATTGATAGGATTTTTAGGTCTAAAGTACTCTGTTCCCTGTGTTCGATACCTGTTGCTATACTAATTCTAGTTCTAGCAATTTTGCAGGATTATTTGGTGTAAACAACGATCACCACTAGGGCAAGTCGTGGCCCTCCATTGGCTCGCGCCTAGGCACTTGAACATAATTTTCTTTTCTTTTTTGTTTCGAAATTCCTTCGGCCAAGTACTCCCTAGGCCCGACATGCCAAGTGGAGTGTTTCAGTGCCGAGGGCAAGTCGCAACAACTTATATATTGGAATATGATTTTTTAAAGGAATTTTTTGAAAAAAATAAAATAAAAATCAAACAATTAAATCATGTTTCAGTGTCTAGGGCGAGCCTAGGGAGTGCCACGATTTGCCCTATGCACTAGAACATGTGGATATTGGGGTGCCTAAGGAATTGAGAAGTTTTTTTATTTGTCTATGTGTCTAGGACGTACCTATGGTGTGTCGATGACCATAGACACCGGCTGTATAAAGAGAATCTAACTAATATTTCCTTCGTCCTGCTATTACCAGTTCACTTTCCTAATTGAGATGTTCGCTAAAAGTGGCTCATTCTAAATTTAGTAAATACATTCTCTCTTACTTTATCATCTTCTCTCTCCTACTTTATCATTTACTTTATTATTATCTTACTTATATTCTCTCTCCTATTTTATCAACTGTTTCTCTAATACTTTATAATCTACTTTATTAATAGCTGTACCGAAAAGAAATGAGCTTCTAATAGGGGACTGATTTGTGAATATCTTTAAATGACGATTTATGTTTTTTTAAGTGGGTTTGGCTAAATTGTTATATTTAACATTTTTTTAGCAAATATAATGAACAGCGTTTCTTGCGCGGGAGTGTCATTGATTTTCCCAACTATTTCTCTCTCCTCTTTCTCTCTCTCTCTCTCGCACGCGTTTCAATCCATTTCCTCAATTTTAATTCGCCTTCGATTCTTTTGCGTCACCGTCTTCAACGAGTCACTCAGACTTCCAATCGCCGCAACAATGGCGTCACGGGATCGGAACCTTAATCAAACCCCAATGTACCCGCAACTCGACCCCTACAAACCCATCGCCCCTCCCCTCCAAACTTCCTCTTCTTCATCTCTCTACCCCACCGTCGACATGAACAACTTGCAAAACCTCGTCCCCAGTCTCCGATCAAAGAGTACGCCCCTTCGGCGCCGCCGGAGTTCGTTGAGGAGTCGCACATCACGATCCCCGGCGCGATCGTCCACCTTATTGACAAGCACTACTCCGTCGAGCTCGCCACCGGCGATCTCCAGATCATTCGTCTACAACAGGGCGATAATACTGTCGCCGTGATCGCTGCGGTCTCCGACGACGTCCAATGGCCGTTGACGAAAGACCTAGCCTCCGTCAAGCTTGACGCCTCGCACTACTTCTTCTCCTTCTGTCCACCAAGAAACGCCGAGGGTTCAGAGTCGAGCGAGGAAGACGGAGTGAAGAAGAACGATAAGAAGAAGGATAAGAAGAAGAAGAAAGATAAGGAGAATAAGAAGAAGAAGAAGAAGGATAAGAAAGGAGAGGAGAAGAAGAAAAAGGATATTGAAGAAAATGACGTATTGAACTACGGTTTGACGATAGTGTCCAAGGGGCAGGAGGGGCTGCTGAATGAGTTGGACGGAATCTTGGATGCTTGCAGTAATTTCTCGGTGCAGAAGCTGGGCGAGAAGGCGGTGGCTGGGGCTGCAGCAACTGAGATCAGTGCAGCTGAGTGGAAAATGGATGAGAAGAAGAGGGAGTTATTGGAGGGCCAGTGCACAGCGTACTGGACAACGCTAGCTCCGAATGTGGAGGAGTATAGTGGGACAGCAGCGAGGCTGATCGCCATGGGGTCAGGGCAGTTGGTTAAGGGGATTTTGTGGTGCGGAGATGTCACCATTGATCGGTTGAAGTGGGGAGATGAGGTTATGAGGAATAGGATGGCTCCTGGTGAGAAAACTGAGATCGATCATAGTACGTTGAAAAGGATCAAGCGGTACGTTTCTGACTTTATTGCTGCTTTTCATCATGCATAATGTGGCTTATTGCTTGATTAGCTTATGTGTAGATTGAGGATTTGAGGTTGGCATGTTATGTTGTATTCTTGTCATATCTTGCTTTGTTTTTCTTCCAATTTTATGGAACCATATGCTTCTAAAAAGACAAGCAAATATCATAATTTGGTTTGGTGGATTATGGTGAATACATATCATGGGATATGTAAGGTTTGTTATATTGTATTTGTACCTTTAAAACGGTCATACTTGATGTTGGAGGTGTGTAGTTATGTGTTCAATTTGTTTTGTGCAGGGTTAAGAGGGTGACTAAGATGACTGAGAAAGTAGCATCAGGAGTTCTTTCAGGAGTTGTGAAGGTCTCAGGATATCTTACTGGTTCTATTGCAAACTCTAAAATGGGAAAGAAGTTCTTTAATCTCTTGCCTGGGGAAGTTGTTCTTGCTTCTCTGGATGGATTTAGTATGTCAAATCATCCCTTTTCTCTATTTACTTTTCCTTTCTGTTCCCTGTTTGTTTGGCTAGAGCAACTGATGGTTTTTCTGGTAGAAATAAAAGATTATCATGCATGCTATTCATTAACTGATACATCATGATTTTCCTTTTACATTTGGAGAAATTGAACTGATGCTTTACTCATACAAATAAGTTATTGGCAGTGCGTAATTGATCTTTCTGTAGTCCCGCCGTAATAGAAACGTAGAGAGAGGAAGAGATCAATGGAAGAATTGGTTGAATTAGCATTGTCAATAAGAGCTATTCACCATGAAAATTAACATAGTGTACATAGAAACTGTAAGAGCTATTACTAGATGAGCACACTTCGGAGAATAATCACATCATTGAAAGTGAGGAAACACCTAAAGATGGAGATTTCATGACTCATGACTAGGATTTTCCTTGTTGCTAGGTATTCCTTTCTAGTTGTTCATGTAAATATGTTCTTCTGTTTTGTTTGTAGCACATTCAAATTATCAATTCTACGTCAAGATTCTTGAAATGGGTGACCTCCCGCTCTTGGTTAATTGTTCCAACACCATTGGCAAGAATATAAACTTGCTCCCTCCCATTTTTCTATCCGTCTTGACCTCTATTCTTCCAACAACAGGCAAAGTCTGTGATGCTGCTGAAGTAGCTGGGAAGAATGTGATGTCTACTTCTAACACCGTGACAACTGGGCTCGTCTCTCACAGGTAACCTCATTGCAAACAATCTTGATATTGTCCACAAGTAGTAAGCTGAATCTAAGTTATATCATTTTAATGAAGATACGGCGAGGAGGCAGGTAAGGCAACGAGTGAGGGGATGGATGCTGCAGGGCACGTAGTAGGAGCTGCATGGTCTGTGTTCAAGCTAAGGCAGGCACTCAATCCAAAAAGTGTATTAAAGCCTACCGCCCTCGCCAAATCTGCAGCTGATTTGAAGGAGAAGGCTAAGGCTAAAGCTAAAAGCTCCAGATATTAATGCCGATTCTCATGTACACCAAATAGAAATAGAAATGATCAAGGTTCATACATATTTGGATTTGTACAGACTAAAATATTTTTTCATAGTTTAGATTAGATAATTGTATTTTCTTCCATTGTTGTGCTGCCGCTATTCAAAGTATAAACTCCGTTCTGGTGTAATATACAGTAGATCATTTTTTTCAAGCTGTATTTGTAAAGAAAGTATATATTTTGCCCTTCTAAGTTAAATGGTTGTTGTGATTAAAGTAGATGCCACCATGGCCACCGTAAACAAGTGTATCAATGTGTTCATGGAATCTATTATATATCTTCAATATGCAGAAATTGTCAGAATGCCAACAAATTAAAAGAAAATAGTCTAGATATTGATATAATTCAACTATAAGAAAATGAATCCAACCTAACCATCTGACTAGTTAGAACTACCACCACTAAAATAATTCATATTCTCCATCCACTGCAAGTTGGCAGGCGGCGCCGCCGCATATGAACTCATGGGCCTCAGCGGAGGCAGCGGTGGGTCATAGTAGTCTTGGTTACCAATCATGGGAAGCCGGGATGCTAAGACGTCGTACTTTACCGGCTGTTCCAACAGCGAGGGAAACTCACACATGCTGTTGGTTTGCATCATATTCACACAGCCCATATCCTCATAACTAATAAACCGGCTCAAATTTGTATCCACTACCATCATATTCTCCATCTTTTCCATCCCTTGTTTTTCTCTCATCTTCAAGAACTCAATTCTTGCTCCCACATTATGAGGCTGGCTTTGCAGATCATCAGCTAAGACGTCGTACATTACCGCATGTTCCAACGAGGGAAACTCGACGCCATTATTGCTTTGTATCATACTCAAACAGCCCATATCTTGATAACCAACAATTTTGCTAAAACTTGGATCCACTACCATCGTATTCTTCATCGGTTCCACCCCTTGTTTCTCTCTCATCTTCAACGACTCAATTCTTTCTCCCACATTCTGAACCTTACTCTGCAGATAACCAGCCAGTACTCTCAACTGGGATTCATCCATCGAATTCAAATTATTGTCCCAACTCGGATACTTAGCCTGGGAGTTTTTCTTGCGCAGTTTGTGTAGTCCTCCCTCCAATTCTTTCAGCCTCTCCTCGAAGAAATCAGACAGCCCGTACATCTTCACACTCCCCGATTCTTGACTCTTCGACTTGTAAAGGCCAATGAGCCGACGGACTTGGTCGGGATTTCCGGGCGGCCAGATTTCTAGGCCGGGAGTTTGCTTGACGGCGGAGGCGTCGATGATGAGGCAGGCGGCGACGTCGCAGAGTGTGGTGAGTTGGTGCAGTTTCTTGATCAGGCCCTCCTTCCTTGTCTTGTAAGACAAAACTCGAGATTTCTCATTTGCGATCAAATCCATCTTCAATTTCGCACGCCCCATCTCCCAAGAATTAACAAGCAAGAAGAAGAAAATCTGAGAAAGAAGCGAGGGCGAATGCGATGTATATGTAATAAGGTAAGTTTCCTTAATCTTGATAGTTTTATTATGGCATATAATAATGCTTGGGATTATAGCCGTTGGATGTGTGCAGGAATTATGGGCTGGACAATTTTTATTATTACACGCGCGGTTTTAACATCACTTAAACAAAGTTAATTTTAAGAGATGAATAAAAGTATTAACTCCATAGTTGTGCGACCTTATATCCAACTATATCTGAATTATTTAGTTTTTAGCACCGAATATAATTTCAGAAAAAAAAAGTTACAAATTAACGACCATAGGTTTAATATTGGAAAAAGTCATCTCTATATATCCTTTATTCTTTTTTGTCAATTGATTGCATATCGAACAGGAAAAAAAAAGGTTTTCTTTTGCTATATCTGAATGAATATGAATTGATCTCACGTGTGGAAATTTTTCAAGTTGGTGCATATATATATATATATATATATATTGTTTGAATTATACTTTATGCAATAAATTAGATAGACATTGCAGAGACGCAATTGTATATGTATGAGTTTAGTGTTTTTATCCATTGTTCTAATTACAATAATTAAGACAGGATTTGGGATGAGTCATAATCCGACGATGTCCAAAACAATCTAATTCGTGCAAACCTATCAAATTAAAAGCTTTTACTTTCAACTAATTCAACCAACCAAAATGTAGACAGTTTTCGTGTTGGATTAATCTTCTCATATGTCTACTCATGTCTTACTACTGTACATGTTTTATTTCGCAGTACAATCAGCAATTACAAAGACTTAAAGGTGATTTTAAAACTTCCTTTTTAAGAAATAGAACATTTTATATTCCCAAATAAAATCATGACACTTTTTATGGGGAGGGAGTATTTGTTATTATATTTATTTAATTAATTATACTCCAATATATTCGAATATAGAGAATTAGACGGAAACCAAAATTGAGAAGGAATTCTGAGTGATTCGTAGTTATAGCCATGAAAGATTACGAGGTAATTCTTGCTTTTAGAAACCATGCCATAGCTTATAGCTAGTTTTCAAGCATATTGTTTGGCGGTTGCCAATCATAAGGATTTTGATTTTGTTAATTTCGACTAGGTTTTGGAGCTTTGTCATGTGCTTGATCTGTTGATTATGTATGTGTTTGACGGCGTCTTTTGCCGTTGTTTTTCGTATTCTGTGTTTGGAATAAAGATCTGGACTCTGGGTATTGAAATTCTTCGTTTAAATTTCCTTGATTTTTTAGGTTGGATCTTCTGGCATGATTGGAAAAATATGTAAAATCACCTTTTTGAATTAGAGCATAAATAAAATTTTGAGTCTATTTGTGGTATAATAAAAAACTTGCTGTATTCATTTATTGGCTACTCAGAAGTCAGATGTAAGGGATCAAGATCTATTAACTTGTTCATGACTCCAGTAAAGAGTTTGAGAAGGAACCGGTGTTGTTTTTTAATGTAGATTGTGTGGTCAATGGTTAAGTAGTAGAATTGAAGAAAAACATATCTATTGAGATCGAGTTTAGGGAATTGTTGGTGTAGCAGGATCTGTGACTGCATATCTCGCCACTTTGTTTGTTTGTTGTGCCTGTAATATTCCGTATCATTACAGATATCTGTTCTAGTTGTTAATGGCTTAGCTGTAATGTATTTCTTGTTGCACAATTTAAGAGATATGTCTTGTGTACATTGGATGGCTAGAAATTAGTCCTGATGGAAAAGTTTATTTTCTTGAAGTGATTATCCATTATAAGGTTTGAATATTTTAGATTGACTTGGAAAGAGTGATAAGTACGAGTAGTAACTAAAGAAGAGGAAGTAATAGTCTTCTCTGATGAATTTTATGTTGGATTATAGTATCAAATAGTCTTGACAGCGTAGATAGCTGCTTGTGTATTATTTATAAGGATAATCTTGTGATTGTAAAACAAACCAACCTAACAACAACCCACTAAATGTAGATGTTACTTGTAAGTTCTAAGACAAAAGGCCATGCTAAACTTCACCCATTAATATGATGTTAGTAGTATACTGGATCACAAAAGGTTGTAGCGTCCTAATTGGGAAGAATATCCGGATGCTGAAGAACCAATATCTACTCACCTATATTCTCCAAAACTAGATCATTTGCACAAGACCTCAACTTTCTAAAGTCAATTTTTTTGATAATTCCGAAACCCAGAAGTGTAAATAGAGTAGAGTCAGTGTTGTTGATATTTCTCTTAATTATGTTGTAGCTTGAAGAAAAGAAGCAGGCTGCTGCAGATGTCATGTTTCAATATTCTAAATTTGCTCTTGCGTATCTCGGAAACCAGGCTAGGCCATGCGACTTGAGGTTGCATCTGATGAAGGTGTTTTCTTACTCTCTTTTCTGTCAATTTCCCATATTATGAGCTTATCTGGATTTGAGGCACTTGTAATCTACTGTAGAACATTGATTTCTTAGTTTCTTATGCAGAATGTTTAAGTTCAATTTTGAATAATATTTTTTTAGATTTCTTTTCTGTCTTATAAAAGCGACCTTTTAAGCATCTTTCCGTTACTTAAAAAATTGGCACTATATAAAAACAACTTTAAGCGTAAATTAGTAAAAACTACTTATAAAAGCTCTTCCAAACACTACCCTCCTCAATTTGAGTCATCAGGTGAAGGGAAATAAACTCAGAGCAATGAATATTATTACTATATACTAGTATCAGCCTAATGATCAGTTAGTTGGTTCAAACTAAGATGCTAATTGCATTTTCTTGTGCTAAAAGCCAATTTTCTTTCTCTTAGTGATGCATTCTGGTGGTAAGGAATCTTAGTATATACTAAAAGTAAAATCTTACTATAAAATACAGATAAATGAATTTTAAAGTTGAGGAAAAGCAGAGTAAGCTAATAAAAACCCAAAGAAGTTATGTCATTTACTGAATACTTTCTCTGACAGGAAGTTTCTGGTTTGCCAACTTGTCTGAAAAGGGCAGCATCGCATACAACTGCTTCTCCTGATGTTATGGGAGAATCTTCGAGCAAGACTTGACAAGGCCGATAGTTTTAGAGCACCACTCTAAATGTTTGTACTCGCGCCTTTTAGGCTATATAAACAGATAGATTGTAATCCTGAACTTTGAACTTGACCTTGGGATGATCGGCCTTCTTCTAGGCTTCACTTATCTTACCAAGTGAACAACGTTTTTGTTTGAATACTTTTTTTATCATCAGTATAACTTGTACTCGCTACTTAAATCACGAACCTGATTCCACGAAAATAAGTGGAAGTTCTTTGAGAATATATCTATGTAATCCATTTGTAAATAAATTCACTATTACGAACGTCTATAAAATGTACAGAATTGGGCGGATCTGAAAATTAAAACTTATAAAAGTACATTTGATTCCTTATTCATTTATGATCTGAGCATTTTGAATACAGATTGCAGACTTGGTTCAATTGAAGAATAGATTCATAAGATATTAACAAAAATTAGAGTATATAATTCTCCCCCTTAATTACCGAGGCGAAATGGCACAACGGCTAGTTAACAAACGGTAAAAACTCCAACGGTCGGAATTTCAAAAATTCCCTCAGACGCTGTCTAAAGCCACCCATCCTTCACTTCCTGCCTCCGTCTCTCTCTCTCTCTCTCTCTCTCTATTCCGCCCTTCCATCAATCATCATCTAAAAACCACATAAAACACCAAAAGATGAACGAAATGTGGAATGGCCCGCCCGGTTTCCGACCCACAAAATCGGCTCCGGCCTCACCGGCGAAGCCCCTCGGCGTCTCCCGGACCCGGTCGGAGACCTTCCACGTCACCCACAAGGTCCCAGTCGGCGACACTCCTTATGTCCGAGCGAAAAACGTTCAAGTAAGTCCAATTTGATTCTTCATTTTCATTCAATCCAAACCATTTTCTGATCTTCAAAGTGCCTCATACGATTTGTTCATCTTTAACCAGCTCGTGGAGAAGGACCCAGAGAGGGCAATTCCCTTGTTCTGGGCCGCCATTAACGCCGGCGACAGAGTGGACAGTGCTCTCAAAGACATGGCCATTGTCATGAAGCAGCAGAACCGCGCCGACGAAGCCATTGAAGCTATCAAGTCTCTCCGCAGCCGCTGCTCCGATCAAGCCCAAGAATCGCTAGATAACATCTTATTAGACCTCTACAAGGTTTCCCATTTGTTATAGTAATTCTTGATCTTGGAAGTTGAAGTGTTATTTATGTGTGTGAGTGATTTGCAGAGGTGTGGGAGATTGGATGATCAAATAGCCCTTCTGAAGCATAAACTGTTCCTAATTCAGCAAGGTATGGCCTTCAACGGGAAGCGGACCAAGACGGCTCGATCGCAAGGGAAGAAGTTCCAAGTCTCCGTCGAGCAAGAAGCCACCCGACTGCTGGTATCCCTCCTCATCAAACTTGAATCTTTATGTTATAGATTAATCTTTTTAATCAATATATAATTGTAAATGGATGATTGGTTGGTGGTGCAGGGGAACTTAGGGTGGGCGTTGATGCAGCAGAGCAACTACACGGAAGCAGAGGAGGCTTACCGGCGGGCCCTACTGCTGGCGCCAGATAACAACAAGATGTGCAATTTAGGTATTTGCTTAATGAAGCAAGGGAGAGTAGTGGAGGCGAAAGAGACTCTCCGGCGAGTGAAGTCGGCGGTGGCGGACGGCCCGAGAGGCGTCGATTCCCACCTCAAGGCCTACGAGAGGGCGCAGCAAATGCTCAGAGATCTCGAATCCGAGATGATGAATAAAGGCGTCGATCGCGTCGAGCAGAGCAAGCTCTTCGACGCGTTCTTGGGATCCTCCGCGATCTGGCAGCCGCAGCCGTGCAGAGAGAGCAGAAGCTCCGCCGCGGTTTCATCTTCCGACGCCTTCGCCGATGAGAACGCCAATTCGAACATAATTGTAAACCACCGTTTGCCGCCGCAGGATAAGGGTTTACTAAATCCCCTCAACATAGATGCAACGCCGTATTACTGTACAAAATTGGCGGAGGGGTTGAAGAGGACTAGATCAGGCAATCCGGAGGCGAAGTCGGCGGAGAAGAGCGGGGAGAGTTGGGCGGATTTCTTGCCGGACAGCAAGGATTTTGAAGATGCGATAATTGCGGCGGTTTTGGGTAGGGAGGATGGCGGAGGAATGGCGCAGAAGAAGGTGGAGAAGAGGCTGAAGGTTTTTCAGGATATAACGCAGTCGTCGTTGAGTCCGAAAGCCTGAGAAAGTTGGTTAACAGTAGATTAATTATTGCTAATTTAGAGACAGATTAATTATTTGTAATGTTATTAGAGTCTAGAGATGGAGATGACTTCTTTGATCAATAAAAAAACAAGTGAAAATGGGTAGAAATAGGCAAACTAAACTCATTATATGTAAAAATAGGCAATTCATGCCAAACATGCACAAAATAGGCACTCTCACTTAAATAGGTCTAGGTTGTAGCTACATGTTTTGCTCCATAGGAAACAAATTTTGCACTCATTAAGCTTGAAATTACAGAGTAATTAAACTGATGATACTTTTTTGTTTAATGGTGATTAGAGTATATTTTACCTGATATTAAAATGAATTTTCAGATTTTTAACGAAAGATAATAGATAATAAATTTTTAATTTTTAATGTCTAAATAAAATTAATTTAAAATATAGGCATCAATTTTGTTCTCTCTCCATAATTAATTAATAAACTTATTAAATTGAGTCAAAATTATTTACAGAACTCAAATCAACCAGTAACAAACTAAAAATTACACTGGACTCAGCCGTATGCTAGAAAAATAGAGAGAAGGGGTAAAAAAGGAATAGTGCCTATTTGATGCATGTATGACATAAAGTGCCTATTTTTACATATAGTGTGTTTAAGTTGCTTATTTTTATTTTTTCCCCAAAAAACAATGTCCCTTCAATTATCTCTATCCAAATCAAATGTTATTATAATTAATAAGTAGGATATAAACAATAACCGATGGTCTACGCTAGTCTCATAGTATTACGTTCGCGAGATTAACTCCATTCAGTTTGGGATACCTTTTAGGTCATCCATACTCCATATCTTTGTAATTCAGTACTACTAGCAAAATGCATATAATATTTTTTTTGAATGATAAGAGTAACTCGTAGCTGCAAGTAACTCCTGTTTTTGTACTCTAGCATATAAATTATGTGGGTAGCTAACTAAGTTAACTATAAGTGACACACTCATATAGTATATAACAATTCTAGTGAATTTTAAACGCATGACTTTCAATTACGGACTAAACACTTCAATGTCTCAACATTTAACTTTAACAATCAATATTAGTATTGACAGAATATTCTATTTTTGAAACCTTATTAAATTACTATTGTATAGCATTTTCAAAAATAGTCATATTTATGTGATACTATTATCAATATTATTTAGTTATAATTAAATATAAATTACTTTGATTTGTAATTTTTTTTTATCACAGCAAATGCTAGAATATAATTTAATAATTCCTTCGATCCAATATTGAAATTTACAATTAATAAAGATTTGACTATTCTTTAAATTTTAGTTACAACGGTACACATAATAATTAAATAAGTCAAATTGGATTTTTTAGTCCCCAAACTATGCGTGTTTGGTCAATTTGATCCCTTATTTATTTATTTTAGTTAATTGGTCCCCAAACTATAGAATTTTGGACGAATTGGTCATTCTGTTAATTTTTTTGTTAGTCAATTGTTTGTCAACGATTTTTAAAGGGTATTTTCGGTATAATATTATTGAGGACCAAAACGTCAAAATATTGAAAGATTGAGGACCAATCTGACCAATTTTTATTTCTTTAATTTTTTTAAGTTTTTCAAAAATCGAAAAATATTTTAATAATTTTTTTAAGGAGTAATTATGTCAATTTTAAATAGGTTGATGACCATTCCCGTTAATTATAATATATTTGGGATCATATTACTATGAAAATGATGGATTAAAACATAAAATATATTACTCCGTAACTAATTTTTTTTCCGAATATTACTATGAAAATAGGGGGATTAAGACATAAAATATACGAAAAGTTAATGAATAAATCATATTGGAATGAAAACATGTTTTGAATGGAAATCTACTATAGTTTTATTCATTAATTATCAAATATTCTACGTTTTTATCTCTCTTTATCATATTAATATATTCGAAAATTTTGATAATAGAGCTATAAAATTTGACGTTTATGATCCCAAAATATAGGGATTGGTCTTCAACTTATTTAAAATTGGCGTAGTTGGTCCTTAAAAAAATCAAAACGATTAAAATACTTTTCGATTTTGGTAAAATTAAAAAAATTTCAGTAAAAAAAAAATTGGCCAAATTTGTCCTTAATTTTTTAGTATTTGGACGTTTTGGTCATCAATAATATTATACCGAAAATACTTTTTAAAAATCGTTGACTAACAGTTGACTTACCAAAAAAATTAACAGAAGGAATTGTTAGGGGACCAATTAACTAAAAAAAATAAAGGACCAAATTGACTAAACAAGCATAGTTTGGGGACAAAAAATCCAATTTGCCATTAAATAAATGGATTAGTGCGTGCGTGTACACATGTGTTACTACGTTGCGACATGTAAATTCTTTGGGAGGGCAGTTCGGTCAGAATAGAATAGTTATCGTAAGAGAGAGTGGATCTGTGTCACTAAGGAGGGCGATTTATATATTATTTTATTATTATAATACGTATATAAGGTTAGCACTGCTAGGGGTGTAAGTGGTTCCGCTCCGAACCGCGAAATCGATCGGACTGACCGCGAAATCGATCGGACTGAATCGAACCAAACCGAAAAATACGATTTGGTTCGGTTTCGCGGTTTGGTTCGATTTATTTTTTTAGAAATCGTTTACATTCGGTTCGATTCGCGGTTTCAAGAATTTTTGAATGGTTCGAACCGAACCGAATCAATATCCTATTTTTTAATTTTTTATTTAATATTTATCTTTCTTATATGAGAATATTATTGGATTTAGATATTAGATTTAAGTTAAGATCAATTCTAATCTATACAAATGAAGATAAATGAGTAACAACTCTATACTTATGAGTTCGGAATGAGTGACATCCTACAAACTACTCCCTCCGTCCCATTATTAGTAGCGCCTTTCTTTTCGGCACGGTAATTAAGAGAATATGTAATAAAGTAGGAGAGAGGAGTAGATAATAAAGTAGGAGAGAGAGATAAGTGTAATAATGAGAGAGTATGAGAGAGAAGATAATAAAGTAGGAGAGAGAAATGAGTATAATAATGAGAGTAGATATAAAGTAAGAGAGATAAAATGATAAAGTAGGAAAGTGGGTATTAACTTTTTACTAATTTAGGACGTTGCCACTAATAACGGGACGTCCAAATTAGGAAAGGTGGCCACTAATAATCGGACGGAGGGAGTATTATTCTTGCATTATTTAGGATTTAAAAAATAAATAAAAAAATAAAAAGGTGAACCGACGAACCGAGCCGAACCAAACCATTTATAAGCGGTTCGGTTCGGTTCCGATATTGAAAAACTCTTCAAACCGAACCGAACCGAACCATTTCTATGTGTTTGGTTCGGTTCCTAAAATACATAAAAAATCAAACTGAACCGAACCGTTACACCCCTAAGCACTGCCACCTAAGCATCTCATGGGTAAGTAATTTTAACAGCACCTTGAAAAGTTTATACTAATTCGATAAGTTTATTTAAGAAAAAAAAAACGCAAACACCAGCTACTATTAGACATGCTCATTTTCGATTTCGGTTACGATTACGGTTTGAAACTGTCGGTTACGGTTTGCAAAAAACTGAAACTGAAACCGAACCGCATCTAGACGGTTGATAGTTCCGGTTTGAAACCACCGATTCCAGTTCCAGTTTATCAGTTTTATGGTTTTCATAAATTTTATTTTTTTTAATTACTAAATTATTATTATTTTTAAATACCTTTTTTTGGTTTCGAATCAAGTCAGTAATAAATTATAAATAAAATTATAAAATCTCATGAAAGAATTGAACAATTAAATATATTAATACAATCTCATTGTTCATTTTGTATTATTATCATCGTTTTAAAATTGAATTTTATATCATTGTTTTCGATTCTTTGTCGTGTTGTAATTATTAAATAATATTTGATACTCTATGTTTTTCGGTGATAAAATTTGAACAACTTTTATCCCATGTATATTTTTTGAGAACATTAGTATCCATTTTCAATTATACTAAATACATAATAATGTTTTCTCCTTTTGTATACTACTTTAAAATATCAAAATTGGTAGGATTTTTGTATTTTAAATGAATAGTTTGTTTTAAATATAAGTAAAAATTAGAAGATTAGATCTTCAATAATGTTTTTAATTTAAAACTCATTAATCTAATGAATTAGATTAATGATCTTTGACAATTTTAATAGGTGAAACGTCGGTTTCACCCGATTTAGAACCGACGGTTTCACGATTAAAAAATAGTAAATTGAAACCGAACCGCAAACCGAAGGTTTACGATTCAAGACGGTTTCAGTTTGCACCGGTTTCGGTTTATGCCGGTTCCGGTTCCCATTTAAATCCCGATTTGAGCCGATTTCGATTTGAAAATGGGTATGTCTAGCTACTATCGAAACATGTATTAAATAAATCTTAATATTATATAATAATCTGCAAATTATTCATGAGATGCAAATTATCAGAGAAACAAAAAAAGAAAAAAGAAGTGATTGACACACATAACAATATTGATAGATTTCAAAATCGTTGAAAACGTAATTTTTTATTTGTATGGAATCGTATCTAGAAAAATAAAATACGTACATTTCTAATTCTAATAAAAATTAATTTACTTTATAAATCTTAATTTCTTCATTATTTATGAGTTATATATAAATCTATAAATGCACCATTTTTTATTGTCACGTTTAGTGTTTAGTATATTATGATTTCGTTGTTATTTTATTTATTTTGAATTTTGTTATCTTAGATTTAGTTATATATATTTATATGTATTTATCAGCTCTACATTATGTTCTAGATTTAAAGAAAATAATAATAAAACTCATATTTTCACGGTAGTGTTTAGAGTATTAATATGCACCAACGATATTAATTGAGTAAGTATTTCCAGCAACGACTCTATACATTAAACTATAAAAAATATATAAAATGGGATAAAATTTAGGGGCGTTTTCTTAAATACCCAGATCGGAAATCGAAAAGGCAATTTTACCCAAAGCTTATAATTGATACACAAAATACCCAACTTTACTTAAATATCTCCACTTTTCAGACTTGTCAGCCTACAAAACCGTTATTTTGCTTCGTTTCGTGCGCAAATGATTAACGCAGAATCCCGCTCACGTACTGACCGAATCCCGCTCGGCCACGTGGAATCCCACTCGGCCACGTGGAGTCCCGCTCGGCCACGTGGCAGGACTAGCCGATTCCCGCTCGACCACGTGGAATCCCGCTCGTGACGTGGAATCCCACGGGCGGGATCCCGCTCGAGCGTGGCCGGTACCGCTCGGCCGCCCGTAGCTGCTCGCGGGATCCCGCTCGAGCGTGCCCAGTCCCGCTCGCGGGATCCCGCCCAGCTACCCCAGTCCCGCTCGCGAGGAGCAGAATCCCGCTCGCGGGATCCCGCTCGACTTTTTTGACTTGGCAGGTCGTGCAGAATCCCGCTCGGCCGTTTCTAGTCTCGCTCGTTCCAAAATCGTGATTTTATCTATTAATACGGTGATTGAAGTCCAAAATCGAACACACTCACTCCTCTTTCATTTCATTTTCAACTACAAATTATTTCTGTAGAATTTTGCTTCCTCGTTTCATAAAAAAAAAATGGATAGTTGGTATAATATTATTGTTCATTTTTACGGTCAATTTAACAATTTGTCCGAGTATATTGGCGGTGAAGTTAGAGTTGTCTGCATTCCTGGGAACAGTGTTTGTATCCCTATTTTACGACAGATCATTCAATACAATCTTAATCCCTTTTCACTTTCGTCAAATTATGAAATTTATTACACCTACGTTTCTCGAATGGTATCACGCTTAGGTCCATTCTCGCGACCGATATGGACCTAATTCGTCTTTGTACTACACAAATCGAGCCGACTTTATTTCTCGAGCACTCTAATGCTCAATCTTATCATACACCCGATGTTGTTGAACAATTTGGTTTAAGGTTCAATTTTGAAGATCAAGCGGGTGGTAGCAATCGGGCTGAGAATTTTCGCGAACAGGAAACTTTTTTTCGCGAAGAGGATACCCATGTTGTATCCGACAGTGATGAAGAAAATATTTTGGATTGTTCATCCGAAGAAGAATACGATGAGGTGCCTGGTGCATTAAATCAATGTACGTTTGACAACTTTGCGGCATGGATCCGACGTGAAGGTGGTGTGAATCAACTGAAATCTATGCTCATGCCGGACAACTGTGCCCTTCCAAGCAACGAAATAATATATGGTGGCACCAAAGAAGTAAATGACGGTTTACTTCCACTCGTTCCTCTCGATGCATCGGATTCACCTATGGTTTGAGATCTGGATCACGTTGTGGACTATCCACTCCATGAAGGTGCGACATTTTGGGAGAAGGCGGATTTGTTTGCTGCTGTTGCACTTCGGCACATGGAACAAGGTCTCGATTTTAGGGTGGCTCGTTCTGACAGTGGTCGGGTTGAGTATAAATGCAGACGGAGTCGTGACTGCCCACTTTTTCTACGGGCATCATTTCGCAGAGATGTGTTGTGGATTGTAAACTGCTTGCATGCCGAACACATATGTAATTGAGATTTTTCACAGACTGGTCCAAGAAGGATTCGTGCAAAGGCCCTCGCTGCTTATGTTGCTCGGCGAATGCGCCGTCAAAAATCTGTCCTAAAACCGAAAGAAATTATGGCAGCTATCCAGGGTGAATTCGGCTTTCAAGCAAGCTATAGTGTTGCTCTACGAGCCCGTAATTGTGCTGTGGCGATGATTTATGGCGGACACTCAGATTCGTTCAAGATGCTTCCTCGTTACCTCCACGTACTGAAAACAATGAATCCAGGTACAATAACGGATCTGGAAGTCGATTCAGAAGGTCGTTTCCAACAATTATTCGTTGCTTTTAATGTTTCTCGTGCCCTGTGGGTATTTAACCTCTGAGATCTGATTGTGGTCGACGCGACTCACTTGAAAGGAAGGAATAAAGGAGTGTTATTTGTGGCTGCTACGATAGACGGCAACGACCAAATATTTCCACTAGCCTTTGGTGTGGGTCCAATTGAGAATGATTACTCTTGGACGTGGTTCATGTCCCGACTCAGAGAAGCATTTACGATGCCAACCAATTTAATAATCATATCCGATCAACACCGGAGCATAGCTAACGCGGTAGAGGTTGTTTATCCGGAAGCAGCCCATGACACTTGTTACTTTCATCTTCAGAATAAGTTTACACGATATGGTCAGACGCTTATCAAGATGTATCATGATGTTGCCTATGCTTATACGATGTATGATTTCGACCGTGCGATGGAAGGGATTCGTCAAGCCTATCCTGAGGCATACGAGAAGTTATGGATGTCGGACCGAAAAAGTGGGCTAGATCGAAGTCTCCCGTTCGCCGATACAGTTAGCTCACCTCAAACATAGCTGAATCCATCAACTCGAGACTGCTCACAACACGACGTATGCCGATATGCTCTATGATCGAGGCAATAGGTCACATGGTGAAATAGTGGTGTGACCAACGTCGAGCAAAAGCCATGGCATGAGATAATCCGCTGACAATTGCTGCAGAGCTAAAGTTAGCTCCGTCGGAGGACCGTTCACATCGCTTCACTGTTTTGTCAGTGAACGGAGACAAATTCAAAGTTCACGACGGAACGTATCAATGGAGAGTTCAAATCAGCAGAAACGCTTGTGAATGTCGTGAGTGGCAACTCGATGAGATCCCGTGTTCGCATGCTTGTGCTGCTATCAGGTATAATAGTTTTTTCGTCTATAGGGTTGTTCCGGACTTGTGTACTAATAGATTTTTTATCTATAGGGTTGCCGGACTAAATCTACTAGATTTCGTGTCGGATGCATACAAGACTGAGAATTGAAGGATGATTTATGCCGGAACACTATATCCGGTAGCCCCCATGCGTAATTGGCGGGTGCCGAAAGATGTGGCCTCAATGGTCGTGTTGCCACCATTAATTACGCGTCAGGCAGGGAGACCGAAGAATAGTAGACGACCCTCAGGAGCCGAAGCAAGTACATCTAGTGGGAGAACTCGCGGTCCGAAAAAATACAGCATATGTGGTGTGGTTGGGCATACTAGGAGGAAGTGTCCGGGAACGGATGTCCGGACTGACCGGAGTCGGAAGCATTTTAGTATATCGTAATTTGTAATTGTCAAAGTAATCAATAAATTCGTAATTATGTTAATTTGTATTATGTGAATTCGTAATTATGTTAATTCGTAATTGGTGGAGTAATCAAAAAAATCCTAAATTGAATAAAAAAAATCATAAGTTCAAATCAAATATGTTAATAAAATACAAATATATAAATCAAAATAGTCATCTATTATCCGGCCTCGTATAGCACATGTCATAGATCATCTGAGCCATCAACCGACGATACACAATTACATTGCCGAGTTCGTTGCCCCACTTGACTGTCGGGTAAGTGGCAATAAATCTCTCAACTACCATGCAGGCCATCGGTCCACAACTCTTATAATCTCTTTGCACCAACTGCTGCTCATGAGGCATAATCTGCACAACGAGCGACCGCGGGTGGGGATCCTGATATCCAAAGTCATTACGGGCCCAATAATCGCGGTAAGACAAAAATGTACCAATCAGCTTCACCAGAGGTCTCAACTGCCGAATCCTACGTGCTCGGCCATGATCATCGGCTTTGTGCGCAAGCGAATCATACACCTCAATCCTCCAATGACCAATGTCAATCCGAACAGTGACCCAGTGATCGAAGCAGAGACGTGCCAGTAACAGCTTCAAAAAATTAGAATTAATTAATATGAATAATTTAATATAAATAAACCACTAAGCAAAATTAATATAAATACTTACGTATTTGGCACTATACCACTTTTGCGCATGTTCTATCAAGTTTTTACCGACAATGTACTCCATGAGACTTTCATTCGGTCTCCAGAAATGCCCATAGTTGAAGTCCTGGTCGTGCATATCAGAATCCGGATCCGGAATGCATTTCTTCCAATTCGCACAGAGAATGTTCTATTAAATAAATGGAAAAAATGTCAGTAATTATTTGATGAGCATAATATAAATATTGAATTATTACTTACGAAGAAAACCGAATCGACTATCACGGTCTGATGTTAGTGGGGAGTAGCCAACACATCGATACCCCCGAGGCCCTTCATCTTCCTCGTCCGAAAGGGTTGGCTCGACCCGTACCGGGTTCGTAGACGATGCACCAACCTCGGGGCGGTGTGCTGAAGGCTGCTCCTGAGCAGGAGCATAATACTGATGCCAATTTCCACCGTCGAAAGGAAGTGGGTGCATGGGTTGTGCACCGTAGGACCAGCTCTGACGAGGCGGACAATCTCCGTAAATAAGGTCGAAATAGTCAAACATGCTCCTCACCGACCCCGGAGCATAACATCCACGCTCGTAGACGCTGTGTCGACCCTGCATCGGTGGAATGACCGGCTGCTCCGCCTCATTATCCGATTCGTTATCCAGCTCCATAACCTTGGGGCGGTACCCCGAGGCGGTTCTCCCCTCAATCACGGGGCGGTACCCCGAGGCGGTGTTCCCCTCAAGCACGGGGCGGTACCCTGAGGCGGTGTTCCCCTCAATCACGGGGCGGTACACCGATGTGGCTCTCTCCTCAAACCGGGGAGAGTGATCTCCCATATCCTCATCTCGGTCACGATGGTGTCCTATCGACACCGATTCACTCCTAACAAGACCGTGTGGTGTCCCACCCGCGTGAGAGGACGTAGTAGCCAAGTCTCGGCTCTTAGATCGACCAAACATCGACCAAAATAGTGACTTCACATCCTGAACTATTTCCTTCCGCAAGTTTCGGTGTTCGCAAACTATTTCCTTTTGCAAGTTCTGGTGTTCCTCCCTTACGACTTTACGGACGTTGTCGACGGTCAAGATCTGGTGTTGATCGGGCTCCCTCTGTCCAGTCTCCGTTCGAACCCGCTTACCACCTTCAGTGGAACGGCGTTGCCTCTGTTCGGTTCCTCTAGAACTGGTTGGATGTTGTGACTGCTGTCCGAATCTATATAGCTCTCGTACCCATGCTCCCCTATGATCGTGGGATGTAACAGATTCTCAGCCGCAATACAGGACACATGTAGTCGATCGTCCCTAATGAAACTCTGCCAATAATAAGTGTTTGTCTCCGAGGCAGATGGTGTGAGACCATCTCGGACAACAAACTGCAATTACATTAAATAAATTATTATTAGACTACATTAAATTAAAAAAAATATATAATATAAACAAAATCAACTTTAAATTTAATATTTTTACGTGACGATGCCAGAAACTGTTAAGCTTCTTTGGTTGGCCTCCACTAAAGAACCAATTCTTCCAACGAGGAAATTCAGTTGTAGACAATCTCTCTGCACAAATTGCTCCAAGATCTGGAATAGCCTCGTAGGACCAAATCTACAATGAATGAAAATTAATATTGATTAGTATATGATATATATGAATAATTCTAATAATTAAATTAATAAAATCATTATACACACCTGGAGTGCCCAAACGGGTCCATAGAAATGATATTTCTTGGACGTCTGTTCCGCCGTTCTCAGAACAAAACTACACTAGTGCTTCAGCGCACCATAAGTGTATGAGCCCCACAGGAATATGCCAAACGCACGTAGATCATCCACTAATACCCAAATCCACGTGTCGACTAATTTTGTGTCGCTATAACCGAGAAAAAAGTAAATTAAGGCTAGAACATGAACCACCTTCAAATAGCCCAACTCGTCCAATCCCAAATCTCCATTCTCGAACTTTGACAATAAATCTCTGTCCGTTATTGGTGTACAATCATTTAACTGTTTGTACACAGTCGAGGAACGGGGATCATGCTGAGCATGCGGATCAAAATTGCTGGATCCAAACTTTAAACCCGTGACAAGGGCATAGTCGAAACAAGAAAAGCAGGTAGTCGTCCCGGACACGAAAAACCAAATAGCATAATCATCTCCGTCCGCTTCAATCTCATGACACATTAACATATGGAGAGCCCTTGCTGCATTCCTATCCACCCTCCAATCCAAAAAGCTACCAAAAACCTCATTCCTAAATTCGTTTACTACAGCACCGTCCCTGATAACTCGAATTTTTTTTTAATTATATCAAAAATCTTCGGATAGAACTATATGTCTATCCTTGGAGTCGCATCGAGAAGATCAATTCGAGTCAGAACACCTCGGACCGCGGTCCCGCACAAATGCGGACCGCGGTCCTTAACAAATCCGGCTGAACAGTTTTTCTGCACTGTCGCGTTTTGGGAAAAACGCGATATCTCCTTCGTTAGCCGTTGGATCGCCACGAAATTTTACCACGATGTTCCCAACACATAGAACTACGATGTGGACGGTGGAGATCAGATTCTAAGATCTTTAGATCCACCGGCCACATGATTTTCCAAGTGCCTTGATACGTGTGCTCCGAAACACGATTTCTTCAACAACCGGCTTCAAATCCTCTCCATTCTTCATCCAAGCAACTCCATCTTTACCAAAAATGCATCAATGGTCATGGTTTCTTTCATTTTGGTGTCAAATACCACCAAATATGCTTAAAATGCGTGAGAAACCTACAAAACCAAAAACCATCGAAAGTATGCGATTCCAAGCAAAACAAAAGCTAAAAATGAATGGAAAACGATGTAAACAAGCCTAAAAAGAACACGATGAGATGGTATAAAAACCGCTCATCAGATACCTAAGTGATTCGTGGGTATGAGTTTTGGGTATCAAAATTATACTTTATGTATTATTTTTTAAAATTGAAATTTATTTTTTATAATACTCCCTCCGTTTCTTTATTCTTGTCCACTATACCATTTTAGGTTGTTCCATTATTAATGTCCACTTTACTAAAATGACAAATTACTCACTATCCACCCCATATGAGATGGGCCCCTCATTATTCATTACCCACCTCATATTCTTATACACTTTCTCTCTCCAAAACTTTCTCTCTTACACGATTCCGCTCCGCTCCGAACGTAGAAAATTTTGATTTTTAACTTTTTGAAAACTTTAGATTATTTCTTTAATTACAACATAAAAAAAAATTAAAAAAAAACTAAATCAAATGCTTAAACTATGCCTTAATAACATTTAGATAAATTAACATTCATTCCCAGCAACCATTCATCGAAAACCGTGTCAATTTATTAATACAATTAAAACTCATTAAATATATCTCCAAATAAAATTTCTTAATCTCCGTGTCAATTTTATACTTAGTTGGAATGCGGACCGATGTTGGAGGAGGAAGCAGAGATCTTGACTGATTATTATGCGAGCACGCTGTCCGGCGAGGCACTTGGCATGCCGTATAGAGAGCCGATTGTTGTCCAGTTTGGATCTGATCGAGCCAGAGGATGGGCATTCCTCGTCCACGCGGCCCTGCAGCGCCTCACTCTCCGCCTGCCATACAAAGACGATCCGAACGAAACCAGGCTCCGGCTCCGGAGGGGTCTAGCAGTCTTGATACTCAAGACATGACTCATCGTGAAAAAAAGTTTTGGAAGAAGATCAAAAACTTTTTCTCCAAAAATAAGTCGGAGCGGAAGTCAGCGGAGGAGGGAGGACAATCGTATAGTCATGTCGAGGAGGGTCGTCGACACTCAGTTTCACATAGTCACGGCTCCGATTGTCACGGCATCTCGGGTCGACATTCCGAGAGTCGCGGCATCTCCGGACGATATTCCGAGAGTCGTGGCATCTCCTCCGGTCGACATTCAATTTCTTGTACTCGCAGAGCAACTCCGCATGCATCTGGTCGGGTCGACCCAGTTGTTGATGCCGTGACTCACAGCAGCGACTCGTCCGTCGAATCTGAGGCACGCACGAAGAAGTCTCATGATCGGCCCGTGTCTACCCAGCCGTTGCAGCTTCAGTCCGATGAGCCCGCGCAGCCTTCTGCTTCTCCCAATCCGGTGTCAGAGATAGGCTATTAAAAGTTTTATTGAGACTTATGTACTTTTTACGAAGATATATACATAAACTTAACGTAAACTTTTCTTTTATAGGAACCCGATGAAGATCACTCCCTATACGGTGATGATTTCTCCGCATCATGGGTACTTATTGTGTCCCCGATACAAGTTGAACCGTTGAAAGTGGTGCCGGCGGGAGATGCCGGTACCAGCCGGAGAGGAGGAAAGGGAAAAGAGAAGGCCCCCATGGAAGAAGATCCGAGTAGCCCACGTGGACGTGGATTGCGCACGAAAAGACCCTCTCGTGCAATTACGTTGCCGTACGTTGCCCCGAAGAGGAATCTGGTCCGTTACCTCAGCGATTGGTCTGTCCTTGGCTTCAAGGAATATCAGTCGTGGCGTCGCGCACACAATGAATTTGGTGACCACGTCTACACAGCCACGAGATATCATTTGACGCACTCGTGGTTTGATATCCTCGAAGATGTTTCGAAGATGCTTACCCATGACATGATCGAATGTTATTTGGGTACCATGAGGAGACAATTGGCGAGAGGAGACGGTCTACTTCATGGTGTGCGGAGCGGCACTACTCTCATTCTTCCCGTACAATTTTGGGTAAGTATTTAGTGTTTTATACAAAAATGTTTCTTAAAATGCTAACAATATATATTTTATTAGTCTCAAATGCAATATTCTTGGGCGAGCAACGGGATGGACGTGGATGCATGGGAGCCTTTCGAGGCTTTGAAAGAAGCTGCGAGAGAATGGGCACCGGGGCTGCAATACGTAAGTTATATATTCGAATTTAATAAAAATGCAGTGATATATTAGTGTAATGCGGTGAACTAATGTTCTGTTACGGATTTCTATAGCTCATACTAGTTTGCTTTGTCACTGGAGCTCACTGGGTCACCGTGCAAATCCGTCTGCATGCATGGACTGTCGAGTTGTACGACTCGTTGTGGGCGATTTCTGACGAATCATATCGGCGGATGCGGAGAGAGAGCATACAACCGATTACACGGATGATGTACAGACTGTTCGATTACAACATGTACTTCAAACGGGTGTACGGGCAACCACGCCAAGAAGCTTGGCGTGATATGCATTTGGAGGTCTTTGAACGAGCACAGTTCGTACAAAGAGACCATGTTAATTGCGGTGTATATGCCCTATTATCCGTGCATCGGTTAATTGATGGCCTGCCAAGGACAGAACTCGTCCAGAATGAGCTCGATATTTGGAGCATTCGGCATATTATGGGGATGCGAATTTGGTTGATGTGTGTCGTGGTTGACCCGGTTGATGATTAGGCCCTTTCAAAGACATTTATTTGTTATTTATGATTATGTAAGACATTTCATATATCTCTCCGGAGATATATGGTATTTATATTTGGCATTTATATTCTGAGATATATTACGGAGTTTTGTTTAGACGTTAATTTCGAAACGTAAAAAATCATAGTTCTCCATACATATTTTAGATTTTATATTATAATGCATAAATATTCGGATTATTATTCAAATTTCTCTCAATTTAAACAACTTTCGGGTGTATTTAAACAGCAAGAGTACTATTAAAACAACTTTCAGTCAATTTAAACAGCAAGAGTACTATTTAAACTAGCTTAGATAATTTTTCTCTTAATTTCTCTCAATTTTATCAATTTAAATTGAGAGATTACTATTAATCTATATATATCTCAATCTTCTCTCTATTTTTAGAATATTTCTCTCAATTTCTGTCAAATATTCTCGCAATCTTTCTCGCAATCTTTCTAATATTTTCGCAATCTTTCTTTCAATTTTCTCAACTTGCATAAAATAATGTAAAACCCAGATTTCGCAACTTGCATAAAAACAACGTAAAACAATTAATGAAAGATTTGTATAAAGGTTTGTATAACGGTTCACGAAAAATTATACGTAATATTCTGAGATATATTAAGTAGTTTAGTTTAGACGTTAATTTCAAAACGTAAAAAATCATAGTTCTCCATACATATTTTATATTTTAGTATTATAATGCATAAATATTCGGATTATTATTTATACGGAGATATATACATATTTTACGGAGAACTATAACTGAATATGTATCCCTTACCTATGATGTAATGTTTTCGTATATAAAATTGCACATTTTCCATAATTAGAAGGTAACGGATATAGAAGGTAATTGATAGAGTACTATTAAAACAACTTTCAGGTAATTAGCAAGAGTACTATTTAAACTAGCTTAGATAGTTTTTCTCTCAATTTCTCTCAATTTTATCAATTTAAATTGAGAGATTACTATAAATCTATATATATCTCAATCATCTCTCAATTTCTCTCAATTTAAATAACTTTCGGGTGTATTTAAACAACAAGATTACTATTGAAACAACTTTTAGTCAATTTAAACAGCAAGAGTACTATTTAAACTAGCTTAGATAGTTTTTCTCTCAATTTATCTCAATTTTATCAATTTAAATTGAGAGATTATTATAAATCTATATATATCTCAATCTTTTCTCAATTTCTCTCAATTTAAACAACTTTCGGGTGTATTTAAACAGCAAGAGTACTATTAAAACAACTTTTAGTTAATTCAAACAACAAGAGTACTATTTAAACTAGCTTAGATAATTTTTCTCTTAATTTCTCTCAATTTTATCAATTTAAATTGAGAGATTACTATTAATCTATATATATCTCAATCTTCTCTCTATTTTTAGAACATTTCTCTAAATTTCTGTCAAATATTCTCACAATCTTTCTCGCAATCTTTCTAATATTTTCGCAATCTTTCTCTCAATTTTCTCAACTTGCATAAAACAACGTAAAACCCAGATTTCGCAATTTGCATAAAAACAACGTAAAAACAATTAATGGAAGATTTGTATAAATGTTTGTATAACGATTCACGGAAAATTATACGTAATATTCTGAGATATATTATGTAGTTTAGTTTAGACGTTAATTTCGAAACGTAAAAAATCATAGTTCTCCATACATATTTTATATTTTAGTATTATAATGCATAAATATTCGGATTATTATTTATACGGAGATATATATTTTACGGAGAACTATAACTGAATGTGTATCCCTTACCTATGATGTAATGTTTTCGTATATAAAATTGCACATTTTCCATAATTAGAAGGTAACAGATATAGAAGGTAATTAAGAGAGTACTATTAAAACAACTTTCAGGTAATTAGCAAGAGTACTATTTAAACTAGCTTAGATAGTTTTTCTCTCAATTTATCTTAATTTTATCAATTTAAATTGAGAGATTACTATAAATCTATATATATCTCAATCTTCTCTCAATTTCTCTCAATTTAAACAACTTTCGGGTGTATTTAAACAGCAAGAGTACTATTAAAACAACTTTCAGTCAATTTAAACAGCAAGAGTACTATTTAAACTAGCTTAGATAGTTTTTCTCTTAATTTTTCTCAATTTTATCAATTTAAATTGAGAGATTACTATTAATCTATATATATCTCAATATTCTCTCTATTTTTAGAATATTTCTCTCAAGTTCTGTCAAATATTCTCGCAATCTTTCTAATATTTTCGCAATCTTTCTCTCAATTTTCTCAACTTGCATAAAACAATGTAAAACCCAGATTTCGCAACTTGCATAAAAACAACGTAAAATAATTAATGGAAGATTTGTATAAAGGTTTGTATAACGGTTCACGGAAAATTATACGTAATATTCTGAGATATATTAAGTAGTTTAGTTTAGACGTTAATTTCGAAACGTAAAAAATCATAGTTTTCCATACATATTTTATATTTTAGTATTATAATGCATAAATATTCAGATTATTATTTATACGGAGATATATACATATTTTACGGAGAACTATAACTGAATATGTATCCCTTACCTATGATGTAATGTTTTCGTATATAAAATTGCACATTTTCCATAATTAGAAGGTAACAGATATAGAAGGTAATTGAGAGAGTACTATTAAAACAACTTTCAGGTAATTAGCAAGAGTACTATTTAAACTAACTTAGATAGTTTTTCTCTCAATTTTTCTCAATTTCATCAATTTAAATTGAGAGATTACTATAAATCTATATATATCTCAATCTTCTCTCAATCTTCTCTCAATTTAAACAACTTTCGGGTGTATTTAAACAGAAAGAGTACTATTAAAACAACTTTCAGTCAATTTAAACAGCAAGAGTACTATTTAAACTAGCTTAGATAGTTTTTCTCTTAATTTCCCTCAATTTTATCAATTTAAATTGAGAGATTACTATTAATCTATATATATCTCAATCTTCTCTCTATTTTTAGAATATTTCTCTCAATTTCTGTCAAATATTCTCGCAATCTTTCTCCATAAGTAGAAGGTAACGGATATAGAAGCTAATGGAGAGAGTACGATTAAAACAACTTTCAGTCAATTTAAACAGCAAGATCATAATGTAATATTATAATGCATAAATAGAGTTATAGAGTCATAGTCTGGTGGGATAGGTCCTCCTTGTATGCCCATGCTCTTTGCAGAGGCCACACTTCCTAGATCGTCTAGTTCTTGTACCGGCGCTTGCCTTTAAGCCAGATCTATATCGTCGTGACCTCGGCCGACCGGCGGATCTTCTTGTCAAGGGAGGGAGCATTGTTGGCACATTTGATATTTCTTCGGGCACGGTCCAGAGTTGATGTGGAGGTAGCGCATGAAACTGGTGATCATATAAATCTCTATGAACTTCCGTACTGTAGAGCGCCGATATGAATTCATACATATCGTTGCCGTTGTGACTGTCAGTAACTTTTTGTTAGTGTACTTATAACAGAAATAGTCTGTAAGGGAATATGTTAAAAGTAATGAACACTTACATAATAGCGGCTGCAGCATGCTCGCATGGAATAAGATCCAGATCGAATTTACGACACTGGCAGCTTCGTCTTGCTCCTAACCGGACCTTAAAATCTCGTTCCCCATCATTCACTGTGAAAACGTCATCGCCAACGATCATCACTGGATACGTGCGTCCTCTTTCAACTTGCTCGTGCAACTTCATTTTAGCAACCTCGACTAGGCTATGGTCGTGAGCATGCATGTTCGCCCACCGCTCGTTGAACCAACTCTCCATGATGAACCGCACAGTATCAATTAGAGAACATATCGGCAGACGTCGGGCCCACAATAGCCTCGCGTTGAATGACTCGGCATAATTTGACGTCAAAAAATAGTAACGCCGAGAAGTGCAATGCGAGAGGGCCCACCGTTCCGGACCAATGTCCATGACTTTATCGTGTGCCTCCTGACTCTTCACCTTTAGTGAAGCCATTTTTCTCCGAAACTCCGATTTTGTGTATGCTTTGGCGGCCCTACGGAATATCCTTAGTGCTGCGCGACCGTAAGGATGAGGTTGTTGCTCAGATGGACGCAACACAGACATTGAGTTGCCTCAGGATACACCTCTTCAACGGCATACTTAATACTCACGTGTTGGTCAGACATGATGACTATGCCCTCGGTCGGCGGGTACACTGTCCTTAATTTGGTCATAAACCATGTCCACGAATCATTATTCTCTATCGGGCCAATGCCTATCGCAAGCGGCAGGACTTGCTCGTTGCAGTCTTTCGTCACTGCTACGAATAGCATGCCGGTATTCTTCCCTTTCAGATGTGTGCCATCAACTACGATGACCTGCCTCAAGTTAAACATAAACGCATTTATGCACGGGCCCCACGCGACAAAAATGTACTGGAACCGATTGTCTTCCCCGGTGCTGTAATGAGTTATCGTTCCGGGGTTTAACTGCTTGAGCATATGGAGGTACTTTGGTAGCAGCTTATAAGAATCGTCGTGGTCGCCGTAAATCATCGTGATAGCCATGTTCCGACCACGAAGTGCCTTGTAGTACTTAACTTCGACACCGAATCTACGACGTAACTCGTCAATGATGTCGCGAGGCCTTATCATGGACCCCTCTCTCCGCATTTGTCGGCTAAAATATACACCGATAGTCTTTGCACTCACAGTTCTTGGCACCAATCGTTCGAAGTCGAACTTACATGTGTGCTTCTTGTCCACCTTGTATATTTCCCAAACATCTGCATCCTTTTTTGCACGTAACATAAAAGGACACGACTTTCTGTGCAAACACCCGAACCACGTATATTTCCTGTCAGCTTTTAGCACCATAAAAGACCGACGATGCTCTAAGTGCCACACTCCCACGGCACCCGTAAGCTCGTCTCTACTCTAGAAGATCGAATCCACCTCAAGAACGCCGTCGTTAACCGCATCTAAATCAGGACATCCAATGATGCCGGTTTGAGGAATAGGGAAGAACGGAACTAGCCAGCTTGCTATATCCGGAATCGAGTCGCCATCTTCCTCCTCCAACGACGAAAAGGTGATGGGTAGGTTACTCGGTTGTTCGAGTAATGTCATTAACCGATTGTAACCGCCCTCATTTCGCATCCACGTTGCAAACTCCAACATTGTACCATAGATGCTTTAATGTTCGCCGTGCTCATCTTCATCGGACTCCTCTTCGGCAGTGTAATCCGGATCATCCGAATCCGTTGAATCTTCGTTATCATTTTCTTGTTCTACCTCCTCCTCCGTTTCCACCTCCTCTTGCTCCACCTCCTCGTATTCCTCCTCCTCTCGTCCGTCACCGAAGAACTTATATCTGTCGAAATCCCTAATGGATTGCTCAACTAGGTCCCGATCATCCGAATAAGGGAGATGTGATCGGGACTGCCACGTACTTGTTCCGGCCCGATCACTCGGACTCGTCGTCACAACACAGACAGTGGGATCTGCCTCGAAGCCAATGAGTCAATTTAAATCTTCATCACTCGTCATTAGTGACTTCACGAGCCGACCGACGCGATTTCTCTCGAGGGAATACAATAAATACGGGGTACGCATCGAATTAGTTTGCGTGATTGAATCAATGGTTGCTTTTAGAGATGACAACGAAAGTAGGCAGTGCGGAATTGCTGCAAGTTGTTCATCCCCATATTTGTATTCGGAACCCTCGAATATTCCTCCATACTTGACTGTTATTCGTGTCCATTCAGCCATCTAACCATATTTTAAAACATATAAAATCATAGTTCTCAGCAAAATATCTGTATATCTCCGTAATAATGTACATTAACATGAAATACGAAGAACTATAATTCATTGTTACGCTATAAGTAATATAATCCATTAAATAAGATTTTTCAAGGATACATATGCTTTACATCTCAGTATAAACGTCGTATATCATGACATTATAAAAAATCAATATAGAAAACAGAGAACTATATCATATTTTGCATAGTAATTTCCACATTAGATGATTAAATTCAATATTAATCATATTTGCAGTGTAACCCTATTTACAATGTAACACTATTTACGAACATACATAAAATTATTTCATAAAATTACGAATATGATAAATATGACGAAAATGTACAACTGCCATAAAAATTACGAATAATATGATGAAAATTACGAATTACGAATATATAAAATTACAACATACCTAGTGCGAATATGCAAAAAATATTACGAAAATACTATTTACGAACTTAAATATTTTTTTCGAAATTCCAACTTCGAAATTCCAACTATTTACGAAATTCCAACTTTGTAAATACTATTTACGAACTTAAATATTTTTTCGAACCCTATTTACAATGTAACACTATTTACAAAAAAATATGCAAAATACGAACTTAAATATTTTTTTTTCTTTAGTGCGAACACTTTTTACAGAGAGGCATGTATAAAATCGGGTATTTGTAATTCCTGAGGCAACTCACGTGATACAAGAAAAAAAAGCCTTCATATTTATACAAACACTAATTTCTTATTTACAAACCCTAATTTCATATATAAACCCTAAAGAAAATCGGAATTTACAAACCCTAATTTCTCTATTTATAAAAACCCTAATTTCATACTCCCTCCGTCCCATTGAGCTATGCTCATTTCTTTTTTGCACGTAGATTAAGGAGAGTTGTTAGATGTGAGTGAAGTGGTGGGTCCCATAAAAAGAGAGTGAGTAATTGTGTGTAAGAATTTGCCTTTTTTGGAAACAGGAACAGATGAGTGAGACAAACTAAAAAGGAAAACGAGCACAGCTCGTTGGGACAGAGGGAGTATTTATATTCTCGTAATTTCGATTTTATACATGCCCTTAATTTCAGATACATACCCTAATTTACAAACTATAATCTCGAAATATTTTAGAGAGATAAAATTACAACATACCTAGTGCGAGCACTTTTCCGAAGTTGAACACTTTTCCTAGTGCGAACACTTTTCCGAAGATAAAATTACATCATACCTCGCAAAATATTTCTCTCTCTAAATCTTTCTTTATGTGAACTGAAAATGTATGAATATATGCATGTGTACCTCTTTATATATAATTGAGTTCAAATATTATTTCAATTAATTAAATAATTTAGACTTAAAATAATGGTCTTGTACTGTCATTTTTGTCGCTATGCATGCTGTATACAAAAACTGTTTTGTCACGTCTATTCTAATCTGTCCAAAGCATGCATGCGAAATTTGAAATTTAATTCACAGAATTTTTGACGAGTTGGTGGCATCGCATCAGAGCTGGTGGCATCGCATCATTTCATTAATCAACTTTTCTAAAATTTAATTTAATCAACTGTGCATTCAACTTTTTCCGAATTCAAGGCAAAACACATGGCTTGAAGGTTGAATTAGACTGTAATAAATGCTGACGAGATGTGGTGAAGTGGGACAGCATAGGCTGTCATGTGCAGGCTATGGACTAGACCTCATTAAAGAACAAATGAACATTAGTACATTTTTTGTACAAAGTAACCTTCATTGCCTTTTGAAAATTGGAAATAGGTATATGGGCACGGGACCAATAAAATTTATGGCACTCTGTCCAACAGCTACTTCGTTTTGCTTTTGTTGTAGCCGAGCCATATGTAGTGTCGTCTTCCTCTCTCTTCAACCTCCATTCCTTTCCTCTCTCTGCAATGGCGGTGAATTGAGCACTAAAAGCTACTTTTCGAGGTCTCGTTCTTCCTCATGCTGCTCTTTTTTCCTTCCTTTCCTTCATTGGTTTTGTTAGGATTTTTATTTGAATTTATGAAATCCTGAATCTGTAAAAAAAAAATGTGTTGTTTTGCAGGTGAAGATTCAGCATGATTTAGAACTATCATTTTGTTTTGAAGAGGAATTGTTTCTCCACTCTTTCTCTCTCTAGATTAATGCTTTGTTAAGATTTCTGTGTTCAGAGCGAAGGAAGTTGCAGTAGTACTTTTTTTTTTTCTCTTTTTCTTTTTCTTTTAAATTCTGGTGATTTGATTCTGATTGGAGATTAGTTGCCCCTAAAGAAGATTGGTAGAATCTTCAAGGCTGTATGCAAATCCTAATTGAAATTGCATTGGCTCTCTCTCTCTCTCTGAAATACTGATACATTGTAGAGAAAGAAAAATAGAAAAATGGGTTGTTGGTATTCAAGGTTAGATAGAGAAGAGATGGTATCGAGATGCAAGGCTAGAAAGAGATACATGAAGCAGTTTGTGAAGGCGAGGCACGCCTTCTCCGCCGCCCACAGTATGTACATAAGGTCCCTCCGCAACACCGGCTCCGCCCTTCTTCAGTTCGCCACCGCCGAGACCAGCCTCCACCACCACCACCACCACCACCTCCCACCGCCCAACCCTTATCCGCCTCCAATTCCCAACCCACCCCCTCCGTTGAGCCCGATTTCGTGGTCTACCACCTCCACAACCCCCTACTCCGCCATCCGCCCACCGCCTCCTCCGCCGCCGGCGTCCACCTGGGATTTCTGGGATCCTTTCATGCCGGGTTCTGGGAGGGCGGTGGATGAGGAGGAGTGGGAGGAGGCCACCGCCACAACCGCCACAACCTCGGAGGCGCAGGCCACCCCCATTACAACGTTCAGAGCTCAGAATGTGGCTGCTCCGCCTTCTGTGATTACCGCCACCGCAACCACCGCGAGCAGTGAGCTGGCGGTGGTGGTGTCCACCAAGGGTTAAGATCTGGTTGAGATCATTCAAGAACTTGATGATTACTTCTTTAAAGCTGCCGATGCTGGTGGTCCACTCTCTGCACTGTTGGAAGTCCCCATTTGTACTATCAATCGCCAATCATCATTCGGTAATTATCGATAGTGAATCTCATTGGTTTGGATGACTTTCTTGATAAAAATCTACTCATCATGTTGTACTTGTTTAATGGATCAAATGTTGATCACAGTCTTGTATTGTGTTAGTCTTTATTATGCATTAAATATCTTGATTTTTTGCAGCTTATATTCTCGTTTTCTATCCATTTTCAGCAATAAACTTACGAGGGCTCGGAGTAAGAACTTTTGTCTTGATTCCTAGATGGTTCCATTTGAGTCCCTTTGTTGAATAGTTAACTATTCTATTATCATTGCTCATGAATGTGTGTGGTTTGCAGGTAAGGATTACGGATATGGAAAGAGTTCGAGTTCGCTTTTGTTCACTTGGGGCTCTGGCAGTGCAAAATGGAATGCATTTGGGAAGTTCTGTGAGGATCCTGTTGCAAACGCGGATCATTTTGCTGCAGATGGGAATGCCACTCATTGTTCGACGGTCGAGAGGTTGTATGCATGGGAGGAGAAACTCTGCCAAGAGATTAAGGTATCCAATTTTTGTCAAAAAGATGAATCTTTACTAAGCTAAAATCCCTTCTAATCTGCCTTTGTAAATCGTCAATCATGTTGCACCTATTTTGCTCGTTCAATGTCTTTGTAGAACCACTGTTTTGCCATTGCATATGCTGATTGCTTTGAACACATTTGGTCTCGTATTTATAACTGCGAATTGAAACATTCTGTGGTTGTTGCAGAATGCTGAGTCTTTTAGATTAGAGCATGAGAAAAAGGCAGCTGCTCTTAGGAAGCTAGAGATGAAGAATGCTGACTATATCAAGACTGAGAAGGCCAAGAAAGAAGTCGAGAAACTTGAATCGCAGATGATGGTTGCTGTGCAAACGATCGAGACTACATCCACAGCGATCATGAAATTGAGGGAATCACTGCTTTGTCCCAAACTTCTTCAACTTGTCAAAGGGTAAGTCCTCCTCCCCATTGTTGCCTTGTAGTAAATAAGCTAGCTTGATAATAATAGGTGGAATACATGAACGCGAGTTCCATACATAGTCATCGTGTCATTTTTAGGTTAACGGGCATGTGGAGAAGCATGTACGAATTCCACCAAGTCCAAACACACATAGTCCAGCAGCTCAAGTACCTCAACACCATCCCATCCATGGAGCCGACTTCCGAAATCCACCGACAATCAACGCTGCAACTCGAGCTCGAAGCTCAGCAGTGGCACCTCTCCTTCTGCAACCTCATCAAAGCTCAGCGCGACTACACCCAGTCACTGACTGGCTGGCTCCGTCTCAGCCTCTTCCAAGTCGGCAACAACCCTATCAGCAAATCCAAGCAAGACTCCGCAATATACTCGTTCTGCGAGGAATGGCAGCACGCCATGAACAACACTCCCGACAAGGTGGCATCGGAGGGGATCAAGAGCTTCCTCACAGTCATCCATGCTATTGTAGTACAACTAGGGGTGTTCGGTACGGCATACCGTACTATTTTTTCCGTACCGCATACCGTACCGATAAGGGTCGGTATGGGAAAAAGCATACCGTTACCGTACCGATCATTTCGGTATACCGTAGTTCGGTATACCGAAAGTTCGGTATAGCAAATCTCCATACCGTTGTCATACCGCTCTTTCGGTATACCGTACCGCACTTCGGTATACCGAAAAATCAAGGTCTACCGAATATTTAATGGTATACCGTAAATTTAATGTATGTTTTTTATAAAAATCAAGAAAGTTATTAACATTATTTTTCAATAAAATTAATTAATTTATCTATTTTGTATGAATTTGTTAATATTACGGGTTAATGTTTATAAAGTTGAAAAATATAATTTTTATCCATTTCATGATTTAATAGATAAATATTATGACTTTATGTCAAATAAAGTTATTTATTTTAAGTGAATTTATGATATAACATTAAGATTGTTAGATATGATTGACATATTTGTAACAACCGAGTTCAAAACTTGTAACCAACATTTTTATACTCTTTTCTACATCTATATGTGGTATGAACTTTGGTATGCGGTATACATCGGTATAGAAAATCTCATACCGTTACCGTACCGAAAAACTTCGGTACGATATGATACCGTACCGAAAATTACGGTATACCGAATATTCGGTATCTTCAGTATTTTTTCGGTACGGTATGTGCGGTATACCGATTTTTCGGTATACCGTAACACCCCTAAGTACAACAAGGAGATGAACAGAACCAGAAGAAGAGGTCGGAGTCGGTTTTCAAGGAGCTCGAGAAGAAGGCGGGCGAGTTACGGTCGTTGGAGAGCAAGCATGGCCCGTATTGGATCCAACAAGCCTCCGGTGACACAGGTAAGGACCCGGTGAGGGAGAAGAGGGCAAAGGTGGAGGCTTTGAGGTCTAGGGCTGAAAACGAGAAGGCCAAGTACGAGAAGATGATTAGCTTAACGAGGGCGATGACGATGAACAACCTGCAGATGGGTTTGCCTCATGTGTTTTAGGCGATGACTGGTTATGCGAATGTGTGCACTCAAGCTTATGAATCTGTGCATAACCATGCCAAGAGCTATGAGGATCTGCATGGTGTGAAGATGATATTGCCTTGAGTTATATGGTGAAATTGCAGTTTTAGGGTGTAGGATTCTGGTGTTTGTGACCTCATTCTACTTGTATTATTTTTTGTATCCTTAATTTCTTGATCGAGTAGGAAAGTTGCATTAAAGTTAGCTACTTTCAATTATGTTTTAATCATATGCTTACATATAAAAGATTAAATCAAAGTAAGATGATAAGTTCATTTTATTATTACAAACTAAATTCCAACATGAAACACACACACACACACTCTCTCTCTCTCTCCCATTTGGTTAATATTTTTTTTGGTAGATTAGGAAGACAAAATACACAAAATATGCAGAATTCAGCTACTACCAGAGACCACCAAACTAGACTACCTAAACACCTAACCATCAATCAAATTCCAATTCACAATACAAAATCCATCCACTCAGTAATTGCCGACGCCAGAAGTTCTCCCTCCCGCCTTGCGCTACCCGCTACCGTCGCAAATGGCTGCTGCTTCTTCTTCCTCTCTATGTCCTAACCGCGCATTTTCTCTCTCCACCTCTTCGCACAACCGCCGGAGCCAACTCGCCTCTCTCGTGCGTTGCCTCGCCTCCACTTCATCCATTTCCTCGGCCTCTCGTGTATGCCTCCATTCTGAGAAGCACAATTTTGCGGCGAGGGCTTCGGCGAAGCCGGTCATGGATCAGTCAATTTCCGCCTCTTCTTCTGCTGCTGTTCCTACAATTGTTGAGGTCGATTTGGGGGATCGGAGCTACCCGATCTACATAGGGTCTGGACTTCTGAATCAACCCGAGCTCCTCCAGAGGTAGTTAGTTTAGTATATATGTGCAATTTGTTTGAACTTTGAAGTTCCTTTGTTTGCAATTAAAGATAGAAAAACTGACTGGTAATGAGTTTGTTTATGAGTGAGGATTTATTTATACCCGTGATTGTTCATATGTATTAGGTTTCTCTTTGTGTGTTTATGTTGTGCTTGTGAGAGAGTTCCCTATTCCTTCTACACTATATACATAATTAGAAGTGGTTGCCGATTTTTAGAGAGCATGTGTTAGAACCCATTATTATATCCCACATCGACTTGGTGAATATCCTGACTCGTCTATATAAACTTGAATATTCCTTCCCTTTATAAGGTCTTTTAAGGGGAATGTGGCCCAATTTATCATGTATCAGAGCAGGCCCAAGCGATATTGGTTTGTTTGGTCCCTATGTTGGATTGGTCCTTATGGGCCATTTGTTCCTACATGTTGGTTTGTTTGGTCCCTATATTGGACGGGTCCTTATGGGCCATTTGTTCCTACACGTGAGGGGGCGTGCTAGAGCCCATTATTATATCCCACATCAACTTGGTGAATATTCCAAGTTTCTTTGATAATGTATACCTACACGTGAGGGGGCGTGCTAGAGCCCATTATTATATTTCACATCGACTTGGTGAATATCCCAAGTTTCTTTGATAATGTATACCTAAAGCAGAGAAATCAAAATGGTTTTCTTAGTTAGGTTTCCGGTACGTTGTTGGTCGTTATCATTTTTTTTTCTTTCTGTACAATCAACGAGAAAGTTGATTTGTTTATTGCGTTCCTAATCTCATGTGTTATGTGTAAAGATGAATAGTTTTCTCAGTTTAGCTCTACGTTTGTTTGCTTGTATGCTTTCTGATAATTCATCAAAATGTTATTGTATCATAGGCATATTCATGGAAAGCAAGGCCTCGTGGTCACCAACACGACAATAGCACCATTGTATCTTGATAAAACTATTTGGGCTTTAACGGAAGGAAACCCTAATGTTAAAGTAGAGAGTGTGATTTTGCCGGATGGAGAGAAATTTAAGAACATGTAGGTGTTCGACTTTCCTTTTTAGCTTTTTATGGGGTGGGTTAAGTTAGCTAAATAATTCTGACTTTGGTGAGGACTGCACTGTTTGCTGCTTTTGCAGTAGACTCTAATGAAAGTATTTGACAAAGCTATTGAGTCAAGGTTAAACCGCCGCTGCACATTTGTTGCCCTTGGTGGTGGAGTCATTGGCGACATGTGTGGATATGCTGCAGCTTCGTACCTTCGTGGGGTGAACTTCATTCAAATTCCGACTACCGTGTTGGCACAGGTTTGAGTCATGCTAACCACTTGGCATGTTCGCGTATGCAAGCTGGTCGAAAGATATATTGATTCTTTGATTAAGTTGGTTGATCTCAGTGTATTCATGTTTAGGTCGATTCTTCTGTTGGCGGTAAAACTGGAATAAACCTTCCGCTTGGGAAGAACTTAATTGGAGCTTTTTACCAACCACAATGTGTGCTCGTAGACACTGACACATTGCCGGATCCTGAATTGGCATCAGGGCTTGCAGAAGTAATTAAGTATGGACTAATTAGAGATGCTCCATTTTTTGAGTGTCAAGAGAAGAATTTGGCTGCACTGCTGGCAAGGTTAAACCCTTGTATTATACTTATACTAGTTTCTGCTTGTGCCTGTATATTATGAGCGTACTTAATGTGGCGCAACTTAATGGCATTCTTCCCTTATTTCCTTTCTGATATTGTGTATCAAAATAATCCAAGAAGCTATTTTGTGAGATATTTGCATTAGCTCACCTTAAATAATTAAAGTTCTCATCAGCATGTATTCCTCCCCCTCCCTCCAGTTACCAGTTACTCTTCATCCTTTTCAATACTTTATTCTTCCATCATTACATATCTTGGCATGAACAATAGATTAGAAACTGCCACATGCTTTACTTAATGATCTGCTTTATTTATCATTCACCCATGAACATGTATATGACTGTTTTCTTCTGGAATTTGATATGCAATCATAAAATGTTCTCTTCTTTGCAGGGATGTGGATGCAATCAAGCAGTCATGTGAAAATAAAGCTGAGGTTGTTTCACTAGATGAGAAGGAGAGTGGACTGCGGGCAACGCTAAACTTGGGCCACACTTTTGGCCATGTGGGTATCTATTACCCTATGCATGATCTTGTTTAGGGCTAATGGGGTTCGTGCTAATGGACTATGAATGCATGACTCCTTGTTTTTCTTTTTTAGTCTTGGTTGAGTTATTGAAATGATATGCTTCTGACGTATAATTCTGAGTTCTGTTAAGAAATCCTTGTACTAAATTTTCTTACTACGGAAATTGCAGGCAATTGAGACTGGTTACGGATACGGGCAGTGGCTTCATGGGGAAGCTGTTGCTGCTGGCACGGTATGTTACTGTGTAGACATCTGATTCTTAATCCACTTTTTGTTCTTTCATGCTGAAAGATGCTGCGTTCATATTACAGGTAATGGCAGTTGACATGTCTTACCGGCTTGGCTGGATTGAGGACTCATTGGTAAAGCGAGTGCACAAGATCTTGCAACAGGCCAAGCTACCTACATCACCTCCAGAAACCATGACTGTCGACATGTTCAAGTCTGTGATGGCGGTATAGCTTCGATAACCTGGTTCTTAGCCTAATGGTGTCGTGCAATGTAGGTGGATAAGAAGGTGGCTGATGGTCTGCTAAGGTTCATCCTTCTAAAAGGTCCTCTTGGCAATTGCGTTTTCACCGGAGACTACGACAGGAAGGCCCTCGATGACACCCTACGAGCATTTTCCAAGTCTAGTTTTATTTAACTCGTGTTTTTGGTGAATTTGGTTGATTCTTGTGTATTGTTTCTCATAAAGGTGGTTCTCAGTCTTACAAATAAGTTTGCCTGATCATGGCCTAGTGGGGCCTGTATATGTATGGATTTTTGTACTGTAGCTCTCTTTAATAAGAGATCATTTTTTGTACTGTAGCTCTCTAGTGGTAATATTCAAAAATAAATAAAGATTACGCATACTTTGTATTTTTTTTTAATGGAAGTTTGGCAATTGGCAAATAATCTTATTTTTCTCACTTTTTAGATATAGCAAATCTGGACTTTGATTTAATATTATTTTCAAGTGTTTTATGAATTTTGATTATGTTTTGAACCATGATCAAACGAAAATAAAAACTCATAATGATTTCCTATCGGAAAAACCGTAATTAAAACAAAAATCTTATGAAATAATAAATGAGCATTTGATTCGCAGCTTTGTATTGAATTGAGATTATTTTTTTAGGATTCGGAATAAGTTGATTCATTCCAATATATTTCTTTAATCTAGTCTTCAGGTTCATAATCATTACTATACTTCTTATTTGGTTCATTAGATCTTTAATAATAAAAAATGAAAAATTCCTAATTTTATGTATAAAATAAAAAAATTAAAATGAAATAATAAAAAAGAAGAAAGAAAATAGAAAATGAAGTACGGAAAGAAAAAACGAAAAATAAAAGAATGAAACTGAAAAAAAATTGAGAAAATGAAGAAAGAAGGAAAAAAAATGAAAAATAAAAAACGACGAACAAAATATTGTAAAACCAAAAACGAAAGAGCGAGAATAAAAAATAATGAAAAGGGATCTTTTTAGTAATGGGCAGGGAATTAAATTTGTGGTTTCAATCAAAATCCACTAGGGAACTGGAGATTCTTAAATTTATGAATATCATTACAGAATTCTAATTCCGTACTTTTAATCCAAATATTATATATTTAATTATCATATCAATTATTGAATTCAAAATCCTTCAACCAAACGCCCTAAATAAAAATTCACTCGCAATAAAATTATTTTAGTTCGTAAGTATTATTATGAAAATAATTATTTATTTTTTTATTATTCAAAGCATGTGTTTTGAAAAGACATGCTGTCATGCACATATTTTAATTTCATAAATTTAAAATTAATTTTTATTAATATTTATTTTAATAATAATAAAAATTATAAAATACACATATATCGCTTGGTTGATTGGATTCTAAATTCAAAGATTTGATTTTTAAAGTTCAAAATGCGTTGCAACACGATTGATAAAACAATCGATACACTTTGATTCCTAAACTTAATTAGTAAGTTCTAATATAGCTAGCCCTTTTTAGTACTTGAATATTGTCCAACTGTTCATATCCATTTACATTTATTGCTTCTATGAACATAATAGCTAAATAATCCCAACATGTTACATAAGACAAATATTGTGCTCCCTCCTTCCAGTTTTTTTGTCTTAGATGTTCGACCCGAAAATTAAGAAAGTTGATGTATGTGCGTTAAAGTGAGTGAAGAGTGTTAAAGTAATGAAATCCACTATTTAATTAATTGTGGTCTACAAGTTATTATCATTTTCCAGAGAAAGACAAGAATAGCGGAATACTTGAAAAATGAAACTAAGACAAGAATAGCTGAACATAAAAAGTATATAATTGTTTAATTTTCTACAATTTTTCTCCATTCTTTTATTTAAATAACTCATGTTAAGTTTTGAATAATCTCAAACCACTATTGATAGATGAACTAACATGATGTATTTTGATTAGGTTTTGCTTAGCCTGAAATTGTATAGACATGTTGTGTTTTCTCTGACTAGGTTAGTTCAGTTTGTAATCGTTCGGCTAGTGAAATTTGCTAAGTCCAGTTTTAACAAGATGACTACTCTAGACAGAACTAACTGTTGGATCTGATCCTCCTAAGTCAGAACTGAAGGATCCTGATGTTAAGAAAAGTACAAGGTAAGAGGCACAAACTTCAAAGAAGATGGTCAACGAAGGAAAAAACAAGTACCATATCAACATTGATCAATACCAGACTGCCAAGTCAGTTATAGTCAAAGGAGACCGAACAATACCTCAGTACTCAATCTGCAGAAGCTAGCAGAACAGGATATGTATCTATACATTCAATGCAGAAACCCGTTGTCAACACGTGACCAATATGAAGTCGATCTTTGTTCAACAGATCTCTTCCAAGCTCGCCTATAAATATTGAAGGCCTTGAGAGGTTAACGAAATTTCACGAGATCAAGCATACAACTCTCTAAGCAAAGAACAAACAGTTAGCCTTCATATTTCTTATTGTTCCATTGCTGAAAATTTCATTCTGTTCATACTCCAAGTTATCCTTATACACATCATAAACTTGGAGTCAATAGAATTTTTATATTATTGCTTGGTTGAACAGTCTCAAACCCTAACCTTATATTTTTGATAGTTTGGTTTGATAGATAGTTTGGTTGATAAATAGATCGGTAATTTGTTAGTTTGATTGTAACTGATCTGGACTCGACAGTCTTCGAGTATCCTTAGTAGATATCTGCTGAAAGTAGAAAAATGGATGTAGGATCTTGTATATCCGAACGACTATAAAATCTCGGTGTCATTTACATTCTGCATATTTTCAGTTTAATGTTGCATCAGATATTATCAGTTTGATCGTTGCATTAACTATCTATCTTAACTGTTGCATTGAATTTTTTTTCACAAGGACATATCATTTTCCGCATTTACTACGTCAAGTCTCCCTCATCTGAAAAAACAATGTTTGGAATCAGATGTATTCCCCTCTTACACCTGAAATTGTACCGAGACCAGCAACCCATATACTTAAAAAATGTGATATGTGATCTTAATTGTTATGAGAGGACGGTGTTGGAATCCCTACAGAAATTCTGAAGCACAATACATTATTTAACTTTTTAATTAGTATTAGACTTTTTTAAATGGATAATTTTGTAATGATATGAATAATTTTATGTGGAAATATATCAATATACCCAAAATCAATTATAAAAACACAAAAATACCCATTCACTAAATTTAAATTCATAAAATACCCAATATTACCATAATACCCTTGCTTTTTTTATCAAAACCAATATTTCTTTATTTTTTTGCACAGTTTTCGAGTTAGTCAAATAAAAAAACTGTGTGGGCCCAGGATGAAAAGGTGGTTGGTGGGAGCTTTTTAAGGGTGTTGGTGGAAGTTTTAAAAAAAAGGTGGAGTTAATTTTGTAAATTTGGGTATATTGTGAATATAGTTATAATAGTTGGATATATTTGTATTTGTTTTAGTAGAAATGATTAGTTAAGCAAATGTCCCTAATTTTATACTAGTAGGCCCACAAGGAATAATACTTTCTTAAAAAATTGACTGCAATTATGAATGAATGATTATTTTGAAGGCTCGACTTCAGCAGCATTTCCCGCACACCCATTACTGCCTCTCTCACGCACACACGCACGCACGCATTACTACGACTACAACCCAAATTTCTGTCCTTCCATCTCCTATTCTCTCTCTAGATCCCCCCCCCCCACCCCCAATTTTTATGGTTAGGGTTTGATTTTCTGCAATTGAGGTGGTTTGGAATATTGAATTTTGTCGTCTTCGAGCTCATGATTGTGCGATTGTTGGTTTATGTGTGATTAGGTGTGTTGATAATTGGGCCGTGTTATCAGGTCTTCACAAGAAGATCTGAGTTGCGTTTGTTGGAAGAATGAGCGTCTCGATTCATAAAATGCGTGACGGTCGGCGATGGCGCCTTCGGGAATACCTGCCTCTTGATTTCCTACACCAGCAATACCTTCCCCACGGTCAGCGCCGTTATCTCTTATTTTCTTGCTTTTTAGCAGTGTGCATTGAAACCAATTGCTGCATTTGAATCGTTTGTGGTTTCTTTCGGGTTTAATATGTCTTTGAAGGATGAACTGAGAAACGACGGGATTTGACTTAACTTTCTTGATGATTATGGACCTACTGGTGCTGTGAATGTTAGATAATATCGTGAGGAATTAGAATGGAAGGAAAGAAATTTACATTTACACTCTTGTTTTCTTTTCTTTTGCTCCGCAATGTTTGGTCTTTTTGCCATAGCTTCGGATAGTATTTTGTTTTTCTTGAAGGTGGTTTCTTTTCCACGGGAATTCGGGAGTGAGGAAAACTATTAGTCTATCCATTGTAATTGATTTGTTAACGGTTGAACTTTCTATGACAACTTGTTTGTCAGGAAATGATTTGTAATAGTATCCTGGAGGGACATTGAATCTGATATTTCTGGATTCATGCTGATGATGCGATAACTGGATTGATATGATTGTGCAGAAATTTGTTAGTTTCAGTTTTTATTTTTCGTTTCTGAAAACCGAATATGGTCTTTTATTGTCCTCCGTTCAAATATCATGTTCCGAGCTTAGTCCATATTTTTAGATGAATTTGTTACTCTGGACCAAATTGAGGATGGTTGTCAAATTATGGCAATTTGTTGAGACTCTGTTGTGGTGCATGTTTCTGTGATGTCAATTTTTTAATCATGAAGTTTTCATATAGGTCCCTATACTGTCAGTCACTGATATCATGTTTCTAATGTGTCTTATGTGATCAGTGATCTGAATATGCCACTGGGCTATGATGTTATGCTATTCTCACTGTCACTTGTCCATTCATACATTATTCTCATGTTTAACAATTTTCTCTACATTTGAAATGCAACAGGATTATGTGCCTACTGTACTTGATAATTTCAGTGCAAATGTCGTTGTTAATGGCGCTACCGTTAACCTAGGCCTCTGGGATACTGCTGGTAAATACTATAGTTACCCTTCTTTGACATTGCTACTTATAAGATGGAAATATACATGCTGGCATTGCTATTTATAGGTTATGTATTCATATATATATATATTTATATATATTCTCATTTATGGGTTTATAGAACATCCTTTTATTCATTTTACGGAACAGGACGGAGGACTACAATAGATTAAGACCCTTGAGTTATCGTGGAGCTGATGCTTTCATTTTGGCATTTTCCCTCATTAGCAAGGCCAGCTATGAGAATGTTTCCAAGAAGGCAAGGATTTGGTTGCTCTTAAATTTTATCCAACACCCAGCAAGATTGTCTTTTGTCTTCTGAAAATTTTGTATTCATTCATTTTCCAGTGGATTCCCGAATTGAAGCATTATGCACCTGGCGTCCCTATTGTTCTCGTTGGCACGAAACTAAGTATGATATCTGCTGTTAGAAAATTGGTCCGATGATCCAGTTCTGCTATGCGCAGCCTTGTTTTCTTATTCCATAAAATAAATTGTGTGCTCTAGGTTAACCTAGGGCTGAATATAAATACATTGTCTTACAACCCAAAAATAGAACATACTAAAATAAAGTACTAGATACTATAGATAAACTAATTAATAAAGGAAATAAATAAAGATAGCAACTAAACAATCTTGATCAATCTTATCCTTCCCTTCCTTCGATTTGCTCTTGTCTCTCGTCACCATGCTTTCGATTTCTTCGGACATACACTCGCCACGGCTTCGTTCTATCCCGGCTCTCATCAACGCCTTGCAACGGTTCCTCTCCTTCCTCGGACATATCAATTTCTTCCCTCTCCGCAATGGCCTTGTCCTCAAGGCCGAAAAAGGAAATTGAGCCCGGAATTCGTCCACGGCTATCCACGAAGCCTCCTCCACGGGTAAATTTTTCCATCGAATGAGAATCTCCCGGACATCGTCGGTACCTCTCCTACGTACGCGGTTGTCCAACACTTCTTGAGGTTCAAAAAGAGTTGATTCACTCTCGCCTAATGACTCGGGTAAATCCGTCTCGACGGGATGTGTGCCACGGTGCAGCTTTCAAGCAAACTTACGTGGAAAACGGGGTGTATTCTACTTGTCGATGGCAACCGCAATTCATAAGGCTACGGCTCCAACCCGACGTACGATCTCAAAAGGCCCGTAAAAACGAGCCTCTAATTTTGTATATCCGCGGCGTGCGAGGGAGGATTGTCTGTACGGGCGAACTTTAAGGAATACCCGATCACCGATTGCATACTCCACATCGCGACGGTGCTTATTCGCTTGTGTCCGCATGTAATCTTGGGCCCGTCGTAAATTAAACTTCAAAGTATGCAACAACTTATCCCTATCCTTTAATACTAAGGATACGCCTCCATTTGTTGTGCCATCGTCCACATGACGAAGCAAAGAAGGGGGGTGGACGACCATAAACCACTTCAAATGGGGTGATTTTGGCGGCGGTTTGGAACGAAGTATTATACCAATATTCGGCCCACGCTAAACACCCTGCCCATTTCTTCGGTTGTTGCAAAGAGAAACAACGCAAATAGGTTTCCAAGGTGCGATTAAGCACTTCTGTCTGACCGTCGGTTTCGGGGTGGTACGAGGTACTAAATTTTAAATGCGTACCTTGAGATTGGAAAAGTGCTCGCCAAAATGAACTCAAAAAGAGAGGATCCCGATCGCTAACAATTGTCCTCGGAAACCCATGTAATTTCACTACATTATTTACGAATTGCTCGGCCACCCTTTTTGCCGTCACTGGATTTTTCAAGGGAATAAAATGCCCGTATTTTGACAAGCGATCTACTATCACCAAGATAGCCGAATAACCCAATGATGGAGGTAAACCCGTAATAAAATCCATCGCAATATCCTCCCATATCAACTCCGGAATGGGCAGCGGTTGTAAAAGTCCCGCCGGAGATTGCGCATCGTACTTCGCCTTCTGACATATCAAACAAGCCGAGACATATTCCTTCACCCGGCGTCTCATCCCCTTCCAATACACCGAAGATGCAATCCTTCGGTATGTTCGTAACATCTGCCGGCATGACCTCCCGTGGGTGTGTCGTGAAACTCGTGCAATAATCGCGGAATCCAATTTGAATCCGACGGAATCACGATCCGCCCACGATGAAACAATCGACCTTGGCGCACAAAAAATCCCGCCGGAGCCGTGGGGCTGTGCTCCACTTGCCGAATTATTTTTCGAATTTCGGAATCACGTTGCTTGCTCCTCCCATATTTCCGGAAAATCGGCCCAAACCGGCGTGCTTAATGCCGACATTCAATTTCGCCCTCCGAACTTCGTGAGAGCGCATCGGCCTCGGTTAGCCGCGCCTGGTTTATAAATTATTTCGAAATCATACCCGAGAAGTTTAATTACCCAATGTTCTTTGTCTTGCCGGTCGCAATTTTTCGACCCAATAAATGACGAAGACCGGCTGTGATCGGTCTTTACCAAGAAATGTCTACCCAACAAGTAAGGGCGCCAATGTTGAATGGCTAATGCTAATCCCATTAATTCTCGCTCGTACGCGGATTTAGACCCTATTTGCATTCCGATGGCCTTACTAAAATACGCTACGGGTCTCCCCTTCTTGCATTAGAACCGCTCCGATGCCACTTCCCGACGCATCACATTCCACCACGAATTCCTTTTGAAAATCCGGCATGGCCAAGACGGGTGCCGACGTTAATGTCGATTTAAGCAAGTCGAAAGCCTCGGGCCGCCGCCTTCGTCCATATGAATCGGGTCACGAACTCCTTCTTGAGCAACGTAGTAAGTGGCTTTGCTATCACACCATAATTTTTCACGAAACGGCGATAGTACCCCGTCAACCCTAAAAATCCACGGATCCCCTTAACCATGTGGGAGTAGCCAATCGAGAACCGCTTGCACCTTTGCCGGATCCATTCTCACGCCCTCCGCCGAAATGATGTGTCCGAGATATTCGATCCGAAGACAACCGAACGCACACTTCTTCTTATTAGCTCGCATTTTGTTCATCCCCCGAGTTTTTAGAACCCAACTCCAAATGTTCCCGATGTTCTTTCCAAGTACGGCTATAAATGAGAATATCGTCGAAAAATACCAACACAAATTTCCTCAACCACGGTGCCGAAAAGATCGTTCATGATTGGATCGAAACGTGGTGGAGCGTTGGTTAGGCCGAAAGGCATCACCAAAAATTCATAGTGTCCACTATGGGTACGAAAAGCCGTTTTACAAATATCATTTGCTCGAACTCTTATTTGATGGTAGCCGGAACGAAGGTCGATCTTCGAGAATATAGATGCGCCAGCTAATTCGTCCAACATCTCTTGTATAATTGGAATGGGGTATTTATCCGAATGGTAACCTTATTCAGCTTCTCTATAGTCAACGCAAAATCGCCAAGAGCCATCCTTCTTTTTAACCAATAAAACTGGGCTAGAAAACGGACTCGAGCTAGGACGTATTATGCCTGCTTGTATCATGTCTCCTACCATCTTTTCGATTTCGTCCTTTTGGGCTTGACTGTATCTGTACGGCCGAACTGACACTGCGTGAACTCCGGCTTGTAAGTTGATTCTATGATCCGCTGCTCTGCTTGGAGGAAGTCCATTTGGCTCACCGAACACATCGTGGAATTTATCCAACATATCCTTCAATATCCCTTTTTCGCCCCAAGCAACTTCGGATTCTACGGTTCTTTCGCCCAACAACTTTCTGACTCCACTACGAATGCCGTCAACTCTATCTCCTCAAGCTTAAGCATAGACTTTAACGATACCACTTCTCTGCCGGATGCTTCATCTCCTTTAATTTCGACTTTAACCCCTCCGACTTCGAATTGCATCTTCTTCTCCTTCCAGTCTATGTGGGTTAAACCGAGTTTTTCTAACCAAACCATTCCCAATATCACATCTACGCCTCCTAGCGGAAAAACATGATAATCCTCCTGGAATTTAATCATTCCCAAATCCAACTGCACCTCCCTACAGATTCCTAAAGCCCGTGTCTTCCGACCGTCGCCTAATCGCACCGCAAACTTCCTTTCTACATTTAAAGGAACCTTAAGATTTTCTGCAAGTTCCTTGGCCATGAAGTTATGGGTGGCACCACCTGTCGATCAAAACCGAAACTTCTCTTCCCGCCATTACTCCTCGGAGCCTCATCGTACTAGGGAAGTAATTCCCCACGCCGAACGAGAGAGACAAGCTGCCATGTTTCCCTCGGTGTCTAAATTTCCCGATTTGTTCTCTTGTTCCAGTATTTCTTCCGCGACCAATTCCTCTAATTCAGCCGGTGTGTCGTCCTCGTCCGACACGAGCAATATTCGTAACCCCTTTGATGTACATTCATGTTGAGTCGGATGGTACGGTGTCTTGCAACGAAAACACAATCCTCGTCTCTTAAGGTCTTCTCTCTCTGAGTCGGTCATCCGCCTAAAAGGCGCGCGATTAGGAATTCGGTCCGGTCGACCTCCGCGTGGCATCCTTTCCCGCCCGCCGCGGGGGGGAGCCGGCAGTGCTAACCGATGTGGGGCGGCGCCCAACCGGGGAACGTTTGACGTCGAATATGACGTTCTGAACGATTGAATTCTTCCCGAGTTCTCCTTCCACCCTGCAGTTGTAGTTCGAAGGTTTGCCTCGGCTATTCTCGCGATTTCCACCGCGACCTCCATATTTGCCGGCATTAAAATTCGGACTTGTCCTTTAATTGAATCGTCTAGTCCTTGAATGAAGAGACTAAGAAACCTCTCCTTGGCTAAATTTGGGACCTGACTTGAAAGTTGCATGAATTTATCGACATATTGCAACACCGAGCCCGTTTGTTTGAGGTTCGTTAATCGACTGAAAGCATCTCCATCTCCCGTTTCATCGAATCTCTTGATTAGGGCCTGTACGAATTCATGCCCAATTGAACGTCTCCCGCTCTCGTTTAAACCATCGATACCAATTTAGTGCCGTTCCTTCCATTGCTACCATAGTTAAACTTAATTTCCGATTCTCATCGGCACATTGGTGAATCTCAAAATGCTGATCGGCTCGTGTGAGCCAGCCGATCGGATCCTCCCCATCGAAAACGGGCAGCGGTGGAATCAATGATTCGATTCCGTTCTCTGCATGGATCGGTCCCTGAGTTGTCCCTCCTTCCGCCGACGATTCGCCCTTGTCGTGCCCTTGTAACTTCTCAATTAACACCGCTAGTTGTGCTTCGAGCTTGTCAAATCTTCCTCTCGACACCAGCCGTTCCTCCGAGAGTACGCCGAGCGTCTCTTCAATCCCACCCAACTTGTTTTCCACCGTTGTTATTCTCGGTTCCATGTCCGTTGATCTTGTCGCGACCATCGAACCCCCAATATCCACGCTCACCGCACCAATTGTTAGAAAATTGGTCCGATGATCCAGTTCTGCTATGCGCAGCCTTGTTTTCTTATTCCATAAAATAAATTGTGTGCTCTAGGTTAACCTAGGGCTGAATATAAATACATTGTCTTACAACCCAAAAATAGAACATACTAAAATAAAGTACTAGATACTATAGATAAACTAATTAATAAAGGAAATAAATAAAGATAGCAACTAAACAATCTTGATCAATCTTATCCTTCCCTTCCTTCGATTTGCTCTTGTCTCTCGTCACCATGCTTTCGATTTCTTCGGACATACACTCGCCACGGCTTCGTTCTATCCCGGCTCTCATCAACGCCTTGCAACGGTTCCTCTCCTTCCTCGGACATATCATCTGCTTTTATTTATTTTTTTGTATTGTATTAATCATCCTCACGGTTATATCAGCAACAAAAACACAATATGGAGTTGGATAAAGGAAAGATATTAAGTCACAGAAAACATCCCCCCTTTTTTGCACCACTAATCACAATTTTATCTATATCAAGAAGGTCTTCAGTTATTGCTTTGATCTTTACAAGTGCTTATGCTTAACCTGTCTCCAAAGTAAGGACTTACTTTTTAGTAGCAATAATCAAGAAGCGGTTTAGCATCTATTTTTATCCTGTTTATTTGTTTGTTTATAGCATACTTTCGCTTTATTTTTATTCCTATCTGTATATAACATTTTTTTTAATCTCATATTTCGGTTAGATCAAGATTGTAGCTGCATCCTGATCAAGTTTCTGTGTTTCCACATTTAAACTTTTACCTTTTTAAAGTTTTGGTTCCTCTGCTATCTGCGACTCTTACCGAAAAGACCTATGAAAATTAGTTGGAAAGCATCTAACTAGTTGCCATCATCATTATTTTACCTTGGGTTCAGATTTTGGTTCCTCTTTTGAACGATCATTTCTCTTATCCTATCGATATACAACATTTTCATCATTAAAGTTGAAAAAACCTCAAGGACATTATCCAGATGAACTTGTTTTTTTGTAATTGGCGTAGTATGCTCGTTATTAGGATTTTCTCTTAACTCCAATATATGACATACATGCACAGACAGACATCTTGAATATTGAAAATTTACTATTCTATAATTTTACTAATATGTGGATTATTCATATGGATGTAGATCTTCGGGATGAGCAGCAGTTCTTTGTTGACCATCCGGGCTCTGTACCAATCACTGCAGCGCAGGTGAACTATATTGCTGAAGCTTGGTTTGTATACATTCTTTACTCTTTCTCTAAGTTATCTTGGGAGGCAAAGACTTACGAATATTCCTCCAATTACCGCTGTCAAACTTTCAGGGGGAAGAGCTGAGAAAGTTGATCGCATCTCCTTCTTATGTTGAGTGTAGTTCAAAAACACAAGAGGTCTATATTGATCTCTATTTTTCTATTTCGGATGGAAGTCTCCCATAGTAATACTTCCAAGTTATTTTTGCTATTCATGCTAATATAGTGTTGTTGATATGTGGTCACTGCAGAATGTGAAATCAGTTTTTGATGCTGCCATTAGAGTTGTGCTCCAACCACCGAAGCAAAAGAAGAAGAAGGGAAAGGCTCAAAAGGCTTGTTCTATATTGTGATCAGCATCAGGTGTAAATGATGTATGCCCATCAATCACTACCCTGCTCCGTTTTCGTTTTCCGTTTTCTTTTGCCCCAGAAGAGAATAACTAGGAGTGCCCTTTTGATCAAGCAGTAGCAATTCCTGTGGAAATTTTGGTGGATTGAGTTCTGCTCTGATATGCAAGTGTTGTTAATTTGTTCTATTTTCTTTTTATCCATTTGTTAACCAGACATGCTGGCTAATGTTGACAACTATATATCATTGCAGTTATTCAATTGGTTTTGTCAGCTCATTGATGCAATTTTGTGATGCCCTCGTCTCCTTCATTGAGTTTACTCTCTTGCTCTGTACTTAAAACCCTAATATAATGAGTTAGAGCAGAAAACGATATAATAGGTGGAGCCTCACAATGTTATTCCGGTATTGGATGAGTCCGTACTTCCTTCTTCATTCCATGTTGCTCTACCTTGTAGATATATTCTATTTTTTCAAAAGGAGTTATAGAACAACATTTTTAACACGACTTAGGGAGTAGTAATCATACACTTATATGTATATATATATATATATATATATATATATATGTATGTGCGTCTGCAGATCTTTTAAAATCACAAGTCTTTCGTTGTTAAAAATGCGAATAATAGATAGTTGGATACTAAATACATACGAAGAGATTTAAACACTACGCATGAAAATAGTATAAGTAGAATGCATTAATAAAACTTAAGACATGGTTTTGGAGTGTTACAAAAGTCTTTGAGACAGAGGTTCTTCAAGTCACCTTAATTTTTAGAAAACTTATTTAGAAAAATGTTCACACTAGAAATATTATTATACTCCATCCGAGATTAAGAAGTTTGATTTGTGTATGTAAATGAGATTAATCCCATTTAACTTATAGGGAAAAATTATTTATTGTTATAAATTATATGGAATGAAAGAATAATAGAGAAGACGGAAAATAGATATATATTATTATGAGGGTGGAGACCTCTATTTATAGAGTACAAGATGAGCTCATGGGCTTTTAGGGTTTACATGATAATCACAATATATAGTAAGTATATATATAAAATATATTTACAACACTCCTCCTTGATTGACCATTCCGAAAAGAAACTACTGTCTCGTTAAAACATTGCCAGAAAAACCCATTGGGATAAAAACTGGTCGAAGGAAAAAGAGTACAACTGCTCCACCTCAGTATAGTCATAGTCATTCTTGATCCTTGAGTCGACGCATATCGATCTTGTGTACCAATTTTTTGAATGTTGACGTTGGTAATGCCTTTGTAAAAGAATCCGTTAGATTGTCGCTTGAGCGAATTTACTGGATGTTGATGTCGCCACTCTTTTCAAGATCATGTGTTGCATTGAATCTTTTATGAATCAATCTCAATGACTCATTTGCTCATGTGTTGCATTGGATGCCTCGTTAAACACCTTAACTAAGAAAATCCTTTGGGAAAAAATTTAGAAAGGAAAAAAGAGTACAACCATTTGACCTTCATGGTCATTTGACCTTTAGGAGTCGGTCTAATCTTCATGATTATTTATAATTTATCACCCCCCTCAAGATAGCAATCTTCAAGGTTATCTTCAAGGTCTAAACTAACATGTGCAACACAAGTTTAACTATCTTCATAGAGAATAACATGTTTGTCTTGAAGATAACAAATGATGGTCAATACCATTTCAAATCCTTAAATTGCACATAAGTAAGGAACTTCTGGTCCTAAAACATCTTTGTTATCTTCTATAGGTCTAAATGAGTCTCCATCTACTTCAAGTGATTGAAGCAACCATTAGGTAGCTATATGGATGAAATACAATAAATCTCTTTAAAGACCTTTTAGGTAGGTCGACTAGCGTAACTCCATCAGGGAGATGCTCGATCTACAGGTCGAGACAATTATTAGTTCAACCCAAGTCTTTTGATTCTAACTCTGTCTTTAGGCATGGGTTGATTTCATCGAGTACTTTTGTACATAATGATTCACATATCCTCTTTAGGAGGAATTTGGAGTGGTGCGTTCTAATTTTGTATTCCTCGGACTTCGTATCTCTTAGCACCAATAAATCTCTCACGCTTCTGGCGTCAATGAGAATTAATTGATTTATTTTGTCTATGAGGAACTTCAGTTCTTTCATGGTGCATATACAACGGGTATATGAGATTTTAGTCACTCCTTTTGCACTAAATAATTTGATGAACTTATAGTTCATAGTGCGTGAATCTAATAATTAATCCAACGAGATATTTGCGGCATTCATATTTTAATCTCCCCCTAATGCCAACAATAGTTGAGTTAGATTATAGAATCACGTGTCAATCAATAAAATAGTCCACAATTAGTGGCCTTATATATGTCATGTTGACGGAGTATACACATAATTTTCAAGTATTAAACTCTTCAGGAGTCTTATTCAAATAACAATATAAACTGCTTTGCTATCAGTTTTCTTCTTGAAAACATATGAGCAAATATCTTCACTTTTGGGATACACGTTGTTCTTATAACGATTTGGCAGTTTACTTGAAAACATATTTTTGACTTCAGTGATTTAAGCAAGTTAAATCCTTCAGGAATTTTCAAGTATATATAACTATCAAGTGAATTAAATAGATAGATATTTACTACATCCACAAGGCGCATATCAAGCATTTGTGACATAACTAGATTAATCAAAACTCTAAAATTTTACATCAATTATGGGAGAGTTTTCATAATTGATTCCCGGTCTTTGAGAGAGACTTGTGTTACGAGTATTGTCCTATATCTCATAATTTTTATTTCTTTTTCTAACAAAGACACATTTATATCATTCGGGGATATTTTTTTGGATTTGAACTACAGGTCCAAATATTTTTCGGCTTTCCAAGGTATATTAATTCACTTTGTATGACTTCTTTCCTTTTTGGCCAATTATTTATATCTTGACAATCTCTTATACATCGTCGTTGAGGATCCTCTTTTATCATTTCAAGAGTCATATTTAAAGGCGAAAATACCGTCGTGCATCCACGACGATATTTGATCTCTCCAATATTTTGAGATCTCAATATTCTCAGACGCTTGTAGTTCTTCAGAAACTTCATTTGATTTATTAATCATTATCGTTTTTGTTTGGTTCATATGTTGTACCTTTTTCTTAGACACAAAATGTCTTTTAGAACCAATTGGTGGACTATATTTTTGACGAAATTTATATTCATTTGTTATTTATTCTTGCGGGGGTATTAACAACAAATGTATAACATTGTCACTTCTTTTATATACAAAAATTAAAAGTATCAAGAAGTTGGTTTGCAATCTTTTGCAGGTGAACATTTCGACTTCTTGTTCACATTGATTACTTCGAGAATCCAAATGTGACTAGTTTTTTCTTGTGTTTTTTTTCTTTGGATGTAGATTTCACATTGATTACTTCAGGAATCCGAATGTGACATATGTTCCACCTAATGTTGAGAACGTTATTTTATCATAATAACAATTTTAATGTGAGATCATTTTTATACGTACAAAACCATTTTGATTATGGACATGAACAACTAGGTGTTGAATCTCAATCCCAAAATAATATAATATTAAATCCTCTTCAGGAGGAACTTGAAATTTAATAAACTCACTCGCTTTATCAAGACAAATCTTCTTGATGGAATTTAGCTCTTTATTTTTGAAATTGTAGTTCTACCAATCGCTACATTTCTTATAGAAATCGAACATTCATGGAACTTAAGAGATTCTTCAGGATCTCTCTGTAGCGCCCATCTGAATTTTCAATTATGTTGCGCATCACAGTTGCTTGCAGATATCCAAACTTATCATGTCAAAGCATAAAACTGTAATATCCCAGATTTTCCTATTTAGTTGAATTATTTAAAATAGTTGAATTATTTATGTACATGAGAGTGGTATACCTAAAATGGGAGTTAAAGAAATACTATCTTTAACTGTACATAGATATGCATGTTCTTACCAAGAAGAGTTGTGATTTCATAGCCTCGTTCATAATTTTCTAGAATGAGGTGTCCGAATGTTGAGGCTAAGCTACACTTTTTGTTATACATGAGTAAGACAACATATTTACTATAAATAGTAAATTAACAAATGTTGCATGGGATGATATCAGCATATAACATCTTCATCTCTTCCTTGCGGCTAGCCTATGTCCACGTATAGGTATATTTATAAATTGCCATGAAAACTATTTATAAAGCCAGAGAAATCACTTAGAATAAATAAATAAGATATATATATCCAGAAGGAGAGAAGGAATGAGACGATACTTCACTTCTTCTACCATATTTCCACCGCCTCTCTCTCTCCATAAATTCATATTTTTCTCACCTCGTCGTTATCCTTCACTTTCGTATTCCTCTCTCTCCATAAACATTCGCAATCACAGAATTAAAGGTAAGATTCTTTCTTTCATTCCTAAAATCTTTATCGTAAATTATGTTTACGTTCCTCTCCTGTTGAGTTTCATTTCGAAGTTGTATTATTTATAAGATGAGCTGTCTTGTCTCTGTTGGGGCGTAATTTTCGTGTATGGAGGAGAGGCTGCCAGAGGGGGTTTGCGGAGACGGCAGTTGGTAGCTGCCGCCATGGTTAAATCTTGTTGGTTCGTCTATTTTCATAAGTAGCAGGGCAGCAAGTTTAAGATCAGTTTACGAACGTCCTTGTTGATCAAAACCTATTGAAATTCATATCGTTGGAAAGCTCTCGTTTCTGGCTTTCCAACGCCATCTTGTATTCGTAATTCCGAGTTCGGACTTGAAAGTTATGGCTCCCGAAAGTTAAGGTGTTAGTAGACTACGGCTACGGGTTTTGTTTTTTTTCCGTGATCAGAACAGCAACTTTGAACCTGAATTCTGCACGTTTCCTTTATCCAAAATGCAACATATTATATATCGTCGGAAAGCTCTTTTCGTTGTCTTTCCAACGCCACCTTCGGTTTGTAAATCAGAGATCGTACCCGAAAGTTATGGGTCCTAGAAATTGGGGTGGCGGTTGCGTTCTCTATTCTCGCTGAAACAGGGCAGCGAATTCCAGCTTGAATTCTCCTCGGTTTTGTTCACCAAATCCCGGTATATAAGATACCGTTGGAAACCTCTCATCGTGAGCTTTCTATAAACACCTTCGGTTTGTAAAACCGAGTTCGGAGGTGAAAGATATAAGTTCTACAAGTTGTGGGTTTGTCGATGAAACTCAGTTTTCCTTTGGATGTATCATCTCGATTTCTGATCTATTCTTTTGTCCAAACCCTATCATGTTATATACCGTTGGAAAGTTCTTATTGTTGGCTTTACAACACTATCCTCTAATTTCAAATTGGAGCTCAAACCTGAAAGTTATGAGCCCTTGAAACACTATGGCGTAATTGCACGGATGGTTTTCGATGCAAGTTCGGGTTGAGATTCGAGCATCAAATCGGTGTCGGATCAATGAGTTAGTTGACAAGTGTTATAATCTACATTACGTATATTCCAACCATTATCTTGTTTCCATAAACCGATGGTCGGCTGGGTTAGAATTAAAGTGGGAAGTAGCGGTGTTGGTTTTCAAATTCAAATTAAATCTTATCTAATATTAGCTTAAGTTTTGGGATTTCAATTAAGCTTAGGGTTTTCTTGTAGGCCCTATTCAAGAAGAGAAGTAACATCCGGATTTACAATAAATTAATATTGTTGCAGCTTCGAGGTGGGTTTTACTTTCTCATAACTATTTTGAGTTATTGAGCTCTATGAAATGTTATGTTTATCCATGAAAATGTTTTTGTGCGTTCTACTTGTTTAATGCTCTGAATTAATCGATCGAGATTCTCGACTGGTCTAACACGCTAGTGAGAATTGTGTACACCATTGTTAGTAGTGCAATGGGTTGATCGCCATTGTGTGCTAACCAGTTGGAGAGGACCTATGGGCTTCGGCTTTAAGTCTAACGGTTGGGATCTCTGGGTCAAGACCCGAGATCAGATGTTTATGGGACTCACTGGGTTGTAGCCCAAAGTCCGAGAGTAAGGAGGTATAAAGTAAGAGTAACAGTAGAACGTGACAATGCGCACAATGAAATAAATGTTGGTATGATTGAGAGTGACTTTTGTTTCAAAACCTTCCAAGTCATACGATTTATGCATGGATAAACTATTTATAAAAATGTTTATGAATTGCTTCACCCACTGAGTACACTAGTGCTCAGCCCAAATTATTTTCAAAATGTTTTCAGGTTGAGCGGATGGTGTTGACGAGCAAAGCTGAGGCGAGGGTTTCTGCTGTATAGCTATATTATATATTGCTTCCGCTTAAGTTCAAATATTTTTATTAAGAACTCTGATGGGCTTATCTTGTGTATTATTTTTGGGCCCTGTGATACTTGCTTTGACGATTAATTGCTTAAAGACTCAATTTGAGTCGAGTCTTTGAATATAAAATTCTTGAGTGTTGTTATCATCTTTGTTTCCGCATGATTCATTATAGTAAGATTTGTTACACCAATTATCGGGCTTTCCGCTTGGTTTATTCCAGATAATACAAACCCTTTTTCTTTTCCCCTCTTCTTTTCTCCAACCCCCAGTCGCACCCTGATGATCGTGTCTTTCTCCGAGAATCGGGGTGTGACAAAAACACTTTTAAACTTCCGGTTCATGACATGTTTTGTCTCACTTGTTTTTATGAATTTGTAATACATTCAAGGTGGTAGTGTGATAACTTTTCTTTTGTTAGCTTCTGGCTAAATACAAAAGAATCACTATATTCTTATATAATTTCAATATGCTATTCATTGCATATCCTTAAAACTTAGTAAGTGTCTTCTAGACTTACTAGAGTAAATGTCATGTTCAATAGTTAATTTAGTATAATTTGATAGAATGATACAAGCTTTTCGGGAGCCTTTAATGTTGTTTGATGCACTAGATTTTAAAATCTTGTAATTTAAGATGCATCTACTCGTATCGAGCTCTAGTGAGAAAAAGTAATTAATATCTTTACGCAGTCATACTGGGATGGTTTGTTTCATTCTATTATTATCTTCCCCAAGCCTCTTATTGGCAGACGAGCATTGATATTAAGATTTCATTAATGTCAACAAGACGTAAATACTGTTTTTCATTCAGGAATAACATATATTATCGAAAGTATGAGTTGCTCTTTAAGAGCATATAATATTCTTCTAGAATATAAATGATGCTACTGCAGGAGCAAAAGTTGAAGCATTTCCACAAACACGTGATAGTAATGTTAATATCAGAATATGGTCATTCTTCATGAATGTAATTGTGCTACTTCCAGAGCAATAATTTAATTTATTCAAGATAAATGAAATCAATATATTACAAATTTTGAAATCTACCAGATCTCACAACTATTCTTGAAAATAAATTAAGCAACAATAGGTATTGGAAATGCAGTTGTCAAACATAGATGAACTCTTGCTACCACTCCATGTAATTAGGTAATACTTTAAATTACAACATACATTTATATATACATTGTTCTTTAGGAGCATGCAATATTTATCAAGAATATTAATTGTGGTACTCTAGGAGCAACAATTAAAATATGGTTGTTGTAATATATGATTTCAAAATGACAGGTTCTAGTTGTTCCAAGAATATGTAGAGTTAATTGTGCTATTTCAAGAGCAACAATTAGAGTTATGAACATATAACATTTGCCAAAATCAAGAGCTTAAATTGTTCTTCAAGAACATGTAGTTATTATCCAGGAATATAAATTGTGCTACTTCAGGAGCAACAATTTTAATCTACATTAAATTGCTTCAGGCGAAAGGTTAATATTTTTGAGAAACTCAATTGTTATTCAAGAACGTATATTGTTCTTTGGGGATATCAATTGTGTTACTTCAGGAGGAACAACAATAACAATTCAAGAACCAAGATTTGCCCATCAATAAGATATATTGTATGAATTGCTCAATACGTAATATTCTTCATGATTTTTTTTTGTGTGCTACTTTAGGAGCAATAAATTAAGATTATATGAGATCGAATAAATCTTTTAATTAAAACGGACCACACTAAATATCATGTTGTATCCGAATGAAGAGTAGTAAAAGATTTCATACGAACACGTCCCACATACTAGATCAATTACTCCATATGCGATTACATTATTAAAATAAAAATTGCATACGAAAACGTGCACCATAGTTTGTAGAGAAAACTTTTGTATGATTGATTATTTGGCAACATATTTAATAATCATGTATTCATGAAGTATTAATCCAAATATGTGTCGACTAAAAAAAAGTTATACCTTTAATTGTGGATATCTTTCTTTTGGGAGAAGAACTTCTTCCATGCTGATAACGTATTATAGACTATATGGAATGAGAGAATAATAGAGAAGACGAAAATAAATGTGTATTATTATGAGGGTGAACACCTCTATTTATAGAGTACAAGATGAGCTTATGAGATTTTATGGATAATATGGTCATCACAATATATGGTAAGTATATATATAAAATATATTTACAATATTTAGAAATATGATAGTATTATTGTTATAATCAATCGAGAATACAATACGCATGGGACATAGGAGTGTGTTATTCTGGGAGTTGAAAATCAACTACAGAAATCTAAAACTATTAGTAAACCAATAAGTCAATGATATAAAATTATTTTATGTCAATTATGTTGAAAATTGACAGTACCAGCTCAAAAATAATTAATATTATTAATTTTTTTGAATCCAAATCCAAAGAATAATAAAAACGAAGTGGGGCCAGGCAGAATCTGTCACTCCGAAATCTATGCTGGCCGAATAAAAGAATTAAATATTACATTTACATAGGATTCTCTGCCACAAAACACACGTACGTGTCTATCCAATCATAGAGCGCCAGGTGTCCGCCTGGGGGCAGCATTATCTGCGATTATTGTACACGATTAGGTAACTGTTGCTCCAAATATTGGCGGGCAAATCCCCTATCCAAACTTCATTCAAAACTCCTCTTTTTTCCCACTCTCCAAACCCTAGCCCGCCTTTTGCTTCCTCCCATTTCTCCCCTCTCTCACTCACTCTCTTTCTCTCTCTATAAATATATAAATGCGACCTATTTTTTCATTGTTTTTGATTTATTATTGTTCAGATTTATGCTGCCGTCTCGATGATTATTTGATGGTTTTGAAGGTTCGTAATCTCAATTAGCTCAGTGTTTAGTTTCGATAAATTTTGTTGATTCTAGCTGCGTTTTTCTATTTTTTTTCTTTGTCTTGGTGTGAGAGTGATTAGGTTTGATGGTGAGTATCCGCGTGCTCTGATTTCGTTGTCCGATTGTTAATGTTTTGGATTTCATTTGATGTTTTTTGTTGTGATTTTTCTGGAATATTTCGTTTCAGGTAACAAATTAGGACCTGCGACCGACAGATTTTAGGGGGAAAAGGATAAATAAACATATATTTTTCTCATTTGGTGAAGGAGGATCTATCATGGGGAAAGTGTCTCCGAGCGAAAGGCAATCGAAAAATGGTAGGCAGAAAAGGCGTTTAAGAAATTCCAAAAATAAGTATTTGAAGCCTGGTGCTCTTGCACAGCTCCGGGACAGCAGGGCATCGTGTTCAAAATCTTGTACAGATCTTGGGAAGAAAAGAGTTGCGGTTTTTAATATGAAGGAGGCAGGAGTGGCCGATCCTGACCCTCATCAGCACAGGACCACTGATCAAAGCCCCTCGCCTTTATCTCCTGTAAGGTTTCAGTTTGCTTCTGCACTTGGAGCATCTGATCTGTTTAATCCCAATAATTTATTGAACACCCCAAAGACACCTCAAACTGAGGAATTAAAGTATGAGTCAAGGCTTGAGTCACTCCACCTTGATATACTGGTATTGATCTTTCCTGTTTCAGCTTAATTATGCTATTGTAATTTGCTTATGATCTTAACACGTTTTAGTGGTGTTTTGTGATTTGCAAATTCTTATTTAGGCTTGTCAGTGATATGGAAAAATAGATGTGTTATTTACTCTACTGTTTTCTGGTGATTTGTTGCATTCAACACCTTATAGTTAGTCGTTTGTACCTTTAGACTTCAGATATATGTTGTCTGTTGCTTTGATCTATAGATGAACAATTTTAATTCATAATCCAATCAGAAAAATCTTCTCATCTTCGGCCCCTTCATTAGCTTTTGCCTGTTCTGTTTTAACCCTATCGAGATTAGTCAGACACTAGTAAACAAGGAGCTCGGATTGTTGCATAGTAGAACTATTTCCCAGGTTTCAAGTTTTCCTGAGTTTGTAGTATTTCATAAGTTAGATTGAGAAGTATGGCAATTATAATAATATCCTTGCATCTCTCTCAGTAAGATATCGTGGCAGATGGTAAAATGGGAAACACCATCGATGCTTGTCTTTGCAAATGCACTAATATCTGAATCTCTCCTTCTCACCCACTCTGGATAAGTAGATTGAGCAGATGGTTGATAGGACATGCCATCTTGGCTCGTCTTTGTAAAATTGCTAGAGTTCTTATAACATACTTCGGTCACTCTTCATTGCTTCTGATTTCCCTTCCCCATTATGTGTTTAGCTGATTTGTGTTTTATCATTAAGGTCAAAATACTTTGCCACCTGCACCACGATCAACTCAGACCGGTTTTCCATGTCTCTCAGAGAATCAGGAAAGCAGTAAGTTTCACACCTCTTCCTTTACTCTTCATGTTAATTATTGGTATCATAATATTACAGAACTAACTTTTACTCGACTGGTAAAGGTTGTCATAGCAAGACAGTTCCACTTCAATTACACCACTCCGGATAGATCAAGGCAGGAGATGCTGAATACAGTCACTCCTCGCCCAACTGAACACTGGCCTTTTAAGAGGTAAGCATCTCAATCCCCTTTCTATCTATTGAATGAATTGGCTTATATTAATGTTGACTGCACATCAGGGGAGGTGAAAAAGGGGTGCTGATTGCAAGTCCCCACACGCCAAAGGCACCTCGACATGGGCCCCGTCCGCCCTCCCGTTTAAAGTTAACTGAGATGCGGCAAGTTGCAGCTGTCCTCTTTCAAGAGTCGTCATTCTCTTTGGTGCCATCAGTTATCCAGAAGCCCATATGCAAGTCCTTGGCTTCCAACAGAGTGTTGTTTTATGAGGATGAATTGTGCCAGGCCGTCGCCCAGAACAAACTTCGTTGACTCATCATGGCTTGCTTTCTTATGTGTATAGTGTCGCTTTTTTTGTGTAATAGTAGCAGGAGCCGCCTTTAGGATTGTAGTTATGCTGGACTCGAGCTTCCGCTTTTTTTGTGTAGTAGTAGCAGGGTTAGGACTGGATTTTGTTGGGTTTCAGTCGAACAATAATATATATTAGTATTTTGTACATTATTACAACCAAGACAATTTGTTCTATGAAACCTCTTCCCATCTTTTGATAGAAATATTTCATTTTACAACTGGGGTTGTGTGTTCCATGATGCTTAACAGACAAGACAAGATAACCTTTCATTGACAATAGTAGAGTTTCATTGGCTCATAAATGAATATAAAGTATTCCCATATCAGAATCTTTTCTAACCAAACGGGCCCCTATTTACGTGTGGTCCGAGGGGCAGAGCATAAATAGCCGCACATCAATGAGAATTTACAAAGAATGGATGTTGGCAGACACTGCATTCTATGGTTTCAGAACCAGATGCTGGAACCTGGACCTGCAACCAAAATCCCAACGACTATTGAAAAGTTAAGATGAAAAGGCGAACAAGACCTGTAAGTGGATTGTGCAACTTCTCTCATTCTATCGGTACTGGCTTCAGGTTTCAATCCTATGAATGTAAATTGGTTTAACTGAAAGAAACAAAGACTAGAAAAATACAGTACGATTTTCAGTTTTGGATAATTACCTGCCTTGCGGTTTTTCTCCATCTCCTGCAACAAAAAACATTATTGACCATATTGGCATATCAATATCCCATGACAATACTTGAAAAATGCATTAATTTTACAATGCACAAGAATTTCAGACATCCAGTTAGCATCTCCACCAAGCTGTCCTTGTTTTCAAACTCAAAATACAGATAAGAAAATGAATACATCCAAGAACTTGAGAAATTATGTGTTTGTAACACATGAATCACCACGTGGATTTGAATTCAATTCTCATTTTTTGATTCTAAACCTCATTTTTTGACCAAATAGTCACAAAAAGAATAAGAGATATTCGATTCTCTCATGATTCTAAACCAAACAAATTAGAAAATAAAGATTGATTCAATTTCTTGAATCGCTGCAATTTCTCAATTTCTTCCATTTCATTTCACCGAATCGACACGTTAATTGTATTTCTTCCATTTCATTTCTTGATTCAATTTCTTGAATTACAACAATTTCTCAATTTCTTGAATCACCGAACTTGCAACTGTGGCAGCAATAGGTGCCAGAACCGGCGAAAAGGTTCTCAAGGACAAGAGACTCTTTACACCTGAAGAGAGAAAGCTGCACAACCTCGACCGAGTTGCACGCAACGCAATACTAACTACGCTCAGTGATTCTTACCTCGGAAGGGTGCATGACTGCAAAACTGCAAAGGAGCCCGGGGATGCTCTCGCAGTGCTGAGCCAAGGAACTCCACAAATAAAAGAAAACAAATTGGAGTCAGAGCTGCAAAAGCTCGAGGCATTTGCCATGAGTTTCTCCAACTATGAAGGAGTTCTTACAATAAGAACAATTCAAAAGATGAAATCCTTCAAGGTTCTAAGCTATTGATATTACAACGAGCACACTTAAAGAGAGAAGGGGAACTAAAGAATATCTAGAGAGAAGAACTAAAGAATGATCTTCGAATGAGCAAGTTCTCACTATGTTTGGCTTTGAGTTGCTAGAGTATGTTCGCGTGAAAGCTTGTGTTCCCAGTTATCTTTCTGCATGAAGACCTTCTCTATTTATAGTCTTCGATTTGTGAATAGATCCGTTAGAAGAAGTCTAGACACGTGTCGAATAAGATAAGGAAAACGGTCGTATTAATTTGAACGTTGTTGTAGAGATACTGTAGAGATTTTATCTTTTCCATTAAGGAGTAGCTTTATGGTAGAGCAGGTAAAGTGATGTCATCTCATTATTGGTCGAGTTATGAGAGTAGGTTATGCTTGTTCAAACTCCAAGGTACGATGAGTTGACTTCCTCTTAATTCTCGGACCTTCAACTGATGTATCTTCTACTGACATTCTTCTGATCAATTCTGTGCGCAAGCTCAAATTCTATTACAGATTCAGTTGGTCGATAGTTGTCCAACTGACTTCCTCCATATTGAGGTCTTCGACTGAGTGCAGAATCTTCTACTGAACTTACAACTACTGAACTCTAGCTTACTGAGTTCCTAACAAGCTGAACTCAACTAAGCTATTACAATGTCGAAGGTTCATCATTCAGCTAGGGGTTTTGGGATCTTCAAATCTTATCATACTGAATCTCATCCCAACAATTTCCCCCTATTTGATAATGCCAAAACCTTTTACAAATAACTACTACTGACTATGCTAAAAACTATTACATGATAATCTAAGACACTAACAGAGCAAATATAGAGCAGAAATGTTCTTGTCTATCTCTATCAGCAAGGCTGACTATCTAATCAATACAGATGCTATACATCATAGGATCGAAGTCTAACAATTTCCCCCTGACATGTTACAAGCAATATCCCTCTAAAAAATGTCTAAATAACTGAACTATAGAGAGAAACAGATAAGTAAGTAGATATGTGGGTGTGTGATCTGATCATTGAGGTGATCAGGAGTGCTGAAAGATAAAAATACAACCAAGTGACAATGAGTAGTTGTCGAAGGCCAATAGAAAAAAGATGTCATAAAAGATCTGAGATGATTACAATTACACGACGATCTATTTCTATAAGCTAAGACTAGAAGACAATCAGCTGGACTTCTTCTTGAATAGTTGCATGCGCGCCTTGAAGTTAGCCGACTTCTTCTTAGGAAGCTCAAGGCCATAGGATGAATAAACTCTGTTCCTCAGTGCCTTGATTTCTTCCCTGCCTCCAACATCATTCTTGTCCAGATCGCATCGCCTGATGGTGTCGTTGATTTCTTCCTCTATCTTTCTCTTACAAATATTGTATTGTTGCATGAGAGGAGGTGGCAAAGATCTGAATTCAGGTGCTCTGAGAACCTAACCTGACTGACTTAGAAGGGTTTGGATTTCAGCATAGAGAGGAGGATCGATTGTCATCAGATATTCTTTGAACTTGCCGTCAACATCAGTTTGATCATCATATATCTTCCAGATGTTAGAATCTCTTGATGAAGTCGATCTTCAGCTGTTCCCATATCTGATTCAGCTTCCACGGAGCCCATTCATCATTCCTCTTGTGAAGAACTCTCTTCACATCAGTTCCTGGTTCCCTTCCTCTGAAGAACTTAGAGGTAGTAGGGACACTTATGTCCTTCTTAGGAACTATTTCTCTGGCTTCTCTCTCCGTCCTCTATCTGAGAGCCTCTGGATCAGCTTTATGCAATCTTTCTCTAGCCTCTCTGATCTGTCTGGCTTCAGTTGTAATGTCTATTACTCTCTTACAGCTATCCAATAGTTCTTTCAGCTCAGCTTCTTGTCTCTTAGAGAGCTTAGTTGTTGGGATATGTTTGTGAGTTTCTGAGTCGCTCGGTCCAGCAGATTTGGACTTAGGTGCTTCGGGCTTCGCATACTCTTTGGACTTAGGAGGACTACGAGCAGCTGATGACCTCGATTGCCTAGACAGTACAAATCTTGTTTGGGTAGGAACTGGAGATCGGATCTGTACGCCTTTCTTGGCCTTGGTCTGTTTCCTCTCATCTTCCTTCTGAAGTTCTCGGGCCAGCTTCTCGTTGTAAGCAATCTATTCCTATGGCTTTCTGAACTTCAACTTCTTAGCTTTTGGAGGACTGGGGGGAGCAAGGGCTTTTCCTTTGTTTGCTGACCTCAGTGGTGGCTCTTCTTCAATTAATGCTTCTAAGTATGTAGCCACTTTAGTGATAGCTTCATCAGTTGGCTCTCCTGAGCCTTCACCCGTCTCAATTATTTCTTGCCCCTTGTTTTAGCTATCTTCTCAGTTGCCTTACTCGGGCCTGCCTCTTCGATCTTTAAGAGGGTCAGTAGACGATCACTTCTACTTCCTTCCCCATTTTTTGCATCATCAATGATCGTTGCCAGGGCAGTGACCTTCCTCGTAAGGTCTTCGACTGACATGCTGATAGATTCAAGTTTAGCTGCCAGCTGCATCACTGTAAGCATTCCATCGATTGTCATGCTCAGTATTAACGACTTTGAGAACTTTAGATTTAGAAGCCTCAATCCATCGAAGATATGCCTCTACTGAGTCTGTAACATCCCTCTTAATCAGTGTGCATGCATCGTGTTGTTCCACTAGTGCCTTGGCGACACTCTTAGTGGTGAGCTAGTTACGCTCTTCAACTGCCTTTAGGACTCGATCTATTGCAGTGGCCATATCTTCGGAAAATTTGTTGGCCTGAGACTACAGTATAGTCTGAAATTGATTATTCAGATCGGTCCTATACTCTTGAAGTGCTTTCTTGAGGATCTCTTCGGCATTAATATTCGAAGGCGTGCTGATCCTCTTCACTTCAGTAGATAAAGTGCCAAGCGTCTGAGTCTTATCCTTAGTGAATTGAGTCTATCTTTAATTCACGTCAGTGGCTAGGAGACAGTTTTTGTGGGCTTGACGCTTGATGCACTTGTTGATAGATGCCTTGTTGAAGTTTGAAATCTCAGCAGCTTGATATCTCGACTGCTTCTTTGACTGCGCCTGAGGATGGAGGAGGTGGCGGTGGCGAATCATCCCTAGAGGATTTTCCCTCAGAAGAGCCTCTCTGGTTTGCATCATTGGGTGGTGAGTCATGGTGAGAGTCAGACTGAGTCGGGGACTGAGTCGACTGTTCAGGTTACCTCTTCTGACTCAGGAGCATAGGCATGGCGATGAAAAGATCATCCATTGACGCAATATCAGCAGGCTCGCCATAGCCTGTCTCCTCTCTTAAAGTCTGCTCTTCTTGGACCAGTTCGGGGACTGTCCTAAGGGTGATTGTCTCAGCGAGGAGATCCCATTCCAGGAATCTCAGATGAATCTGAACCCTTGCCCTTACGGTAATATCCATGAGATCTGAATGGTCGAGGATCTCGGGTATCTCATCCGCGATTTCTTCAGTAGCTCGACTCTAAGTTGTCAGTACTGAAATAGGGATGGAAGTGGAGACCTCAGCCTGAGGTAAGTCAGCGTGAAGATCTGACGGGGTCTCCTCAGAGTGAATCCTCTTGACCTTATCCTTCAGAGTCACGTCCTTCTGACCGGACTCTGAGTCTTGAATAGAGATGGTCTCGGGGATCACTACTGAAGGCTCTACTTTCTTCAGTATCTTTCGCTTTTTCTGCTGAGTCTGGCGAGGATCCTGAGAGATTGTAAGTGGACGGTTGTCGTGCAGTCCTCGCCCTAATGACTTCTCAGCAGCTGACGCATTAGAGAACTTGTCGTTCTTTCTATCGAACAACAGAGCGTCGGCGAATACTACTCTTCCCTAGCAGAAATCTTCAATAAGAATGGATACCTTGCTGCCATATAACATCTTGCCCTTGGGAATGAGTTGCATGGCAGTGGCGTCTTCATTGGCAGTGAATTTCTAGAGCTGAGCCTTGAATTTAGATCTTAAGAAGGCATTCCAGTTTACCTGAGCATCGTCCATGATAGCCATCATAATTTGAGTTTTGACCCGGGATAGTTGATTGAAGGATCCCGCTGAGCTGGTCAGTATATGATTTATGATATATGCTAGGCCTCTGTATTCAGGGGAGCAACTGATTCTTCGGAAAGGCTGCTTTGAATACAACATTCTCCTGACCACTGAACTGACACAAATATTCATTGAAGGATGGCTACTTGTAGCCGATAGGAGAAATCCCTTCATCTGGAAGAATGAAACTCTGAAGAAGACACTCAACAACATTGAGGTCTGCAATCTTCTCTGTCCAACGGTTGTTGTCAGTTTCTTGTAGATAATTGATGGAAGAAATGTCCCTGACATCATCGTCTTGTCGGAGGTTCAGGAAGAATTCGATGACCTGCCTCGGAAGGCAGTGAGATGGAGCCCTAGATAGCAGAGTCTTAAGACTTGAGGACTCAAGGGCGTCAAAGATGTCGTCCCTGCATGCCACATCGCAGGGTCTGAACGCGAGCACTGGTTCAAACCAGACTCTCTTGTTGTCTAAAATCTCCTGCATGTCGGAAGGAATGAGGACTTCGTTGCTGGGGGAAGTCGCCATTGTTGAAGAAGAAACTGAATCTGCAAAATGAATATTAGCACTCAGAAATAGAGTAAGTTAGTGATTTCGCAGAAGCAATTAAAGAGATTTACCGAAAGATAAGTGCTAGAACTTGATGGATTTCTTAAGAAATATGGATGCAGAGCACTCGATTGTTCGTAAATGGCAAAAAGTATTTAGATGAGAGATATAGTTGGATATATATGCTATTTGAATATGAACGGCTTATTAAGCATGCGGTTGAGATTAAACTGATTTTGAAATGTGGACGGCTTAGATTAAATTTTATAAGAGGTTATGATTACTTGCTGCCTATAATCTCGACCTACTTTTCTCTATCATCTAAAGGGGTAAGGTGAAATGACATGCATTTAATGCGCCGCAGTCAATATTATGGAATGTCGTGCGTTTAATGAAAACGATATACTTAATGACATACGATGAACATTAAAGGCGGGAAATAAATGCTATGACATGCTGATCACCAAATGCTACATAAATACTCATAACCTGTCAGCTGAACATAGTAGTCAGTTGATACCACTGTGAAGACGCTGAGTATTTCAGCAGTACTGAGAGTAAGTTCCCCCTTACTCAGTACACTCTGGATCATCTTACTGAATTGAGTCAGTTGGATCCAGAGAGTTCGTTGAATATGGTCTCAGCTAGAGGTTTGGTCAGTATGTCAGCCCTTTGTTTATCACTGTGGATTTTCTCCATCCTGATATCTTTCTTCTCGACATGGTCTCTGATGAAGTGATGCCGTATGTCCACGTGCTTGCATCGTGTATGTAGAACTGGATTTTGTGTAATTACAATTGCACTGGTATTATCGTAGTAGATCGACACTTCATCTTGATGTATGTCGTAATCTCCCAGCTGTTGTCGAAGCCACAGTATCTGAACAGCTTCCGGCAACCATAAATTCAACTTTAGTAGTGGACGTAGCTACTGAGTGTTGTTTCTTTGAAAACCATGATATGAGCTTACTTCCGAGGAGCTGACATATTCCTGAGGTTGACTTTCTATCGATTCGACATCCTGCATAATCAGCATCAGAATAACCAGTTAGTTCGAGATTATCATCAGCAGGATACCATAACCTAATATCAGGTGTTCCTTTCAGGTAACGGAGAATCTTCTTCCCTAAGTCTATATAACTCCGCTTAGGATTCGCCTGAAATCTCGTGCATACACCTACATCATAAGTTATATCAGATCTGCTAGCTGTTAGGTATAGTAAGGAACTAATTATAGCACGATAATCAGTTAAGTTTATAGATGCTCCCTCTTTATCAAGATCAATCTTGAGATTGGTATTCACGGGTATCTTCACTGATTTGCTGGATTCACAACCGAACTTTTTGATGAGATCTCTTGTGTATTTAGCTTGATTAATGAATATTCCCTTGTTGGATTGTTTTACTTGAAGTCCAAGGAAATAAGTCATTTCTCCCATCATCGACATTTCAAACTTCTCTTTCATCATCTGCTCAAATTCTTGACACATGGTCAGATTTCGAGATCCAAAGATGATGCCGTCCACATAGATCTGCACCAGTAGAATATCATCTTCTGACTTGACACTAAACAGGATGCGATCTACAGTTTGTTGGTCCCGAGAGCACGTTTAGGTGTAGAGGGGGGGGGTGAATACACCTAAAACCTATTTCTCAACTTGTAACACGAACAGTCCCGTTCAGGAGTGTGCCGTACTGAAAGAGTTCAGCAGACCAAATAGCTATTCTGAATCATGTTAAGGCAAAGAGGTACTGACTCTTTTGAGATCTGCTAGCTGACTAAGTCAGAATTCAGTATCTTCAGATGGAGTTCAGTGGTGCGGAAATGTGTAGGCCCAAATCAGTTGAGTGGAAAAACGTTTTCTTAAAAACAGTTTCAGTTCAGAAGAGTGAATCAGATAAGTATGCTGAAACTTAGTTGAATGATTTTAAAGATATGATATTCAGTATGAACAGTTAAAATCAATGCAACAGTAAATAAGAGACATAGAGATTTTTAAAGTGGTTCAGATGCACAGGATCCTACGTCCACTGTCCCGAAAGGTCAGGAGGCTATTTATTATCCTGAGTTAGTCTCAGTCAGGTTGTACACAGGACAAAGCCGCGTCTTGGAATTTATACTGAGCAAGTCTCAGTTTACAACGGGTATCAAACTAAAGTGTTTGACAAACTTCTCCAACTATGAAGGGGTCCTTTTACAATAAGGATAAGGTTCAAAGGTGAACCCCTTCATCTAAGCTATGGATAAATTCAGTTGAGCTTAGGGTTAGAGGGATAGGGAACAAGAAAGTGGCTTCTAGATCGACGAACATCTGAGTTGTAGCTTTGAGTTCGTGTATCATCGATTTGGATACTAGAGGCTTTTATATCTGTTTAGCTTGGTTCCCTAAGAGCTAGAAGGTAGTCTTTCGCCGGAGAATGTTCTTTAAGTTCTTGCGGAAGACTTATGCGATATTCTATTTTTTGCTCGTTTTTCCGTTTTCTTGCTCGAGAGTGTGTTGGCTCGTTCGTTGCTTTTTGGCTCTCTGTATGTATGAAAAAACTTGAATCATCCCCCTATTTATAGAGAAGAGATTAGGAAAGATCCGTTGGAGACGATGATCCCTTTATCTCACTCTTTTGGTAGCTAACGGCTCTTTTGAAAAAGGTGACAGTGTCATTTCCCTCCATTTTCGGAAAGTTGTTGACTTGCAGCTTTAGCAGGTAAGGACAGGTGTTGGCTTGTCATTTGCCGAGGTTTTGCAGAGTAGTTGAGACAGAACAGACTTCGAGGCATAATGAAGCTGACTTCTCTCTTCCTCGTATTTGACTATGCTAATTGTTGTTCAAAAGATCTCGTCGGTTCGTAAGAGCATGCTGCCGTTATCGAGTCCGATCCTGTAGAGAGTCTTGGATTTACTCTCCGAAGGTCGGCTCTTAGTTCGGTGAACTACCTCTGCTGAATTCGGTTCCACCGAGTCTTTCGATATCGCTCCTGCCGAGTCCAAGACATACCGAGTCTTCTACATCCGGTGCTTGAGGCCGATAATCATCGACCGCCTGAACCAGTGCAGAGTGTCTACTGAGTCTGAATCATCAGAGACAAAAACAATTACAAAGGAATGGTTCACCAATCAGATAGGGTTTTGGGATCTTCAAATCTTCATGGGATCACTCAGGGTATAAGCCTACTGAGTGCATTTCAGTACGGAAGATAGAATCATTTCCCACTATGTAAAACCGTGCTGAGGACTGAATCATCACCCAACAATTTCCCCCTATTTGATGATGCCAAAACCTAACACTATAAAAAAAAATCTAACACTATCTATGCTATCAAAGCACTAAACTTATACAGAAACAGAGCTCCTTACAATATTACAAGAAGTGTCAGTGGAGTTGTTCTGTAAGTTCTAGACTACTGAAGGGAGCAGAGCAGGGAGTCAGAATAAAAAGATTAAGTATAACCCTGTCTTAACAATTTCCCTTATTACAAGGAAACAATTTCCCTCTATAATATATCAGCTAGTCTAACAGAATCTCAACAGCTACTGACAAAAGATCAACAAGTGAGTGTGTGTCAGTAATCACTTGATGATTACGAGTGTTAAGCATAAAAACGAGAACATGGCTTATAGAGACAATAAGGTATTGTCAAAGCCAAAGAAAGAGATATGTATATCAGATAAAGAAAGTTCAGTACAGATACATCTCTTGCTAAGCTAGGAAAGTACAAGAAAAGTCTAAGAACTATGAACTCTTGTACTGCTTGATCCTGTCCATGAAATTTTGCGATTGAGTCTCGGGAAGGGGCAGTCCATACATTCTGTAGGTGTACTTCCTCAGCTTCAGTTACTCAGCGAAGTCTGCTGGCTCATCTTCTTCAAGTCCTTTGTGTGCGCAAAGATCCTTCACTTCCTTCTCTATCACTCCAAAGTGAATAGAATCATCAAGTCTTCTTGGTGGTGGCAGAATTTTGGGTTCAGGAACCTTGACTTCAATGTTTGCTCTTACAACATTTTCCATGTAGGGATATAAGTCCGGTTCAGTGATCATCATCCATTCCACGTAGGCATCAGCCTTTGTCTTATCTGACCAGAAATTCCAAAAATAATTCCTCTTGATGAATTCTATTTTCTGTGATTCCCATCTGTGAGTGAACTGAGCAGGAATCCACTCATCCGTCCTAGGCCATCTCTGAATCTTCATTTCCGTTGGCTTCCTGAACCTTCTGTATTTGTATGGAATATCAACTTTGGAAGGTACTCTCAGCCTGGCCTCTTGTTCAGTGCGGATTCTGAGTGTCTCTAAGTCTGCCATATGAATCCTATGCCTAGCAGCTTCTATCTGTCTCGCCTCTTCTCCTCTGTAAAGATACCGATCCATCTGAGCAAAGATGGCCTCGATCTCAGCATCTTGTTCTTTTGATCTTGTGTATGAGAGCTTCTGAGACGACTGTTCTTCTGAGTCAGCAGGGGTACTAGATTTGTCTTTAGATGTATCCTACTTCTCAGTACTTTTCTGTTGTTGCTGGTGCTCCCTGTCTTCATCATCCTGAAGTACCAGTTTTCTGGGAGGCAGCCTAGCAGGAGCTTTCTTCTTTCCTCCACGAGCAGGAGCCTTAGTTTTGGCAGTTGTGGTTTTGGCCTTAGGCTTATTCGCTGCTTCGTTTACGCTATCTCCCTGGCTAGCTTTTCATCAGCTGCGATCTGAGCCGCCTCCTCCTTACTTATATATCTCTTCAGTTTCTTGGAGGGAGGGGTCGGGAGTTTCAAGGCTTGCTTGCCTTTGCCTTCTACTGGAGGTGGGAGAGGTGCCTCTTCCTCTTCAGACTCATCCTCCTCAGCATACTCAGCAATGTCTTTGACCATATCCAACGGGGTCTGAGTTGCCTGAGTTGCTTGTTTTCTGGTTCCTGAGCCACTTGGGCCAGTCCCTGCTGAGATTCCAACAGAGATACCCTGGGCCTCACCAGTGGGTTCAGTGCTTGCTCCAGCCACTGACCTTGTCTTCCTTGAAGACTTTGGTGCCTGTTCCTGAGCCTTCTGGGTTTTCTCTTCCCCCTTGCTTGATGGCTGCTTTTCAGGTGTCTTTTCCTTTTCAGGCTTCTTATTCTTTTCCCCCTTTTTGGCATCAGCAAATTGAGCCGGGTTAGGAACAGTTACCTTAGTGTTTAGGCTTTTGTAGGATACTGACAACTCATCAAGTCGAGTGTGGATCTTGTTCAGCTCCTCGTGCAGCTCATTCCTCTCATTAATCAGTTCATCTTTGTATTTCTGGTGAGAAGTGTCTGCTGCAGCCTTGAACTCATTCAGCTTCAGACTGACCGAATTCTCCAGAGCCTTCTGAATAGATGTGAGACGGAGCTCATTGGCCTGAGATAAGGTGGAGACTGACTCCGTATGAAGGGACTGAGAGGCCTTGAATTCAGCAAGTAGTTTAGCCTGTCCCTCCTGGAATAGTCTGAGCTGTTCTTCAAAGTCAGCTTTCTGCTGGGCCGGTGCGTTTGATACGATGGAGGAGACATCGGGGGTGACTAGATTTTAACAATGATTCCTTCAGCCCCGAAGCTCGCACTAGTGTCCCGAGCGAGTGTGCTTCCATGTCTTGTGGACAGCCTTGGCAAGGGCACGATTCTGAGTGCCTTGGCTTCGGAGAGCCTTTGCCACTGACTTTGAGCGTCGGCCTCTGGGGCTGGGCGCTACTTCGTAGGTTGACTTCAGCAAGAGCTGAGCAGGCTCTGCTGAGGACGAAGTACCCGGCCGCCGACTTCACGGGGAGCAAGGATACGCAGTGGTAGGTCCGGTTGAGTAGTTGTATCCTCGTCCCGGTGAGTTTCCTCATCGGGCTTCTCGTGGCTGAATCATGGGGTGGGTCTCGACCGTCGTGGTCAGACCCATCTGAGGGGGCAGAGCCAGTTGCCTGCTGTCTATCATTCAGCAGGGCCAATATTGCGGCCCTCAGATCGTCAAAGGTTCCAAGGTCAGCAGGCTTGGAGTAGCCTATTTACTGCCTTAAGAACTGCTCCTCCTTATGTAGCTGGTCGCAGGAGTAGTGTAGGATGAGGCGGAGCCGAGGATGCCACTCCACGAAACCTTAGGAGCATGTGGAGCCCGACCTGCTTGGCAAGAGATACCAGATCAGGATGGCCAGTAATCTCTGGTAAGAGTTCAGTAATCTCTCAGAATGCTTGAGATCGGAGAGCTGAAGCTTCCATTCCGATCGATTCCTCTTCAGACGCCGTTTCTGAATCTTCAATGTCTATGGCGGACGTCTGTTTCTCAGCAGATGGCAACCGCCGAGTGGAGGGATGTCAAGGGGACCGTCCGTAGTCTCCAAATCACCACTCTGGACCTCTTCAGTCTGAACCCCTTGGTCCAGTTCTTGTGCTTGTTCAGTGGAGATGGCCTTCTCCACTGAGTGAGTCTTTTCAGAGGACTCAGATTCATCAACCAGCTGCAGTGGTTGTGTCTGTTCAGTAGGGATCTCAGGAACTTCAGCAGTCGCCTCTGATTCAGTAGGCACGTCAGTGAGTGTTTTCTTCAGCGTTTGGTCGGTGCCTTAGGAGATTTTGCTTGAGGAGATCGCTTCTTCATGGGCGCGACCTTCTGAGGCGGTGTCTGCTGAGCTGAGGGTCCTGACCCTATTTGCTGAAGTGCTGCGGTGCGGTTCTGGAACCTGACCTTTCTCACATTGAAATAAGTCTTATCGTGGAAGGTGATCTGGTCATCGCCGCAGAGATCTTCAATCATTACTGAGAGCTTGAGCCCATACAGTAATTTTCCTTTAGCGCTCAGTATGAATGAGGCTTTGTCAAACTTGGCAGCCTGGACCATGAATTCTCGAAGGAAGAATTCAGTCCAGTTAATCTGGGCACGATCATGTATCGCCATCATCAGCTGAATCTTCGGCCTAGATACCTGATCGAAAGAGCCGGCTTGGCTCGTCAGCAGTTGAGTGACTATGTAAGCTAGTGCCCTGTACTGAGGCAACATGGCGTTCTTTGGGAAGGCCGCTCTGAAGGCCGTGGGCTTCCCGCAGAAGACTGAGAGGTAGTCATCCACCCGATCGTCCAGATACCCGACGGTGCTGACTCCTTTCGAGGGTAGGTTGAAGCTCCTCTTCAGTGCTTCCCTCACTGACATCTTCTTTATCCTCACCGATTGTGTGAACGGTGAATGTTCCGATGATATCGCCCGCTACTGAGTCAGAGTTGAGGTAAAGTTCAGCGACTTGCCTTGGGAGGAAAAAGGTGGGCTTCTTGGAGAGAAACGCCTCCAATCCAGATTCGCAAAGGGCCGTAAATATCTCTTCCATATACTCCAGCTCGCATGCATCAAATTCCATGACTGGTTCGCACCAGACACGGTCTTTGTCAAGGATCTCTTGCATGTCTTTAGGGACGATTACAGAGAGGCCTGTATCCGCCATTATATCTGTTACAAGAAACGTTGTCAGTATCGAGTTTGATAAAGTAGTTATTACGACTATGCTGAACAAATAATATAATAAAACTATAACAGATATACAATCATACCAATGAAAAATCTGAGTGTTTATAAAAGGATTTGCAAGTAGGGTTGCTAGAGAGATCTCGGATTTTTCGAAGTTGAAAAGATTTAAGTATGCTAATGGCGGTTTCAAAGATACGATCGAATATTTATATCTAAGAAGAAGATGGACAGTTATCGATCTATGGTTGAATTTAAACTTGCTTTATGAGATGTGCGGTTAAGATAGGATGACATATATAGGTAATGATCAAATAGCCGCCTAAGTCAAAAGCGAGTTGTAATATGCCTAAGTAGTAACTATGATACGACATGCATTAAATGCGTGGCAGAGTTTAGCAAACTTATGTATGGAATGTCGTGCATTAAATGTAAGCCGTTAATATTAAATGACAATTCATAAGAGTGATGCCTGATGTCCACGTGCTTGCATCTCGTGTGAAGTACAGGGTTCTGAGTGATTGCAATGGCACTGGTACTGTCGCAGAAAATCGGCACTTCATTGTGAATGACGTCATAGTCGCGTAGCTGCTGTCTCAGCCAAAGGATTTGGGCGCAGCAACTTCCGGCAGCCATGTATTCAGCTTCAGTAGTTGACGTGGCTACTGAGTGCTGTTTCTTTGAGAACCATGAAATCAGCTTGCTGCCAAGGAACTGACACGTTCTCGAAGTTGACTTTCGGTCAATTCTACATCCCGCATAGTCGGCATCGGAATAACCGAGTTAGTTCTATATTATCATCGTTGGATACCATAAACCTATGTCGAGTGTTCCTCCGAGATAGCGGAGAATCTTCTTTGCTCGAGTCCATATGACTCGCTTGGGATTCGCCTTCGAAATCGAGCGCAGACACCTACGAAGATAAGTTATGTCGGGCGAGTAGTCGTTAGATATAATAAAGAACCAATTACAGCGCGAAATTCAGTTTGGTCTACTGATACTCCCTCCTTATCAAGATCGATTTTCATGTTCGTGTTCATTGGGATCTTGATAGGTTTGCCGGATGTGCAACCGAATCTTTTGATGAGGTCTCGAGTGTATTTGCCTTGGTTGATGAACGTTCCCTTTTCAGATTGCTTAACTTGAAAACTGAGGAAATAGTTCATTTCTCCCATCGTTGACATCTCGAACTTGTCCTTCATCATTTTCTCAAATTGTTGGCACATGATGACATTCTTTGATCCAAGGATGATGTCATCCACATAGATCTGCACAAGTAGTAGATCGTCTTCCAGTCGAATGCTGAACAGAGTGCGGTCTACTGTGCCTTTCTGAAAACCTTTCTGAAGAAGAAACTCAGATAGGGTATCGTACCAAGCCTTGGGTGCTTGTTTTAACCCATACAGAGCCTTTCTGAGTCTATAAACCTGATGTCCCTGCTGAAAGCCGGGCGGTTGTTCCACATAGACTTCTTCTTTCAGCACGCCGTTCAGGAACGCAGACTTCACATCCATTTGATAGACTCTGAATCTTTGATGTGTTGCGTAGGCCAGGAATAGTCTAATTTCCTCTAATCTTGCAACTGGAGCAAAAGTCTCATCGAAGTCTATTCCCTCTGCTTGACAGTAGCCTTTTTCCACGAGTCTTGCTTTGTTCCTTACTATGACGTTGTTTTCATCTCGCTTGTTCTTGAAGACCCATTTAGTTCCAATAACATGTTGATGCCGGGGTCTATCAACAAGCTCCCAAACTTCGTTTCTCGTGAACTGATTCAGCTCCTCCTGCATGGCTATGATCCAGTCAGCATCTTTTAGTGCATCCTCAATCGTCTGAGGTTCGTCAGTAGACAAGAAGCAAGAAAATAATGCGCTTTCTCCTTGACAGAATCTGGATCTTGTCTTTACACTTGCTGAGGGATCTCCAATAATTAGATCAGCAGTATGAGCTTCTAGCCACGATCTACGATGTTTCAGCTCTTCATCTGAAATTTGTTCAACACAGATAGTAGGTGAGTTAGGCATTTCAGTTGTACTATTCTGAAATTGAAGCAATTCAGTAGTGAGAGCATGATCTACTGAGTCACCAGGTTCAGGGGCATTCATCTCAGGAACATTGCTAGATGTTCCCCCTGAGTCGTTATTCTCAGTAGTGGTCTCAGTTACCTCTAGGGTTTCTTCATCGACCTGAGTTACCTGGGATTGACTCTGTTCAGGAGAGTTTGTTCAGCTACGTTTTCTGCTGGTTGAGATTCAGTAAACTTGTCTTCAGTTTCCTCATCTGAATCATCATCCCAACAAAGCTGGATCTTTTCGACTTTATCTTTTAAGCTTAGATCCTGTAGCTGTCTACTGATGCCCTCAGATTCAGAATTAGAGTTATTGCTCCTTTCTTCAGTAGCAAACTCATTAAAAACAACATGAGGGCTTTCCTCCACGCAAAGGGTTCGATAGTTGAATACCCTGAAAGCTTTGCTGACCCGGGAGTATCCTAAGAACACTCCCTGATCTGACTTGCCATCAAAGGTTTTCAGCTGATCTTTCCCATTATTGTGGATAAAGCACGAACAACCAAAAATATGGAAATAGGATAGAGAAGGTTTCCTGCCGTTCCATAGTTCATATGGTGTCTTCTTCTGTTGCTTTGTCAGTAGAGATCGGTTCTGAGTGTAACATGCAGTGTCAGTAGCTTCTGCCCAGAATTTGGTTGGGAGTCCTGAGTCTGCGAGTAGAGTTCTGGCTGCCTCTTTTAGAGTTCTGTTCTTTCGTTCAGCAACTCCATTTTGCTGAGGTGTGCGTGCAGCTAAAGTCTCATGCTTTATTCCTTCAGTTTTGCAGAACTCCTCCACCATAAAATTGAGGAACTCAGTTCCTCTGTCAGAACGGATTTTGATAATCTTGGTGTTCTTCTCGACACTGAGCCTTTTCAGAAGCCTTGGTAACTCTGTTTTAACGTCAGACTTGTTGGCAATGAATATGACCCAAGTATAGCGCGAGTAGTCATCGATGACCACTAAAGCATATTTCTTGCCTCTGATCGTCACTGGAGAGACTGGACCGAACAAATCCATATGTAGCAGCTGAAGGATTCCATCAGTGGAAGGAGATGGAACAGGAGGATTTTGATTCCTTGTTTGCTTTCCCTTCAAGCATGCTTCACACTGAGTGTCTTTGCTGAATACTTCATTCGGCAGTCCTCTTGCTAGAGTGTCTCTTGCAAGTTTGTTGAGCGTCTTAAAGTTGAGATGACTGAGTCTCCCTTCAAGCATAGCCACTTTCGGTTGTTGTTTTTCGCCAACAGACAAGCTTCAGGTTCAGCTGAGTTCCAGTCAGCTACATATATGTTCTTCTTGCGCGAACCTGATAACACTGTTTTCCCTGTGGATTTATCAATAACATCACAGAAACCAGCGTAGAATATCACTCTATTCGAGTTATCACAAAATTGACTAACAGAGAGAAGATTATGCTGAAGTCCTTCAACATATGATACTCTAGGGACTGTGGCAGTTACAATGCTGAGTGTTCCAAATCCTCTTGTGTAGCCTTTAGCGTTGTCTCCAAACTCGATTCTGGGTCCTTCTTCAGGGATATAATTCTTCAGTAGACTCTTTTGGTACGTCATGTGTCTTGAACATCCGCTATCCACGTACCATGGGTCTTTGTGCACCTGCAAAACAGAATTATATTCAGGTACCCTTTATTTTTGATTTTGGGTCCTTAGATGTTAGTTTTCGTAACCCAAATTTGTCTTACGGCCTTGGTGGTCTCAGACATCTTCTTTCCACTTGAGTCAACGTACTTGACCACTGGACTGGTCGAAGCTGACTTCTTAGGCTTTTCGGGTTCAGGAGTCCGGATCTTCTGAGCTGGTGGACTGCTGACCTTTGCCTTTTGTGCGATTTTCTTCTTTTTCTTCTGACTCTTGGGTCCTCTTCTGACTATAGGATCATAATAATATGACCCATACTGAGCAGGATGTGTCAGCTGAGGTGGTCCATACTGATCAACCCATTTGGATTTGCTAGTTCCCCCTTGACTGAACTGGGGTATTTTGGTACTGATCTTCTTGTCAGAATGTTGACCTTCATCTTTTATTTGTTTTTGGCTAGGGGATTCAGTATTTCAGCATTGATTGTTTCCCCTCGAACAAACCTATCAGCAAGTCGCACTTCTGAGTGTACGGGGGCAGATGAGGAAGCACCCTGGCTGAAACCAAGACCTTCCTTGCAGTGCTTGGGCTTGTTGCTTGCTAGCATAGCCTCCAGCTTCTTTTCAGCACCCATGTACCTCTCAGTCATCAGGTTCCTCCAGACATCATCACTTTTCTTCAGTGTGTCGTGCTCGGTCTGAAGTCCTGGTAGTTATTGCTTTAGTAGACTCAGTTCAGTATCTTTCTGAGTTAAGTCCTTGGTCAGAACTGAGATCTGATCTTCTTGATGCTGAGACTTGGCCAACAGAGAGTTTATCTCCTCCCTGAGTCTCAACACAAGTCCTTCAAACTCAGTAGAGACCTGACTCTCCTGAGAAAGTCTCTGATTCTCCACTTTCCGGGTATCCAATTCCCGAAGAGTCTTACTGAGCTGCAGACTCATCTGAATCTGTTCGTCTAATAGTTCTTCATATGCTGAGCTGACGTCCAGATTCTCATCTGCACCTGAAATAGTGTCGTGTGTGCAGTGTGAAGGAGAGTTAAAAGATGCATGAGAGTGTACCTCATCTTCTTCTCCTGCCATCAGACACTTTTCAGTACTTCCTTCAGCTTCAAGCTCCAAAGCCATGAAAGCAGTTTCATCATCTGATGAATCCATGAAGGAGTCGACTTCTTCTGAGTCGTCTGAGAGTTCGCCAGCAATGTAAGCTTGTCTCTTCTTGGCAAACTTCTCTCTCCTTGCTTTGCGTGCTGCCCATTCAACACTATTGAGCTCAGGACAATCATACTGATAGTGTCCTGGCTTCTTGCAGTTGTAGCAAGCGATGACTCTTTCTTCTTTGTTTTTGCTTTCTTTTGAAGGTGCTAAGTCATCTCTTTTCCTGTATTCAGAAGTGTTCGAGTCAGGAGCGCGTTTTGGTGTATATTCGGACTTACCTTTTGTTTCTCGATAGGCTTTAGTCACTTTTCTGCGCCTCTCCTTCTCCTTCGATATTTTACGGAGAGCGCGCATTTCCGAGCTAAACTTCCTTCTTGTATGTCAGTTAGTGAAGGTTCAGTTTTGCTTGACGCGGGAGATGCTGTGCTGACTGATGCTTTGAAAGCATGGTCAATTTTGGTGTCAGCTTCAGCACGCTGCTTTCGTTGAGGTCTATCGAAATCGAATTCCTCTGCCTGAAGTTCTGAAAAGATATGGTCAGGAGTAGCAATATCTAGATCAGAATGGCGTAATAAGGTGGCAAAAGGAGTCCAATGTCCATCTGGCAGTGCCCTTAGTATCTTGAGATTCATTTCTCGGTTGGAGAATGTCTTTCCCAGCCCGTTGATGGAGTTCATCAGATTCGTAAATCTGATATTTAGATCTTCTATTTTGTCACCAGGCATGAGAGACAAACTCTCCAGTTTTTGGAGTTCCAGCGCAAGTTTGTTAGCTTTGATCTTCTGAGTCCCCCGACTCGGCAGCGCTAGAGCATCCCGAGCTCTTTTCTTTGTCTTGCATTCCCGAACCTCCCGAGATAAGAATCACTAAGAGTGGTTAGTATGGCATTCCGGCAACTTGGTCTAAATTGTGAAGTTTCTTCTCCTCGGGAGTGAAGAGACTTCGTCCTGGGAATCTTCTTCCCGGTCACCATTCCTCCTCCAATGCTTTGGATCTCGAGTCACGACACTATCGATCATAGGAACGATAGGTCCTTCCTCAAGTACTTCGGTCATGCTGTCGTGGAGGGAAGTCAGATGAGCCTCCATTCTGACTCGCCATACACCATAGTTCTCTACTGAGAACATAGGTACCATTCTTATTCCTGACATATCAGGCATGTTAAATAATGATATGAATGAAGAGTGATATGACAGTATCCTTTTGCAACAAGTCAAGCTTTGTTCCTAACTATGACGTTGTTTTCATCTCGCTTGTTTTTGAAGACCCACTTCGTTCCTCTCACGTGATGATGTCTAGGTCTGTCTACAAGCGTCCACACGTCGTTTTTGGCAAACTGGTTGAGCTCCTCTTGCATAGTAGTGATCTAATCAGCATCATTCAGCGCGTCCTCAATCGACTGAGGTTCTTCAGTAGACAAGAAGCAGGAATATAATGCACTTTCTCCCTGACAGAATCTGGATCTATCTTGACACTTGCTGATGGATCTTCAATTATAAGATCTGAACTATGAGCGTCTAACCATGAATGACGGCATCTTGTTACTTCATCTGGAATTGATTCTACACAAATAGTAGGATTATTAGGAATTTCAGTAGTACTATTCTATAATTGAAGCAATTCTGTAACAAGAGTAGGATCTACTGAGTCACCAGGTTCAGAGGCATTCAACTCAAGAACATTTATAGTTCCATCTGAGTTGTTATTATCAGTAGAGGTCTCAGTTACCACTGGGGTTTCTTCATCGACCTGAATTACCTGGGATTGATTTTGTTCAGTAGAATCAATCTGTTCATCTACATTGCGTGTTGGTTGATTCTGAATGTCATCGTCTGAATCATCATCCCAAAAAATGTTGGTTCTTTTCGATGTTATCTTTTAGGCTTAGATCCTATAACTTGCTTCTAACCAATTCAGCATCTTGCTGAGAGTTTGACTTCCTGTTCTCAGAAGTAAATTTGTCAAATACAACGTGAGGGTTTCCCCCATGCAAAGGGTCCGGTAGTTAAAGACCCTAAAAGCTTTGCTGACCTTAGAGTATCCTAAGAACACTCCTTGGTCTGACTTGCTAACAAAGACTTTTAACTGGTCCTTTCCGTTATTGTGGATAAAGCACAAACAACCAAAAATATGAAAATGTGAGATAGAAGGAGTTCTCCCTTTCCATAGTTCATATGGTGTTTTCATGTGCATCTGAGTCAGTAGAGACCGATTCTGAGTGTAACAGGCAGTGTCAGTAGTTTCTGCCCAGAACTTCAATGGTAGACTTGAGTCTGCGAGTAATGTTCTTACTGCTTCTTTGAGAGTTTTGTTATTCCTTTCAGCAAGACCATTCTGCTGAGGCGTACGTGCCGCTGAGGTCTCGTGTTGAATTCCTTCAGCTTCGCAGTAGTCCTTCATCATTGAGTTCAGAAACTCTGTTCCACAGTCTGAGCGTATACTTTGAATCTTGACATCCTTCTCGACGCTTAGTCGTTTCAGCAGTTTCGGCAATTCAGATTTGACGTCAGACTTGTTGGCGATGAAAATCACCAATGTATATCTTGAATAGTCATCATTGACTACAAGAGCATACTTCTTTCCTCTAAAATCCATGTGGATCAGCTGAAGGATCCCATCAGTAGAAGGTGACAGAATAGGCGGATTGCTTGATTTTATTTGCTTACCCTTCATGCATGCTTCACAGTTCTTGTGTCTTTTGAAAACTTCGTTGGGCAGTCCTCTGACTTTAGCATCCCTTGCTAGCTTGTTCATTGTCTTGAAGTTCAGATGGCTTAATCTTCAGTGCCATAGCCATGCTGTTTTGTCATCTGACTTCATGTGTGCCAGCAAGCATGCTTCAGGTTCTGCGGTATTCCACTCAGCATAGTAAATAATTCATCTCCGCGATCCTGATAACAGTTTTTTTTATGGATTTGTCAAGAACAACACAAAAACCTGCGTCAAAAGTCACTCTATTGGAGTTATCACAAAATTAACTATCTAAAAGGAGATTATGTTGAAGTCCTTCAACATATGATACTCTGGGAACTGTTCAGTGTTCCATATCCCCTTGTGTATCATTTGGAATTGTCACCAAATTCAATTTTGGCTCCTTCTTGCTGTACATAGTCGGTCAGTAGATTCTTTTCTTGTGTCATATGTCTTGAGCATCCACTGTCCGCGATCTAAGGGTCCTTTAGCACCTGCAAAATAAAAACAGATTCATGTACCCTTTGGGTTCAACTTTGGGTCCTTAGATGTTAGTAGACTTTTGAATCCAAACTTGTCTGACAACCCTAATGGTTTCAGACTATTTCTTGCCCTTTCTGTCAGCTGATCTCTCTACTGAACTAGGAGATGCTGACTTTTTGTTCTTCTGAGGTTCAACTTTCTTCTTCTTCTTAACCTTTGGGCTCTTAGCTCTTAATAATATGATCCTTATTGAGCTGGATGAGTCCATTACGGTTGGTCATATTGTTCGGCCAACCTGACCTTCTTGGTTCACCCTGAGTTGGATCTAGGTGTTTTGGGGTTTATACCATGGCTCATCTTCTTATAGTTCGGCTGAGGTGCGATCATTTTCTGTTTGTTCTTTGCCTGAGGGGTGATTAGTTCAGCAGCTTGAATTTTTCCTCGGACAAACCGATCAACCAGATTTTCTGAGCCTTTTGAAGTTGAGGTAGAAGCTTCATATGTGTAGCCAAGTCCTTCCTTGACGGAGACTGGTCTATGAGCTCTAAGAAATCCTTCTAACTTCTCCTTGGCTCCTAGGTACTGCTATGTCATCAGACCTCGCCATACTTCATCTCTCTTCCTGAGTGACTCATAATCCTTATGAACTTCTACGAGTTTCTAACTGAGCGTAGCTATCTCAGTATCTTTCTCAGAGTTGTCCTTGGTCGAAACTGAGATCTGTGTTTCTTGATGTTGAGACTTAGTCATCAGAGAGTTAATCTCTTCCTTCTGTCTCAGCACAAGTCCTTCGACTCAGTGGAGTCCTGACTTCTCATTGAAAGTCTCTGATTTTCAGCTTTTAGAAGTTCTAGCTCCTGAATTATCTTACTGAACTGTTGGCTCATCTTAATCTGTTCCTCAAGCAGATCCTCATATACAAGAACTGCATCTAGCGGTTCACCTGCAATAGAGCTCGTGTCGTGTGTGCATGGTGAAGAGGGGCATTTATTAGGCTCAGAATTTACCTCAGCCTCTTTGTCGACCATAAGACATAGTTCAGTGTCCTCTGCTTCAATTGCGACGAACGCAACATCATCACTTGTTGGGTTATGAGTCAGTAGATGGTATTCAGCTGTTAGTGGTTAAAATAATATTGGGGGAAATCATAGTAGTACTATGGAATTGAAGATCCCAAAACCCAGCTGATATCAGTAGTGTAGTGTCTTGATAGGACTAGATGATGTATAGGCCAGACTGTTTTTATGTATTTATCTTTGTGTCTAAGTTCTGTACAGGGTAAAATGTTGGATTGATCTTCTGTCGAAGTTACCTTCCAAAACCCCACGTCATCAGTGTAATTGCTTGCGTTCTTAAGTCATCAGCTGATCTTCGCCTCAGTAGAAGAACTCTATGCAAGCTCAGTACCTTCGCAGTCATCAGCTGACCATACTCAAGAGAATATCTCTTGTCAGCCGACTCAGACGAAGAAGACAGAGACTGCTTAAAGTCTACTGTATCCGATAGAAAACGACTCAGCCGCTAAAGCCATTTCGAAAGTCAGCAGAAGACATACGAGAATTAGAGAGAGTCAACTCCGATGTCTGACATAATCTCACCTACCACAAACCTCGACCAATGAGAAGCCGACAACGCTTTATCTGCTCTGACCAACTAAAGCTGCTCTCATGTACAGTGTCCAACAACTCTGCTGCAACAATTCGAATTTATGGCCGTTTTCTTTGGAAGCTTATGACACGTGGCATCGTCGTCTCCAACGGACATATGCCTAGGTCACAACTATAAATAGAGAAGAAATCCGAGCTTCACACACGGGATATCAAGGGAAAAACGCTCAAGCTTTCGAACAACTCTAGCGCATTCAAGATCAATCCAGCGAAGAACTTGCCCAATAGAATATCATTAGTTCTTCTCTCTAGAGTTCTTTAGATCCCTCTTCTCTAGCTAAGCTCATTGCCAAATTTATAGCTTAGAAATTCGAAGGAGTTCACTTTCAGTGATTGTTCTTATTGTAAGAACTCCTTCCTAGTTAGAGATTATCCCCTCCCTTTCAAACCTCGGTTTGATTTGTAAAGTCGCTAAGGACTATACCTTAGAAGGGCCTGTCCAGTGCACAGATTCCTTGTTGAGACTTGCTCAGATAAATCAACAAGAACTCCTGTTCGGCAGGACCATGGACGTAGGATCTTGTGTATCCGAACCACGTTAAAAATTGCTTGTGTTATTTACTGTTTTATTGCATTGCATACAAACTGTTACGAAATTATATCTTTGCATAAAACGTATTCTCAAAGCGCATTAGCCAAAAAATACTTGATTTGTTAAAATTACGTTTTCAATCTGAGACGAATCTCCGGGCCCCACACTCTTATCCGCACAACGTCTCCGACTGAGTTTCAAGTACTCACAAAAGTCAGTAGGAGAGCTCAGTAGTTGGCACACTTATGACCCGCGATCGAAGGTTACTATTTGGCACTGTTCATCAGTTGCAACCTACAACTCAGCTGTCCTTCGCGTTTGAGAAAAAGAAACTGTGATCAGGTGTATTCACTCCCCCCTCTACACCTGACTATCATCTCCGGACCAACATCACCAGATGATTCCATGAATAGTTTTGCGTCGCTTGAGCAGTCGGATAACTCTCCGGTGATGTAGGCTTGCCTCTTTCTAACAAATTTGTCATGCTTGGCTTGCCGTTCAGCTCTTTCAGCAGCCGAGAGTTCTGTACATTCGTACTGGAAATGTCCTGCCTTCTTGCAGTTATAGCATACTGTGCTCCTGCCTTCCTTTTTAGGTGTCTCGTTATGTCCAACGGAGGCAGCTTCAGTATTCCTGCATTCAGGTAGAGATTTAGATTCATTTTCGAATTGAGCATTCTCTTTCTTACCTTGATAGCCTTTTTCATCTTCATTCTTCAGAACTTGTCCTTCTCCTTCTGCTATTTCACCGCAGGGAGAGAGTACTTCTCAACCAAGTTGTCAGCGGATGGTACTGTTACTGAGCTTCCAATAATTGACTTGTGCTTGAGGGACTTGCTCCTGGTGTGCTGACTGATGCCTTGTATGCATGATCCATTGGCACTTCAGTCTCAGCACTGGGGGTGTGTGGGAGATTAAACTCAAACTCCTCTGCCTTAAGTTCTGAAAATATATAATCAGGAGTAATAGAGTTTAAGTTAGTTCTTCTTAAACATGTAGCAAAAGAGTACCACTTGGGCTGCTAAGAGCCCTTAATATCTTTGTGTTGGTCTCCTTGTTGCTGAATGTTCTACCTAGTCCGTTGATGATATTTATTTGATTTGTAAATCTGACGCTGAAATCATTAATAGACTCCTCTGGAAGCATTGTAAGTGCTTCGAGTTTCTGCAGCTCTAACTCCAGTTTGTTTTCTTTAATTTGTGGAGTTCTTTGGCTTAGTACAGCGAGAGCATCCCATAGCTCCTTTGCGGTCTTGCATTCGTGCACCCTTCCTAGATACGAGTCACTGAAAATTATCAGTATCGCATTTCGTGTGACTCGGTCAAGGTTGTGCAACTTTCTCTCTTCAGGTGTGAAGAGGCTCTTATCTTTCGGAACCTTTGGGCTGGTTCTAGCACATGTTGCTCCTTCTACTACAATCTCGACGTTGTCGATCATAGGAAAAATAGGTCCTTTCTCCAGAACATCAGCCATGCTGTCATGCAGCGATGTTAAATGAGCCTCCATCCTCACCCACCATACCGCATAGTTTTTCGATGAAAACATGGGTACCGTCCTTATACCTGAGATGGCAGACATGTTGAAAGATATGGTATAAGATGTTATGAAGAGATGCAAGTGTAGAGAAAACGGTTTTTCATGATCTGTTCAAGTTAGACCAGTATTCAGATGACGATGATCAAGAAGAATCTGACTCTGATACCAATTGTTGGTCCAGAGACGAGCTTCAGAGGTGTGTGTGGGGTGGGGGGGGGGGTGAATACACCTGAATGCAAATTTCAAACTCAGAACGCGAAAGTCAGCTTAGCTAAAGATTGTTACTGAACTAGTCAGTTAGCCAAATATGTTTTCTCGATCGCGTGGGCAGAGATTCTCCTACTGAGTACAATCCTATTGACTTATGTCAGTGAATAGTAGTTCAGTACAGAAGTTGTGTGCGGAAGTGTAGGCCCTAAATAATCCTCTCAGTGAAAAGCCGTTTTATGTTGTTTGATTAAAACTCAGTTGTATGCAAAATGAACAGTTAACAATACAACAGTTAAAATCAAGACAAGCAATTTCTAAAGTGGTTCGGACACGCTGGGTCCTATGTCCACTGTCCTGAACTAAGCAGGAGTTCTTGTATTAATTATACTGAGCAAGTCTGAGTTGATCTGTTCACGGGACAAATTCTTACTTGTTTGCTTATACTGAGCAAGTCTTAGTTAATCTGTACGTAGAACATATATCTACTTATAGTCGTAGTGACTTTACAGTTCTTAACCTTGAAGGTTAGAGTTTCTCCAACTATGAAGGAATTCTTACAATAAGAACAGTTCAAAAGATGAACTCCTTCGAGGTTCTAAGCTATTGATATTACAATGAGCACGCTTAGATAGAGAAGGAGAACTAAAGGATTTCTAGAGAGAAGAACTAAATAATGATCTTCGAATGAGCAAGTTCTTCGCTGTGTTTGGCTTTGAGTTCGCTAGAGTATGTTCGCTTGAAAGCTTGTGTTCCCGGTTATCTTTCTGCATGAAGACCTTCTCTATTAATAGTCTTCGATTTATGAATAGATATGTTGAAGGGAGTCTAGACACGTGTCGAATAAGACAAGGAAAACGGCCATATTAACTTAAATATTAATGTAGAGATACTGTAGAGATTTCCTCTATTTCCGTCTAGGAGCAGCTTTTTGGCAGAGCAGGTAAAGTGTTGTCGGCTCCTTATTGGTCGAGTTATGAGAGTAGGTGAGGCTTGTTCAAACTCCAAGGTAGATAAGTTGACTTCCTCTGAATCCTCGGACCTTCAACTGATGTATCTTCTATAGACATTCGTATAATCAATTCAGTACGCAGGCTCAAATTCCTTTATAGATTCAGTTGGTCGATAGTTGTCCAACTGACTTCCTCGATACTGAGTTCTCCAGCTGAGTGCAGAATCTTCTACTGAACGCACAACTACTGAACTCTAGCCTACTGAGTTCCTAACAAACTGAACTCAACTAAGCTATTACAATATCGAAGGTTCATCATTCAGCTAAGGGTTTTGGGATCTTCAAATCTTATCATACTGAATCCCATCCCAACAACTTGGCCACGTACTCGTGGTCGTCTTTCACATTCTGTGCGGCCTGCCTGAGGCAGAGCTACTGAAACGCCGGTAGCTGGTAGTCTATGAACAACATCGTAGGCAGGGGTTGAAATCCACAGATACCGATGAGGCTCGCTGCCGCGCCGTACATGCCTCCCATGCCGACGAGCATCTTTCCGCGGTCCACCTTCTTCTCCTTCTCCTTGTTTTTTGCTCGTCGCCGCCCTTGCATGAAATATCAAACCGCCTTGCGTTGCTCAGGAGGAGGTGGGAGGGCTTGCCCGAGAAAGTCTTCATGAATGGGGAAATGCGGTTCGGGTTGGTGGTGAGCACCGTGCATTAAGCTTGAAGGGAAGAAGCCATTGTTTCCTTGCAACTTAAAACAATTATATGTAGAGAATGTATCATATAGGAAGACTCATTAAAATATAATATAAAAATAATTTGCACTTTTCATCTTATCGGTTGATAGTTTAGATTGGATCATTCTAGAATATTCCTTATACATATTCCGATATATATATATATATATATATATATATATATATATATATATATATATGTTTTATGCATAAGAAAAGGAGTGCAAAAGTTATAAGATTTATGAATAAAATAAATAAGAAATATGCAAAAAAACATGTAAGAGTATGCACACTTCCTATCCTCCTATATAATTTTATCTTCCTTCCGGGTTCATACCTATTATATATACTTTGATCTAGAAATATTGACAAGATTATGCAATCCTATATAACTACAGTTGTATGGGAGTTAACTTTCTTTATCTTTAAATACGTACATTTGTTAGTCTCCCACAATTATATACAATTATTTTCATTTTCTTATAAATATATCTTAAGCCTAAGGATAAGAATGTTGAATGTAGGCCAGGACACTAATCCTGCCCTGATATTATATTATATCTTCCATAAAAATCTATCATTTTGATCACTTCTATTTCAAAATTAAATACTCGGATTTTTTTCGTTTTAGTTATTTGCTTTCTTTCTTCCCAATTTCCATTTTGATGATTATGATTTAGGGAGAGCAAGACACTTAATCCGAGTTAGTTTATGGTTATTGAAAATTGTCCAATACAGTAGAAAGAGCTTGCATGAAGAAATAAGTATTACTATTTGAGTTAATCTTCAGCGTGATACTTTTGAACTCTTAATTACAAGTTATTACCACATTGAAAAACCTATTCGTCTTCGAATAATTATGTGTTTTTTTTCCGGCCGGGGACTAATTATGTATTCCCTCTGTTTCACTAATCAAGTTTTATTTTTTATTTTGGGTGTTTCACTAAACAAGTCATATTCCATAAATGAAAAGAAATGAGTGGACCACAACCATTCTAAACAAATGGACTCTACCATTTTATACTTTTACACCACACATTTTTTTTTTCCACTCACTTTCTAAATGAAACAACCGAACTGAGAAATATGATGTTGGATGATTTTTGAAGTTTCGAGCGAGTAACCCAACAAAAGTAATTCATTTTCCCATTGGAAAAACGACTTAATAATATTTAATTTAAGAGTTATTATTATAAATTTATGAAAATACCTCAAAAAATAAAGTGAATGTATATGCTGTTTTCAATAAACTTTCTCAAATATATGTATATAAGCATTTATTCTTTAAATAAATTATTGATAAACTTTCTTCAAATTGGGCGACCAAAGTATTTCAGAATCTCAAATTTTTATTTCCTGAGAAATTCGTTTTTGAAGTTGAGAATGAAATTTGAATTTTGAAGCGGATATGGGGGCTGTTTGATAAATAAATCAGCTAAAAATATAATTTAAAAAAATTTCTTTCTAAGAACTTAGAAGCGCCAATTCAGTAGGTTGGGGTAACAATAATAAAATAGCGCTAGAATTATAAAGTCTCTTTTCACAGGAAAATTTATAATGTAGAAGTTGGGCATGAGTAATCAACTTTACAGAAAAGAGATGAAAGTAAGAAAGCATTGGACTAACAAAGAGTTCTTATTTGTAACATTGACGAGTTCATCATCATAGTACGGATTCATGATGAGAAAGTGCTCTAGATTGTTGTTTGGGCGACGTGCAGATATAGACATTTGAAAGATAGAAAATGCATATATATACACAAATTAATATAAATGCAATAATACACATTAGTTTTTTTTACCCCTAAAAAGTAGGTCTAGAGTGTCATAATCATAGATTTTCTCTCTCTCCTTGTAGTTTTCCAACGTGCTTCACCACTTTTGACCAAATCATTGTCATGTCATGTCACCTTCTCTCTCTTGTCACACTTGTCTCCTTCATTTAATGTCACATCTAATTAAATCAATTCTTTCCAGCTCATAATAGGACAACGTTCATTACATTCAATAATTTTTTTTTTAGTCTCTTCTCTCTCTCTCTCTTTCTTAATTTTCTATCTATTATATATACAAATTCATCACCTTCATCTTTCCAAATAAGAAGAGAGATAGATATTTGATCTCAACCAACTTTTTTTCCAAAAAATCCGTGTATTGGAGCTCCAAAAAATCCGTGTATTAGAGCTGACGAAAATCTGTTGATTTCTTCCAAAAAAATCTGTGTATTGGAGCTCACGAAAAGACTGGATCTCAAGTAACTTTTTTTTATCTCAAAAGCACAAGGTATGCATTATATAAAGTGTATATTTATTATTTTTCCAATAATTCATTTTATACGTTTATTCTAGAGGTTAAGTAACACTATCCGTAAAATATTGGACAATTCATTTTATACGTTTATTCTAGAGGATAATAGTAATCATTAATATTTGTGGATGATAAAGTATTTTTCATGTGTTAATATGCTAAAAATAGGAATGTATTAATTTTCATGTGTTAATATTTGTGGAACTATGAATAAAAGAGGAATAAGGTAATTTTCGTATGTTAATAACATTTCTATGAACTATGAGAATGAAGTATGAATAAAGTTTGAATAAATAATTTTCGTGTGTTAATACGATATCTTAGTGTCCCGTATTTTATTTAACGCTTAATTTTATAATAGTGAACTAAGTTTATTGCAATGCAATAAGTTACTTCATGTGTCATAGTATTATGTTTTTATGTAACATTTACATTGTAAACTGATAAATAAGATGTTTATACAGAGAACTAAGATTCCGTTTATAATATGTTACAATAAGATGTTTATAAACGTAATTTGTAAGATAAATTTCGTTCATTATGTTAATCTTAATTCCAAGTTTAGGACATGATTTGAAATCTGTTATAATATCTTAGTTCTCCGTGTTTTATTTAAATCTATATTTTCCAATAGAGAATTACGATATTTGGGAGCACAATAGGTTATGATACATACATGGGGATGAACAACTTGCAGCAATTCCGTACGCTGCACTATCCCTATCAACCTTAAGAGCGATAATTGAATCGCTTACGCAAAGAAACTCAGTGTGCAACCCATATTTGTTATTTTCACTAGAGCATAATCGAGCTGGTCGGCTGGTGAAATCATTAATAACGAACTATGATGATTTACATCGACTCATCAACTATGAGGCAGACCCCATCGTTTGTGTTATGACGATGAGTTTGAACGAGGGCGCCGAAATAAGTTCGAGGCATACCACACCGTATGTTCCTTCGGATCCAATCGAGCAATCCACTAGGCAGTTCGATGCACAGAACTTTTTCGGCAATGATGAAGGTGGATACGAATATGATTTCAACACCCAACAAATGTGTCCGCCTGACCGACAGTGGCAACAAGAAGATGAAAATGTAGAGGAACAGGAAGAGGAGGAGGCAGATGAGGAAGAGGAGGATGAGGATGAGGAGGCGGAGGAGGAGGCGAATGAAGAGGAGGAGGCGGATGAGGCGAATTATGATGGAGTCGTGTCCTTTTATGGTCCGAGCGAGTTCGACTGCAGATATTTGAAAAATTTACAAGGTCGATAAGAGGCACACATGTCAGTTCATCTTCATCCTCGTGCTTGAGCCATGTGTCTGTACGATTTAAGAAATTATAGATTATATTTTACTATATTCAAACATTAAAGTACAATTGATATGTAAAAATAGAAAAATATTATATAATTATACTTATTTCTCTGTATGTTTCTACTCAGTACTACTAATTGGAGAAATATGATATGTTTACGAAGAAATTATATGTCTGAGTAATAGTAATTGTACTATATAATCGTCTCGATGTTCCTGTCCAACTATATGCAGACAACATTAATTTGTTTGAATGTATATTAGAAGTTGTAATTTATATTTAATTTTCATTTTTTTTAGTAGTATTTCTCAATGAAATCTAGTATTTATCTTCATCCTCGTGCTTGAGCCATGTATCTCTACGATTAAAGAAATTATAGATTATATTTTTCTATATTCAAACATTCAAGTACAATTGATACGTAAAAATTGAAAAACATGATATATTTATACTTATTTTTCTGTATGTTTCTACTCAGTACTACTAATTGGAGAAATATGATATGTTTACGAAGAAATTATATTTCTCAAAAATAGTAATTGTTCAATATAATCGTCCCGATATTCCTGTCCACCTATATGCAGACAAAACATTAATTTGTTTGAATGTCTATTAGAAGTTGTAATTTATATTTAATTTACATCTTTTTTAGTAGTATTTCTTAATGAAATCTAGTATTCATCTTCATCCTCGTGTTTGAGCCATGTGTCTCTACGATTAAAGAAATTATAGATAATATTTTACTATATTCAAACATTCAAGTACAATTGATACGTAAAAATAGAAAAATATTATATAATTATACTTATTTCTCTGTATGTTTCTATTCAGTACTACTGATTGGAGAAATGTGATATATTTACGAAGAAATTGTATGTCTCAAGATTAGTAATTGTACTATATAATCGTCCCGATGTTCCTGTCCAACTATATGTAGACAAAATATTAATTTGTTTGAATGTATATTAGACGTTGTAATTTATATTTAATTTTCATCTTTTTTAGTAGTATTTCTTAATGAAATCTAGTATTCATCTTCATCCTCGTGCTTGAGCCATGTGTCTCTACGATTAAAGAAATTATAGATTATATTTTACTATATTCAAACATTCAAGTACAATTGATACGTAAAATTGAAAAACATTATTTATTTATACTTATTTCTCTGTATGTTTCCACTCAGTACTACTTGGAGAAATATGATATGTTTACGAAGAAATTGTATTTCTTAAGAATAGTAGAGGAAACAATAAGTCATGTTCCAACGATCGAATTGTAAATAAGTCAATTAACCTAGCGCGAGGGACACACAATACGAGTAGGTGCAAAATTAATATGTTGGCAATCTTGACGTAGTCGGAACCGGTAGCATCTCTTACGGAGTGTTGTCGGAACATTGCCTCCAATTGCTCTAATTTTATTCTACTATCTCCACAAAAAAGACGCCTAACCCGAATGGCTGAAACATCGTGCTGGATGTTTGGGTCAAATTCAGACGACCCAAACATCAATCCCGTGACTAGTGAGAAGTCTTCTATACCGAAGCGGAGCATGCGATCGCTGACCTTACGTAGGGTGGATCATGACGAATCTCGCGACACATTAATTGATGAAGGGCTTTGCTAGCACTATATTTCCCCTCTCATCCCATTAACTGTCCGAAAGGGCTCGTCCTAACGAATTCATCGTAAAGCTCAAACCCGCCAATGGTCGTAAGAGTATCTTTAATCAATAAAATGACATCCCACTTAACATGCGTCATTACTTGCGGCTTTGCCGATCTAGCAGCGTGTCTAACCCAAGTCTACGGTCTCTGCATGTACATGTGGGAAAATATTAATCTTATTTCTTCATTGTTACATCATAACACTTTATAATTATTTAAACTATAGAGAAATAAGACAATATGTCACAACAAACATAGTATTGAGAATAACTGAATTAATAAAGCGTCACATTTTTCACATTATACATCATCATAAATCGATCTAAGATAGAATTGAATTAATAAATCGTCACATTTTTTCTTGAATTAATAAAACAATCTCTATATTAAAACATAATTTCATTATTAAAATGAAAATAAAATCGTCATATTATTAACTCTCTTCTCTCTCTCTCTCTTACACTCTCTTCTTTCTTCTCTCTTCTTTCTTCTCTCTCTCTCTCTCGATCTCGAACTATCTCTCTCTCTTCTCTCTTCTTTCTTCTCTCTCTCTCGAGAAACTATGTCTCTCTCTCTTCTCTCTTCTCTCTCTCTCTCTCTCGAACTATCTCTCTCTCTTCTCTCTTCTCTCTCTGTCGAGAAACTATGTCTCTCTCTCTCTTCTCTCTTCTCTCTCTCTCTCTCTCTCGAACTCTGTCTCTCTCTCTCTCTCATAAGGAAGGAGTGATGAAATATTCTATATTTCATTTTCTAACCCATTTCATCTTAATTTTGGGAAGAATTAAGAATTATTGAATAATTAGCATGATAGCTATTAATTATTGTATCATTATTTCTTCATAATAGGACAGCGCCGAGTTCCAATGCATTCTACGCACCAAATGTATGCATTCTCTACACCAAATGTTGACTGAAAGTTGGCGGATGGAGCAGAGAAAAGGAAGTAGGAATAGGTATAGGGATATGTAGTAGGTAACAGGGAGTAGGGAGCAGGAGCAGGGAGTAGGGTGAGTAAATAGCAGCTGACATGTGCAGTGTACTTTTGCATCAAATTCAACAAAAATGTTGACTAAAAGTTGAAAAGTAGGGGCTTTATTGTCCAATGTCTAGTATTGCATTTTTGAAGTTCAAAGTGTTTGATTTTGACATTTCAAAAAAGTGGTGTCTAGTTTTGACATTCTGCTCTTGTTGTTTTTGCTATCCCTCAAAGCATTGTGAACATGCACATCCTGGTTTCCTTCACTCACAAGATGCTCCAGGAACTGGCCCATTCCTTGGAGAGTGTCCCAAAGAACTCCACAAGTGCCTGATATTAAGGAGAAGTAAGGAACGAAGCAATAACAGCCTAGCAACCCAATTTCACAATGACACGCTTGATGTCAGGCAGGCAGTTCGGAGTAATGCTGTGGATAAAAGTCAATGAATAGAATATCCGTTAATACACGCTTTATATACTTGAAAAATACAAGAGATGTCTCAAATGGAAGGGGGTTGTCCTGTTGATTACAATACCATTACTGATCTCTTTCTTCAGGTCTGTATTTCTCTTCTTCTGCAATAACTTGCATTAAAAAAAAAATTCAGCACTCTTTTCAGTTTTTCATTTATTGTTTGAACACATGTCTTTCGTTTTCTTGTAAGTTAATTTGGTAATACATATGACCATTGAACATTTTTTTGCACCAGAGGAACTTAATCCGTGAAGCAACAGCTTTTCTATTGGATGTTCTGAAACCAGGTTTACCAGAACATGCCTTCTGGCAAACAAAGGTCAATATTTTACTTCCTGTTTTTAATCTATATCAGTCTTCATTTGTGAATTTGAAATCTAACTTTTCTCTCTGTTTAGGTCTTGGAGATAAATCTTGTTACCTTTCCAAATGTTATTGATGCTATTTTGGCAAATGGCATGTTTAGTCACTATGACAGGCCACGTGTTGCACAACTATGTGAGAAAGCGACTCTCCATGAATCATGGCAAACGTTTAGAGCTTTTGAAATTCCAACTCCACTTTGTTTTCTTTGATTTGTGGAGTTCTTTGGCTCAACATTGCGAGAGCATCCCAGAAATCCTTTGTAGTTTTGCAGTCGTGCATCCTTCCGAGGTAAGAATCATTGAGCATGGTCAGTATTGCGTTACATGCAACTCAGTCGATGTGCAGTTTTCTCTCTTCAGGTGTAAAGAAGTTTTTGTCCTTGGGAAAATAGTTGATTTGAGAATCTATAAATATTTGGAAATAAGTGGCTAAAGGGATTGAAAATGACAAAAATAGTTGAAATGCTTATATGTAATACCTTATTTTTAAATGAAATGACTGTTTTACACCTAAAATTAAGACAAGTTTAGAATTTCTACATGAATAAAATTGAAAAATTGTTTACCAAAAATTTAGATTCAACTTATTTATAATTATTACATTATAAAATATTGTATTAATCTATAAATCATAAGAATATATATACATATTATATTATGTAATAATAATAATAATAATAATAATAATAATAATAATAATAATAATAATAATAATAATAATAATATTATTATTATTATTATTAAAATGGTCTTATAAGCCTTAGCCAAAACCTCTTTGGTGTTTAAGACTGTAAAAATAAACACTTAGCCTATCTTATTTGCACATAGCCTTGAAGGAATAATTTGTATGAACTTAGATATGATATATCATACTTAATGATTTAGCCTATTAGGCTAATCATAATTATCTAATAATTTAATTACTAAGACAAAGAAAAAGGAAAGTAATTTAACTATTAAAATAAAGAAAGGAAAGAAAACTTACAATAAATGTAGACCACCAATATTAAGCAACACTTTTATTATGATGGAATATTTTTACAAGGGAGAGAGAATGATCGAGAGAAAAGAGAGAGAGAGAAAGGCTTCTCCAAAAGCTTATTACAAATGAGAAAAAAACTCCCTTTTATAGACAAGTAAAGGGAGAAAAAATAAAATATAAACATTACATCTATTTACATAGTCAAAAGGCTATATAATAGCCTACTAGGTCTATTTTTTTCGTATTACGATCAGAACAAATTTATCGTAATACAGCTGTCCATTTCAGCTGTCTTCTACTCCTTTTCTTCAAATACCATTAGATCTTCGGTTGATGAAGAGGATAATGCTCCTTTGTTGTTGAATTTCTCCGTAATCATTTCGGTCATTGAATCAAAAATATCAGCAATTGATGGCTCCTCATTTGGATCTTGTGCATCTTGTAACTCCATTGAGGCATCGGATTTTTGAGACATTGTCTCTTCTTTAAAGGATAGAATTTCTAGATGAATAAAATTGAAAAATTGTTTACCAAAAATTTAGATTCAACTTATTTATAATTATTATATTATAAAATATTGTATTAATCTATAAATCATAAGAATATATATACATATTATATTATGTAATAATAATAATAATAATAATAATAATAATAATAATAATAATAATAGTAGTATAGTAGTATATGTGCATGTATATATATATACATCAATATCATTTATCGTATTAGATCCAAACAAAGATTTTGTTTCAGGATCTATTTTCATCATTTTATCCCAAAATTTTGAATAAAAAATTCTTTTAAGACAAGGGATTTTTTCTTGGGTATAACCCACTTGTGGACTGCATCTAATAATCCACGGAATTGAAAATTCAATAAAAAAGTGGAAGGCAAATATTCATTCGATCAGAATTTCTGACTTTTGAATTTCATGAACCTTGGAAGAAATTTCTATCCATTGATCAAATCCGTGTTTAAATAGTTCATGCAAAATTGATACATTTGTACCATAGGTTTGCCACCATTTACAAAACCAAATTGGTATTTTTGAGTTATAAACTTCAGAACATACCTTAATAAACCAAGAATGTTTCCTATTAGGATTTTGATATAAAATTGCTTTACAAAAGGTATCTTGATAATCCCAAAAATTATATTTCATGTGAATCTTATTTGATGGTGAATATAAATCTTTTTGCTTTGATGGAGAAATTCTCCTTTCTTCAATAGATATAATCTTTTTAATACTCCCTCTGTCCCGCTATTACTGTCCTACTTGCGTAATCGGGCTGTCCCGCTATTACTGTCCTCTTTCCTAAAATAGTAAAAATTACTTTTAAACATAAAATGAAGTGGGTCCCCCTTACTCACTACTCAACCCCCACATTCTTATACTCTCTCTCTTCAAAAATCTATCTCCCACTCAATTATGTTCCGCTCCGAACTCAGAAAATTATGATTTTTATCTTTTTGAAAACTTTAGATTATTTTTTCAAATACAATATAAAAAATATAAAAAATAAAAATTGATTGTCTTTTACTAGCCTTGCAAAAATTTGGATAATTCTCATTTCTTTCCACCAACCACTCCTCGAAAACTGTCATTTTTGTTATACAATTAAAACTCATAAAATACACCCTAAACTAAAATTTCTTAATCTCCGTGCCGAAGTCAACTGGGACAGAATTAGCGGGACGGAGGGAGTAATAATTTTTGAGAAGTTATGAACCTCTGAAACCTCATTTGGAGGAAAATGCTGAATTTCACAGCCATTTTATGCTAAAATTGCTTCATATATAAAACTCTCTGAACTTATAAGTTGGTGTAACATATGATGCTTTATCAATATATCTTTCCATAATATACCAGAGATTATTTTCCCATTTTAAATCTTTTTCTTCCAATAACATAATATTTTCTGTTTTTTCATTAGTGATATAATCACTATTTTCTTCCTTACTCACAATTGTCAAGTAAGAAGGAATATCATCCTGGGTTGAAGAAGAAGGATTATTACCTTCTAATTTTCTTTTATATTCCAAAAATTCTTGGAATTCTTTATTGCTCGATAAATCTTCAGCTATTAGCTTTTTATTTCCATGTTGGGCCAGAATTTCTGGCTAATTTCTGCCTCGACCCCTTCCTCTATAAGAGGAGAGTCCTCTACCACGTTGGTATATTCCTGCAAGATTATTCATTGAATATATTCTCTGGTTAAAAAATCAGGAAGGCTATTAGTTTCTCTTTTCTTATAAACAATTTCAAAATCAAATGGAGCTAAATGAGTCTGCCATCTTGCAAACATTTGTTTTGAAATATCATGTTTAAAGTCTTTATTAAACATAAATCTTGCAGATTTACAATCAGTTTTTATAATAAATTTCTGATTGTATAAGTCATCTTGGAATTTTAAAACACATTTAACAATAGCGAGAATTTCTCTTGCAACCGTAGAATAATTCTTTTGTGAGTTATTCCATTTTTCTGAATAAAATCTAACAAGATATTCATGTTTATTATGATGATTAATTTGTTTAAGAATGCCTCCATATCCTATATCTGATGCATCTGTTTCAACAATTTTTTCCCAAGTGGAATTACTCAACATTAAGCAAGGAAGAGATTTTAACTCTTTCTTTTATTTTCTTGACAGATTCAGTATGTTTTTCAGTCCATTGCTTAGGATTTTTCTTAAGCCTATCATATAAAATAGCTGTATCTTTAGCTAAATCCTTAATATATGGAGATATATAATTTAAACTACCTAAAAATCTTTGAAGTTGAGTTTTATCAAGGATTTCATCAGGAAATTTTTCTGCGAAATCAATACTTCTATTAATAGGAATAATATTTCCTTTTTCAATATTATGGCCTAAAAATCTAACATTTGTTTGAAATAAATTCATTTTGGGTTTAGATATAACTAACCCATTTTTGATAATAATATCCTTAAACATGTTTAAATGCTTAAAATGCATTTCAATATTTTTCGAGAAAACTAAGATATCATCTATGTAAACAATAATAAACTCACTATAAGGAGTAAAAATATCATATAATCTATCCAATAAATCTTTTTTATTAGGAACATGATATCTAATCCATTTTAAAACCTTATTCAGAGGCTTATAATTTATAACTAATCTAGGTGTCCCTCTTTCTTGCTCACTATGTTTATTAACATAGAAAGCAGTACATGACCAAGGTGATTTTGAAGGATTTATTAATCCCTTTTGCAATAATGTTTCAATTTCTTTTTTACACAACTCTAAATATTCAAAATTCATTCGACAAGGCCTAGCCTTTGTTGGAATTTTTGATTCATCAAAATTTTCTTCATAAGGGAGTGAAACTATATGTTTTTTCCTATCCCAAAATGCATTAGGATGATCATTACAAATTTCTATTTTAATAGAACTAAATAATTATTTAAGTCTTTATTTTAATATTTTAGGGGAATAGTTAATAACTCTTCAAGATAGAGTTAAAAATATATTAGAAATTATAACTAATAAGGTTATAATAGAAAAACCTGAAAGAGAAAAAGAGGTCAAAATAGCAAATTCTACAATTCAACCTCCCCCAGAAATAGTAGGTTTTAAATTAAAACCTATGAAATAATTTGAAGAATTTTTAGAAGAAAAGTTTAAAAATTTAAGAATTAGTACGCTTGATAAAAAATTAAAAGAAAAATTAGTTGATAATCCAAATCATAGACAAGTTTATCAGGAAGAGCTAAATAAAATTTCAAAATGGGCAGATAAGCCGACTACAAGTAAATATTATTATCCTAGACCAACTCCGGCAGATGTTTTAATAGAAGAACAAAATGATATTATATCTAATAGCTATAGTGGTAATCATATATATGAGTGAAATATTGATGGATTTGTTAATCAACAAATTCATAATACAATCTATAGGATGTTAATGTATTGTACAATATGTAAAAATAATGGAAACACGGATAAACAAATTGCTAAAATGATAATAGCAGGATTTACTGGCCAACTAAAAGGCTGGTGGGATAATTATTTATCTCAAACAGATAGAGACAATATTCTTAACACAATAAAAATTGAAAATAATATTACTAGGGAAGATGTAGTGCATCTAATTTTGTATTAGATTCTATATCTGTACTAGTTACACTAGTATCTTCATATTCTGATTCTGAATTTAATAATATTTTTGAAAGAATATCTTTCATATTATCATCTAAATTAAGATTATTAATCTTTCTTTTAGTCCAACAATTTCTAGCATAATGACCATATTTACCGCATTTCTTACAGATTATTTTCTGCATCTTTTCCCATTTATTTTGGGCTCTATTATACTTCTTTTGCCTATTTTCTTCATATTTCTTTTTAGAAATTTTTCTCTTCTTATATCGAGGTTTATTGTCTTTCCAAACTTTCTTATTTTTATTATTATTAGAAGGAATTTTTTCAATTGCAAATTGATCACAAAAATGACCTAATTGTCTTTTTTCAACGAGATTTTGACGTTTCATTTGCTGATTAAGTTTAATTTCATTACAAAGATTTAATCCTTCTTGTACACATGTTCCTATTAATTTTCCATATGAGTAATTTTCATAAGGTATATTATCTCATGTTTCAAGGATTTATATATATATATATATATATATATATATATATATATATATATATATATATAGATATATATATGGAGTGGATCATTTGAGAAACTGCATTTAACGTGAGAACTGCGAAACATGCATAATCCGTGTATAATTTATGCATAATTGTTATATATTTTATGCAAAAAATATACTATAATTTTACATTATACATATTTTTATGTAGAAAGACAAAAGTGCAAAATTATAGATTTTTTGCATAAAATATTTAATGATTATGCATAAATTATATAAGAATTATGCATGGTTCGCAGTTTCACGTTAACTGTAGGTTCTACCGGACCAAAATCTGTGGACTATACAAGTGTACCTAATAACATTACTCAACCCGATGGGAATACAGCTCGACATTCAGTTGCACCATCATTGTACAGAGAACAGATTTGATTCGGTCCATGCTCTTTTAAGATTTCTGATCTTTGTCTTTCAATGATCATTATGTTTCATATATGATCTGTACAAGCTGTGTAGCATCAGACTAAGGAAACTGCTCATTGACACCATGTGAAAGGGAAGGTTTTGCTTATGGTTGACCCTAGTCACCCTACTGTAAACTCTAGCCTTGATTGAATGACTAATGATAAAGAATTATCAGGAAGACAGAGTGCGTATACATATTCTGATGTTTCATGGAATATTGACAGCTCCTTTGATTCAAGAAACCTTTTACTAATTGTTAAGCATCAGCTGTCGAGCTCGAACTGTGATCTGAAGGCGAGCCAGTGCATGCATGCAGTCCATAGGTATCCGAGCTTGTCTTCTCACTATCACTCCACGAACCAGAGCTTGCAGCTTCACCAAGCTGCGCAGCGCCTTATATGCTCGCCTCGCCTATACGTACGGTAAGTTTACATGATTATATTCAGTATGTGTATGATTAAGCGGAGCGGCTTGTATGTACCACTTTCGTATACTTTTGTATATACCACACCACTATTAAGGACACCCCTACAACTAACGGTCTTAAGGATAATAAAGTAACTCAAAGGTCGTAACTATTATTCATTGATAGCATGCGTGTATCTAGAAGCTACCATGTATCTTGTATATATCTTGTATTCATTGTTAGTAAATAGATGAGAGACTTATTTTCACAAATCTTAAAACACGTTTATGGTATCAGAGCCAATCCTCTCAAACGAGAAAACCCTAATATTCTCCTCGCCGCCATCACAAATCTATCTCTCCATCCATCACCATGTCCGTCGATAACAACGAGTCTGATTCTTCTTCTCCTGTTCCAAACTCTCTCCCTACATCCACCACCATTATTCCCATCACTGCCCACCACCATCTCCCCATCAAACTCACCTCCACCAATTTTCTATCATGGCATGCTCACCTTCTTGCGTTACTTGACGGTTTCAATCTAACTAGGTATATCGATGGCTCTCACCCTTGCCCACCCAAAGGGGATCTCACTCAACCTTCCGCCACATTCACGACGTGGTTCCAACAAGATCGCCTTCTCCTCGCTGCACTCTTTGGCTCGGTCTCCCCCGAAATTCTTCCCCTCATCACCGCTTGCACAACCTCCGCAGAAGTCTGGTCTTCCCTTAATCATATGTATGCTAGCACGTCACGTGCTCGAGTTTGTGTCCTCAAAGATGAACTATGAGTGCAACTCTTGGTACTCAATCTGTAAGCACATTTCTTCAATCTATGAAAGCCAAGGCTAACGAACTTGCTCTTATCGATAAACCGGTGGCCATCGACGATCTCTTAATCTATATACTCAACGGTCTTGGTCCCTCCTATCGTGAGATTGCTGCACCTCTTTGCGTTCGTCGTAAGGCATTCACTTTTGAGGAGTTGCATGATCTTCTTGTTTCGCATGAAACATATATCAAGAAGATGGAGGCACAAAGTCAAAGTCTTGTTGCCATTGCCAATCATGCTCAAGGTCCCTCCTCCAACAACTCCAGCAACTCCCTTGGCCGAGGTACATTTACCTCCTTTCGTGGTGGGCGGCGAGGCCAGCGTGGCCGTTCACATCGTGGGCGACATTCCTTCCAATCTTCGTGGACCGCTCCTCGACCCCCTTGGTCTCACCCTTCTTATTGGTCTTTGTTGGTCCGGAGACGATGGCCAGGTGTAGAGGGGGGGTGAATACACCTGATCACCGTTTCTTTTTCTCAGAACGTGAAGGACAGCTAAGATGTTGGTTGCGACTGATGAACATTGTCAAATAGTAACCTTCGATCACGGGTCAGAGTGTGTCAGCTACTGAGCTCTCCTACTGACTTTAGTCAGTCGTTGAAACTCAGTCGGAGACGTTGTGCGGATAAGTGTGGGGCCCGGAAATTCGTCTCAGTTTGAAAATGTGTTTTTGCAAGTTAAGAGTCTTTTGGCTGTGCGCTTTTAAAAATACGTTTTATGCAAAGATATGATATTAAATCAGTTTGTATGCAATGCAATAAAACAGTAAATAACACAAGCAGTTTAACGTGGTTCGGATACGCAAGATCCTACGTCCACGGTCCTGAACAAGGCAGGATAACTTGTTGATTATTCTGAGCAAGTCTCAGCAAGGAAACTGTACACTGGACAGATCCTTCTAAGTTATAGTCCTTAGCGACTTTACAAATCAAACCGAAGTTTGAAGGGTGGGGATAATCTCCAACTAGAAGGAGTTCTTACAATAAGAACAATTTCACAGAATGTGAACTCCTTCGAATTTCTAAGCTATGAATATGGCAATGAGCTTAGCTAGAGAAGAAGGGATCTAAAGAACTCTAGAGAGAAGAACTAATGATATTCTATGAAGGCAAGTTCTTCTCTGGATGATCTTTAAGTTTGCTAGAGTGTTTGAATGCTTGAGCTTTTTCCCTTGTGAATCCCGTGCGTGGAGCTCAGATTTCTTCTCTATTTATAGTTGTGAGCAGGCATATGTCCGTTGGAGAAGACGATGCCACGTGTCACAAGCTTCCAAAGAAAACGGCCATAATTTCGAATTGTTGCAGCAGGGCAGTTAATACTGTACATGAGAGCAGGCTTTAGTTGTTTAGAGCAGGTAAAGCATTGTCGGCATCTCATTGGTCGAGGTTTGTGGTAGGTGGGAATGTGTCAGAGATAGAGTTGACTATTCCACATCCTCGTATGATCTTCTGCTGAACTTCGAAAAGACTTGAGCAACTGGGTCGCTTTCTGTCGGATACAGTATGTTGGTCCCGAGTGTACGGTCAGGTGTAGAGGGGGGGGGGTGAATACACCTGATTCGATTTCTCAATTTCGAACTTGAACAGTCCTATTCGGGATGGTGTGCATGCAAATGGATTCGGCCAGACTGCACAACTATTCTCGAATCGAGTAAAAGGCTAAAAGAGTACCGACTCGACCGAGATCTCGCTAACCGACTAGGTCGAATCCGTATCGTTCGATGAGAGTTCGGTGTGCGGAATTGTGTAGGCCCAAATCAATTTTTGTGAGAAAACGTTTTAAGTCTCGGTTCGGTAGATTTAAAAGTTCGGTATGCTTTGAGACAGTTGATTGATTTAAATATGATGTTCGGTATGAATAGTAAAATCAATGCAAACGCTTAAGAAAGCGAAGAAGAGACACGGGATTTTTAAAGTGGTTCGGATATCGCTCAAATCCTACGTCCACTGTCCCGAATGATCGGGAGGCTATTTATTATCCCGAGTTAGTCTCGGTCGCCTTGCACACTCGGGCAAAGCCGCGTCTTGGTTTTTATATCGATCCAAGTCTCGCTTACAACACTATCAAACTTAAAGTGTTTGACAAACTTCTCCAACAGTGAAGGAGTCCTTATACAATAAGGATTGGATTCAAATGTGAACTCCTTCGTCTAAGCTATGGATATAACAAGTGAGCTTAGGGTTAGAGGGATAAGGAACGAGAATGTAGCTATCTAGAGCGACGAACAGCTGAGGATTTAGCTATAGGTTCGTGTCAATCGCTTGGATGCTAGAAGCTTATGTCGGTTCAGCTTGGTTCCTTTTGAGCTGGATGTAGTCTTTCGCCGGAGATAACTCGGTTGTTTCTTGCGGAGGACTTAGTCGTTAATTTCGCTCGTTTGAATGCTTTCTCGTGTTCTAGGCGCGCATTCTCTTTTAAATCTTGAATGATCCCTCTATTTATAGAGCAGAGATTGAAATAGATCCGTTGGAGACGATCTTCTTCTCTCTCTCTCTCTCTTTGGTAGCAAACGGCTCTTTTGGTGTAGGTAACAGTGTACTTTCCCACCTTTTTAGGTAAAAGGTTGATCTGCAGCTTTAGCGGTGAGAAGACACGTGTATGTTTGTCATTCGTTGAGGTGAATGAAGTGGTTGAGACAAGCACAAACTTCGAGACGCATGAAGCCGACTTCTCTCTTCCTCGTACATGACAATGCCGATTCTCTTTCAAAAGATTCTCGACAGCCCCGAAGACTATCCGCCGTTCTTGAGTCCGACCTTGTATTCGGTAGATAGATCGCCGAGATAAGTCTACGAGAAGATCAGCCTCGAGTTCGATGAACTACCTCGCCGAGTTCGGTTCAACCGACTCTCTCGCATATCTTGCTCCCGCCTGAGTCCAATATCACTGAGTCTTTCAGTATACTGCTCCTGCTGAGTCCAGTATCACTGAGTCTTCTGTACTGGTGCTGAGGCAAATAAGCTACTGAGCGCCTTGACCAAAGCAGAGTGTCTACTGAGTCTGAAACCTCAGAGACAAATACAAATACAGAGGAATGGTTCACCAATCAGATAGGGTTTTGGGATCTTCAAATCTTCTCAACGAGTTCAGAGCACGAGGCTACTGAGCATGATTTAGTATGGAAGATAAGAGTCATTTCCCACAAGTATGGTCATGCTGAGGACTGAATCATCACCCAACAATTTCCCCCTATTTGATGATGCCAAAACCTATCATCTATGTCCTATCAACTATACTAAACACTAACTTACTCAGGAACAGAGCTCCTTACAAATATTACAAGTAGAATCAGTGGAGTTGTCTGGTAAGTGCTAGACTACTGAGGGAGACAGGGCAGAACAATTTTCCCTTTTACAATAATTCCCCCATGCAACAATTTCCCTTAAGAGAAATAATAACTCTCCGAAAGTCTAGTCTATCAGAGATCCAACCGAGCAAAACCGACAAGTAAATAATCAACGTGTGTGTCGGTAATCACTTCAGTGATTCTGAGTGTTAAAGCATAAAGCAAACACGGCTATTTAGACAACAAGTAGTTGTCAGAGCCAAAAGAAGATTTGTATATATATAATACACAGTTCAGTACATTACAAATCTTGCTAAGCTAAAAGAAGAACTAAGAGGGAGAACCCTTAAACTGCTGAATCCTATTCATGAAACCTTGGGATTTATCTTCGAGCAGTGGAACTCCATACATTCCGAACGTGTTCTTCCTCGCCTTCGGATATTCGGCGAAGTCTGCTTGGATCATCTTGTTCGAGTCCTCTGTTCAACGCAAAGCATTCTTCACTTCTTGTTCAATCATTCCGAGATGTCTTGAGTCGTCTTGTCTTCGGGTGGAGGAATGATCCTTACTTCGAGAACTCGACTACTACCCCTTCGATTCTTGCTCGTGCATATATGGGTAAAGATCGGGTTCGGTAATGGTTATCCACTCGACATAGGCATCGGCCTTAGACATTTCGAGCCGAATCGCCGTAAATAATTTCTCTTGATAAACTCTATCTTGGCCGATTCCCATCTCTCGATTGAACCGAATAGGCATCCATTCGTCCGATCTTGGCCATCTATGTGTTTTCGGATCGTTTGGCTTCTTGAACCTTCGTATCGATAAGGAATGTCGCTTTCGAAGGAATTCTCGGCTGGCCTCTTGTTCGAGACGCTTTCCCGAGTGCCTCAAGGTCCGCCAAATGTATCCTCGTCTGCGGCCTCTCTATCTCGTCTAGCTTCCTCTCCTCGTAGAGATATCTATCCATCTCGAGCAAATATTTCTTCAATTTCGCATCTTGCTCTTGAGGCTTCGAGGAGCTTGTTACGATTCGCCAGGGGTACTAGATCTAGATTTGGATGTACCCCGCCTTTCGGTATTCTTCTCGCTCGTCGCTCCTTTTCTTTTTCTCTCTGTCCTCTTCATCCGTTATGATGAGCTTTCTGAGGAAGCGATCTAGCGGTTCTCTTTCCTCCTCTCGGATGGAGCTTTAGTCTTTCCTTTGGCGAGGCTTAGACTTTGGCTTGTTAGCCGCTTCGGCTTCGCAATTTCTCCGCCGACTTCTCATCCGCAGCCTATTTGGGCTTCCTCCTCGCAGATATGTATCTTAATCTCTTTCTTTGGAGGGGTTGGAATTTTAAGCTTTTGTTTGCCCTTACCTTCTTGAACCTGGTGGTGGAATGGGAGCTTCTTCTTCTTCGAGTCCTCCACCGCCTTGTTCGGCGTACTCAGCAACCTCCTTAATAATGTCTTTGGGAGTCCGGGTTGTCTCGAGTAGTCCGTCGGGGTCCCGAGCCACTTGGGCCGGTTTTTAGCCGTGCTCACGGCCGAAACACCCCGGGCCTCACCCTTCGAGACCGAGTTTGAGGCGGCTTCTCGGTACTCTTCTTTCCTTCCCTTTTTCCTTCACTTTCCCCCTTTTTGGCATCATCAATGAGCACCGGGGTAGGGACTAGGACCTGACTTCTTCGATTTTTGTAGGAGGTTGACGGCTCATCGAGACGATCGTGGAGCTTAGTCAGAGCCTCATGCAACTCGTTCCTCTCCATGGTAAGGTGTTCCTTGTACCGCTTGTGAGAGAGGTCATTTGCTTCCTTGAAGTCTTTCGGCTTCTCGGTGATCTTGTCTTCCAAGGCCAGTTGGATATTCTCGAGTCTTTGTTCGGTGGCCTCGGATTGTTCGGTGATAGCGTCGGTATGAGCCGGTTTAGAGGCCAAAAATTCATCTAGTAGCTTGGCTTGGCTCTCCGAAAGATCTTGAGTTGAGCTTCGAATTTGACTTGCTGCCTGAGCCAACGCTTCGAAATAAGCGTGGAAACATCGGGGGCGGCCGATGAAGAGACAGAGGACTTCACCCCCGAATTTCTTTAGTCGTGGCTTGAGCGATGCTGCTTCCATGTCCTATGGATAGCCTTCGCAAGATCTCAATTTTTGATCCCTTGGCCGAGTTAAGGCTTTGGCCATCGATCGAGATCGCTTTGCGGTCCTGGCCGGGCGCCGCTTCGAAAGTCGGCTGCAAGCAAGAGCCGAGCGGGCTCTGCGAGGACGAAGCACTAGCTGGACTTCTCGGGACCAAGGATACCGAGAGGTGGGGCGGTTTCGAGTATGGGTATCCTTGTCCTCCGGATGTCCCTCATCGGGCTTTCCGGGGCTCGAATCAAGGTGGGTCGTCATGGTCGACCCACTCGAGGGTCTTGGGCCGGAGGCGTGCTGCCGATCATGAATCATGGCCGCATTGCAGCCCTCGGATTGTCCATTGAGCTGAGGTCTTCGGGCTCCGAATAGCCTATCTCCTCTCTCGGTCTCAATTCCTCTTCATGCACTCGCCGACGGGAGTAGTGTAGGACAAGGCGCGTAGACGAGGCCACTCCCGATGTCGCAAGCAACATGTGGAGCCTTTGCTTGTTTTGGCGATGAGCAACAAGTCTCGAGTAGTCGGCAAGCTCCGGAACTAGTTGTAGAATTTCTCGGGATGCTCTGGATATAATCACTGAAGCTTCCATCCCGATTGATTCACCTTCAGATGCAGTCTCAGACTCCAAGTCTATGTGTGAAGTCTGCTCTTCAGTTGGAGGGACTGAGCTGAGTGGAGGGACGAGAAGGGGGCCTGTCTAGGCGCCGAATATCTGCGCGCCCGAGCTGCGAAGCATCCCCTTGGTCCCTTTCAGTGGAAACAATCTTTTCCACTGACTGAGTCTTCTCAGAAGACTCGGACTCATCAACCAGCTGCATGGGCTGAGTAGTCTTCTCAGGAGCCTGTTCAGCAGGCACTTGTGGAACCTCCTCAGTAGCTGGCACCTCAGCGGCTTTCTTCAGTTTTTTTTGCCCGTGCCTTAGGAGTTTTAGCGGGAGGAGTTCTTTTCTTTGTAGGCGTAGCCTGCTGAGACTTTGATTTTGGAGAGACTGCTGAGGGTCCTGACCCTATATCTTTGCCGAAGCGCTCTTGTCTTGTTGTGAAATCGACCTTCTTCACATTGAAGTACTCCTTGTCATTGTAGGTGATAGGCTCGAGATCCACATAAATCTTCGATCATGATGGACAGTTTGAGTCCATACAGCAATTTGCCCTTTGCGCTCAGCGTGTTCGATGCTTTGTCGAACTTAGCAGCCTGAGCCATGAATTCTCGGAGAAAGAACTCCGTCCAATTTATCTGGGCTCGGTCGTATATGGCCATCATTATCTGAATCTTAGGCCTTGACACCTGGTCAAACGACCCTGCTTGGCTTGTCGGAGTTGCGTCACTATATAGGCAAGTGCCACGAACCGAGGCAACATGCTTTGTTCTTCGGAAAGCGGCTACGAATGTAGTGGGCTTTCCACAGAAGACGGTAAGGTATTCATCAACTTGGTCATCTCTGTGCCCGACTGTACTGGTCCCTTCGGAGGGCAGATCAAAACTCCGCTTCAAGGCATCCTTGATGGACATTTGCTTCATCTCCATAGTGGCGTTTTGGATAGAATGGGCAACGAATCTCGCCACTATATCTCCAGACACTGTGTCTGAATTCAAGTACAGCTCTGCAACTTGTCTCGGGAGGAAGAACGAAGGCCTCCTGAGACGAAATTTCTCCGGCCACGACTCGCGCAGAGCTGAGAAGATCTCATCCATATACTCCAGATCGCATGAATAGAAATCCATGGTGGGTTCAAACCACACGCGATCCTTCTCCAAAATGTTCTGCATATTTGCTGGAGATATCATAGAGATATTGGTTTCCGCCATTGTACCTGTGACAAGAAATGAATCAGTACTATTTTTGGATAGAAACAGTCTTTGTGCAATGCGATATCGAAACATATAACAAATACATTAACAGATATAAGCATACCAATGGATAAAATTCGAGATAAGATTGAGAGTGTAATAGCAAGTAAGGATTGCGAATGCAGATCTCGGATTTTTCGGAATTTGAAAGTTATGAAGTATGCTAATGGCGGTTCTTAAGATTTGAAGTTAAAACAATAGGCAATGATCACAAAAAGGCACCTAAGTCAAAGCCAGTTGTAAAATAGCCTAAGTAGTAACTGTGAAAAGACATGCATTAAATGCGTGCAGAGTTCAGCAAGCTTATGTATGGAATGTCGTGCAATAAATGTGAGTCGTTAATAATAAAGACAAATCAAAAGATATTAATGTCATGCTGAATCTTTGCCATAAATGCAAAGTACTGTAGTATTAAATTACTACTGAGTAGAGATACGCAAAGCTGTCAGCTGAACATAGTAGTCAGCTGATACCTCGTGTAGATGGTTTTCGAATCTCTATGTACCGAACTTACTCGATCGAGAGTGATCATTCCCCCTCACCGGAATGTTCCTCTCCCGAAACCTTATTACCGACTAGGGTCGGTAGGATCCAGCAGACCTAGCTCTACCGAAAGTTCTCTCGAATACGGATTCGCCTAGAGGCTTAGTCGGTATATCGGCCCTTTGCTTGTCGGTATGGATCTTTTCCATTTCGATATCCTTCTTTTCGACATGGTCACGAATGAAGTGATGTCGATGTCCACGTGCTTGCATCTTGTGTGAAGAACGAGGATTCGAGTGATTGCAATAGCACTGTATCTTGTCGCGAGAAAATCGGCACTTCATTCCGAATGACGTCATAGTCTCTCATCGTTGTCTCGGCCCAAAGGATCCGGGCGCAACAACTTCCAGCAGCCATGTATTCGGCTTCGGTAGTCGACGTGGCCACCGAGTGCTTGTTTCTTTGAAAACCATGAGATCGACTTGCTTGCCAAGGAACCGACATGTTCCCGAAGTTGATTTTTCGGTCGATTCTACATCCCGCATAGTCGGCATCGGAATAACCAGTTAGTTCAATATTATCATCATTGGATACCATAAACCCATGTCGGGTGTTCCTCGTAGATAGCGGAGAATCTTCTTTGCTTGAGTCCATATGACTCGCTTGGGATTCGCCCCGAAATCGAGCACGTACACCTACGGCATAAGTTATGTCGGGACGAGTAGCCGTTAGATATAATAAAGAACCAATTATAGCACGGTATTCAGTTTGGTCTACCGATACTCCCTCTTTATCAAGATCTATCTTCATATTCGTGTTCATCGGGATCTTGATAGGTTTGCCGGATGTGCGCCGAATCTTTTGATGAGGTCTCGAGTGTATTTGCCTTGGTTGATGAATGTTCCCTTCTCGGATTGCTTGACTTGAAAACCAAGGAAGTAGTTCATTTCACGCATCATCGACATCTCGAACTTATCCTTCATCATCTTTTCAAATTTTGCGACACATGATGACATTCTTCGAACCGAAGATAATGTCATCCACGTAGATCTGCACAAGTAATAAGTCTTCTTCCGGTCGAATGCTTGAATAGAGTGCGGTCTCATCGTGCCTTTCGAAAACCTTTCGAAGAAGAAACTCGGACGGGGTATCGTACCAAGCCCCCGGGTGCTTGTTTTAACCCGTCTGCAGCCTTTCCGAGTCTATATACTTGATGTCCCCGCTGAAAGCCGGGCGGTTGTTCCACATAGACTTCTTCTTTCAAAGCACGCCATTCAGGAACGTAGACTTCACATCCATTTGATAAACTCTGAATCTTTGATGTGTTGCGTAGGCTAGGAATAGTCTAATTGCCTCCAATCTTGCAACTGGAGCGAATGTCTCATCGAAATCTATCCCTTCGGCTTGACAGTAGCCTTTAGCCACGAGTCTTGCTTTGTTCCTTACTATAACGTTGTTTTCATCTCGCTTGTTTTTGAAGACCCATTTGGTTCCTATGACATGTTGATGCTGGGGTCTGTCTACAAGCTCCCATACTTCGTTTCTCGTGAACTGATTTAGCTCTTCCTGCATAGCAATGATCCAGTCAGCATCTTTAAGTGCATCCTCAATATTCTGAGGCTCTTCAGTAGACAAGAAGCAGGAAAATAATGCGCTTTCTCCTTGACAGAATCTGGATCTTGTCTTGACATGTCTTTGAAGGATCTCCAATTATAAGATCAGCAGTGTGAGCATCTAGCCACGATCTACGATGTTTTAACTCTTCATCTGAAATTTGTTCAACACAGATAGTAGGTGAGTTAGGCATTTCAGTTGTACTATTCTGAGATTGAAATAATTCAGTAACAAGAGTATGATCTACTGAGTCACCGGGTTCAGGGGCATTCAGCTCAGGAACATTACTAGACGTTCCCCCTGAGTTGTTATTCTCAGTAGTGTTGGTCTCAGTTACCTCTACGGTTTCCTCATCGACCTGAGTTACCTGGGATTGATTCTGTTCGGGAGAATCAATCTGCTCAGCTACTTGCTCAGCTGGTTGAGATTCAGTAGATTTGTCTTCAGTTTCTTCGTCGAATCATCATCCCAACATAGCCTGGATCTTTTCGATTTGTCTTTTAAGCTTAGATCCTCGTAGGCGCTTACCGATGTCCTCGATTCGGAATTTGAGTTATTGCTCCTGTCTTCGATAGCAAACTCGTTAAAGACAACATGAGGGCTTTCCTCCACGCAAAGAGTCCGATAGTTGAATACTACGAAAGCTTTGTCGACCCGAGAGTATCCTAAGAATACTCCCTGATCTGACTTGCTATCAAAAGTCTTCGCTGATCTTTCCCATTATTGTGGATAAAGCATGAACAACCAAAAATATGGAAATAAGATAGAGAAGGCTTCCGTCGTTCCATAGTTCATATGGTGTTCTCTTATGCTTCGCTTTGTCGGTAGAGATCTATTCCCGAGTATAACATGCGTATCGGTAGCTTCCGCCTGAATTTGGTTGGGAGTCCCGAGTCCTGCGAGTAGAGTCCTAGCCGCCTCTTTTAGAGTTTCGTTCTTTCGTTCAAGCAACTCCATTCCGCCGAGGTGTTCGTGCAGGCTGAAGTCTCATGCTCTATTCCTTCGCTTTGCGTAACTCCTTTACCATGGAATTAAGGAACTCGGTTCCTGCATCCGAACGTATTTTTTCGATCTTGGTGTTCTTTTCGACACCGAGCTTTTTCGAAGCGTTGGTAACTCTGTTTTGACGTCGGACTTGTTGGCAATGAATATGACCCATGTGTAGCGAGTAGTCATCTATGACCACTAATGCATATTTTCTACCTCGATCGTCACCGGGGAGACTGGACCGAACAAATCCATATGTAGCAGTGAAGGATTCCATCCGTGGAAGGCGATGGAGCCTGGAGGATTTTGATTCCTTGTTTGCTTTCCCTTCGGACATGCTTCACACCGAGTGTCTTTGCTGAATACTTCATTCGGCGGTCCCCTTGCTAGAGTGTTTCTTGCAAGCTTGTTGAGCGTCTTAAAGTTGAGATGGCTGAGTCTTCGTGCCATAGCCACCCCGTGCGGTTGTCATTCTTCGCCAATAAGCAAGCTTCGTGTTCAGCTGAGTTCCGATCGACCACATATATGTTCTTTCGCGCGAACCACGATAACACTTGTTTTCCTTGTGGATTTATCAATAACATCACGTAAACCGGCGTCAAAAATCACTCTATTTGAGTTATCACAAAATTGACTAACAGAGAGAAGATTATGCTTTGAAGTCCTTCAACATATGATACTCTTGGAACTTTGGCGCGTTCCTATACCGAGTGTCCCATATCCTCTCGTGTAGCCTTTGGCATTATCTCCAAACTCATTCGGGTCCTTCTTCGGTGATATAATTCTTCAGAGACTCCCTTGGTATGTCATGTGTCTTGAGCATCCGCCGTCCACATACCATGGGTCTTTACGCACCTGCAAAACAGAATTATATTCAGGTACCCTTTATTTTTGATTTTGGGTCCTTAGATGTTAGTTTTCATAACCCAAATCTGTCTAACAACCCTGGTGGTTTCAGACATTTTCTTTCCACTAGAGTCAACATACATGACCACCGGATGGGTGGTCAAAGGTGACTTCGAGGCTTCGAGGTTCGGGAGTCCCGATCTTCCGAGTTGGTGGATCGCCGACCTTAGCCTTCGTGTGGCTTTCCTTTTCTTCTGACATTTGGAGCCTCTTCTGACTATAGGTTCATAATAGTATGACCCATACTGAGCTGGATGTGTCAGCTTTGGAGGTCCATACTGATCTGCCAATTTTAATTTGCTGGTTTCCCCTTGACTGTGCTGGGGTTTCTTGGCACTGATCTTCTTGTCAGAATGCTGACGTGTGGGATGAGGTGCTTTCATCTTCTGTTTGTTCTTTGCTAGGGGGTTCAGTATATTTGCGTTCATAGTCTCCCCTCGAACAAATCTATCGCAAGCCGTACTTCGAGTGTCTTGGGGCAGATGTGGAAGCTCCCTGGCTGAATCCAAGTCCTTCCTTGCAGTGCTTTGACTTATTGCATGCTAGCATAGCCTCTAATTTCTTTTCAGCACCCATGTACCTCTCAGTCATCAAGCTCCTCCAGACATCATCACTCTTCTTCAGTGTGTCGTGCTCGGTCTGAAGTCCTAACATTTCTTGCTTCAGCAGACTTAGTTCAGTATCTTTCTGAGTCAAGTCATTGGTCAAAACTGAAATCCGATCTTCTTGATGATGAGACTTGGCCATCAGAGAGTTTATTTCCTCCCTGAGTCTCAACACAAGTCCTTCGGCCTCAGTAGCAGCCTGACTCTCCTGAGAAAGTCTCTGATTTTCTACTTTCAGGGTATCCAACTCCTGAAGAGTCTTGCTGAGCTACAGACTCATCTAAATTTGTTCGTCGAGCAGTTCTTCGTATGCGGTTGCGACGTCCAAATTCTCATCTGCACCTGAAATAGTGTCGTGTGTGCAGTGTGAAGAGAAGTTAAGTGGTTCATGAGAATTTACCTCATCCTCTTCGCCTGCCATCATGCACTTTTCAGCTGATTCTTCAGCTTCAAGCTCTAAGGCCATGAAAGCTGCTTCATCGTCCGATGAATCCATAAAAGAGTCGACCTCTTCGAGTCGTCCGAGATTTCACCGAGCTATGTAGGATTGTCTTTTCGGGCGAATTTCTCTCTCCTTGCCTTACGTGCTGCGCGTTCAAAGACTATCGAGCTCGGGGACAATCATACCGATAATGTCCCGGCTTCTTGCGGTTATAACAAGCGATGACTCTTTCTTCTTTGCTTTCGCTATTCTTTGATGGTTCGAGTCATCTTTCTTTCGCATTCGGAAGATTGTGAGTCGGGAGTGTGTTTCGACATATAATTTGACTTACCTTTCGTTTCCCGATAGGCTTTAGTCACTTTTCGCGTCGCTCCTTCTCCTTCGATACTTTACGAGCGGCGCATACTTCGAGCGAGACTTCCTTCTTGTAGATCATTGAGTGAAGGTTCGGTCTTACTCGTCGTTTTGCTCGTTCTTTGGAGATCTTTGTCTTGACCGATGCTTTGAAAGCATGGTCGATTTTTGTGTCGACTTCGACTCTCTGCTTTCTTTGAGGTCCGTCGAACTCAAACTCCTCCGCTCGTAGTTACGAAAAGATATGGTCGGGAGACACATCATCTAAGTCGGAATGTCGCAATAGAGTGGCAAAAGGTGTCCGAGTGTCCGTCCCAGGCGGTGCCCTCGGAATCTTCGATTCATCTCTCGATTGCTTCGAATGTCTTTCCCGACCCATTGATAGAGTTCATCGATTGGTAAATCGACGTTCGGATCTTCGATTTTGTCACCGAGCATGAGAGACAAGCTTTCCGGCTTTTGGAGTTCCAAGGTGCTAATTTGTTGGCTTTAATCTTCGAGTCCCTCGACTCGGCAGCGCAAGAGCATCCCGAGTTCTTTAGCGAGTCTTGCATTCCCGAACCCCGCCAAGATAAGAATCACTAAGAGTGGTCGGTATGGCGTTTACGGCAACACGGTCTAAGTTGTGAAGCTTCTTCTCCTCAGGAGTGAAGAGACTTCTGTCTTTGGGAATCTTCTTCCCGGTCCCATTCCCCCCCCTTGAGGTTGGGCCTTGAGTCACGACACTATCAATCATAGGAACGATAGGTCCATCTTCAAGCACTTACCTATCATCTTGTCATGGAGGGATGTCGGATGTGCTTCCATTTCGACTCGCCATACTCCATAATTCTCCACCGAGAACATGGGTACCATCCTTATACCTGACATATCAGCCATGAAGAATATAGATATGAATGTAGAGTGATATGCAGTGAAAACGTTTTCCCTCGGATCCGTTCGAATAGACCAGTCTCAAAGATAACAAGAGTCAAAGAACTCATGCTCTGTTACCAATTGTTGGTCCCGAGTGTACGGTCAGGTGTAGAGGGGGGGGGTGAATACACCTGATTCGATTTCTCAATTTCGAACTTGAACAGTCCTATTCGGGATGGTGTGCATGCAAAACAGTTCAGCCGGACTGCACAACTGTTACCGAATCGAGTAAAAAGGCTAAAAGAGTACCGACTCGCTGAGATCTCGCTAACCGACTAGGTCGAATTCGGTATCGTTCGGTGAGAGTTCGGTGTGCGGAATTGTGTAGCCCAAATCAATTTTTGTGAGAAAACGTTTTAAGTCTCGGTTCGGTAGATTTAAAAGTTCGATATCTTGAGACAGTTGATTGATTTAAATATGATGTTCGGTATGAATAGTAAAATCAATGCAACAGCTTAAGAAAGCAAGAAGAGACACGGGATTTTTAAAGTGGTTCGGATATCGCTCAAATCCTACGTCCACTGTCCCGAATGATCGGGAGGCTATTTATTATCCCGAGTTAGTCTCGGCCCGCTTGCACACCGGGCAAAGCCGCGTCTTGGTTTTTATACTGATCCAAGTCTCAGTTTACAACACTATCAAACTTAAAGTGTTTGACAAACTTCTCCAACAGTGAAGGAGTCCTTATACAATAAGGATTGGATTCAAATGTGAACTCCTTCGTCTAAGCTATGGATATAACAAGTGAGCTTAGGGTTAGAGGGATAAGGAACGAGAATGTAGCTATCTAGAGCGACGAACAGCTGAGGATTTAGCTATAGGTTCGTGTCAATCGCTTGGATGCTAGAAGCTTATGTCGGTTCAGCTTGGTTCCTTTTGAGCTGGATGTAGTCTTTCGCCGGAGATAACTCGGTTGTTTCTTGCGGAGGACTTAGTCGTTAATTTCGCTCGTTTGAATGCTTTCTCGTGTTCTAGGCGCGCATTCTCTTTTAAATCTTGAATGATCCCTCTATTTATAGAGCAGAGATTGAAATAGATCCGTTGGAGACGATCTTCTTCTCTCTCTCTCTCTCTTTGGTAGCAAACGGCTCTTTTGGTGTAGGTAACAGTGTACTTTCCCACCTTTTTAGGTAAAAGGTTGACTGCAGCTTTAGCAGGTGAGAAGACACGTGTATGTTTGTCATTCGTTGAGGTGAATGAAGTGGTTGAGACAAAGACAAACTTCGAGACGCATCGAAGCCGACTTCTCTCTTCCTCGTACATGACAATGCCGATTCTCTTTCAAAAGATTCGACAGCCCCGAAGACTATCTCGCCGTTCTTGAGTCGACCTTGTATTCGGTAGATAGACCGCCGAGATAAGTCTATCGAAGATCAGCTCCGAGTTCGATGAACTACTCTCGCTGGAGTTCGGTTCAACCGACTCTCTCGCATATCTTGCTCCCGCCGAGTCCAATATCACTGAGTCTTTCAGATATCTGCTCCCGCTCGAGTCCAAGATCACCGAGTCTTCGCAGACCGGTGCTGAGGCAAATAAGCTACTGAGCGCCTTGACCAAAGCAGAGTGTCTACTGAGTCTGAAACCTCAGAGACAAATACAAATACAGAGGAATGGTTCACTAATCAGATAGGGTTTTGGGATCTTCAAATATTCTCAACAGTTCAGAGCACGAGGCTACTGAGCATGATTTACTATGGAAGATAAGAGTCATTTCCCACAAGTATGGTCATGCTGAGGACTGAATCATCACCCAACACAGTAGACTCAAGACAGTCTCTGTCTTCTTCGGCTGAGTCGGCTGACAAGCTGATAAGGCTTTGGTGGGTCAGCTGATGACCGCGAAGGAACTGAGTTTTGCATTATGTTCTTCTGCTGATAACTATCAGCTGATGGGCTGTCTCCTACTGAGGTGGAGATCAGCTGCTGGCTGAAGAACGCAAGCTCTTACATTGATGACGTGGGGTTCTGGAGAGTAACTTCGTCAGAAGATCAGTCCAACAGTTTACCCCGTACAAGACTTAGACAAAAAGATAATCAAAACAAAATAAGTCTAACCTATACAACATCTAATCCTATCGACACACTGCACTACTAATATCAGCTGAGTTTTGGGATCTTCAATTCCATAGTACTACTATGATTTCCCCCAATATTCTTTTAACCGCTAGACAGCTGAATACCATCTACTAACTCATAACCCAACAGTCTTCTCCGCAACCCTCTCATCAAGGTTGGCACAACCCACGTCCTATATGTCAAACATGTGGCATTCCAGGCCATATATCTCCTCAATGTCGTCGCACTTCACCACAAATCCAAGCCCAATTTGCTCAATCCCCGACTTACTCTCCGTCCCCACCATCGAATTGGCTTTTGGACACCGGTGCTTCGCATAGCATTACAGGGGATCTCAACAACCTCTCTATCCATTCTGAGTATGATGGAACTGAAGAAGTTCGTCTCGCTGATGATTCCGGTCTCCCGATAACTCACACTGGTACATCTCTTCTTACCTTTGCCACTCGTCAATTTCGGCTCTCTAATGTTTTATGTGTCCCTTCGGCAAAGCAAAATCTCGTATTTGTGCATCAGTTTACTAAGGATAATGACACTTTTATAGAATTTCATCCTTATTATTTCGTTGTCAAAGATCAGTTCATGGGGGCGTCTCTGGCCAACGGTAAATCTACGAATGGTGTTTATCACATCCGCTCTCCAAGCTTTTACTTGAAGTCTCCTCGGAATTTCGCCTTATTGGGTGTTCGTGCTTCTTCTCGTCATTGGCATGCGAGGTTGGGTCATCCCTCATCTCGTGTTAGTTCTATGATTCTCAAAAAATTCAATTTAACAGTTTCTAGTAAGACTTTGTTTGGTTCTGATTGTTGTGACTCATGCCTTGTTAGTATGGCTCACCAGTTACCATTTTCTGATTCTTCGTTTGTGGCTCGACACCCTCTTCACTATGTTTTTGCCGATATATGGGGACCGGCACCCGTTACTTCTCTTGATGGTGCTCGCTATTACCTGCTTTTGGATTATTTGTATTCAAAATATTGTTGGATTTATCCTCTCTCTGCAAAGTCACAGGTTGCTACGGTTGTGCGAACATTTCGGTCATTAGCCGAAAAACAATTTGGTCATACATTAACGAACTTTTATAGCGATAATGGTGGTGAATTTGTTGCTCTCCAGTCATATTTTGCCGAGCATGGGATTTCTTGGCTTACTACGGCTCCTTACACTCTGCAACAAAATGGGGTTGTTGAATGCCGCAACAGCCATATCGTTGAGACAGCTCGGGCCCTTCTTCGTCATACTTCCCTTCCACAGGCCTTTTGGTCGTATGCTATCCAAATGGCGGTCTATCTTATCAACCGAATGCCCTCCTCCCCTCTTCATTTTACATCTCCATTTGAAACTCTCTTTCTTCGCCCTCCTAACTATCTTAAACTTCGCGTTTTCGGATGCTTGTGCCACCCATGGCTCCGACCGCATACTCACAACAAACTTGATTTTCCATCCACCCCATGCATTTTCCTAGGTTACTCACTTACACAAAACGCGTATAAGTGCCTTGACCCCACCAAAAATCGAGTTTTTCTTTCTCGTCATGTTTGGTTCGTTGAAGATTCCTTCCCCTTTGCATCCGATATCAGTCTTCACTCTTCCTCCACTAAAGCTCCTACACCCTCTGACACCATCCTAACATTCCCATCTGCCACTCCAAAGACAACTCTTCCTCTTCCTCTTCAGAAGTTGTTCCCCACACTTCATACCCACCTTCATCTTCGACCCTTTCTTCACCCTCACATAATCATACTAGCTCCCCAACAACCTCTTCATCACCCTCAAATAATGAGACTAGCTCCCCAACAACCTCTCCTTCCCCTACTTCTATCTCTTCTCAGTTGGATCAGTTTCACCATCATCCTATGATCACTCGGGCTCGCAATGGCATCTTCCGTCCACGACTTCTTCATACCACCGTTGATGACATTGAACCCACTTCAGTTTATCAAGAATTATCTGACCCTCGATGGCGCCATGCTATGGCTGAAGAATTTACAACGCTTCTTAGTCATGGCACATGGGATCTTATTCCGCCTTCTCCTACTCATAATGTCATCGGATGCAAGTGGGTTTTTCGCATCAAAAGAAAAGTAGATGGTACTATTGATCGCTTCAAGGCCCGCCTTGTGGCCAAGGGCATTCATCAGCGCCCCCCGGAATCGTTTACAATGACACCTTTAGTCCTGTCGTCAAGCCCGTCACTATCCGGACTGTTCTCTCCCTCGCTCTTATGCACGATTGGCCTATTCAACAATTGGATATTAGTAATGTGTTTCTTCATGGTACCCTCGAAGAGCCCATCTTCATGACTCAACCTCCCGGTTTCATTGACCCATGCCACCCTCACCATGTTTTTAAACTCCGTAAATCCCTCTACGGGCTCCGCCAAGCCCCCCGAGCTTGGTTTCAAGCCCTTAGTTCAGCACTCCTCACCTTTGGTTTTCACCAATCACGTGTTGATACATCTCTCTTCACCTTGCATCGAAATCGTGCTCATATTATAGTCCTTGTTTATGTTGACGATCTTATCATCACCGGTTCCGATTCTACACTCATCTCTCAAGTGACCTCTCATCTACGCTCCAAATTCGCGTTAAAAGATCTTGGCACCCTCTCCTATTTTCTTGGAGTTGAAGTCAGTCGTTGTCGCGAAGGCCTCTTTCTCTCCCAACACAAATATACCATCGACCTCCTTCGTCGGCACCACATGCATGAAGCCAAATCCGTTGCTACTCCAATGGCTCCTCATTCTTCCTCTTCCACTGATCCCCACTCTGATCCGTCCGAATTTCGTCAAGCAATTGGCAGTCTCCAATACCTCACGCTTACCCGTCCCGATTTCACCTTCACCGTTAACCTTCTTGCTCAATCTATGGCTTCTCCAACTGAAGCTGACTGGATTGCTGTTAAGCGTCTCCTTCGTTACCTAAATGGCTCACTCCACTATCGCTTACTTCTTCGACGACCCACTTCCTTATCAATCACTGCCTATTCCGACTCCGACTTTGCTGGTCATCCGAGTGATAGTAAGTCCACTTCTGGCTACATCATATTCCTTGGCCCTAATCCCGTATCATGGCATTCTCGGAAACAAAATGGTGTTGCTCGTTCCTCAACTGAAGCTGAGTATCGCGCCCTTGCCTCCGCGGCTGCCGAAGTATGCTGGATTTCCCACCTTCTTCGTGATCTTGGCATCTCTGTTAAGGCTCCTTAGTTGCTCTGTGACAATGTTGCTGCTACCAAATTATGTCTTCATCCAGTTATGCATTCTCATATGAAGCATATTGCCGTTGATATTCACTTTGTCCGAGATCTTTGTAGTCGTGGCATCCTATCTGTCTCCTATGTCAACACTCATGATCAACTTGCGGATGTCTTCACCAAAGCTCTCCATCGCACTCGCTTCTCCACATTGCGTTCCAAAATCTCTGTCGCCAATGGGACGTCGATTTTGCGGGGGCGTATTAAGGACACCCCTACAACTAACGGTCTTAAGGATAATAAAGTGACTCAAAAGTCGTAACTATTATTCATTGATAGCATGCGTGTATCTAGAAGCTACCATGTATCTTGTATATATCTTGTATTCATTGTTAGTAAATAGATGAGAGACTTATTTTCACAAATCTTAAAACACGTCACACAAGGGTATTGACATGTAGCATTTCTTATTAAATTAAGTGGGTCATATTTATCACATGTCAATACCCTTGTGGTGTGGTACATACAAGGGTATACGAAAGTGGTACACACAAGCTTTTGTGATGATTAAGTGATAGGTAAGTGAAATAGACATCAATATAATAAAGGATTTGCATGTACATCCAAGATGGCCCCTAAAGCATGCTTGGATTGTGATTGCTGCCATTTCTTCCTTGCACATGAAATCCGAGCCGGCATTCTCGTCTTGAGGGCTGCTGTTGAGTTCTGTGCTGAAGTCTCCATTGTTTGTGTGCAGAAGAATTACAGCATTGCTGTCATGATGGTGGCGAGAAGCCGGTCGGGAAAGTTTTTTCCGAATGGCTCTCCCAGTCTCCCCCATTGATGGTCTTTGTTCCTGCCCATGATACACAGATCAAAACATGGAATTTGCAGGTATATATTTAACTTGAGTTTTTAGTGTGTGGTTAACATGTTGGTCTCACAACGTGCAAAGGTTACTTTGGTCAATCTTTTGTTCTCTCTGTTTTCTCAGTTAATTTTAAATACGTATATTAGGCATTTTAGGAAAGGCTTAATAATGCATATTTGGCTCCCTCGACTTTCCAAGGAGCGACGGCATCTCGTGTGCGCCTCTTTCGATAAGGAAATAAAAATAATTAACTTCCAAAATGAGTTCATTTATAAATGGTTAAAATCAAATCTATGTGCTTTTGCTTAAAATATAGGTGTTCATATTTGTTATTCTAGGTTATGGCGATTTTTTTGGTTCAATTGTTTAGCTTGTTATATATTGAACGTTCATTTCATTATTTGATAAATATGTTAGTTTTCATATTTAATTAACGTGAACTGAAGTTACAGCGGCAAGTGCGTAATTCTGAATTTAACTACTTGAAGTTAGAGAATTCGAGTGACGAAAATATGCATTAAGCCTTTCGGAAATATTGAAATAAAATAGGAGTATATGAAATTGTAATACCTACTACGTACAAAAGTGTTTCGAAATTTGATATGTTTATAATTTCTTTGTCTATTTCAATGTCTAAGGATAATTTGGTAATTTGACATATTTACATGTTTTATTTGTATTTGATATATAAATGCTCTTCTGAACCTCAAACCACATATTTGCATATAGCAATTTTAAATTTTGAGTATGGGACTGTCGAGATTATTGATTGTTGATTAGGTCTGGATCTTATAGATTTATTTATATAAAAATTATGTAGTTATGCACAATTTCCTTATTTTTTATGTATATGTTCATAAAACTTTACATTTTTTCTCTTATTGTATATTAAATATATAAAAATTATATAAAACGAAATTTTACAAAAACATATTCCCTCCGTCCCGTTATTACTGTCCTACTTTCCTAATCGAGTTTGTCCCACTATTACTGTCCACTTTTCTAAAATTACAAAAACTATTATTAAACAAAAAATGAAGTGGGACACTCTTACTTAATATTAATCACCACATTATCATACTCTCTCTCTCCAAAACTCTATCTCTCACACAATTTTCGTTCCACTCCATACTCGAAAATTTATGATTTTTAACTTTTTGGAAACTTAAGATTATTTCTTAAAATACAATATGCAAAAAAAAAAAAAAAAAAACGAAAAAGATACCGATCGTCTCAATTATGTCCTGCAAAAATTTAGATAAATTCTCATTTCTTCCACCAACCAATCCTTGAAAATTGTGTTCATTTCTTAATACAATTAAACTCATAAAATACACATTTAAACAAAGTTTTTTAATCTACATGCCGAAACTAAAGGGGACAGTAATAACAGGACGGAGGAAGTATTATGTTAAAAATTTTCGTTAGTTATGTGTTAGTTAACGTTTTTTTTGAAAATAATAATAAAAATAATCCGAGAGCATTATGAGAATAAAATTTATGGTACCAATTTATTCAATACTGTATATGTAAAGTTTCTAAAATAACTTAGAGCTAAAAAAAATTGAAAAAAAATATTACTAAGTAAAATTTGGCTCTGGCTTCCATACCGGCGCCTCCGTCCACCGCCTCTCCCCCGCCGCCCTCCCTGCACAGCCCTCACCCCGCTGTATCTCCCTCGCCGTCCCTCTCCATCGGCCTCCTCCCACCGGCATCATCCCAGCGCCGCCCTCCTCCCGCTGCATCATCCCAGCGCAACCCTCCCTCCGACGAGTTCGGTTTCAGTTTTATGTTGCGGATTTGAGGTGATACGTCTTTTCAATTTTTTTAGCTCTAAGTTATGCAAATCCGAGCTAACGGGCCTGCTATTATCAGCATGAAGGTCTCTCACGGGCAAAACCAATATGAAGTTTCCGTGCAGTATAACTCTACTTCCGGTACTAAATTTCGCATATTGTGGTTTTTTATAAGGCTCTATGAATAATGGGTTTGATTTGATTTCTTACTCTGTATCTAACAATTTTGTTTCAGTTTCTTCCTTCATTGATCCAAGTATTTCTTGTGGGATGAAATGACCCCTTCAATAAATTCATTCATATTGATGTCCAATCCAAAACTACGTAATTTTGAATTGGTTACTAATTGAACATGAATTTATTAGATATAGTTTTAAATTGAACATCAATTAAACATAAATTTATTTAACATATGATCTCATCCATTTCTTGTGTGATTTAATCAATTTGGTAGTATTCTGTTGTTGAATCCGTTGATAGTGGAACTGTTTTTCCTTTGTGGGGAGTTATAGAAGTGTTTGTTTTCTATTGCCAGGTAGATCAAACTTTAATTTATAGAACATATGATTTAACACGAAGAGGGTGATGGTTAAAGATAATTCGCCAAAATGAATTGGATAAATTTTCATATTGATTAAATTGGTTCTTGTACATTTTATTCCAATAATATTTTTGAATTATTTTATTATTATTTTCAAAAAACGTTGACTAACGTTCAATTAACGAAAATTTTAACGGAATGATCAAATTATCCAAACTAGTAAATATTGAAAGATCAATAAACTAAAAAAAAAAAAAGAGATCAATTCATCCAAACTAGTAAACATTGGAGACTATTCTTGTCAATTCGCCTTATTAGACTATCTTCATTCATATTCTCCAACCAACCCAACTTTTTAATAAAAAACTCATTTCTATCTCCTTAACCCCACAATCCACTATCTAATTTAATTTATATCTCCTATCAATAACACCCAACCAATCTAATTTTAATTTTCTTTTTGATTTATTTTTAACTTCTCTACTATATAATTTTTTTTTATTAAATTTGAAATTTATTTGAAATTATAATATTTAATTAGAAATTCTATTTAAAATCTCTAATTAAAATTAAAAAATTATGACCCTTGCTCATAACAAATAAATTGTCTCTTGTCATCATAACAAATAAAACTTACATAAATAAAGTAAACATAAATAAAACTAGATTTATTTTCCAAATAAACCTAGATAAAATGAGCAATTGTGTCTCTTGCCACAATTGCTCGGAAATAAACTAGATTACAATAAACATAACAAATACATAAAACTGAACATAAATAAAACTTACATTAGAAAACATATTCATTTTCCAAATACAATTACTCGTAGTTCAAATTTTATCTCTTCTTCTTCAGGAGATAAATTGTCTCTTGTCATCAATGCAAGCAACATCTTTTTTTTTCTCTTCATATCTTGACGTTCCATCTTCCTATTCATCATTTTCATCTTCTTACTCTCAATTTCTAACCTTTGGCGCTCCAACTCGAGTTGAGCATTCAACACATCTCAAATGCATGCAATCTCATTGTCTTTAGAAACTATGAGAGCACGAAATTGTTCAGGAAATTCATTAGTACAATCAGATTGAGATGTCTTACCTTTTGCTTTCTTTTTCATCATATATCTTTCGTCGGGACGGGGAACCGTTGATGATCTCGTATTGGAAGTATCAGGATTAGAAGGGACGGAACACCCCCCCCCCATCTTCGGAAGTCTTAGATCGTTTCAAGCTTCCACCACTTTCACGATCCTCAACAACTTGACTTTCGGGATAGCCATGTAGTGCACCAAGAGTTTAATATAAATCTCAGTTGGGACATTTACACATAACTTCATTGAATACAACCAAGTTCTGGAACTTGCTGCCACCTGCTGCGTAAAATACATGAGCTTCTTTCTCAACATCGTTTTGGCTCATTCCATTCCTTTTAGGAGCATATGCTTCTCTGCAAGCAGCAACCCACTTATTTGCTTTTTCACAAAGTCGTTTCCAAAGACCTTTCATTGCGTCAATGTTAATTTCTTATAATGAGTTCATCTGGATTGTTTGCTTGCTTCTCCTTGTACATTTGATGAACGCATTTTCATAAGGTGTCTCATTTTGATGTTTACCTATATATAGCATCTTTGCGAATGAAAACTCAACTTGACATAAGAGCTACATCTTCTTTCACACACCAAATATTTTTTGGACCCCTTGGATTTTTATTTGGACGTTGTTCATCGGAAACAAACCGCGAAAAATATTTTGTGAAGAATACATGAAATGAGAGGCAGGAACTTGGTTCAGATTTGGAGAGAATTGAGAATTTGGATAATTGTTCGGAATTGGAAAATTGGTTTAACCATGAAAAATTTGGTTGATTTGGATCCATAATATGTGAAGAAAAAAGGACATTCGATTTGTTGTTGAAAGGATGAAAGAAATGAGAGTCTTTTTTTCTTGATGAAAACATAGAAAAATTAAGTTCTATTTATAGAGGAAAAAAATTATGAATTTTCATCTAATTTTTATTCAATTTTATAAATAATTAATTAAAGATATTATTAAATAAATTTAACTAAATATAAAAAATGTGGCACCAATCGAGTGATGCCACGTGGTGGCTTATCAACCAATTGACCAATGTCAATAGTGGCACAATTATGAGGCGACAGACAACCCAAAGCTGGTCTGACCGCCTTTATTCTTCTTTTCTTTTTTATTTGACTTCTTTTGTTTTTAGTGTAAGGGGTTGGTCAAAAATTATTAATGGGTGTAGTCTTAATATCATGAACAATAGTTTTGAAACATTGAATTTCAAGAATCAATTGTGTATGTCTATCGTAATAATAGTAGTCCAGGTAATCTGTAATAGGGGTGTGCAAAAAAACTGCAAACCGCCACCCGCCCGTTCTAATCCGTGCCCGTCGGTTGGGATTTTTTAAAATGAACCGCGGTTTAAAATTTAAACAAACCGCCACTTGGCGGGTGGGTGGCGGTTACGAGTTAAGGGCACCCGACCGCCCGCCTCCTATTTATCTTAATTTTTTATGCTAAAATATAATATTTAAATACATAAATAATAAACATATAATAGTGTATGTGTCTTTTAGAATTAAGAGAAATTGGTTCATTCTTGTTATCCTTCTTCCTCTTACTCTTCCTCTTCCATTTTAAGTTCTAACTTTTTAAAATTCATTCATCGCCTTCAATTCAAGTCTATTTTCTATTCTTTTTCGAAATTTCATATCTTTTTATGTTCGATAGGTTGCATAATACAATTTCCAAATTACTTGAAGGACTTTAATTTTCAAGTTGTAGGATTTTAATTATGTTCATCGAATTTTGCTAAAGTGATATCATATTTATTTTTTATTATTATTTTATTTTCCGCATTGGACATCTCTTATTGATATGAAATGATTAATTTTATTAGTATGATTTAGAGAAGTAACAATCCGCCAAACCGTCCGCAACCGCCTGCCTACACGCTTACCCGACCCGCTATCGTTTCGGAAAAAAACTAAATCGCCAAAGTTTATAATTCACCTAATCCGTCCGAACCTGCCCACGCACACCCCTAAATTGTAGCAATAGTTATTAAAGCCTGAAGAAAGCTGGTAAGAGACGCAGATAGGGTCATGTTGAAATTAGAACTAGGTCTGGCATCGGTACTACGACTTCTCTCAACCATTCAATACCAAGATCCAACTATCCATAGTCAACTGAAAAAGACAATTTCATTAAAATACTCGAATTACTTTATAAAATACTGCGATATAGTACAAAACTGTTTAAGCATAATCCAGGAAGGCAATGTCGTCATTGCAATTCCAATTCAATTCCATGAAAATTTCGATTTTATTTTTATAATATGGTTTGTGTTCGTTTTTTATTGTGTTTATTCTTTTATCATGTAATGTGAATAGTTATATATTTATTGTCTTCCGATTGAGAGTGTAATTCACGCACTAGTAATACAAGCATTTGACGTGTTAACCTTTTTCAAATTAATCGATAACCAATAAATTAAGGTAAATTAGGCGATAAAAATGGATAAATAGGTCAGTAGAAGTAAGAGTTTTTAAAATTAAATAACAATAATGAGTGTAACCATATTACATTACTGGAACAAATATTTATATTACCCATAATAAGAATATGTTTGCAAATATTTATTATAAGCATTTCTCACTTGTTTGAAAATAATTATTTTCTCCAGTTTCATTTCAATTTTTCAATATATTTTTTCGGATTGTCCCATTCCATTTACTAATTTTTCTTTTTGGGTAAAATAATACTCTACATAATTTAGTAGACATAACTAGTTTATTACTCATTTATATACAATCAATAACTTTCATAATCTCTGCACAAAAAAGAAACTGAACAATTGGAGTGGAAATGAGAGAATACTTTTAAATGAATCATAAAGTTTTGGAATAAATATATAAGACAGATATTTTGGAAAATTCAAAATTTATAATACTTTAAACATAAAAAACATGTGTCAATATATATGCTTATAGATTTAAATAAGAGTAAAAAGCAATTTTAGTTCCTATACTTACATATTTTTTCAATTTTTGTGCCTATAGTTGAAAAATGGTAAAATTAGTGTCCAAACTTCACAAATTATTGCAATTTTGGCGTCTCCTTAACCTTCCTTCAAGTTGCCTTTAAAATAAAAGGCATTATAGTAAATTTATGTTAATTCCAAGTAAGAATGAATATATATATTTTTTATTTAAATAAATAAAAAAGATAAAGACCATATTTACTAATAATTAATTGAATACATAACGTTATAGGAATAAAAATGCAAATAAAAAAATAGAAAATAAAAATATAAAGGGTGTTAGCTTCTCCAGTTCTCTTGCTCGCTCGCTCTCGCCACGCGGATTGAGTATTTGGGTTAGGGTTTCTACAGATCCGGTAAAACTCAAAAGCAAATGTGTGGAGTTTTGAATCGCAACTAGTCACATTGGTTATTTTTGAAGCATTCTTCATTATTTAAGCTTTTGTGAGTATTTTGTTATCAATCATATTTTGAGAATAATTTGTGCTTGAATTTTATAGGAATGTCATCTTCAGCCAAACGTAATTAGGGGAAAATAAATTTAAAAGATTAAAGTACAATTGAAACATTAATTTGGTGTAGATAAGAGATATTATGTAGATGTTATGTTAAATACTTGGTGACGGATTTGTCTAGTATTATTTCTCCACATTCGTTATTTTTTAACCATTTTTAATTTAGGATTTAAGTAATTAGAAAAAATAAAAATAAAAATATATTCATTATTACTTGGAATTTACATAAATTACTATTATGCCCTTTATTTTAAGGGCTAACTTAACAGAAAAGTTAAGGAGGCACCATAATTGCTACAATTTGTTAAGTTTGGATATCAATTTTACTAATTTTCAAGTTTAGACATCAAAATTAAAAAAAAGTATGTAATTATAGAAACCAAAATTGCTTTTTTACTTTTTAAATAATTTAATTACTTAATTTTAAATAAGTTAAGTCAGAGAAAGTATATTTTACAAATATTAAAAAAATATTTATACAGTTAAAAAATATATAAATATTAAAAACAAACTCTTACAAACACTCAAAATAATCAACGAGATAGCATACTTGGAGGAATTTATTAATTTCCAAAATATGTAAAGAGGCTTTGGGAAAATACACAATAATAATTATTATCAGTGACGAAATCAGAATTTTACAACCAGGGGTCGAAGTAGAATAATATTCAAGTGCAACAAAAAAATAATAATAATTACAAAATACATATTCCATCAACAAAGTCTTTCAAATAGTTTTTTTTGCCAATCGATGTAGACGTAGCTGGTAATTGTGATCTTCTAGTTCCCATATCTTGAAACCATTGCAAAACCGCTTCATGCATACTTAGAGACATTCCTAGATAACAAAATAATAATATAAACCCCATCATCACTCATTAACACCAATACACTATTTTATTAAACCCTAGATTAAACAAATAGAATTATGGAGAAGACAAAATAAATAATAAAATTTAAAAAATGACTTACTTAAACTTGTTGTCGGCCATTATGCGTAGTTAGGACTTAGGCAACAAAGAAGAAACAATCAAATGAAAAGGGGTATAAAGGGAGCAGCCGAGACTCGAGAGCAGAGAGCCAGAGACAGAAACAGAGAAGAAGGAAGTCAAATGAAAAGGGCCTCTCTTAATTGTTATAATTTAATTGTTACAATTCTTTAACATAATTGGTATTTAGGCTTTAATTTTTTTTGATTTTGGAATGAGCCCAAGTGCCCAACCCAATCCATCACTATTCACCTTCTTCTTCCTTCCACCACCGTTCCACCCATTTCCATTTGCAGAAAGTTAGCCGCTCAGCGCCGTCATCGGAGGGGTCAAACAGAGGGACGATTCAAGCCTGCTACCTCTAGATACGGCGGCCGGAGGGTCGATCGACCCTCCCGACCCCCCTGTAGATCCGTCCCTGATTATTATATGAAAGTTTAAAAAAATGTACGTTACTATAATAGAATGGTATAGTTTCAATGTTACATGTAAAGGTAAAATAATACTCCGTCCCACAATTGTTGATCTACTTTTCTTTCGGGTTGTTCCATAATTATTATTTCATTTCTAAAAAATATTAAATTATTACAAACACTTTATTTAAGATCCACATCTTTACACACAATCTCAAATCTTTACACATAATTAACAACTCTTTTTAAAAACTATGACAAAAAAATTTGGAGCAAGAATTATAGGACGGACGAAGTATAATTGATGTGTCTAATCATAATTATATTATATCCTTTTTTTCCAAATGAGTGGGGAGAAACATTATGGAATTTAAACACATCAAAACAAAATAATTCAAGATCACATCATTATATAAAAAGATGATCTATAATCATTTAAATAATATTAAAACAAACTTAGTATAGTAACATAACGTTCATGGGATTGATGTCCAATCAACGCAACATCAACACATTAGTCATCTCATTAATAAAAAAATCTCACGAAAGATACGGCAATATACAAAAGAACAAAACAAAGTCTTCCTAGTTTGCTTCACCACTAGTAGATGAAATTGTTACATAATATGTCCACTAACTAAAAATTAAAGATAATGAATTTTACAGTTTGACTTTTATGATAGTACTTTCATATATCAATGTTAACCTAGGTTGCACGGACACGGACACGGGATACGGTACGACACGGACACGGGACACGAGATACAATATTTTTTGAAAAATTTAAGACACGACACGGACGCTGATATAAAAAATATTAAATTATTAATATATATATATATATATATATATATATATATATATATAAATTTAAAAATGATCAAGTCAAGTTTTTCAATATCAAACTCATAGTTCAAATGTCAACTCAAACGACATAGTCATAATTCATAAGTAGATAACCATAACATAAAAATGTAAAATACTAAAATAAGTAGATAATCTAAATACATTAGTAAGGTAAGTAATATTTAATTATTTAATTATATATTTATTTACTTATTACTAATGTAAGGTAAGTAATATTTAATTATATATTTATTTATTTATTATTAATTATATATATGTGTTCCACTATCCCTTTACTTATTTAATTTTATATTTATTTACTTTTTACTAATTTCTAACTACATGGCCCATTCAACCGTGTCCACTACAAGACTAAATCAAAAAACGTGTCCGTTGTTCCCTTGGGATGGCAAAGTTGGTGAAGGTGGGTAGGCCCGAGACCGATAGGTCCTGAGTTCAAATCCTACTGGAAGCAACTTTGTGGAGCCTGTCACCTATAGTTAGCGTAGGATGGTTGAACTCTCCTGTGTGGTTTGCAGGCTACTGTATAAGGAGCGGGGTTTACCCAGTGCGCACCGAAGGTAGCGGCTACGGGTTCCAAGTATCAAAAAAAAAAAAAAAAAAACGTATCCGTTCCGTGTCGGACACACAAATCGCCGTGTCCGTTCCGTGTCGGACACATAAATCGCCGTGTCCGAAAACGTGTCCGTTTTTTTTTTTTATGGACACGTTTTTACCGTGTCGGACACGTGTCGGGCGCGTGTCCGTGTCCGACACAGTACGGCGAATTTTTTCGGAGTGTCCGTTCAACATAAATGTTAACACATTCAGTGGAGGATCCAGTATTAATAAGGGGAGATATTCATAATTTTAAAAGAATAGATGAAATCTACAATTTTAATGGAGTCAAATAAAATATGTCTACAAAAATATACATAAAAATCATAATTCTACATGAGCCACTTAGAACTCGCCAGGACATCGAAACCAAAAAGAAGAGATACTCCTACAAAAATGAAAATGAAATGAAATAATAAATAAAAAAAAAAGAACTTCACTCCAAATCAAATCATATCAGACTTTATTACTCGTGAAGAAACTTATTGTTTAGAAACTCAATAAAATCGTACAAGAAAAAAAAAAAAGAAAGGCAACATCAAATCAAACATAAATGCAGCAGCAATAATAAAATCAAGAAAAATGGTAAAAATAATTAAAGAAGTCATGTGATGATGAAGCTGCAAAGTATAAAGCAAAATATATGATCAAGAATCCTTAACTTTTGCAGTATCCAATTAAATCAACACTCTCATTCTGTACCTAGTACAGATATATTCGCTCCTCCTTTCGTCTCTCGCAAATCAGAAGCAATAGAAGAAGTAAAAAATAATTTTTTTTTTCATAATATGGTTATGGATTCCAAAGAGGAAAGGGCCCCACCAAAAATATCCACCCTAATTTTCTAGACATAAAATATAGATATAAAACTAGATAGTATTTCCATTAATACATAAATTTAATGAAGCAAAATCAAAAGGGAGCTGTAGAGGTTCTATGTAGAGGCTTCCTTTTCTGGAGGGCAGCTGCTTCTCTAAAAAACTGGCAAAAAATATGATTGAATCATTAGTCTTGAAAGTGTAAATATGGCAAGAAATGAAAATTTTTGAGTGAATTTTTTTCTTGGTAAAAAAAATTTGCCGTTTTCAGTAGAAACCTTTTGCTCTACATCTTAAATACGTAATATTTATTAAAAAGAGAGAGATTCAGGTGAGAGAGAGGGTAGTAGGAATATGAGCAAGTAAAATTAAACATAATGTGTCTATTTTAAAATTGAAAATATAGTTGATAGTATTTTTTATAATATACTATGAATTGTAAATTCAATTTTTTCACTGTAGGTATATTATGTATGCAAAAAAATGAATTATTTTCTTGAAATATGAATTTTGTTTGTTCATCCCCCCCACCTGTTCTTCCTGTTTCTTGAGCCTGGCATTCTCTTCTAGCAAGTGGGCTACTTCCAACTCCAACTCATTTGTATAAGCCTGCAAAACCCAGAATTTTTTATTTTATTTTACATACTCCTTCTATTTTACTAATCAATTTTTTTTTATTTTGCAATGTCTTACTAAATAAATTTAATTTTATAAATAAAAAAAAATGAGTGAATCACAATAATTTTAAATAAATAAACACCACCACTTTATATTTTTATATCATATATTTATTTTTTCACACACTTTTAAATTTTCGTGTCAAAAAAACAATGAAACTTATTAGTTAATGAGGGAGTAATACTTTGATATAATTAAAAATGATTTATTGACAGATGAAATTAAAGAAAAACAAAGAGTGAAGAAGCTTTTCCTGCTTTCTGGCCCTCGAGCGAGCAGCAGACTCTCTGTTCTTGATCATACGTTTATGGCGGCGGTCGCCGGAGTTCCTATCATTTTCCGGCAACCTCTTAATCCCGCCGCCGGCATTATGGTCGGGGACAACCGCATCAAAGGCGGCGGAGATGGAGGAGACGTGGGAAATGGGCTGAATTTGGTGGTGGGGCTGGAGGAGTAGACGGCCGGAGTGATGATCGCGGCCAGAGCTCAAGGTGAGCAGAGTGGGAGGCGGCGTGGGGGAGGCGGAGAAGCCGGTAGAGGAGGCGGAGGTGGGTTGCGGGTCTCTGGCGAAGAAGTCTTGCAGGATGATTCCGCGGGAGGAAGGGTGGTGGTGGAGATCGGAGGCGGCGAGAGTGATGTCTTTCCAGACTTCTTCCATGGTTTTGGGGAGGCGGAGGTTAGCGGCGTACGGCGAGGGGGAGGGGGAGGGGGAGGGGGAGGAGGAGGAGGACGAATTCCACATTTGGAGCAGCAGTCCAAAGAGACATGGAAGAATATGTTTCGATATTTGGGGATACAAAACTATGTATTTCTTAAAGTTTTTAATTATTTATCCAAATATGGAGTATTTTACTATTCTTTATTGGGGTATTTTTAAATAATTATGAATAATGCGTGTTCCTTATGTACACTCATCATAACAAAGTGACTAGATGAGCAAGTGGCAAAGTAAATAAGTTTATATTTGAATCACACTAATATCTCTATAAATTGAGTATGTTGTATATGCTTATTATACATCTTTTATTTTACAAGATATCAATAGTTCATAAAGAAGTTTTGCACAAAATTGTAGATTTAGTAATACGAACTTTGATAAAGACCCATATTCGTGTAGTGTCACAAGAAAATAAAGTGATTTTACATTTTGGATAAAAAAACACTAAAATAGAGATGAGTTTTTCAAACTGTAACATGCATGGTTAAAATAATGATCTTCGGCGACTTTCTAAAAATGTCTCGACTCCTACTCTATGCATCAAAGGTCTAATATTTCAATTATTCTTTCTGTCCCATAAAAAATGTCTTGTTTCTTTTCAGTATGATAATTTAGAAGAGTTAATTTTAGTTTGTAAAGATGTGGACCCATATAATTAATTAATTATTTAGAATTAGTTTGTGAGGTAGAGATATGTAACTCATGTAATTAATTAATTATTTTGAGTTGATTTGAGTTGGCAAAAATGAAAGACCTACTTTATTTTCTAGAACAAAACACTGTCTATGTGACATCCTGAAAAGAAAAAACATGATATTTTCCATGGGACGGAGGAAGTAAGATTTTTTTTAATTGTCATTGGATCGAATTTCTAATGGTTGCGTTGACATATTTGAGTTTTGTATTCTAAAAGACCTTAAAGTGAGTACTACTTTTTTTTTGTTGACGAGGAACCCGCAGCCGCTACCTTTGGTGCGCACAGGGTAAACCTCGTTCCTGTGTAATAGCCTGCAAACCACACAGAAGAGTTAAACCACCCTTAATGTGACAGAGTGACAGACTCACACATAGCGTGTCCAGTGAGAATTGAACCCATGACCTATCGGTCCCGGGCCACCCACCTTCACCGCTATGCCATCCCAAGGGGACGTACTACTTTTGAGTGAGCATATTTAAGTTAAAAGGACAAATTAGTTGAAATTTTAAATTACTAATACTAGAAAAACCCGAAAATTTGGAACCAACCCTAGTCCATGCATGAATCCAAATGTGCTTAAATCTAAATACAAGATATTTATGCATATAACTTAAGCATTCTAAATTAATAAATTCTTTTCTTTATTTCTTAGAAATTGCACGGTGAAGCCCAAAATTTATATAAATTATAAATTTAGCACAAAAATTATAAATTCTAAATCCACCACTCTGTGATAATGTTTTAGTATTTGTTCGTGTGTATGTGAATTGGTCAAAATGAAAACCATCCATCATGGTTTGGTAGTTGTTTATATTATCATTTAAACAAATTGCAGTGCCATTATAAATATGCTATATTTGCGTTATTTTGAGAGAAACAAATATCCAGAAACAGCTGCTTTAAAAGAGGCAGCGGTTGGTTTGTCCTTTTTGTGTCCAGTGTTTAGAAAAAGGGAGTAGGATTGTACGATGATAGTTTGAGTGCATTGTCTTGTCCGAATGATGACGTGTCAATACGACACAGTTTCCTCCTTGGTTTAGGGGTTTTTCTTTAGAAAGTACTCCCACCCACTCCCATGCAAGATTCTCTGCACTCCAATTTAGATCTCCTTCATCAAATTTCACTTTCTCATTCTCATACATACGCGCGCACACACATATATTATATATATATACACCAGCATTAATTAGGTATTTCATTTTATTAGTCCAAGCTCCGGTGAATATAGAAAATAAGGTTAATTATCATACTCCCTCTATTCCAAATATATATGCCTACTTTCATTTTTCGTCTGTCCCAAATCTATATGTCTATTAGTAATTTTTTTGTATCTAACAAAATTTTTCACCAACTTTAATAGATCTAATTAATATGATAACATAGAAAAAGACTATTTTATCCAACCTTTATAATAGCAAACACAATTATGACATTAATTTTTTAGTAATTTATTTTAATTTACACAAATTTCAATACCAACATTTATCTAACCTTCGTATCATTAAATTTTTTCTTAATTTATGTGAAAAAACAAATGAGCATATAAAATAGGGACGGAGGGAGTATTAATTAGCTATGCAAATCATTACTACTCCCTTCGAAACATATATGTCTACTTTCCTTTTTCGTGAAAGAAATAATATGGAGAGGAAGAAGTTGTATCTTCCTCCACGTATGTTGTTGCAGCTCTGATTGTTGCTTCTGTCCATATCTTCTGATTTGTGTCCTGGCCTTATTCTCCCTCTGGGTGGTCAGAGAACTGAAGAAAATTAAGATTGTCTCTCTCTCTAAACTCGCGTGTGTGAATGTATGAGAATATGAATGTGTGTTCTGAATATGGACAGAATACTAATATATATAGGCTTCAAAAGCCAATATAATATTAATATTTATAGCCCATTAATTTAATTATATCCCTAATAAACTTTTACATAATTAGCCCATAATATAATTAATTAATCTATTGGACTACTCATATTTATCAATTAATTGGCTCAACCAATTAATTTCAGATAAATAATATTATTAAATAATATAAATACATTAATTTATTAATAATGATTTCCGAGAGACAATAAATAACTAGGCAACTAATTGAGCCAGATCAGAGATCTAATACAAGAAATAAAGTTGGGCCTCAAATTGATTAATCATCAATGCTCAGCCCAGACCAAAATTAATTAATAAACACAAACTCATTCCACTAGAGAATATGTGCTGACTTACCCCTTTATCCCAAATTGAGCAAGGACTTATATTTTAAACTTAATCGATCCCCGTATTTAAGATAAAAATATCCGTTAATCAATTAAGCTCACTGACAACTTAAATTAATTAACATCTTATTATGTTCTGAGTAGTACCACTCGTCCTCATTAACACACCTAAACTTAATCAACCGACCGAGTTTAGTGTGTTATTCCTTACGAGTTCCTCATGGGATATTATCAATACATTTTACTAGGATACGGTTGTAAGATACAGACAACCAGCCTGAGCCACAAATAACTACTAACACCCAAGATACGTAAATCCGATCGCGACGACGTTCACCATAGTAGATCAAAGGGATAGATAACTAAATTCACTCAGCTGAAGTCTTACCAAACTTAAGACCAGCTAAGTCACCGAGATCTTGGTTCTCCACTAAGGTGAGTCAGGAGAACACATCTCATTGTGATTTATCAATACACCACCTTAAGTGTACCAGTAAAGACAAGCAGTCAAGACAAACCACTTCTTATCTAAACTGCAGCAAAAACGACCAATAATTATCCTTAAGTTGTCTCAGCTGTGATAACTGTTTATATCTTGTCAGTTCAACCAATTTATGTAGTCTTCTGTGATACCCTACACACTACACAAATCTAACTTTTATACAAGATAAATGATTACATGTGCAAATATATACTCCCTCCGTCCCATTATTTATGTCACATTGGGACTGGGCACGGTAATTAAGATAGTGGAGGTAAATGTGTAAAGTTGTGGTGTAAAAGTATAAAGGAGTGGGGTCCACTTGCTTAGATTGATTGTGGTCCACTCATTTATTTCCTTATTTGGTATGGGACATAAATAATGTGACAACCAAAAAAGGCAAATGGGACATTAATAATGGGACGGAGGGAGTATATTTATCAGATAGGAGAATAAAATAGTGGTAAGGACAAAAACACATTGTATACAAGCATAAAACTTGCTTCCAGTATACAAAATTCCAACATTTCGTCTGTCCCAAATTTATATATTTATTAACAATTTTTTGTGTCTAACTAAATCTTTCACTAACTTTAAAATGTCTAATTAATGTGATAATATAGAAAAAGACTACTTTATCCAACTCTTCTAATAACAAATACAATTATGTTATTAATATTTTAGTAATTTACTTTAATTTACTCATATTCCAATACCAACATTTATCTAACTTTCATATCATTAAATATTTTCTTAATATGTGTGGAAAAGCTAATAGGCATATATATTCGGAAAAGAGGGAGCATATGACAATGTTTTAATATTTAATAGTACTTCATATAAAGAGCCCTCTTGTATGTGCATAGTCTGCAAACGAGGAGTTACATAAGCCAGTTCTAAGTCCTAGTATTTAATAGGTAACTTGAAAAGCTAGAAGATACTCCCTCCGTTCCGTTCCAAGTGACTCGTTTTTTTTTCGGCACGAAAATTAAGAAAGTGGATGATAAATAATGAGAGAGGAGTAGATGATAAAGTAAGAGAGAGAAGATAAGTGATATTGTAAGAGAGTAAATGATAAAGTAAGAAACATAAATGATAAAATAAGAGAGATAAATGATTAAAGTATGAGAGATAAATTATAAAGTATGAGAGATAATTGATAAAGTAGGAGAGAATTTATGATTTTTTTAAAAATTTATTTCCATTTTTGGAAACAAGACACTTGAGACGGGATGCCCGTAATGAAAAACGGGTCACTTGGAATGCGATGGAGAGAGTACATTTTAAGAGATAATAATATGAACGCAACGAACGTGTAGCTGAATTAATATTTCTCACTCCCATGTGAGTTATAGATATAGGATTCAATACAAAAATGCACAGAATTTACAGAAATCAAATAAATATTTGTATCTCCTAATTTAAGAGAAAAAATTGGAAAAAAGAAATGCAAACTACTTGCACGGATGATTATTGTCGCGACCATGCATGTTCTATGCAGTTGAGGTTAAGAAAACGCTTGTACACGGTCCTTCATATAGGATCAGATCATTGATGTAACTTATGCAGTCATAATACAATCACAAAGGTTTGTATGTACCACTTTTGTATACACTTGTGTGTACCACTTCACAAGGGTACATGTGTTAAATATGACCCACTTGTTTTAATGAAAAATGTTACACGCAAGGGTATACGAACGTGGTACATACAAGCCGCTCCGTAATACAATTCTCTCACTTCTTCTTTCCGCTTGTACACGGTCCTTCTTATTCTTTCTTTGTTCTAACATGGTATCAAGAGCTTGATTTTTTAAATCAACGGCATCTTTCGATCCGGCGCTTCCAACGTTCATCCGATCTCTCTTCGTTTAGATTGAACCAATTATAGCTTTTGGAGAACTTAAATTCTTGTTGCGGTTAGGGCTCATGACTTCGACAATATTCTCCTTCATTCATGTGTTATTCCCCCACCGTTCATTGATGGCGGCTCTCCTGAAAACCCGACTCCTAATCCGGGTATCTCTTGTGGGTCCGGTGTGATCAATACCTCGTTAGCTGGATGTTGAGTTCTATCACTGAATCTATGCTTGGACATGTTAATAGGTGCATTACTTCTCGAGAAATTTGGAGTGTTCTCGAAAATTTATTTCAATCTCAATCTCGTGCTAGGATTATGTAGTTAGATCTAACTTTACAAACCCAAAAGAAGGGTGACCTCTCTGTTGATGAATTTATCTTGAAGATGCGTACAATTGCTGATCAACTTAGTGCAATTGGTCAAGTTGTGACCGAAGAAGATCTTGTTCTTTCCGTGCTCGGCAGGGTTGGTATTGAGTAAGATTCTATTGTTGTTAATTTAACATCATGATCTGATTCTGTTTCTTTACAAGAGGTCAATTTCTTACTTCAAGCTCATGAGTTGCATCTTCAGCAACATCTTTTTGAGTCTGCAATTTCCCCTTCTGTGAATGATGCTTATTCTCGGTCTAATTCTTGTACCAACTCAAATTAGAATTATTCATCTTCAAGTCGTGATACTTCTTCTTATCATCGCGGTGGTTACTCTGGTGGTCGTGGTTATAATAGATCTACAAACCGTATGGTTTGTCAATCATGTGGAAAAACAACCATGTTGCTATTAAATGTTTAAAGAGATTTGATGTTAGTTTTACTGGAAATACTAACAGTCACTCTTCTTCCTCTACTCCTCATGCTTATCTAACTGAGTTTGATGAGTCTCAATCTCATACTACATCTCGACGGGATGGAAATTGGTATGTTGATAGTGGCGCCGCGCATCATGTGACGAATGATTTAGCCAATCTTCAAATCAACTCACCTTATATTGGTCAAGACACTGTCACGGTGGGAAATGGTAAACAACTTCATGTTCTTTCTATTGGAATTTATTTTCTTAGCTCTTCAAAGTGTGTATTGTTAAATAATATTCTTTATGTTCCAAAAATAGCCAATAATCTAATTAGTGTCTCTAAATTTATCAATGATAATGGCGTATTTATTGAGTTCCATGACACTTTTTGTCTTGTTAAGGACAAAATTACACACAAGGTGTTGTTGAAGGGTCATCTGGTTCAAGGGCTTTACAAAATTGATTTCTCAAATTTGGGACAAGCTCGCCGTGCTTCTGAGAAGAACACAAATTCAGCCAATGTTGCAGTTTTTTAATTCTTCTACTTCTGTTGTTCATGATGTACCTAAGGCTAAGATTGCTAGTAATTCGGTTATTGATACTTGGCATAACCGACTTGGTCATCCAAATGTTCAAGTTTTAAACAATGTTTTATCTTGTATTAATGTTGGTTCTCGAGGGATTCAACCTCCATTTTGTGATGCATGTCAATTGGGTAAATTAAAACAGAAGTCTCATGCTTCTTTAATCAAAATAGCTTCGAAAATTTTTTCAACTCGTACGTACCCATCTTTGGGGTCCATTATCCACTATTTCATCGCATGGTTACAGTTACTATATTCACTTTGTGGATGATTATACCCGGTACACATGGATCTATCCTCTTAAGCTCAAGTCCAAAGCAACTACCGTGGTCAAACAATTCATTTCTATGATAAAATATCAATTTTGTGTTCTTATTCAGTGTTTTCAATCGGATTGGGGAGGTGAATTTCGACCCCTAGTCTCGTATCTTGATGATCTGGGAATACGGTTTCGACACTCTTGTCCTCATATTCATTCTCAGAATGGGACAGCAGAGCGAAAGAATTAACATGTGGTCAATGTTGGTCTTACTCTTCTTGCCAAGACAAAGCTTCCTCTAAGTTTTTTGTGGGATGCATTTAGTACCACTTTTTATTATAAATCGTCTCCTTACTCCGGTACTTTCAAACCTATCTCCTTATTTTAAATTGCATCACAAACCTCCAGATTACTCTGTTCTTAAAGTGTTTGGTTGTGCTTGTTATCCGTATCTTCGTCCTTACAATAGCCACAAACTTCAGTTTCGTTCATTTATGTGTATTTTTCTTGATTATAGCTCTTCCCACAAACGTTACAAATGTTTACATCCATCGGACATAATTTATTTTGCCAATACTGATGTGTTTAATGAAAGTGAATTCCCTTATCCTACTCTTTTAAACTCCACATCTTCTATCAAAAACTCTATACCTTCCACTTTGTATACAATTCTACCATCTTTGTCACTTTCCTCTACTTCCTCTTCATCTTCAATTTGTTCTCCACGTTCTGCTCCTTCATATCCATCTTCCTTGTCTTCTCATGAAACTTCCCCTACTGTCACGTCACCACCCTCTTCTCCTTTAATGACAAATCATCATCATATGGTTACTCGGGCAAAGAAGGGAATCTATAAATCTAAAATCCTCCTTACACATTCCCTATCTTCTCTTCCACTCAAACCTACAAGTGTTGCTTCTTCTTTAAATGATCTCAGCTGGAAGGCAGCGATGCAAGAAGAATTTAATGCTTTACAGCGTAATAGGACTTGGATATTGGTTCCACCTTCTTCTCAACAGAAGGTCATTACCAATAAGTGGGTTTTTCGTGTCAAAACTAAGCAAGACGACACTTTGGATAAGCTTAAAGCGAGGCTTGTTGCTCGTGGTTTTGAGCAAACGGCGGGGGTTGATTATCTTGAAACTTTTAGTCATGTTGGGAAAGCTACTACCATCCAATTGTTGTTCTCTCTTGCAGCTTCATTTGGTTGGAAAATTCGGCAGTTAGACATTAATAACATCTTTCTTAATGGTGTTCTTGAGGATACCATTTTCATAAATCAACTTCAAGGGTGTTTGTTAATCCGGTACGGTCTCATTATGTTTGTCTTCTTTCTAAAGCCTTGTATGGTCTTAAACAAGCTCCATGAGCTTGGTATGATAGACTACGTGAGTTCCTCATTTCTCAAGGTTTTCAACTATTCCAATCATATTTTTCTATTTTTTCGAAAGCATAATTCTTCTCTTGTGCTTATACTTGTGTATGTTGATGACATATTGGTGGCTGGCAGTAGTGACTCGTGTATCTCCTCTATTATTTCTGCTCTCGTCTCGGCCTTTGCACTTAAAGATATGGGAGATGTTCATTACTTTCTTTGTCTTGAGGTATCCAAGTCTAACTCTCAGTTTAGGTTGAGTCAATCAAAATATATTTTGGAGTTGCTAAAAAAGACGAATCTTGTTGACTGCAACCCTACAAATCTTGCAATGGCTACGTCTCCAAAATTACATAAAGTTGATGGTGCATCTTCGTTTCCCGATCCGACCTTGTATCGAAGCATAATTAGAGTTCTACAATATGTTACCATTACAAGGCCGGATATTGCTTTTACGGTGAATAAATTGAGCCAATTTCTTTGAGCACCATCTAAATTGCATTAGCAAGCTTGCAAGAAGCTTCTACGCTATCTCAAAGGAACTACTCGGCTATCTCTTGTCTTCTCACCAAGTTCTGTTTTCAACCTTGTAACCTTTGCCGATGTCGATTAGACGAGTTGTCCTAATGATCGACGTTTGGTGGACATTGTGTTTTTCTTGAGATTAATCTTATTCAGTGGACCTCCAAGAAACAAGAAGTTGTATCCCGAAGTAGTGCCGAGTTCGAATATCTTTCCCTTGTCAATGCAACTGCCGACTTGATTTGGTTACTTGGATTACGTCATGAGCTTGGTCTCACATTTGCATTGCCGTCTAAATTGTGGAGTTATAACAGGAGTGCTATTGCTTAGGCTAGCAATCCGGTTTTTCATGCACGGATGAAACAGATTGAGGTCGATGTTCATTTTCTACGTGAGAAAGTTTTGGATAAAACCATTGAATTTGGGCATGTTCCGGGTGAGGATCAAGTTGCAAATATCTTTACGAAACCCTTGTCCTCATCTTTGTTTTCACGACTTCGTGATCGTCTCAGTCTCTCTACTTCAGATTTCGGCTAGTTGTTTTTCGGGGGTGTATTAACATGTTCATAATTATTTTATGTTATTTAATTGTATAGGTAGTTATACTCATGTGCATGGATGGTTATTGTCACGACCATGCACGTTCTATGCAGTTGAGGTTAAGAAATCGCTTGTACACGGTCCTTCATACATGATCAGATCATTGTTATAACTAATGCAGTCATAATACAATTGCAATACTCCGAGAAATAATAATAAATAAAATCAGTAATGATAGGGATTTAATTCCAATTAAATCCATCACGAGAACGAAATTTTGCTAGATTTAATTATTCTTGCATTCGCGGGTAAATTTGGAATATTATGAATATTTTGCGACATTTCAGATAACTTCGAGTTTTATATTGGCGCATATATTATTATATGTGCGTATATATATACATATTTAGGAACAATTATAAAACTAGATAGATGGATTTTGGAGGAAATAATTTGTATCAGGTAAATTATACGGATACATATATATATATATAAGGAATGGATATTATGAGATCCAAATTTTAAAAGAGATACGAGAACCGATCTCGGCCCTCCATTTCGCAAATCTAAGACTCTCATTTTATCCCCAAAAGCATTTAAAATTAAAGCAAAAAAGGAAAAAATAGGTTCATTAAGGGCAATTATGTAAACTTCTATTTTCCTTTTACCATACTCCTCCTCCAAGAATCGTGTTTCATACATTTCTCTCTTTCATTTTCGTTCTCCTCTCCCTTCAACTCACGAGTTCGTCGTCCATCTTTTCTTGAAATCGAAGTCTTGGAAGTTGATTATTTACGGTGGGTTTCGAAGTTCTATGTTTCTTGAGTTATTTAAGCTCGTTTTCTTTGTCTATTTATCCCGATTATTGCCGATTTTGAAGATTGATTTATGCACTATTTTCGAATTTTTACAGAATTTGCAGAACATCAAGAATTAGTTATGGTTTTCGAAAATTTGTAGTTCAATATTTGAAGAATGCTTTGTTGGGTTCAAATTCTTGAAGCTCGATGTCATTTCATATTTTTTTTCGTACATTTTTTTCGATTTTTACGGTAGTAGTCCTTTTTCCAAGTGATTAGGGTTTCTCTTGTTTATTTATGAGATGTATGTATCGATTTAGTATTGGTTTTTATGTTGTAGATTCACTATTATATTTTTTGCATACGTAAGTACAATGTTCATGCATATGTATTTGTTAGTTTATGTTGATAATGTCACATATTCATGCATACAGTCAAGGAAGGAGGCGGCATTGTGTGCTAAGTTGAAGCCTCAGAGGATGTGTCGGAAATGCAACCAGATGGGACATCATGATTCAAGAAACTGCCCTAACGTTAAGGATGTAGAAGATTCCTCTTAAGTTTTTATGCAGAACTTAGTAGAGACCTAGGCACTGAATCATTTTCATTATTTGGACTAATTTGTATTAACTTAATCGGTTTACTTCATGTTATGTTTTTTTCATGCATGCCACCATTATTTTTTATGCATATGTTTTATGATTTTCATGCATATATACTTGATCTCTCAAATTCAACCTTTATGGTACTGATTATGTTCAAGGTTTTATATATCATGCATACCCAATTGATGTTTCATGCTTTTGGTTTATGACTACATGCTTATCTATATATGTTAAGGTTTTATATTTCATGCATATCGTATTGTATTGTTATGCTTATGTTATGTATTTTTTGTGCATATACGTTTTTTCCCTACAAGATTGTATACATATCTGCATACTACTCAAATGTTTTTGGCATATGATCGAATTATGAATGCATTACTTAGAATACGTTAATATAACAAAAGATGTTTTTCACTACATTGCTTCCAATACCTAATCCTTAAAAAAGCATAAAGACCATCCAAATGACTAAGTTTATCCTACGAAATTATCCAAACGAAAGAGTCGCACAATCTGACATTCTAACTATGAAGCAATTCTTTGAGACATTCTTTTGAATCAAGTTCATTCTCATCGGCATGTCCAACCGCCTCTAGTTCAACCGTCTCCTTCATTTTGTTGTCATCAAAATTAATTATGCTCAAACAATACCGCATCCTCAAAAGCTTTATCTGTTTGACACCTTTCCTTAGAAATCCCGTGTCCCAGTTGATTAAATCACCCTTGAAAGTCTCCATGTGTCTCATCAAATAAACTCCTGCAAGAAATCATTCATAATTATCAAGTAGTATTCTCGCAAATATATTTATGCTGACCATTCTCTTAATTCATGCACACAGTGTTTTTATTTTATACATATGAAATATTACCTGAATCCAAACTTTCGATCTGTTTTCCCACACCGGAATAATCATTTCTGGCTCGCATTTCTTTACCTGAATCCATAACTTTCGATCTGTTACCCGCTAGTACCGCCTGCAATTATAACATATTTTCTGCACATTAATAACGTAGTTTATGCATACATAAAACGGATTTTATGCAATACCAAGTTTTTTATTATGAACATGACTCACGGATTTTATGCACTCAACAAACGGATTTTATGCACACAAAGTTATATTTTTATGCATAACTATTCGAAATTCATACACAAAATATTGTAATTCCAAGTTAAATATGTTTATGCTTATAAAATAAATAATTTATGCATACAAAGTATAAACTTTATGCATATATAGGAAAGTGATTCACAGAACATCAAACTAGACAAATTTTATGCACACATAAACAATTTGTATATTTTCGTGCTTATGCAATGCATATTTTATGCAAATATAGACAAACTATATGCTCATATTATCATCGAAATAATATGATGAGACACAAACATAGTATGAAAATATTACACCTAATAATGCAGAAAATTGAATACCTGCGTCCATACTATGACCGTTGCAAGAGGAAAGCGATATTCAATATTGGAGGCCTGAAATCAACAAAACAAATTTAACAACCCGATTACATTCACATCAGCATGAAATTCTCAATGAAAACAAGCAAAGAATAGGGTCCAAACATTATATCAGCATCAATTGTTTATGGTTTCAAAATTTCCTCAATTGTTACTTAATTACTTCAAATAACGATTTCGTACCGTCCCATATTCAACAATCTCATTTCGTTCCCATAGGGTTTCATTCACATTAGCAATCATATCTCTATAACAACAAATAATCCATGAGTATCATAATTTAAGTAAAGAATAAGTTAAACAAACCTGAATACTCGTCGAATCGACTGCAAACGACTCTAATTCTTCGATTTCTTACTCGATTTATGTCGGTTCTTCTCGGTCTGCAGTTATGGCGGAAAACTGGATCTGAACGCTCGTCGTTTATGGAGGAGAAGTGGGTATTTCACGTTCTCTGTATATCTCGGTTGTGGAGGGAAGTTTTGGAGTAGTGACTCGATGGAAGATTATCTCGCTCTTCTAGGTTTTCAATTGAAGGAATCGTCGAGCACGAACGAAAAGTTTTTGAAAATTATCTGGGTTCTGGAAATGTTTTCTGGCGCCCAAAATCTGATTTCATTCTATGCCCATTTTGCCCTTTTCTCAATTTTTTTTTTAAAAAGAAAGAAGAGATTGATATTGTCCATTAGATTAAGACCGATCAACGCTTAGGATCTGTTCTCGTATCTCTTTTAAGAGTTGGATCTCCCTAGATCCACACACTATATGGTTCTAGACAGATCCAAACTTCAAAAGAGATACGAGAACCAATCGTGACCTTAGATGCATCCTAATTGAATGACCAAGATTACACTACTTATTCTCAATAAAAAAAGTTAGAAAAGGGCAAAATTGGAAAATAGATTTATTGAATTTTGAAGAATCAGGAATGAGTGGGCTTCATTTCACTTTCACTTTCTTCCACATTCTAGGCGATTTGGACGAGATTGGTTCCCTTTAGGTTTCGACTAGGGGTGTTACGGTACAGCATACCGTCCAAATTTTCTCATACCGCATACCGTGCCGAAAACGTGCGGTATGGGAAATTGCATACCGTTACCGTACCGGTCATTGCGGTATAGCGTTGATCGGTATGTCGTAAGTACGGTATGAGCAAGTATTCATACTGTTGCCATACCGGCCGTGCGGTATGCCTTACCGCATATCGGTATACCGAAGCATAAAGTATACTGGAAAAAAAATCTGTTAAAAATAAGAATATAAAGATGAACAAATGCAGAAAACATACAATTTCCGTCCAACAAACTACTATTAAATATACTACCATTATTTATTTCGTAGTAGACTTTTTGTATTCCGTTTTCGACACAAAAATTAGAAAGTAATTTCAATTGATCATTTCATACAAAAGTATATATTATATCATAGTTTTAAAATAATATCATGAAATACTTTATAATATAACTTTACCTTTAAAAAATAAAATATGAATTCTTTATGAAACATAGAAGTAGAGATCTCTTCTTTTGAAAAACGAACTCATTTTTCGGAAAACATGAAGAGGTCATATTTTCTTTTTTCTTTAATTATATATCTATATTATTATATTTCAAAGTTCTTCATGATATTTTCAATTCCTCCTTTGTAGTAGACTTTTTGTGTCCCGTTTTTGACACAAAAATTAAAAAGTAATTTCAATTGATCATTTCATACAAAAGTATATATTATATCATAGTATTATAATAATATCATGAAATACTTTATAATATAACTATACATTTAAAAATAAAATATGAACTCTTTACGAATCACAGAAGTAGAGATCTCTTCTTTTGAAAAACGAACTCATTTTTCGAAAAGCATGAAGAGGTCATATTTTCTTTTTTCTTTAATTATATATCTATATTATTATATTTCAAAGTTCTTCATGATATTTTCAATTCCTCCTTCGTAGTAGACTTTTTGTGTCCCATTTTCGACACAAAAATTAAAAAGTAATTTCAATTGATCATTTCATACAAAAGTATACATTATATCATAGTTTTATAATAATATCATGAAATACTTTATAATATAACTATACCTTTAAAAAATAAAATATGAACTTTTATGAAACATAGAAGTAGAGATCTCTTCTTTGAAAAACGAACTCATTTTTCGAAAAACATGAAGATGTCATATTTTCTTTTTTCTTTAATTATATATCTATATTATTATATTTCAAAGTTCTTCATGATATTTTCAATTCCTCCTTCGTAGTAGACTTTTTGTTTCCCGTTTTCGACACAAAAATTAAAAATTAATTTCAATTGATCATTTCATACAAAAGTACATATTATATCATCGTGTTATAATAATATCATGAAATACTTTATAATATAACTATACCTTTAAAAAATAAAATATGAACTCTTTATGAAACATGGAAGTAGAGATCTCTTCTTTTGAAAAACGAACTCATTTTTCGGAAAATATGAAGAGGTCATATTTTCTTTTTTCTTTAATTATATATATATATTATTATATTTCAAAGTTCTTCATGATATTTTCAATTCCTCCTTCGTAGTAGACTTTTTGTGTCCCGTTTTCGACACAAAAATTAAAAAGTAATTTCAATTGATAATTTCATACAAAAGTATATATTATATCATAGTTTTATAATAATATCATGAAATACTTTGTGAACTCTTTATAATTTTCCTAATGACTAATGTAAGTAAAGTACCACTTTTTAATGTATCTAAATTCTAAAATATTAAATTTGCATTTAAAAGATACTATATTACAAGATATATACGGTATGTTTTCGGGTATGCAGTATATACCGTGATCGGTATAGATCGACATTCGGTATCATTTCGGTATGCGGTATATACCGTGATCGGTATATTTTGGTACACGGTATGTGTCGGAACATCGGTACATACCGGTGGTTCGGTTTCAAATGGTATCTATCGGTATACGGTATGTACCGTTACTTTCGGTATGTACTGTATCCACGGTATGCTACGGTATACCGCGGTATAGGAAAACTCATACCTTTACCGTACCAAAAAACTTCGGTACGGTATCATACCGTACCGAAAATCTCGGTATACCAAAATTTTGGTATTTCGATATATTTTCGATACGGTATGGACGGTATACCGATTTTTCGGTATTTTTTAACACCCATAGTTTCGACTTCCAACAGTGAAATTGGTGAAATCTCGCCAACAATTGGTCGATTAAGAGGTAGGTTTTGATATTTTCTTGTTCCATACGTCTGCCCATCGATTCTATTGTGAGAAACCCGTTCGGTTCTGAACACCCACGCGAATTTGGGGGAGTTTTCTGCAACACTCATTCGTTTATGCTTTCGGTCTTTAGATTTTGTTGTCTCAATATTTTTTCATTTGTTCGAAAACCATTTGCGCGAGTAAGGGTTTTGTGCATATTTTCGGGTGAATTGGTATGAGATTTAGGGTTTTTTTTTTTTTTTTTCTGGTTTTGGGTACGATGACTGGTTTTTATTTCATGCTCAGAAGCCGGTTTTTTATTTTCAATTCCTTATAGCTACCGTTTGTTGAATTTGATTTCGATTTAAATTTCGATTATGCTAACAATTTTTGAAATTGCATTCGACAAAGGTTGTAAAGGGATTTCACTAATTGAAAAGAGCAGGCAGATTTTGGTTTATTGGGTAAAGCATGGACGAAGGTAAATACTTCCAATTCGTATTTGGTTTTGGTTTTTTATATAATATTTTAGTGTAAGCATAAATCCGTTTACATATAAGTATAAACAACTTGATTTACATGCATAAATCATTTTAGCAGTTACATAAATCTGTGGGTTAATGTGCATGAATCATATAGGTTGTGTACATAACTTTGTAGATAGGTATGCATAAAAACCTTGATTCATATGCGTCAATGTTTTGATTAGTGAAAGGTTGAATTTGGATTGGTCTGTATACATATGATAAAGAAACTCAAAAGAAACTAATAGGTATGCATAAATTTAGATGCTTATATGCATAAAACAAATAGGCTGGGTGCATGAAATTGATATGCATTAAGAACCGTGATCCTGGCCAAAATTGATGCATATGTTGAGATTACTGGATTTCGAATTTTGTGATTGGTATGTGCATATATGTTGAGATGTATGCATAAACACCTTGAATTATATGCATAAATCATCATGAAATTATCTAAAACTGCAGGAACTTCGCGATCGAAAGGAAAGAGGAAGAGAACGACATCTTCACACGAGAATGTTCATATAATACAGTTGGTGAAGAAAGGCAAGGAGAAAGAAAAAAATAAAAACAAATCAGCACGTAAGGGGATGACGAAGAAAAAAGGTAAGAAGACAGATGATCTTTCCGAGCAGCAGTGAAAAGGCAAAGGAAAGAAGCATAAAAATGATGATCTAGCTCAGCAGCCTGAGAAAGAAATAAAGGCGAAGATTGATGATGCAGTGAAGAAATTGACAAGTCGATGTTGTCCTCATTCCCTAATGGAAGCCATCAGCAAAATGAACGATGCCAGGTAGCAATGGTAAGAGCTATGGGTTTTGGGGGAATATTGAGGTTAGATGTAAGTAGGTTACCAAATCAAATGTTTTATTGGGTAGTTGACAACTACGACCCAAAATAATCCCAACTTGTGATATCGGATGGTAGGAGAATAGATGTGAATGAGTTGGATGTTCGTCCTGCATTTGGGTTTCCTGGGGGGAGCTAGTAATAGGGACCAAAAAACTTAACGAGCGAAGCGATGTAGTGGATGAATGGGTAGCGTAATTCACAACAACAGGAATTGTTGAAAGTTGTCATAAGATTACGGCGAACCATGTCACTGCCGCCATGATAGGTGATAAGAGCTCTGGTAAAATGTTTAGGATGAACTTCCTTGTCTTGCTTTCGAGTTCTCTTATTCAATCCACCTCGAACGGGTACCTTTATCCCTTTTTTTCCGACCCGTTGGAGGAGCGAAGTGATGCAAGACAATGGAATTGGTGTGAGTTGCTAATCCGCTGCCTCATTGAAAGCACGCGGACATGGAAGGAATGCAAAACAAAACCATTTTTCGGGCCATCACTTTTCCTACTGGTATGTTCATTGTCGGAGTTTATACATATGTGTAATTTAGTTCATGCACACTGTTTAACACTTTTATGCACATATTTATGATTTCAACTCTTTTATGTGGATCGTGTGGTCATGTTCAATCAGCACATGAGGAGACACCTTCCCTTGATAATTAATTGGGATAGAGTACAATTGAGAAACAGGCAACAAACAGAGTTGGAGAATGGGGGATTCGGTGAGGGGCGCATATTAGAACCAGTAGATATTGCGAGTTTGGATGAAGGAAATCATAATAATGTTTCAGCTAGGGCAGGCAGCAGCCACGAAGTGGGCGGTGCTTCAACAGTTGAAGAACTGCCGTTGAAGTATTCTTCGTTGATCATGAAACAGGCCGAAGTTGTTGCAGGGGAGATGGTTAAATTGAGGAAGCACCAAGTGATTTGTTTAACAATAATTCTTTTAAGAAAACGGTAGATGCAACTTCTAGGATGATTGCATGTGGTGTTCCAGAAACGGTATCGTTGGTTGATGAGCCGCTTGAAGAGATAGATGGGGAATTCTGGAATTCGGAAGAAGTCACGGAAGCCATGTTTGCTATAGACACGACGAGCCTTATGGTCAAGAATTACATGGATGAATTACCTAGTTTCAGCTTGGGGATGACACAAGTTTTCCGGCCTACTCGACTTGATAAGGTAAAAATAATGTTATTTGT